>OX419621.1:15487805-16859756 GCA_948473465.1 Lithophane ornitopus | reverse complement strand
AAGCGTGCATTTAGGTCGTGCTTTAGCACTAATTATGACTCTTCACCTCATTTTTTACCATACGAACGCCTATGAGTTAGCCTTAATTAGAAAAGGACCGGAAATAGTATATCAATCTAGCTTGGATCTTTTAAAAGCTCCTCTTTAAATCTATCAGGTCAGCTCCACAATCATATATCCATTAGGTCTCATTTGGTATGGCCAACGCAAACTGCGGATGAAAGGACCATTTTGCCAATTTAGGTATATAATTACAAGGAAATAACACTTACTCGGTTATTTATTTCACCGCATAATTCCAATAATAAATCTCCACAAAATCCGGTCCTGTTCACCAATCATGATTCGACAGACCCTCAATAACATAATGACCGGTCGTCCAACGAGGCGCCAACATTCGGCTTTCGGCTTTCGGCCCCGGCGAAATAACATGTAATTTAACCAAACCACAGACAGACAATCACGCTGCCATTTCACGTTACCAATTAGAAAAGCTAATTCTTTGCGGCGATCTCCAAATTACAGATGTTGGACGAAAATCGGTCGCTTAATCAGCACTCGCGTGATGTTGGACCAACCCATTCATCAGGAGTTATTAAGGCGAGAATTTGGCAAATTTTTGTGTCAAACATTTGACGAATGGTTTCGTGAACAATTTGGGTGTTTTAAGTTTTGTGGGTATTGGCGCCAAGGTGGTGTTGGCGCCGGAACAAGGTAATAATTAGTACCTGAGTCTTTGTGTATTTAAAAAGGAATTTCGGTAACTTCTTGGGTGGTAGGATTTATGAATGAAAATTGTTTTTATGAGTTCTTTGTTTCGTTTGTTGAGTATCTAATTATGAGCGTAGGCGTCAGTTAAACGATAAGACCATTGTTCGGCTAACGATGGTCTTTTGAACATTTTATGGTGGTACTATTGTGTATACCATTTTTGTGTTTTTAAAAGGATTATCTATTTTTGTAATTCAACTTGAATACAAAAATAGATAATAACTTATTGTGTTCTCAATTTTTTAGTAAGCAATCGGATAAGCAATTTACTTATCCGCTAAAAAACGAAAAGCATTCATGTGTTTCCTGAAAAATAAACTAAGCAATTTATAATACTTAAGTCTCCCAATGTAAGTAACAAAAAGAAAAGTTGCTAATCAGCTTGGCTTTAAGCAAAGCAACTTGACATTTGTGAATTTGACGCCATTGTAATTTAAGTAATCCATCACGATACTGAGTTTTCTCACAATGATCCACTCTATCTATGCCACATTGTTCACCTTTGTTTAGTTCTTATTATTTATGATTGATCTACTGAATGTCAGGGAATAGTCCTACAACTAACCACTCCATATTCAGCCATCCATAATATCATCGGACGCGAACAATAAATTTAATTAAAGCTCAATAGAGACGCGACTTTTCGCTAACGTCCCCGTATTGAACTTTCAAACGCACGTTCGACTATTCAGCCGATCGTACACGACAACGCCCGAACGTCTTCAAACCATTTGAATTTCAAACGAAACGACTTTAAAATCAAAAGCGCCGCGCGCTCGTGACTCGCGGTTACCAATCAGCGATTCCAGCGCTTTTTACGGTGACAAGTGTCCAATTATCGTTGATTGAAATAATAATAGAGGTCTCGGGATCGAAGCGCTTGCAGCATTCGAAATTAGGCGTCGAGCGCTGAAGCCGACTTAGGTATGCTTGATTTTTTGCCTCTCTCCACCCATGATGAGTTCGGAACGCGAAGTTGACATTTTCGGACGTGGCGGCTAGCCTGTCGGCAGTATCGGCGAATATTTCCGACGTGTTTTGTCCTATTATTTATTCGGGCGGCACTTCTTTTACCGCTAAATCGATTCTCCAGAATTTCGGTGGCCATAGATGGTGGAATTCGTGAATTTCTCTAGCAGAAACCGTTTCTTTTGTCAATCTTAATCATCCGTTGTCAGGAAAGTTGAGAGATTTATGTGATGCACAATGCTATTGTCTTATTCTGGTTTAAAATATAAGATTGTTTTAAAAATAAAGTTTATTCAGCAGCGGGTCGCGTCTCTTCAATAGAATTTTAAAATAGAATGTCGATCTGAATAAGTGTCCTCTGATTGTTTATTACTTATCTTTACTGTGGATTTATCTATACAACATCTACACGAATGGGAGAAATGGTGGCTAAATGCATTTGCGAACGATCACAAACTCCGTATAATGGAAACCTTTAGGATAGGCTTAAATTTTATCAGAAAAGGATCTTTTTCTCAACAAATTCTTGCTTCCTGTAATCGAAGCTGGTAACTTTAGATAACCAATTTATCGAAATATAATCCAATCTTACAAAACACTATGATCCACACATTCATTCATCCAGCCCACACTCCAGAGTGCATCTAAATCTAACCCTATCAATTTCGTCTCCAAAAATAGTCCCCCCTACGTCATCAAAATATTCAAATCATCAGCTCCACAATCGCTCCCGTATTGATTGATGCGAATCGTCTCGGTTTATCCGACGCTGATGCAAATCATTGCATGCATATTTCATAGCGTCTCTGAGCGGTAAATGGAACTCTAATTAGACCGCCCGCATTGTAGGGTTATAATTCTATTGTAAGTTGAAGGGGAATGTTTTTTGTTGTGATGAGATGGTATTACTATAAATTATTTTATTACGAATAGATTTAATGAAGCGAAATTGATATTGATATACAGATATTCTATCTATATAAGGTACTTTTTAGATTTTATGAATTGTACGGGTTTAAGCTATTCACCTTTGCGCTTTATTTAAATATTTCTTCAACCAGATCACATCCCAGCTCAGTCCGATGCTCATCGTGATAGGTTTAGGTGTAATCAAGTAACAGCATACAGACAATAATAATTATAAATAGGCATGAATACTGAAATACGGAATATGGAAGCAGTAAGTATCTTTTTAGTTTAAAAATCCTTCTCATCATTCAAGTTGCAAGCTACGTCATGAAATCTAACAGGTCATGGTGTAAAATTGTACCTCACATCTGCAGACTGCTACACTTTTCAAAATTTTCAACAATATTTCAACCAAAAGTCATCGGAAAGTGATGTGTTCAAGCTTCCCGCTTTGACCGCATTGAACTCTTTCAACTACCCACGGGTGCGAGCGACATCAAACGAGTGACGTGTGTACTTGTGTAGGTGCTGAATGATTGGCAGCATTTGCAGCGCTTTACACATTTCTTTCAGCGCTGCTTGACGGCATGTCAACGTTCCGCGGCGGATGCAAATGGCGCGGGCGTTTTTTTTACGTCAGTACGACGCGGTGTTAATATTTAGAACGTTTAATATTACTTAGGTATAGAAAGAAAAAAAAATGCCAACACTTATAATAAATTTTACTTAACATAAAATTATTTGTAAAATATATCCTCAACAAAATGACATCAAACGACGTAATTATGACGTCGCATGATGTAGGTAGCACTCCCACAAAAATTGCAAAGAACTATTGTTTTGAGATCTGCGAAACATATTTCGACAATCAATCTATCATACATATTATTTTCGCAATATTGAAGTATATCTTCAATATTCCTTGATGTAAATTTAGGATCTCGTGACTCTGTTTTACATTATATTGACATTGGTGCCGATTCCCTTGTACACAAACTAAACTAAATTTAAGTTCAGTGCATCTTTTTCTTTCTATTTCATTATGAAAAGGACAGAAGATAAATTTTATAAGATAAGTTTAGTCCTGTCAAATTAATCAGCGCCTGACATAAATTGACGTAATTTTAGTAGGCAAGTTTTTAATCGCGTCTAAACTTGTTTGGAGTAGTGACAGTTTGACAGGACTAAACTAAAATTGATCTTCTGTTCTTTTCTTAATGAAATAGAAAGAAAAAGATGCATTGAACTTAAATTTAGTTTAGTTTGTGAACAAGGGAATCGGCACCATTGTCAAATAAAATGTAATGTACAATGTAAAATTGTATTGAAAAAACTTCCCATATTGGTTGCTGTAAAATTCAAGCCAAACACGTCATTTACTGCTTGACAAAGACACACTAAATTATAGATTCACTTCAATATCTCTCTCACAACAGTCACTACTCAAAAGTTTCTAACCGCGCGTCAAACATTTTTTCTCGTCTGACGGCGTGTCATCGCGCCGTGTGACGTGTCCGGCGCGTTTCGCGGGCGTTTTTTGCGCCAGTACGCGATGCGCATTTATTTGCAAATGGAGCTACTGAAATCGTCGCGGACGCGCGTGGAATTATGATGCATCTTCGGCAGAGGAATGTGGGTGGGAAATATAATTAATGGAATTGTCTAAATGTGTTTTTTTTTAGACTGGCTGGATAGACTAAATTCTTCAGAACGATTTAGTTAAATATCTAAGAAAGACCAAAGGAAAAATAATTATCTTTGCTACTTCCCGACATGCTGAAGTTTAAGAGTAGAAAACATTTGGAAAACATAAAGAGCGCGATTCAACGGCTTCGCACTTTATACGCTAGAAACATTTAGCTTTTTCTAATCAAATAAACTAACATAATTAAAGAATCGTAATTGTATCCACTTACTATGTTTTCTCCGACGGGACGCGCCTATCTAAATGATCAATACTATATTAGCCGTGGACTCCTATCCATCAATACCGCAAAAACGTTCCAAGTTCCAACTTGCGTTTCATTGTGTGTTAAGTGCGCGGCAAACGACCCCTTAAACAACTTGTTATACACACTGAAATCAACCTTAACATAACCTAAGAAAATTCAATTTTACTTGTATGTAGTCAGAAATGTAAGTCAAATAAACTTCAGGGGAATTTTGACTGTGATGGTGGGAAATAGGGTTAAAAATTCAGTGTCTTTGTAGAGTTGGTTAAGGCGAATACTCAACATTTTCGCACAATACGTGGTGAGTGAAAAAGTGATATCAATCATATGAGACGATGATAGACAGCTTGTAGCGAGAGGACGGTTACGCATAGAAGTTAATATGCGCGATTTTTTATAATAAAGACCGTGGGTTCGATGTTTATCGATGTACAGGAAACGGGTTGATTTATGACTTTTTAAGGGAGATTTTTATAGGGAAACTAACCAAGTGGAAATTTTCAAGATTAACTTACATTATACTATCATAGTTTTTATTGAAAAGTTACCTACAATGTAAAGAGGATACCGTTTTTTGTGCAAATGAATAGATCTTAGACTCTAGTCACTATACACTAAACTTTTTATTTTTAGCCTATAAAATAAAGCCTCATCGACATGGCTTCAAAACACACTTTCAAATCAACAGACTACTTTATAAATCAACTATTAGTGTCTGTCTGTCAGTCACACCTTTTAACGTTAATTCGATCAGCACTATCACCTGCTTACACCTGTGGCTCTGCTCACCCATGTTCAAATTAAAGCGTGAAGACAAATCAGCTGTTCACTGCCTCCGGTGTCTTTCAGAGTCGGGTAAAGGCAGTAATTGAGTTAAGACTTGTAAGGTTACTATGAAGTTGGCATTTCAAAAGGCCTACAATCTACGTCTGAAAAATTCGAATACCTTTACGTGCTGACGGCCTAGACAAGTGAAAATCGCTTTGAAAGCGTTTCGTATTTCTACAACGACTTACAACAAGATTGACATACGCTTTTCGATAGCTTATGTAAGTCCTATACATTTTTGCCTTTTCCATCATCGGTATCGCTCATAGAATGTCACGTCTAGAGCCTCTGATTATTAACACATCGCTGAATATAGATTTTTCCATCTACATTTTTATTACATTGTCTTGAATTTATTGCTATTCTCTCCGCTAAAAGCTATTGCCATAATAATAATCATCTCGTTTCGCTATTGCATTCTTCATGTTCATTTTCTACTCGTTCTGTCATTTATTAATTAGCCTTTTAATGTCGATGAAAAGTGAACGAGGGGCCAAGTCGCTGAAAGTACTTTACCGTTTGATGGTAGGTATGTAAAAGATAGAAATTAATGGAGGAGGCTACAGGACACCATTGAAATGAAATTGTTTATTCTGTAAATAGGATAGTGGAATCACCTTTACACGCCACATAAAAAAAAAGTAAAAATAAGCTAGATGAGGTCGGCGTTTCCTAGCTGACTACTCTGAGAAGAAAGGCCAAAACAAACTCAGAGGTCACAGTCTCTTTTAAAGTCCAGACATAATCTTGGTCAGGCTTTATGAGGACCATGTAGATTAGAGTCTGAAATGGTCTTTTGAGGAAAGAACCACACAGATTTGAGTGGAGCTGTCCAGTCAGTGCAAGCATTTGTCGGTAATAGTGGAGCTCAACTCGGAACTGAAGGAGCTCAACGACTCGACGAATAATACCAAAGAAAGGACATGTGGGTAGGCCGTATAAAGTTCTCAAATTTATTTATATATCATTACGTAGGCACGCTACGTGCTACCCGCATTCCTACTAAAAAGTTGGAGTTTTCGTTTCATAAGTGCCCATGTAGATACAAGTGAAATATATCTTATTTTATTTTATTCCAGTTCATCAACCAAAATTCAAAATTTCACCTTCTGTACTTACGTACATTGTAATTTAACAAAAGCACTTCGCTCAAGGATATAGCATGTTAAATGATTCCTGTAGGCAATAGGCTTGCAACCTGGCCTGGTAGGTATAAGTTACAGGTTATTGATAGTGACGTTCAGCTGTATTCGTTGCGCTTTCTTTGTAGCCTAGAGCTTTGAAATGTAACCCTTTCATGTAAAAAAGTAGTTAGAAAAAAAAGTGGCAGTAGATGAGAAAGTAGGTAGGCTTTTTTCTCATCTATTGCCATCACACTGCACCTGAAATAGAACAAAACAAATGACCATAGCTTTCATTCATTTTGACAATTAAAAAATACCAATTTCATAGTATGTTTTAAAATCCATAGGTAATTAAGTAAAGGCTATCATCGTGGATCTTTGACAGTCGTTACGGGTCGTCAGCAGCCCGAAAGTCTGACAACAAGTCTTACCAAGGGGTATCGTATTACCCAGTTAGTGGGTTGTGGAGGTCAGATAGTCAGTCGCTCCATGTAAAATTCTGATATTCAGCTGCATCCGGTTAGACTGGAAGCCAGCCCCAACATACTTGGGAAAAGGCTAGGCAGATTGATTTGCGTAAGTAAAGTCAACCGCACATCAGTGCACCATCAGCTCACTACGAAAATAGCGCCCTTACTGAAAGAAAAATAAAAACAAAGGAAGAAGAAAATAATGTTTATTTTGCACTTACCTACAATATCAAAAAGACGTCATTCCAAGCAATAATAAAAAATACGACAAAAAAGCGCTGTCAGTGTCAAATTGTTAAACACAAAAAAATCAAACCGACTTCTAAAATAAAATAAAAACACTAATAAAAAGAGAAAAATAACTTTAATTTCGGAAGTCGGTGTCTTTGTTTTCCAATTTTCGTTTTATGCCACCGACTTCGGAAATTAAAATTATTTTTCTCTTTTTAGTGTTTTTTTTGGAAGTCGGTGTGATTTTTTTTTGGAAAAAGTTTTTTTTTTTTTTTCACTTTTTAGTTATGGTACCTACCCTACACAATTCCGAATAGCACTACCTGCTATGTAAATAACAGTGAAAGAGTAAATAAGGAAATCGTCTAGATAAACTAAGTGGGAAAAATACGTAATATTGAAGCTAACTCAAAAACTACGCAAGCAAAGTTAATAAAATTTATATGGGACCACCTCGAAAGCATGACCTACCAAACAAGAATCATCAAAATCGATTCACAATTGGCGGAGTAATCGCGTAAAAATATACAAAAAAAAAAAAAAAAAACAGACGAATTGAGAACCTCCTCCTTTGAAGAAGTCGGTTAAAAACTAATCGTGCTCGTAGGTAACCTCTTTTGTTTTACCAGGAATGCTATCACACGATAGGGTCAACTGCCTTTAGGTAGTAGTATGATTGAGGTTTACGGTTCCTTAATTAACAGACAGCTGAGTTTTTAAAAGGATGTAATTAAGAGAAAAGGCGTAATTATAATTTAATTACTGAGCAATAATGGATGGATATACGCAGCTCCAAAAATAAATACAAATATATTTTTTTAACACTTAAAAATCCGTTATGTGCATAAAAACGCAAACGCCAGTAGTTAATTCCCAAAATAATGTGGTCTACATAATTTTTTATCGATTAACAGTCTTATCGGTATCGACAAAGCGCCGCCATTGAAGCATGTGTCGACATTTCGATAAAACTGTTACTTAAATTTAGAAATTTTAAGATAGCGACCGGCTTTTTGAGACCCTTTTTAATTATGAGACTCCAACTTATCTTTTGAAAGCTCTTTGTAAGTGTTATCTTTGAGAATTTTTGAGACTTTTAATTGATCTTACAGAATAAGGCGCGTATGGTAGGATGGCAATGATGCTAAATCAATTTAGTTTTTTTTTTGATCCTCTATTTTTATCGATTGTAAAATTTCACATCTCTTCTCACTTATAATTAATAGGTAATAATTATGATGATTTGAAATTAGTAAGCTGAAATAATATCCTGATTGGTTATAACATAAAATTATTATTTCGCCAGTAGATTTATCACCCTTTAAGCTTCCACAAACCGGAGCAAGAGAGTGTTTTTTTTGTTGGAATTATATTTTTAAATGTCTAAATTAGTTAATAGCTTTTGATGAGTAAATTATTCTTCAACATAAGGGTAATCAAAAGAATGGCGAGACATTTATGTTATTAAGTAATTAACGTTGAAGTTAATTACAGAATTAAATAATACATAATATATGATTACCATTATTTTTGGTTAACATGTCTCTTAATAAAATGATGACAGATTCACACTCTAAAGTAGTAGGTACATAAACCAATTTATTTTATATAGTAATATAATTTATATCCGAAACTGTAAAAAATAGGCCCATGTTCACATTACACATTCAATAGAACTAAAGACTAACTGTGTGTAAAACATACATTTTTACATTACATGCGGAGTATTTAATTTAATAATAAATACCAAAAGCTAGTGTGATAAAAATTACAAAATTAAAATTAATTCATCGACCTTCATCGTTTTTTACCGCGACCGTTCATAACCTCTCATGCATATTAAACACGATAAATAATTCTTGACAGTTAACAAGCGAAATAGCGAGCTTTATTGAACATACAATTACGTATAATTATAGTGGTTTCTTATTATTTCCTGTAGATTAATCATGTCACACGTCAAACAAGTTGTTACACCTCTTTTTACCCGACTGTGCAGAAGGGTTCACTGTGTCTTGGTTATTCATGCCTCGATAAACTCAAAAATGCATATTTTTTCATTTGCATATTTTTTGTTTATGTAAGTATGTTTCGGGAAGCATAATTATCATAATTTACCTGTATAATTTAATAATTACAATCGCGCAAAGGTGTCAAAGCAATTAGCAAAAGGTGAAAGGTTAACTGTAATTATATTAACATAAATAACAGGACAGCCTTGTGTACTAATTACAGCTGGAAAAACGTAATAGGCTAAATTAATTCATTTTTTATCAATCAATAGCATAAATAATTGAATACTAAGGTTAATGTTTGAGAGAAAAAAAAATATCCTCGATTTATACTTAAGAAACACATAAGGAACATTTCAATAAGCTTTAATTTAAATGCACAATAAAATAATTACACTAATTTAAAAGCAACTTATCTACATTAGACCCATAAAACAATTTTATCATCGTCATCAGCTAGCGTTATTAATGGGACAGTTCCTAAAACCGTCGTGCAATTAGTCACCCTACCAGCAAACCATGTTTTAATACCAAACGGATGTTTTAGGATTATTTTCGAGCCGTAATTAAGTCGTTTAACGTTAAAACACATTGAAAAACGCTGTAAATAAACGTTATTTACGGCAAGAAGCATTTAATACTCCTTTCAGAGTCTGCAAAACATTTGTTTACCGTTTAACTTGAAAGCATTCTGTGGTTTCTTAATTATACTTACAAGACTCAATATTATTTCTTAGTACCTACCTATTTACAAAAGTTATTGTTTCACCAAATAAGCCCACGCGTGACTTGAGAGTTCTTTGTTCTAACAAATCTTTGCAACAAAATTCAACTGTATTTTAACAGCATAGAGCTCAAATTAAATTGCCAGTCTAAAATAAATACGTTTAATTTTGAAGGAGCCTTCAAATCATAGGTAAAAAGCAAACAGTAGCTGGCCACCCGCGGATTTTTAAAATGTCAATATCGAGTGTTGAGTGTGTAAACACGATTAGTTGGACGCGAGTCTCGTTCCGATCATCGATCATACAAAACTATGCTCACTATAGAGTGTTTGTGTTCGTTATGGCTTAGAGATGGGGTATTCATATTTGAGTTTAGATGGGTTTTTATCGAAAATGAAGCATATTCTATCTATTTATCTAAATTTAATTGCGGCATTTTATAACTGCTTCTATCTCCTGGCGAGGCTTGTCGTTATTTATTTATTAAGTTTGTTCAGCAATATTTTAATAAGGAAAATTTCAATTTTCCAATGCAATGAAAATTCAAATAACTTTATGAACTGTAATTCGTACAATTTGATAGAGCGCTTTTTTTACCACAAAACGCTTGAAAATTCGACATGTAAAATCAAAATTATAAAGTATCGGCGTCACTAACATCCTGTCTTAGATATCCCGTCTCTAATCTGTCCCAACAATAGCGCACAATTATTCACTTGCTCTCAACATTACTGTTGGCACAGCAGAATAAACAAAACACTCGCTACCGTCCAGTGGTCGAGTTGACTCGTTCAAGTGACTGCCGCAGTGTAAACACTCCACGGTAGGTTTGACAGTTGAAATTCTGTCGATGTAATAATCTTCCGGGGCTCTAATATGACGCTTTGATGGACAATTATATCGAGGTAGATAATAATACATTGTGGAATGCAATAAAGAATTGAAAATTGAAATTGAAATTTAATAATGCCCGCAGATTTATATTTTTATTATTCACGCAGACTAAAATAATTATTTCCTTTGGAACATAATGTAGGTAGTGATTGTCTAATTTTAAATGTTTTTATAGAAAAGTAGAGGGGCGTGCAATTTTGGATGAGACGATTTCTACAATGTACAGGTCGTCTAATTTTAAATTGTAACGGTGCAAAATAGTTGCTATAAAAAAAATGTCAACACACTGAGAGATAATTCAATGATGGTGTCTAAAGCTACAAAGATTAATCACATACTCAAACAAAGAAAACTGTCCTTGGTTGTATTTCTAGAATAGCCTACCTTCTTTATTTACGTCATTGTTGCACTCGTTCCACAAAAGACCCATATCTCACCACCTCCATATTGACAGCTCAGATATCGAGTTTCAGAAGAAAATAGAACGCATTAGACATACAATAGCCCTTTGACACAAAGGCTAGATCCTTGTGTGTTCCTGGATCGAGGGGGCGTGTGAATACGAGCCGTGTGGTTTAATATCTTTTGTACTAGAAAGTAGGGCGTTTGGTACACAAATAGGTACTAATACCTCGGTGACATAGTTTGAGAAATAGGGCGGTATTTGTGAAATCTTTTGTAAAAAGAAAGCGATAGCGAGGGTTCAAATAACTTTTAATCTTTGAGCCTAGTATAATCAACCTATAATGTTCCCACTGCTGGGACACAGACCTACGCTACTCTCTGTGAGAGGAAGTGGGCCGTAATCCCAGTCCAGGCCCAGTGCGGGTTGGTAGATGTCAAATGTCTTCAAATTTTTGTTTCCAGAGGCCCTAGATAAAGTGACATTCTATCAGCGATAACGATGATGGAAAAGGCAAAAATATATAAGACTGACGTATGCTATTGAAAAGCTTATGTCAATCCGGTTGAAAGTCGTTGTAGGAAAGGTTTTGTCCACGCAGAAATACGAAAAGCTTTCGAAGCGATTATCACTCTTGTCTAGGCCCTTCAGACATGCCTGTTTCCTCACGATGTTTTGAGAGCAGTGGTGATGAAATAATTTACACAAAGTAAAGCGCCTGTCTGGGTTGGAGTCTGTAAGCCTAACCTAACCTACTACCTAACCTACAAATCGAAAGTCACCACTGCTCTGCATCTGTCAGCCCTTGAGGCTATATTCAGCTTCTTCTACCAATTCCATAAGTAGCATGGATATTTCCAAAAAATCATGTAATATTTTCCACTCAATACAACAAAAAAAAACCGGCCAAGTGCATGTCGTACCATGCACAATGAAGGGTTCCGTAGTTGGGATGAATTTATAAAACAAACTTAACATTGTAGTTGAAAAACTTGTTCTCCCATACAGAATGTATGGGAGAACATATTTTTACAACTGCAAATTTCAGTTGGTCGATTATTACTCGGTAACTTGTGGAGCCTACGTAGCGGTGATAGTTTTCCTTTTAATTCCGTTTACTACTGCTGTGAATTTTTTCACATATCCAAACCCAACCATTTAGCTGGCAGGGGGGGGGACAATTGGCTCTAACAAAAATTAGCACTTTAAAGCTTAATATTCCGCAAACGAATCCCTGAATCCAAAAATAGTTTTCACAAACTCACATTATTTTTAAACGACCTTTCTAATGATCCCCCACAACATGGGATTGACGAGAAAAAAAAATACTATCTCCACTTTACGTGTAGGGGAGGTACCTACCCTAAAAAAAATATTTTTTACGATTTTTTTACCACTTTGTCGGCGTCGGTTATATGTATATCCATACCAAATTACAGCTTTCTAGTACCAACGGTCTCTGAGCTAAGCCGCGGACAGACGGACAGACGGACAGACGGACATGGCGAAACTATAAGGATTCCTTGTTGACTACGGAACCCTAAAAAGCGTAATAATTATTTCTTCTACACAACTTTTTATGATGAAATGTTCATAATTTCAGAACATAATGAATTACATATTCACTCAACATCTTGCAATGTAATTATATGAAGATAAGAGTTCAAGAAAAATATTTAATTTGTAATGCTTTAATTTACATCATCGGAACAGAAGATATTACACTAGGTCATTTATCTATCGTGATTTATTGCAATCGACGTCTTCTCAGTTCATCGATCACATGTACTGGAGCCCTACCTAGTATCATCATCCTTGCACTTACCTAGCATCAGACTTGTCTAGGTAGCACTGCTCCATAACGTCGAAGCCAAGTAACTTTGCTGTTTTGGCAAAAAGATTTATTTTGATTAGATTTATAAATTCCTACATGTTAAATTAAATTTAAAATTGAAAAACCCCCGACAAAAACAAAGCATTTAATAAATAACTTTTTTTATAGCTAAGTACACTCTCGATCATGTCACCTTTCAAACAAAACGAAAAAATCGGTTCAGTCGTTTGGCAGCTACGATAGCGCAGACAGACACACAGATAAACACGTTAAACTTATAAAACCCCTCTTTTTCCGACAGGGTTTAAAAACCAACACGATCGCACTTCCAAAGAATAGCTTAATAAACTTAAAGTACGTACCTACCGACCTACCTACATGTAACACTGATCAAACAAAGACATTGATCCAACGGTGGCCTCTCATTACTCCGGGGGCTAAGAGGCACTAATCAATCATCTTTACAATGATGGAGATCCGAATCATCAGTAATTTTAACAGAATTGACGCAAAAACGCCGATGAAAAAATGAATCATATACCGAAGTAGGATGGTTGGGTAGGATTGGTTTACATGGAGTGGTATTCAGTCAACTCACTGGCTAATAAGATACTCTTATTTTAAAAGTAAGCAAAAGGAGCTGCATTTCTTTCAGACATTAAGATCAAGTCATTACAAACCTTAATTTGACAAAAAAATAAAATGAATATGCCCAAAAAATAATTTCCCTAACTGCACGAGTAGCATAACCACAGTAGAAGCGGTATTTTAATTAAGAAGATGAAACTGCTTATGGATGCGGAAGGCGGAGGACAGACTGTTGTGGCGCAGCCTGGGAGAGGCCTATATCCAGCAGTGGACTTCGATAGGCTGAGATGATTAATTGATTAATTGATTGATGGACTTATGCAGGTTTTTAGACCTAAAAACAACCATTTAGGTACTTTCTACGCAAGATTTCAAAATTTTGAATTCTTTTGTAATTTGAGTGCTGTAATGTTAGTCCTGACATAATGGCTTTTACTGTTCAGGTTGGTTGCAGCTAGAGGACACAGTAGGAAAATTAAGATAGTTAATTGATTCAGGCGTGACCTTGCGGAAATCCATTATAAAATACAATAGACGTTGATATATTTAGTAACCTATTCCGCTTGACTATTCTTCAAGAGTCCGAAAAACCCTGTAAGAAATCGACACGTGTTTCACCTCTCAACGAGGCATCCTTAGGATGACGATTAACCAATTGCAAACCAGAACGCGACGTGTTACCACACCGAGCGCTGGACGGAAAGACGCGTCTTTGCGTCCAGCGCTCGGTGTGGTAACACATGTCGATTAAACACGTGTCGATTTCTTACAGGGTTTTTCGGACTCTTGAAGAATAGTCAAGCGGAATAGGTTACTAAATATATCAACGTCTATTGTATTTTTCAGTAGAAAAATTGCCCTCATATCACATCCCACGTGCAGTATCGCCGCCATATAGCCCAACCTTAACCAATTACAATGGTGAAGCGGAACAAAGAGCCGCCCACTTACGAGCTGTTTTTTGATTACCCATTAACCCGACAAACGTTGTAATGACCACCAAATTGTTGCCCTTTAGCCGCAGGGGAGTCGGCAGAATTCGCCGCTAATTGCACGGTAGGTCGCGTCTTGTGACGCCGTTTGGGATAATCATGTCTTAGGATTAATAATTTAGGTGCGGTTGTTATATTATGATTCTGGGGATTTGCGATGTTTTTTTTTTGTAACATTGCTTCCAATGCCAGCCAAGGGCTTTTGTATATGAGACAGTGCTTCTTGCAGGAAATTAAATAGCGCAAGTTTGAGCTACAACAGTAATTGTCATAGTCCTTCTACGGATGAAATTGTAGATGTCGTGATATAAATATAGGTATGATATATCAGGGTGTTTGGTGCATCTGTATTATTATACTAATATAGGGATTAATATACTACTATCAAAGTTTCTGTGGAACTGTGAAAGACCACAAGAAGCTCTACTAATAAATGAGTACTTGAGAGTTGTACCAGACAAGGACTGGCGGCTGGCAAAATTACTATCTAATTTTACACTGCTAATAAAAACTTAATGCAAAAATGCTCACGCATACTTTTGTGCGCGGAATGGGTGCTGCTTCTGCTTCCAAGCCTGGATAGTTTTTGAGGATATAATTTTTGCATAACCTTGAGTGCCATGGATTTCCGCAAGGTAACGCCTGATTCCATAACAAATTACACTTAAAAATAATTAAGTATGTTTTCACGAGGAAAGCGTCAATCCTGTAAGAAGTATCGAACTGACGACCTCTAACTTACTAGTCCAGTCTTCCCAATGAAGCTATCACCACTTCATTTGAACGTATATTTCAGCCAAGCCGCTGGCTGTCTCCTATCTTTCCATGATACAATACAGAATCAATGACGTCATTTTTTGCCCCACTTAACCCTCAAGTGGCACTGAAAGGCGCTCTGTATCACTGATAGACGATTGCGCGTTTCCTGCGCCCGCGCCTTCTTTGATCTTCAAGTGTTTCGCTTTACGTATAAGACAAGATGTTTGGATATTTGTTAATGTTCGTGTTTATTGTTTTGTAAGAGTTATAGCGGGGTTTTAATAATGGAGATTTTTCGTTTTTATTTCGATGGTCAGGCTAATTTATCACCTCTGTAAAGACACCGCGCGGCTGCTTGCTTTACAACAAGAATATGAGGTTTAGAGATAATAATAAGAATACTAGCCAGCCAATTCTGCTTAGCACCAACTGGGAAAATTAAACTGAAATTAAACAAAAGATAAGGCAGAAAAAAACTAAGAGCTTTAGATTGCTTTAAGAAAATAATGCTTAAACGAATACTTCGACGCCTAAGTGTCCTTTTGCTTTTATATTAATTGTTATAGTTAGTTAGATCTTTAGTTAATTTACCGGCTGTCATTCATGGATCTTTCTTGACAGCCGTTACGGGTCGTCAGAAGCCCGAAAGTCTGACAACCAGCCTTACCAAGGGGTATCGTATTACCCAGTTACTGGGTCGTGGAGGTCAGATAGGCAGTCGCGCCTGTAAAATACTGGTATTCAGACTGGTAGACTGGAAGCTGACCCCAATATAGTTGGGAAAAGGCTAGGCAGATAGATTTTTTAAAGTTAATTTAGTATAAGACTTTTAATTAGATTTCTGTATATATAAACATGTGTGTCATAACTAATGCCTTTAATAATTACAGTAATTAATTTTCAAAAATCTATTTCACAGTGGAGAAGAAGACAGAATATGGCACACCACGCATGAACACTGCGTATGCGATAGTCTTTTTGTAAATTGAGCTAGATTTTTACTAAATCTCACCATATTGACCGAATACAAAATGGTATCGCAAAATAATGTTAAAACGACCTTTTTATTTCAATGCAACATCTCGAGATCTACTTATAATCGTTGTCGGGCACGTGCGTTCGTTAGCGGGCTATAAATCGAAGTAATCCGACGGCGCATAAATCGCGTCTTTGATCCGACGCGCAGGAGTCGAACCGACGTCCTGTTTGTGCTAATATTGGTACAGTTGCACAACGGGCTTGAGTTTGAGAATTTAAGATTTTCAAATATTTAAAAGCTTGGCATTTTACCGATTTTACCCTATTACGGCTTTTCCAGAAGAGGGTCATAGGTGTGGAAATCTCCAGGGTATAGCTATGGTTGTTGTATGTACCAGGGACCAGGTGGTCGATGTAATCGGTGTTGGGTCAGTTTATTTGTCAGTATACAGCTAGACCTTTGAGATTTTAATGCAGTAAATTGTCTATATATCAAGACCTCTCGTACCTCCGTTGGTTGGTATTCACTATTCAGCTACATCCGTTCAGACTGGAAGTCAACCCCTGCATAGATGATAATTATCTACTCTTTCAAGCTGAGAGGAGGGGCGATGTTCGCAAGGTAGAACAAGGAAGCAAGGTTGAGGTTTGAGTGAAATGGCGGGTGGTTGGAGAGGCCTATGGCAAGCAGTGAACTGCTATAGGTTGATGAAGATAATGACTACGTGATGCTGAGGAAGTTGATGAATAAAAAGACTAACAAATATAATTATACAAAACAGGATATAAAGCTGCTACTATGAATAAAATACAAAATAAATGGAAATTCAATTATTTTATTTGCCGATGCAAACTGCATCGATAAATATTATGTAGGCACCGATAACAACTATGATTATTTTTTACATCATGACTAATTTTAGTGTGTGCATAAACTAAAATATTTTTTGTAAGCATTTAGCAATCTTTCCCGCTTCTCAATTTATTTAAAGGTACGAAGTTTTTATGTTAAATCAGAAGCCTGTCTTGCGATGAAATATATTAAATATTAGATCGAAGAATCTGTCTTAGTATTTATCTATACGAATTTCTTTTCCAGGTTCATTCTGAGCTTTTTCTTCTTCTTCCAGATCCTTCTTTAGTGTACAGCATAATCTGAAAGGTTAAAAATATCAGTCAGTAGCAATCCAGTCAGTACATTACTATTTAAAGTCAAGACTGATGTTCGCGTATTCATCTCAACGACGCATGATAGGACTCCGAACTTACGAGCAATTATTGGTCGCCATCAACCAACAGAACTGTTGACGAAATTAAAGTGACTTCTGGTGAAAAAGTCCTTAATAATGCAACCTAGCATTGAATGAAGAAATATAACATGCCTGTCGATAGCGTGAGTGATACGCCAAGGCACTCTACCATTAAACGCTATCAGTAAACATGGAGTCAGCGTCTTCACGGAGTCAGAGAACTTTTCGAAGAGACCACATCAGTACAGTCTCATAGTAAGCAACTTGGCGAAGCGTATGGCAAAACGCGGTATGCGGTCGATGATGTTTATAGAACCCTGAACCCTTTTGGGTTTGACTTTACCCTGAAGAGACATCTCTTTATCCTCTCAGTTTCAATGTGAAAATCTAAGATCTCTATACGAATTTCAAGTTTTCTTTGATTGTCAAAGAAAGGATATATCCGCTTTCTTGGACAATCAAAGAAAACTTTACCCACCTTAAAGAGAGGAAGTAAAAGATCTCGACGAGGCTCAAGAACGAAAACCCGAGGAATAAGCCCAGGAGACCCCCGCAGTAGGAAAGGAATTCGATCAACCCGAACATTTCCGAACGACGCCACGACATGAACCTGGACCTCTTGAAGTACATCTCTAGCTTAGAGAATTTGATCCTGGATAGAATAGAATAGAATGGAATTAAATAAAATATGCTTTATGGTGCACCAATATTGTAACACAACTTATACACATAATAATAACTTTAGGTTTAAACGTACAATGACAATAGGTTTCGGACATTAGGTCCCTGAGGGCGATCTACTAGATCACCCAAGGTTGCAGGCTCGCTTTTCCTTGATGTTAGTAAGACTGGCTCAACTGTTGTAGTAGCAGAGTTATTCACGGTCATAATGGAATGAAAATGTTTGAGATGAATCATTGTAGTATTTAGAACTCTTGACTTCCACCTAAGTTTAAGCAAATTGGAAACATGTATTTACCTGACTCTTCTCGACTTGATTCCAGGTAGAAGTGTCTACAAATCATTGCACATTTTATAATAAGCTTGCTTCTGAAGCTGACTTATCTCTTTAGAAAATTGATATTGACTTGCCTACTCAGTAGGTATATCGTCGATAAGATTTCATGTAAAAACTTTAATTTCATTGTGATAATAAAGATATGCTCTTGATTGTTCTGATTGGTCACTATTACTTCATACAAGAAGTCCCGACTCGTCATCATGTAAAACAAATGTTTTTTTACATTCCAGATTCGTAATTAATATCCTAACTAATATTTTATAAATGCGAAAGTGAGTTTGTTTTTTGGTTTGTTTGTTAAGCTTCACGCTAAAACGGCTGAACGGATTTGGCACATTGATTGGATTTGGATAGACCATTACCTGGTGAAGGATATAGAATACTTTTTATCCCGATATTCCCGCGGGATCGATACTTATGCGGGTGAAACCGCGGGGCGCAGCTATTAAAGCCCATTTAAAATCTTTTTTAACATTTGTTAGTAGGAATTCATTTGCTTAATTTAAATACCGGTATGTTTGTCGACTTGCTTACCCTTTGAAACGTTCATCTGTAACATTGGTAGCTTTTTGGTAGGTTTTGATTAAATGCTTCAGATTATAATCGGTTTTTAATATTTCAGCATCATAGTCCACACTGTTGCAGGCTGGTAAGCATTGGCATTTGAAACTATCTTTAGATAATTCTTGACTTAGCATTATTCCTGGAAGATAAAAATTCTTTCGATTACTGAAGAATAGAGAAATAAACAAAAAAAAAAAATATAATATCTTAAGCTATGCTAATTACACGTTGTATAATAAAAACCGGCCAAGTGCGAGTCGGACTCGCGCACGAAGGATTCCGTACCATTATCTATAAAACGGCAAAAAAATCATGTCTGTTGTATGGGAGCCCCCTTAAATATTTGTTTTATTATAATTTAATTATTTATTTTTAAAGTGAATATATAACTAAATATTCTGTGAATATTTCAAGCGTCTACCTGTTGTCGTTGTCGTTTAAATGTTGAATGGGGTTTTTTTTATGTTCCTTATTCTCAAGGCAAGGTTTGTACGTAAGGTAGATGTAGGTAGGGTAAGTAGGTAGGTAGGAAGGTAGGTACGTATGTAAGTAGGTATGTAGGTAGGTAGGTATGTAGGTAGGTAGGTAGGTAGGGCAGGTAAGTAGAGTATGTTGGTAGGGTAGGTAGGTAGGGTAGGTAGGTAGGGTAGGTAGGTAGGGTAGGTAGGTAGGGTAGGTAGGTAGGGTAGGTAGGTAGGGTAGGTAGGTAGGGTAGGTAGGTAGGGTAGGTAGGTAGGGTAGGTAGGTAGGGTAGGTAGGTAGGGTAGGTAGGTAGGGTAGGTAGGTAGGGTAGGTAGGTAGGGTAGGTAGGTAGGGTAGGTAGGTAGGGTAGGTAGGTAGGGTAGGTAGGTAGGGTAGGTAGGTAGGGTAGGTAGGTAGGGTAGGTAGGTAGGGTAGGTAGGTAGGGTAGGTAGGTAGGGTAGGTAGGTAGGGTAGGTAGGTAGGGTAGGTAGGTAGGGTAGGTAGGTAGGGTAGGTAGGTAGGGTAGGTAGGTAGGGTAGGTAGGTAGGGTAGGTAGGTAGGGTAGGTAGGTAGGGTAGGTAGGTAGGGTAGGTAGGTAGGGTAGGTAGGTAGGGTAGGTAGGTAGGGTAGGTAGGTAGGGTAGGTAGGTAGGGTAGGTAGGTAGGGTAGGTAGGTAGGGTAGGTAGGTAGGGTAGGTAGGTAGGGTAGGTAGGTAGGGTAGGTAGGTAGGGTAGGTAGGTAGGGTAGGTAGGTAGGGTAGGTAGGTAGGGTAGGTAGGTAGGGTAGGTAGGTAGGGTAGGTAGGTAGGGTAGGTAGGTAGGGTAGGTAGGTAGGGTAGGTAGGTAGGGTAGGTAGGTAGGGTAGGTAGGTAGGGTAGGTAGGTAGGGTAGGTAGGTAGGGTAGGTAGGTAGGGTAGGTAGGTAGGTAGGGTAGGTAGGTAGGGTAGGTAGGTAGGGTAGGTAGGTAGGGTAGGTAGGTAGGGTAGGTAGGTAGGGTAGGTAGGTAGGGTAGGTAGGTAGGGTAGGTAGGTAGGGTAGGTAGGTAGGGTAGGTAGGTAGGGTAGGTAGGTAGGGTAGGTAGGTAGGGTAGGTAGGTAGGGTAGGTAGGTAGGGTAGGTAGGTAGGGTAGGTAGGTAGGGTAGGTAGGTAGGGTAGGTAGGTAGGGTAGGTAGGTAGGGTAGGTAGGTAGGGTAGGTAGGTAGGGTAGGTAGGTAGGGTAGGTAGGTAGGGTAGGTAGGTAGGGTAGGTAGGTAGGGTAGGTAGGTAGGGTAGGTAGGTAGGGTAGGTAGGTAGGGTAGGTAGGTAGGGTAGGTAGGTAGGGTAGGTAGGTAGGGTAGGTAGGTAGGGTAGGTAGGTAGGGTAGGTAGGTAGGGTAGGTAGGTAGGGTAGGTAGGTAGGGTAGGTAGGTAGGGTAGGTAGGTAGGGTAGGTAGGTAGGGTAGGTAGGTAGGGTAGGTAGGTAGGGTAGGTAGGTAGGGTAGGTAGGTAGGGTAGGTAGGTAGGGTAGGTAGGTAGGGTAGGTAGGTAGGGTAGGTAGGTAGGGTAGGTACTTAGTGCCATCCGTGCGAAGCCGAGGCGGGCAGCATCACAGAATAATAATTATTATGATACATAAGTAGCTTATGTAATTTTCTTTTCTTTTTCATACAGTATGTATTCCCCGAAGGGTAGCATAGATGTACCTATTGTACACCCTATTTCACCAATTATGTATAAATCTCATAAACATAATTTGTCTATACACTTACTTCTTGCTTCCGAAATACACTCTCTCTTTTGCTCGGTGCAAATTCTTTTGTTTGCATCTGCATCTGCAGAAAATTAAGAATTAGGGTATAACAACATTTTTACGAGTCCCAGAACAGCAAAAATTAAGAATGACTTGACTTGATTTGTAAAAAATGGGACATATTGACATTATCGTTACAATAAAACATGAGCGTGCGTCATGTGCGTTTAGTTTGTGCAGAATAAGCAAATTTTCTTTCTTTTCTTTACTTCCTTTCTTTCTATTTTCACTGTCCAATAAAATTCATATTTTTTGGCTGATTCAGGCCAGTTTGAACCCCCCCATCATCAAACCCCTTGCCTTATTCTATTTAATTTAATTCCATTGCAGTTACCCATCCAAGTGCTGCGACACTTTGCAAATCGTATCACTTAAAAATGTTTGGTTATTTTATCGCAATTTTTACTTAAAAATACAAAAGTAACGAATAAGATCGATAGATACATTATCATGACCTTCAGTATGTCCATCATTCAACCAATCATGCTGTTTAACGTGTCCTAATATCGCCTGATCGCCGTGATCGTTTTTCACCCATTTGTTCGAAAATCGGAAAAGCGCAATGACGAGTTTGGGTTTGCCAATCGTGATTAATGCGACAATCGCGTATTCATGAGACGATTGCTTATAATCTGCTTATTATTATGATAAGGCGTAGTAGAAGTATTGGAAAACTTAAGGGGCAGTGGGCAGGGCACATTGCTCTCAGAACAGATGGCCGATGGGGCCGAAAGGTTCTGGAATGGCGACGGCATACCGGAAGATGTAGCGTTGGAAGGCCCCCCAGGTGAACCGATGACCCGGTGAAGGCCGTAAGAATCCGCTGGATGCGAGAAGCACAGAACCGGTCGAAGTGGCGGTGCTTGGGGGAGGCCCTATGTCCAACAGTGGACGTCTTTCGGCTAAAATGATGATGATGCGGATACGGAGATATTAGATAAAAATACTTACGTGGCATGTAGAATTGAACACACCCACAGTGTTCCTCAGTTATGTTGGACAGGCATTCAATCTTACAGTTGCTGGCTGTGTATATGCTGAAATACTTTAGGTATCGCTCGTCAGGGAAGTAGCATTGACGTCTAAAACCAAACCAAAATAGATAGAAAAATCATTGCATCATTATTCTCTTTCCTTTATCATAATTTCTTAAGGGTCGGCGCAGCATGACTTTCTTCCATACTTCTCGATTAAACGTCATCCCAGTAGTCATCCCTTTTCAAGTGTTATCATCTTTCACCCAGTCCATCCATAGTTTCTTTGACATTCGTATTCATACTTAAATTTTCCTCACGACACGTTATCCTCATTCTTCGTAGAAAAATTACATTACATGAAATTGAATTTTTTATGGCTTTTGAGGATGCTAAATATTGAGTATGTAAAAATATCTACCGACGTTCTTCTAAAACTCACATTTCTGGGGCATAGCGCCTCAAACTCTCTATAGTATTGAATATGCTGAAACTCAGTGCCATTGATGAAACCTGATTGTTTATCACAGCATAGTAGTACAGCGAAGACTGCGGCAATTCGGTAGGATGCTGGATGTATACCTGAAATGAATGATTATAAATCTAAATGTTCCATCTCTATAGTTACGTTTTAGTAGCATAAGTTCTTACAACAAGTCTGTTTTTTTCCTCGAAAGTACACTAGCACAGCACATTAGTATCATAATGTACTATTTAAATAATGAATCTTACTCTGAAACCAGTGTTGAGGCCGTTACAGAGCTGGTCACGGTCGTGAACGCTATGTTTCAACACAACCTCGATATCGGGTGCTTCGCCATTTTCCTGAAATAATCAAATGTAATCAAAGTAAAACCAATATATTTTATTTCACATAAACCTACATGGGCACATAAAACATCAGAAGCTCTTTTAAAAGACTTCACAAATTGCTCTCTCATTTCTAAAACGACTGATTCACAAGTCGACTCTGACATCCGTTTCACTTTTATTTCATTGTTTTCTTTCATATACGAGTAGACTGTTGAGGATTCAAAACTTACCGCTCCAGGAGCTGGATAAAAATCTGCATCTGAGTCTTCAGAAGGATTTATAGCCGGATTGTATCCGAGTTCCGCTGACCAACCTCTGCGTCGTTTTCTAGTGTATAAGTATTGATATTTATTCTGCAAACTATCAAATTAATTAATGTCTTTAAGTATCATTTTCATTTGGAATAGGTCAAAGTAAAAAATTTGACGTAAAGTGCCAACATACGTTTAGACAAAGTAAACATCTAAAAGTTATTCTGAAGCCAGTGCGTTCCTGGGACGAACTTCATTACCTCTACACAGATACGTACAGGGTGTTAGGGTAACCACCGTCCCTGAAACCAGTAGTTTGGTGTCATATAAAGAACGTAAAATCAATGGAAAATGACAACTTTTTTTTTTAAAGAAAATCTACCTTTTACCACTACAGTATTTTATCCTTTCACCCTAGGGCGTTAGGGCAACGAAATTGCGTCTCAACACGGGTGGGTGGAGCGGGACGTGACCTGAACGGCTGCGAGCGCGACTCTTCCCTCAGTCAGTCAGCTGTTTCGCTAGCGAGCACGGTGTCGGATATAAACTTTTTTTTTAAGTTTATATCCGACACCGTGCATCTTTTAATGAAAATAAGGTTTTTTTTATTGTTATTCGGTCATTTATTTTTATATTTAAGCCAAATACCCATGGTTTGAGTGATAACCGTGTTTACCCTCACACCCTGTATACGCAGTGGTATTCCCCTACTTCTCACAGCCATCGACATTCATACTCATAACAAGACATCACAGACAGACAAATTAAAAATCTGTTCGATTTATGCCCCTAACACGTCGTGTGACTCCGGTTTTTTTTTTATTTGTCTGTCTGTGATGTCTTGTTTATACCTTTTTACCCGACTACAGCGAAGCAAGAAGGCAGGTTATTATGAAAAGTTAATATTGAATTATAATAAAAAAAGACCAAAATGTTGTGAATATTACATGCTTGTTCTAAAAATCTCTTCAGCTTCAAGTGAATTCATATTGAAACATATTCCTTCGCTGGTTAAAACCATGTCAAATAAACTGTCACAATCATTTAGATCTTGATTATGAACTCTACACCATGCAAATACATCTGTATAGTTTGGAGCAACCTGAAAATAAATAAAAAACTAAGTTAACCAAACTGTTTACCTTATACTACTAATGAGCAATATTTATATATTTCTAATCACGTTCTCGAAAACGGCTCTAACAATTTCGATGAAAGTTTCAATATAGGAAAGCCAATTGAAAAAACAAAAACAATCAATCTAGATAGGTCTCATATCTGAGAAAATTTGTAAAAAAGAACACCCGAGCAGAGCTCGGATACAATGCACGGTCGACGAGTTACTTGAGCATTAACAGCGCAGTAGATTAAAAAAAAAAAAAAATCTTTTAAACTTCTTAGGTCTTATAAATGGGCTTTTACGGTAGGCTGCCAGCTGCACATCAGTGGTAACAAAATCAGTGGGGCCAATCAAGCTGGGGGCCTAAACCAGCAACATTAGCAATTCCTCTAAAAGCAATGCATTTCCTGAATTCCCAGCTGTCATCAGCAATTCCTCTAATTTGACAAAAAAGCAATTCATGATTTGTGGACATTTTACGAATCTCCATACAAAACTGTCAAACAGATGAATTACACGCCGATCATAATTATTATGAATTTTCAAAAGGAATTCCTTTCCTCAATTCCCAGCTGTCATTAGCAATTCCTCTAATTTGACAAAAAAGCAGTTCATAAATTGTCAAACAGATGAATTATTTCGTAATATGAATTACACGCAGATAATATAATGAATTGACAGTTTGTGACATTTTACGATGATAATATTTTCCTTTATGATTCTGCCAAAGTGGTCGGTCGTTTTGGCCATTTGCTTTTAGGATGTTTTGATACGGAGGGGTTTAATCTCGCTTTATATTGAAACTCCGTACTATGCCAGGACAACTCAAGGAAGTGTTAGCACGGACGTGCGGTCACCTGTACAGTAGGTCTGTGGATACAATACAGGGTCAAATAAAATTAGCTAGCGAAACTCCGCAGTCGTGAAGTATATCGATAACTAGTGGTCCTCAAAATAAAGGAAGTAACAGTTTACTATAATAACCACTTCACCATTAAGCTATTTTCTTTTATAACTAAAATACCAAACAAAAAAACTTACCTCCATAATATGCTCGACAAGAGAAGAATCAGTATAACCGTTTGGATATATTTCAGATAAATTATGATAATGAGGAAAATTACAAATTCCTGATATACCGTCAAACTTAGCAATTCTTTCTCTCATTCTGAAAAAATAAAAAGACAAATCTATTTATTCAAAACAGAGACTAATTTAAACAAAATACAGGGTAAACATAAATTACGTAGAGTAATTATCACTAACGTACTCTGTCATCACAATGTTCCAGTCAAACTACTTTTGACCGGTTTCGCCGAAAACCCTTATTAGGTTAAAACGCGTTTTCTCTACTAAAATCAGCCTTAGTTATATTATAGATTCACTATAAACAAAAATATTGTTTAAAAAAAAGGCAACAAGGAACATGAGGCGAGTCGCTGCGCTGTAACAATTTCATATGTCAGCGGGGGTGAGGGGCGGGGTATTGTGCAGCGGTAGCTTACTTTCGATCCGCCATTAAGTTAGAATCGATTTGTACCTGTGCTTTACTAATAAATGTTAGTAATTGCAAAAAGATTGATTTTGCGCATTCAATAGTGGTTTTGACCGGTTACGAGTTTTGACTAAGACATTATGCCTAGGCTTTATCATAATCAAAAGCAAGTTTAATGTAAATAAAACTTACGTGTCGTTAATGGTGTCATTAGTATAAAATATATGCGCCATGAACGCTTCTATTATAACTTTTTCATTAGTAAAGTTGTAAACTGTAGCTTTACATTTTGATTGCGGACATATTGTGACTGAAGGAAATGGTACCTGCGAAGTAAGTTTGTTACCATAATTATAAATTATATTTCTACTTCAATCATTTTAATCACTGCTGGAAATATGCAAGTTTCCATGAGTACCTAAGTATTATTTTTAAGTCATCATCTGCCTAGCCAAATCAATCAGATCGGCTTCCAGTCTAACTGGATGCAGCTGAATACCAGTATTTTACATCTGACCTGCACAACTCAGTAACTGGATAATACGATACCCCTTGGCAAGACTGGTTGTCAGACTTTCGGGCGTAACGACCGTCAAAGATCTACTGACAGCCGGGACCAACGGTTTAACGTGCTTTCCCAGTCACGGAGGAGTCTTGGTAAGTAAAGACGGACCAACCCCGGGCAGACCAGGCCCATCCACTGACCAACAAGCGTAGCTTTATCTGATGAATCGACCCGTGCGGCTGTTATTACTTAGAGCTCCTCTAAGTATATTTTTAAATCTCATCCTAGAATTGTAGAATTAATATGATGGCCTCATTTAAACGCAATTTAGTGAAGCATAGACAACTTGGTAAAGCTGGCAGAATCTGCAAGATATGGGAGGCAAAGGACTAGTTGTTGAATGCCTGGAGGAAGCCTATGTCCAATGAATTTCGGCTAAATGATGAAGCTATGATTTCTTACCTTATTTACAGGCACTAGCTGCTCACTGGCAGTAACTATAACTGGACTGGTCTGCCATTTGACCCACACCTCACTCATATAGAACAGGCACAAGCACACGCTAGCTATAAAAATGATTAGCCAGAAAATTCTGAAAATTCAAGAAATAAATTAGGATCAAAGTGATGTCACTAATATTAATAAACATAACATAACACCACGCCTGTATTTCCCCGAAGGGTGGGTGGTCATTAGGTTGTGTTATTTTTTAATTACCTACCACTGCTCCCAAAACGGTAATGAAACCGGTATGGCCTAGAACCAAAAATTCGGAGACATGTGACATCTACTAACCCGCACTGAGCTCATGTGGAGGATTACGGCCTGCCACCTCTCACAGAGAAGAGACCTGTGTTCTAGCAGTTACATTATAGGCTGAATATGATTTTGTTCATTATTAATACTTACTTTTCGATGAGAGTGAGTCCTGTCTTAGTTACATACGGAAGACCATGTAGCGTTGTATTATTCGCGTAATCATACATTAGTTCCTTTACCAATAGTTTTTGCCGTTTTCTCCTTGCTTTACGAATACAAATATCGCCAAATACGTTGGTAACGATAACAACTTCATTATCTTCACTGGAAAAAGTTTGAGGGTTACTTTTCAATCGATCAACTCAGCCTATCGCAGTACACTTCTGGACATAGGCCTCTCCCATGCTGCGCCACAACACCCTGTCCTCCGCCTTCCGCATCCAGTCTGTTCCAGCCAACTTTTTAAGGTCGTCGGTCTATGTAGCTGGTTGGCGTTCCACACTACGCTTGCCGATACGCGGTCTCCACTCCAGGACTCGTCTGCTCCACCTGCCATCGGTCCTTCGACAAACATGGCCAGCCCAATGCCACTTCAGCTTGCATACTCTGCAGGCTATGTCGGTAACTCCGGTTATCCTTCAAAGAAACTCCGAGCATAGCCCGCTCCATAGTTATATAAAAGTAAGCAGTTCTACATTAATATAATCAAGGAAATGTATTCCTTATCCTTAAAAACACCACATAACTAACTAAATAAGATCACATAAATAACTTAACTTTCAACAATTAAATAGCATTTACTTACTCCATTTTCGCCAATTCTTCCCTAGCGTCCTTTCACCAATACACTGTTTTTGCAACTAAAGAAAAATTCGTGTGTGATACAATTACTAGTTAATTAGGTTAATGGTTTTCGACCGCATTGGACCTTAGGGACTCTTCAGTTATTTATCAGTTTATTAGATCAACAACTGTAATTAGACTGATACATTATAGTGATGTTACTTGCTCGATGAGTTTCGTATTATTTATCTTTTTGTGCCGAACTCCTCACCAATTTTTTCAATGGAGCCAATGAAATTTTCCAACACTTGTGCTTTGTTTATGTTTATAAATGGTTTTTACCCGATCACTTCAAAAGGAAGGTATGGTTTTTAATCAACAAATTATCAATCTGATCTAGTGTACAATGATCACCGTATTTTATTTTATTCTGATAGATCGTTACGTATTGTGCTTAAAAGTTCCAAGAGTTCCACAATAATTCGGTGAGGAAAAGATTGAGTGAAAAGAGATTTTACGTTAGCTGTTATGAAAACATCTAGTAGTAGTCATACTACAAGAGTAAATAGATGTCGTGACCGACATGTCGTGACATGTCGCGACATGAGAAATAGTTTACACTTTTCATATTCTTTTTTTATTCACCAGAATTGCGCAAATTCATTACAGCATCGCATCACTACCCATCCACGTTCCCGTTTTCCATTACTAATTGCCATTTTCCGTATTCCCTATTAAATAATTATACAGGGTCAAATTAAATAAGCTAGTGAAACTCCGCAGATGTGATGGGTATTGATATCTAAACATGTTATAACAAAAAAATTAAAGTTTTTTTTTTTGGTGTGATCAATCGCAGAGTAAACTTCACAGACTTGATGGGTATCGATAAAAAAAACAGATTTCTGAACTCATACGTCAAGTAACAACACTACAAGCGGTATGTATGTATATGTGTATCTATTTTAGTATATTGTAGACTTATTATTTGCACCTACGACAGCCCCATTTTATGTCCAGGCAAATCACTGTCCATTCCAAGGTTGCCTGGAAGAGATCCCGGATAGCGATAAGGTCGCTCATTGTATATTTTGTAGTGTTTGTTATTGTTTTTTGTTATATATTTTTGTGGTGTACAATAAAGAATACATAAATAAATAAATAAATAAGCAGTCGATGACCTCAAAAATAAAACATAAAATCTTTTATTTTTTTATTTTGTCGTGATTAGATATCGATACCCATCACGCGTCTGCGGAGTTTCGCTAGATAATTTAATTTGACCCTGTATATAAAAACAGTGTCCCTGATGTTCCAAGTGTTTCCACGTAGTCCCGGTGGGTTGACCCATTACCGGGTCCACGGGGAAATTTTCATTACCCGTGGTCCCATGGCAATAGGGATTATTCCCTAGACTTCTGACTATATCGAACGCCACTTCCTGAATTATTCTGTACTTGCTGCGCTCCGCGGTTTCACTCGCGTAAGTTTCTTACTGTGTGACTCACTTTCGCATTTATAATATTAAGTTTAGGATTAGGATCTAAGCTAAGTTAGGATCACGATACCATGAGCTTTCAAGGTAACAACAGTAATGGGAAGAAAAGTCCATACGAATATTATAAATGCTAAAGTAACTCTGTCTGTCGTATAATCGTGAAAACCTACCTTTTCACCTAACACCTAATCTAACAGAAAACAGTGCTTATTGTGACTTCAGAACCTGGACCTTTTCTAGTGTACTTTTAATTTTTTTTAATAGCCGTTACTGTCCCACTGCTGGACAAATACCTCCTTACTCTCTTTCCACCTCTCTCTGTCCAGAACTGCCAAGGACCAATCTTCATTGAAGGAGTCCAGCTTATCCCGACATCTCCGTCTGGGCCTGCCGCGATGTCGGCGGGACCCACTAGGTCATAAGTTTGGCCCTTTGATCGTCTGACAGGCGGCAGTGTGCCACAGCCCAATTCTGTTTCTACTGTTCTATTTTGTTGGTATACCTCTAGTTGGACTAATAGAGAAGTATGAAAGAAAAAGATATGTTGCGCCACCACAAATAAATTAGGATAAGAACAGGAGAATGAGATCATGTCTTGGGCCTGTGGCGGTGATGTGGCGGCATCTATATCGCCACATGCGAACTACGCATCAAAGACCTGACGTCAGACAAAAATCCTGACGTCACATAAATCCTGCATCGCGCAATTAGAGTTTACCACGCGATGGACATATATAGAAGATTCCAATTGCATGATGGCAGTTGCCTGCCAGACACGACACCTGTCTGGTAGGAGGATCCTCCCTTTTCTATAGAGGATGAGTGAACTTTACACCCTGTTGCTCATACCTGTAAAGGCCTAACTGATGGGCCGTCATTGGTCCACACAAACAGTTTCTCAATGATACTATAACTCATCAAACATTGGCTATGCAGCAAACTCCAGCCTCTATTTTCCAGTTCATTAGAAAACAGTACCTGATTATATAAACGCATAATATACCTATTAGTCATGGTGACATTTTTTGTGATTCCCGGCAAATAAACTAAGATAAACCATGGGCAGACTGACGGCCGACATGGAGACGCCGTCACTGTATCCCATAAAAAACATTGACAAGATTTATTTCTTATTCAATTTAAAATCTTTCGAACAAAGCGGGATATAAAATGTTATTTGTAGAGGAAAGTTTTGAAGTGTGCTCACGTGGAAGAGTCACTTTCATGCGTTTTTGCTTCGCTGCAAACGCAAGAACTGATGATAAAATTATTCGATCATCTACAGTTCCCTGCTGATTTAGTGATTATTGATAAGAAATCCTAACATAATTATATATTTTTTTCTTAGTACTCTTTGCTTTTATTTTCGAAGTTAGTTTCACATGTAAAAACTATAGAGAAAAATCAAGGGTATTTTTATTCCATTAACTTTGGTTTGAGCCGTGTTTAGTTCAATTCCTCGAGCGCAGAAGGCAATAATACAAAATGCCTAACAAAACTAATCTCATAAACTAAAACTAAACTAATAAATTTGATAATGTTTACTGCCCACAAAAATAATTAAAGCTAAGGGTATAATGTAAATGGTATAACTGTTATAATCATTTACATGTAATGTACATACATTACTTAATGTAATTGATTAATGATATACATACTATATATTCAATTGTATTATATTATCATTAGTTCATTTTCCTCACTTTATGTTACTAGATAATTATGAAAAACGGCATTATTATGCAGTTTACTTGAAGTTGTCAACGTTATTGAGTACTTCCTGCACTACTTTGATCTATTACATGACTGATTAATTCATAATATTAGTTCCCTATACTTACAAACTTATATAATAGTGCTGGGAAACTAGTTACATCTGCAAAATAGTTCTTATTACCCAGAGACAAGGTTGAAGAGCTAAAATTCTTGGGGTAAAAGTATGTTGGTATTGTATTTATATGTAGGACACAGCTGTGTTTTAATTTGACAGCTTATGATATGTTTAGTTGTAAATGATTGTTCGGTATTGTAAGGTTAAATTACTATGAAGCGTGTAGTTAGTGTGGTAAAAATAATCATTAAATTATATCTAAGACATTTCCTGTGTTTATAAAGATAGTGAAAAAATAAATTATGGCCTACTTGGAACGCCATAATATCCACGTTTTACAAATGCAATATTAAAAGCTATACTACTTATTTAAATTCGTATATTTTTGTTTGCAGAAAAGGGGAAACCTATCTAATTCCCATAGTCTTCTTTAAAGACATTCCCAGCTGAACGTACCTTTTTTATACATTTTCCAAAAAAAAATATTCTTTAAGCAGTTCTGGTCAGACCGCGAGGATAGGAGAAGGCAAAAACTATCTTTGACGTCTTCAATCCTCTTTTCCAACGGATGGAGAATGCTTACTTCATGTTTAGTGTCTGAGCTGCATTGAATTGCTCCTCAAAACCCAATTCTTCGCTTCCTGCATCATTTCGTTATTTCGCCTTTCAGTTCTTCACCCAATTTCAGATCCTTTCTCTAACCACCAAGCATTCTCCATACAAACATAAAACTATCTAAATCTAACTTCATCTAGCTCGTTTCATTAGTGACAATACATTAGTTTTTATCAGCGCGCATTGTGAGCGGATTGCCGCTGTCACTGTTATCACAACTGTATCTGTGCTGTCAAAAGTATATCATTTAGACAGTCGGGGACCGGTTGCGGTCGGCGTCGATCGGCTGATATTCTTGGGATGGTCAGCAGAAAATATTTTTGTTATTCTGAAATAAAATAAATGGAGATTGGGAATAAATGTTGCACATTTTGTTCAGTTAGGTTAGGTTATGTGTTCTTTGAGATTTAGTAGAGATTAAAAAAATATAAAATATTATTTGACGTCATGAGTTCATAACTGCTGTAATAATTTCGGAAAGCTTGTGACGCTAACATGATTTTTGGCTTAATTACTTATCCTTACAAATTATTATAAATTTTAAAATTATCAGCTTATGATGATAGTTACACTCATATTTGGGTGTCATAAAAAAATCCGGTAGTTCACACAAAATGTCACAGATGTCAGGAGCAACTAGAATTAAATAAATAACCTAACAGCGTAAATAGATACAATACCTATATGTACAGCTACTAGGTTTTAAAATGTTGCTCAGTTCTTGTTTATTTATTTTTAATATAAGCAGATACTTTCTTTTCCAGATATCTAATTTAAAAAAAATGAAGATAGAGTGATGTCATTTATTTAATTGCCCTCAGAACCAAGCCTACCAGTGCCTTCAAGCGTAACGGATGCTGTCAGTCACCTGGAAAATGCCTGAGCTATGGTGACCATAAATAGGAAAACGATTATAATGTTTATGGAACATGCAATCATTTAACGATTACTCCTGGCTTCTAACATTCAATCAACCAATTTTGTCTAATGCAAGTCTGAACTTAAGCACACTTATTACGTTTTTGGGGTTCCGCAGCCAAATGAAAATACCGGAACCCTCAATTTCATCATGCCCGTTTGTTCGTCTGTCAGTCCGTTCGGATGTCACACAGCCATTATAATAGGTAAAATTTGAAGGAAAGTACCACTGTGCAACTCTTAACAAAGGCGTAGTGAAAATAAGATAAAAAAAACAATTAGAGGTGGCTTTCCTTTTTCGGAGATAACTGAAAAAAAAAAAAAAAAAAAAGATTATGTTCCAAATGACTTTTTTATTTAAGTCGATAGTTTGTGAGAAAAGGGTTGTATTTGGTTACAACTGCAGACATAATTTGCTTCTGCCAGGGTTGCGGAAAAAAAAAAAAAAAAGACATACTTTGCTTTTCAGTTTTTTTTTCGATATTAATGACATAATACATTTTAGCGGTCGGTGAAATCAACATACATACCTAAATAATATGCATCCTAATCATTAATACGGAACCCTTCAATTAGCGTGGTATGACATGCACTTGGCCAGTTTTTCTAATGACACCTTTGGCGAAGAGTTATGAGCTCTAAGCTAAACATGGCATGTTGTAATCCCTTTGCACAATGTATTAAAGTAATTATAGTGTAATTAACCTGAAGTTTTATTGCTAATAAACTGATGACTTGTAAGGTGAAATATGAGCGAGAAAATTGCAATAGCACTTGGATTGGCGTTGTATAGTTTATGGTCTATAAAAGTTGGTTCTTATTCCAGTGAATGATGGAAAATGTCGTGAGAACACACATGATGGATTAAAAAGAGTGAATTTTAACGTGTTAGTGTTTAAGCATATAAATATTACGTCCGTATTATACAAGTGTGTTAAAAAACAGGTAAAAAGTCAGACAGTATTACAAAAAATCATTTCACAAGCGTCGGTACTTACTATATTCCCCTGATTTTACAAAAGTTAATTTTCTTCGCGAAAATTACTACACCTCCTACAATATTCTATATTATATTATTATTCAATACTTTATTTCATCACCAACCCCATAATTATGTCATCTAAGATGAGGACAGCAATTTTTTTTCTTTTTTTCATAATTTTACCTCTTTTTGATTTTTGCACCTACGAGTAAGCACTTGTATTTTACAAAAATAAATGTTTTCATTCATTAATCGTTAAAATTAATTCTCCAAAAATATAGTCATCTCAATTTCTTCAAAACTTTTCTTCCGTCGCTACCCACATCCCAATCGGCTACCGGATAAAATTTAACGAATCACCCGCCATCATTTTAATGCTATCGTAATGAATGTTATATACGAGCGCATTTTATCGACCTTACAGCTTCTGTCTTACCTCTTTTTACTCTTGCGCATTGGGTGTAATTGATTTAGTAACGATATTACTGTAATTTGATCTGGAAGAGTAATGATGGTTTTAAATATTGTGTTATTCTGCAGGCGATAACTTTGTAAAGCAGCGTTAAAATATCCTTAGGAAATGTTTGTTTCCACGTCCACACTTCCACGTATAATAATTTAACTATTAGGAAATTGCTATCTAATTGCGTAACTTGTTTTCGTAACCGATTAAGACTAATCTGTTTCATTTGACAGTTCAACAACATTCATTGCGTTAGTTACGTTGTCGAGCAGATTTTTTTTCGAACTTTTGAAGCAGTGGATTAGATATTTGTTTCAAACCGATTCAGATTGTGATTGATCGTGTATTACGCAATTAGGATGCAGGTATAATTTTTCTATGGTTCTTATACCAGATTTTCGCTATCATAGTACTCTTTGAGTCAAAAAATAATTATTATGGCTGAAACTCAGATGACACTGGCAACCTGTCCTCGCATTTTTTTTACATTTCGTATTGCGACGCCTCTGTGAAAATATCACCCGTCAATTTTTGGATTGACATTGTAGTCGCCGCCATTTTGAAAGAGAGAACAGTCGTTAAATTAAATTCACCAAATAACGTATAAAAAGCAGCTGAAAAATGTGTCGTGACGAACGAACGCATTGTTGTCTCACATGCCATTTCACATTTCACGCAGGCTCCCAACAACCATAACTCCAGAACATTTATTACTCCGTATGATTGTCGTATCCAGAATTAATATCACCATTGTCTACAAATGTTTCTCTTTTATTTGCCTCGCTATCTGACCGGTAGCCGCATATCCAAAGCTTGAGTTATCTCGATCTGCCGCCAATCAATCTACATCACGTCACTACTTTAAAAACTAACTTATATTTGCACTCATTCAACTCAATTACCATCCTTAAGTTGAAGACTATAAGGTTGAAGAACGTAAGCTTGATGGTAAATGCAAAGTTGTGTCCGCTTCGATCGGTCGTAACAATCGATTTTGATTGACAGATAAAAGAAATCGATGCATCGCTTTGTTCGTGGATCGATTATTGTGTCTACGTAATTGGATAACGGTATGTGATGGTGACAGTGCATGGTGATCTGGAGATGCTTTTAAATTCTAATGTGATTTAGTATAAAAAATAAATTGCAAGCCAAATACCAAGGCAGAAAAAAACTAAATACATGGTTATTCAGGTAGGATCACTACAACTCGTTTTATTTAAAGCATAGTATTTGAGTTCATATTCCTTCTTGCTTTCACCAACCATCTCGTTCTAACAAAATGGCTTATTAAAGGAAAACTTTATGTATTTGTAATGTATTCAAAAACGTGTTCCTTCCATGAGGTTTCTCCTATTTTAAATTAATAAAATAAAATAATAAATAACTTTATTTCAGAACAAAGATCCATAACCTACGAGTAAATAATTTGGCACTTACTAACTAGAACACGTTTAAAAAGCCTTCGCATATCTGAATGACGGTCCATGCGCCGCCGTCCAGTGACATAATATTTGGCCATCCACCCTGCCAGCTATAGTAGCCACGAGGCTGTTGGGGCTGTCATGTACCTGACGCATCATTGACGCGATTCGCAGACGCAGCTGCGTCCTGAAATCCGCGAACTACCCCGACGCGATACAGAAGTGCGGCAAATCCAGCATTACCTGGAACGCGTTATTATATTAGACTCGTAGAGCATTGTACGAGCCCTGCATATAACTAACCCACAGGGCACACGTGTAGAGCGACTGCCAGTAGGCCCTGAACAGTGAGTATTTTACTTCTCCTTTGACATCCACGTCAAAAACAATTACTGCACTGATTTCACAAACCCCAGATTCGTTACGTGCCTTTTCAAATAAAAGACATTAGTCTCTTTGATTGCTTTCTGCTTATACCTCTTTTACACCACCACAGTCGGCAAAAATTTATTCATATCCTCGATTATCTTGAACACACACACCGACAGACCAATTTTCCGTAATAATAACCTTATTATAATCACAGTTCCCTTTGTAATATCCTCCGTGGTTTTCATATTAAATTATATGTTGCTGATACCGCAGGGTACGTCTGTTCAACCGTCCGTCCTTTTTTATTAGTACCTACTTAACTGTTGTTTTTTTATTGTAATAAAAGGTAATAAGCTTTAGTGGCATTGTTCTTGTTCAGTCTCGTTTGATGCCTGTTTTGCCAATCAGGTAATTGGTTTGTTTGAGTCAATTTATTTTATATTGTGATTACTGACGGGCAATTCCCGTAAGTTTTGAGAATGATTTCATTCGCAATCTGTCAAAAATACAATCAATTTACCAACATTTTTGACAGATTTCGACATGAATGTGAACGTTTTATGTACGAGAATTGGCATTCAGGTCAAGTTTCAAAAGACTATCTGGAATTGTCTATGTGGTCTGAGATAAGGGAAAACTGATTAAAATAGGCTTATTCATCATCATCACCATCATCATCTTTCTACCCTTGTCCCATGTTACTTGAGGTCGGCGCTACACGATTTCTTCTTCCATTCTCCCATGTCAACCGTCACGCTATCATTCACTCCTCCACATTAAAATAGTCACATTCTTCTTTCTTTTTCGGGTGGCTAATGACTAACCTGGTATCAGAGTTTTAAAGCCGCCCATGGCCCTCTGACTTGGTTTCACATGCCGTCGACAAATATGATCTTTAAGGCAGGTTTCCTCACGATATTTTCCTTCACTGTTTTTGAAGGAAGTATTAATTATACAATACGCACATGAAACCGAAAAGTCAGAGGTGCCTTTGAATAGTCACATTCATATGACATTTAACTAAGACAAGACTAAATAACATCCTTAATTGTCACAATAGTTCTAATCTGAAATAATCAGTAGGTTAGGTATATTGTGATGATATTAAGATCCCTTGGAGACACGGCTTGGAGAACTACTATGAAACTATGATTCTGTAATAAACGTGAAGTTACAAATCATTAAATATCTTACATACTTAAAGGGTAACGAGCATCAATTTAGTTCCCACATCAACATCAACTTCCTATCAGTTCAAATTTACCTCGATCATTACTTGGCTATTAACTCTTAGCTAGGTAAGTGAGGATCGCGTTTAACTAAAATAGATGTTAATAAGTGCCTACGATAGTCGGGTAACGTTGTACGTAAATCGTAAGCAACCCAGTTAAGACTGACAGAGGTGCGCTACGGTGGTGTAAGCGATGAAAAAAAGCGACAAAAAATCTCGGAATGTTTTCTAAAATGCCTGTATAATTTTTCGGCGAGGTTTAAACAACTTGAAACTTAACCAAACATGGCTTTGATAACCACCACAGTCTACTAACGGATATGCTAGCTGTGGACGCTAGTGGCCCATTATGCATAGAATTTGGTGACTGCAGACTTCTTGCCTCTCTGTCTTTAGAAGGAAAGTAAAATTAGGTACCTTTGGTGGCCAAACGTGCGTTTATTCGAAAACAAGGTCAAAAGCATGCAGTCGATGTTGAAGTTTGGGGGAATGTGCAAGTAGGTTTATTCGTAAAACTGAAAGTAAATAATATTTCTCGCTTTAATCTTATATTCAGAACCACCCCATCGCATACATCACGCGAAACTCCGACGTAAGCGAGTGTAAGTAAGCGCTAACTAACGCAAGGAAGACTTAGACGCGAAATATTTGCACCGTGCAGCACTTAGCGCTCTTATCGCTCGAATAAATCGCTTCAGGCACTTATTTGTTGAAACACCCGGGCACTGTGATTTCGTATGCTTAAAGCGTTGATTGAGATATGTTTGCAAAGTTTCAGAAATGGGAGTTAAAGCGGAATAATTTGAGGGCTTGAGGAAAATGTCAGGGTTAGTTATACATTAATTTTGAAGGTAATTAATGTCGTTGAAGATCGATAGAGTTTACAATATAATGTTGGTATATGTTGTCTGTCACTCAAAATAATAATTATAATATAGGTGACTGCCTTCTGCCAATCGTTCAGTTTCAAGAACAATCTAGTGAGTTTCTTTATTATCATCTTTTCAGCCAATAGACGTCCACTGTTGGACATGAGGCCTCCACAACCAAAGCACATGATGACATTAAATAGCAGTGTTTCACATTCGTTTATATACCACTTGAAATACCACAAAATATTTACGTATCCATTCTTTAGACCACTTTCCACTACTTACAAAAAACTCATAACTGCACCCAAAAGTCACAAACGAAAATGGATTAGCTTACTCGGCTACTCGCCTACAGTAACTCGCTGCTCGCCCGTCCACTAGGCCATATAGCTAAAGTATGGCCTCAACGGATTATGAGGCCAAAGTTATGGTAGTTACGGCTTACGAGAACTTACGCTGAATTTATGGATTGTTGTTCGGTGAAAAAGTTATTGGCCTTGGCCTGGATATGTCGATGGTTTTTTTTTCTGGAAGGTTGGTCTTCATCAGCATTAGAAAAAAATGAAATGAAATGAATGATAATATGAATTACCTTCCTCTGAGTTTTGAGTTTGTAAATTACTTTTACTTATTATGCTGTTGGAGGATGGTTGTATTCATTATTGTTTTTAAAATGGCCTATTCATAAGGCTTCTGATTTAGGACAAAACTCTTCTTCTCCATCGTAAGTTATATATAATTACAAGAGATTATTTTGTGTATCTGTTCTGCTATTTTTTTCTGTACTCCAAGAGAAACTGCAATCATTACCCTTTTGGCAAACTTGGTATTTTTTTGGTTTTGTTCATTGTCAAGGAAAGTGTATTTTTTTAAGAATATCATCATAACATTGTTTAAAGCTCATCCATTCTAATGCCAACCCATAAAACTGTCCAGCAGAACCCCAAAATGACCCTATAAAACACACTACCCATTAACAGAAATAAAACAGAGACTGCCAGAGTAATGCAGTTGGTGCATCCGCAATATATTCCTAGGTAGCCGGGTACCCGGTCTTCGGGTCGGGTAGCGGGTAGTACGGGTATTATTTACGAGCACCTGGGCAATTACATGGGTAATGTGGAACGCTGAAAGTGGAGGGTAGTGAAAAATAGCAGAAACTGTTCGCGACAGGGGTAATTAGATTTAGTTTTATGTGGGTTTTTATTTTGATTCTGTTAGGAAATGTTAAAAAAGATATTTTTGACAACAAGTCTGCTATTTTGACAATGACAGTATCTGTAAAGTTGGTACAGGGGCTATCTACTCATCATATCAATTTACTCTCAGTACCTACTCACTGTGTTTCGTGTCTGCTCATAAAAATGAATAACGATCTACTACAAAGATGAGTCTTCGGCCATTCCACGAAAGACAACCGTAAAAATAAAATACGCAACAGAAATAGACGAACAAATGGATAGTTAAACAGAAAAAAATAATAAAAAACCCAGAACCAACATAAATAACATTTTATTGGCGCTATCAATAATATTTTATAGCAACATTCAATAACATGTAGAACTCGAGTTACTCAAGCGTATAAAGCAATAATTACTGAGCACAGGACGTTAACAAGATTTACGTCTAAACACGTAGCCTCAACTCCCCTCTCACTATAAAATTTGCTACACACGTTTATCTCCAGCTTTCTCAATAAACAAACCGGAGAAACGTACGGATAAAGCCGAAAGACTAACATATATCTCGCGGAGCAATAAAATAAATCCGACTTGCCTCCATAATAACATTCAGAGTGGTGAATTATTTTCTAATCCGAACGTCGGGAGGCTAATAGTTCGCACGTGTCGGTCTTTATACTGAGTTACTGGTGAAAACATCCCAAGAAAAACATGAATTTCCACCAGCAGCGAGCCGGTAATGCTCCTTTAATGCGGACACCTTAATAATTGTCAAATAAATTTGGGAGTAAAGCCGCGCTGGAAAAAGCTGCAGCGTTGAACGCGGCTAATGACGTCATAACTTGTGTGATCGCGATCCGACAGCGCTTCAAGCGGCTTTTTATTTTGGGATTCTTGTTATGTATTAGCTTTGGAAGATGTTCGAACGAAACGCTTTAAGCGATGCGTGAGATATGGGTGTCTGTTACAATAATGTTCGAGGATTTTGTCAGACTTTTGGGTGGTTTTATTGGACAAGCAGAAAATGATTCTTTTAAGGATTTGTCTATTAAATCAGAACAGCCATAACATCGCTACAGTCAAAACAGAGTAAGTACCTACTCTCCAATGAAAAGATTTATTTCTACTGAGCTACCGTTTTGAAGTTTTTGACACTACCTACTTATAAGTTACTGCCTCTTTGGTCTAGTGCTCGCAAATACTACTGCTGACCTTGAGCTTCTGAGTTAGATTTCCAGGTCTGGCAAACCGTTATAGGGTTTCGACTTTTGGAATTTCTCAGTAGCAGCCCGGTGTCTGAATTCGTGCCCGGTTGATGACTATAGGCTGGCCCCCTCTCACATGGGACTCAAACATAACTGGCGAAATGTGGGTGTACTATAGATACACCTCAGCCTAACCTTTCGGGCAATACAGGAGTGGTTTATTATGTTATAAGTTACTGTAAAAACACAGTCTTTTAGAGTTAGGCATCGAAATGTGAAAGTAAGAAGTCTCCATCTTGCCATTGGAATCTTTTCACAATACAAAGCCTCCTGTAGGCACTTAAGGGTTCCATGTTCTTATTCCTCTGAAAGCATAGGTGTTATTTGGGCTTCATCCACGTGAACAAGAGACAAGACAATTACATCTGCCACACATTCTGATTTAAAAAAATACGATACATCTCATAACTGACACAATAAGTTCTTCAGCAACACAGAATTCAAAAACAAACAGCAAAGTGAATCAGTCACTACAAAACGGAGCATGTACTCAGTACATAAATAACGAGTCATATTTTCACGCCATTTCAACTATACCCCACAAAGAAGCGCGTCTGTTTGGATTAATGTACCTTCATACATTTATACGTGGCTCTCCAGTTCAACAAGCCTGGAGTTTATGAAATACCACCTTAATACATCAACGTCACCATACAAAAACCGACCCAGTTTCTAAAGTTACAGAGCTCAGTTTTGATTGATTTTGTTTAGTATCTTTCATCGTTTAAACCCAGTCACTGTGATGAATATCCCGCAAAGTTCCTCCGGTGTCTATCCAAGCACTTTGTGAGATAAAAATGTGGACGGCGAAGAACATAGATCTGGTGTAGTGGCGTTTGCAGACAGCCGACAAAAAGTGCTCTCGCTTTAGTGGTTAGGGTGCAGATACACTGGTGATTTGATTTGTGACTGAATCAAAGGTTACCACTACTTGCTAACTTACGAGATTTGATTAAAGTTTAAGGTCCATGAGTCTGGCGCATATGAATGAGAATGAAAATTTCGAAGGTGATACTACTGACGGTGAACGTAAAAATCACAGTTAACATGATCAATCCTGCTCTCGATGCCTGAACCCTGTTTTGAGATGGTAAAAACTTTTTACAAAATAAAAAACAACTGCTACTAAGTGGGAAAAATACATAATATTGAAGTTAACTCAAAAACTACGCAAGCAAAGTTAATAAAATTTATATGGGACCACCTCTGAACCACCTACTAAACAAAAAAAGAAGTCTGTTAAAAAGGCTGATAATTAATGATAATATTCTAATCAAGCACCTTGTTGCGAATATAATACAAAACATATTATAATCGAAGAATAAAATGAAATGGTTTTCTATATCGATCGACTTTCAAACTGCCACTCCCTCATAAAAACAAGCATTTTCATCTTGCGCTTCCCGCAAATTAGGTGAGATTTATCTTAAAGAGAAATGTGCGTGTTGGCACTCTATTCGTTTACTATTCTGAACATGCAATGCAATAAAAATCCACTGTGCCCAATAAAGAGTACATCCCTAACGGATCCAATCACACACAACATTCCTGCAATTAATCAATAAAAACGCAAAAAACACGAGTCATTTAAAAACCCTTCTACGGACATGTACAGACAATCGATACTTTATTCGATTCTAACGATTTCAATTTTATCTCGATGCGAGCCTGTTCGATACCTGATTCCGAATGGCCGAGTTGATAGTAACGCTCGTTGAATGCAAAGCGAATAACAACGTTGAGTGTCGCATAGTTCCAATTTGCGACTATAGTTAACGTGATACAACCTTATCGGACTCAGGACATTCTATTTTTGAAGGATCAGGTGAAAGTGAACCTAGGGTGGAAAGGGTAAAGTTGAGATTGGAGTAAAAATAGATAGTTGCAAGACTTAGATCGTGAAGTGTTGCGTGGAAATATAAGGAAATACTCTCAGAGCGTGCGCGTTTATTATGTTCTATATTGTTTATGCTCATCCACTTGCCCAGAACACTCCGGACAATTCAATTTTTTATTGATTGTCAAAAATGTTATTCCGTTGTTGAAGGGTATAAATATTTCAGACCCTTAGATGGAACGAAGAGTCCAACGCAGAATTAAAAAAAAAACAAGAATCACAATTTGTTTCAGAAACATTACTCTTACAAGTTCAGTGGGCAACAAGACATTATACAAACGTTCACGTTCAAATTAACCTTCCGTAAACTTCGAATCAAAGGCGATAGTGTTAGAGCAATCGCCATTATCGATAAAGATAAAGCCGTGAAGGTGGTTATTAGAACGAATAAGGCTCTATTAAGTTGTTCGAGCGCCGTGGATGTCCGTGGATGGCTGTGGATGGCCGTGGATGGCTGTGGATCGCTATGGATTATCCAAAACTATTTGTTTATTGTTGGGTAGGCACGTTTTTAGAATACAAGGGAGTCAGGTGTTGTTCATTGGTAGTGCATCTAGTTAGGATTAAGACATTTTCGTCTTTCTGTAGTATATTGTCGATAAAGAGATTATTTCGTATTACACTTAGTACGTGTCAAACTTCATGGCGGCTCTGAAGTGCGCCACTTGCTGCGCAGTACTGTACCCCTCACACACGCTGACATGTGAATTTACTGCGCAGCGACTCGCCTATTTTTAACTAATTTGACGCACAGTATCAAATACACCTCTTTTATCTGTTCTGTGAATTAAACAAAGAGCGAGTTCTCACAGGGAAGAGGCCTGTGTACCAGCAGTGGGAACGTTAAAGGCTGATTATGTCGATACACACACAACTTACTCTATCATAATAAAGAAAGCTGTATAAAGTCCTGCTCTAACACAGAAACGTAACCTTGTAGACGAGATAAGGGATCTAACGCGACGGCTACATCAAAATATGTATCAGAACAAACATTAACGGAGTTGCCAAACTATCAGATAAACAGGGACTCTGCTTACCCATCTAGAGCTTAGGGATGGCATGACAAAAAAAAAACTAAGTACTTACAAATATTAAAACATTTTTTTCCACAAGTTTTATACTATAAGCAAGCGTTTAGTAATGGAATTGAATATCTTTACCATATACGAACCCATACTTTGATGGAATGAATTCCGGATTAGTAACTATTTTAAATAAGTACTTTTAACCCAAAAAAATGTGACAGTTTTAAACGTAAAATATGACTTAATCCATTTTCTCCTTTGAAGTAAATTCAGTCTAAAATCTGATTATAGATGGAAGCTTCTCTTAGCTTAGAACTATACAGATTATTATTAAGACTGTATTTGTAGCAGATTTGTCCTATAATAAAGGGTATATAATACACGGCAAATTAACTAAAACACATATGCTTAGCTAAACAGTTTTCACTACATCAGTTACTACCATACATGAAAACGTACCTACCAACCAAAAATAATGCCTGAAAACCCATCAGAGTTTTAGTTAACACAGTTTATTAACTTAGTAGCAGCCCTAATCCGGTTTAAACCAGATACAAGCCGGGAACGGGGGAAAACGGAGGATTAAACGGACGCCCCAATAACATTTACATAGAAATGGACCTTCACTGGTACACATTTTTACTGACCTTATTCATTCAGGAGTAAATTTTTCACCGTTAAACTACTGCTCTTTATGTGGGACTCCGGTATTTACTTTTTAGCTAATGGAATAGAAATTTGTGGGGCTATTTGTTTTTTTTTTGGGACCGTTTTTAGAGGTTATTTTTAAATAGCTGCGCCCCGCGGTCACACCCACGTAAGTCTCGATCCCGTGGGACCAACGGGATAAAAAGTATCCTATGTCCTATCCTCCGGGTCATAGTTTCCCCGTGTGCCAAATTTCATCCAAATCAGTTCAACTGCTAATAATAGCGTAACAAACAAACTTACGCTTTACATTTTTATTTCTCATACAATTATAATACAATGATGTTATTATGCAAACTGCAACCTTGTGTTACAAAAATATAGATCCCTGAAAATGATTAAAAACTGAATTTTTGTATCTATCTATTTTTGTATCTAGTATACTTTTGAAGGACTCGGGAATGGGCTGGACAAGTAAACTCCGATAAATCCTCATCTTATTCTTATCTAATATATAAATGCGAAATTGAGTTTGTTTGTTACGCTTTCACGCTGAACGGATTTGTATGAAATTTGGTACATGGGTAGACCATGACCTGGGTTATGACATGGGATACTTTTTATCCCAATATTCCAACGGGATAGAGACTTATGCGGGTGAAACAGCGGGGCGCAGCTAGTATAAAATACATCCACACTCTAATCCACATATTATACAACAAACGCATTTCTCACCGTAAACAAACGTTCATAAGCTCAAAATCCCTTCACCATACACACCCATAAACTAACTTACTCCTACGCCATTAAAAACCTCTAATTTGTATGCTAATCATATTAGATAGTTGGCATAATCCTCCATGTTTTGAAAGCCACAGATTACACGGCTGTAGTAAAATTGCTTCATAATTATGTTACGGTGAAATGTTTTGATATGAAATTACGTATGCTGCCGGATTTAGCTCGGAATTGATTGGTTTTAGAATTTACCGGGATTTTCTCATGTTATGTAATGTGTTGGGAAGCTTCCTGTCAGAAATACAGCTTGAAGAACTGATTCGGAAGAGGAACTGTAGTATTAAGTGGGCTATTAAATGATAAGGTTGTCGTGTCTCGAAATTAACTTTATACAAAATACTTTAAAAGGGATTGCGTTTGAACTCGAGTTCATGTGACAAAGTTCTCACAAGATACCACACTCTGATATCTGCTTCTGTGGTGAATAAGATGAGCAGGTCTGAAAGGTTAGCAGCAAAATTTCGGAAGATGGGAGATTTCGGAAGGTTGGAGATGCTTAAAAATTTTACTCGGGGGTTTGCTAACAATCCATACTAATATGTATTATAACAGCGAAAGTTACTCTGTCCGTCTGTCTGTCTGACTGCCTGTCTAGCTTTTTCCTTTTCACGCCTGTTAAGGCGGTGTCCTTCACCGTCTGAAACATTAAAATGCCAAAATAACTATAAACACTCAAAACTAATGACATCGTTAATAGCCGCCCAGGTGACTACTAAATTCGACCCAGATTCAAAATCCCGGAATCCCGTGAAATCCCAGCACTGGCCGCACGACCAACACTAACTCACTCGCTTCAATCCCGCACAAATCTCCGGACTAATGTAGGCGGGTAACGTCTGTGATTCCCACATTGTCCTAACTTTGGGGAGCGGAGCTGAGCGAGTAATGAACCAGCTTTGTGGTAGGTAACTGAAGAATTGAAAATTCTGTATAGGCATTTTCAAGAGGTCTCTTTTAGATTCACAGGTGCGACAGTGACTGACAGTTGGTCAAAAGCAGAGGGAATTTGAGTGAGGATTCGAGTCACTCCCAACTGAGTTGGGATTCATTTTTGACAAAAGTGTAGTAAGTCGACACCTGGGGGGCGAGTACGGCCTTCTGTGACATGGCTCGAGTCACACATTTTGTATGACTAAACTGCAATAAAACATTCATGTGACTCGAGTCATGTCACAAGGCCGTGTTCGCCCCGCTGTAAATGATTAAATATAAATAAAATACAAGTGCAAGCTGTAAAAAAAAAGTGTATTTTCGGTTTGCTTGACACATAATTGAGCTAGCCAACCTTTATAAAAGTAACAAGTCCTTTGTTTGGATATGCTACAAAATCTCATCTTTTGGCATTCAAGATGATAAGCATATTTTTATTTACATACAAGAAGCTCCGCAAACCCTTTAAATAATATAGGCATACTAAAGCTTAAACACTAAATTCTCCATCCCAAATTCGCATTCAGACCTAAACCGCCCCACAACGGCCCAGGACCATTTAAAACCCGTTAAGGGTCAGTAGATCCCTTTAATGCAGTGGAGTCCAGATAAATGGAGGCGGTATATTGGCCTACTATTAAAACTATAAATCTCGTGGTCAGCTCCATGAGGTGGGGAGAAATTAAAGGGATTCAGTAAGCCAGTTTGTTCTGGTTGATTTGCTGGTTTTGGATAAAGCGCGAGTGAATCCGTGGTTAGGGGTCGCGCACTGAGTTTTGATAGTGAATTTTGGTTTATTGAGTAAATATTTTACAGAAAGAAGAAAGCTCTCTATTGCAAGTGCATAAAACTGTGAAAAATGACGTATGGTAGACAAACATTTTGTTTTATAAAAAATGAAAAAATGTCACCTAGCTATGTTCAAATAAAAAGTCTTAGCATAGCTAGGTGAAAACAAAACGCGTCCTTTAAAAGGCCTCGTTATTTCCGTAAAGAAATTAACGTCTCAAAAATCAACACAAAGATCCCAAGATCGTAATTCCCAGCATCGTAAACTAAGAAGACAATATTAGTAGGTAATACAGAGGTCTCAAATTAACATGGCGCCCACAACTGTTACACACAGAATTTAATACGGGCCACATTAAGGGTCGACCGCATCGTCTTCCGCACGGTAGGAGCTCCAGACGTTGTGGAGAGACCGAATGTGGCTTTAATTTTGAGAAGTGTGATATGGTTTATAGATAAAGCTTGATGATTTACTGTTTTATGGAGTTGTCTATTCCTTTGACCGTTACTACAATTCCTTTAGTTTTTCCACTACAAAATCTTCAGGTTCCCTTTGCTTCTATACATCATCTCAATGTTATGACAAGTCCAAAAAACCATGTGAAGCAGAAGCGGGTCGCAGTAATAATAATTTATAATAAATAAAAGTCGCTTTTCGTGTTTGTCTGTATCTCTGCGTTGTTCTTCTAAACCACGCAACACATTATGATGAGGTTTACACCATCGAGAATTTATTCCGGAAGGTTTATGTGTATATTAAAGTTACATAATTATAAATAAGAAATGTTAATGTTTTGTTGACAAAACATTCGGTCGCTAGTGCTAGATAAATTATGTATTAGCAACCTTAGGGTTACTATAAATATTTCTGCTACACTACGCAAAAAACAAGCTTATGTCGCAATAAAAAAGAACTAAGTCGAAGGACCTAAACATGCAACAACCTGCTAACTATCCCCAAATCCTAACCAAAAGCCCACATTCCATCACCAATTTCCCGGCAGCCTAAACAAGACTTATCCGAACGAACCCCAACCGATTCTCACCCCAACCACGACAAATGTACTAATCCTACAAGTTTATCCTTGTGGCCCACTGAAATCTCCGAAACAATGGCCAGCATGTTAACTGCCTCGGGTGACCACAAGGCTGTGTGCAGATTACTGTGGGACAGAGACAGAGGTACAGCTCAGTCTTGTGTTAGAAAGGGATGGTGTGCGGTTGCGTGTTAATTAAATTAAACGGGGGCTAGCTATGGGTTAATAGCGAGTAATCGCGGTGCGGCGCTTGTCTTGTAGACTTTGTGTGCTGTACATGCGGTGTGGTAATTGTTTAGCAGTTGTGATGTCTAGAGATGCTTGATGGCTGTCATTTGTCGGTGCTCTATGACAGATTCTGTATGGCATTGCGGTTTATGGAAATGGACGATTGAGTATAGTGTCTATAAGTATAAGTAATAAAAACTAAACCCCAACTACGACTAAAAAGGTATAAACAAGACACCACAGACAGACAAATTAAAAATCCGAAGTCACACGTAATCTGTTCGATTTATGCCCTAACACGTGTGACTCCGGATTTCTAATTTGTCTGTCTGTGGTGTCTTGTTTATACCTTTTTAGTCGTAGTTGGGTTTTAGTTTTTATTACTTAATTTTTTTTTTTATTCTTTTGGGGTTATAATATATATTTTTTTGAAATGTGCTCCTTTCATTTGATGCCTAACATGGTACGATTAAACAATATTATTTTTCTAGTTCCTGGCATTATGTCCTCTAGAGGGCGCCATTTTTAATTTAATGTGACGTCACATGGCCTATAACCAGCGGACGATCAAGAGGCTTCCAACGATACCTCACTTGTCAAATTGTGATGAGTGGTTTAGAAGATATGAGGGAACAGATGAACATACATACATACATACATACCGGTCAAAATCATAACCCTCGTTTTTTCTTCGCCGTAGTCGGGTAAAAAGGCTCAACAATGTTTTAATCCTCTGGCTTGAATTCGAAAGGCGTTACTTTATCGTTTGTGACGTTCTTAGAAGGTCATCAAATCAACCTATCGTAGTTCAACACTTTTTTACTTTTTATTCACTACCTTTATGCCCCGTTTCTGCAGTGCATCAGGTATGTTTGCACAAGCACATGTCGATGGCTTCCACGCCATCGTCAGACTGAAATCTGCCTCTTTACTCTGCAGACTGCGGAAAAGCTCTAACTCCATCCTAAAGACCTTATCGGGAAGGAACGAGTCTCCTTTATTAGGTGGTGTTGTTCGAAGATATATTTTGAACAACAACCTTGTTTCCAAAATCCTACTAATATTATAAATGTGAAAGTTTGTGTTTGTGTGTTTGTTATTCAATCACGCAAAAACGGCTGAACGGATTTGGATGAAATTTGGCAAACAGATAGTTTATAATCTTTTATTTTATTTTATTTATTTATAAAGGTACACCAACAGCTTCTGTGTATAATATAGCTTACGTACTATAGTTAACAATAGCCTCGGACTTACACAGTCGCCAATTACAGGATAACCAGCAATCTCAGAAATAGGTGATCAAGTTGGTAACACATATTAATAGGTACTAAAACTAAAGAATTAAGAACATTATGGCGAAATATTACTAAAAGTTAAGATTAATAACAAAGGAAAATAAAAATAAAATTACACAAGGAACAATAATGCAATTTTGCGACTTAACTAAGACATAAAAAATAATAATAATAAAAACTGAAATTACAATGAGATCTTAAAGATACAATATACACAATATATAACCATAACTAACACAAATTAACAGATAGCTTTTCTCGGGACTTCAGTATTTTGGTTCTAAAGACTTTTGTTGGATCATGGTGTATGTCGATATCTGGTACATATTTTATCAAAGAATTCATCTCGCTACTGAGTCTGTTTAGTGGTGAGTTTACCCCAATATTTGTCTTGGATGCTTGAGTATGGAATACATTAGTTGCCGGATATCTAGGGATTTTGTAAGGAACTTTCAGTCCAATACGCTCAACTAATTTGTCACAGTCTAATTTGTTATTGACCAATTTGTAGAGGAACATTAGATCCTGTATCAGTCGACGGTCGCGCAGAGAATTCATATTGTAACAACGAACACGCTGTTCATATGGACACCAAGGAGATATTTTACCGACGGTAAACGCTAGGTGTTTCGTAAAGGCCCTCTGAATGCTTTCGACTCTTTGTGAGTGCACAGCATAGTGCGGGTTCCACACCACGCTGGCAAATTCAAGGTGGCTCCGAACTAGGGCATTATATAACGCAATTCTAGTTCTAGCCAGCCTGAAGCCTTTAGTGCTTCTCTTAAGAAATCCAAGTAACCTTGCTGATTTCGTGACGATGCTATCAATATGACTTCTGAAGTTAATTTTGTCATCCATGATGACACCAAGATCTCGAACTTCATTTACAGACTCTAATAATGTTCCTTTTATATTATATGAGACAGCACTGGACTGTTTTTTCCTACTAAATCGTATGTGGCTACATTTTTGTACGTTAAGCTCCATTCGGTTCAAATGGCACCATTGCTCAATCCTGTCTAAATCTTCTTGAACTAGAGTAACGTCTACATTTGAATTGAGAGTCCTATAGATTTTAAGATCATCGGCAAACATTAAATATTTACAGTGATGGATTTCATTTATTATGTCGTTAATGAAGAGGGAAAACAGAACTGGTGCGAGATGAGAACCCTGAGGAACACCTGAATCAGCATAGTATGGGTAAGACTCATAACCGTTTATGACAAGTATTTGCGATCGACGGGATAGATAGGATGAAAACCAGTTTAATAGTGAGCCATGTATACCATTGTATTCCAACTTCGACAGTAACAGAGAATGGTCAACTTTATCAAACGCACTGCTAAAATCCGTGTATACGGCATCGACTTCTAATCTTTTGTCAAGAGCTAGGGTTACGTCTGTTACAAACTCGACAAGATTGGTTTCCACACTGCGACCAGCTTTAAATCCATGTTGATTTGGTGAGATAATTTTGTCAATGTGGCGAGTGATGACCGGACAGACAAGAGACTCAAAGATTTTAGGAAAGCACGACAAGATTGAGATGGGGCGGTAGTTTTTAACATTAGCAGGATCACCTTTTTTAAATACAGGAACTATTTTTGCACTTTTCCATACCTCAGGGAAGATTCCTTCTTCAAGAGAGGAATTAAAAATAAGCAGCAATGGTAAGGAGAGAACATGATAATAATCTTGATTAACACGTAGTATACTTTTTATCCCGATACTCCCACGGGATCGAGACTTACGCGGGTAAAACCGCAGGGCAATAATAAGTAGTAGATAATAAGTTTACTAACATAGGTAAATTTTTTTTTTGTTTACTAACCCATATGGATGTTTCTTAACCAAATTAAAATTGTTTTATTTTATTTTATTATTTATATGTTCAGAAGATAATTACACTGTATTTGTATAGTACTTACACAGATATCATTTATTAAACTCAACTATTTAGCATTTAACAAATGAAACTGACGTTTTATAAAAATAAAAGCCTATTGTCCCTCCCCTAAGGGTACAAGAAATATGAGGCGAGCTCAAAAGCAACTTTATTATGCCATCATAAAACACCAAATGTTAGCTCTCACGTCACAAACAGTATTTTTATTAAAACATTACCCTAAAAACACGGTCGCGTCCAAAATGATATTAAAATTTAATCATATTCACCACTTTTTACTAGCCCCCGCACTATAAATATCGTGGCGCATAAATATTCTGTGTCTACCCTCCAAACATGAATTAATCACCGACCTGTCAACAAAGTGAAGTGTCATCGAGCTCGAAAGAGGGCGCTGAGATGTGTTCAAACTTGGGTATTGAAACTGAAGGTGTCACTGAAGAAAAGTTACAGTTAGACAATAGATATTAATTCTTTTCTACGGCAAAAAGAGTGGCTAAGCCTTTAAAAATTTATTGCTTTCCAGTTTTTAACTAGTAAAAATAAAATAAATAAATAGCTTTTCTCGGAATTTGTATGACAAGGAAATATATCTATAGATATTATTGTTAATATTTAATCGACTTTTAACCGACACGCTTTTTTGAAGAGACAGCATACCAAACAAACTTTAAAGCTTCTAGACATTATTATTCAGTTTCATCAAGCATATTAATATTAAACAAAAGAAAAGTAACCAAACTTTACACTATGCCTAAAAATCTTGACCCACTGTAACTCCCTACTCTGTGCCCCCCAACCTCATAATATGAACGACCCAAGAAGGGAGTGCTAGCAGGGTAATTACCAGCATACATAATATACGCGATGAGTACAATTTTAAGCCAATAAATAACACGTAATACACCCGAAAATATGGTAAAGCATTTATTATAACCACGACTTAATGGTTCAAGTGTCGTACGGAGTTGTTATTACCTGTCAGTGTCACGTAATTAGGTAGGTGTAATGAGAGTTTTCTTTGGAATGAGTCACTGAGCTGTGTCACGTCGGACAAAAATTCGCACGAAAGTTTTGGGTAAATGGGTAGGTGAGTACAGACAGTGAAGATGCCAAGCGAAGGTTGTATGTGACAAGTCTGTATAATCAAAATGATTACGATATTTTCTGTGAATTAGTGACGGTAGGTATAATTTTAGGGGGGAGAGGATACTTAGGGTAAATCATATGAAAACTATGAGTCGTGTAAAAATTAATCCTTTTAATTGATTAATTAACAGGATTCCTAAATCAGTTTGTAAATCAAACGCTTTTTGACTCGATACTAACCCCAACACCTTTCTTGTTTACAAACAAAGTATAAACAGCTCTATACAAATCCACGGTCTCCTTCCCTAAAATATGATCGCCCCCACCCTAAGGCTTGTTTGGGAAATAATGGATTCATTCTATATTCATTTACATGGCTAATAAGATTGGCCTGACACTGCCTGTGTCGCTGAATTACCCTGTCAAATATAATAATCTTATTGCCCGTATAAGGGTGGGTACTGATGGAAAGTCGAAGTATTAAATTAATGAGTTTAAATCTTATAGATGTCAGTAGGGTGTTTGACTATCGGCAATGAGATTTGGATGAAAAATCTGATGGAGTAAGGTCTCATCCCTATGCAATAACTTTAATGCAGGAAATAGATTTAGAATTGTAATTTTCTGTTGTATTGTGAAAATTTATTTTCAAGATCAATTTTATCAACTAAGAAAACATTTTTTTGGTCATGCCAGGATAGTACGGTGTAGGCTCCGCTCGCCCCTCAGATCTTGCCCCTTTTTAACTATCAGTACCTACGTGGTCCCGGGTGACATTCGTCGATCTTTGAAAATCGTTACGGGTCGTCAGAAGCCCGAAAGTATGACAGCCAGTCTTATGAAATGGGTATCGTATTTCCCAATAACTGGGTTGTGGAGGTCAGATAGGCAGTCGCTCCATGTATAATACTGGTATTCAGATGCATCCAGTTAGATTGGAAGCCGAACAGCCAACATAGTTGGGAAAAGGCTAGATGATGATGATTATTAGAGGCTGTTGAATAACCTCTAATTATATTTTTAAGCCATTACTGGCTAAACCATGGCAACCAAGCCAACCCTGCTGAATCTTTTCAAAAATTTCCCTCACGCCATTATTTAAAAAGACCAAGCGATAAAAAACCCAATTCCACTTAAACAATAATTTAACTTTCATGAGGCAAACGTGTTAATGACCATCCTTTCGCCAAGCGCCAAGATTTCGCCAAAAAAACGTCACAGCTGAACCCGACTTTAGTCATTAATTCTGAGAGAGGGAGACAGCTATATTTTCACTCTTACGTCTCCGAGTAAGTGACGTGATCCAATTTGAATTTTCTACTTTCAGATTTTGTTATGTCAAACAGTCGTTCGAATTAGCTTTTTGTCGGGCCGTTTGATGCGAACGAATTGGATACGAAAATAAGGGGTTCCTAATGTTGTTACGATTTGACAGACGAGATGTAATGAGGGTATTGACTGTACATTGATTTTTAAGATTTAGGTTGTGAATGGGAGGAAGATTGTATTGTTGGATGTTCGTAGTAACACTTGGAGCTGATGAAGCAATTGTGCTTCATCAGCTCCAAGAGCTTCTAGAGACACTTACCATCATGAGAACCTCAAACGGTTTTTCTCATATCTCTGTTACTTAAGATTTAACCAAAAGTAAACGCTGGATACTGAGGCCCTTATTTATTTATTTATGCATACTTTATTTTACCTGCACCAGAAAATACATAGCAAAAAATAAAAACTAAAATAAAAGCCCTTATGAAAGAAATTAAATCGACTACAAATGTGTATTTTATAAAATCTCATTCTTTTAAGTTTGTATGGAATTTGGTACTTACTAGTGTTTATCTAAGTATTATTCAATTTCTAAACAAACTACATTCACGTACAAATAAAAACATTACCATAAATACTAATAACCACACCCTTCACAGTCACGACAGATGCGCTTTCACATTTTATAATCGATTCAAAACTCGATAAAATTAATCGAGCATCATTTAACACAAAGCGCCGACAAACATCGATATATAAATTAACATTATCCCGGGGCGTATCGATAAAATTGTCGAAAGCTTAACAGAATTGTATGAATTATGTATTCGATTGTAAAGTATTGTTCGATTCAATCGTTTTGTAGTTCGGCTCTATGAGGTGTGTATATTAAGTTTATGTGAGAAGTAATTAAATTGAAATTGATGTTTCTATGTTATGATGTTTTTTTTTTATGTTCTAGTAAGTTTTAATGATTATTATCTTCATAAAACTGACTAATATAATTTGTTTTTCAAAATTAATTTTGTTATTTTAAGTAATCATTAATTAAAGAATACAGAATTAAAATTAAAAAAATGCTTTTAAATTCTTTTTCTATAAGCAAACAGTCCCGCTACCTTAGTGACCAGCTTAGGTAGGTATATGTAATTATCACGACATGAGCTATTGGTTATATAGTATGACACAAAAAGTAAGGACGCTTCATGACCCAAGTGAAAAGTATTCACGAAGCACTCTGACTATTTCAACACAACGTTATCCACTATCAAACTAAAGACATATGCTCACAAAGCATAGTAATAAATACGTCCCCAGTAGCCGTAACTCAAATTGCTCACCACTATGTTTGAATGGTGGTATAAATGGACATTATACATAAAAGCAATTTTTATTGCCAAATTTGACAGTAGGGCCAAGTTATAAGCGAAAACGAATTTGACAATAGCAAGTTACCAATAACTCCAAATTGGTGCATATACGTAGCCGGGGCCTATTTGAAGAAAAAAAGAAAAAGAAAGTGGTCAGTCTAGTATTTACTAGACTGACCACTTTCTAGTTGCCAAATACAAACTCACTGCATTCAATGAACTCCGGACCCACTTTAAATCCGAAGTATTAGACATTAGTGGGCTCAAAAGTGACTTTTATATACATCTTTATCACTACATAGAACCTGTCGCAGTCACTCCACCTAGGACCTACTCAATATATTATTTGAATCGTAGACCCATTCTGAAACCACACTGTCATTATTGTGCCTATTTTAGAGAGTGTGAACTCAAAAGTGACTTTTACATAATTTTACTTCTTAACGCAGTCACCTCACTTTAGGCCTTAGAGTATTGTCGCGGGAAAGTCCGAAAGGGATACCGTGGCCTCCGGCAACTTACAGGCAACTGAAGGAACACGGGTGGGTTTTAGTCAGTAAGAGACTGACACGCCCTCCCGCTCTGGGCGGTCAGACTCTTACTGACTACAGTTGCCTGTAAGTTTCGCGTGCGTGGGAGTTATTTGATAATTTCCCACTAAAAAAAAAAGCCTTATATTACGATAGCCAATATAACACCCTCTTGAAAATGCTAACTTAACACAACCGCTATAATCTTCTCGCTTAGCCCCCACCTAATATAAGAGGCGTAAAATGCGCCAGCACGTAAAAATATCAGGGGATCCCTCGTTATGGTGGCACTTTGTCATCATACGCTTTATGGGGCCATGGTCATCGCTATCTGGACTACCATGCAAAATAATATACGACTAGTTTTAATATAACTACAATATTTATGGGGTTTGCAAATCGTGCGTTAAGTTTTAACGGTTTCTCGTGAATGGAGATTATAATTGAGTTTAATTTTATAGGACTGGTTTTTGTTATTATTAAATAATGGAATGTAGTTCATGTTGTTAGTGATAAGAGTTTTCGCAAAGGTTCTATTTCCTGTCTGTCAGAATATAAACTTTTAAATTTTTAAATTATATTTTGTAATATTGAAGGCTGTTGCTATTACAGTTCAAATATATACCAAGTTCAATAGAAACTCCTTTTTAGACAATTTGGAATATTTAGAACTTTCCTATTTCTGTCGTTAATTTTGGAACTGTTAAATCTACCACATCATGAAAAGCTTATCATTGCCTCACAACAGGACATCTGCGTCCACTTAAATATTCTTCAACCCATCATTTACAACCCTTCCCCTCTGTCCTACGTCCAAAAACACTTCAAACAGCGCCATTTGTAACTCGATTCGTTACACGAAATAGTGTGACCATACATCACAGTACGACCGGACATGTCCCGACACGGTTGCACAATAATTTTTCATTACGCACGATTCATTAACATGTAGGGAACGGCCAATTATGTCCGCACCATCCATCACGACACCCTAGCATTTGATATTTTTATGTCGCAGTAAAATTTTATTGATGGACGTTTGAATAAATGTCTGGTCGTTATACGTGGGTTTGGGAGGGAACCGGATACGCTATTTGTTTTAACTTGATACTGCTTATGTGTTAGCGATTATGTGAACCTATTTGGTTTTTGGGACATACTCGTATATTTTCAGTTTCGACACCTTAGTCAAGGAATAGTATGCTTGGAGCTTGTGGCTAAATACCTAATAACAGCCGTACGGGTCGATCGATCTGGTTAAGCTATGCTTGCCGCGGTTGGTGTCCAACTTTACATACCAAGACCCCACCTCCGTGCCCACCTTCGTGCCTCGAAAAGCACGTAAAGCCGTTGATCTCGGCTGTCGTTATTTGTAGATCTGTGACGAAAGTCTGGCAACCAGTCTTACCAAGGGGTATCGTGTTACCCAGTAACAGGGTTGTGGAGGTCAGGTATGCAGACGCTGCATTTCAAACACTGGTATACAGCTGCATCCGGTTAGACTGGAAGCTAATCCCAGCATAGTTGGGAAAAAGCTAGGCAGATGATGATGAGTCAAGGAATAATATTCTCACGTAGTCTCCTAAATAACTATAAAGAAATTATCTAAAGTGGACATCAGATATGGGTTGCAACATTAACCTAAACGCAGTGAAATACTTATCAAATTGGCAGCTTCAGGAACTTATAAAGGCTATAATAACAATGTAGGTTAATAGCGGTCACAACTAAGTTCTGTGCACACACAATTTAGGCTGCCATCTATACTCTGAGAAAAAATAGAACCATTTCGAGAGAAAAACAATCGTAAAATCAAACACATTCAATATTCATGAGCGTCTCATTAATGGCTGATGCAGTGACACTTGGTATAATGACGTCAACCAACTTGAGAGCAACTGCGCAAGGTCCCAGGTTCAGTTCTAAGGTCAAACGATTTATGTTTTCTGAGGTCGACGCGTAATTACGTCAATTACTTTCTTGTTTTGCTGACAGTTCGGATCGTTGAAATAGAGATTGATTGATTTATTATTGTTTATTGTACCGACAATGTCATCTACTGTCGAGCTGTTATCAATCTCGTAATCTATGTTTTGTATTATGATTGTTGCAGTGTGAATTATTTCAAATGCGATTGTCATTTTTTTTTGTTTGGTTTTGTATTTTCTTGTGGCTGTTTTGTTTGGTTTGACGTACGACAGAAATTGTTTTTGTAGTTACATTTTGATAACGTGATGATGCATCTGCAAAATGGATTACATATTGAGTAAATAAATTGAACATTGGTGCCGATTCTGTTGTTCACAAACTAAACTAAATTTAAGTTCATTGCATTTTTTTCTTTCTATTTCATTAAGAAAAGGACAGAAGATAAATTTTAGTTTAGTTCTGTCAAATTAATCAACGCCTGGCGTAAATTGACGTAAATTTAGTAGGCAAGTTTTTAATCGCGTCTAAACTTCTATGGAATAGTGATAGTTTGACAGAACTAAACTAAAATTTATCTTCTGTCCTTTTCTTAATGAAATAGAAAGAAAAAGATGCAATGAACTTAAATTTAGTTTAGTTTGTGAACAACAGAATCGGCACCAATGTCAATCAATTAAAAAAATTAATGATGTGCTTACAAAGTAAAAGCAACTAAACCATAAATAATACTCATTAATTTGCGCAAGTTTTGAATTTTAGAAAACCATAATCACCAACTTAGACTTTTCCAAAAAACTACAGCCGCTACAAATCACAGCAACATCTAAAACGTTTTCCATTGCGTTACAAACGCATGTTATTTTATTCTTTCATCCGTTATTATCATTATTTATATCGCTCTCGGATTGTGCGACTAATAAATCGTTGCGATTTATTTGCGTTTGCACATGTCCCTACCATTACGGCCCAGTTGCGATTTGTATGAATTAAATTTGATTTGTGCCTTAGATTTACGTTATAGCCGATAGCTACATAGTTAAGTGATAATATATTTCTTTTTGAAAATGTATTTTCTATAATATTATGTTCTATTCTCTCGTATTCCGTATTCAGGAACATTGATAAGCAATGTAATAATAAGTGTAAGTGTAAGTGTGTATAAGTGTGTGTTATGTGTATGGATGTTTAATGTTGTTGTGTATGTTGATCATGCGATATTTTCACTTACCTACTAAAATTATAAGATCGAAATGAACCGAAGAAGTAACACCGACAAATTCTCTATTTAACACAATGCATGAATTCTAGTCTCGCATTGCTTATAGTGATAATTATATTGACTGATATAGGGCAAATAATGGTACATTAACCGCAACGTAAGCCTTCGAAGAAGATTTTACCAACGCTATCACATATTCGTTAAAACCCCACAAAAATCCGAGCAAACCAATCCACAAGCCAGCCCACATGAACGCAAAACTTTTAAGTTCATGCATTACACCAGTGTCCCAATGAAAAATCACTCTCGTCCCCTTACAGTTGCCAGTAGATGGATAGCGGCCATTACACTGCCACGCCACACATATCACCCTGTCTCGACGCCCGCACTCCGCATCATTTCAATTTATTTACGTATCGGCGGAACTTTGAGAGTATCGTTATAAATGTAAGTGGGAATATTTGTATTAATTCTGCTTAAGGCAATGGTGATAAGACAGTCGCGTTTGGTTTACAATGAGGTGAATATTGATGTAATTTGTGAATGGTGTGGCGTTGCTACTGGGCTAGTCAATTGATGGTGCTAATTATACCGCCTCTTGCGTCGCGTTTGGTGTAAACAGTAAAACTTACAAAACACACGCAAACACACACATACACACACACACATGCATACATACATACACACACACATACAAACATACACACACACACACATGCATACATACATACACACACACAACTATAAAATCGAACATAGAATATCACTTTTAAGCACATATTTTTAATTCTGCCGTTAGTCAGAAACGTTATAAAAAATTTGATTTCATAGCTTACCTGTAGCATTTTACAGTATCGCCCAACATGAATTTAGTTATTCGTACCCTTCTTTTTAGATAAAAGATTTAGATTTTTAAATAAATGATTATGAAATAAACTGATTCCATACTGGGCCCATTATCATACAAGACATTAATTCTGAATATCCCAGTACATACACAATAGTAAAAGGCTTCATATGTAGCTGAAACTACCCTCATAAAGATACTAAAAGAATAGCTAAGTTTTATTCACGAAAGAACTCTCTTCTATATTTATATGCCCCAATACAATAAAAGCTATTACCGTAATACTAAATTTTCACTACATTTTAAAACGTACGAACTCTTTTCACCGACCATCGCAATAACAGTATTTTTCGTTTTTCTAGTGATGTGCGGATATTTCTTTTAATCGATATCCTACGAGCAATTATTCTATCATCACTTTTTTTCTTTTTTAGCTAATCCATTGACGTCCCTATGCCTGTTTTGTTTTCATTATGTCATTTTGTTTTTTATCTAGTTTTCACTGCTGGCTTTTTCAGCAGCTATCTAATTCCTATTTTCTTCACGAAATATTGCGCGTTCTATGAAGACTTTATTAGTTTTGATCTTCTGAAAGCCAAAACAAATACATTAACCTTATTTTATCCTAAAAATTAAAGTTTGACGACTAACATTCAAAAAAATATTATTTCGATGGGACCGTTACAAGTATGATTAATGAACGCACTCATAATATTATGATTAATGTACTTATATACAGCAATTATGATACGATTAATGTTCACGGTTAATGTATCGTGAATCTGAAAAAATATTTTGACGCAATGGTGATTATAATAAAATTGTGGACGAAGATCATTTGTCATATTTTTTGAGCGCAATTATGTGATACAACATGTTTACTGAAGGACAGCGTGAGTACATAGCATACAATTTATGAAATCAATGTGGTGAACATACAAAAAATGCCAAGACATAAAACAAATTAAAATATGGTGTTACATCGGTGTTTAAAAAGTTATATAAGGTACATTATCAATGTTTGATAAGAAAGTAAAATTGCAAAGTTTTTAACTAAGTGTTAATTCATATATTTTATATTTGAGAATGGAAAATATTCAATTCTTATATAACTTGCTTTCTATTTTCACTTCTCTCTCTCTCTCCACTTTTAGCCTTTTTACTCCATGAAACCAAAACGTGGTTCGTGCTTAGTTAACAAAAGCAGTATTTGTCGATACCTAATCGATCAATAGTTACTGCAGCACTAACAGTATTTGAATTTGTCGAAGTTTTACGAGCGGCTGCGAACATAATGCGGATGCGAGCGAGACGTATTGAACAACAAAGATCATGCCTTCGAGGATAGAGCCTTGGCACCACCACATGGAAAGTTGCAGAAGATCTAAACCAGTAAATCGTAAGCTTACAAGGCATTTTAACACCAAGAGGATCTACATTTCTCTTGGCACAGTATCAATAAGTAACAGTATTATTCTTCATAGAAATCGGCTGAAAAGACGCGCTTCAAAATCTCAGTGTAAATAAAGTGCGCGGCATATTCACACGGACGCGGATAGTTTACCTACCGAGTGGCTGTTGGTAATTATTTCAAGGTCACTGTCGATATATAATACTGTTACTTTATTATACTGTGCTCTTGGTGTTAAAATTACTTGTAAGTTTGCAAAGAAAGTTGCATCTTGAAAGGAAAACTTGAAAGTCTCATTATTGTTACAGTGTATAACGTCACTCTTGAAATATGAGCTTTATTACTGCTAAAACTTCGTCTACAGTCCAAAAAAAAAGACTGATTTTTCATGAGATTGGGAATTTGTATTGTCCTTTAATTGTTCGATGCTACCATTAGTGAGCCAAAACTCGTGGTAATTACTAGTAAAGTAATTATCATTTCTACAAAAGAGGCGAGTGGATCTTTGTATTTACTTTTGCATAATTCACTACAGGCTTTTTTTAGAGAGCTTCTGTTTATTGTAAGGAGTGAAACTTCTGTCCTCTCTTAGTAGATCTTGGAGCAGTTTGAACATAGGGGTGGTGGATTATGGGATTCTTAGTTTAAAGTTTATTACTGTTTTTATGTTTATTTGCTTAAGGTTTCGTATAGGCATTGCGCTCGTTCTCTTTATTGCGTATTACACTTTTGTAGACATCTTTACGTCTATTTTACCGTTGGGGGAAATAGGTGCATCTTGCCAAACAAAATAAGAGGAAACACTGTTTGGGAACATAAAGATGGAAATGTTAAATAGAATATCAGGGGAAGAGATAGTCTTGTCAGCCAAATAGCTAATTTTGTAAGCCTTATTCGCACTAGAGTACACTTATTTTAAAATATTTCAAAAAGGTAACTATGGAGTTTCTTATCCATTATCAGTCTGGACTTACGGAGAACCATACAAAACTACCTTTTAGAAGGAGCGCCTAGAATCAATTCTAATTTCTTGTAAATTTTGACGTTCAAAAGTGCCTTATAGACTACTTGAAATAAATGATTTGACTTTTGACTTTGACTTTGAATAATCACGAATTGAACTTTGATTGGTGATAATATTGAATACACGTAAAAATAATCAGCTTTTGAGTTTGTGGTCAGCAATAGAGTACTTTTTGTTGACCACATCATGACAACTGGTAAAGTTAAAATTAGAAACAAAAAGTACCCCTTACAAAAAAATCAAATCATTTCAAAGCTCTAACCGTCGATCAAACAAAGGAGGGTGAAAGCAATAAAAAGGAAAATAAATAACAAAAAAATATCGCTACGCAGCATTACACGTGAATTGAGAGAGTACATTAGTTATTATAACACGACAAAATATGTGTAATAAAAAGTAATTTATCGCGCAAATAAAATATAACAGTGGTTAGGGCGGCAGATGGGGCGAGACGCGCAGGAGTGACAGTGATAGCGGGGAGCGAGTTCGCTAACTTGGATTTCATGGCCACATAGCAGAAGACCATTTTCTTTACACTTCAACAGAATCTAGTTTCCATGTTTGAAAATGGAAAAACTTTTTTGGTGACCATGAGAGCAAGTTTTTTTTAAATTGTTTTAATAGATAGGTATTATTATGTAGTGTGACAAGAAGCTCGTTTAATTAATTACGTAAGTACTGTAAATTGTGTGCTGACCAACTGATGTCTTCCGTCATTTAATTTAAATTGTCCCTGCCAGTGTGCTCAACTCTGCCAAAGCCAAGAATGATAAAAAATCCAGAAATAAAGCACTTTTGTCGGTTGTAATGAGCGACAATAACATTTTTCACGTTGACAAAGATACATTTTGACGACAACACATTGTCCACCATTTGCCAAATAATCATTCAAGACTCAACTCTTCATAAATAACGATCATTATTTACAATTTATTATGCGAAACAAAAGTACTGCAACATAATGATTGTTTTGAATGCTTAAAAATTACAAGGACATAATGAGCGTTGGCGCATAGAGTTGTCACTTCAGATCGCTTTTTCATTTTCTTTTAAAAAACAAGGAAGTGGTGAAAGTAAATAAGAGACAAAGTTAAAAGAAAAGTTTACAATGCATTTTTCTTTCTCGATCTGCCTGTTAGTGAAAATAGCAACAGCTATTTAGCCCATAATATCCCACTGCTGGGCAAAGGCCTCCCTTTCCCTTTTCCACACAGTCACATTATTTTAATTTAAGCGCTTTTGCAAAAAACCGAAACATTTTACGAGTGACTTTTTTACACTGTGACACTTTTCGTAGGGTGAATACTCCACTTTCCGTCCGCTCCCCGTCGTAACTCGACCCCACCTTACGGATATATTGACAGAGTCCTCCGCCACGGCTGCTGGGGAAAAATGGCGGTCATTTGTTGGCGTCACCGTTTTGTACTGTTGCCTTCGAGAGGCGAGATAATGGCTGATTTATATGTGCGATTACACGTGACGAGCGCAGTCGGGCGCTTATTGCTCGTGATATTGGACGCTGAATATCCTCACGCTGTGTGGGGGCGGGGTATTATGACGTGGTATTTCGGAAGTACTGTGGTGTGTGGTTTAAATGGAGATGGGCTTATGGGTAATATTGAATAACGGAATTATGGGTAATACTGAATAATGGAATGATGGGTTTTGTTGTAATGGAGAACTTGATGTATTTAAAAAAAAATCTATGAAGGATGGTCTACGAAATTGTGATGGTAGTACCTAAGTTAAACTTATTTTGCAAAACGATTAACTTTCAGTGAACGTCGTTTTTTAACACACCAAGTGCGGCTTTCAAGATTCTCTTATAAGAAAAGAAATAAACAATGCGAGTAAGCAATATGTGAACTCTTACTTTTTTACTTTTACACATTTCATCTCCTTAAAATATCTTAACGCAACTGAAATTATGACCACCATTAAATAAATAATTTAGAGCTCTCAGAAGACATTAACATGAGAAATGTGTGCCGCGATACAAAAGGTAAAAACATCACTCACGCCACCTCGACGGCACTTTGTGCAACAAAGCCGATCTTTCTGCTCTTTACAAAATGGCTTATGACATATCGCATAACAGGCGTTTATACCTTACACTCTGTCACAGCGTAACAAGATACGCTACATCCTAAATATTAAAATTACAGTATAACAAAAGACTGAAGATAAATATTTTATACTGTGACAAGGTGAGCGCCCCAGTTGTAGGTACACGTATAGGGGAATTCACAGCTGTTATAATAATGAGTATTAATAGGTTCGCCACATAAATAACGCGGTACAAAGAGCTTAGGGCCGCGGGACACAAAGCCGATACTTCAAAACCATTAGCAAGAACGTGAGTGCTTTGAATAGGGTGTAATGTGGGTATGTAGGAAAGCGTAGAGAAATCAGCTAGTTGGGGTACATAATGTCTGTTTATATTAGATAGTTTATGCTCTGTCATATCGCAAATCAAAATAACTTTTGGGAATCCGTTGGCATAAGATTGTATATCTTTTTTAAAGGTTTCCCCTCACTTGGTCTTTCTCCTGCATCGTGGTATTATAAAAAATGATTACATGGATCATAAAATAAAACGAATTTGATGTAAGTACTGAGGGTTTAAAATATGCAGGCCTTAGCTGGATACAGATTTTTGACATCAAGCCCGTGTTAGACGAGGTTTATTATCTAGATCATTCTATACTTAATAGACTCTCGCCACTTATAGTCTTTCGTAGAAAACCTCAAGTGGTGCGTTTTAAAGTAATAGAGATAGGACTTACAACCACGTGCAGATTAATAATAAAAGATGGAAATAACACAATAGCACGCATACTTTGTAAGCGACTTCAACAATTTAATAGAACTCATCAACACGACTTTAGAATTCAATTGGCCCTGTTAAGGTAAAATACCGTGAACATAGCCCCATACATGAATAATAAAACGGCTAATGTCTTACTAACACCTTGTAATATTCCTATTTATGCATTCTTCTAAGAAAAATTGTTTTACTTCACGCATCAGTTCTTTATAAAATACTATGTACGTAATTGTATAAGTGGATGATTCTGAGATTCATAATTACAACTCATGAATACAGTTTTTGAATTCCTTCACTTACTTTGAACATTTCAATCTGATACCTCTTTTATTTTTCTGTCGCATCGCAATTGAACATTTGGAAAAATAAAAGGGAAAGAAAGGCAAGAAAACTAGTCATGGTAATGATGATAACAATATCAATATGATGAATGTGGTTAGACAAAGAAGTAGTAGGTATATATCTATAAACTTGGTAAATTGAATTCAATTGCTGTCTAAAGCTACAAATGTTATAAAAAAGCTTATTACAATATTGAATATCTAAATTAAAACGCAATAATCGTAAAAACTTTAAAACAAGAATAAACTTAGCGAAAAAATTCAACAAATAAAGTAAATTAAAGTCCTTCATTCACATTCAATAGACATCTTTATAAAAACAATTGGGTATCAGGTATAAAGCAATTAAGTTCAAGTTAATTGACCATAAAGGTACCCCTATAGAGTAACGATGATCAGTAATTCCACTTCAAACAAAGTGCGATAGCCCAACCACCAGTATAGAAAGCGTTGCCAACTCAACACTTCGTGTTTCTGATTAGCGAAGATCTAACACCGACTGTGGCCTTTTTTGGACAGACATAGGTATAAATTATATTATGTACTTTTTTGGCTTGTGGCTAAGTAATAACAGCCACACGGATCGATCGATCAGGTAAAGCTACGCTTGCCGCGGTTGGTCCGTGGATGGTTGACCATCTTTACATACCAAGACCCGCTGTCATTTGTAGATCTTTGACAGTTGTTACAAGTGATGTTGTTAGCCACGAGCTCCTCCTTGAAGTCCTCAATTATTATAACAAAATAATTAAGCTCAGAACAGGAACTGGGTTGTCAAGGTCAGATAGGCAGTCGCTCCATGTAAAATACTGGTATTCAGCTGCATCCGGTTAGACTGGAAGCCGACCCTAACATAGTTGGGAAAAGACTAGGCAGATGATGACCCCAATAAGGAATATTAAGCAGTAGACTATCTAGCATGAGCGGTTTGAGAGTGTAGAACTGCTGACCCCTCGATTATTACCTATCCCAGCATTATGTCTACATTGAGTAGGCACGAGTTATATGAGAACAGCTTGTCAGTGCTTGTCAACTTGATTGGTAGAGCTGTCTGCCCTGAGGGCCGAGTCAAAGGGTCATTCTGTCAGCGATAACGATGATGGAAATGTCAAAAATGTATTTTATTGATTTAAACTACCAAAAAAAAACAGCCGGACATTTACATTACGTCTATATACATATCCAGTCACACATCAGGCACTTCAAGAGTGTTTCCCTGTTCCAATTTTGCTGAATTACAAATAATAAATTATTGCGCTTCACGTGGCAAGTATCGTGAGATTTACACATTGTATAAACTGAGCCTTCTGTAGTTATTCATTCCATGGTACTCGTGAATTCAGTTTAGCAATTCAAATTGGAAGCAATGAGCAGGTGGTACTTAACGATTTACGAGAATTTAAAAACAATGTTGTGTAAAAAATACCTTTGTACTGTTTTACGCAAAGTGAGGTCTTGGAGATGTTTATTAGTACTAGAGTGAAGTAGGTAGGTGGAGGTAGTAGGTTAGTTACTATAGTGAACATACCATCCTGTTTAACAGGTACTTATTTTGAATCGAATTTTCATTTACGTTTCACACCGTGTTCTTGAAGAAATGTTATATTCCTATATACATCGAATATCATGTGGTTTTTCTAAAAAAAAATCTCTAAGGCACAATTCCTGTATTTTTATGAACGGAAGCATTCTAATCTGAGTTTCAATCTGTCAAAAATTCTCTTATTTATTCATTTTTGTTGAGATTTTGACTAGATTTTAAACGTTTTTAACTCGAACTCAAAGCATTTATTTCAATTAAACCATTTACAGGCACTTTTGAATTGTCAAAGAGGCGGTCAATTAGTCAGAAAGTTGAAGCTAGTTGCCCATTACAAAATTTAGATGCAGAAAAATGGGCAAAAACCTCGTAAAGTCACTTCTTTAAGCACGGGAATTGGCATTCAGCTCTTTTCCTTCACTATAATTTGCAGACATGTATTCCAAATTGAAGACCTTCTTCTTCTACTCTGGATTATAAATCTCTAACTTACTAATTATCCTAATTATTATTTATTATTATCCATACTATAACCATACTAATATTACAAATTCGAAAGTAACTCTGTCTATCTGTAGTATGTTACCTTTCCACGCCTAAACCACCCATTTTTTTGCAACAAAATTTGGAAAGGAGATAGATGACACCCTGGGGAAGGACATATGGTACTTTTTATCGACATACCACGCGGGCAAAGCCACGGGCGGTAGCTAGTTATCCTAACTAATATTATAAATGCGAAAGTGAGTTTGTTTGTTTATTTGTTTGTTTGTTACGCTTTCACGCTGAAACGGCTGAACGGATATGGATGAAATTTGGCACATGGGTAGACTATGACCTGGAATAGGACAAAGGCTATTTTTTTATCGACATACCACGCGGGCGAAGCCGCGGTCGGAAGCTAGTTATTCATATTTTAATGCGAAAGTGAGTTTTTATGTTTGTTTGTTTCGCTTTCACGCTAAAACGGCTGAACGGATTTAGGTGAAATTTGGCACATGAGTAGACCATGACTGGAATAGGACAAAATATACTTTTTATCCCGATATTCCATGGTCTAACAAAACCCATCTAAGACATAAATTTAATTTCCGACCTGTGATTTATTAATCCCAAACATAAGAGAACGCCTACAGAAACTATTTAGTTAATAAATCAATATTAGCTACCGTCAATTTAACCTCAATGACATAACTATTTGTCAAACCAACTGAGTCAACATTGAACGTATCAAGCTTAATCTAACACACACGAAAATGAACCTTATTTCAATAAGCAAAAGTTTCATTAAACTGCATTGTATTATTTGTGCTGCAGCAGGAAATTTCAAAGACTCCGAGATTTGCAAACACTTTAGAGCTTTTACCAATCTTTTGTGCATTCTAATGAATGGAAATTAAACTTTAATGTTCAAACATAAAAGCTATCATATCTTTGATTAAAGGTTGGTTTTCAAAAGCCGTATGGGCAAGGATTAGTAGTAATAAAAAGGAGCGATAGTAACAATTGAATTTCTAAAGAGTACTGTGTGCTCGCGACACGCGAATACCTGAATTAAGCAACTAAATAGGCAAGGGTGTTTGACTGGGACATAGAGGGTTCCGCAGTCACGAATACTACAAAATAAATAGACCAAGAACAAAAAACTTTTTTAATTTGGTCATTTTTGCAGAGATAATAAAATTAAGCATGCTACCCAAAGTTGATGACTACGTTCTTGTTTTTCTTTTTTTTTTATCAGAACCGAATTTTATTTAATACTCTTGAGTAAACATGAATCTTTAATTCGGAACAAAACAATATCTGAAAGTAGCCTCCAAACTTGGCAATTGTGGCGTGCGATATATTCATTCATGCTAAACAAATATTGACATGATCAATATAATGGCTTATCTACGCGAAAGATTGATGTAATTAGCTGTTCAAAATCTAAGATTGAGCTCTGAGTTAAATAAAGACAAACACAAAGACCGATGATGGAGTCGATACACATAATAAACAAGAGATTGGCCAAATAATACGCTCCTAAACAGAATGTTTATGCAATGACTGTAAAAAATTCAGTGAAGGTGGCAGAAAAAGAACATGAATGCAAGCAAAAAAAAAAAAAAACTAAAGGTAGCAGAAAGAGTTAACTTGAGCAATTAAAAATATATATAATTATAAAATATATAACTTTGTTTTTATTTAACTTTTTTATTTTTCCCCAGACCCTTTTAACATTGAACTCCAAAAACACATTGTGTTTTTGGACTTTACACTTTAAACATATAAATTGTGTGCAAATCCGTAAATTTATAACACTAGCAGCACTGTATCGGTGCCAAATATCGTTATTTATGAGGATTTATGATGCAATATGTTTGTATTGAATCCGTACGAGTATTACAAAGTTTTTTTTGGCTTAGACGACGGAATATTTGATGCAAACTTGTGTCGAAAGGTTAAATTAAAGATGGATGCCAAATTGCTGGTTTAGTTTTATTTATGTGACTGTGGAGCCAAATATCCACATAACTTAGAATTGGAAAGAATTTTCAAAGAGGTCAACTACGTCATACAATCTTACTTCGATAAAGCCAATGGTTACTGTTGAAAGTCGATTGACAGCTATATTGTTTCCATTTTAGCCCCGCATTGTATCGTATTTTTTTTGTATATTTCCCACTTTTGCTCCGTACATCTTCAACAACAGAATTAATTGCTTGTCACTTTTTCTCTCACAGTCTGTACGTTATTTTATTTCGAATGAGAAACAAAGTCATTATAAAATTCATTAATATTAAAAACAAACTTGAGAACAATCTGTGGACACGCAAATCCATGCCCAATTTATGTGGCTATAAAATTAATTTATGCTTCTTCGTACGTTGTTAAAGGGCGGTGACTCACTGTACGCTATATCTTTGTCACGGCGGGTAATATCACTCACACTGCTAATGTTGCTGCTCTTGCCAGATCCCTTTTTGAGTTAATAGTGACAGAAGATTAAGCAGTGAGAGGATGTAATACTTGATGCGATATTTTGCTACGTTTTATGTGTTGTGGTAAACTTCAGCGTGGTTGTAAACATTTAGCATTCTCTCATCCTCATGCGTTAATGCATCATTGCACTACCGGACAATGATTACCTTTTAATACTTAAGATGAGCCAAATAACTGATGCCTGAAAAGTTGCTTACAAAAGCAGGGATCATAAAATAATTCTACTATTATTGCAATTTCAACACAAAAGATCGTAAAATGTATGTTGACGTTAAAAATTGTATGCATTTAATTGACAATGCAGATAAAAGATCAACTAGTAGTCTCACACTCTGAACAAACAATCGCCGCCAGATGAGATGCCAATAATCTGCACAAATCCGTACCAAGACATTGACATGTAGACTGATGTAGACGAGATGCAAGTGACAACAAACGTTTGAGAGATGACGTTAATCTTTCTCTGTCTGTTGAAAGACTAATGAGAACAGCTATTAATGCGCAGATTGAAAGTATTTGTGTCGCAGACAGCATTTGAATGTCTATTGTAGAAGATAGATCTCTAAAAGGAGAGGTCTGAGAAGCATTACATTTTTCTCAAAAGTTTCTTAAATTATAACGATGATGAACACTGAAGAAGGATTTTAGATAATTCATGACCTAGCATACGGCTAATCAGCCTATAACGTTCCCACTGCTGGGACAAAGTCCTCCTCTCGGTGAGAGGGAGTGGACCGTAATCCACCACGAGGACCCCTTGCGGGTAGGTAGATGTCACATGTCATCGAATTTTTGAGAGGTCCGTTTTGAGAGCAGTGGTCATTAAATAATTTACACAAAGCCATCATCATAGTATGGAACCTTTGGTTCGTAATTTTTGCCGATGGGAAATTTCATCGGGCACAGGCCTTGTGTAGATATAAATCTGTTATTATTTTCAATAGTATGAGTATTTCCACAAACCTGGGCAAATGGATCACCTAAGGCTCAACAATTGCATGTTGCTTAACATTTTATGATTGCACACCCTTTTTGAGAGATACTTGTTAATTTTATTGGGCTTAAGTTGTGGTAACTTGATAAAACAACTGTATTCCCTGAACGGGTAAGCAATGGTAGTGGTAGGGAGTTGAAGGTATCTGATAACGTTTGTAAACTTGCGATAATTATTGGAGAGTAAAAACTGAACACCCAAAAATTTGTCTTAAAACTAGTGTCAAATTCAAAAACACTTTTTCACTTAAACTTATTTACAAGATACTTATCAACAAAGACAATACAGAGACTCAGCTACAGTTCTTAACACAAACAACTGGAGCTGATAAGGTATCATCTGCTTATCTGCTTGAACGAGTCGTTAGATGTACCTGTACCCAGGAAGTGGGTCAGCTTTGTGCGCTAAAGTTAAAAGGGTTACGACTACTGTATTATCTGCAGGGAAGCTTAGGTTCTGTGGCGTTTGTGCAATTTTTGTGTAGGTAAATGTAAAGATGATGATTTTGGAATTAGAGGTATTGTAAGACTACAAAAATAGGCGCTTGATGATAGAGGGAGTGCTGTTTTAAAGGTTCATACACAAACGTTTTAAATAATTAAACAATAATGTGAGAATATTTTTAATCAATTATAGTGGGGAATCTGGGTTGTGGAGTCACTCCATGTAAAATACTGGTATTCAGCTGCATCATGTTAGACTGGAAGCAGACCCCAACATAGTTGCGAAAAGGCTAGGCAGATGATGATATTGGGGGGAATCTCAATTGGTAAAGCATACTATTTTTTCTAAGTTCACAGTTCACACAATATTAAAAACCTTGGTAAGTGTTTTATCATTAGGAACATCTTTTCAGATCGCTTTGCCGAGATAGACCACATCAACCTTGTCGTTATTAATCAACAGCAATTTATTCGGCAGATCAATTAATTATGTTTATTGGGACTAGAAATATAATAGGTAATTTCCATAATCTAGGCTAAACAATACCACTTAAATCAGCTAACTTGACAACACTCAATCAACTCTCATTAAGCACAATCAAACGCAACACGACACCAACAAGATTTCTTTATCGCAAACATTAATAGACTCTTAAATCTTAACGACTTTGCGAATAATCGTAAATAACAGATCATCGGATCCCCTCCGCCTACATTGTCAACTGCCATCAACATACTATAATTTAACGTCATAAAACAACGCTGAACGTTCATAAATCGTACACCCACGAAAATGTCTAGTTAAAATACATTATAAAAGAATAATTGTGCGCGCCTTCAAGGTTAGCTCGATCAATCTTTCACACGTCATTAGGGACGTCGCGTTATGCTCGGGAGTTTGCGTGAAAAGGAACGTATAAAGGTCTTTTTACATTTTGTTCGTGTTAATGGTCAGTTTTGAGCGTGTAAGTTTGAATGGTGACACGTGTTCACAGACGGCTTGTGCTATTATTTGATAAAACGTTATTGGAACCATTGATGTTTTTTTTTACATTTTCGAGGAATAGAGACAGACTATGTTTGTGGCCTTTTCTTGCTAGTAGCACAGAATTGGCAACAGGTTACATTATCGTCAACAGAATCCATTAGTCTCACTATATCTCGAACGATAAATCACAACTTGTATGGCTCGTTGTAATGTACAATTTAATCACTTTTACGACTCAAAGCTTACAGAAGTATGACTCAAATTATTGTTTTAATTCCCTATTCATCAAACAAACAAATAAACCGCCATATTTATTAGAATGATTGTTGTTTATGTAATCGAGCACATTTTTCACCATTAAAAGCGTACCTGCCGCCATTTTGTACTCGGTAAAAACATATTCAGCTTACAAAGCTTCGAGGACAATATTTCATAAGAGATGGCCGAAAAATACACGGTGGTGTAATAAATTAAAAACATTTTCAACAACCACCAGTTTGTATGACCTCCCCGACCTCCTCGCTGTTCTGTAAAATGTAACGTAAAGGGAATTTTAAAAGGGTGAGCAGGGTTCAAATGTACTGGTCCCTCATTACCGTGCTTAGTGAAAACTCGTGAAAAACCATTTTATAATTTTCGCGTTTCCCAACTTAAAGTTTTGAAGTTAACGTAAACTAGCCTTTACGGACTACGAGAATATTATTTATATCTTAAATGAAAGTTGCTGTGTTAGAGTCCTTTATAAAAATTATATTCGTAATAATTTTTCATTTTAGTGACATTGTGTTGAATTAATTGAAGCTTGCCGACTGTTTATCATTGTGTGAAGGTTTTTTAAAGTAATTGGGTAAAACATCGCTTATAATAACAACCATTAATATCAAGTATTTTGAAATTCACTACTGGCTTTCATGTAAGAAACTGCGTGCTTGTTCACAGTCATGCAAAATGAGGTTACGTTACTTTTCATGGGCAAGTCACAAACTTTACCGGCTTATGACTAGAAATAGTAATATATCCAAGAGTAATCTAACATCATAAGAAAAACCAGACTTAACACAGTACCATTTAAAACACATAACTCCCACACATTCACCCTAATATTAAATGTAACACCAGTTGAAGCACGATCAAAACTTACAACGATAAATCTGGAACGAGCCTTATCGGGGCATTCAATAATCATTTCGGTGGCAATCACGTACAACCGAGCACAAAAGCTCCTACGAAATACGCCACTACGCCAGTGTCGACTGTAAAGCCCGAATCTTACGAGCAATTACCGCGCGAGATAAAACCCATGAAACGCTGCCGTCTGATACGCGAGTTAATCTCGTAGTCTATTGGCGGGAGCAAATTTTTCTCGACACAGACAATTTGGGGGTGCTGGGGTAAAATATTGTGTTTTAACATTGGTTAGAAGTTTTTTTTTTGTTATAACTTTTCTTGGGGCACGGAGTAAGTAGTTATTTGAAGTAAACAGTTTTATTGTAAAACCAAACACTCAATCATAATATGAATTTCACGTGATGGAAGACTTATACTGGCCAATAAACTGATGGAAAAAACAGATCTATCATTTACAATATCAGAAATATTGTAATAGATTGTAATAGTAATAGATGAAAAGATAGTGAAATTCACATTGGCATTTGCTTCATTTCGACTTCTAGTCGTATTGAGTTTGAAAACAAAGAAGTTTCAGATTGGCTTTGGCTGGTAGAAGTAAGAACAAATTCAGGACAAAGTAATTTTTGAAATGATTGTGAATAAATGTATAAAATGAGTGAATTGATGGACTTGACCCATTTTTTGCTCCGAAAAACTGAATTTTGGCACTGAATTTTCATTTTTATTGAATAAAAACACACAAACAAGTAATAACACAGCTGTGTTGCCGATACGACCCGTCAAATCCAGGAGGTCCATAAATCATAAATAAATGACAGTAGTTCAAGTGGTAACGACTGAACCCGAAAAACGTATCAGTGTGCCATCCAAGTGCACTCTCCTCTCTCACGGCTCGTAACCTTACAATTTTACGATCACTTTTATTACTAGACGCTTTCGTGCGCGATTACCCTCCAGAGTGGGTTCTGCTGTTAGGCGCCCTGCAATGTGAACATTCACCCCAGACGCTACACAACCACATCGATGTACTACAACACCATTGCTCCGTGATACACAGTAACGCTACGTGTGATGTTGACAAAACTAGCAATGAACGTGCACTCTAGGGGTAGAAACGATTAGGGTGGGACGGTTGTCAGCAATTACATTTTAATGCGTGTTTTATTATCACGGGCGTCTAATGTACTAGTGCATTAATTTATCACCTCCCCTGTTTACGAGTTACGGCTTGACAATTGAAATGATGGTGTATTCTGTATTCAAAGGAGGCTGACGTTTGACCGACGTACGTTGAGCTCCCGCGCTGGTTGTAGCCCTTTAGTAGCAGGTGCGCGGGGAGCGCGCGGTTCTGGAACGAGGTTTCTAGCTAGTTTAGACATGTCGCACAATCGTTTGGACAGACAAGCGATGGACGTATCAAAGGACTGCCAACTGGAAATGCAGTTGCAGTTTCGATTGAATCGAGAGACGTCTGCGGCATGCCTCTGTGAAGTAAAGGTTGATTGGATCGTGTCTATACGGCTGATACGCTGGCAATGTTTGGTTTCGGCGAATGGCAGGGAACGTCAGGCTCCCTTAGTTAAAATGTATTGTTTCTTAACGATAGTCGCGTTGTTTGTGCAGTTTATTTGTTCAAATAGAACATTGTTCGTGCTGATGGTAAAACCAGATAGGTAGAGAGTTGGCTTTAATGCCTCCGCATATTGTGAAAATAACTTCAAAGACATAATGGGCTTTTAGAATTGGCTAGCGTTTCATTATTCATAGTCCAGTAAGCACTGCTTATTATTAAAATGAAATAGATTACAGGCTGGCATTTCTTGAAAAGTGTCATTACCGTCAGCCATTCGTCATTCCCATTTCGTAATAATCACGTTGATACATTTCAATTATGACGTTTAACGTCAGCGTGGAGTATCGTTGGTATCATTATTGTGGGCGTTGTGACATCGCCTAGTGACACAATAATGATCGGCTTATGACACGGAGTTGACATGCACGCGATGTCCAACGAACAAAATTAATGTTTTTGAACAAATAATTGATATTTATACGATTGGTAATTTCAATAAATTGCGATGGTATATTTATGGGGTTCGGAATTGTAGTGTTCGTTTGAAAGGAAGGCATAAAGTGTGTCGCCTGCTTTCCGCGTGGGTGACATGAGAATGAAATAAAAATTACGTTTGCTGTCAACTCGTCCACTACGTGGAAGTAGTGTCGTAACTACAAAGTGTCAGGAATGAGGTTAGTTTGAATTTTATTAAATGTTTTAGATTCGCAGTAATCGTCTGAGTTGTTTTTTGGATTAATATTTTTTTTTACCTCGAACTATTTTTAACCAGTGAGATGCTTAAGAGGAAATAGGTTCGGTTTTGTCCATACAAACGCTCTCGTTTGTATGGACAAAACCGATACAAACCTGTTCTCTCTTTCTCATTTATAGGTAATATTTTTTACAGTAAAATAAATATCAACTAGTTCTAAGTCCCTATGTTTTCCTTTTTGATGAGACATTATCTGTAGAAGCACTAAAACCCCCAGAAAATGCTCAAAATTGCATTTATTATAATAATTAAAATTGCATTAATTATTATAATTAAACTAATTATATATTAAATTAATTATTATATAATAACACTTGAAATTAAATCTAAACATGAACATGACACAAGTATAAAAATAAAGTACGTCATAATTGATGAAGCAATCTACACAAGATTAGTAAGTCAATATCTACCACTCTGCCAAGCAATAATTATCATATAAATGGCTATCGTTCAGCTATTAAAGCAGATATTGCATTAAGTATAAAGTTATTGATCGTAAAGCATCTTAATGAACTTATGTACACAACAGTAACGATCCTTGTCTGACCTTTATAGCTAGAACAAAAGAATGATATACTATTATTAACAGTTGTACATAATAACATAATTAACCGATTTAAGTATTGTTCATTGCAGAGCTAGGTACGAGAAGTAAATAAAGAAGATGGATTAGATGTGAAAGGCAGAGAGCAAAATGTTGGCGTTACTCGACGAGGCGAGGACGACTCCATGGGTTAGTCAATAGATTCAAGAGAAGATGAAGAGGAATAATCACAATCTGAATGAATAAGAACGATTAAGAAATATTCTACCCCAGCAACAAGTAAAGCCACGTTTCGAGCTTGTTTCTCTAATAAAACAGAACAAACACTTTTATGATACGCCAAGCGTGCCCACATAACATAAATCATCGTCTGCTCTAATGGATAACCAGATATAAATCTATTTATGCAAAGTTTTCAATGCACATTTCGCATGCTAGATGACTATTTGCGTCATATACGGGGTTATACTTTACATCAACTGTTGGCTCGTTATTGTGTTCGTTAATTTGATTGAATGAGCATATAGAATGATATTTTCTGTTTTTACAAGGATGAATATTGTAGCCTTGGGTCTGTTTTGTGATAAACTGCTGTAGTGATCGATATATGAGCATCCAAGTATGTGTTGCCACAGCGATTTATCAAAAGACGTAAATAATAAATAAAAAGATTTAGTAGGTGTAATAAATAGACCAAATTAATAACATCACGCGCGATATTCTCAAATTAACCAAGCCTACGCATTTTCAACTTTAATGTCGCCATCTTGTTTCTCACCACTGCGTCTTTCAACTTCTACTTTATTCTGTCCATCGGGCTTAAAAGCTTATTAATATAATTATTACCATCATCAAAATCCGTCAGAAGAGGAGCTCGTGGCTAAGTAATAACAGCCGCACAGGTCGATCCATCAGGTTAAGCTACGCTTGCCGGGGTTGGTCCGTGGATGGGTGACCATTTTCACATATCGAGACTCCTCCGTGCCTCGGAAAGCACGTTAAGCCGTTGGTCCCGGTTGTCATTTGTAGATCTTTGACAGTCGCTACGAGTCGTCAGAAGCCCGAAAGTCTGACACCAGTCTAACCAAGGGGTATCGTATTACCCAGTTACTGGGTTGTGGAGGTCAGATAGGCAGTCGCTCCATGTAAAATACTGGTGTTCAGCTGCATCCGGTTAGACTGGAAGCCGACCCCAACATAGTTGGGAAAAGGCTAGGCAGATTGATTGATCAAAATCCGTCAGAATACCTACCTAAATGTAATTACAATTTCTACCTTAATAAACACATTACCAACTTCCACAGAATGAACAAAGCAAAAGTCAAAACCAACAAATTATTCATCAAAATGATCGTGTTTCGAACTACCAATAGCAGGGAGTAACATTGTATCAATGCAGTACCCAATGATTACCGTCCCTATAATTCAATGGAAATTATTGTCTGCACCATGTAATTTAACTTTTATGAAATAATTTTTCCTTCATTGCGGTGGCTGTCATTGAAACTAATTGAGATTTTATGTTAATGTTCTTCTTTATGTTCTTTTAGACTTCTAGTTGGAATCCTATTAGGTTTTTCTGTTGTGTTCTAGATTGTTAGGTCAGTATTAAAATGTTGGTTTGCTGTACCTACAAGTTCTCTAGTTTATCTTCTAGCGTTTGATCGGCTTTAGCTTCATAAACGACTTTTTCTTGTACAAACTATTTGGTTATTTATTAGTAATTAATTTCTGTAGAGCGATTATTATCCAGGCTACGCTTTTCAAATATGGAAGCCAATACATTTGCCTGTCACAATAGGTAGGTATACCATTTTTGCAAGCAACTTTCTTTCGTAAATAAATTCATCACCATTATTTTCGCAAGGGTTGAAAAATGTAGGTCAATCAAGATCGAGCTATAATCTTCAAGTCTTAATTCTTATTAATTGTACTACCTCCTTCATAATTTAAAGGCTTACAAGAGCTAAGCAACATAATTAATAAACCTCTTTTAATTATAAGAGCAGGCGCCAAAGATGTTAATAGTTCTAATTAATGTAATCTAGTAGGTAATCGTAATGAATTATCGTAATTACTATTGACTTATCTTATAAGTGCGAAAGAGGATGAGACTAACATTAAGAGTAATCTATCTCCATCTTAAATAACAGAACATACTTGGAAAATGATTTCTAGCGATGGTATCTTAGAAGTTTAAGCGGTAATCATTCACAAATCTCTTCTACGAGTAAAGTTGACAATATTCCAACTATATTTTGGAAAAAAAACAGTGTCCCAAAACTAAAAAAAATACTTACCTGGAAAAATGGATGAGAACGAATTGCTCAGTGCGAAAAAAAACGCTGCTAGTTCCTAAAGCGAAAGAATCCATAAAAATAAGAGAAAAAAAAAAAAAAAAGAATCTATGAAAATGAAAAAAAATCCTAAAAAGAAAGAGAGATTTCGAAACGACAAGCATAATATTTACGACATTAATCGTGAAAGACATGACACATTCGACGTGTTTTAGGCTCTAAAATAACTAGCTCATACCTAAGTGAGTATAAAATGATTGATTGACATAATACGACAGTTCTCTTGTAGTCCACTGCCCACAGTATCCAGTACCCCATTATTCAGTCAGTCAACTTTTCCTTTATCCCTCAAATCACCCATTTCAAGTGAAATGATCCCACTCACTGGACCGTCCTCAACGGAGTACAGTCCACTGAATTACCGTAGCTTTGTGAGTTATTCGACTAAATATGTCATCGCGCTTTGATACAGATGCATTAATAAGGGGCAGCCTGAGTTATGGCATGTGGAAATAGTGGCTAGGGATGTGCGGTAGCGGCAAAGTTTCGATAATTTAATTTTGTTGGTGAAAAGGGATAGACACGAATATAATTTTATCAATATACGTTGGGATCAGCAACATGTGCTCAGAATCATAATTAATTTATTTGTAATGTATCTTTACATAGTATGACGTCAATAATTTTACACGTTCTGTGAAGTGTAGTAAAACACAACATAATGGCATGCCACCCTCCATGCCTTCTTGGAGTTTTTTTTAAATTCCGTAAATCGCATACCTATCTATTCATGATTATTAGTGAAAACTGAACTTTTAATACCTATTGATTTTATTTAGGTATAATTTTGTAGAAGATATGAATTTCGAATTATAATTATGTTCCTTTTAGATACTAGTAAGTAACAAAATTACGACATTAACATTATAATATTATGATAGAGTTTATGACACTACTGAGCAAAAGTATGTATTATAAAGTGTGTGTTTTAAATTCTATCGACATTTTCTCGACCTACCAACGTTTCCACATCACTGCCCCGCACCTGTCGCTCATAAACCATCAGCATATAAATACAAAACAAATCTGCTGCCCCTTTTATCTCTAAGCGCAACGATAAATTACAGCAGAGCCCTTATCCAGCAGTTTGGAGCTTGAGATAGGCTCGCTAACAAGTTTCACGGTATTTATGGCAAGTTCCAACTTTAATTGAGTCGGATGTAATGTATGGATTTTATTGGATAGGTAACTACAATTTCTGTGAAACATCTTGTGAAGTGTTGAAGGAATAATTTGTATAATAATGTTCTGAGCTTAATTATTTTGTTATAATAATTGAGGACTTCAAGGAACAACCAATAATTAAGACCGTACAGATGCTTAATTTTATATCTAAGTTTTAAATATAAAGCACTCTTGCGCATGTATCTACAGTAAACTGAAAAACCAAAAAGTTCTGAAAATAATTGTGACTTACCTTTTAATTTTTTTCAGATATGGTTTTCAGTCACGAACTAAATAGTTTTTTCTATTTCTTTACTGGTCCATAATCTCAATAGGTTCTAGCTACAACTAGAGCTGCAAGGAGAATACCTAGGTACATTTAACGTACCATGTCAGTTCGAGACCATTTTCCATTGAAGGATAAAAGAATTTCCAAAGATACTCCATAACAGTAAAGTTATCGTATACAAATCTAAGTCTCTCTATATTTAGGCAGTAATCGCTGAAGCAACGCGACCGCTTGACTAACCATCTACAAAACGATTTGTATCCGCGCGATCGCTTCCACAAAGCTTTGATCACGGACCCGCCCGCTTCATACTAATTAAACCGACTGAGCCGAACAAACGTTACTCGTAATTAAATAACGGCAATAATGAGCTATTATGAAAAGTTTAACCGCTCGGAAATAATCAGTGAACACAACACTAGCCAATAACCAACCAAGTACCAGACAAAAGTCTCGTAAATATACGTTTATACGAAAAGCAATCTCATTCAACGATAGCTTTAACACTAAAATATCATTTTTAAAATCTGACGTCGTAATGCGCCGCGGGTCGGAGAGACCACCTTGTCAGCTAGCGCGTAAATTAACATGAAAACGTCATACAAAGAGTAACCCTTCGCCGCCGCATAATAAACTACTCGGTCGGACTGTCCCGCGGCGCGCCCGCGGTGCCGCCTATTCAAACGACCGGACATTATCGTAAATATTGTGGTATTTATTCAGATTTCGGGCACAAACAATTCAATTCACGCACCGGCTGCTAATTGGGCATAAATCGTCGTAAAAATATTCAATAAGCTTCTCGCATCGATTAATATTTTAAACACTGAATGCCTTCATTTGAATTCGAATTAAGCGGCGCGTAGATAATGCTGTTCGTCGATTTGTCGACGGGCGACCTATTGGAAGGGTGTTTATTTTGTTCTGTTTTCATTCGACAACAAAAAATAAGTACGTAGGTATATTGCTTCGCGGCATGGTACGAATTAATCGACGATTATTCTTGATTAATTTGTTTTGCCGTCTTAATGCTCGAATATCGTTAAATTCGCTCGCACGGAATTAATTTTACGGGGTTATTTCAACTATACGAGTTGGTATAATACAAAAAGTAGGCACGTTATGAATTTCATGCAAAACAGCGATCATTATTCAAGCTAGCGAGATAGCGAAACTGGACTTTAATGTCGGGCCGTTAACATATAAACGAAAAGCATTTACAGTGAAAAAAAAGGTAACACGCCAGACGGTAACACGAAAAACGTCAAGTTGAACACTTTATAATAGAAATAATAACGCAACAGCCGCCATGAATTATTGCCCACATTTCATGTTAAATTGTATGTAAATGGCGGACCGGTGCGACACGGCTCCCACAATAACATAATAATGGTGGATTTGTGACTCACGTCAGGTTGTTAGTGTGTACTTAACCCTTTATCGGGACACGCACGCGGGACGTGAGATCATTACTCGGGTCGCGGCGACCGCTCACAATGGGAATGTACGCGTAGACCCCGCGTCTTACGAGGGTTAACGTTGAATTTCGTGAACAAGTTACATGTATGTTTTTCGTCTCGATACCGGTTACCGATAACACTCATTTGGGTTACAATAGATATATTTTTTATTCAAATTGGACGTGTACGTACACAATGGTAAGTTTAAACGCTACTGAAGCGATTAAATGTACGATTTATGAATGTATTACTCAAATAAACAAGTATTGGACTGGTTTTTTAATTGAACTGGTTCAATTGTGTTGTAGGTATGTTTGTTGTGGTTCGAAAATAAAATATAATGTTAATAAATTGAGGACTAAATGACTTTCTAGTTAACACGTTGATTGTTACTAAGCAGTGTGGGAATTGAAATAAAAACATGAGTAAAGAAAGTGAAAAAAATTAAAACACGTAAGTACATGAAACGGAATTTAAAAATATATTCAACGCATGAAAAGATACTGATTATTACTTTAGAATTTTTGTTTAAAAAAAAAAGGATTTGGCGATGACTTGCAACCCGTATCTAGTGAACGAGATAATGATCAATACTCTCTCCTTTTCTTGAATATTTAAAAGCCTAGGTATATGGCCAGCGCACAACTGCGGACGGTGGGGCAGGCTACTTTGTACCTACGTATCTAATGATAACAAGATATAGATTCCAAAGCTCAGAGACAGACCACGGAGCGGTTTGTAAGAGCGCGCTGGAGGATACCGCGGCGGGATGCGAAAGCATGCGACGGTATGCGCCAGAGTCCGCTAGCATACGATCGCGAGGGAGACGCAGTGCAACCGGAGGTGTACTCCGCATACTGCAGGATGCCGCAGCATCAAGTAGTGCGCTAGCGGCATCGCAAAGCATCAGTGTGCGCTGGCTGGTGGCAAATCCTCCTCTATGCGGTCACCCGCCGTCCGCCGCTGGCCTTTAGGTAAGTACCCATGCTGTAGAAAACATACAGGCTGATTTTACTACTATGCTCAGACATGGATCAGGAGCAGTGGTGACCCAGTGGTTACGGCCGCGACTTACAATTTGTAGGTTGTGGGTTCGAACCCAAGCAGGCACTTCACTTTGTGTAAATTATTTCATCTCCACTGCTCTGAAGAAAAACAAGGAAACTGGCATGTTCTAGAACCAAAAACCTACACTGGGCCCGCGTGGTGGATTAAGGCCCACTCCCTCTCACCGGGAGGAGGCCTGTGTCCTAGCAGTGGGAACATTGTATAGGCTGATTATGCTCAGATATAAACCTTTCTTACCTTAATTAAGACATAGACCTCTGACAAAACTAATAAGACAACAAAGACGATTTCGGGATATTGCATTGACTTGTATGTAGGTACAACATGTACTAGGTCTACATGTACCTACAAACATGTCAATGTAATATCCCGAAATCGTATTACCTACGATCAAAGTGCCAGACGATCCTCCTAGTCGTTACATCAGTGATTTTGTAACAATCGCCCGGGGCTCGGAAATTGCTTCCCGATCCCCGAAAACCGCCCCTATCCTCCTGGGTGCAGGCTTTAGAGGATGGAGGATAAATAATTAAGTTTTATACTAAAGAGGATTATGCGGAGGTTATTTAATTGTGTGTATGTTATTTGAGAATAGGTTTTTTTTTAATGGGATATTCATAAAACATATCATGGACCTAAATTAGTTTCATAATTTTCCTGGTGCATTTATAATCGAGATGACTGAGCTCTTGCATGGTATTTGAAGAAATCCTTCCTAAGGTTGATATTACATTATCATTTATCTAGGATCATAGATCTATGACTTTAATATATTTGAGAATGTAATATATATAGGTAGACATGACTTATTTGTGAGCTTGATATATTTCTTATATTTCATACTATAAAATATCCCGCAGGAACGTACAACCCAGATTCAAAGTATATCTGTGTGCCAATTTTCATCCAACTCCGTTCAGCCGTTTTTGAATCAATCCGGAACATACAAACAGACAAACGAATAAAAATTATTCGTTACTATTTAAGGATAATACATATTTATTAGCGTAATAATTATCTACCTGATTATTGATCAGATCAGATCAGATTATTGATCACACTTGCTTGAATATGTTAACAATAAATTATGAACTTCGTGCTGTTCATCACCTGCAATGAGCTATTATCTAGTAGTAGTAGTAGTAGACCAGAACGCCCGCAACATTACGGATTTATAATATATTTTTTTAGATTTTTAATTCCAAATAATAACAATATTTTATCCAGCTCCTATTAATCGGAAGCTTGTCAGTCAGGATTGCGCAAAACATAAAAAAGTGTATGTTTCCAATCAAACTAACAAACAGTTGAAGGTCGCTCCGTGGAAATTACTTTCACAACATGTGCGGTCCCACGGCATTCACTTCACTTCATATAAACTGCATTAAATCATTCGCTTATTATGTGAGGAAAAACCAGCTATTTTGCATACTGAATGATTGCAAGAATCAATAAGAAATATCTGTTGAATTTAAAGTTTTTCTCGTTTTCCCTGGCAATCGTGCCTTTGTTGTGTTTCAAGTGACAAGCCGGAAAATTGTCTTGGATAGGATGTAAAAAAAAATTGGAAATATTCCAATCTGGTTATGTTTAAACTGTTGTTTTTGTTGTTTTGAGTAGGTAACTGCATTCTGTTTGTACCTAAAATACATAATGACTAATTTGTAGTAAAACATTGACAAACACAACGGTTACAATAATTATAAATACCACAAAACCGTATTTAACAGTTATTTAGCCTAAACACGACATTTCTGTATGAAGTTTGACATAAAACTGACATTAAACACGCGTTAACAAGTGTCTTAGTTTTTGTGGTGAGGCCCCTATTGTCTAATCATAATACTCATTTGTAGATACTGTGACTAATTTGCACCTAGAAGACATAACTTCTCCACTACACATTGATTGCAGAAAACGACAAAATAACATAACACATTAACATAACATCACGCCTGTATTCCGCGAAGGGTTAGGCAGAATAGTACACCCACATTTCACCAGTTATGTTTGAGTCCCATGTAATAAGGGGCAAGCCTATTGTCATCAACCGGGCACAAATCCAGACTTCGGAATGGTACTGAGAAATTCCAGACCAGATTAAAACGACAATATTGTGATTATTGTTATTATGCTGTTCTATTTTCATCAGACTAAAAGCTTTTTTTTTTTTACATATGTACTTCAACTTCTATTTTAGCAACAAAAAGACGCTAAAATAATCACCTGCCATTCGATCTAATCCTTATTCCCAAAGGTTCTAGTAAAATGACACCTGACCAGCCAAGCAGTCACGTCTCATGTTGATAGTCGCCGCAATGATACCACCAATAAAACGTACCGTTTTCATTGGTCACCTGATGGCTTTTAAAAATATATACTACCATAGGTGGGCAGTTGATTTTAGACATTAAATTGTAGTACTTGAACGTTAAAACTACGTTGTGCTTTAGGTACAAAAGTAAAAGAAGGGACAGGTCACCGTCAGACAGTTTTTAAGCTTTTTTAAAATGAAAATGGTCAAGGTAAATAAAATATTCCAACAGCGTGCAGTAGTGGTATTCCGTAAAAATCTCACCTTGAAAACTTTAGGTGAAGTGAGCTTAAACTGAGCTGTCATTGCACCTGATGCTATAATAATAAAGTAGGAACTAATCTCCCCTCAAAAAATAAATATATTTCTTGTTCTAAAAGTTAAATATAATAGAATTAATAAAAAAATTGCTAGGGATTGACAGCTCACTGCACCTAAGTTTTCACGGTTAGGTGTTTACAGAATAGACCGGCTGCTGTACCTAAACTAGAAATATTGTCCAACAAAGAAATTCATACAAACTAGACTTTTCCATGAACGACATACTCATATCTATCAGCCGTCATCTCAGTCTTCTCTTTTTTTCTAGGCGTATCGTCGTTCGTACGAAGCATTCAACATTTTCTTAGTCTTCATTTACTATTATAGCTATCCAAATTCATAATGTCTTTCATTATTTTCCACCATCTGCAGTTCTGAGGGCCTAGACAAGTGACAATCGCTTCGAAAGCATTTCGTATTTCTACAAAGACTTTCAACGGGATTGACAGATTTTCGATAGCTTATGTCAGTCCTTTACATTTTTGCCTTTTCCATCATCGTTATAGCTGATAGAATATCACTTTGTCTAGGGCCTCAGAGTAGTCCAGCAAAGTATATGAATCGACCCGAGAAGGTAACTGCGAGGTGGAAACCTGTGTGTCGTGGAACAACTTTGCAGACGCCCATGTGTAGCAGAGGACTGCAATAAAAAGTTGCTTAACCTATTATATATATATACACGCATTTACCGTGTTTAATAAGGTATTGAGCAATATTTCGTTTACATATATCTATCAAATGATTTCTGGCTGCATTCAGAAGGTGACAATCTACTAACATATTTTATGTCTTACATTAGAATGCACATTACTTCAGATATCTGTGTCTAGGGCCTCTGTTTGGTTTCTTCTCTATCTAATAGCTTTCATACCAGTTCTTTTGCCTTTAATTTCAAAACTCCATAGCTAAAATTTCCATCTTTCTCAAACTCTTTTCCTCAAGAGACTTCTTCAACAAACACCTTCATTACACTTATCCTTCTATCCGTGCCTACGATCACCCGTGGAGGATTAGCGCTATCATACGTAAGCACGAGTGTAGAGGGGCAAGTATAATGTGTGTTTGTTTTACTGTTTAATTCTTTGTTACGACCCTATAACACCGCTAAGATGTTGAGATATTAAATGTTGGGGTGTCTGGCAGTGTAGGATGATAAATTATTATATATGCTAGATGTAGTTTTTTCCTTCTTTATAAAGTCTCACCAAATCTGCCGATTGTTAGGACATGATTTGATCATGCTTGTATTCTTAATAGAATATTTTGAAAGTGTTCATAAAATGTACTTAGAACCATCATTTAAAAAAAACTGGCAGTCTCTCTATAAGCTGGTAATTCTTGAAAGACTTGTTAAGTCACATAAAATACTGGAGCCATTTAAAAAGTAAAATCAATTTCATTTCATTTATTAATTTTTCATCACAAATGTTGACGTTGAATCAAATGTTAAGTAAATCGTGATCCCGGGGAGATAAAAAAAAGCTTATAGTTAAAATTAATTTTATAGTTAAAAAAATCGTAATGCAATATAGCAAGATTAGATCTTTGAAACCAAATCTCGTCAAACCTGATGTCTAAAGAGCTGTGGCAGTAATTGTAACTGCGATCATACCCCTGAATTAACATAAGCATACAACAACCGTTATCAATGTTCACAGATGCATATAATCATTGTTCTGTCATCGTTAACCCGATCAATCACACGCTCGTCGCTAAATTCAGTTTAACACAATAGCACTTAATAACTTCACGCTTCAGTGTGCTTTCATGAATCACACTGTGCTATTCTTATACAAATTAGTTGAAGAAAACATTAAAACTGACAAGCAAATATAACCTTTATTTTAAGAGAGGTAAAGTTGAAGGGATAAGGGACGGTACTGTTTTGAAGCAAAAAAAACTGGATCATTTCCTTTTGACAATTGACGCGTTGAAGGGTCCAATCCATCTATGTCGTTTACTACCCGAGGAAGCCTACTATGGCGTCGGTAATTGAGTGATTTAATTCATGTTTTATTTATGAGACGATGTGAATTCTGAATTTTAATTCGATTTAAATTGATAAACGTTTTCTTGGAATTGGAGGATAGCATTTTTCTGACACCTATCATATTGGGTAAGCTGTTAGAGAAATGGGTCCTGGTAAAGACGCCTAAGGGCGCTTTGTTAGAAAAATATGAGGACCGCTGTGGTAGATTTCCGTATTTCTAAAAGGTTCTATTGTTTTTGCCTTGTTGAGTGCTTCTTTACTATCAGCGCCTGTAGCTCTGGCTATGAAAGCAATAAAGTAAACGAATAATGATACCTAGACGGCTTTTCTTGTTTTTGGCTAAATAGTGTTTTCTAGATAACTTGCGTCTCTGCTCTTCTTTTATACCTGCATAATCCCATTCTTCTTTCTAATTATGGGATTTTTTTATGGTTCATTAGATTTGAATTTTTTCTTTATAATCCATTTGTAGATCAACGTCTTAAACTGTTATATTTCTTACGTTACAGTATCTAATTTTATTTCGCGTACCATGAATCTCCATCACTGCACTAACGACTCAACAAGCCAGGACAGGACTCATATCATTAACATTGTAATCATGTGCCCACCGAGCCATTAAATTCTATGTTTGCGTAAAACATATTACGCGCATTCAATTCTTCTGATGGATTATACCTCGTTATTTGTGTAGGGACAAAACTCTGTCAGTCCGTGTGACAAAAATAATGGTGGCATTTTATAAAATCTATTCGTGGCTTATATGCATATAGTTATACTTATAACCTAGAACTGCAAACAAACCTGAACAATGAGAGATGAGAAGCAATCCCCTGAGGTACTTATAACATCATACTATAAAATATATATTTCATTCAGGGTTGAAAATACTTGCTCTATTATATATCGTCTGATGATATTTAACAACCACAACTTTGCGACACTTTGACAAACCTAACACACCCTAAATTTTAAACATAATTATGCACATACACACTCAAAAACTTTAAAACGTCAGACACTTGAAAATTACTCTCACCGAAAAGGACCCCGGGGGCATCGCCAGGCGTATTCATACCATTGCGAAACGAACCAAAGCGCAAAGCGGTCATTTCACGTCACGTCATGAAGCCAAGGTATTAATTTACGTTATTTCATTGAACGCACCATGTTTTCTTCTGTCGACTTCCTTTGTTGTGACTGACAGTGTAATAACGCATTATACCCTTTTAAATTCATTGTTGTTAAGTTTTTGTATACCGTATTATCGGTTGCTACTGTTTAAATTCTCGATCGTCATTCCTTTTTCTTTGGTATGCTCGTTTGAGTAAGTATTGTGGTTGGTTCATTTGTTTTCAACGGAAAGTCATGCGGTTTGGGCGGTCATCTATTGTGCAACAATGTTGCTAGCCGCTTGGTTCCCGATGAACATCCCGATGAACTCCTTCTTTTCCTGTGGTTGTTCTAGTTGGCTAACTTCTAAGTATTTGATAATTTCATTCAATTGAAAGGTCTCAGTATTCGCCTGTACAATTATAATATCTTAGCTTCTGATAAATACGATATCTTTTTGAGTTAACAAGGTTTGCAATTTCATTGCTAAAAGAAATTGACGTTCATTTAAAAACTCAGCATTTATTAATCCAGCCTTGTCATATTTTTGCTTGAAAAAATGAAGCTTTGTATTCTGAGATAAATAGCAAGTAAGTCCTTGAGTGTCCTTCTTCGAAACAATTTATTTACAGCAAATAAGTTATAATAACGTCGTGCTACAAATGAGACAATATGACAAACATGGCAATTTGCTACAGAATACTGCTTTCATTTCACTCGCTCATATCTCCCGATGTTAGAATATCGTGGGCTAGCATTCTACCCACTTGCTGGGAATGAATTACGTGTATCAGAGTCTATTGCTTTATTTTAACTTAGATTACTTAGGTTGAGCATTGAAGCGATAGAGAGCTTTCATTTGGAAATTGGTAAGATGTCATTATTTCTTCTGTTACATCTGTCTTTACAATCTAAGTAAGGCTTTATCATACTTGATTGATCTCCTAATTCAAACTCCTGCTTAAACAATGTCCAAGATAGGTCTTGAACATTGCTTTAAGAGTATCTAATATAACTTTTTCATATATTTTAAGTCTTAGCTTTTAAAATTATGTAAATACGTGTCTTGTGCCTATAAATAAAATACTATGATTACAAAAAAGTGAAGCGTTATTATTTTTATGTTGTTTCACCAACGTAACATGATGGCAAAATTAGAAACAAACGCTAAACAGTTTAATGATTTGGTTAAATCAGATTCCATCACAAATAAAACCTCTTCTATCGCGTTTATCGACACCTAACAACATCCAAACACGGCAATTTGACGCACGCGTTAGTCGCAAGATCCACAATTTCTGCGCAAATATAACGCCATTGTTTCTTTCATTACAAAGTGGGGTCGCGTTTAATATCGCGTGTCGGCCGTGTGTGGCCGGCCTAATTGCTCGTTACATGTTCCGACGAGTTAATAAGGATTGAAATTGTCTTATTAATATGTTTTGGGGTTAAGTGAACACATAAAAATGGTTTGAGAAGATATTAGATTCATAAAACATCCAAGTTATATAATAATATGTTTTTTCTGCATAGTAAATAAAAAATTACGTCTTATATCGACAGAAATAAGATCACCAGAAGAATTAGAAACTGTATCTCAATGGATCAAAAGCTGACCGCCAATTTAAGAGAACCTATACTCCATTTAAAATAAGATTAGACATTTAAACAAACCTTTATACAGTCAGTTCAACCGATTTTGACTTCTTTATCATGGCATAAGGATGGAACGTTACTCAATACCAACTGTCTACTGCAGCTGCCATTTGTCATGCCACCAACGCAATAGAAGTCAAAATCGGTTGAACGGACTGTAAAAAAGGCTTATTTAAATGTTTAATCTTATTTCAAATTGGGTATAGTTAACAAAATAGCAGACGGTAATGATGACATGGTCATCGGGAAAAGCCAATCTCCAATATCCAATAAAGCATTACAGTAAGTAACTGATCCTGATACAAGCAAAAACCAAATGAATCGCAAAACATTACCAAGAACCTGATACGATAAGCTTGATACGTCAGGTTAAAACGTCGAAACCCTGAGAAGCTACACAAAAGGGGACTAAGGTCACTAGTTCGACAATCATCTACCAAATCCAAACAAAATTGCCAACTTCCTTCACCTCCCATTTTCCGCTGACGTCACAAACTTACATCACGCTACTTACGTAAGTAGGGGCGGCAGACGTCGGTGTCGGCAGTGACGGGCGATCGGCAGCCGTGGCGGCAGCCGGTAATTCTTTATGATTGATTATCTCCTGGCTAATGAGCTTCGCCAGTCTTGTTGGGTTGGTGTAAGTCTAGAACCTAAAGCGATATCAGAGATGAATTTACTTGAAAACAATTTCTTCGTAGTCAGAATAATCATTGCGTGTTGGAACTACAAGCCAGTTTAAAATAAGACTTTGCTAGTATATTGTATTAGCTCTTGGGGCGGTACCTCTAAAACTTTTTTGATAAATCTAGAGAGAGCTCAAAGAGCCATATTAAAAGTTAGTTGCTTTTTCCAAATCCTCTATCCAACCTTCGATCTTTACCAACACTGCCAAGTGCTAACGGTCCGGCAGTTGTTCATTCTTATGACATTTCTAAAAAAACACACTGAACTTCCCTTAGATCACGATTTACAAACACAAAATAGACGGTCCACAAATGTTTGTTCAATCAGCCGTTATAATACTAGTTTCTCACAAAAGTTTTTCTGTTTTCTAGGCAATTTTCTTTATAATTGAATTAATAACAAAATATCTATCTACTCACATACAAAGACTATTTTTAAAAGAAAAGTACGCTATTGGCTATTAAATCTGGACTACATTGCCACGGAAAACTTAATAAAACCAATTTCATAACACCCATACACTAACACTCACACACTAACACTCCACACATCTACACTTACAAACATTCAACACACCTACTCATTATTCATTTCCCCATTTCCATTATTAATTATTTTAAGTTCATTATTATTTTATTTTCATTTTCTTATTTAGAATTCTGTTTCTAATTTTTTTCAACTATTCAATCTTTTGATACCTACAGTTATACATTATCTTGACCCGACCTACTAAGAGAGCCGGGTGATCTGTAACTCAGGCTACTCCTACCACAGACACCTTTCTCTATTTAAGATTGTGCATCTCATTAACCTGTGCCTGTAATATGATGTTGAGATAAATGAAGATTTATGATTATGATAACGTGATTCTCGACGAAATCTTTCTAACAGCATGTTTTTACTATTTTTGTTAATATTTGATTAAGTTACTAAAGCTACAAAGTGAACGTCTATGAGAGCATATATATTTCGAGCTATAAGAGATTTCTAATAAATAACTCAAATCGTAACCAAAAAAATGTGATAACTGCCTGGAGAAACTACAATAAAAGAAGCTGTAGCTATTGGAAATATACAAATAAAGATAGAAAGAGAACACTGCTTTAATTCATGATAACGTCAAAAATCGCCGTCACCTCTAATTCGCGCCTGTCCCATTATGAATTATGATCGCTTTTCTCCACAATAAGTGCATAAATAGGGGCCGGCTGATGGCCCGGTATAAATCACGCCCATCCATCATCCATGCCGTGCCAATGTAAATATTGTACATCTTTTTGTATTGGCAGAAGTCTCACTGGTGCTAAGGTTTTAGTTACTAGGCTGATACGGAGTACTATCCTCACGTAAATAGTCTTATTTTCTTGTATACTGGTTACCTTAAAACATTCTAAATCTTTTTGTTTTTTGTTACTTGACTTTTATAAACACATCTTTCGAAGCTCTGCGATTACTTTCTCAATCATTTTCAGGAGCTTTCTTACTTCTTTCTTAGGATCTTTTGATGTCATTTCACTTACAGCTTGATCATAAAACCGCTGAAAGACTGCACAGCTTCTCAAAAACAGCAGCTCCTCGTTGCCTTACATCTATATAATATGCGGGACGTGACTACAACAAATAAATACATAACAACAACATACACTACATACACAAAGATAGTATAAAGCCAAACATCTTGTTCGTGCACTTGCGTCGACGGAAGTCACACGGTCGCTTTCAGATCTGTTACTGAAATAGACAACAGAATTGGACAGAATTGGCGAAAACAATTTGTCATTGTTTACTGTAAGTACTTTTATTTTTCATCATCTTATATTGGGATCTTATTTCCTGTTTACTGTCAAAAATGGCCATTAATACATTTGAGACTAGGTATTTAGCCTGGTTATAAATTCAGCATCGATTTAAGATCTAATTTTCCGTTTTTTTTTGTAATTTTCACTGTTATTCTGTAAAAGAACCACGAGTAAAATAATTATTCTAACTATGCAATAGTTATAGTTAATATTGAATCACCCCGAACATAAAGACAGGTTCAATAATAAAGCGGTTTACTAAAATCTACAAGACCACAGCGCTACCCACAAACCTAAAGCTTAAATATTTTACACAAATAAAACTATTTCAATTTTGAATCGGTCTTCTCTCGACCCTTCTAAGTCTACCTTCCAGCGCTTCAAGCAACTCGGCCACTAAGTGCTTGTCGGACGCGGCGACATATACAGCGCTGTATTTGCTTGGCGATCAGATACTACGTGTACATTATTTGTTAGTTTGAAATCTGTCAGCGGCGACTTTCGTTTGTTTATTGGACTTCAATTGTTCGTTGGTGTTTATATGACAGGTTATTGGTTGACAAGTTGTCAATTTATGGTGTTGTAAGTTGGGGAATTGAGTCTGCTTTACATTAGGGGAGCAGTTCTTAATCATCAGGAGTAATAGCATTACACACTTCCTCGCTTTTGAAATGCTGACAGTCAAAACAAACTAGTGACCATTAGAAACTGAAATCATCAAACTTTTTTTCCAAATAAATGAAAGTTAGAAGTTTACTACGTTTATTCTTCCATCCATAATGTCATAATCACGTAGGTATCTAAATCCATAGAAGAATCCCTCACAATGAATAAATGTTGAAATAACTCATTCGTGCGAAGCCAAAATTGAAAGTACCCCATAAATTCAATTTAAAACTATTAAAATCTTCACATACCGCCATGCTATTAACATGCCTGCTAGTCGTAAAGGGGTGGACAAAGTCATTGGTCTCGGATTGAATTTAAATGTCTCCTTTATTTCTGAATAGAAGTTTTCATTATTTATGCATTCACATATTTGTAAAGCTGCTCTGATTCCAATCAGTACTATCAGATTACCTAACGTCACTGGTTGATACAATTATGTCCAATTAAACCTGCATGAATCCTTAGGCATTTTGAAAGTGAAGGGCTTCAGTTGTTTAAATTAAAGGATCAATGCTTTGAATAGCACCCTTTCACTTTCGTGATAGAAGTCACTTTCAAGCCTGATACCCTGGTACTTCTGTCAACAAAACACAAAAAAATCCCCCACTTTTCCATACTCCAAATTCAACTGCTCTACATACCAAAACCCTCAGAAACCTCGTTAAAACAAACGTATGCAAATTCTAGTTATGTTATCGTTCTTATCTGGCTCGAGTCCTGGGGATTAGCTGGGCTCGAGTCTCGGGCTGGCTCAAGTCTGCTCAAACGCAGCGATGCCAAAACTAATCTCCAGCTGAGATTAACGTACAGATTGTGTAATGCATTCAAAGTGTTATGTTAACGTTTTAATGCAAGCGGTTTGATGTTTCTGGGTTGCAACTCTGCAAGTGCAAGTATAGCTTTTAAACTGAGACATAGCGGGTCTTACACTAATTTTCTGAACTGTTTCTTGGTAATCCTCCTGGCTTGGAACGAATTTCGAGTTTAGTACAATGCACCTGCTGTCTAGACTTTGAAATGAACTATAGCTTCCGTTTACTAGATTTATCCAAAAGTAGAACTAGATTTATACTGAAAAATCTGGTACAAGAGAACTCCGAAGAAGCTAATTGACAATGATAGGTTGTGTTGAAAAATATCCGATGCCACTCGGCCCAACGGCAGATCAGATTGATTAAATCTATGAAGACAGACAAATTATATTATTTTTTGTACAAAGATTGTTTTTGTTTTGGAGTACCCAGCATTCGAAAACAAAAACAAATGACATTAACAGGAAGTCATCTTAATTTTTGTATGGTGAAATTTTGCTTTATGAGCATAGAGTAGGTACTGTAAGGATTTATGCAATAAGCAACCAACAATTGTACTGGTACTGGCTGTTAAGAAAGGCTTGATTCGAATGTACCGTTGTTGTTCAGTTTGTATTTTAGAATAGGAAGACAGATCGAGTTGGCCCTCCGCCGGCTTGCGGGCTAGAATATTATAAAATGTATCTTTGATTTCTTGAGTTATTATAATTAGTTAAACTATCGAGAAGTGTTTTAGTCGATCCGGTAAAACCTATAAAAAAAAACTTGAACCACCTGAAATTGTACTACGTCTATTCTGTATATGCTTGTAATAAGACTACCAATAATTTCTGGTATATCTAATAAGAGCCATTAGGTAGCTCAATCGTGACACATCAAGTCATGACATAATGTGGTCCGTCTCGTCACGGTCGGGCACAGTCGGGGCTCTGTCGTTTGTCGGCACGATTGATCCTGTCATGGCCGCCATGACGTGAACTTACGGTGATGACATGGTGTTTCTGACGGGAGGGCTGATTTACTTGTGGTTATGTTATATTATGTGACAAATCTTTTCACAGAGTACTGTAAATCAAGTTGTGAGATTCATACTACAATAGTACCTAATACGATCTGTATGGTTTAAGTATATAAACTTTTCTTGATTTGGTTTTTAATTTAATAATTAGTTTGCATTTGATAACAACCCGGAATAAAGTCTTTAATTAGAAAATGTTTAAATTGTTTGTAATAAAGACGCTAATATTTTAGATGCATTAAATTATTATAAACAAGTTTTCTTTTTTTAAGGTGACATAACGATAATAATACTAACAAAAATTAAAACAATGAAGACTTCCATTGTTATTTTAATAATTACAGAGATAAGTATGATTTAATTTAATTATGCTTTAATTTGACATTTATTTAAATGTTTATAATTATTAGTTAGTTATGTAGGTATTATGATTATGATCCTGCTAAAGATTAAGTAGAAACTTCAAACTATTATTTTCTTATGAAGAATATAACAATACCATTGTGAAACTTCTAGCAAGTACTTACTTGCTTACTTTTACTCATTCATTCCTAATTGTCTACATTACAACAGTAATCCTCTTTTCTAAAAAAACTCACAAAGAAGTGCTTAAAACATAAAACTTTTACTCGTAAAAAGATAAGCAGTAGTATTAACATGCTATTGTCAGAAACTAGCCAAAAGTATCATTTTAGTACCCACACTAAAACTACAAAAGATTTGGAAAGATTATAGAAATTGCGATGACTAAGCCATTTGTTTATGAAAACTAAACAATGAGAATGCGTTTTCACAATCGTAAAACCAGTGGGTGGTCCCCCACCCATACAAGTTTGGGGTTAAAAAGTAAACTCACGCTTTACCTGAGATTATGCAAGGGATAGGTAATTTTAATATCGCTCCAACAGAGCTATAAAACTAACATGATGAAGATGTTTCTACAAAAGAAAGTGATGACAAATGCGACGAATTTTCTAAAACACACATAAATTCACATTTATAATATAATACGACGAATAATAATACGAAAACAGCCCATAAAACAGTCATAATACAAAGCGAATAACAAAACGCAGCAACTAATCGTTCAGAAAAATCTCTTGACCCACATTAAGCAACAAAGGTCCGCCCACATCGAGATGACACTAAAACTAAATTATTACTAAGCCGCCGTTTACCAGCTTCGCAGCATTGAATTTCCCATGCTATGCATCTCAGTCGTCGCATCCACTCCTTTGACTGCGCGATGCATATTTTATATAATCCTTTCATCAAAACGTCGAGTTCGCGGAAAGCGCTTTTAGTAATTCTCGCGAGCGAGCGAGAAGGAAGCCGCTGACAAACGGGGTGTCAAACAGCGGTGGGGATAAGACGCCAAAGCTCCCGCAGAGCACACAGAATGCAAAAATGGCGAGGCGACTAGTGACAAGGTGTCAGGAGGGGGGCACGTCACACCGCGAACCTCAGTTCAGAGCCGTCCGTCGCGGCAACCGCACGTCTCGTTCCGCTCCGTACACACGCCGCGACTAGTGACTTGTGTATCATGTGCTGACACCAAGCCTTGGATTTTGTGAAGTGATATTGTTCTGTGTTGTGGATTGATTATATTTTTTTAAGCTGGAAAAGGATATCGGACTGTGGAGCAACATGCTCACGTCAAGCAATCAGTATTTGCGACCGGATTACCTGTCGCCGCTTCCGACAACGGTAAGTTTGATTGATGATGACAAACTCGTGTTTTCTTATCCTTGCGCTTGCGTTAGGTATAATTTACTTTACATTAGCGTTGCTGTAAAGTTTGTTGGTTGTATGAAAAGGGAATTTATATTGGATTACTGTGTCGTTTGAGAAAACGGCCATTATGTGACTGATAGTTTAAGAAAATATCTTTAAACTGACGATAGAATTATTCCAAATAATGAAACAGCTTTGAAATAACTATTCTTCAAGTAGATTAAGGCAACTTACTCGAAAAAGAGAAAACCAATGCAACTCCATAATACAATGGAATACAACAAAATAAAAAATAGACAACAAACAAATAGAAAATACTATAAAAGTAAGAATCTATAAAGAAATAATGGTTCAAAAACAAGCTTATGCATATAACTTGAAAAATGTACACTTCCGCACGTCATTCAAAAAACTTGAAAAATCCAATATTGTTTTAATCGGGCTAAAACTTCATTAAATTACGGGTACATTTTCCGTGAACCTTCTAATATGGAACAATCGCTCCGTGAAAAGGCGTCACGAGGATTTCAACAAGTATGAATGTCACTTTATGACAATAAACAATCAAATGTTACTGAAACAATTTTATTGCTAGCTGATGACCCGAAAATAAAATTCGAGAAAACGAAAGTAAATAACAATACATAAATAATTATTAAGAAAGTTGAAGAAACTAAAGTTCAGGCAATATAATAACAAGCGTAAGAGACAAACTGAGAAAATAGAGCGGTTGCAATTGAAAATCATAAAGAAAATTAAAACAAAATAGTACATACTATTCTCATAATCCTGTATAACAACTACGCTAATGAAATTCATAATAGTATGTGCAAATATGTATTCATACAGCGGAAAAATGAAAATTCATCGAGTTTGTTAATAGTTCTGGAAGGAGAACGTAAATTTGCGAAATTGATCAAGTGGTAGGTAATAAAATTCAGCAAACTAGAGAGATATTTTTCAGTAACATTTCAAAACTAAATTCTTTTAAATATTGTTCTTATTACTTGAGAAACTGCAAAATCTTTAGAGCTTTGCTTTCATGACAGACAAAGCCATTAGCTTTTCATTGTATTTAAAATTACTTGTAACATAAAATATTTTAACTACCACCCATCTATTTTGAAAGACGTCTCGTAATTGCTACATTAAAACAACAATCGTCTCTGAAGCGCTAACAAACAAGCAATTAGTATTTCGAACTAGACTCTAATAAGATTCGTATCGTCGCTAAAATAAACTTTGACAAAACAACGCGAGTAAAACAGAAAACATATTCCCGACACATAGCGACGGTTGAGCGGCGGCAATAGACGTGACAACACGCCACAAGTTCAGGCGTGCCGCAAATTCAGCGGCACAAATTGCCCTTTTCACTGCGAGATTACATCATGCGGGAGCCGAGTGAAATGTCAAGCGGAGCCGACGGCTGCCAGACGCGCGGATAATGGCGCGTCGGCCGCGTGATTGGACGCCCGTCTCCCCCGTCCCGCACCCCCGCGGTCCCTTTGTACACCCGTCACTCGCAACCTCGACCCGACGTTTCATTTCATAAACTGCCTCTCTTTGTTGCAGCTCGACGCGAAAAAGAGCCCGCTGGCGCTACTAGCGCAGACCTGCAGCGCTATAGGCGCGGACTCGCCCAACCCCAAGCTGATCTCCGCCGCCGAGAAAGCGAGTAAGAAGTACGATGAGAAATCGCACATACCCGACAACAAACCAAGTTTTAAGCCTTACGAATCGTGCCTAACAGCGAGAGAAAAGACTAGAACACCAGACGATAGAGGATCTGTCAACGCTTCGTCTAAGACTCCGCTCTCGTCAAAAGGCAGCGCGTCCACCACACCAGTACAGGCGCGCTGCGCCAGTAACCAGAGCTCCTCGTCACAGAGGACCCCACCTCCCGCTCACAGGAAAACACCATCAGAGAAGTCGGACGAGAGGTCCAGCCCACTGCACGGCTCGCCCGTGCCGGCCAAATCTAACTCAGAGTCGATCAGCATCTCTTCTGCATCCAAGTTACCGTTCACGCCCACCTCTTTATCGTCCAGCGCAGACACCAAAGAACATTCGAGCTTCAAGCCGAGCATACCTGTATCTACATCCGCCTTCCTCGGTGGATTACATCATAGTGGATTTCCTTTACAAATGGACCTAATGACCAGTAGCTTGATGGCTGCACAGCACCACGCTTTGAAGAATGGTTTAAATCCGTACCTCGCGTACGCTAGAATGAAGGCGCCTGGAAGTGATCTAGGAATCTGTAGAGATCCTTACTGCACGGGTTGCTCACTAAGCTCACATTTGCTCAAATCCGCCGTGTGTCCGGCTGGGTGTGCTCAATGCGATCATGCCAAGACTCCGTTTCCGTTACCTACTAATCACCCCGCGGCAGCGGCGTACGCTCACGCACAGTTAGCCGCTTTAGCGGCCGCTTCACAGCTGCCTTATGTATGCAGTTGGATGGCGGGAGACTCTGCGTATTGTGGCAAGCGGTTCGCCACTTCAGACGAACTGCTGCAACACTTGAGATCACACACTGCGAGCGGTGAGTCCAGCCCGAGCCTGTCGATGCTGAGCGCGACGCACCCGCTGCTGCAGCGCACGTACCCGACACCACCGCTGTCGCCGCTGACTCCTCGCTTCCACCCGTACAGTAAGCCGTCGCACTTGGTGTCGTCGCCGCCGCTGCCGTTCCCGATGCCCCCGCACCCCTCGCTGGCCGCATACTTCCCGCCGTACCCACTGTTCGGCCCGCGGCCCCTGCACCCTTGAGGACCGTCGGCGCTCCACGGACACAAGAAGGGGGGCGCCGACCGCTAACGCCCATGCCAAAAGGACATTCGGAACCGAAGTATGTGTACATATAAGTTAGTGTTCTTCGGGTTTCTAGTCGGCTCATATCATCGACGGAAGTGTTTGCCCCTGTGGGGGTCGCGACAGCTGTGATCTCTAACTCGTAATCATTATAATTAGTGCACTGAACGCTTCGTCGTAACCGCGTGCGCGTGCGCGGATTTTAATTTTCTAGTTAGACTAACGAAATTTTTATGTACCAAATCTATAGATTGTAATTTAAATTGATTTTCGTAATTTAAGTTGTTGCAATTAATTAGTGAGGGTTGTTAATTGTGTTTGTATTTTTTTAAGTGAATGTTTAATGATTTGGCGATACATAGATCTATCACATATCTTTGTAATTATGTGCGTTGTGACTGAAAGTTTCTCGTAGACGCATGGTAGTCCCACTAAAGTAATGTTACAGATAACATGTTACCGCAACTATTCCTCGTTTATATTTATATAATTGCTACTTTCAGTTTTCAAATTGATAAGATCTTAGATGAATCTCACGAATACACTTTACTTTAAAATTTACATTCTAATGCTTGCAAAACTGGCACGTTATATTTTTATGTGTAACTATAAATTAATGTTTACATAGTACACTGTCAGAATGTTAAGTAATGACACAAATTATAATAGTGTGAAAGCGGAATGCGTGTACAACATTCATACTAAAGTAATGGACACTGTAATACTTGCAACTGATAACTGTTGAAATAAAAATTTGTTGTTATAAAGGGCATAAAGCGAAAAAAAATATACGTAAATATTTAATTTGAAGCTGCAGACTTTGATTTCTGAAACCCTTTATAAAATACATAATGATCAAAACCACAGATTGAATATCAAAGTGTCATTATGAATTCAAAATAGTATATTATGCATCAAAGTGCATAAATCTTTAATTTTTATGTTCACTTTCAACTATTTAATAATTTTCATAAAATTTTCTTGCAAATACAGCAACCTGAAAATTCACCACAAGGTTTCTAACCAACATTAATACGTCTTCATGGCGATCTACATAATCTTTAATTTCTCATTGCAGTTCTAAATAATATAATTATTATTCACAGTGATGCAAACAGTAGCATCTTATGAATATTTAAACATCCTGTCTGAGAAAAACTTTCGCTTTATTTAAACTCTCATAGCTTTAAATTATCGCCTCATTGGTAGTTGGTTAACTAAAGTCCAGATTAGGATTTGGTCTGACAAAAGAACCGATTGATTTTGAATCGAAATTATAACCTACCGCCGTGGATATAAAAAAAAAATACCTAGACATTCGTGAAAGAAAGATGAATGAGATGATTCTAATTTACAAAAACTCCATATTGGGCATCCTTGTACATGCTTATACATACAATCATTATTAAAACGAAATCGTAATTATTATGCTAACACTGAATAAAAATCTATGTAAGTCATCGCTTCTCCTGTAAAATCAGGAACATAGAATCAAAATGTATGTGGTAACAAGCACCATAATTGCGTAATATATTTTCAAACACAATCGGAGGGTTTCGACGGAAATTCCTAATAATATGCTACATAAGTTTGAAAAAATCGTCAGCTGAGCAACATAAATGACGCACTGAATGTTGTTGAATTGTCAAAATGTAACGCATTGCCATTGTAGGTAAGTGTATTCTCCAATTACCTCGCTGTATCTCCAAGCCAAGAAGATTAATAACAACACGGATAATAAAAAGAAGAACTGCTATGAGCAACAACCCACACACATGATGCAACAGAACGAATAAACGATATTTTTCAGAAGGCATGACTCAAACGTCGTTCGTAATTAGGACTGTTGCGGCTTCCACTACAATAAATTATAAGCAATTTATCTGTCTGTCTGTCGCCATACATCACGAACTGTGCAGCATTTACTAGCGTTGAAATATTATGACCAATGTGCACGGTGGACGCACCATTTGTTAGCCGTGCGAGCCAAGTATTATCTTTAAATGCTACATTAAATGAACGTGTGAAATGATTTTTAGGTTGCAATTAATAATGTGGGTTTTTGTGTCTTTTGCAATTGAATGTTCGATTTTTCTGTTATTGATAGGTTTTACGAGTACTTAATATACCTTCGATTTAAACTTATTTATAGTGTTAAACTTTCGTTAATTAAAATACAGTGACATAATTTTAACAAGCCACTGACTAAACATACAATGACCAGTATAAATAGAATAAGTAAAGTAGTTTCTTACACTAAAACAAATTAACATCATATTTAGGAATCCAAAATTAAATTATAAATTAAAATTACATAGTAAACACCGTTACAGACGCTAAACATAATAATCATTAAATAAATAAAATAAAATTATAATAACGCCATTCATTTTATTATAACTAATGGCGGTTACAAAAACAATGTTAGTATGTATTTATGTATACTTATGTATAATAATACTTTATAGTTTCCTGCTGATTTCAAAATATATATGCCAAGAAGCATATTAAAATTATAAAACATATATTTAAAGTATAATTCTCACATTATTATGTTCATTAATGTCGTAAACGAGTATGTCTTTGTTTCATTTATTTTATTGTGTTCAACAGTCTCTTTTGGATTGTTCTTGAAGAAAAACTCTCGTTTTAAATAGTTAAAAAAGCAGGTCATGACTTTGTGTACTCGGGAAAACAATTTAGTTTTCTGCTAGCAATTTATTTAGTGTCAGCTTTAATAGTTTATTCTTTTCGACGAATTTCAACGCTATTAATTCAATGGCTTCCAATTTGTCGATAGGTGAACCTTGGAATTCTTTTTCTTATTATTCACAAGACTAAAAACCATTTTTCCACGTATCGTGTACCTTGTTTAAAAACGGTTTTAAAGTTTTTTTTATTACATTATTAAAATTATATGAAGAATATGTCTCTGAAGCGGCTCGAAGGGTTGATTTTTGCTCTTTAGAGCTTAACATAACTGGCGAAGTTTTCGGGTACCTCTAAATTCAGGGAATATTAATTCATTCAATAATATTTAAAGCATTGAAGACTTCTAGAACTACACCACAGATTTAAACCATGCCAAATAAAACCCACATTATTACACATGAATACTACTTAATACATAAATCTGTTGTACTTCCGTCCGATAATCGCATCATTCACCCTAGAGTTATGAGCGCAGACTTAATATACATCTCGCCTGATATTGAATTAATAAGATGTTGAGACTGCGTGCACTGAAGTTCGTTATACGTGGATTATTTATGTTTTTAAGTAACGTAGTAGCAGAAGCGTTCCTTTTAAAAGTTATAAAAGGGAAGGCGTCAATTCACTTATAAAACTTTCAACACAAGACTTAGAGTGAATAATGTATGAATAAATGGTGTTTTTTTCAATCAAAATCTTAATCAGGTGGTTTATATTCTGATGGCTTTTTTTACTAGTTCCGTCAATTACTGCTGAATACTCAAGACGTGTTCAAGGCTTAAGCGGTCCCTGAAAGTTGAAGGTATATAATTTATTTAAAGATTTTTTTCAAAAAACGTCATAGTGTCAAGTCATGTGACGACTTCAACTTGGTTTTAAATGAAAAGAGATAAGAAATGATAAAAGGTCTCGACTAAATCAAGATATTCATTATTAATATCCTGACAACTTTATGTATGTTTACATAGTGGAAATGTGAATAGGTAGGTATATAATGTAGTTTCCAGAATATTAACACTTACGGAAATAAAATAAAATCGGTCGCTGAAAGGCGCATGGCGTGGCGGCGGAGTTTCAGTTGCCGGTCATGCATGAAAAATCTTTCAGGTGAGGTTTTCGGTAACCCATTTAACGACTATCAACTTACATGCAGTCTGACAGGCAGTAAGTATACATGCCATAATTTTACATTTGACCAAAATGGTAAGTGAAGGCTACAAATATTGAACCAACTATTTTCGAAATTATCCACTCTTTAAAGGGTTAATTGGTGAAGTACCAAAAAAATACTTATTATTTAAGAATTTTACTAGCGAGCTGGATTTTCACGACGCTAGTAGGAAACAAATAGATATATTTAAAGATTTAATATCCTTTTTTTTTTTTTTAGTTTTCTTAGTAGTAGATATCCTTTTTATTTTAGGAAAACTAGACTATAATACAACAAACCACATAATTTTAATGATCTAACAATAAAAAATCTATCAACCTACTAAACTATTAAATTCTAATAACAACTAGACTACGATACTAATCCCATGACATCGAAATCGGATTATTCGCTTGCGAATCAAAAGCTATAAAGCGAAGCGGAAACCAACACGCATTAGCATAACCATCAATTTGTCATTCAATTTAATTAAAATTAATATAAACGTTTCATTTTAATAAATTAATTCGATTTCTAGCGACGCTTTGGCTCGACAACGGATGTCTTTGGCCATTTATATTATGAATATTTTCGCTGTGGCAAAGTGGTTTTGTCATCATTGTGTCGTTATGGCTCGGAGATAAAACGAACCGTCTTTCAAGCAAGAGTATGCGGGTTCAAACCAGAAAAAAAGAAGATATTTTTGTGAGTTACTTTTTTGAAATCACTGGGAATAAAGAGTATGGGTTCTATTCTATTCTAAAGGAGCTCGTGGCTAAGTAATAACAGCCGCACGGGTCGGTCCATCAGGTTAAGCTACGCTTGCCGGGGTTGGTTCGTGGATGGGTGACCATCTTTACATACCGAAACTCCTCCGTGCCTCGGAAAGCACGTTAAGCCGTTGGTTCCGGCTGTCATTAGTAAATTTTTGACAGTCGTTACGGGTCGTCAGAAGCCCGACAGTCTGACAACCAGTCTTACCAAGGGGTATCGTATTACCCAGTTACTGGGTTGTGGAGGTCAGATCGGCAGTCGGTCCATGTAAAATACTGGTAATCAGCTGGATCCGGTTAGACTGGAAGCCGACCCCAACATAGTTGGGAAAAGGCTAGGCAGATTCATATGATTCTATTCTATTCTACAACTGGAATCTGGAGTCTTGAGTGAGCGTGGTGGTCAATGCTCATTCCTTTTCTGTATGAGAAGAGGCATTTGGTCTGCGGTGGAAAAAATACAAGCTAATAATAGCAATAAAAAATTTAAAAAACACTTATTTTCTTACGAATCGTCCTATGAGTTGGAAAGAGTACCCTGAACTTTTTGTCCGGTTGTTTTTCCAGCCTATAATCATAATAATCATAATCATAACTCTTTAGTTATCACAACATCATATTACAGGCACAGGTTAAAGCACAATCTTAAATAGATACAGAGGTCACCATTCTGATGGAAAAATACTCTGCTTTAGACGTTCTAAATACTCATACTGTGATTAGGCGACTATTATTGCCACCATTTGCAGCGTAGACAGTCTATGTGAATTAGTACTCTCAATTCTAAAGCTGCTAGGTATTATATTGTAACAGTTTTGTGTCTGATTGTACCTGACGTGTCGGGTTGTCGTAATGTCACTAATGTCTTTGTTGATTGTTCCTGCCGACTGCCGGTCGCTGCGTTGGTAGTGTTTGTACATTGCTTCATTACAACTAACTGCATACTTTGTAATTCTTGACATGAGGTGGAAGGTATAGTGTGTTTTATTAAAAGAAATGCGTGGTAAAGCCGTTGCTTGATTCCAGTGTACAGTTTTAGTACCGTAATAGTTCGCCGAACAGAGGGTCTAGACAAGTGACAATCGCTTCGAAAGCGTTTCGTATTGCTACAACGACTTTCAACTGGATTGACATAAGCTTTTCGAAAGCTTATGTCAGTCTCATACATTTTTGCCTTTTCCATCATCGTTATCGCTGATAGAATGTCACTTTGTCTAGGGCCTCTGGTCTTGAATTATATCCACTAAAGTCGTATATTTCAATAGACAGCAGACTCGCTGTTTACAGAAAAGAAGAAACTTCCAGGATCTATGCCATGAGTGCGATTTTTGACCAGGGCTTGAAGCCTGGTGAACCGGATTTGATATAATAATTTCTGCAATCAATCTGCCTAGCCTTTTCCCAACTATGTTGGGGTCGGCTTCCAGTCTAACCGGATGCAGCTAAACACCAGTATTTTACATGGAGCGACTGCCTATCTGACCTCCACAACCCACTAACTGGGCAATACGATACCCCTTGGTAAGACTGGTTGTTAGAGTTTCGGGCTTCTGACGACCTGTAATGACTGTCAAAGATCCAGGAATGACAGCCGGGACCAACGGCTTAACCTGCTTTCCGATACACGGAGGAGTCTCGGTGTGTAAAGATGGTCACTCATCCACAGACCAACCCCGGCAAGCGTAACTTAACCTGATGGATGGACCCGTGCGGCTGTTACTACTTAGCCACGAGCTCCTCCTGATATAATAATATGCGTGGGTAAGTTATCCGCTCATCCGTTGATTGGCCTTTAAAAGGCCGATAACAATCAAAATTCTATTGTGTGTCGTTAGTGACAGTTGGAGGTTTAAGGCTCGTGCAAACAGGCGCGATATCGCAGGCGTGACAGGCAGCGGTACCTTTGTCGACAAAGGTACCGCTGCCTGTCGCGCCTGCGATATCGCGCCTGTTTGTACGAGCCTTTAAACAAGTGGAGATGTTTCTCCTATTCTTCTTCGCTTCATTCTTGACAGAGTAGTACGAATCACGATACATCGCAGGTGTAGTCGTAGCTCGCCTCGCGATCTCTCTTCATCTGGTTCTGTTAGATGTCATGCATTCGTATCGAGTCTTACAACCGCGGAGTTAATTTGATCGGTTCTCCTCATCGGTGACCTCCGTGGCCTTTTACCTTCTACTCTGCCCTGCCGCTTCAAGACATAACCAAGAAACTTCAGTATTTAGAGATGTTTAGCCTAACGAGAGTAAACTGAGTATGAGATACTAGCTAAAGCCCGCGGCTGCGCCCGCTTTACAAATTATATACTAAAACCTTCCTCGAGAACCACTCTATCCATTTGAGTGAAAACAGCAATGAAAATCGGTGCAGTAGCTTTTGAGTTTATCGCCAACAGACAGACAGACGCGGCGGAAGACTTTGTTTTATAATATGTAGTGATAACGAACGAGTAATATTTTATTGTATGTATTTTTTAATTATTCTTCAGAACAGCGTGTACCTTCCTTATTAAGTATTGACATACACCGCAATGAACACCCTGTATTATAGTAATTTACACAAATAGACCCTTAAATTATAACTTAATTACTATTTCATTTTAATTAAAAGAAAATAATTACGCTTGTTCACCATATCAAGCATTTAATATGTCAACTTTTTTATGAGTTACCGGGTTAATATTTTATGATAAGGAATTGTACTAATGTACCGACTCTGGATCGAACCCGGAATCTTGGTAAGCAGGTGCAGCACGCAATCAATGGGGTCAACCTGTCCTATAGACTTATTTACATACTACATATAATTTTAACTACGCCCCGTCGGTTTTGATAGATCGCAGGTAACGGAGGAGGGACGGCAAATTAATTTTCTTTTATTAATTTGTTGTTTTTTGTTAACGGTACTGGTAAGGTGTGAATGTTAAATGCGGTTTTTGGTGCCGTTGTTTTAAACTGTACATATAACGTCTGACGTATTCAGAATAATAATGAAAAAAACATAACTCTTTCTTGGCAGTCGGGTAAAAAGAAAGCGTTTCCTACTATAATTTACTGGAACAATAAAACAACTAAAAACAAACAATTCCTTGTCTTTTTAAATTAAATGTTGCATTTGGCATATAAATCTTTTTAAATATTTTAGTTCTGCCGTATTTAATTAATCTATCTCAGCATTCAAATAATCAAAACTTAAACGCAAAATCTCTTGGAACGTCCCAAATGATCGAATTTAATAGCCATGTAAATACGTCTCATTTATTCCATCCACTGCTAATAGCAAGTAATTTGTATTAAAAAAATGGCGTTGAACAGACGCTCAGCTAATTTCCGCTGCAGACCGTACCACTCATTCCTCTACGTGTCGTTTACGGCACGGCCGTGTTGATACACGCAGCGGTTCAAAGGCGCCGACCGCTTTGATCTCGCCGCTCACCCGACGCCATGACACTTTGTACACTCGAGTAAAAAAGTGCAAAACCTTTTTTAAATGCTAATTTTTATTGACGCGAAAATTATTGGCAATAATGTCAGAGTAATTAGCGTTTACGTAGTACGAGTTTGGTGACGGTAATTACTTTAGTTGATGACGAAACATTTAAATGTCGGGAGTTTCGTTAAAAAATAATTTACGGTAGTTTTGAAAATTAATGTGGGGCAATATTTTACAGAGTGCTATGGAGCTGCCTAATTGAAATAAAGTGGTCTCATTTCATGCTAGTTCTATCATTAAGAATAAATGCTTTTTAATGATAATGGAAAGAAAACCTACAGAATAATTTCTTTTTTTTAATTTAATTAAAATAAAATGTAGCTTCTAAATAGGTTGTACTATTTAGAAGCTACATTTTATTTTAATTAAATTAAAAAACAAAAATATTTTAAAGTAATTGCCTTGCAATTTTATGATGTGGGTTAACTGAATTACCTTTATAAGTCTCAATTCCACTTACGTATTCTTATAATATGGTTAACTGTCAGTCATACGTACCTTTATGATGCAAGAAACAAGAACTAGAGGAAACATATCTGGTGTTACATTCGCAGGAGGCCGGATAGCAACATATATGTGCATATTCGTTGTACAATGTCGATATTGTGGAGTGTTTGGCTTTACCATACTAAGAAGAATACATAGATACGAGGTCTTTGGATAACCTGCAAAAGGTTTTGCTTTGGTCAATTCATTGAAAAGGCATTTTTTTGCCATCAACATCAATCAGAACCTCACAGTATTTTGGGAGAATCTTATGTCATGCAGATAGCGTAGGCAAAGCAGAATAAATGATGACTAAAGTAAGATGATGGTTCTGTGAACACTAAAATGTCACCTGCCAATGAATACCTTTATGCTACCAATTCTAAAATGATATCTCTCGAGTCACAAAGGTGAGATATACCACAAAAAAAAGACAACCAAGACTTTCCCACTAAACCAAAAATATATGTCTTCTAGGTTAATCTAAATGTAACACACATTAACCTTTCCAAAACATTGGCAAGTCTAGGCAATAAAATAAAATACCTAAAACAGTACCTAACTCTTCCACAGAACGCAGGAGGAGCGGTCATCGCTCCGTCAGCGTCGCTGATTACATCCGCGCGGCGAAGTACCCACGACATCAAGCGTACATTCCCAGTATAAGTTGATCTCGTATTGCATATTTTTTTCGTATAATAAGGAGTCAGCATACACTAGAAATGTAGTTACCCACGGTGACGGCAAATTGGGGCTGTCTAGCACATGCCCCAGTGGTTTCAAAGTAAAAAATGGACGACCTGTCGTATTAGGTGTTAATGATTTTGATGTATTGTGGAGTATGTAAGTGTACGAAATATGTATTTGTTGCGGATATTTATGAATCGGCAAGTGGTACGATATGTGGAGGTGAAATGAATGTTACTTTTTGGAAAAGCAAGTTTCCTACCGATGTGGTTTTGCAGCTTTGGACATTTCAAAACGATAATGTAGGTATATTAATTATGTCTACAATTATGTTGGGAGAATCCTATGTCCAGGAAAAGATTTCAGCAGCACCCGACAAAAGGCAGATACCTACAACAGAGATAATCCCCTTACGTCGTCTAAAGGGTGAAATAATCTAAAATCTGGAGTAGTGGGTGGTTGTATACAGCAAAATAAACAATTGGACTCAAATATACTAGTGTTATAATATAACGATAATCAAGCTCTAAACTTTATTATAAATGACCAAGTTTCTAAGAAGGCAATATCTATCATCTGTGACATTAATGTTAAAACTTGCGTATCAATAACTTGGGTACCTACCTTAGGTGCCTAAGGCCTACGCATAATTTCTAAAAATAACACTGCTCTCCTCGCCAGTACTCACCCGATTTACATTACATAAAGATATCCGTATTTTTTCCATGAAACGTGAGTAGTATGGTGGTATAGTCAAAGTCAATAATCTGAAGTGGTAAAGCAATGGGCAGATAAGCATCGTACAGTCGAGTGGAAGAGTGATTAACGTAGCCCCGCCACTTTGAAGCCGCTGCGCGTTGTCAGCTCAGATTAACGTCCGCTACTGAACTGGTGTCTAGTTTTTAATTTTTTTTGTTTAACCTTTTTGTGTGCGATGTTACTTCGGTGGAACAAATTGTTATTTACTTAGTTTTGCTTTGTTCTTGCTTTCGGAAGCGTTTGGGATGAAAAATGTTCTTGGAATGAATCTGTGCGATTTCTTATTGTGTTGGCAGTTAAGTTAGTTATTGGTTTGGTGGAACAGGTGGTAATCGTTCGTTACTACAGTTTTCTTGCTACGGGAGGTATGAGGCGACTGCCATCTGACCTTAAAATACTAGTATTCACCTGCATCCGGTTAGACTCGAAGCCGACCCCAACATAGTTGGGAAAAGGCTAGGCAGATGATGATGATGATGATGGGAGGTATGATGTTATTTTATTACTTAAACATAGTTCCAGTCAATCGAGAGGTCGTTGAATAATAGTAGTTACATAAGTATTACCAAGTACAGTCACGGACTTTAATTGAAAAGCCACCTTCAAACTTTTCAATTTTACAGTTTCATACATTCATGAGATTACACGATTAAACACGAACTCAACCGCACGCTCGTAAACAAGATGACAAATAAATTACTTATAATCGGAAATAGTCTTATCCATAGAGGTTGACTAATAAGTTCTCAATTATAAAGATAAATAAAATGTTGCATTAAGTTTATCCAATCTATTTGATACTGACCTCCTTTGAATCAGTGGTCATTAAGTCGATTATTCTGAAAACTTATCTGAAGACAGTGACAATTGAAATGTCGATATCAGAGACGTTAATTTCGAAGTTGTCGAAATGACTATTATTATTTCTCCGTACGCTAACGTTACTATCGCTACGCTTAAACAATCGTTGCTAGGTTACTGTTGCTAGACCTGCAATTGGTTGACTTTGGGTAGTCACTCTGCTGTCAAGTTTGTAGTTCTGGCTCTCAGGTTAGCCAACCGGTAAAGTTATTAAATATAATTTTCTTCTACTAATACGAAGACATTTTGACTTTCCGTGTCGGGAACCGAATTAACCCGATTTGCATTACACGGCTAAAATACGAATAGTGCCAGGTGGCTGATCAATTAAAGTCCGTGACTGTACATAGGTTCATGGTACAACCACGTACGACTGTCATCTGGCCTCTCGGCAATCACCGGTACGGGGGCTACACCAGTTATCAGATTCAGTCTATTGAATTACTTAAGTATACCTAATGACTTCAGTACGTTTTCAGATGACAATAACGCAGTTGAAGAGAAGTCAAGTTATTGTACTAATTTATGGTACTGGTACTAACAAATGGTCACCCATCTACAAACTGACCGCGACAACTGCCGCTTAACCTGTCAGTTTGTGGACCCTGCCATTTTATACGACGAGACAAGTACCAATGATCCTGGCGATGACTACCTACACTTAACCGTGATTTCATGAAATGGTCATTCAATACGATTACATGAACTTTGAGAGTTGTATTGATAATTTTATAATGATTACAATTCTATAAACAAATATTTGATTTGGCCGCAAATCATATTTACTTCAACCTGACCTCATAGGCAGCTGTAATCCACGCGGGCCCAGTGCGGGTTGGTATATGTCACATGTCTTTAATTTTTTTGGTTCTAGGACATGCCTGTTTCCTCAAGATGTTTTCCTTCACCGTTTTGAGAGCATTGGTGATGAAATAATTCACACAAGTAAAGCGCCTGTCTGGGTATGAACCAACGACCTACAATTCGTTAGCCGCAGCCGTTATCACTGGGCCACTACTGCTCTTACTGACCCGCAAATTACAAAATTTGAGTTTCTCGGGCAACCTTGGCGGTTTCACCTTACGCCAACCTCTTTTTACCCGACTACGGCGAAGAAAAAGGAGGGTTATGATTTTGACCGGTATGTATGTATGTATGTTCATCTGTTCCCTCATATCTTCTAAACGACTCATCACAATTTGACAAATGAGGTATCGTTGGAAACGTCTTGATCGTCCGCTGGTTATAGGCTATGTGACGTCACATTAAATTTTAAATGGCGCCCTCTAGAGGACATAAAGTGAGGAACTAAAAAAAAATTGTTTAATGGTACTAAAACCCAACTACGACTAAAAAGGTATAAACAAGACACCACAAACAGACAAATAAAAAATCTGGAGTCACACGTAATCTGTTCGATTTATGCCCTAACACGTGTGACTCCGGATTTTTAATTTGTCTGTCTGTGGTTTCTTTTTTATACCTTTTTAGTCGTAGTTGGGTTTTAGTTTTTATTACTAAATTTTTTTTTACTTATATAATTTGGCCAAACAGTTTAAAACGTGCCCCCCACATAGCTAGAATCATATTTCTGTACAAACCGTCAGTTTAAAGTACTCAACGCAAGTACTTACCCAAAAAATAACAAAACACAAACCCTTCACGGCACTCTGTTTTCTCACCCAAAATAAACATATCAATTTATACCGAGGAAAGTCAAACAGTTTTAATTTAATGTGTTAAAGAAAAAATAATGTTCTCTCGAGTTTGATATGTAAACAATCTGGACGTTTAAATCCATTAGATGAAGACTGGCTTTAATGTTCAGAGACAGATTGACAAACAAGTGATGGCAATGGGGGCGAGGGGGGAGCGGGAACACGCCACGCTTTTTTAAGTTTCGGAAGGAAAAATGCTAATAAATAATGACTTATTTTTTGTGGTGACTTTGAATGTAACCTGGAGCATTTTGAGCTAGGTATTTTTCAATTATCATTGATATTATATACTTATGATTTATACGTTATAACGGCAAAAATGCTGAAGTCATGACTGTACTAAGAATTTTCGCGGATTTCTACGTATATCCGGAATACAAGCTTCTTAAATGGTCATCAAATACCTTTCAAAGCACTGGGGCACTGGTCCTCAGAAAAGCTGACGAATTGTCTTATAATCTATATATATAAAACACAAGGGTGACTGATTGACTGATCTATCAACGCACAGCTCAAACCACTGAACGAATTGAGCTGAAATTTGGCACACAGATGGCTATTATGATGTAGGCACGCACTAAGAACGGGTTTTCGGAAATTCGACCTTTAAGGGGGTGAAAAGGGATTTCGTTTGTATGTAAAATCTTATTCCTTGACTTAACAGACTTGAAACGTGGCAAGAATATTTATCTAAGTAAATAATAAAGCTTGCCATTTTTAGTTTTCTAAACTACCCCCTAAACGGGGATTGGGGGGTGTCAAAGTTTGTATAGAAGAAATTTAACGCGCATTCCGATTAGCTCGAAACTTGGTTTTTATAGTTAAAACCAAAAATAAAGAATAATGTGTATCAGAGTTTTTGAAAAATTTACCCCTATCGGGGTTAAAAAGGGTAACCTATATCACAGCTGAAACCACTGAACGGATTGGGCTGAAATTTGGTACACAGATAGTCATTATGACGTAAGCATCCAATAAGAAAGGGTTTTTGGAAATTCGACCTTTAAGGGGGTGAAAAGAGAGGATACAAGTAATATGAAAAATCTTATATTCATTTGGTTAATAAACTTTGAAACTTTGTACGGCACTAATACCTAAAACAAAAAAAAAGTAGGTAGGTGTTTCGGTTTAAAAAAAAAATCTGCTCCTAACGGGGTGTAAAAGGGTATAAAGTTTAAGGGATAAAGATCATAGATAAACCTAAAGAACGTAAATATTAATTTTAGAAAACTATCTTTCAAAGGGGGAAGAGGGGTTGTTGAAGTTTTTAGAGGAAAGTACGAAATACACGCGGACGAAGTCGCGGGCAAAGTGCTAGTTTATATATATTTATATAATACGGACTATTCAGTCTTAATGAAACGTGTTTCTCACTCTATAATTATAATTACCAGCGGCACATAAAAGGAAGGCTACTGATTGACATTGACAGCTGGTCTCATTGACAGCAAAGCTCTTTGACAGCCAGGTATTTAATGTCACTGTCTTTAATTGTGTATTCAAGTGCTTTGACTTGCGTGTTTCAGATAAAAGCAATTTGGAACACTTTTTCTGGTTCAATATTTTACGGTCTACCAGTTAATTTATTTTAACATTGCAGTCCACTACTGGTTAAAACCAAATCTCTCCCAGAGGGCCTATTATAGACAAAGGAACTTTCTGTCAGCGATGGATAGTGATGATGAAAAAGTAAAAAATGTATGGGACTGTTGTAAGACGTCATACAAATACGAAACTCTTCGAAAATGATTGGCAATTGTCTAAGCCCTCAGGTAGCAGCATAGCTTTCAAGAAATATTGAACAAATGCTGCAATTTTTGAGTCGAAACGGAAAGATAAAGGAAGTGCCTCCGCTGCGGCGCCGGTCGCTGAATTGGCTGCCGGCGCTGACTTTGGTTGTCAATTTGGAATAATCACTGCCGGTTCCCAATCAATCTGCAATCTGCCTAGCCTTTTCCCAATTCTTTTGGGGTCGGCTTCCAGTCTAACAAATGCAGCTGAATACAAGTATTTACTGCCGGTTCCCAATGGCTTTATTTTTGGGAGCCGCCGCCGGAAGCGGAGGCACTACCAAAGATAAAACATATCTTTGGACCATTACTGAGGTATTTCGTTTCAGACCATTACTGAGGTATTTCGAGTCACGAGTTGTAGGTCGTAGGTACGAACCCAGACAGGCGCTTTACTTTGTGTAAATTCTTTCATTACCACTGTTCTCAAAACGGTCAAGAAATACATCGTGAGGAAACCGGCATGTCCTAGAACCAAAAATTCGAAGATAGTGACATCTACCAATCCGCACTGGGCCCGCGTGGTAGATTACGGCGCACCCCTTCTCACCGAGAGGAAGCCTGTGTCCCAGCAGTGGGAACATTATAGGTTGATTATCTATCTATCTTATTTAAGATTTCTGAAACGAAATAGTCACTACCAACTCGCCTTCCATGTAGATCGTGGCCTCAAAACCAGCCAGGCACTTTTCGTTATGTAATTCATTTCATCACCGTTGCTCTCAAAACTGTGAAGGAAAATATCGTGAGGCAACCGGCGTGTCTTAGAACCAAAAAATTCGAACACGAAAATGCCTGAGGATGGTGTGAAGACTTGTGCCCAGGGGTCATCATGCACGCGGCTGACGTGACCCGCCCAATCCCATTTGAGCCTGGCAGCCTTTTTGCCTACATCTATTATAGGTACCCATTTTAGAACGCTGCGTGCTGTTCCGAAGGCTGATAACGCTATTAAATACATCAATCTGCTTAACCATTTCCCAACTATGTCGGGGTCGGCTTCCAGTCTAACCGGAAGCAGCTGAATACCAGTATTTTACATGAAGCAACTGCCTATCTGACCCCGTTACAGTAATAAAAGCTTTTAAGCAAATCAAGATCAAATCGACCGAGGATCTTTGGGGAATGTCCATTAAAGTCTGTACCTCCATAATTGAGACCATAGCGCCTTACTTAGCTTTAATATTTAATTTGTGTGTGGATCAAGGAGTCTTCCCGGATTTAATGAAATACAGTAAGGTAATACCACTTTTCAAATCCGGGGACAGTAAAGACTCCAATAATTATAGGCCCGTATCCGTGCTGCCGGTTTTCAGCAAGGTGTTTGAAAAGGTAATGCTGAATCAAATGCTCAATCATTTTAACACAAATAAAATCCTTCACGACCAACAGTACGGTTTCACCAAAGGACGTTGTACGACTGACGCTGGTGTAACCTTATTAAGACACATTTTTAACGCGTGGGAAGAAGCCCAAGACGCCATAGGAATCTTTTGTGACCTCTCCAAGGCATTTGATTGCGTCGATCACGAAACCTTACTCTTGAAACTTGAGCATTACGGACTAGGTAAACTTGCGCTCAGTTTAGTAAAATCTTATTTAAATGATAGACAACAGCAAGTTCAAATAAACGGTATCAACTCACTAGGTTTAAAAGTAAAAATGGGTGTTCCACAAGGCTCGATTTTGGGTCCTTTCCTCTTTTTAGTGTACATTAATGATCTACTCCATTTATTTAAAAATCAGCCACACATGGTGTTATTTGCTGACGACACTTCCTTAATTTTTAAGGTAGATAGACGTGCTACAAATTTTGACGAAGTAAATAACGCCCTACTGCAGGTCCAAAATTGGTTCACTGCTAATAATTTAGTATTAAATGGAAAAAAGACTAAGTGCATAAAATTTTCTTTACCAAATGTCAAAAGTAGGGATTGTGAGATTATATTGAATCAAGAGAAACTAGAATTCGTCGATAAAACTGTTTTCCTGGGGATCACGCTCGACTCAAGGCTACAATGGGGTCCTCATTTAACATCTCTTGCAGGACGGCTGAGTTCAGCAGCATATGCTGTCAGAAAAATCCGTCAATTTACTGATGTAGATACCGCGAGGCTAGTCTATTTTAGTTACTTTCATAGCATAATGTCTTACGGTATTTTACTATGGGGACGGGCTGCAGACATCGAGTCTATCTTTATTCTGCAGAAAAGAGCGATCAGAGCCATTTATAATCTACGCAGGCGCGATTCTTTAAGGGAACTGTTTAAGGATATTAACATCATGACGGTACCTTGTCAATATATATATGAAAACATCTTGCACGTAAGAAAAAATTTACATCTTTTTAGTAAAAGAGGCGATAGACATAATTATAGTACTAGAAATAGGGACTTATTAGTTCAACCAGGTTTCAGACTGGCTAAAGTAGACTCATCTTTCATGGGGTACTGTTTAAAATGTTACAATAAAATCCCTCCCCACATACTTCAACTGAATGAGACGAAATTCAAAACTTGTATAAAACGCACACTATGTAGGCAGGCATATTATAAGTTGGAGGATTACATCTCTGATAAAAATGCTTGGCTCAATGCTGGTCCTGCTCCACAACCACAACTAACTAATTAACATTCTAAAATGCTGTTGGAGCTGCTGAAGATTGTAAGACTATCTTTGCATTGTATAAACTCAATCTCTCCTTTGTATTATATAATTGCACAGGTGTGAGTACTATGTACTATAGAGCTACCATTTACCGGGTATTTTGTCTTTCATTGACTTGAATGTGCCCTGGCGGCTGGGAATGTCATGCTCACTCAAATGTCTCGCTGATGGTGGCGTATGTGTTGGATCATTTAGCTCCCTTCAAAATGGTTGAGCTGAATGGTGCTGATCCATGCGTCATGTTCGTGAACGGGCGCCGTCAGTTGTGACTGGTCATTTCTTAGCTGCCATGGCTTATTTGAATTTTTGAATTGTGCTTATTTTATAATTGCGGACGCTTTAAACGTGCTTTCTACATTGTTCTCACATGTATAATTTCAACATGAATAATGTAACCATTATATTGTAACAATATTTTGATTTAAAAGAGTGTCCATGGAGTTTCTTGCCCGTTCTTCTCCATAGGTACCTACTACGCTTTGGAATGGGCAACTAGCTTCATATTTCTGACTGACTGACTCCTTGACAATTCAAAAGTGCCTGTAAATGGTTTAATTGAAATAAATGCTTTGAGTTTGAGTTTGAGTTTGAGTTTGAGCTTGAGTTTGAGTTTGAGTTTGAGTTTGACCTCCACAACCCAGTCACTGGGTAAAACCATACCCCTTGGTAAGACTGGTTGTCAAAGTTTCGGGCTTCTGACGACCCGTAACGACTGTCAAAGATCCACGAATGACATCCGGGACCAACGGCTTAACGTGCTTTCCGAGACACGGAGGAGTTTTGGTATGTAAAGATGGTCACCCATCCACGGAACAACCCCGGCAAGCGTAGCTTAACCTGAAAGATCGACCCGTGCGGCTGTTATTACTTAGCCACGAGCTCCTATTAAATACATCAAACAAACTATACACCTCATAGTAGTCAATAGTATGTCATTGATTTCCTTCTTACGTACCAAAGTTGCAACGGGACCCTTTTCATTTTCCATTATCATTTCTTCAAGCACCGATCTTTTCTTTCGGCGTCTTCTATTCAAGACCACCTACAAATTCATAACACAGATAACTACTAACTACACTATTACTTTCACAAAAAAGCAGCGTGACGTCACCGGAAGTCGGCGCCGCCATAAACATCCCCTGTTTACGAGTTCACCCCTTCTGATAACGGCATTGTGTCTGATAGTCTATGGCAGGATCGTGACGTACTTCCGGTGCAGTCGGAAGAAGTAGACAAAGCGGTAAAGCAAAAAGGATTTTGTTTTTTTCTATAGAGGGGTTAATTTTTCAATCAGAAGCGACAGCAGTGCTTACTTACATTTTGTTTTTAGATAGCATGTTTTATTCATAAAGGTTTTGTCCACTGCAATGTCTCACCTAGTACGACGTAGGTACATTATAATATGCACGGTGATGCCTACAGATATACTTTTATTTTTTATTTTACACTATTATTTATTCATCTTAATGGCTGTACATTTACATTTTAATCTACTTTAGTAACTACCTATTTGTTGTGACAGGTAAACCTATTTTTAACCGACTTCTTCAAAAAGGAGGAGTTTCTTAATTCGTCTGTATGTTCTTTTTTTTTGTGTTTATTTTACGCGATTACTCCGCCAATTACGAATCGATTTTGATGATTATTTTTTTGTTTTGTAGGTCATGCTTCATAAATTTTATTAACTTTGCTTGCGTAGTTTTTGAGTTAGCTTCAATAATTACGAATTTGTCGCACTTAGTGTATGTAGACGATATATTATTAGACTCCGTCACTGTTATTTACATAGCAGGTAGTGGTATTCGAATTTGTGTGGGTTATGTACCACAACTAAAAAGTGAAAAATAAAAACATTTTACAAATAAAAAACAACCGACTTCCAAAAAATACAAAAAAAAGATAAAAATAACTTTAATTTCGGAAGTTGGTGGCAAAAAACGAAAATTGAAAAGACACCGACACCGACTTCCGAAATTAAAGTTATTTTAAATATGGTACATACTTGCTTAGTATGAAGATTGCTTCACCGTTCACTCTTGTCCTGAATAATCTCAGGTTACCAATAGCTGTTCTATAGGGAAACACAAACTTCGGTATATGTTTGCTGAAAACATTACAGTGAACATTAAAAGACCCTTTTGCAATGCAAATCAGGTGGATTATTTATTAAATTACTAGCATGAATGCACCTAGGTAGTTGTAAAAATCAGGTCACTCTACATTTCTACGAAGAGTAAAATGAAATGATATTAAAGAAATTGCACTCCATTAAATCAATTTTCACCTGTGATACTCACACGACTTGATTTTCCACTGAAAATGGTTGTAACTATGTCAGTTACCTTAGTTAGAGCTTTTTTACTATACTCCATTTGAAATAAGATTAGACGTATAGATAAGCCTTTTTTACATTCCGTTCAACCGATTTTGAATTCTATTGCGTTGGTGGCATGACAAATGGCAGCCGCAGTAGATAGTCGGTATTGTGTAACTTTTTTTACTTTTAATGCTATCCTTATGCCTACGGTATAGAAGTCAAAATCGGTTGAACGGACTGTAAAAGGGTTTATTTTAATGTCTAATCTTATTTCAAATGGGGTATAGAATAATATATCAGGTTGATTGGTGGTTTGGTTGAACTGATTGGTTTTTTTGATTTCTCAGTAGCAGACCGGAGTCTGGATTTGTGCGCAGTGGCAATAGGCTCGCCCCCTGTTACATGGGACTTAAACATAACCGGCGAAATGTGGGTGTACTATAGGTACACCTCTGCCCAACACCGATGTTATTTTACGTACTGTTAATAAATTTAAAGTGGAGATTATAAAGTGAAATCCTCAATATTTTAACAATAAATTATCAAAGATTATTACCTAAAAATATGCACAGACAAGATAATCCTGTATAAGTTTCAAACACAAATAATGAACGCCTTCGAAATTTAAAACAGATGCGGTCTACTCTTTGTTAAATGTGTTAAATATAGCAAGTCACAGTGTAGCTAAGAAAACAAACAGAACGCTGGTTAACCGTTATTTTGAAGCATAAATTCGTTTAGTAGTTAATAAGCTAGGCTCTTAATTGGTGTCGTAAATATTGTATGTAAAACAAACAAGTTGTCCGTCTGTGGATCATTGGCGCAGATTATGTTCGTGGAAATGTGTAGAAGTGCCACATTTTTATGCCAACACTGCTGTTATAAACAAATAAAACTGGTGCAATTTATGTATTTTATTGTACAGGAATGCAAGTATTTCTTTTATGTTAGAAGAGAAAATGTAAAGATGTGGGAAAATAGAAAATATTGCATTTTCATGTAAATACTATATAGCCGATGTGGGAGGGCTGGCTTGTTTACCAAGCTGCTTGCCTACCTTACGGCTGTCTTTATTTGAAAGAAAAAACAATAAGTATATTTTAGCATGCAATTTTTTTCATTCTTACATCAAATTAACTTAATTATTATAATCGATTTAATAAGAATGCAAATTGTGCTTATTAAGATATCACCTCACTTGACTCGAGATGATATTACTCAGTAGTGAGTAGGCACCAGCTGCAGCACCGACAGTATCGTATACTTGTTGAGAAGAGCTCGTGCTAGCTAGCTAGCAAGCTACGCTTGCCGGGGTTGGTCCATGGATGGGTGACCATCTTTACATACCGAGACTCTTCCGTGCCTCGGAAAGCACGTTAAGCCCTTGATCCCGGCTGTCATTTGTAGATCTTTGACAGTCGTTACTAGTCGTCAGAAGCCAGAAAGTCTGACAACCAGTCTTACCAAGGTGTATCGTATTACCCAGTTACTGGTTTGTGGAGGTCAAATAGACAGTCGCTCCATGTAAAATACTTGTATTCAGCTGCATCCAGTTAGACTGGAAGCCGACTCCAACATGGTTGAGAAAAGGCTAGGCAGATGATGATCACTTGTTGCAAAAACGATGAAGGAAAATATCGTGAAGAAACTGGCATGCCTGAAAGATATTTTCTCGACGGGATGTGAAGTCAAGGCAGAGTCTTCGCTTTTCAATTTTTGTTTTTTGCCACCGACTTCCGAAATTAAAGTTATTTTTCAGTTTTGTGTTTTTTTTTGGAAGTCGGTTTTTTTTTTTTTGCAAAAAGTTTTTATTTTTCACTTTTTAGTAGTGGTACCTACCCCACACAAATTCGAATACCACTAGCTGATGAAAATAATAGTGAAGGAGTAAATGAGAACATCGTCTAGATAAACTAAGTGGGAAAAATACGTAATATTGACGCTAACTCAAAAACTACCCAAGCAAAGTTAATAAAATTTATATGGGACCACCTCGGAAGCATGACCTACCATACAAAAAAAGAATTATCAAAATCGATTTATAATTGGCGGAGTAATTGCATAACAAACAAACAAAAATAAAACATACAGACGAATTGAGAACCTCCTCCTTTTTGAAGAAGTCGGTTAAAAAAAGAAGTAGGCATCACTCCTTCATTTTTTAAAATAGAAATGACGCATCTCCACTAATTTCTACTCTATGTCTCCTGGCAGACGTCTGCCTACGTCGGTCGTCGGGAGCGTATCAATTGACGAAAATATTATGGTCTTTTACAGATTATCGTGTAAATCACGGATATAGATATATTTTTGTTTTTTTCGTTGAGTTTGGGAAATCATCAAATTACTTCTCCCGCTCTGGGTGGAGCGGGAGGGCGTGTCGGACTTTTACTGACAGTTGCCTGTTGCCAAGGGTATCCTGGTATCCCTTTCGAACTTTCCCGCAACCCCGGTAGAGATACCGATATTTATGGTGTAAACACATACTCTACTTATATTACTTCATCCGGTCCCAATTTAGTCAGATAAAATTCCGAGAATATTGGGAGTCGCTTTTTGCTATACCTTCTTAGAACTTAACTTTTCTCTTACTAGAACACAAGTATTATTTATTTTACGTCAGAATCAGCTTTCGTAACACTATAATTTCCTGAATTTGAAAACGAATTCCTTGATATATCAATAAATAATGTGCCTCACGTTATAATATTTTTTTCTAATTATAATGCCATAGTTAGGAATTTTGGCGCCACCTTTTCAAAGTATAAAACTAACTAGTTGTCATAACAGAAATAATTGATTCAAAATAATATTTTTATAAATTAATTTGATTGGCAGCTGTTGCTTCTCAAAGTTATGTCAAACTGACAGATATTCAAACATACAGTAGTTAATCTAATGGAAGTTTCATAGATGAAACTTTGTTTAGGTAAAAAGAAATGAGTTACCTACGTACATAAAATATAAACATTACAACTGCAAATTACTTTCAATGTCAAATTATGCAATGTGTTGATGTTCTTAAAATGCTAGAATTTGGGGTTCTTTAGAAAATAAATTTTCTAAGAAATTTTCAGGTGGTCCTTCTAGCATTCATTTAAATGTTCAAATGACTGACGCATGAGATAACTTAACATCCTTTGGGTATATTTAACTGCAATTTATGTTTACTACTTATCAATATTTAATTACAATACTCTTGGCAGTGAACATAAGGTTACGATTGATCGATTGCTGGGGAGTTTGTTCCGCCACTTCTTCCCAGCTAAAGCACTAGGAAGTGGTGAAGAGTGGGCGTTTTGGGGGACTGTCTTATGTAATTTTGACGTTCGAAAAGTGCTGATTCTCAGCCTAGTTTGAATAAATTACTTTTGATTTTGATTTTGATCAACAATTTAAAAATAAATACAAGTTAAATTATATTAAAAATTAAAAAAACCCCCGACAAAAACAAAGCATGTAATAAAAGTTTATTTTTTTATAGCTATACAAAACCAAAAAAAATCAAAATCGGTTCAGTCGTTTGGCAGCTACAATGGCGCAGACAGACACACAGCTACACACGTTAAACTTATCCCTCTTTTTCCGTCGGGGGTTAAAGATAGAAAACTTGTAAAATAGTTTTCTGAACTTAATCCTCTAATCTTAAAGTTATACAAATGATTTCCTTACGTGTCTCAAAAATAATGTTGGCAAGTACCTACCTAAGTAATGTAGTTATGAACACAGTGCCTTGGTGCCAAAAACTTACATAGCTAAGTTTCCATTAAAATCAAAATACCATCTTCAAAAGCAATAGCTCCCAGAACCCTCTCAACAAACGCAACACAGCTACCCAACACTAACACACAACATAAATTATTATAAAGAAACCGTAAACCATTATTTTTACTCCCGTTTACGTTTCCGCCGAAACATATTTCGTTATAACACGACTATAAAACTAATATTTTACGAGAGCCAGTAACTCTTCGCCGATGGTTTATTACAATTTACAACGTTTCCATTGACTCCTATATCTAGTGGTTATTCATAAATCTGAACGAGAATTGTGTTTACGAACATCAGCTGATCGTATATCAAATGTCTATTTTCATTCGGCTATCAACATACGGATTTTTCAACTGGTTATGTGGCAAAGATTAAGGTTAGGTACACAGATGCGCCATTAACGTTTCATTAGTTTGGTTGGTTTATAAATTAGTGAGGAATTTAGTGCTTTCTGGTTTGGCTGCTCGTTTTCCCACACATAATTAAACTGGGATTTATTAGATTGCTGTTTTTTTGGGAATTTAGATGCGCGATATACGTAATACGTATTTTTTATTACAGAATCTCTGCAGAGTTTGTAATGACAGTGTATTACTAGTTCTAATAATGCAAAATGTTTGTGGAGATTTCATCAAAACTGGATTGCATCCTTCAGCCTTGTATAGATCAGGAACGTTATCTCTTATAAAGTTTAATATTTTATTGAAATACGTAAACAAATCCTTCATGAAAGCTCTTTTCTAAGCGTAATCAAATAACGACATACTTCTCGCCTTTACACAAAGGAAGGACCGTCGCATCTCCACCATCCACCTATAATCACGTAAAACATCTCAAGTAGCTATCCCGTACGTATAAATCGTACTATTATCTCGATCACAACTCGTACATAAAACGGACGGTAGCCGCACGTTATCGCGCGGATCGCGACGATATTTACACTCACAACTGGCGATTACTATCGACACTATTTGTTGTGTGTCCTCTTGAGAGACACACCGAGAGGAACTTTGGATAGTTAAGTTTTAAATTATGTTTTAATTTGTTTTTTTTTTTGTTCTGTTCTTTGTAATTGTTTTGGAAATGCTACCATTATAATAAATAAGTAGTCTTCCTTCTTCCTTATGGCATTAGGCAAGAAGTAGCGCAGAACCGTGACCAATGGAGGGAGACCTTTTTCCAGCAGTTGGACAGCCCTAGCTAACTAGAACATATCATAACGAATGGAAGACGATAATGTTAGTCAGCATGTTTGCGGTTCTGTGAGAAGACAGTTAGTACTAAATACTAATTTACTGTACTAAATATAATAAATAAGAAGTTCCTTCTACGGCTTCCCTTTCTGTTACAACTATTAAGCAATGCGAAATGTACGAATAACAATAAACACTTTTCCTTTCTTTATGAAAAATCCTATTTTTTACCAAAACATTTCTTCACATGAAGCTTATCTTCTTAGCAAGCTGCGTAGAACTTTCTTGTCTAGTACACTATTGAGCAAATTGATAAGTCACTCAACAGCAGCAACAATTGCACGAACAAGTAATCGATTACAGTCATCAGAACATAATTTATTTCCCGCAGTAAACCTACAAGCAGCCTGGAATGACAATCAGTCCATTAATCTTATCTTATGCATCATCAAGATTAACATTGAACCAGCGTAGAATTTAACATCAGTTTTCCTTGACTTACATTTCATAGATATAATGTAGTGTTTTAATATACTTATTGTTGGACTTGTAAATTAGATTTTATCACAGAGTATATATTAAGTAGCCCTCTATAATCAACACACATACATAAACTCACGCCCTCTCCTTGGGGGTAGACAGACACTACAGAACGCCGCCTGTGCCTCGTTTACGTTCATACATCAGGGGGCTTACAACAGCCATTTTGGCAGAATCATAATAGGAAAATATTATGAATCCTCGTAAAATGTCACAAACTAACAATTCATTATATGATCTGCGTGTGATTCATTTTACGAAATAATTCATCTGTTTGACAATTTTCTATCGAAAAATGAATCAATTTTGTGTCAAATTAGAGGAATTGCTAGTGACAGCTGGGAATTCAGGAAACGAATTGCTTTTAGAGGAATTGCTAATGTGGCCGACACACACACCGGTTGGGAGTACTACGCACCTGACCTTTCTGAAGAATATCACCAATAAGGTCACTATAAGTCCTCCTAGGGCGTTCCCTTCTAGCGTTACCACTCACATCTGTCTTGTAATAGCCCTCTATAATAATATGTATAAATAATGCAATCTTGTGTGCAAAACAGCCACACAATATCTATCTGATATTGGTTTGGAACTTTAGATTCAAGAAAGGAAATTTAACCATGGAAAATTACGTCTTTTGTTTCAGTTACATGTATGTTTCTGATAATACTCAATAAAGAAACATCATCGTTATTGGCAGTCTTGTTTTACCCCCTACTGAGTATAGATTCCTTTTGAGCAATGCTTCCCTGGGCCCTGTTTATCAAAAGTTACAAGGAATTTTAATTTTCGTTAAATTCATAGCTCATCTCCATATTCATAAACAGCCATAATGTCCCCACTGCTTGGACACGGGTATCAGGTCATCTCTCTCTTTTGACCACATTTAAAAAAAGAAAATTTTATTTAAACATTTATTGCGGTACTAAGCACGACACTTGTAAACTTGTAAGGCGGACACTCTCAGGATTTGTTATAATTTTTTTCTACGAGTTGTACCTAACTCACAAAGAATTTTTTTACAAACACGACACGAATAAGAGTGTAGAAATATAAGTACTTGTGAACTTAATAATGAGGCTTGTAAGGCTTGTAAGTTTTGATAAACAGGGCACTGGTCTATGCCAGTTTCATTCAGGTCTTCCCCGCGATCTCCTGTAGGTCGTCCACCCACCTGGTCATAAAAGAATACGAATATAATAAAATTCAAATGCAGGCACGGCATTAATACAAATTAGAAAATAAATTTGAGAATTATGAGAAAGCTGCGCGTGATTTTTAAACTCTCGGATGAAATTTAAGCCCAGTGTATCGCCAACCTTTCTTAAAACACCTGAGGTGTCGAGTTACACGACAAAACTTGTATAGTTTTCGAGTTTTTAATGGTGAGAGAATGATCCCGATACGATCACATACATCGAATAATTTGATCGATAAAAGGAGCCAGTCGCGTTGACACACTCATTTTCACTTTGAATGAGTATAAAATTTAAATAAGTATTTTTATTACAAATAAAATGTTATCTAAGAATATTCTGAGTGTAATAAATTCTTCGTTTCGCAATAAAATTTTAATCTGATACGAAAGCGTGTGAATTGGTGCTTGTACGTAGGGTAGCTAAATGTATGTATAAAAATATTAAACTGAAAGCCAAACTGATCTAAGTGAGACAAAATGCCAGTTTATTAATGATAAGATGACGAGAATAATCGAATATGGAAAAAAAATTAGCGAGCCTTACAGTATTCGCGTATGATGTGTAGGTAACATCTGGCATTCTCACACGCACACACCGTGGGCAGACAGTACCCACCTCTCGGAAAATGGGTTCGCACCATCTGACGACGAACTCTAGCACCGCGCGCGATCATTGGTCAAATCAAATAGCGCGCACTTCCTCGACTTCCTGCTACACACTTCCGTCCCTTTTCATGAAATCACTCCCACAGATTGCAAGAGGAAAGATGTTATACATCAAAAAGCTTAAAGAGAATGTTAGACCTCAGAGACGAAAAGTATATAACTCTAATATAACAATATAATAATAACTCTAATGCTGCATTCAGATGGTGATGTTTTCTGAAGGATAGGGATTTAATTTGCATCACGAAATTCATATTATGTAATCTTCACTCGTCAAATCTATAAATGACTATCGCTATAACAACTGTCTTCAAATTAAAACAAACGCAGCACGATACAGTTTTTATTTCAACTAACAACAATAAAAATAAATTGAAGCTCAACGAGAACTTAATCGCTCCCCACCATAATACCAAACAAATTAATAAAAATAAAAATGTCAACGCTCACTACACAAAAACTGGCTTCAAATCAAATGGAAATTATATAGAACGTCATCTATGAGCACAGTATCGCGCTTTTTATGAGCAAAACATTGACTACGCTACTTATCATTACCACAATGTAATGACTAATAAAATAACTGTTTAGGCAATTTTCGACTTTAACACAATGTACTAAGTTTCCATTGTTGGGTATTCATCAAGCAACCTATTTTAGTTTTTCTGTATGTTTCAACAATTTTATTTTTTCGTATCAAATATAAAAAGTCATTGTATAACCAGCCTTATAAGTCCGGCCATAAAGACCGCTGATAGAACGCGGGGTGTAAACGTAAAATGGCGTACATATAAAGGGGATCTGACACGATCATATAAAACGGTGGATATGAGCGTATAAAAATTCTTGAAGCGACGGTCTATCGTCATTACATTTGTCAAGTGTCGAGCGGTAGCGCGGTGGGCACAATTTAAATGATAATTATAACGTGACGGGCGCAGGCGGCCGCATTCTGAAGGCGTGGTCCCACCGCCGGCGGGGAGCGGGTTAAATATAGTGTTGGAGAAAGGAAAAGAATTTAATTGGCTGTAAATGACAAGGGGTTGTAACACGGAAGCCGTAATGGAGGATAATTATCAAGTATCGGTGATGCTACCTTGTATTTATACCCCTTAATTGTGTTTTAATTAAATGCTGTAAATGTTAACAATATGGCGAAGTACTATTTCAGTCTAACTTCTGGTGGTCTTGAAATACAAACTGTACTAAATTATATAATCTAAAGGAACTCATTAAAATGCGTTTTCAAAAAAAAAACATCATTCAACGCAGTTGCAAAGAATGTGTTTTTCATGCTGAAATAAGTCAGTAGTAAAACAATTATATGAGGTGTATCTATTCATACACGACATCTCTAAAGGGGTCATTGTACCCCTCATTATGAATAACTTTCACTATCGGACAAACGCTGAAATCGCCAAAAAAAATCAGCTGTTTCACATTTTGATGAGCTACGCGAACATAAATGTAGGAAAAGGCAGATTTTTTTTTTACACACCTTGTAGTCTGAAATTATTACTTATTTGCTTGTAAACATATTACCTATTAGATACCAGCCAGTTTAGCTACTTTCTTCAAACAACGATTGACAAAGAATAGGCGACCAGCTCACATATCCAAGAAAATACAATCTTCAACCTTCAATCAACAAAATGCAACAAAAACAGAACTAACCTAACAGTCACTGTCATTCAAAGTGATTTGGCAAGTAATGACGGTCCCCGAATTCGGCTCAAAGCTGGACCTACTTACATTTATTCTAAACAGCTAAACATGTTACAAAATTGGCTAGTCCTATACAAACAAACGCAAACAAAACAGACAGGACAGTCACCAGTCCTTCAAAAAGTTTTAGCACGAAGTTACGCTCTCCGATTTATGCCAAAATTAAGCCAAGAGATCTTCTCGCGTCTCGCCGTCACTCACACCCCACCCTTTGACGGATAAGGACATATTTATGTGCAACATATTTTTTTCAAAAATATTTATGTTGGTTCGTGTATAGACGTTTGTGCGTGTCACGACATACATACATACAAACATCGCAGTTTGTTTTTATATCAAACGCATGTTATGTCAGTGTAATACTGCATTTCTCATGGCGCGTTGCTAGAATTGTTTCACCGTGTTCGCAGAGTGCGAACGTATAACTATTTTATTGAATTCATAAATATTATTGACCTATGGTTATCAGAAATTGTTTTGATATAAAAATACCTTTGAGTATAATTTATGTCTCCTCTAAAGCAAGGCAAAACAGTCACAATAAATAAAGTAATCTGGTGTACAATAAAGTATATATAAATATAATACAGTAGGATTTAATGTGTATTAGGTATGAAAGAAAGAGGTTTGATTCGTTCAATACGTCTATAAATCCATGGACAATGCGACTTAACCGTGCGTTTGCACAGGCGAAACATTCACGACCAAACATGTTGAAATCTCTAGTTCCTGTCATGTTCCATACAATTGTTGACAGAAACTAGAGACTTCAACATGTTTTGTCGTAAATGTTTCGCCAGTGCAAACGCGGAAGTAGATTATATTTTGCATTTTACTAAACTCCTTACGAGTCCAATAATTTGTCCACAACTCCGGGCAAGGATAATTTTATTCACCCGCGATATTCAAATTGCTCTGAAGAAGTGAACTTTGCGATACCTACATAAATATATAAAGTAATTCCTAGGATCCGGGAACATAATTAATGAAGAATATTGGCAGTCAAAATCACAATTGATCAGGACTTAAACAAAACAGGAGAAATATGGCTGTACTGTGGGTACATCTCTGCCTAACCCATCGGAGATTACAGGTGCGAGCGATGTTATGTTATTTTCAACTCAGAAAAAAAAAATAAGAAGCAACACAGACAGACAAATTAAAAATCCGGAGTCACACGGGCATAAATCGAACAGATTACGTGTGACTCCGGATTTTTAATTTGTCTGTCTGTGGTGTCTTGTTTATACCTTTTTAGTCGTAGTTGGGTTTTAGTTTTTATTACTTTAGATTTTTTTAAATTCTTTTGGGGTTATAATATATATATTTTTGAAATGTGCTCATTTAAGCCCTTTCATTTGATACCCGGTACTATTAAAAAATTTTTTTTTTTAGTTTCCGACTTTATGTCCGCTAGAGGGCGCCATATTTAATTTAATGTGACGTCACAGAACCTATAACCAGCGAACGATCAAGACGCTTCCCACGACACCTCACTTGTCAAATTGTGATCAGTCGTTTAGAAGATAGAGGGAACAGATGAACATACATACATACATACATAGCGGTCAAAATCATAACCCTCCTTTTTTCTTCGCCGTAGTAGGGTAAAAAGAAAGCTAATCTTGAATTTTTCCAATCCATTTTTCATCGTAGAGTTGTCAGTATAACTAGATCAAGGGTATCAAGCAACTTCAACGGGTGACAGCTCAGAATGGATGGCAGGAAAAAGCCTGACGATCGAAATTGCATACAAATAGTCCCAAATGTCGTTAGCTACGAGTTTGTGCACGTGCACGAAGCAATTTCTCTGACAATTTCGAAACCTTTTATTTGACAATAGGTTGGAAAAAGTGTGAGGTTACTGCGTAGATAATGAATTAATAAAGATTTTGCTGGTCAAAAATATACCTATAGGAATGTTTTACAAGTCCAATCAACACTTTAAAGTTACTGATACATATCTTGTCTTTCATTGAGATATTTTACAAGTGACGTAAGCAGTAGGATACAGCTGCTGAAGCATTTAATATTTTTTTCAAATGATGCATAAAATCTGTGAGATTCGACTGTGGATGGACTCTGTTTTTGACTAAGATTTGCAATTATATGCATTGGGAATTAGCAACTCTATCAAGACAATCTGCCCTAGGATTTTTCTTTCCTGGGGGCTTAAACAGTCACTTTAGAAGCAGAATCATAATAGAAAAATATTATGAATAATCGTAAAATGTCACAAACGGACAATTCATATGGAATTTATATTACGAAATAATTCATCTGTTTGACAGTTTTCTATGGAGATTCGTAAAATCGTCCACATAATATGAATTGCTTTTGTGTAAAATTAGATGAATTGCTAATGACAGCTGGGATTCAGGAAATGAACTGCTTTTAGAGGAATTGCTAATGTGACCGTTTTACGCCCACTGGTCTATTTATTATACCAATGTTCTGTAAATTATGCAATTGTATCATCAGTCCACAGTACTTTCACAACATCATTATCATAAACAGTCCCATGATTATTTTCCCGTAATCTCTATCCAAGTCATCTGGTCGAGAGGCCCTGAAGATATTATCACAATTCACTATCAGAATCACAGATCACATTATTGATCATAGCCCACGTATATCTAGCACAGCCCTACGTGTAATTGGTATTGGCTGCGAACAGGCGGAGACATATCAATTAAAATAGCGCGGCGCTCAAACATGTCGGCCACCGCATGTCGAGCGGTGCTGCCAAGAACTTGTGGATGCGGCAGTTTTATTTAAAATTGGAGTTGACAGTTGTTTCTACAGATTATGACATGCACCATGTATAAGTCGCTTCACGTGTCATAATAATTATGCAAAAATTGGGGGCTATCGTTTTTGTGCTCACGTGTTGCCGCCACTGGCGAGGTTCTGTCAGTACTTTTATTTGAAATGTTTTGGATATGTTTAAGTGTCTATATCTTCATATAAAATCCCGCAAACGGTGAACGTTTCATTTGACATTTCTAGAGACCTTACTCTACACTAGCGCCTCTAGCGGCAAATTCAAGTACGATAGTCTTCAGTGACACATTGCTCAGAGAGTTTGAAAAAAGGCATAGACCCGATTGATTTGTTGCCATAAAATTCATGAAACGTTTTCAATGATTATTACATTTTCTTAATGTTTTGTTTCTTAAAAACAAATTTTTATAATAACAGAGTAATTGTGTCTTTAAGTTTACATACCTATAATCATTAAGATATTTTTGTTTTTATTGTCACCTACTAAAGAATAGATTAACCAATCTTAAGTATTCTGAAAAAACAAAAGCGTTGCAACATGCCAGTAATACTGAAAAAACAAAAGCATTTCCACATGCCGGTAATAATGCTCTTGGTACTGTCTTGGAGCTGGTGGATAGAAAGAAGCCTCTAAAGTCACCAATAATGTTACCACATCCAAAAACCTCGAAAGAATCTTTCGTCTTTGGCAACACCGCGATATATGAGCGCTATTCTCCATTTAAGGAAGGTTTTACATTTATACATATTCTGGCAATAAAGCCTTTGGGGACCTAATGGCATGTACTGACTGTTTATATGATAATATCGCCGACTCCACACGACTGGATAAGTGGACCGTTAGATAGGACCTATTCGGTTAAGTGTTTCTTTTTTTAGGGTTATATCTTTGGTTGATGTAAATAAAGTATTTAAAAGGTTAAAACATTTATGATAATCTTAGTTCAAAATATTATTAGGAATTGTTTAGGTAAATGCCAAACTGTAATTTGTTCTGTTAGCGACTTTTGTATTATGAAAATTCCCTAGACAGGAATAATCTCTGGCAGATAATACTTTTAAATACAGTATCGCAGAGTCATGCAAATGTTCTTATGAACTGCTCTGTTGGTGTACTGTGCAGTTCCAAATAGGTTCCAATGGGATAAAACAGGTAAAAATCTTCTTAAGTACCTTCAAATCTATGGGTAGGTAAGTATTTTAATAATTTTATTAAAGTATCACCCTTCGCAAATGCTATAAAGTGGCAATTGTATCCAAGAATGTTTTTAATCACCTAGCACTATTAATGAATAAGAACAAATTCCTATATCATAATTAAATACATAGTTATGTAATTAAATACACAGATAAAACTTAGTTAGCACTTATTTAAAGTACGAAACGATCGTTAAATAACTCGGTGATAAATAACTGACATAATTCTTGTAATTATTTATAGTAATTACTGTCAATACATAATTGTTAACAACTATTTCTCACTGAGAAATAATCACGTTTTTATTATATTGATTACGCAATTTTATAATTAGAATTACCTACGTACCGTAATGTTGTAGATAACATACCGTCAATCCAGTATTCCCGAAGTAGTGGACAAGTGTAATAGTTACAAATTTTGTAGAGTTATTTTCTATGAAAAGCGACAAGAAAAATATATTGACTGACACGTTTGATGGCAGGGATTTTCTACAGATAAATTATTAAGAGAAAATATTTGTATCTTTGTTTGTAATTAATAAACTCGAGAACTACACGACCGATTTTAAAAATTCTTTCTCCAGTAGAATGCGCATCTTAAGCATATATTCATAAAGATATCACGCGGGGGCGAAGCCGCTAGCGGAAGCTAGTAATTTATAAATTGGCATGTCATTGTATATTTTTTCAATTACATTATGATAGTCCCTTAATGCCTACGATTGAACTGTCAGCGACAAAAGTCGATTAACACTTCCGTTATCAAAATCTTTTTAAACTAAAATTGGAGAAAAAGTCAAGTTTAAAGAAAATTATCTCTTAGCTAATAGATGAAATACAATATTTTTATAAAGTCATATTGTGTCAATTTAGATGATGGGTAATAGTAGCAGTGTTAGTAATCTTTTTACGCTGACCGTACCTACTTATGTAGCTTGACTGTTCAATAATCTGCGTCAATCATCTTAACTATCATACGCATATAAATCAATAAATAAAATACTGAAACAACGCATCCCAATCAATAACAAAACATTGGACGTTTCGTAATAAAACTGTGTCATTGAAAATAGGTTTATTAGCTCAACATTTTTATGATAGTAGTTAGCGTTGAATATTTTTATGGACTCGTAACAATTGAACTTTATTATCGTCGTGAATTAATGGAAATATTACGATCGTAGAGTACTGTGAACATTTTGTTTTGTTTGTTGTAACTCTAGCCTTTGACCGTTTAAATAGATGACTCGCCGCCCGCGCCGCCGCGGACGGTCCGCGGCGGGCGGCGGCAGCGCGGGCGACGCATACGCAACAACATTGATTGCGTTATTTACGTTGTTGAGCAGACAAATTTTTGGAACTTAATGAAGCAATAGATTAGAAATATCCTTCAAAATGATTTAGATTATGATTGATCGTGTGAAAGTCAACACAACAATAGAAAGACCCATTAGAAAGTCTTGTAGATATGAACGATTTAAAAAGATACATTTAAAACTAGTGTTTATCTTCCAATTTTGAAAATAAGTCAGCAAGTAACTTTCTTAATTTGAAACCCACATCCCACATACCCGATGAAGCAATGGAATCGTATATTTACGACGTCACCCTTTGATGTGGTCGTAAACATTGCTCGCGATGTGTAACCACAGTCATGGGTAGGCAGTAAGCCAACTGCCGCTGCTATGCAACCTTTGGATTCCCTAATTAATGACGGTTGTCCATTAACACGTCATTTTAATCATTAAGATCTGTCAGCGATGTGATTTGGTTTAATTGTGGCATCACTTGTTTTTACATTTGAGTTCAACCGAAATAAATACACTATCATAAATAATAATACTAGTACTAACCTCATATAAATGATCATGATCTAAATTGTTATGAAAAGCAGCAAAGAACAAAGTGCCATAGCCATAATGATAATTAATATTATTATTTTTCTAAGTCTTACAAATTCGCATTTAGCAGGGCTGCTATGAAAATATAAAATGTTAAATGTGGTCAACTCCTATAACGTCCTTCAATATAGATGTTGTTCACATTTAACATTTTTGCCTCTGCCTATTTATCTTTGAGGAACTCATAAAGCTCTTATGAGATACTTTTTCAAGTAAATTAATATAAGAAGCATGCTGGCTTATGGTTTCCTCGAGGCTATGATGATATGAAATCACTCCTACTTTGAACATCCATAGCATCAATAGAGACTGATCCGTCTCCGTTTCAGATTATTATGATTTCCTCTTGAAATGATCTCTTCTTCTTTCTCCTGGCTCTCAATTTATTTAGGGTCAGCCGTTCTAGTACTTCTGCGCCACAACCGTGTGGGTAGTCTCTTTTGTTGTGTGGCTCGCTATCATAATAATATCATTTTTTATTGTTCGTAGCCAAGTTATTGATGGTTTTCCACGGCCTCTTTTTCCGTTTTCTATATTTATGAATATTTTGGTCATACGGTCATCATCTCGCTTCATCACAAACATGTACGTAGGTACCAGAGTAAGTGGTTGTTACTACGTTTTTCTTGTATCTTAGCGACTTTAAAAGTTCCTCTTGAATTATAGGTAATTCGAGAACAGAACTTTCCTCTATCCACCCAATAAGGGCTGCAGCCTTTTGTTAAGCCAGTTCCATACAGCCATAAGCGTACAGCAACTCATCCTTTATATCCGTCAAACAACTCATTCATCCTTCCTCTACGGTAACTCATAAAAACTCGTAAAACGTATCGCCGGCGCAGCATTCACATAAATCAACGGTTGTAAATTTCAATTTTATTCGACAATTAAACAGGCGGGCTTTCTCGCCGGCAGTAAATACGCGTAAATACGCATAAATACACGTAAATACTCGTAAATACGCATTATCGTTAAAACGTCACTGTTGTTGTAAATCTAACTGAATGGCAACGCCGTTGTCTTGACATAGAGTATGGGAATGGGGGAAGGTTTGTACCTATACGGCTGTTGTATCAGGGAGGGTGGAGTGCTATGTAGAACCTATATCTACCTACAACCTTTTTGTAGAAAGAAAGAAATAGACTTATTTAAGCCTGTTTGTTTCTTTGGGGCAGGGAATGTTTCCTTTGTCACCCTTGGTAGAAACAATCCATTCTTTGTAAGTATATTTGAGAATAAGGAAACAATTAAGGATGAAAACTTAAACAAAAAAAATAAAGCTGACATTTTCCAGTTTTTTTGTTGCCAGTTTTTCTCATGTGTAATATGATCGCTAAATGCCTGCAGACGAAAAACACTCAACATGTTTTCTCTTTTAAAAACTCGTCTACAATTTTACATCTTATTAACTACCACCATAACATTACGAACAGTTTATGAAAAGAAAACACACAACACATTACTTTTACGCGATTCTGGAAATTCAAGTTAAACGGTTAAATGTATCAGCTGCTACCACGTAAGTCGTAAAACTACTGCTAGCTGATAGTAAGGACTCATTGTTTACACAGTTTATTTAGGTACTAGTTGACGGACAAAGAAATGAGCGTTATCACACTGACGATTTGCCAGCGTGTTTCTAGCGAAGCGATTTGTGAGCGTGGTCTCCGCGGCCTGCGAATCGAGCTAGCCGCGACTACGCGACATGTTCTCCGCGTTTTCACAAAATTGTACACTAGCTTGTCTCACTCGCTCTTGTACACACAAGTTATGCACACGCGGCGAACACGTTGCGCACACGTGGAGTGCCTGCTACGCACACGCAGTGACGGCGTTGAAAAATCGCTTTGCCCGACCCGGAAATCGTATCCAGGACCTCGTGCGCAGTATCGTTTGCGACCACAAAACCAACGAGGCAGTCAATTTAAGAATTTTATTTTTCTGCTTTTGAGAAAAAAAATTGAAATTACGTCCAACACGTAGAATTGATACCTGCAGCCTACGGAAACTGAACTTTGCCTATTCTTTATCAAATGCTATAAACATCCAAAAATATTATGACTCCTGCCACTGCTAATCTATGTTTCACAGTAGCAATACACTCCATAGTTTGTAGCCAATGGCAAGACAGCATAAATTGCTCTATCGAGCTCTATGTACCGATACGTTACCGACAAATATCAAATACTTCAGGCATTGCATTCATTTCGTACGCCAGAACTGATAGTATTTTGATATCGATACCATTCGAGTTTAGTTTCTAATAAATTGTATCGGAAATAGTCGGAATGAGAACGATTCGAAACTAGAGGAGTATCAATTTCAGTGTTATTATTTCCTACTATTCCAAGAATTGCAAATTGCAACTAAATCGTGTTGGTTTTGTTTTACACTTTTATTATTCAATTTTTTTTTTTCATGTTTGAAACGGTAGCTTCGTACTGAAATACATTAAAAACAGCAAAGGAATAAAAACTCTATCATCATCTTCTTTATGTATTTATTTTACACTATACAGTATGATCCCAACAAGCTAGCAATCAAAAACAAGGTATCTATCCTTTCATAGTCTTTGCAACATCAAATCATAATACCTACACCCTTTACATTGACTTTCATGGGCTGAGTAGCACAAGATAGTAGCTCTAACTTTTTGTCTTTCAACAAGAATCGAGTTACAATGTTTTTCTCATAAATTATAGATGTGCAAGCGCATAAAATCGGCTATCTAATGGTCAGACTCATGCTCTAAACTACGGTAAACCCGTTCCAAGTTATTTATTGAACATAACTTGACATACAGATTTATGTGCCCAGTTTAATTTGTGATATTATTTTGTGTCGTGAATGCGAAATTATAATGTCTTGTAAATGTTGTGTCTTACATTTTGTTCGCTTATTTACATTGTAATATTATAATTTGTAAGGAAAATGGGTTAGTTCGCGTCGTGTATAGGAACATAAACTTTAATGTTAGCATCTGAAGTAATGTGCATTCTAATGTAAGACATAAAATATGTTAGTAGATTGTCATCTTCTGAATGCATCCAGAAATCATTTGATAGATATATGTAAACGAAATATTGCTCAATACCTTATTAAACACGGTAAATGCGTGTATACCTATTATATATACTAATAGTTCTGCGAACAGTAGACCTCGCGAGCACAAACTTTTTTTAGTCGCTCCAAAATATTTGTTTAGTTGAGGAGTTCTTATGGATCTGAGGCCTTAGACAAAGTGACATTCTATCAGCGATAACGATAATGGAAAAGGCAAAAATGTATAGGACTGACATAAGCCATCGTAAAGTAATCCTGTTGAAAGTCGTTGTAGAAATACGAAACGCTTTCGAAGCGATTTTCACTTGTCTAGGCCCTCAGGACAGCAAGCAACTTTTTATTGCAGTCCTCTGCTAGACATAGGCATCTGCAAAGTTGTCCCACGACACACAGGTTTCCACCTCGCAGTTACCTTCTCGGGTCGATCCATATACTTTGCTGGACTACACTGAGGCCCTAGACAAAGTGATATTCTATCAGCGACAACGATGATGGAAAAGGCAAAAATGTAAAGGACTGACATAAGCTTTCGAAAAGCTTATGTCAATTATGTTGAAAGTCGTTGTAAAAATATGAAACGCTTTCGAAGCGATTGTCACTTGGCCCTCTGCTTCTTCAACAACCGTTAGTCTTTAGAGGTATGAGGAACAGGGAGTAAAGTTCACTCATCCTCTATTGAAAAGGGAGGATCCTCCGACCAGACGGGTGTTGTGTCTGGCGGACAACGGCCCAACGATTTATGTCGGAAACTTTTAAATGTGTCCATCGCGCGGTAAACTCTAATTGCGTGATGCAGGATTTATGTAACGTCAGGATTTTTGTATGACGTCAGGTCTTTGATGCGTAGTTCGCATGTGGCGATGTAGATGCTGCCACAAGTCTTTTAGAAGCCAGCTATAGCCCACTACCAACCATGTAACTTACTCTGGTTCTTCGCCGAACACTTTCATTGCAAATCTATTTGAAGAAACATAAAGCATAATGGCTCTAACTTGACTCTAAACAGTTGTAGGTAAAGATAAGAATTTAAACAAATAATTAAAAAGAAACGCATTTACCATATAAAATACGTTTCCTAACCCCTGCGCTCGTTTATCGTATCTACAACGTTTTAATTTAAGTTTAAGTACGGGAAATAAACGATTACTAAGTTACCATTAACTTACAATGTCTCAATTAAAAGTACATTTTTGCAGGATAATGTAAAGAAGTGACAACGCTGAGAAAAAAAAACTATTCTTTATTTAATAGAAATCGGTTTATTTTGTTGGTGTTGCCCCAAATTGTTGCTGAAAATACCTAATTTTGTGTAATTTTATGTACATATTAGTTTGACATTATTTATTTGAATTCCACATGGCACCTATCTGAATAGTAACCCCTCTACCCGAAAAAAATGGTCAGAATGTAAATAGTCATCTGCCTGTTGACTCAATTCGAAAGTTGTGAAACAGATTTACATGCAAATCTATAACTAATTGAAAATACCTTCAGCGCCTATATAATATTTCACTATTAAGTATGTCATGGCTCTAAAATTTTAAGAAGCTGTGGCATACTAGGTAACCACAGCTCCTGTGGTTTGGGATAGGTGTCAGAAATGTAATATCGACGGATCATTCGTTACCTTAGATAGTTATTGTGATCAAGTTTGTATGATAGTTTGATGATTTGCATTAAGAATTTAATTATTAGATCTCAATATGTCTAGTTGCAAAATGAAACACGTAAATGGCTGAATAGTAGGCCCAGATTCTGACTAATGTTGTTTTGTTGTAATGTATTGTTTTTGAGGCATTCGGCCCACGTATTTTTTAGACTTAACCGGACCAGTCACGCACATACGCGTGACAGTTTAATCCCGAATTTTCATGAATGTAATCAATAATTTCCTGAAAAACATGGAGTTCCTACACACCCTATTAAAAGTGTAATAAGACGCTAATAATCAAATTAGTGCCACTAGCAATATGTCTAGATAAGATGCTCTTAATTTCCTGGGCAGTTGGTTCATTCATTACAGGTCTATATAAAATGGCTAGGTGATAACATTGATACATACCTCAATATGTTAGCTGGATAATGGTTAATGCATGTATTAAGTTGTAAAAGAACTGTGTATTTAACAGTTGCATTGAATTTATTTCGTTGTTTCCGATACAAAAGTATCCCTTTCTAATTATGTCAGCCTGAATTTTTGTGCCTCGATATTAAAAAGGCTTCTTCAGACAGAAGAGTAACAAGAGTTCCACCATGCGTACTCAGTGAGGTTTGGCGACTTCGGACCATTTATGTTCAATGTTTTTCTCAGGATATTTTTCTTTTCAATTGACTCAGGTGATAGTGCTTAAGATTGTACTTAAAAAGTAAACATACATATGGCTTGAAAGGCCCATTAAATATGCAACGCTGCTCGTAGATAATTACAAAGTGAAACATCCACCACCACTAAAAGCTGGCTCAAAGTCAGAAAGTCAAATAATTGATTTCAATTTGTAAAATAAAAGGCACTTTTGAAACGTCAAAACTTTACAAAAAAATTGAATTGATTCTAGTCGCCCCATCCAAAAGGTATTTTTCGTATGGAGAAGTATGGGCATCACATAAGACAAGCTGAATATCACATAAGACAACTGTGGGATTATGTTTAAAAGATATAGGTTCAGTTCAGCAACTATGCCGATATCCTGGCAAAAGAAAAAATGTCAACAACTCACAATACATTTGCCTCGTAACGATTATAGTTACAGGTTTCTCCTCACACATCCTCTTCTCAAAGTCCGAGACGCTGATCTGCAAAGGTGATTGACACTGAGCCCTCGTTACCGAAGCACATTTTTTGCAAAACGCGACACGTGTTGTTTACCTTATTAGTTTGAGCACATGTGGGACGTGTAAACATTGTTTCTGAACGCTTTGGATCAGGACAGGTGATAGTTTTGAAAAGAATTTGTAAGTTTTATTTTCAAAAATCAGCTAATACCTCAATACGGGAGAGGAAAGTATTTTTTTCAGCAAGGAGTCATAGTAACTGAGTATAACCTTAAGGATTTCCCTTTATTTGTATTTTAAAAACAAATCTTCAGGAAAAGAATCGTCATCATCAAAGGCATTAAGTACAGCCGTGGGTAGCCTTAGGCAGGGCAATCTTTCCCCTCTTTCCAGCCTTTCGCCTACCAGTTCTCGTTTTCGACGACTTTGCTCTCGTGCAAACGTAAGTAATAATATGATTATCTCAAATACATATTCAGATTATTTCAGCACCCATAAAAGCTGCTAAGTCCCACCATTCTAATTTTGTAGTGACCGGGTGGTTACTTTTCTCAGGTTTTGTAGTGACCGGGTGGTTAATTTTATTTTCTCCTTAATTACTTTTTCTTATCCCAGAGTCATCGTTGAGAACAAAGAATGTTTCTGGAGTAGGCAAGGACACATGGTATATCTTGGTCGTTTATTTTTTAAGATCTTGGTCATAACGTGTGCTAAAAAAATTAAAGTAATAAAAACTAAAACCCAACTACGACTAAAAAGATAGGTCGTGTTAGGGCATAAATCGAACAGATTACGTGTGACTCCGGATTTTTAATTTGTCTGTCTGTGGTGTCTTGTTTATATCTTTTTAGTCGTAGTTGGGTTTTAGTTTTTATTACTTTAATTTTTTTTTATTGTTTTGGGTTTATAATACATATATTTTTGAAATGTGCTCAATAAGCCCTTTCATTTGATACCCCACATGTTACGATTAAACTATTTTTTTTTTTACTTCCTGACTTTATATCCTCTAGTGGGCGCCAGTTTTAATTTAATGTGACGTCACGTAGCCTGTAACCAGCGGACGATCAAGACGCTTCCAACGATACCTCATTTGTCAAATTGTGATGAGTGGTTTAGAAGATAGGAGGGAACAGATGAACATACATACATACATACATACCGGTCAAAATCATAACCCTCCTTTTTTCTTCGCCGTAGTCGGGCAAAAAGTAGGGTAAGTCATGTCATGACGGATGCACGAAGACACATAACAAATAATTATGTATGTTTTTCCACATTTGCATCACCTGTTAACATAATTACAGTCTGTTGTTCTCATTAATTTATTTGTTTTAGTACTTCCTCGTTTACACTGGCGGCCAATATATTTACTAGGTCAACACTATGTATATTGACAATGAAATAAATAAAATATTAGAATATTTAAACATAATGTTATACACTTTTCAGTTTACCTATAAATTGTTACGGTTCGTGTTAATTTATGGAATGGACACGTCTCAAAGCGATGTTTATAAAGTATGAGTAAATAAGCATTGTTCTATGTTAGCATAATGTAGCATGTTATGAAGTAGTGTTTGCATAACATTATTAGAATTTGTGACATTATGCTTTATTTTATAATTTACTAGCCAAACCAATGAACAATTTTGGTAAACCTTCTGGGATGAAGGATGCTGCAGCCATTTCTCATTCAGAAATTAGTTGGCTTTTCCAGAAAAAGTGACGAAATTTTGTACAATACAATTGCAACTCTTTACTTCATTTCAGCAAATACTCGTACTTGCATACTAGGTGTTGCAAAAAGGTACTTATTTAATTTTCCTTGCTAAAATAAACTGGACAAAAATTGGTAAAAATAAAACTGAGAATGGCAAACTTTGTCAATTACAACGTGTTCTATCACAAATCTTTTTACACTCGAAAAATTCAAACTCAATCGAAAACCAAACTACCCCAGACATTGTTCCAACTGCACTCAGAATGTAACCATCACAGATCTGCATCATCCACATCCACACATCCGGATCACACATCTGGTCCCGTCATATCCTCCATACAAACGCTATCCCATTACGCAGGTGTCACCCGACGAATCACCCACATTGTCCATTGATCCCCTGGGGGGTGAGCCGCGGGGCTCAATGCAAACTTGGAGTAACAAGCGTCTTAGCTTCGAGACGAGGTTCAATAGTATGGAAAGGGATTTAAAATGGAATATTTTTGGTTTTGGACTCGTAAACTTACATCTAGCAAGTGATCTGCATTGCTATTCTGTAACCATCTCACCGTGAAAAGTTAGGTGAAGTGAGCGTGGAGTGAGCTGTCATTGTTATCGATACCTACTGATGCTAAGGCAGTGACAGTTCACTTTAAGTTCACTTCACTTATGTTTTCACGGTGAAATTTTTACATAATAGCACAACAGATCTTCCTTTCCTCGGTTATGAATTCGTAAGAACTTGAAGTAAAAAACCAATTATGAAGGTCATGAATGAGACTTCAATAAGATAATTTTAGTTTCGTGTCAAAATTCTCTTCTCCGCACTCTTTTAAAGCTATCCTCTGTCTAACAGAGAGTGCTACTTCTTCTCTATAAAGCTTGGTTTTTCCTAAGAAAGCAACAACGTCTTGGTCGCATGTATTGTGAAAACACGACGAAAAATTACGGATTTTCAATGACAGACATAATTTTTCGGACGTTATGTAACGGCACTGTTTTCAAAGAAAACCCAAGCTACATATAATCGTTACTGAAGTTATAAATGCGAAAGAGAGTTTATTTGTTTGTAACGCTTTCACGCTAAAACGGCTGAACGGATTTGGATGAAATTTGGCACGTGGGTAGACCATGACCTGGAATAGGACATAGGATACTTTTTATCCCGATATTCCCACGGCATCGAGACTTACGCGGGTGAAATCGCGGGGAGCAGCTAGTATAATACTCAAAAGCTTTACAGGCACAAACCTAATAAGAATAGCTTCTTATGGTTTGTTGAAAAGATTTGCCTTTTTCCAAGTAGGTGACAGGGCTCACTGCCCAGACTGGTCATTCGTAAAGTAACACCAAAAAAGATAGTTAATTGATTCAGGCGTGACTTTGCGGAAATGTATTATAAAATACAATAGACGCTGATATAGAAAAATAGGAGTCACAAATAACCCCGTAAGAAATCGACACGTGTTTCACCTCTCAATGACACATCCTCAGGATGACGATTGACCAGTCGCGAGTTCACGACTGGTATGGCGGAATAGGTTACTAAATATATCTGCGTCTTTTGTATTTTAACACCAAAAAAGTTAAACAACAAAAAATAAACAGAAAATAAGGCCGTGTCCACACTATCCGACGTGCGGCGGCTTGTTAGAGGTGCAGTAACAAGTGACGGGTGTCGCCGGCAGCGCAGTCGCGCTGACGTCTGTAGCTCGCGTCGATAGCCTGATTGAATTCTGTTGTTACAAGTGTTTAGCTTTACTATTGTTTACCTACATTTCATTTACAGCAGATTTGTTTTTGGAGATAAAAGGAACTTGAAAGTTTAATGAGCTGTGGTTCGTACGATACAATTCTCCTACTATTCGCGTATTTTTCTTTACTGTAAGTAGCAAATACTAGGCATCTAATCTATTTGTAAGATAGTGTCATATTACATATATGCTTCCTTATACCTGGCTTTAGATAGGGTGTGATTTCAGTAGCATCCCATCTAAGTAGTTTTATATAAGTGAAATAAAGTGAAGAAACCAACACTCAACTTACTATAATAATAAGTTTTAGGGTCACAATGAATCAATCTTAATACAAAAGTACAACACACATTTCCTCTTCTAACAAGTGCCAAACAATTTTACTTCTATAGTTCTACCAATAAGATTCAAAGAAACATATTTATAAATCTTTTCAGTAATCACTTCACCGCATAAAACTATCAACAACATTTCTCTTAACAAAATTATCATTTAATCCGCCCACGAAATCTGTAATAAAGGCCAAAAACAAACTCGACAATTTTATTTAACTTTCGAAGACGTGAAACTTGCACACTTTCAGTTAACAAGTCGATAAATTAGCCGGGAACAGGGTCCGCAGTAACTCAATCGACGGACAATCGCTGCTTGCGATATTTTTGTCGTCACAATCGTAAACATGTCGGGACTTCGAGCGCGTTCGCCGCGACATCGCGCGTTTTTGTGACGCGTCGCGACAGTCGACAGATGTGACAGCCAACTAATGGTGCCGGCTGAAGCTGGTATTTAGTTTGTGAGTGCTAAATGTAAGGAATTCTTCTTGGTGGTTCATTTAGAATAGGGAGGGTTGTTTAAAGTTCTGTGGTTAAGTGACAGGTATTAAATGAGGCGGGGATTAGAAATATTACTTAGCATTGGATAAGTAATGAAAGATATAACTATAAGCAACACGACCGTGCTTTAGTTATTGATAGAACCTATACAAGTACTACATTCCATAATGTAACATGATCGTCGTTGGGCGACCCGGTTATAATGGCTTTTAGTGCTGAGGGTTTCAGTTTGATCTCCGAAAATAACATTAATTTATTTAGGTACTATTTGCATTTAAGATTCGTGTCTGAAAACCTCCCAAATGTTTTAGTAACCTCCGTTTTCAACAGAATGATGTAGTGTAGCCAGTCCCATCATACATCTTAACAACTTAGCATTCGTAAAACTAAATAATGCTTCTTTAAAACATACTAATGTTGCCAAATGCACCATTCACCGCGTCAGACGCAACATTCACGACATTATACTTATTCGTACATCAAAAACGTTTGCCTGACACCCCAAAATATACACCAACACCACATTGTATGCCTTCCACCATTTAGTACCAACCCCACCAAACTAAATCTAAAAGTGGGGCCATAAAAAACGCGAACTACCAAAAGTGGCGTCGTTTGCCGCTAAATTACGTTATTTTGTCTACTAAAAAAAGAATTGTAGCGGCAACTTCGTCACAAATCGTCGCCGCTGCCTTAACGTTTGGTTCTTAGTAATCGTTGTGCTACACGCTTTAGCGAATGACTCCCATAAATATCATTGATGTATGTTTATAGCTATCGTGTGTAAGCTGCGAAGGGGTTAAGGGGTAAGGGGGGAGCGGGGCGTTTTATGAAGCAAAAAGATGGAAGAGCTTATGACGCAGCTAACAAATAAATACTTAGCTCCTTTACGCTATAGATTTTTTTACAGTGCTGTCTCATTTAGGAAATCGCTATGCTGGATGAGTATTTATACGTAGGAACTTAACGGTAACTTTGGAAAACAGTGCCAACATTATTCAAATTCCATTTTTTTGTTTCCATTCTTTACCTTAGTTCAAGAAAACTAGCCTCAGAAATATTATTTTCCCGCCTGATGATAATCTATTAAAATATGAATGAGACAGTTAATAAAACTAAGTTCTAATACGTCACTTTGTACTGTGTCTCAACCCTTGTAACTCGCTTCCTCCTGCACCTTGCACCTTGCACCTACCTCCCAGTACAGTCGTAGCAAACATTCGCGCCGACTTACAAAATAAACACTAATATATTTTGTAGGTAATTGTATTAAATGTGACTTTATTGTTCCGTCTCTGGCTCCACTGTATTTTTGATGTAGCATTTTGTTATATTGTGTTACTTACTACTGGTGGATGGGTGGTTTAAATTAGAATTAGGATATGAATGAGAGCTTTTTTGTTTATGTTTTTAAAAGCTAAAATAGACTAAATGGGGTGCCTTAAGGATGATATAAATTATAAAACTATGCAGTTGTATTTAATGGTGTTATCAATAAACTGATAGACAAAACAAAGTTCCATTGAAAACATAGTATCTCAGACACGTTTCCTATACAATTACAAAACATTATTTTTTACAAAAAATATTATTGACTCATGTTCCATACATAACGACACACACTTTTTACTTATTATAACTAAATACCTAAGTGTACATAATCATAGCAGTCAGCCACTGGTAATCATACATATGAGCCCAACTATTACTATTAATACCTGCATAGAAATTTTACCATCGAAGTAAAACTGCGTGACCACCAACTATTAACATTACAATTTTACAAACACGGTAACCGTATCAACATAGTTGCAAATTAACTACATGAAGACAGTTATTATGTTACGGCTAATAGCTATTCATACTTTTTGCTCTTACACCGAATAATTTAACTTTTTAAAGGCACATTTATCAAGAAGTTTATCAGCGATTTCCATATTGCGAAAACAAGGTATAGCCATAATGTTGACTATCTATGATCGCATTCTTTGCATACGTCACGCTTATAGCCCATAATGGGTGAAAAGTATTTCGGTATAAATATGGTAATGTTAGGTATTGTATTATACACGGTGTTTTTTGTTGTAAGAGCACTTACAAGGGTGTTCAAAAACGCAAACAACTTCTTGATTAGAAATTCATACTATTAACCTGTTTAGTTCTTACCTTCATAGAGATTAGTAAATTAATTTTAAAAAAAAGTTTTAATTTAACTAAATAGTGCCACGCTATGTGCGCTGCTTATGGTTAATGGTATAGTATTATAAAATTGAGAAAATCCTTTATTTATCCAATTGAATCTATTCGTTTCAGGTGACTTCTAAAACGTGCATAATTAAACTAAACTTAACGTCTACTAAAATCTACAATCCAATCCAATATTTTGTACCATTGTTACAAAAACATAGGTACAACATTTCTATCTCCATTTCAAAGGTGTCGTGCTACCAATAAGCCACGCGCCAACCAACGTCATACATCAAGCGTTTCAAGCAAATATCATTAGCCGTTCCATGGCTGACAGCCGAGCTGCCGAGCCCCATTGATCAAAGTCGTGAGCATTATGAATGTCCTGTCAAATGCTAATGAAAAATTTAATAGAAAAACTTTGACGAAGTCAGCGCGCGGTGACAGTTTAAAATTTAATATTCTGAAAGTGAACGAAGTTCGGAGGGTTAAGTCTGCGTTATAGATTATTATGCTATCTTTGGACTCTGAGTTCAATATTGGGTGTGGGCTATTTTTGGCTGATAAATCTTGAAAGAATAATGCTTAAAACTGTCACTTTTGATGGATTTCCAACACGATAATTTATTATTGAACCCATTAGAGCAATGACTTGCTAGATCGCTAGTTTGCGACTAATTTAGTTTATAAATAGGTGTTATAAGACAACATCTACGATTTCAATAATTTAGAAAACAATAGTTTGTTTCAAAATCGAAATCAAAAGTTATTTATTCAATCTAGGCTGACAATCAGCACAGGATTATTCGGTTTAGGACAGATTCTGGTTTGGGCAGATTCTTATTTGGGCAGATTCTTGTTTGGGCAGATTCTGGTTTGGGCAGATTCTTGTTACGGCGGATTATTTTTTTGGCAGATTCTTGATAAGACTGGTCACAGTCATCTACAGAAGTATTATGTAAGGATTTTATACAAGTGTGCATTGATTGGAAAACTATTTGTTGCGGATAAAAAGAAGATCCTACACACGGATATAGTCAGATCAGGAGCGCATGTGGTCTGGATAGTCTTATATCCTCGTCTAATGGCGCGTGTATTTCCGTTCGTCCCAAGACAGTCCCGCAAAACCTTCCTTCATCGCTTCCTAGTGCTTTAGCTGGGAAGAAGAGGTGGCGCAACAAACTCCCCAGCATGTAGACTCGCACATTTACCGTGTATTTCTCAAAAACAACACCCTACTGGCAAACCAGTCCAAAATCACCTATTACTTGGCCAAATATACAAACAAAATCCCCTTCTGAACAATTTAATATCCGAACCACACAAAGCAAACAACACAGATTCAGATACATTCACTCCGTTCATTCTGAATGAGTTACGATCAACTTGAACGAAGGCATCAATCAGGGCGCTGCGCAATTATATGACTGGGAGAAGCAACATCAATAAATTGTAGCGTATCGGGGAACGAAGGATTTATACGCGATAAAGCTCGTTACCGCTTGTTCTAGAGGTGAAGGAACATCGTCATAATAAATGAAGATATGACTGATTTAGAGGAAACTTTGTGTGGAAACATTATGAGCGGTAAATGTTGATTTACACGCTTCTAGTGTCCAGAATACACAGTTAGTAAGTATTTATTTATGCTTGTTATTTGTTGTTCAGCCATTATTGTCGGTTGCTGGCCTTCATATTAGCAACGTTGTTGATGTAGTTTTAAATAAAAACTATGGTCTTAAACTCTCTCCATTTCCTCAGATTTCCTAAATCTGTGCGAAGTTTTATTGTATTGAGATATGTGAATAGTGAGTCAACTTAAATATCAAGTCATATCTTCGTTGTTCATAAAAAGATTTTTGGGTGAAATGCCTGATTGAGCTACGGAACCCACCAGGCTTGGTTTCCATAAAAACGAACCAACAAACCAATGAACCAACGATTAAATATTGAAATTATTGAAATCATTTCTGCAATGCAAACACTGATAAATTAATAATTATTACACAGCGTCAAAGCATTGAAATATGAAATAAATATTACATAAAAAGCGCTAATAAATTAATAACTTTATTGCTGTTAATTTATTGTAATGACACATCGAGGCCTCGGCACCTCATTATTATATTAAAGTTCATCGGAACTGATATTATTGTAATACTCTACAAATATTTTTAATAAAAATGGTTGAAAATAGTGTATGTCACATTTTATTTTCAGAAAGTATACCCAATGCTTTTGATTTTCAGAAAATATTCACACAACTTTCCGCAACGTTTTCTTACCAAATTCTTTAAGTACTTATCGAAGTAGTAATCTATAGCAGTATTGATATTCTGGAGATTGGATTTAAACTTAGCAAGTACCTATGCCTTTTTCCGTTTCATGATTGCTCTTTCAAACTACTCAATCAGTTCAGACTGACGGTATAGGCAGTCGCTCCTTGTACTGGTCAGCTGAATCCGGTTAGAGTGGAAGCCGACCCCAACATAATTGGGAAACTATGTAAAAATGCACCCACTTTTTCATCATCTTTATATAATAGTAGGTACCTACACTAGTAGGTGAAGACCAACCAAGTCTTTTCAACATTTCCGTTTACTAGTCAACATGTTCTTCCTCTTCACTTTTTAAAACCATCAAACCTCTTTATCTAAGACCAATGAAACTTGAAACTGCTACCCAATAGGTCATACACCCACTTGACACTACAATTGGAGCACCACATTGACCCATTAACACACAAAGGTAATCTTCATCAACCACGTTTGAAACTCAACAGATTGTTGATAGAAAATCTATTGTCTCAATTGGTATTGACTGCGACATTGCTAGCTAGTTATTCATGTGTTGCGCAATTACTCATAGGAACATGGATCTATGAAGCAGACCATCTCACCACTGGAGGAATTGGCTACCGTTTCGTAAACGGCGGGGTAATTGCGCAAAACACTCACAGTAGCAATGGCTTTCATTTTGACAGTTCAACAACAGTCATTGCTTTATTTGTTAAGCAGACAAATTTCGAGCATATGAATTAATGGATTAGCAATATCCTTCAAAACCATTCAGATTGTGATTGTTACAATTTATAGTGCTGATTGGGAGTAAAAAAAATGCAGACAGGTTCACCTCATCTTCGACTTCCACATCACCGGTAAAGATTGGCGTAAAGGTAACTACTTTGGGCGTCTGATAGATATAAGTTTCCCAATCGTAATAACAATGACAACACTTCAGCGCAGGCCAAACTACACATACTTCGGTTCATAGTTCAATGTGTGAATCGAAGTATGCAAACACACTTAGCTTCGTTCCCAGTGTGGTCTGCGCTTTTAAAAGGTAATCCTTGATAGAAACCGAAGTTTGCTTGATAATTTATTTTCTATTATAACATCAATTAAACATCAGCTAGGTAACTAATAAAGGATCGTGGGCAAGAATGTATAGGCGGCACACCCACGTCCGCCACAGATGAAACCACTGTAGTTTTGAAGACACTACTTCTCCCTTTACTCAGGCCAAGTCGCGTCAAAATCTTTCCCGGGGTTATTCAGTTCTGACAATGTTAGGTTAGGTTAGATATGTATTGGCGGCACACCCACGTCCGCCACAGATGAAACCATTGTAGTTTTGAAGACATTACTTCTCCCTTAAAACTACGGTGGTTTCATCTGTGGTGGAGCTGGGTGTGTTTTGCCCACGATTCTTTCCCATTTCTTGTATTCGTATTGATGTTTTCAACCATCTTCAAAGAAGGTCCCGATTAGACGTTGGACACAATTTCCCATTATTCCTATGCAAATGATCACGTCATTGAGTACGAATTAAACACCAATGATATTTACACAATACTTGTAACACGACATTTCAACACAAGTTAAGGAGTTAAAGGTAAACAGCGGAAGACTTGACGGCTCGTCCCTTGTGTATGTATAACTAATGTGATCTTTGATCTAACACGTTTTTGCTGTCATTGGCTCTGCAGTGAACATCGGACGGAATTAATTAGTAATTCTAAACAGGTTTTTTTTTTAAGGGGTATATTAAAATAAATGGAAAGAACGGGGCCCCTACTAGTTATTTCTACTGGCGTAAAGGGATTTACAGCAAAAAAAATATTACCTCAACATCAACATTTTGGCTTGTATATCTTCTCTGACGTAAGTCGCTTCCATTTGAATATGTTCTAATTGTGGACACAATCATGTTCAACAATGAATAACAATAACAATGATAAGAATTATTTTCTTTTTTATACCCGAAATCAAAATCTATTCATCAAACCAAAAACAATTAGCTCCTTTCATAGCTCCGCGCTATCTATTGACAGTTCACAATAAAATGTCATAAATCAAGATGGCGGACCAACATGGCGGCTGACAGTTATCGCGTGTACGCCCGAACATTAAACTCATTGATATTTATTACTCAATCGTTGCGTTCTAGCGAACAATATGATTTATTGTTAATAGATTCCACGTTTATTGTTAGTTTTATTTGTTTTGTTATGTTTATTTTATGTGTTGATTTGTTAATTGTGTATGTTTGTTATCGGTTCCGTGTTAGCCGTTCTAGTTTCGTTGGTGTTCCGGTTTAATCATAATAAAGTTAGTTCCTTGTGGTCTCTGGTTACAAATAGGGTAACTACTTTAGTGCCAGTCTCTTTCTACTTGTACGACTTTCTTTTTCTTTTTTTTCTGCGGTCAAGCTTGAACGCTTTTGCAACTTTCGGCTTGAGGATACTATTCATCATGACCCCGAATAGCTACTGGCCGTATTGAAAGATTATCCACTTAACTTATCCAGTCACCAGATTTGTTAGCGGGCTGAACTGCCTAGCATGCGCTAGATCCAATAGAATATTACTCCAATAACCATTCCACAAAGCGTCTATTATTATTGTCATAATAATAAGAAAATAGCAACACTCACTTATTCCCTCCTAAATCAATAACACAGAACTACATCCACACAAAGAGAGCTCCTCCAGCGAGTCATAACATAATGCAATTCAAACAGCAGTCGTCACGAAGCGTAAAGGGCGTTTATTTAACTTATTGTTATGGCGACATGTAAACACGTGTGGGGTAGGGACTGAGTGGAGGCGGAGGGTGGGAAACTGAGGAATATATTTGTTTGTAGTAGAGGAACTGAAATGAGGCTAAACTTGGATGTGGATGAGGCTGTCACAGGAGCTTGGAAATTGGTACACGCCAAGATAGACCTCTGCCCAGCACTGGGTGAAGTCGGGCTGTGGACTATAGTGATGATGTGAGGAACTGCGTGTGATAGTTGACCACATGAAGCTTTTTTTTTCTTTTTCGTATAAAGAAAGAAATGCTTTTCGTACAACAGAAAAGTTACAGCAATGCACACAGGAAAAAATAGGCCGTCAGGCATACTTGATGGCCTATTTATTTATCTTGCTGTGTGCATTGATGTAGCATGATCGCCATACATGTCTATTGTCTACCATGATCTTAACCGACGAAGCCAACCCAACCTAACCCACATTACATAATAGCTTATTCCCCAAATTTAAATTCACAAACGAGCAATCATTAAGCCGACCCGTGGCCCAAATTCGCCGCCACCAAAAAGCATTACCAGAAAAAGGATAACAGTAAAAAAATGAAAATTATTTCGCAAATAACAGACACACCGCTCCCACAAAATGCGAATTGCTACCCCTCTTAAAATATACCGTGTAATGGCGCCGCTGTAAAAGTCAATACACAAGAGTTGAGTGGTCATAAGATTTTATGCGACCCATTACCCCCGAGTAAGCGTCGCGTAAATTCTTATAACTCGAGTAAGTATTCAAAATATGAAAGACGCCGCGCAAGACGACCGTTCCGACGTAGCCGTTTGAGATACCGGAATGCGCCAGCGTGAAAGGCCCGTATTGTGTGTTAGTTTAGATAGGGAATGTTTAGTGCTTAATGTGTTGTACAGAAGGATGTTTTCTTGAGAATTTGTTCGGATAAATGTTGTAGAAATGGTTGTTAAATGTTGGGTTGGAAGGCATGTAGGTTTTAAATAGGAATGAGCAGAACTGAGTGGTACTACGTTAATTTGTCTTACACAAATAAATACCAAGTAGTTTATTAGTGCATGCATAGAGACAGACACTCTTCTAGAATTCACAGATAACAACAAATATTTGGATTATTAGGGTTCCACTCCCATTAGACCCTACAAAAATGAAGAGCTTGGCGTCGGTATGAATTCGGCCAAGGCTTTCCAAAACTACACCTGTCATTTATGACGTCAGAAAGAAAATTGCCGACACAATACAACCAACATCCTCAAATTACTCTCAACACTTTTCCTCCAACCTTCACGAACCTCACCAGTCCATAAAATAAAAAATAGTCCAATCCCTAATGAAATTAACACCATCCAACTGACAGGACGCACACTGTCCCGCGGAAAAAAAGCAAGTAAAATAATATTGCTCCCGGTGCAGCCGCTTGGTCGCAAATTGCCCGGTGAACGGCGACCTGTCGGTTGTCAGTTGTCAGCGCTGTCAGCTGTCAGAGCTGTCAGACGGCCGACAGTGCCGACACCCAGTGGGACCCGTCACCGCGGATTTACATAAAAGTGGTAAGTGACAATTAAAAAAGCTTGTCGTGTCGTGTGTCGGTAATTTTAATTTGAATTCTGTTGTGTCATTTCCCGTTGGTGTGAGTGTTGATTTACATGTGGTGGAGTGGGTTAATGATGTCTTGAAGATAGAAGATAGAAGATATTGGTGTTGATGGGGAAAGCGAAGATGATGATAGACTGTAGTACTGACTGAGGTCTTCATTGCAAACTTTAATAGCCACTGACTTTCAAGCACTCGGATTTCTAAATAAATTAAAGGAGATCGATAATTAAGGGAGGATTATCGATCATTGAATTGATCAATAATATTACGTATTTATGAAGTCTCTATTTGGAACGTAAAATGGTTGGTCTAATCATCGGTTAACCTGTCACTCTTACGATTTTAAAAGGATTAAGCCAGAAAAAAGTTAAAAACACTATAGCCCTAGAAGATAGCCTTAAAAGGCAAATTATTCAAAACAGAAAACCACATAACAACCACTCACCAATGAGAAACGACAGCATAAAAAGAATTAACCCCCACTCACCATAAAAAAGCGTATATTGAATATTACACTGTAACATAAAATTTATCAGACTGCCTCCATTTCTTAGTCATAAACGCGGCGCGGTATCCTATCTCGATGATAGTCTATTAATGCCGCTGATACCGCGACGTTAATGTAACCCGGTATTAACCCCAGCGTGCCAACCCTGTAAGGGGTAATACACACGTTCCACTTTCCACCGACTTTGGATGAAAAGTTGTTGTCTGTGGAGAGAAGCAAATCGGTCCAGATACCCTCGTGACATAGCAGTAGATGATAATATGGCTTGAAATAGGGTTACTACCAATATGACGACCAATAGAGAATTATGGAAGAAAAAGATGTTGCGTCGAATCCAAATGAATTGGAAATGGGCAAGAGAATGATGATGTGACATTGCAGTTATAGCACACTCATTGACGACTCATTGCTGTCAGTTTTGACGACTATCTGTCAATGCTTGGTATCATCTACAAAATTGTCGCAGTTGCGAATTGAACTCAATTCATATCCGACATACCAACGACTGCATCCATTTCAAAATCTATTGTTGAACTGACTGCGGTTATTTTTTCTATCCATCATCTCTCACTTACATGTACACTCCGAAAGAACTGTAGGTGTAAAGTCGTCGATTCAACGTCGTTCTGCAACTGCATGGAAACCATTGTCATATCTCGTTGGAAAGTGGTTCGTGTGTGTGAGCCCTAAAACCACCACTTACGACTTTAGTGAACGGGTGCACTGTAATTGTTTAGGGTTACTTTATGATATGACCGTAATAAGTTTGGTCGATTTAATAATATGGGGTTATGAAGCGGATTGTTTCTGGTTATGGGGGTGGATTTAGAATGGTGATTAGGATGTGTTGATAAAAGATAGCTTGATTTTGATTGTAGTGTGATGGTTGGATACTGTTGTTTGTTGAATTTTTAGGATCGTTTTGATGGCTACATGTATTTATTTGCTACGAGCTGTGCTCGCGGTTTCACCCGCGTAAATCTGGATCCCGTGGGAATATCGAGATGAAAAGTATCCTATGTCCTATTCCAGGTCATGTTCACCCGTGTGTCAATTTTAGCATGAAAATGTAACAAACAAACAAACTCTCTTTCGCATTTATAATATTCGTTAGGATAATTATCACAAAATACCATCGTATGATTCCAAAACTAAACAGTTTGCGACCCAAGAATAGGTTCAATTATTATGACTTATCTCTGTACCCATCATAATTAAGTTGGAAACATATTGTCTACCGATAAAACTGGCATGTAATTCAGTTTAAATAAAAAATATAAATTGGGGGCTTAAAACGGCCAATTTGGCAGAATCATAATAGGAAAATATTATGAATCATCGTAAAATGACACAAACTGACAATTCACAATATTATGATCTGCGTGTAATTCATATTACGAAATAATTCATCTGTTTGACAGTTTTCTATGGAGATTCGTAAAATGGTCCACAAATTATGAATTGCTTTTGTATCAAATTAAAGGAATTGCTAATGACAGCTGGGAATTCAGGAAATTAATTGGTTTTAAAGGAATTGACAATGTGGCCCTTTTAGGCACCCAGATCGGTGTAGCTAACTGTGTGCATGCGAGTCGATTTTGTTGCTTGTATACTCGATTTTCAGTAGATCTAATCACAAAGGTCCCTCAAAAACGTAGTCAAAAGTTCACGAGTTTTCAAGGGGCAAACCGAGCCTTCCGCTCGTTTCCGCGAAACGCACTGGAAATATAACAGTTTCCCTTTTTTGTGAATATAAAATAAAAATTTAGTGGCACACGGCGGGCCAGAGAGGCTGACTTATTGGGCCACGCTCTGCCGGGAGCTGTGAGACTTTTATTTTGGCCAACGTTTGTAATAAGGATTTATTCGTCCATGTGGTTCAGTTAGCTGAGTGTTATAGATAGCTGGAAAGAGTTAAGAGTATACAAATAGTTGAGTACTTACCCAGTCATGTCGCCACTGTAGAGGAGAATCGGTTCCAACATAGGAGTAGTAATCTTTGGCTTAGTGTTGGATAGGTAGCAGCATGACTGTGAGACGAGTTTCTTGTCGGCCTAGAACATAATTGTAGTTTCTAAGAACATTAGTCCTTTTAGTTTGTTTAATATAAGAAGTTTACTCAATGTATATTTTATCATATTAACAACAAACTAAGAACATTAAATATGCCAATTTTCCCTACATTTACTAACGATTCAGGCTTAACTTTATAAAAATAATTTTAATATCTACCTCTAGCCAACCTAAACCTACAATTTCCCAGGCACAAAGAAAAAGTTCTTTCATAAAATAGTTTGAAAGAACTAACCCGTATTACTGCAAATATACCCGGAAAATTGAGCGAACCCCGCGAGAATAACCAAACATTTTATTTCCTTCCCGACAGATGGCATTGCCGTGCATTTTAATATTTAATTTCTAATTTCAGGCGAATAAAGTCGCGGATAACAGCTAGTTTTACATAAATTATACGAACAAATCTTCGTCAAGGGTATGAAAAAGGAAAAGGTGAAAAACAATGGAATTGTGTTTTTTGACCCACATTATATCGCAGGTGAAAGGTGTGTTTTGAGTTGCCTTGTATATGCGAGCCTTATTCCTTGAACTGGTGCAGTGGCTGCATTGAGCAACAATCTTTGTAACTCCACATCACTAAATAGAGTCAAGGAGACAGTCTTCGTTTTGCCACCTCTTCAAAATTGGATTTCTCTACCTACATGATTTTTGTTAATTGTATCCAGGTCTATCCAACAATTTTGAGTGGGCCGAGTGATCTCCAGGGATTGTTTCTAGTGGTGAACCAATATATTTTAGATGGTTGACGTTTCTAACTAGTTGAGTGTCTTACCAATACTCTTTTTTTATCACTCACACACTCAATTTGGTAATCAGGGGCCTACTACCACCTCATAAAGCAGTATTATTCTGTAAGGTCCATCTCTTTGCAATACTGAAGTAAGTGAGATACTAAAGTATTAAAATAATACTGGCCGCAAGGGCTCCTTCCGACTCTTGGTACACAGGGCCAATTACTGAACGATCGATCGTATTGTATAATACCGACTGTAAAAAAAAGAGTAAACGAAAATGTAAACTACGCCTTAACCCTATTTTTGTTAACCCTAAACGTGCTTCCATTCATTACAATCATAACGATAAAACTTGTCGCTTTATTACAACATATCGTAGCCAAATAAAGCAATAAAAGAAAATAACGTGTAGGCAAGTAAGTAATTTCTATGTTGTTAATAAATAAGTTTTCTAACCGAGCTGGCAATAAAATTATACATGAATGTATTAGATGTTTATCAACGTGCACTCAGGGAATAAGGTCAATATGACGTTCTCAGGCGATGGGACACAACTTATGGCTGTTTATGTACTGCTATAATTTTCTAGTCAAATGCTTAGCCTTTATCGTGTACGTCACGGTGCAGATTGATAATGTAGTTCCTGGTGTAATAATATGGGCCCATAAATGTTGGCTGTTATATATGGTCCAAACTGCCATGATCACCTAACAGGGTTAGCGGACTGTTGGTGTTGAAGTCAGTCTCTTATTCCAAGATGATGTAAGGTTTTTGTATCATGCCTTTGATGGGCCTTATCTATCTTTTACCACTTTTCTCAAGAGCCAGAATAACATCTTGTGTCTTATTTCACTAAGATAACACCTATTGGTTTCAAACAAAACCCACAGGAAGAAATACAATGGTCTATCTTGGTTATCCGTACAATGAAACACTATGAACCCCTTCACAAACCAACACTACAAACCCAGTGCGCCAAAATTCAAAATCTCTGAACACATCGATACAGAAAAACATTTCGTAAATTGTACACGCAGAACGTCCCTTGTTTCTGTGACAGCGCAGTGGGTCTGATTGACAGCGCTGACCGCTGCACGATTAATGTACGCACATTGATTGCATACGAAAACGCAGTTTTTTATTGACATTTGTTTGTAAGGGAATAATTGTGGGCGTGTAAATTGTGGTGATGAGGTTTGCCTGCTGTGTGTCGGAAGAAAATCAGTGGAAAGTTGTATCAACGATTTTCTTATTCGCTATCAACAATAAACTTGGCATGGATATTCCTGTCCTTCGATGTCCTTTTTAGATTAGCAGTGCATGAAATTAAAACTACAAATGTTGTTGTCACTGTTTATAAATGAGCTGGTAATTAGCCTTAACGATCAATATTTCTTGAGTCTTCCAGATGCTGGCCTGCCTTAATAAGACTGCTTCTCATTTACACATTAATCTTCTCACACCGTAAACATTATTATCTACCAATACTTATTTTGAACAGATCCGTATCAAAACCCCAAATGAAATCACAAAACATACTCCAAACCTAAACCGAATGTAATCCCACTCACTTCTAACTTCTAAGAACCCATCATAAACATGACTTAGCTACTTGCCCACAAAAATAACACTTTGGACAGTCATTCAACAGTGGGACATTATTCAAGCTCACTAATCCTTCGTGGCTCTGACGGTCTGACGGTCTATAGTAGTCCGTGGCAGGCGTCATTTTTCATTCTTTGTGTAAACGTCGCTTGGCACGCCCTTTCACAAATAGGCACATAAATTATTTATTATTTGCAGCCTGATTTGTATGAGCTTTTGTCATTGATGGGTTCTTGTTGTTGGTTTTTAAAATAGGAGGTGTTGTAGAAACTGTGTGGATTTCTGTTTTCTCCGCCTCCGCCATTGTAGGACTATTTGATCGTTTATTTCATCTGCTTTATAAACCAAAATCCTGTGCCGCCAACTGAAATTTAAAAAACAATAATCAAAGTAATAAACTCACGTCAAATATACAGTCACATGTGGTATTTTTACCACTATAAACATTAATTATGAAGAGTTTATAAAGCTTTTCTTACAGGAAAAAACCAGTCAAACAAAAAAATAAAACAAACGGCTACAAGTTTTACTGCTTATTTAAAAGCACTACTAAAATATTCTCCGAACCAACAAAAACCCGCACATATGTTTTGTAAAACTGAAAGCGTATAAACTTTTACAACCTAGTTTCCTATAAAAATCACATGCAAATGTCTACTACGTAACACAATTTTTTGCTTGATAAAATTTTATGGTCAATGGGAACTTGGCGCCGGCATTATGTCAAGCATCAGGTTACTGACAAATTGCAAGTTTTTTTTTTTGCCAAAAACTAACAACTGTTTTTGGGCAAGAGCTCTCGTCACCTGCCCACTGGGGTGTCCAAAGGACGGCAGCAAGAAGTGTTTGTCAAAGTAAAGATTTATTCAGACCTGTTTTTTGGCTTGCAATTTTCGCCAGCTGCCCAATATGTATCCTGGAGAAGATAAGTGTTTCAGAAGAAAAAAAAAACTTCACAACGATTGAAAGGAAGTAATAAATATCTTATTCCGATGGGCTTGCGCTTAACTAAATTATTGCACAAGTGCCCGACAGAAATTAATGTTTCTTTTTGCTCGTTGATAGTGCCGGATAAGGATAATTCACAAAAGGACTCAATTCAATATTATTTGGTTTTATAGCTAAAAAACTTGAATTTCTTTTCGAGAGTGCCACAGGAAGCAGTTTTGGGTCCAATGGTATTATAATCAAAAACCTGAAGGATCTACTTATAAAAGTGTGAAATGAGCAATAAGGAAACCAAGAAAACAAGATCCTGGCGTACTAAACACTATCCTTCCAGCTTCCTGCCATTGCCATTCTGCATCCACGTTGAATACATTAAAAGATTACGCCATATTTACGACCAACAGCTTTGAAAGCTCGATACAAGACAAACATGAGTGATGCGTGATGAATCTCAGCTTCCTCTGGATTACCAATATTTGAAGACACCTAACCACACATGTGCAGACTAGTGGAACTTTAAGTGGAAGTAGTAAGGTTACTATTTGCATGGCTAGGGGTGTTGTATGGTGGTGCTGCGGTGTTAGTTTTGCGTACAAAGGCGCAATTTGTGCGGTAGTTAGAGGGACCGATGCGATATTTCAGTTTGGTGTTTGTTCAGGCCGCTTGTTAGCGGGTTCAGGATGCGACGGTTTTAGGTGTTAACTCATTGTTTTGACAAGCCCAAGTTTGACTTTGAATTTTATGTGGGATTTTGGGGGATTGTGGTAGGTAAATATGGTCTTAACAGTCGTAAATACAGCAAATAAACGCTAACCATTCTAACTTTTAAGGCATCATCATATTTTATAAAGAACTTGATTATTTATTTATGACGATTTCAATTCTTTGGTAAGTGAATGTTTCATGAATTGCGTGATAATCTAGGAATATCTCAATAATAAATGATTAGCATCCACAAGTACTAATAAAAATATACAACAGAAAAAGCTTTTCTCCATTTACCTATCGCAAATCTTTGATAGAATCATCAGAGTATTTAAAAGCTTAACTTTAAAATGCAACGCAAATTAAATACATGATCAAAAACTGGTTTAAAAGCCAAGTGCCTTCAAAACTTAAGTGGTGTCTTCCTTTGCTTGAGGAAGTAATAAATTTCATGCTGCGATGCTCTTGCGCACGCAAAGTCAATGTTTGTCCAATGTGTCATTTTATGGGAATTTTATGGAGGAAACGTGCAAAAAATGCCATAGATAGACACATTACGGTGTCGTGTTTTCATGTACTTTTTTGCGTGTAAATGTGGTAATTCTTTCCCTTATCGTGAGTTGTTTTATGAGGACATGAAAAGTGTTTTTGTGGTATAATTTTATTGTGAATATTATTAATAGTGTTGTTGGTCGGTAAGTAGATGTTACGTTCATTAAATGAAACAAACGTTACTTTAGCTTCTGTTGCCAGTTATGAATTTATTATTAACTTTTTAATCGACCACTTGAAATTACATGCATTTTTCTTTCCATATTAAGTTTATCAGCAAATATCTTAACTTGCCAGTTTGGCTTGACTGACAAATACATGTACTTTTCACTTAGCTAAACAGGGTTTTTGCACTATGTTAAACACACTTTTTTTTTTGGGGGCAGATATCTTCAAATGACTTTTCCCGCTCTGAGCGGAGTGGGAGAAGAGCGGGTGTCAGACTTTTACTGACTAAAACTTACCCGTGTTCCTTCAGTTGCCTGTTGCCAAGGTCCCGGTATCCCTTTCGGCCTTTCCCGCAAATGTTAACCACTCTGGCGTTTATTCAAGCATACACCTCACCTTACCATCGTTCGTCGTTCATTCTTTACCTTTCTGAATATATAATTTCCAATCCATAGTCCAGGCACAGATCCGTTCATCTGTGATAGTATAACGCGTGAACCGTTTAATTCCGCCGTCGATCCACAGCCGCAAGGAACGGAAACGGCCGCGAATAAATCAGCGTTAACTTCACCCGCGGGATGGAGAGTCGCTGCAAAAACATTTAGCACTTTTCTTTAATTTTTGTGATACTTTTTTATTCTGTTTTAGGTAAGTATCTTTTGATGCCCTGTGAGTATAGTTTCAGAGATCCAGGATGGCCAGTTCTATCCTGTTTTCTTCGGGTGGGAAGTCATAAACTTTCATAGAAAAAAACAAGTCTCGAACGACAGATCAACAAAATCACCGAGAAATAGACTGGTTTCATGAAAGTAAGCTGGAGTTTGAACATATTTATCAGAGTTATGTTACTGTTCGATATCAGTTGTATCCCAATTTACCAGAAGAAAACATCACTGCTGCTCACTGACATTTTTCACCGACCATTTTCTCAGATATTTTCATCAGAACTGTAGTAAATAAATGTACCTAAACCTGTAGAAGCTAACAAAGATAAACTACAACCGGTAAAACTAACTGTATTTCTAAAAATGTTAAATCGAAAAATCCTTCAGCACTACCCACATTTTCAGGAAAAAATTCAGTTGTCAATAAACAGGCACATTATCATATGAACATTTGTAAGGTCATATGAATCGTCGGTTAATTCGCCCGGGCGACTAACAACCACAAGGAGCGGAAATGAGGTGAATAAATCAAGTTTAACTCCACCCGGGGGAGTGCGGTACGGTCCGCAGAAACATTTAGATCTGTTTACTTTGTTTTAATTTCAGGTTTATAATGTTATTAATTTTATTTTCTTTGAAGAATGTATTTATTATTTCTTTCGAGCAAGTATAATTAATTTGAATTTATCTGGTAAAGGTTTATTTAAGGTGAGGTTCAAAGTGAGGTTAATTTAATCATTTAAAAAGGTTATTTGAGCTTACCTGAACTTGGTTCTTTTAGTATTATTTTATATAATCGGAAGATGGTTAAACGTCAATTTTTATTTCAAAATTAGTTTTTATTGCCTGAGAAGTCTTTACGTTTAGGTATATTTACATTATTTTTTTCAAAGTGCATTAAAGTCAACGGTTACCTGTGTCTTAACAGATAAGTTAATAAATCAACACTTAAAAACCTCTGTTTAAAATGAGAACATCAAAGGAAAAGACATACCCACAAAAATTACCCTAACCACATAACCCCACAGAACTGACGCTGCTAACCGTACTCATATTCATTAGTCGGGCCATTAATTATTTTTTGTTGAGCCCTCGACTGTCGGCTGTCAGCGTTTACAGTTTCATTTAAATTGACAACGATGACTGTCAGCCATGATGTGGACTGCGCAGTGTCATTCCAACGAAGCACGACGTATGGGGACCAACCAGTAAATCTTGACATTTGGGGGTGGCGCTGCCGGCTAAGACGTCTGTCAAAATGTTGTACTGGTTAGGAGTTAGTTCCAAATTTTGCCACGTGTGTAGATATGCTGGACTGTATGTTGACCATTTCTGTTTAATGTGTCAGTGACGTAAGTGGGGCATGCGAATTAGTGAAATGGAAATGTGCTGTGGATATTTTTGATGTGTATCATCGTGATGTTATTTTTATTACTTTTCTATTATAAAGTGTATAAGGAATAGGTGCACTCTCTCTTCCCTCACTCTCACAGTCCCATAGCACAGCAATCCGACACGACCAGAGACGTGCTTTCCGAGGCACAGGGGTATCACACCGCCAACTTCCAAACTCCGAGCTATTACTAAGAAATTCCTAATGGTGAACCCAGTATCATTTTGCCTAACCTGGGAATCAAACCCTCCTGGGTTTGATTCTCGTGCTCAGTACTAGCGCTTGCGACCACACAGACTAACGAAGCAAAAAAAAAATCTTTTCTATGAATGAAAGTTTCACCACACAATTTAAAGGTTCTACAAACAAAAACGATGGTACCTACTGTCAATGCATAATTTGACACCAATATTGTATAATAAGTAAGGTGCAACTGAACGGAACAAAGGCAAATGTCCTGTAAAAGTCCTCTTTCATGGCCAGCTGTGGAATTGTACAGGTTGAATATCCAAAAAGGTAAAACTTCAAACTATGTGTCCAATATTTCAGCACAGAAAAAAACAAAAATCAACGAATAAAATAAATTCATCGACGACATCAAATATCAAAAGCATGAGTGACTGCACATTTTTCACAAACCGGCGAAATATCGATCGAGTAGGGCGACCATGACTCGGTACCGTCCCCTGGGATATCCCGGGACGTGCCCGGTCGTGTCGGGATCGCGGGACCGGAACGAGCCCGGGATAATTGTTACCTCATTGCTGACAAGCCGTTTGTCTTGTCTTCCACATTGTTTAATGGATTGGTGATTTGTTGTGAGCTAATTGTGGAACGGTTTTCGTTTATTTTTGGGTGGAGGGGCTTTGATAGTGTTGTGTGTTAGAATATCGATTGATTCTTGACTATCAGAGTTTCAATTCAAGACACAAATTATTGAAACTTGTTTAAAAGATGCCAAACTAACAAAAGTCTGATTTGCTAGCTTTTGAACAATAATTATACACTCATTTTGCATTAAATTATATTGTTAATTAATCCAAAAACGCCCATTAGAAAGAAGAAATAAAGGTTTAAAGTTTTCTCATATCCAAGACCTCCCAAATGAATTTCTAAAGCATATTCTCTCAGACTGACGGACGGACAATACGACCACCACACTTCGCCCATAAAACAAGACATCACCCCACTACACGCTCCATCTGACGCCAACACGCAATAAAAACATAATTTACGACTCCTTAAATTCAAAATAAACAATCCCAAACTCTAAAATATGTAACAAATTGTTAATAAGAGTATTAATACATTATTTCTTAAATAACTTGACAATAACACAGTGTGCCACACGTGTGTGCTATTAGATGTGGCCAACACTTTTATTTATTGTTGAACACGTAGTAAATTAACAGCTTTACGGCCGTAAGACAATTTTTCAAGAAGTCCATTATCCGTTGCTACTGTTGTGTTTAGAATATTGGGATTTGAGCAGCAGTGCTCAATCGTTTTATTTTTGTTACCGTGCTACATTTTCAATAGATCTTGAACCAAAAGGTGCTCAAGTTACTTAGTTTTCATTTAATTCTTACTTCATAGGATAGCAGCATGAGCTATAAACTAAAACAGAGCAGTATGTAAGCTAAAACTATTAATTTAAAATTAAAAAGCTTTTAGAAAACATCCATGCAGAATTAAATTCCAGCATACTTAAATTAGACATTAAAAATGATGATCCTAAATTGCAATTATTTTATTTTATGCGCAAATATGATGTCTTGCCTTGAGAAAGCCCATAATATCGCAACCCCAAAACACACTGTTTGACAATCTCTGCACCACTTAAGATCTCTTACACACTTACGACAATCTTGGCAAACCAGCTAATGTGAGCACAGTAAAATACCGCTTATCGATTCACAACCATTTTATAACTGCGCAAATGCGAGATGAAAATACACTAAACTATTCATCCGATGAATTTAAGTGATCCAAATATACCTCTGATGTGTTTAACAGATGATGGCAATTAGTAAATGTGTGTACACGTCGATCTGTAATTCTTTCGACGTGCGAATATAATCAATTTTAATTTGTGTCATCCTCAATTAGTATGCAGCATCGTGAAAAGCGTTAAATAACAGTTTTTGTTAATTACTGTTATTTCTGGTTGACGTGTCACACGCCATTTTCAATCTTCGTTTATTGACGTGGTACTTATTTATTTATATTGAACCGGCCAGATTAAGTACCTACCTATATAAAATTATTCCATCCATAATAAACTAAGTGCTGGTTATTACCGACATACCGATTCGTTTCCATTATATTTTGTTACCTACAGTCTGTAAATCTTGTCTCCAAGTCCACTCATATACCTAGTACTAGAATTCATCATCACGTTTGCTCAATGCTTGTTGGCGATTTCAGGAAATTAAACTTAGGATTCCTATTGAGGCCATCTTATACCTTTAGATACCTTGTCAAGCTAACGATTGAAGGAAATTCATAATCCATTGCTTCATATATGTTTGAAAAAATCGTCTGCTCAACTACGTAAATAACGCAATGAATGGTGAGGAATTGACAAATTGAAAGTCATAGCAAATGCTAGTATGTTATTATCTTGCAGGGATCTATAGTACGAAATACTCCTAGTAAAACATTTTGTGAGAAATTGCTACTTGCATCTTCCATTACGAAACCGTTCTCCTCAGCTATCCCGTTTTAAACCTTATCAGATAACTCAACCACATTATTCACACCATTTCCATTCCATTTTTCACTTTCCCGTCCCATAATTATTTCCTCTCAAGTTATTATCTTATCCGAACCATCAACATGACATCTAACCTCGCCCTCGCCGACGTTAAAATGTGTATAGCAATTAAGAAGCTGAAAAAACGAAAGCAAATGTCGCCGACCATCATCGCATGGGGCCCCGAGATCAGAAATAATACTTACTTATGGGATTAGGATATCATATAGAGCTGTGCGCATGAATTTTTTATTTTATTTTATTGTGCCAAACAGAGAAATAAAGACATTCTTGAAATTTTGTGTGGTGAACCGTAACAAACTATTGTTGTAATTCTATTTAGTTAATTGACGAAAGAATTTTATGGGTTTTCTAAATAGCCTCTCTACGTTAACTCATTTGTACGGCATCCACTCTCTGTGGATGCCACAAATGTTTCTTTAGAAAAAATATTTCTAGAATACATCCAAAGAGTACCAACGCTATATAATAAATACAAAAATATTCTAAACTATACATAAATATGTTATAAACTATTTCTTTATGAAAAGCCCCGTCACAAATTTTAATAAGCTTAATTTAGATACTGCTACAATTCATTAATCATACTTCTCATAAGCTTCTGTGAATTCTAATTTAATATAAGTCATAATTCAAACTAATTTATTACTCATGACGAATTAAAATACGCACTCCAACATCCCATTACCTACTTCTCGATAAAATATGGAGTTACGTTAAAAATTTCAGCAACAATATATTAAATTCGCCGACAACAACAGGTGCAAACAAAAAATCATAAAAAATATACGTCACATCATTCTGCGATGTGAAATAAACATCTCTATATAAATGCGTAGTGTTGTGCCGTGACATATCGACAAACAGATGGCCGGCCGTCGCGGCCGTCACAACATCAGCTAATTTATGCGCTCCTTAACGCCCGTCCCACCTATTAGTTGCACGCAGTATATTTCATGCGGCCGTGTAGGGCGACAATTATTGCTGTCGTTTATACAATGCGTTTTATAACAGTTGTAGGCATATTTCGTTTGTGATAGGCAGTTAGGGAGTTTTCTTTTTTATTGCTTGTCGTAAATTTGGACTCGTTTTCGGTTAATTAAAAAATTGGCCTGTTTATGTTTATTACAGAAGGATTAGGTATCCAAGTTTTATAGAGTCGGGTGTAAAAACTTGAAAATGTTCATATTCTATGCCCCAGTATTTTTCATGCTTGAATATGATGTTTGAATGTACTGTACCTAATATTTTCATACCATGTTTTCAGATAGTATAGGCTAATGTATCTATAACAAAACAAAGTCATTTGCAAAATGCAGCAGCAGTAGGTACAATCACAATCTTTCAAAGAATGTGCAACACAATCTTCAGACGTTCACATTGACTTTGTCCTGCCATTAAAATGTGGCGACACTACATGATGTAAGTATCCCCAGCCGAGTTTAAAGCTGCTTTTTATTTCTGGAACGCATCGCGACTCACAGCTCAACGGCTTTCATCTTGTAAACTTTATTAATCGACATGACTCCCGGACACATGCGCCCCATCACTATGGTATTTTACGAACTAAAAACGGGCGCCTTCATCGATGAGTTAACGTTACATTGACGCATATGTGTGGAGTTTAATACAAGTAAGTGATACGGAAGGGGTAATGAATGTGGGTGGTAGAAAACGCAGCGTCATTCATTTGACAACGCAGACAAATTATCGTGTAGAATGTTTATGTTAGCAGCTTTTGTTCGAAGCAGCGGGCAATCAGTCATGTTCATTCAAAAATGAGGTTGAAAAGCCATTGTTGCGGCTTCGCGAACGTCTCTGTGTATAATGATCCATATCATACGTTCTGTAAGGATGAAAGTGTGTTATTATTCATGGAAATAAGTCACTGTCGTGTGTAATAAGGCGGTTGCAACGGATATTTTAATGTGTGTCGAGGGAATTAGAAGCTGCGTTAGTGCTGCTATAAATTTCGGGGATGGGCTCATATTTTTCACGTGTTGTATGGTGTGGTGGGAACGTGTGATGTTTGTTTTGAAAAGTTTGGGTTAATGAGTTTACATAAATTAGAAATTATCGTAATATTTAGATATATTTGTTTCGAGTCTTTTATTTTTTGTGAAATAATGAAAATAGAACACCGACAACATCTATCGTAAACACCGAAAAGACATTTATGTCAAACTAGCTGCGCCACGCGGTTTCAACCGCGTAAGTCACGATCCCGTGGGAATATCTGGATAAAAAGTACCCTATGTCCTATTCCAGATCATGGTTTGCCCATGTACCAGATTTCATCTAAATCCGTTCAGCCGTTTTAGCGTGAAAGCGTAACATACTAACAAACTCACTTCCGCATTTATAATATAGTGAGGATTTCAGCAGTCGCTTCAAGAATAACTCTTAGAGTCAAGATCTACAAGAACACTTTTATCTTGGCCCCACTACAGTATCGATAGAACCCTAGCCGCTCACAACACGTAGTCAATTGAACAAGAACGGTAAACAAAACAAGATCAAAGAAGTCCTAATGGAATCAGGTTAACATCTGGCAGAGATACCCATACCCGTGTATGACATTCGTCAAGTACAAGCTTGGTGCTTACGGACAAAACAGAATTTTATAGAGGAACTCGTTCTTCTAGGACAAAGATGAAATAAAATCTGCAAATATCAAGATACGCATCGAACGACAGACACGACACGACACTTGCACACAGCTAAATCTTGATGTTAACCTTGCTCAGCTACAAAACAGAACAGAACATTGATATTTTATTTCTTCAATCATCGAACAAAAGAGGTAAATAGTAACCGATATATTTATGAGTATATCGCTGGCTATTTACCTCTTTTTCGTATTTGCTTAAAGTCAAAGTCAAATAATTTTTTTCAAGTAGGCACATTAAAGGCACTTTTGAACGTCAAAAACAAAGAAATAGAACTAATTCTAGTTGCCCCTTCCAAAAGGTAGTTTTCGTATGGAGAAGAATGGGCAAGAAACTCCAGGGTTACTGTTTAAAAAAATATTTTGAATACATCAATTATATAATTACATGTGAATACGATTACTGTACCACAATAGGTAAAAAGAATTAAAAATAGAGCAATGACAAATAAATAGTTAAGTTTAAGCGTTAAGCTTTAGTTCTAGCTTCGTGATTCCTACCAAGATAATTATTAAGAGCTAAACTCGTAGCTCGAACTGCGCTCACCCACGAAATGAAATCTCCAGCAACAACTCAACTATCACAACACGCATCGAACAAAAGGGTAAACAAACAGCGATCAAAGGAGCTCCTAATAGAATCGAGTTAGCATCTGGCGCAGACACCGACGTGTCCCTAATTGACAGTAATCAATTTCGCGTGGACCGCTTTCAATATTCTCTCATCTAAGATTTTTCTCGTTTCTCGTTCGTTTTTATATCGGCCTCTCGTCTCGTGAATTTATCGCTCAATTAGTCTTGTTTAATAGCCGCCTGCTCCGCTGATGTCTGCTTCTAGCGCCTTTCAGGGTTGGCGCGGACCGAAGGAACATATTTTATGAGCTTTTGTGGGGTGTATATTAAGATTTCTGAAGCTATTCGTAAAGGCATGTCACTATAACACACCTTTGCGAAGGTCTTTAAATTAAATATACAAAAGTATAACGAAACACTAATGAGAAGCTTTTTAATAAGCTCCCTTAATACAGAACAGGTGAAATCGATTGGTAAACTAATTAGAAATGCAAATAATTGTCATAATTAAAAGGTCGCTTTACCTGCAAATGACAACCTTGTCAACACAATTGACGCAAGACAAAAGTTCATATTAATATTGAGTACAGAAGGCTTAATTAAGAAGGTATCGGAACACGCAGCCTTCACACTTCAAGCAGAAATAAACTCCATTAATATGCGTGTCACTTGGCGACTGCAAAAACTGTCAATCCAACTTCAACAATCCTTGACAAGTAAACATAAAAACAATAACATTCCCACTACGCAAACCAAATACAGAGCATTTACAATTTCACTTAAGAAGTTAATAAAAGAAACAGTCTGTCGCGACGTCTGACCTCTTAACTGACAGACAGACGGACAGACTGACAGCTGACAGCTAGACAAAAGTGCTGAACAGACAAGCGCGCAGTTGCACAAGTTATGCACTTGCTATTGTGGTTTTTGCTTTAGAATGTCAATTGAAATGAATGGTATATTGCGCGGCATTTTATTTTGTATAGTATTTTGTAGTGCTCTTTGCTTCGACGTAGAAATATGCATAAGCTTGTGGCAGGGGCATTTGAACCGAACTGATTAATTGTTACTCCTAAAACACAAACTGAAAGGACCAATGCAATGTTTGCCAGAGCTTATTTTAAATTTTGAATTGCTTTTGATTATTTTTTGTTTTACATTGTTCTCACATAAAGAAGCAACAAGAATACTGTACTCAGGATTTTGTAATATCTATATACATTTTTAAAAGAGTGTCCTTGGAGTTTCTTGCCCGTTCTTCTCCATAGAGATCTACGTTTTGGAATGGGCAACTAGCTTCAACTCTCTGACTAACTGACCGACTCTTTGATAATTCAAAAGTCTGTAAATGGTTTAATTAAATAAATGCTTTGAGTTTGAGTTTGCAAAATAACTGTTTTTTTTTTTGCATTAGTCCTTTCACTTTCTTTCAGATTGAATTACTATTCAATCTGAAAGAAATTAAGTAAAGATTTTGGCAAGAGAAGCATTTTCATAGATGAAGTGGTTGCTATAGACAAAGATAAAGTTTTTGAAGGCACGTAGAAGTTTTTGTAGGCGTTCAGAGAGAGAAGAGTTCAGAAGATTGCTAAGTCCAAACTTATCCTAATTTACGAAATACCTTTACACAACTCGAAATAACCTTAAAAACTTCCTGCACAACCAAAGAAATCCCAAATTTTTAAACCTGAACCAGCCCTGACGGCTTGAAAGACGCAGAGAAATGGGATTAAATTAATTGTCGCATCAGTCACGAGGGCGTCGGGGTGTTTTTTATTAGTCGAGTGCGCCCCGGGCCCCGCGCCCCCGCGCCCTCCCTGCGCCCGCTCGCACAGAGTAAATCACGCGGAACCATGGACGTGGGAAACTGTGGAAGTGCTGAATTATTTTGTGGAAGTCAATTTGTTTTGTTACCGGTAGGTATTTTTTTGTTTTTGATTTTGTTACGGTTTATTAGTGATTGGTGGTTAGATGGTCCTTTGTTGTGGCTATTGGAGGAAGTCATTGTCTCTGTGGTAAATCAAAATTGCGTGAAATTCTGAATGTGATAGAAATTATTGTTAGATTTGTCTGATATTTTATTATAGGATTTATTTCATTTTTGATATTTAAATACAAAAGACGCATAATTTTGTTTTCAGTTCTTACAGACAGAAAATTAACCATTTGCTTTCATATAAATATTCTTACTAAAAATATAAAACCTTCAAAGCTACTAGGTAAAACATTTTCCAATAAAAAATAACAAAACCTTAAATATGATCCAGATAATACGAAATAATCTGTTCTCTATTTATAAGTTTGTCACAAAATTATAGTGAATGACAGAACGTATGATATATATGGGGATTTGTGGACAAAAAGTTCACAAATCCCCATTGATGAGGATTGTCAATGGGGATTAATGGAATAACCCGTAATACCTACTAAATATCGACAAACACAATATACTTACCGCATCCACGCAACCTCATTCGCTCCTCCCCACTGGCGCGCCCAACCGATTTGTTCGTGCTTTGATCTTCGGCGCGATTTATCGACATTATTTTTAACGCCGATGCCCATCACTACGGCCTGAGTGATAGACTCGGCACTGAACTTATTGCCGACGTATTATTTACAAGTAAATTGGGTTTTGTATAAAGCTTTCCTATTTGTGTGTGTAATCATGGAGATATATGTTTTTTGTACAGAAACAAGAGGACTAAGACACTGTAACCTTTGAGGCTCCCGCAGACAGGCGAGCCGCGACACCGGTAGAAAGTTCCATGAATATTTCATAGAAATTTCTCCACCTGAGTCGCGTCGCGCCTGACTCTGGGAGACTTTACTTTTTCAAAATATAGAATTCGCCTTTTTTATTGTTTTCGTATTTCATCTGGGGGCTTAAAACGGTCACTTTAGCAGAATCATAATAAAAAAATATTATGAATCATCGTAAAATGTCACCAACTGACAATTCATAATATGATCTGCGTGCAATTCATATTACGAAGTAATTCATCTGTTTGACAGTTTATTATGGAGATTCGTAAAATGGTCCACAAATTATGAATTGCTTATATGTCAAATTAGAGGAATTGCTAATGACAGCTGGGATTCAGGAAATGAACTGCTTTCAGAGGAATTGCTAATGTGGCCGGTTTAGGCCCCCTGGTCTAAGTAAGGAAGGAACCCTATCCTTTTTCTCTTCATGGCTTTCACATCTTGATTATCTTAAATGTTTGCTAAAATTTGAAATAGCTTCAAAAGCTACGTGTTAGGCATTGGTATGGAGAAAGAAAGAAAATATTATGTTTATTTGTTTACCTAAACATGACGCAAAGAACAAGTTGGAAGAAAATATTCGTCACATCCACGCAAAACGGCCATCGCTCAGCATAATGCTGCGACGCTATGCGAAACAGAGGCCCAGCAATGGTTTTCAGCGTCAGCAGGCGTTGACGTGATTTGAAGTGGAGAGGGAGATTTTTTGTGAATGCAATCCTCATTGGACTATTGACAAACGCAACCTGACTCACGACTGGAACCAGAAAACTGCCACACACGACTTACTCATACAAAATCATGGCCGGAAATAAAAAACTTCCAGACCAATACTTATGCAGATTATCAAATAAATGCACAGATCAATGGTAACTCAACAATACAATACATATTCTCACAACGACATCAAAGTACATACAAATTACAAAACACTGAGCCATAACTCCATACGTCTGCTCATGACCAGAATAATAAGAGGGGTAACATAAATATCGTTTAAAGTTATTGTGATCTTCATCGATGACTGTAATGTTCCATCACTATAGATTGAAGGATTGATGTTTCTTTGTTTTTTACCTTATACGCAGTCTCTATTTTTATGTGCGAAAAAATCGTGTGAAAATATCATATATCAATGTAAAACGTAAGCATAAGGTGTTTGATTTTAATACTCTATTCGTAGGATGACCAAAAAAAGCAATCAATACGCCTAGCCAGGTTGACAATTTGTCGCCAAAATCAAGATTTCCAGTAGTGCTGTCATTACTCTCCCTTTTGCATAGGTATCCCTAGAATAAGAATGTTAGTCATTCTCATCCTCAGCAAACTCAGGTATCGTAATTTTTTAAATGATGAGGTAATCATCAATTAAGCATGCTAACTGAACAATAGGGCGATAATCGTCTCAGTGTCACAATACATGCTATTACTCTGACTGTCAAACTTTCAGGCTTCCATCTGCCATTGTATTGGATGTTATAGGTATTTCACCAATGAAACCATTTCGTCACCTCAACTTACTAAGTGACCCGGTCAGCTGACACATCCAATAAATCCCTTCTTAAAGACCTTCACAACTAAACAGACGTCAATATTCACAGCACAATGATCACAGCATGTAATACATGATTACAACACTTGTACCAATCTCGAAGGACCGGCCATCTTGTGGCAACGTGCTATCATTTTCCGTTCCCATTGCAAGCGGTCGTATATAACCACCTCACGCAGTGATTTGCAGCTTACCTAGTGGGACATACGGACTAAAGGGATGAGCGAAATGAGCGAAAACTGTTTTTGCTAACCTTTTCTACGTATCCCTTTCCTAGGCTAAGTCCTCATTTGATTTTTTCGCATTAACACGCTTCTTCTTTGCTGAATTAAAGGAAAGTAACTCGACACGCCTGAATGAAAGTTAGGTACTGCAAATAAAAAATAAAGAACATGCCTATACCTACTTTACTTTTTACTTTTTTTATATTTAATTTTTTTACAAAAGCACGAAAACAAAATCGCTGTTCCACATTTATGTTCGCTCTCGTCACACTCGTCAAAATGAAGGGAACAGCTGATTTTTTTTCGCGCTTTTTATGTTGGTCCCGTAGTGAAAGTTGTTCAGAATGATGAGTACAATAAACCCTTAAGAGGATCTAAACAAGTAAAATTTAACCCTATACATTTATTAGATTTGTAATCCAGCTTGTCCAAAATATTGTAAATGCAATTTTACTTTATTTTTTTTGTTATTTAGTGTTTAATTTAACCAATATCTTCCACCTTCCACAGACCGACCTCTCACAGTCATGTACTTATATGAGTAAGTCTTATCCAGGTTCTTCAATTGTATTTCGATGATCTACCACACACATAATCATCGAAGTAGCTTCCATGAAATATTGTCCGTTTTTTTATGCTTCGGTGATGTAGTTACAAAAAAGATCACATTAAGTTTTATTTTTCTAATTATTTTTCTCATGTTAAGTTTAGTTTATTAATACGCATTTTAGAGCTCATATATACATTAGCACAAAATAGCAATCAGATTCACACTTTCTACATAAATCTCAATAATAGATAGCGTAACGCAATTCCTACAACATGTTTACAAGACATTTAGTATTTTTCCACTGCCTACCAATTTTAAGTTCACCCATTTACATTCAGCGTACTCGTCAAACTGTCCATCCGTATGTCTCGTCCGTTTTCATCAACAGCCAGTCAAATAAACCAAAGAAACGGGCTTCGCATATAAAGGGCTGGATATGTCACAGCTATGCCTAATGAACTATTTGAATGTAGGCCTTATTGGCCGCGGATAAATAAAGAAATAAATGTGAAGTACGCGTCGTGCGCTCGCGCAAGCTAATCTGCTGTTTAAGACCGTATTCATAGTGTGGGGTGGGATTGTTGGGTAAGTTTTGTCAAGGTGATTTTTCGTGATTGAATTTATTTAATGGGAAAATAATTATCAAAGAATTAAAGATGTCCAAAAAATATGCCAATTAAATACATTGTAATATCACAGAACTGCTAAATTCAGCTGCTGAAATCCAATAGTCAGCAAAGATTAGTTCAACTTATGTGCTAACGATTAAAACGGTGCCTAAAAAAGCAGTCACCTTGGCATAATAAAATTAGCCTACTGCTGGGATACACGCCTCTTCTTGGTGAGAGGGAGTGGGCCGTACACCACGCGGGCTCAGTGCGGGTTGGTAGATATCACATAAAAAAGTAATCACTCACAATCTTTTGAATACATGGACCGAACAATAAATTCATAACACTCTGAAAGATGCTCGCTCACATATAACAAATAATAACTTTAAAAAATGTAACTAAATAAACTTTAACAGACATCCCAATAAAGACATTTTATATTTAAAACATCATCGCGTTGATGTCTACTCTGACAAGTTGCTGACGTCACAAAACGGTACAGCTTAGTCAACAGGTCGACCCAGAGTTGAAATCCGATGACAGATACGGGTCACTAAGTAAAATGTTTAAATTGAGAACCAGTTTCATGTTTATTTTAAATTTTATTTGGTTTCATTTGACCCTTTTGTACGTGACGATGTTGTATTTATTTTCAAAAAACTTGGTATTGTATAATTGTAATATCTACAGCGGCTTATAATAGCACCGCTTACTTATGATTTATGTTGCTTTTATATAGCTGTTATCTCTTACCGTTTTTAATAGCCTCGCGTTGCTAAGGACCACTTTAAGTCACGTACGCGTTCCAAACACCTACGTTAACACCAAGGTACTCCGGCATTACCTGGAGCACTTAAAACTACTATTCATCTTCTAAAACAAAGAGTCGTAAAACCCACAACTCCTTGAAAAATAAAAATAAAGCAGCTGCCAGACTTTTCAGGCGACAGAAATTGCAACAGACAGGCAGCACTATGAATAGACCGCGTTGCGAGAAGTGGGCTTCACGTTTGATTGAATGTGAAAATTATACGGCCGGTCGCGGCGACGACGCGCCAGTGTGGAGTGCTCTTTATATTACCAAGTTTTCCCATAGGAACAGTCGGGAATCGCACTATGTTTGAATGTCAAATTAACATGTTTAAGAATATGTTAAGGTATTAATGTTGTTAAATAAATACTGGGAATGTAAATTACGAAACAATTGTAAAAGTTAAACGCTTTGTATTGTCAACATGACGAACGGGCGTCTGGGCTGGCAAAACTATCTTTATTTATTCATGTAACGCAATCATATTGGCAACACGTTTAATAAAAAGCTAAAACAAGAGGCAATCATTCAATAAATAGGCAGTATAATTTGTCAATGATTTATACAGTACCCACAGCAGTAAATTTATTTATTTATTTAACTATTTATGCACACACATATAAATACAGACAACAAGAAACGAAACTGAAAAATACGTACAAAGGCAATGCTTATTTCTAAAGAAATCTCTTCCAGCATACCTGCGATAGGAAAGTAGATAGAAGAGATGAAAAAATATATAAAAAATGATAAATTTATCAATTATAAGCCAAGGACCACACGTGAGTCTGTTTCCGTACATTTCAAGCTAATAAAATCCTGCTATACGACTCCACCCATAAAACCAGCCGCTGTCAGATTAAACAATGACAGTTTTCGAAGACTGACGGTCGCTTCACGGGTAGTAAACCGTCACCTTCTTATAGATAATGGAAAAATCTGCAACATTCAGATGCGGTGGCAACAACAGCATCGTCTGCTCTCACAACCCGCACGGTAAGTATTGGTCCTCTGAGACCGGGCAACTCTTGGATCATAAGATAGGTGATTTGTGGCGTTTAAAACTAACATTTCTGCCTCGTTGGTATATATTCGAACGAGCTACTGCTGACCCTGAAGTCGTGGGTTCGATTCCTAGGTCGGACAAAGTGTTATTGGGTTTTGTCTGTAGCAGCCCGGAGTCTGGATTTGTGCCTGTTGATGGCAATAGATTCGCCCCCTATTACAAGGGACTCAAACATAACTGGCGAAATGGGGGTATACTATAGGTACACCTCTGCCCAACCCTTTGATATTCAGGCATGATGTTATGTTATTTCTGAAAAACACATCGAAAAATATTTCTTAGTTTTCATGTCAATTCCCCGTAACCACAACACCAAAAATTAACCACCTAATCCCCCCCACAATTCCTACAGCAGCATAACCTGTAACTGGAAACTAACGAATAAATACAACGCCTGTTACAATAAACGGCCGATGTCTCGGTTTATGTCCGATGTTAAATCCGTTGATTTTAACTGCAGTTTTATGGACTACTCGTGTTGATTCGGCGTCAAGTTACATGGGGTTGAGCACACTGGGTGATTATTGAGCTTCCTTTAAGTTTTTTGCAGCATTAGGTTTTGATTTTTTTTGTATATAAATTGGTTGTTGAAGTAGAAATTGCTTTATTATTTTAATATGTCAAAATCAAAATCAAAAGTCATTTATTCAAATTAGGCTGAGAATCAGCACTTTAGTCAAAATTACATAAGACAGTCCCCCAAAACGCCCACCCTTCACCAATTCCTAGTGCTTTAGCTGGGAAGAAGAAGTGGCGGAACAAACTCCCCAGCAGCACAGCTGTCTGTTCAGTAAAAAAAAAAAAAATCTATACTATGTTACTACGACCTCATCTATTTTCCCACCACCAGGATAAAACAATGTTCATCTTCGCGTGCTATGACACCGGCGAGAGTGAAAATCTCCCGTTCTTTGGAAGTTAAGGAAAAAGAGTTTCTTGCTGATTTTGATGAACGATTCCAGATGATTGAATTAGGCCAGTATTTTCTATCAACTGCAAGTCATAAATGTCCAGCAGGATATTGGTGTGCATTTCTAGAAGTTGACTAGAGAAAATCTCTTTACACCAAGTGCCCTTAGAGCTCACGAGCTCTTTAATCTCACTCTGAAACCAGGAAGATCTCAATAATTAGAGAATGCTGAAACAATCGCTCCGTGTGTACAATCAAATCGGTCGCTAACAATAAAATCCCCGCGATCGGCGCGGGCGCAGGCGCGTTTTATCGCACACATAAAAACGTCAGTGCGGACGCAACACGTTAATTTATTTTATTGTCATTTAAAACTTTAATTTACGGATGTTTACTAATGTGTCCGACACGATGAGTGTCCGTCTGTCCTTGTGCGTTTAGTATTAGTTCAGTTCGAGGAAGTCTAGGAATGTCAGATAGTTATTGTTAAATCTTATGTATTGTCACTGTAGTAAAGTGTTGCGGTCTAAAGTTTTGTATAGAGCGCCAGAATTGAAATACAATGCGATTTCAAAACCAGTTAATTTATTGTTTTTTGAAGACGGACAATTTTGCGCTGAATTTTAGCACATTTTTTTAGTGTTTACGTAATAATAACATGGTGCTATTTCGCATAGTAAAGTTGCAAGTAAAGTTTTTTTTTTAGGCAGTTGTTATTAGGCAACGCTCATACATAGCCACTTGGTAAAATATATCGCCCAAGTCACATCACCCGAAAACTATCTTCAAGCTCTCGCAAGTCTTATCAAAACTACTCAAATCAAGTTTAAAACCCAGACCACCATCACACATCACAAACTCCTCACGTAAAAACACGAGCATATCTCACGAATTAATCCGACCCATAATTCAGAGACGTAAAATTTCGCTTCAAACTGCACATTTAAAAGCAATAAAATCAAAGAGATCTGAGAAGTAATAAAGCGTTCAAGTACAGAAGATTGTGGACATAACATACATATCTTTATCGCCGTCGTCGCTCGTTCATTACACGCTGTAAAATATATTGGAGCCGAGCTCTTAACGCAAATTGACGCGACATCTAGTTTTGGAGTGAGGAAATAAAAATGTTGGCCGAGTTATCAGGTTGTTTTCGATACTGATTGGTTGCAAAATAACTATTAAGCTTAAAGTAGACTTTAATAATATCATAATTATCATCTGCCTAGCCTTTTCCCAAATATGTTGGGGTCGGTTTCCAGTCTATCCGGATACAGCTGAATACCAGTGTTTTACATGGAGCGACTTCCTAACTGACTTCCACAACCCAGTGAGTGAGTGAAGACTAGACTTTAAGGATTAAGTTTTGGCAAAAATCATATGGCGTGTCGTAGGACCAGCCGTAGTGAGTAACCAAATCTAATTTAGATATAATAAACTCGTTGATATCATTTCAGTTTTGACTGAAATTCTATGCTCCTTTTGTCCTTAATAGTCCAAAAATGAGAGGACCCTTGTTAAAGGTAAAACTTTACATTTATATAGGAGCTCGAACTTCGTTCACTAATACTGAAGCTACCAAATTATCGGACACACCTCCCTCAACAAACTCCAAACTCAGTTCAAACTGAAACTCGTCGATCCAATCCGATTAAAACTGCAAGATAACAATCGTTATTACCAACTGTTACAAGATCCGAGTCCTATCTCCTAACGGGCCTATTACACAACGTTCCTCAACGGGCCGGATAATCAGCCCGTTCCCATTCGGGCCGGGTCTTCGGGGCCCAATAATCGAGTGGGCAACTCGTCTGGCCTACGTTTTGTGAATTTTTACTGACAGACCTCCGTGACCAGCCGGTGGGTTGTCGATAGAGATTTGGTTCGCTGTTTACCGTGGTACAATGAATATTGATTGCTTGCTTCCTTGTTAGTATTGGAACTTGCCGTTGGAGTTTGCTCAGGTTTGTAGTTGTTAAATATCATGTTCAGGACCTTTAAGTTAAGGATAGCTTTGTATCGAGATATAATTTAAAGAACGACAGATGCTCTCCTGATCGTTTCTGCTTTTCCTCAATTTTACATACAAATACTGCAATTCATAACCTTGTTGATTGATGCTGTAATAGTTATCATATAAGACTATAATTATGAAACAGGGATTACCCTTAAAATCATAACATAGATAGTAAAACGTCACACATACTGCTGCTAAGAATCAATAAACTTTTCGTGACATAACTTGCAATTACATACATTCATTCAATTTATTGATTTATATCCACTAACAGGATACCACGACTTCAATCAATGATATATAGCGGTAGTTTCCGATGTCCCAAATCGCACCACTACCTGCCTAAAATAACAATCAAAATAACATTAGCTAATTAACAAGCGTAGTTTTAAAACTGCCCATATAATTTATAATTGCGGTCCTACGATCCGTTACCCGTTGTGAATACGAATCGTCGACCACCGGCCGTGGGTTAACACTGTGAATGCTAAGTACATGTTTTTTGCGTCACCTACAGCGATGTCGGTCCGTGATTGCAATTTATTTTCGTTTGCAACAGGGTTAGGTGGTCGGTGCATTTTTAGAACTCAATTATAAATGTTTAAGAGGATAAAGTGAAGAGGATAAAGACAAAGAAGTCTTAGTCTAAGGCTGACTTTGGAAACAAAAGTTGATATTTCCAGGAAAAAGATTAGTACTCGCTCTCATGTCACAAGATAAAATCTATCAGTATTAGTAAACCAAGATCATAACTGGCTTATTAGATCTTGGTTTACTAACACTGGAAGAGTTTTCTTTCTAAACGCACATTCACCAAAAACGCACCAATAAAGCACAGAAAATAATCCCTCAATACAAGCGACATCAATGTGTATTAGACCTCTCATCTAATAATGACTGATTCACCTCTTTTGACATTCAAGGACCACACACAAATCATGATCATAACTGAGACCATAACAATTAAAGTCTTACTAACGAGTAAAGTACTTTACGACACGTAAGGCTGCAAACATTATTTGAAGATTTATGAGGGACACGTGAAGATCACGGCATTAATTCTACTGACGGTCGATAGATTGACATAAGTCTACAGCACAGTATCTCGTTACTAAACTACTTGAAATAAGACCTTGCGAGGCTGTAAGGTATTGCCAAGATATTGTGCAAGTTAATGCTGGAGCCAACAATCTAAGTATAAACGATGGCTATAACATAAGACAAATGAAATAGTGACGATCCAACAACAAAGCGAAAACACAATAAAAGTAAAAACAATGGACAATCAATGAAACAGTTAATCACATAGGAAACTGACTCCTATGATAGTAGCAAGCGATATATTGGGGCCAAATTCAAAAGATCACGATATTATTTTGTTACTTAGAAGAAAATATAATTGCAGAAAATCGAATCCTAACTTTAACTATTGTAATCAGAATGATAGATCAGTGTTGAAATAGAGTTTCTTAATTATGATTTAACTTTATATTTTCCAGGATTCTTCGGAAGCACAACCTTAATCCGGGCACCACCATACTCAATGAAGACCACACACGAACGGAAGAGATACCAATCTTAGACCGACCGGCGGCTCCAGGGACCTTATTGTCGGAACTACGTGTTGATAATCCACGATCGTGTATGAAAATTATGAATGAGATTAATGAAGATAACATTCTTTGGTTTATTATGTTCACGTTCGTCATAGCAAACAGTTTACGTATAAATAATGTTCGGAGTAGAAAATGTAAGGAGCTGCTCTATTCAGTTTCCTTTTCTTCATTTTTATTCTCTCCATTAATTTTGCACCTACCAGTTACTTTAGATGCATAACGTAGAAAACATTTAAATATTCGGCCTCCACATACCAACAAAAATGTTTACGTTAAATTCTTGGTAATGGATCTTTCAAAACACTAAAATATCATGTCAATTTTTGAAATTTTTCGATCGGACAAAACTAACCTAACACTAAAATTGACAATTTTAACCATACTACTCAGACAAACAAAAAAATCGGAAAGCACAAAAGTATATGCTGCCTGTTCCCGAGACATGATGAAACACTAGACTCAAACGCCTACAGAAAACCATAGGGTGGTCCACACCATACAGAGTGCAAATCAAAAACATTCACAATATGATAGCATACGCTCCGTAGCATAAATCACGGGTAAAACAATGGGTACAGATACCGCCGATGCTATAAAGATGGTAGATAAAGTGATCGTCCGCCCCCTACCGGCGGTCGCTCCCATCAATCATTGTAATAGATGTGGTGTATCCTGGGAGGATGTTAAAGGATTGGTTGCTGTTCATTGAGGAGTTTGTTATTCTTCTTAATGTTAAGTGCCGATGGGTTGATTGTCGGGATCTTAGATACCCTTACTACTACTAGTAATTAGACAATTTATTTTTTTCCCCATGCAATTCATTTATCAGCAACCTCCTAAGTAATTTGTAACATTTACTCCAGTTATCTGTAAATAGAGATGGATACTGGTGATCATATTTTGATTAATGTGAGTGTCTGTGTGTGTGTTTTGTTTGTATGTTGATGCGTGTGTAATCACCTATTTTAAATAATTGAAAGCAAGACAACGTTGCGAACCATACTGGCTCTTTAAAATGAGACAAGTAATAATAAACTTCTAAATATTCCAAAAGAGATGACTTAACCTACTAAGCCATCAATGGACGTCATCCACCAAAATCCCCTCACAATATAATCGCCACTACCTCAAATAAACCAAATAGTAGGTCTTATCGCAGACTAACTACAGGTCTGGTTGCAACTGCATCACGTTCTTCATCCTATTCAGTTTAGATAGATATTTTTACCTCGACTTGCCTCAGGCGTCGACAAAGATTGTCACTTCGTGAACAATTTAGATTGGGATTTGAGACGGTAATTTTTGAGTTAGACTTTCAAGATCAAAATTGCAATGGAGTTACAAATTCTTGATTTTCGTCTTTCTAAACTTGATATCAGTGTATTACTTTCTGAAGAATGTTTGTATCATCAAGTTTATACTTGAAAATCGAATCTTTTCGAATGCATACCGAACCTTTTCCTCAATGAACACGGTGAAAAACAAATGAAAGCCAAGACTAACAGGAATAGAATCAGTATCAACCGTTACTTCACTACCAGATTAGATAGAAAATGATAAGGGTTCAGGATGCGTTCCAGATTGTCAAATTAAAAACACTATAAAAGTGTTAACAGAATTCAATAACAAACGGAACTGCCAGTTTTAAACCGGCAACATCAAACAACACCAACCAAAGTGACACATTACAGTCTGAAACAAATACAATCCGATTCAATTTAGCATATCTGTGGTCAAACGCGCCGCCCCCTCTCGAGAGCAGCGCTGACCCCCGGATCAAAGGACCGACGGTCAATGAAATGATTGGTCCTTTTAACTTGACTACGACGTAACAAGTGTGATTTTTAAACTTTGAGGAGGATGTTTTGTAAGTACTTTTTTTGGGGTTCCTTTTGGACCTTTTGCACCATATTAAACTCGCTTCCTGTGAGTTTCGTCATGACTAAAGGCACGTACAGCAGTCATTAATCTCTTCTATTAGTTATGAGTTTTTAGGTGTACCTCAATAGCATGCTAAAGCGCTCATATTACACCCGAGTCTAAAGCTCCCATTCTACAATTTTACGTTCGGTAATATTTCTACTGTTCAAAGAGGTGACTAAAATCCCATACAAGATGGATACTAAAACTGATAACACCCTTATGAGTGACCCAGCCGACCCCATGATCTATGGCTCATCCCTCTTCGGGTCGGATACCGATGACCTCAGATTATTGGAAACGTTGATACAAATCACTTAGTAAGTCTTATCAGTAGCTTGAGCTATATCTTTTATCTGCTTGTGGTTTACAGACTCTTGAAGTGTCAGGATTTGATAATACTATCCTGATTATAATAAATGGGGATGATCATTAAAGTATATGATAGTTTTTGTGTTTTGTTCTTCAAAATTACTTATAATAGTCCTCCAGAGCGAATTTCGGCCATGGCAGCCAATTACAGCGGAGACTAGCCATCTACGCGGGAGATATTGTAATGTACAAGTGTGTGCGCAGGCACGGGTGCACTCACTCTTCTCTCAGTCGAATCCCAACTGGGAAATCTGGGAATCGAATCGAACCTAGGACACCACCCTCAGTCGCGTTTGCGACCACGAGAGCCTACGGGGCAGTCAACTTACTAAAAAGAGACTAATCCCAATTAGGTGCATTTAAAAAATATGGTTTTACAAATTCATCGTCCATTTAATAAATGTAGGTACTGATCATATTATATAGCTCGACTTCAACGTTCATCGATTTATTCGTATGAAATAGTTATTATGGGGATATCAAAGCAGTACAATTATTCAATCGATGGCCGTTTAGCTGGACATAATTATACCAGCAATGGATTGAAATGGTTAGTTGTGAAGCATTTACACGTTACTTTGATCATTTCTTTGCATATTTGATGTCTCTTAATTGTAGAAGTCAAACAGTACCAAAAGACAAAAATCAAAACCATTAACATTAAAGTCGAAAGATTGCATTACGTTTACCATTAAAATCTATATTTCCAAGATAATTTCAAATATGAAACCAATAATTTTGAAATTCTTAATCTCAATACTTATGTTAACGATGATTCACAAGAAAAAATACAGAGAATATCTTTTAAAAATGATGACCGATATAATATGCACGGTAGTGTAACATGTAATTTGGACCAATTTGGCTCCGCTCAATTATGTAATCATGTACCCGAAAGATGTATTTTGGATGTACTTAACATTTTCACTATCGAAAACACGTTATTATTTACGTAATTTTTAGTCTGATGATTTTTAATATAATAATATGTATTTCTGTCACTTTTCACTTACGTGTAGTGAGTTTTAGTGGTAAATGGTGCTTCAAATTGGATATATATATTTTTCTTAAAAAGATTTTTAAGAAACCGAAGAAATATAATTATAAAAAAATAGGTATGTTGAATTTCTTTTACTTTATTTCTAATAAACATCAGTATGCTTACTCAATAACCGATTTATCTGTTAAATGATCATTGAACACAATTTGGCGAAACCATCCTATATTTTCGTTAACTTCGCTTTTGTCTTGCCACTCTGCTTTAAATTTCTTCATAAACTAAAGAAGAAAAACATTCTCAAACACTTTCATCTTCATTTCCATACAGTTTCTACACTTATCCTTGAATAAATTTCACATCGCTGTATATTCTAATAACTCACTGACATCCTCATTATCATTTCGAACCCATTTATAGCCACCCCTGCTATTAACGCTATCATTCATCCACGGTATCGCGCAATTTCCGCCCTTTTGTTTCTGGTAACAAAAGACAAATTACCGCAGCAATGAAAGGTAGTACTGCAAATATTAAGGATGGTATCCACCGTGGTTGTAAATTAGCCACAAAAGGAACTAACATAGCTCCTAATTTTGAACTAGATGAGCTTAAAGAGAAGCCCATATTCCTTATTGGTGTTGGATATAGTTCTACTACGTATATATAAATGACGCAAAAGTTAACAAAAGCAAGCAATACTCCAATTATGCCGAATATAGTTGACAGCCATGTCCCGTTGGGAGATAAGACTAGTACGATCATAGCCAAACCGATGATGACAAAGGAGCCAATCGTTGATGATTTCCTGCCGTATACTTTTGTGATGAGTGATGCTAATGGTGTCATTGGCATCTGGAATCAAACAGTTAGTAACTTAATTACAACAGCATTTTAGATCCACATAATATTTCAAAATAAATAAGATTCACTAAATATCTTTGCAAAATTTTAAAATAAACGAAGCCGATGTGCTAGCTGAAATGTTATTGATTGATATTAGGAAATTAAAATATTTCAAATTTATTTTAATGCAACAAGCAGCACTCCCCTTCGTTTACGACGACAAAAAGACATCAATCCATTCAGCTGACCTGAATAACTCCAATTAGAGCCACAACGACGAATATATTCGATCCAAGCACCGTGTTGTATTGATTGATACCGTAATAGCATGCCCCCGTCATAAACCACACGGTGCACGATGACATCGTTATTATAGACAGTCGCTTTGTCTTGAATAAGTCCAAGTAGTTCATGTTTTGTGGTTCGTTTTCTTTTAGTTTCAGTTCTTGGAGAGCTTTTTCGATGTTATCCTTTATGTTTGCAGTAATGCGGTTGTTACTGGAAAAGGTTTAATTATTAAAGTTGTTGGTTCGCAAGTGAGTAACTTTAAGTCCACACTGAGATTTAAATGAATGAATATTTTCATGTCAATAGTTACACAGATTCATACGTTCAATCTTTCCAACGGTATGTAAGCATTTTCATGCTAGTATAGACATTGAAAATAGTAGATTATCACCTGATAAATTAACATTTCTGAATAAGAAATATTAAAAAAAATAACAATACTCACAATTTCGCAGCCTTGGTCATAAGTTCAACAGTTTCATCAGCTTTCCCATTCACCATTAACCATCTCGGTGTCTCCGGCAAAAAGAATAACAACACCAATATACACACAGAAATACCACCAAACTCTAATAGATATACTCTCCAAGTCGTGGCTAGGTATGCAAAACCTGCAAGTGTAGCTTCGGCTACAGAATCAGGAAGTAATGCTAAAGCACCAACAAATTCCCTATGTTGTGGTCCTACAACCTCTAAAGTATATACTGAAGTTATTGACATGATTCCTCCACTAGCTAAGCCCACAAAGAACCTTAGAGCAGTGAAAGTCCAGTAGTTTGGTGCGAATGCTGCGCCGATCATGAATATGACGTCGATTGAGGCAGATAAGATCATGGCTTTGCTGCGGCCGAACCTGAAAACGGGGAAAAGCAAATGAACAACTTGAACATGGTACCGTAACTGATTAAGTCAAATAAAGCATAAAGAATATAATAAAATACTCTTTATAAGATAAGGGCAAAGGCTGATATTTTCCTTTATCGCAAAATATTTTTTAGGATTAAGCTCTTCTCACCTGTCAGAAATCCAACCAAAAGCAGCAATGCCGATCACCAATCCAAACATGAGAACCATTTGCGTGAAGCTTGCCATCCAAGCTCTGTCGCAAATCAAACCAAAGTCTGATATGAGAGTCTGTTCAAAAATAGCTTTATCAAACTCATATTCCATACAGTCATCGTAACATGTTGAATTTTCAACAATAATTGTGGCATTATCTTTGAGTTTCCTACAAACAAATTCTGTGGCTGGTGTTAGGAATAGTATTGAAAATATATTCCACATTGCAATCAGTCTACCCAAAGATACTACTGTAACTGTTATGGCTTGCCATCGTCCAAATGCACCCATTGATTTAACCACATAATCATCTTCAAAATCTTGACTTTCCTGCTTTTCTTCATGTCTGTCTCTGACATCATATCTGTCATGATAAATATTAAACCTCATATTGTCAGCAAACGCCTTGGCACTGAAAAGAACATTGAATTATTGTCTGTTAGGTCGTAAAAATATTTTGACATTGTAATAATATAATTAGGTTGCCACACTTTATTATTATGATCACGACTAGACAATTTGTCATACTATGTTGAGTCGTAAAAATTAATATGCCTCAGCATTATGATGCCAAGTCATATTTGCCGTGGGATTAAATGGACGTTTCTCGTCTCCAAGCACCATCATTAAGATGGCAAATATTTGGCAGTAACGTTACTTTTAATACGCTATTAAGATGTTTATTACACAAATTTATTGCGTCCATTGAAGGCATTACGCTTATAACATCGTGCTTCGCAGATAAGAACAAATATGAACACTTTTAGCAGCAACACCAGTAGCTTATAAAGTCGTACTCTTACACGAAATTATATAATCTATGAAAATAATTTTTTTTTCAGAAAATACATCTATGAACGTGACTGTGCACAAGTTATAATGGCAATCAAGTACATTCAATTAATGTTTCTATTACTTATCTATTAAGTAGCTCTATCTTAAGGCTTATCTTACTTTCAAATAATCTTACTGAAGCAACAGCATCGCCATATTATCAACAAACAAAGAATACCTACCCATCCAAGATTGGAAACCCGATAGCCCTTTAAAAATAAGTCTTCAGAATTCATACGAGGCTTAAAACGTTCCTCGTTAAGTTAAACATGTTGGAGGCACATATAATAACACATCGGTGGCAGCCAGCCTGTAATTTGAGGCACTTTCGAGTCACTCAATCAGGTAAACGCCGAGTGAAGCCGTTACTTAAAACCCGACACTCGAAACATTATATAATTCCATGTAATTGTGTTCAAAACTTTTTTGAAAACAAAAGTGTATTGTGACGAAATGGTAGAGGTATGTAATTTTGTCGTATGGAGTGATTGAATTCTGTGCTAGTTTGCGTCAATTTAAAAGTAATGTGTGTGGAATTAGAGGGTGCTAAGAGCGGTTGGCGGTTGACTTTTGTTCTTCATTTGTTTTTTGTTTCGAAAGCAGTTTGTTAAAAGCCGTTTGTCGTTTGCAAGCTGTTACTTGCGTGTTACGTAACTATCACCTACAATATTTGACATAATTATATTTGAACAACCTTTCCTAAAGCCTGCTGCAAGTGAGAGCATTACTTGTAGGTTACAAGTAATGCTCTGGTTATCCAAACCACAAACGTTTTCTGTTCCTATAATAATGATGACAACTTTGACATCAAAAACCTTTTGTCCTATCTTTCCAAATTCTTGGTCTTCTATTATTATCTTACATTGTCTGTAACAAAACTCAAACTCAAACTCAAAGCATTTATTTCAATTAAACCACATACAGGCACTTTTGAATTGTCAAGGAGTCAGTCAGTCAGAAATATGAAGCTAGTTGCCCATTCCAAAGCGTAGTAGGTACCTATGGAGAAGAACGGGCAAGAAACTCCATGGACACTCTTTTAAAATAAAATATTGTTGATACAACAAGACAGAATATTGTTCAACTTAACCAAAGCAAATTCTCAACCACCGATTTAAGCAAATACCTTTCACATAATAACTAACCCTCTTTCCGTGTTACGAAACCATCGGCCTAAAGACTGACCACACAAACGCGAGCCCCCTACATCATCAGCTGCAATCCTGGCAGACCTTTCAGTCTAACTAATGGTTATCGCTTATAATGTGCAGCCTCTAACCGCAGCGCTGGACGCGAGATGACTAATCGCGAGTAACTTGATAGAGGTGGGAAGAATGGATCGATTTTATAAAAGTATAATAATATTGGAATAATGTTGTTCTAGGTTCTGGTAGGAGTACGATGATACATATATTTTGTTTTTCGGACTATAAAAGAAGAATATTTTCTCAACTCTTATTAAAAAAAATCAGCCGTTCCCTACATTTGTGTCCACTTAAATCGACAAAATGTATGGAACAGCTGATTTTTTTTTCGCGATTTCAATGTTGGTCCCATAGAAAAAGTTGTTCAAAATGATGAGGACAATGACCCCTTTTTGGGTTTAGCATAAAGAAAAAATTACGTTGTATACATAAATAGCATAAAAAATCATTTTTGGTGCCACTCCTGGGAGAAACCACTGTCTATAGCTCTTCGGCATAAAATATAAAAGACTAGCTTTTGCCCGCGGTTTCGCCCGCGTGGATATTGGATATCGTCCCGAAGGAACGTACTACCCGGGATACTAAAGAAATGCTGGGTTTCCGATACAAACTTTCATACCCTATATCACCCTCTATAGGATTATTTTTTAAACAAAAAGTAACCTATGTCCTTCTCGAGGATGCCATCTATCTCCATGCCAAATTTTGTCAAAATCCATATAGTGATTTAGGCGGAAAAAGGTAACATACAGACAGACGGATAGATTTACTTTAGAATTTATAATATTAGTATGGAAGTATGGATTAGTAAGCCATGATGAAAGCTCTTAGCAGGATTGACTGTACAGCACGCGTAGCGTTTCTATGGTGGCCATGCTACGCATGCTCAATGCACCAGACATACCTAACACTTGTGTAATCTTAGAAAAAAATAGGGTTTTTGGCTGCAGTTAACTTGAAACAAAAGAGTAAGTAACAGTTCAATACAATCTTAAAGTCGATCAAAATCGATACTCCTCTGCAAGCTGAACCACCTCTACAGCCAGCCACTTACAGCCACAGATTTATAGCCCCCCGGAGCCCCAGTCACCGGTCATTACCGTGATCCGACGCGCCGTCACGTCACTCCGTAATATCGGGCCGTGGCAAATTGATGGGAATGCCTCCGATTTGCTTTGCCCGTAAAGTGGACTGTTTGCGGGCAACCCGCTCGTTATCTTACAGCACTCATTTTAGTCGATGGTTTGGGAATTTGTTCGTGGGGTTCTTGTTTTGATTTTAGTATTTTTTATGGTCTAACGGTTGGCTGATGCCGAAACTGTGGTTTCAAAAGAAGATATGCCAAATTCTAGCACTGATAGAGTTAAAACATAACAATGATACTACTCGTAAAAGTAGGAACGTTTGATGATGCTAAAATGAATAAAATCGAAAAATGGTAATAAACTAAAAGAGAGCACCTTTTCTCAAGCATTAATGTATTCTAAGCATACTACTTACAATCGTATTTTTAAATTATTAATCGTTACAAAATATAATATATATTTTTTTTATAAAATGTGTTTATAAGAAAAAACACACAATAACAACATTTTTGACTATAAAATTATATCAAAATGTCAAAAAAAAGAAAATCTTTATGATTACAAACCGCCAATCAAAAAACATCCCTAATTTAAATTCTCATTTTAAACTCAAATGCGCAATTGAATAGTCGCATTCACATTTATCTCTGTGAATGTTTTTTTTTTTTAATTTACTAGCTGAAGTGGCGTGGCAAACGGCGAAAATGCTTCGTGTCGTCCGTCGTAAATATTTCAGAGAAGAGTTTTTAATCAGTCGTCAAGCGATTTACAAATTAAACAGGGGCCGTGTTATGAAGAAATATCGCAAGCTGTGAGTGTGTATTTCCATTGGCTTCAGGAATATCGTCTCGGCGAAATTGTTTTGAATTTTGCCAAAGCTAAATTAGATATCTAAGCTAGATCTGATCTTTTCACCACAGCAATTCTCGTAATAGTTCATCACACGTATGAATAACACCACTCCGGAATAAAGGTTGCAGGACTGCCACAAGCTGGAAATATATCCAGAAAAGCAATTATAGTAATTCCTCTAAACCCAGGTAGCTTTAGAGGAAGTCCTGGCAGCCGCAAAACTCAATAGATTGATATATCTTATAGTTTGTTGTCTATGGTTGTCACTCTTGTATTGAACTTGCAAGAAATAGAAAGTTTGAGAGGAAAAATCCCCAAAAAAAACGAATCCCGTACCGCAAAAACAGTGGAAACCACCGCGAAATAAGAAATATCGCCGTCGGAGGATCCCCGCAAAAAGCTCGCAAATTTCGTCATCAATTATCATTATTAGGGAGCGAAGCAACGGAGACGGCGGTAATTGAGTTTTATAAATGGTGTCGGCTGGCGTCGACGTGACTGTCATAAATAGTCACGTGACGTGTCGCGCGACCCTGAACGTTGGGAGCTCGATTCTTGAATAAGAGTATTCTTTTGTTTTCTTCTTTTTTCGTTTATTTTTACGAATTTTGTTTCCTCTTGTGCGTCTGTCTGTTTTGTACATAGGTGCACTGGTATTGAGAAACAAAATATCAAACGTTTCAAAGCCTATCCGCTTCTAAAGTTTTCGTTATTTACTCTTCTGGTGCTTGCATCAAAAAAACTCTTGGTGCCTTTTCAATTAAAATGATGGCATCAACTCTGATCCTTGTTATTTACTTGCAGCCGGTCGATTCTGTAAAAATCTCACCGTGCAAACTTAGGTGAAGTGAGCTTGAAGTGAACTGTCACTGCCTTAGCATCAGTATCGTTGACAACTCGCTCACTTCGCCTAAGTTTTCACGGTGAGATGGTACAGAATAGATTGCTATTCTGTACCGCTGGTTCGAAACTTACCATGCCAACACGACCTCTTAATTTTAAGGGTGACATGAGATCCTCGCCTCTTATAATACCCTATTCTAAACCACGACTATATGACCCTTCCTATATCATACAACCAGCCTACGCGCCAGTACTGTCATCCATAACCAATGCTACAAAATTCAAACAGGAAGTAATGTTTACAACCCCGTTAGATGAAAGATAAAGATTTTAAAACGTACACTAATTAACGGACGAAGATATTTCCTTCACCTACGCCATTTTGAATTGTTTTTTTTCCGGTTTGTGTTACTGCTGGTAAATGTGTGGCGATGATTGATGTGTTGTGGAAATTAATGTGTAATGTGTGGTGTCCATTAACTTTTTTATTGTAAAATTGTGATGAACGGAATCGGATTCTTTGTCAAACGCTGAAACCCAGTTTGTTGGTGGTCAATCATTTTTCAACCATTTCAAATATTTTACACCTTTAATACATTCTGAGCAATTCCCGTATTTTTAGGAAAGTTATCATTCTAATCTCAGTCTCGATCCGTCAAAAATGCCTCACAACTTTGTTTCATTGATTGTTGCTATAACATGACCTACAGATTTTGAATGTTTTTAAACACGGGCATTTGCCTTCAAACCGCGTTCAATCAACGTCAACCGTCGCCGTCGGTCGACTCAAAATATGTCATCCTCATCGCATGTCTCAAAATTGACAAAATATTCGACCGCGCCCTTATTCACTACCAATTACTTAAATTACGCCAATCTCAATTAGAAAAACATTACGCTATACTGTAGAACAGTCATAACCATTAGTGTTGTAAACAAAGTCATTTCAGTTTAGTATCGCTGTCCTGATTGGTCGTAAGTCCTGCGCATCTGAGACAACACTCTTTGAAATCTTCCTACAACATTATGTTGGAAAATTTTGGAAAATTGTAGATGCGGTGACACATTTATTCATAAATTTTCTTTTTATAGCTCTATTTTCATGTAATAATAAAAACATTTTACAAAAAAAAAAAACAACCGACTTCCAAAAAAACACTAAAAACGTGAAAAATAACTTTAATTTCGGAAGTCGGTGTCTTTGCTTTTCAATTTTCGTGTTTTGCCACCGACTTCCGAAATTAAAGTTATTTTTCACGTTTTTAGTGTTTTTTTGGAAGTCGGTTGTTTTTTTTTTTGTAAAAAGTTTTTATTTTTCACTTTTTAGTTGTGGTACCTACTCCACACAAATTCAAATACCACTACCTGGTATATAAATAACAGTGAAGGAGTCAAACAATATATCGTCTACATACACTAAGTGGGAAAAATACATAATTATTGAAGCTATCTCAAAAACTACGTAAGCAAAGTTAATCAAATTTATATGGGACCACCTCTGAAGCATGACCTACCAAACAAAAAAAGAATCATCAAAATCGATTCATAATTGGCGGAGTAAACGAGTAACATACACACAAAAAAAAAAAAAAAAACATACAGACGAATTGAGAACCTCCTCCTTTTTGAAGAAGTCGGTTAAAAAGTAGCACCTGAGGCTATAGACAAGTGGCAATCACTTTCAAAGTGTTTTGTACTTCTACAGCACTTTTCAACGGGATTGTCATAAACGTACCGGTAGCTTATGTCAGTCCACTTGTCAGTCATCGGGATCGGTCATAGAATATCCCGTTGTCTAGGCCCTCTGAATTGCATAGCACGTTATACTCACATTCGAAATAGTAGATATTTTGACTTTTTCACTATATCGAATGCATTTACCTCTGATTTGGAAATATGTCATTTATGTAGATAACTAGATTCATAAATTACTTCGAAATACGACTTGACAATGGTATCCCCATTTCCGAAGTCTCAGAGAGTCTGAAACCTATTTAGTGAAGAACCTAAAAACTTACCTATAGTATAAGTGGCTGTGTAGTAGAAAGATTTTCTTTGTATCAAAGATGGGTTACTTACTATGTTGTTAAACTAAAATTTAATTTATTAAATTAATTTATTGTGTAAAAATTCTTGCGTGATTCTAAGCGCTCTACATCTCCTCGTATACTTAAAATACCACATCCATGTGCTACAACTCTTGTTCCCAAGTTATCAGTGACCGCGTCTATCATACACAATAACCGTTAATTCTAACAGTCGCTACAATAACGTTAATATTTACTGCGGTATAACTGCTAAACGGTCTCTCAAGGTGTCAGTACCGATAGTGATGTGTCCGTAAATATCTTGTGTCGTACCAGTTTGTGTGTGTGTGTGTGTGTGCTTTATTTTATGAAGTGTATAGTGAGACTGATTGTCTTAGAATTATTTTATGACTTGACATTGATAAAATAGTCTCAATTGTGTCTGTCAGCAAAATATCGAAAAAGACGGATAAAATGTATATTATACACAAAACTCTGTCCCAATTTTTAAAGCATCTACTCAGATTTTTAGTTTAAATATAAAATCAAGAAATGAAATAAAAGACTCCAAATAAGTCAAATAAAAAAAAAATACGTTACGCAAAAATAAATATAATGTAGGTATAAGCAAGACATCAATAAAAGTTACACCAACTTAATAATCAATCTGCCTAGCCTTTTCCCAACTATGTTGGGGTCGGGTTCCAGTCTAATCCTCTATGCAGCTGAATACCAATATTTTACATGGAGCGACTGCCTATCTGACCCCCACAACCCAGTAACTGGGTAATACGGTATCCCTAGGTTAGACTGGTTGTCAGACTTTCGGGCTTCTGACGATTCGTAACGACTGTCACAAATGACAGCCGGGACCAACGACTTAACGTGCTTTCCGAGGCACGGAGGAGTCTCTATATGTGAAAATGGTCACCCATCCACGGACCAACCCCGGTAAGCGTAGCTTAACCTGATGGATCGACCCGTGCGGCTGTTATTACTTAGCCACGAGCTCTTTACACCAACTTAATAAATACTAAAGAAAAACCCAACAAAAATCAATCAACAATCCACATTTATCAACGAAACAAAACATAACTCCGCTCTCAAAAACAAAAGAAAAACAATATTAATTCGCTGTCTCAACAAATTATGAACAAAACAAAACAAAATTAAAACATTCTGAGATATAAAAGAATAACTAACGACCATCTGTAACTTCAAAGGCTAATTAAAATAACATGCTTCAAAACTTTGCGTTACGTTATGAAATAGTGTATGAACTTTTTTTTTTAACGAGGATTTTCACTTGAGTTGTGGAAATTATGACTCTTTTACATTGCGAATACAAGGTTTACAAATGGCCTGAACTCAAATTGCGTTGCACTTGACTGTTTTTCTTTTTTTTTAGTTTTCATGTATTTCTGACAGTCTTTCACAAGAAAGATTTGAAAAACGATTGCAGTTGAATACTATTATTAATTCATTTAAATACCACCAATGATACCGCGCGAAACATGCTGTTCGATAGCGCGTAAACTTTTGTATAGCTCTAAACTTAAACCGCTGGACTCAAACCTACACTTCACATAACCAAACCGCAGAACGTTCCCGTTTTTTCATCAAAAATTAATTCTTAAAGGGCTCTATTTGTTACACTCTAAGATTAAGAGCATCTAAGAAAAACGCCCGGGGACGCATCCACTCTAATAGCTTAACTTTTCATCTCTCCAACAAATTAACAAGGGCCGTCTCTTAATGCAAATACAACGTGATTAATAACACCAGTTTTTTTTCAACGTTATTAATAATACCAGTTATTTTTTACAGTTATTTTTAGGAAAAATACCAGCTGTTGCGTCCAATTGTTGAGTTTTGAAGTGAGGAGAGTAATGGGCGGATCAATCATTGTCATTGTCGATGAGAAAGAATAAGCAAAAGGGGAGAGATTAGGGGAAAATTTAGTTTAAAATGAAAGGTTTTTTTACAGCTTAGCTATCTGTCTAAGGATTGCAGTAGTATAAAATTTACAGGAAAATGATTGCAAACATGCAACCTTTCTTTTATTCCAAACTCGAGTCAAATATAACCTAACTGTCCTACCTATATATATAATATTATAAATGCGAATGTGAGTTTGTTTGTTTGTTATGCTTTCACGCTAAAACGGCTGAACGGATTTAGATGAAATTTGGCACAAGGTTAGACCATGATCTGGAATAGGACATAGGATACTTTTTATCCTGATATTTTCACAGGATCGAGACTTACGTGGGGAAACTGCGGGCCGCAGCTTGTAATAATATTATTAATGCGAAAGTGCGTTTGTTTGTTTGTTACCCTTTCACGTTAAAACGGCTGACCAGATTTAGATGAAATTTGGCACAGGGGTATACCTTGACCTGGAGAAGGACATAGGCTACGTTTCATCCTGTATCGCGGAAGAAGTCGCAAGCTACAGCTAGTAAGAAATATATTGTAAAATCATTAAACATTCAAGATATAAAAATAAACACAGCTCCCATATCAAATTAATAGTTTCCTTCCGTCCCAAAAACATATTACAAAACAATCCTTATCGGAACTCAATACCCTATTTTTATATTTCCACGACATACATAATTTAGTAATAAACAGATAAGGGCCACAAAAAAATACTTTATTATGCTGCCCAACACCATAAATCATAGCGCAATGATAGTACGTTCACACTCCATGTCATAAGTGTCGATGATAAAACATTTGATTTATTGCATAGAAAATATTGATAAAAATATTCAGTGATTTATGAGAGGAAATTGTTGTGAAACTGTGTTTTTATTGTTCGAGTTTGATTGCGTGTGACATTAATGTTCGTTGAGGAAATAAAAGAGCATAAGCAGAGTTATAGCTTATGCCGAAACCGAGGGGTTTTTGCCAGAAGCTGAATGGGTCTGTAGATATAAATATCACGGACCATTGTTATAATAATTTGACAGGCTGAGGCTGGTGGAATATGGTTACATTATACTCCAAGAGATTTTCTGAAGCGATGCTTAGCTTAAAGACAAGTTACAAAGTCCCTCATAAACCTGGCATTTTATCAAAACCTTTATCCACCTTTTGCTAGAAGCTCTACCTACAAACAACCACATCATTATCATATACAATCTCATTACACGTCCAAAATCATTATTATGAATGAAAAAAAAAAGACATATGTGAGCAATAATTGTAATTAGTTCACTAAGTCTACCGCCCATGCTTTTGATCCTGCCCCTAATAACACACACAAAGAAAAGGGCTGCCATAACCAACCACACGTTTTTATATCGACAATAATAATAGGTTAAAAATTAATAAAATCCTGCTAATTGCTGACAGACCAACAATTATTGCAAAAATACGACCAATAGACGGAAGCGCCTGTCTTTCGATGACATGATAAACACATGCTGCTTGTCTGCCATAATAATACATTCATATAAGTTTGATTGAAAGGAAAATATAAGGGATACCATATTACGTCACGGTATGTGAGCAGGAACGCCTTGAAACCGTTAATTTTGAGCTTGTTGGTGTACAATTCGCGGTAGCGAGCGCAGCAAGCGGGAACTTCGTGTTTGACAATTCAAATATTGTTGGAATCAAATAATTTACATAAACTCACACTTTTTCCGATGGGGCTACAGAACGCACCTGCCACGAACCTTCACATACTTCTTTTGCTCCTTGGAAAATGAGCAGCCACTTTAGAGTGGTCAAACTTCTGTCAGTAACTCAATACAGCCGAAAGTTATTTGTATCACAAGCGAGAGTATTCAAAGATAAACGCATAGATCTCAAGCTGGCGAGGTAGTTTGACATGAAGAAGCATCTTGCGAATCAGCAATGTGATAATAATGCAAGCGTCTCGCAATGATATGCACGTTTTCCAGTGAGTTTCTCCCCGCGAGTTTCACCACTCGTGCATTTTGAAGCCAAAACGCAACAACGCGCCCGCGCATCATCGTGAACAAGCCCTTATGGAGCAGACTATACTCTTGGTAAATACGTCTTCAATGCAGCGATATCCTGCCAGTAACCATTCATTTGGTTGCTCCTTTATATGATTGCATGTAGTTTCTAAATTATAGACCAAGGAGGTAAGTAGTAGCTGGACAGATGGACAGGACTGGTCATAGTAATATCATTACACTGTCATATTATGCTCGTCAAGCGCATTGATAAGGTACATTGGACATCCTTAATGTGACCGTTTCATGGAAACTATTAAAGAAGATCAATGTTGCGTTTAACAGTATTTTAAGTACCTACATAATGTACCAGTAGTTCTGTTCACAATAACTTGTGCATGTGAGGTCTTTTTTTTTTTGCGGTTGGGAAGTCGTCAAATGACTTCTCCCGCTCCTGGCTGAGCGGGAGGGCGTGTCAGACTTTTACTGACTAAAACCCACCCGTGTTCCTTCAGCTGCCTATTGCCAAGGTCCCGGTACCCCTTTCGGACTTTCCCGCAACCCTGGCAGGCATCGGTCCTGACGGACCCCGTCAAGTGCATGTGAGGTCTGCCCCTATAAACGCTAATAATTTTAGTTTTATAAAGTCTGTTCACACATGCACAGGCATACCTTACTCAAATATTAGAAGCCATGCCTTACTCAAATATTAGAAGCCAAAGGTCAGATGGAGCAATGGTAATCACCTCAATGAAACCAATATGGATCTTCTGTTTGTCTTAAATTAATTAAACCAAGACTTTCCTACCTCCTACTTACCTTCTTCAATACCAAAAACTCGTAAATTCCCAAAAAAATCATAAAATAAATTCAGCCACATTCATCGAGTTTATTCGGCGGCCATAACTCAGTAATATCGCCGAAGACTGCTCCATTTAACGTGAGTTACGAGCCGCGGCGACAGATTTCATAAAAATAGTCGCCCAACTGTGATTCAGATGTTTTATTACTAATGATATCTTGGAACTTAGTGAGGAAGGTGCTTTACAAGATTTTTGTGAGATATGGCTAAGGTTACAAACTATTGAGTAAGGTTTGGGTGCTCAGCAGTTTTATAATTTAAGGCCGTATATCATACAACAACGGCCTAATGACACCGTAATGCTTTCATTAGTACGTAAGGGTCATCGGAAAAATACAGGCACTAGTATTTTTTAATGTTTAGAACAGTAGAGCCGAAAGGAATCATGTTAAGACCATTTTCTACCGGAATAAGTAACAACAACATACGTTAATATTAAAGTTACATAAATAACTAAGAAATCTCGATGTTAAGTCAAGTCGTAAAAATCGTGCGAAGCTAGTCTTCAATAAATGACATCTGTATTCTACTTCAATTATGACAGACCTATTATATATGTGTAAAAAATAAAAACGTCAATGAAATAAACGTGATCGAGGTTCTACTTTTTGACCATGAATTTATACAATTTAATTTATCTATTACTAAAATAAACTAAATTGAATGCCAAACACACATAAAGTCAGTTCTGTCTTGCGCAAATTCAGAGGTCATATTGTTGTTAATGTACTGTACTTGAGAAGAAGCTCGTGGCTAAGTCATAACAACCGCACGGGTCGATCCATCAGGTTAAGGGCGATAGTTTCCTCACTGACCTTGAGCATGTGGGCGGAGCTAAACTCCCTACTCCCCGAATACGTAAAACGCGTGCGGTGGCGCGCTAAACTAAAACGGCGATCAAAGAAAATACAAGGGCGCAGAGTTGCGCGCATAGGACGCCTATTTTGCCTACGATTCCAGAAAGGAATGGCGGAGATGCAAGGCTGACATTTGTATAGATAGATACATAAGTTACATATATTTTAAGTTTTTACTGGATATTATTTTTTAGCATGTCTTTGGATGAAAATAAAAGGTGTATCTTTTTATACACGTGATACTTTATGTTCGCATAGCTTGTCAAAATGTCGAACAGCTGATTATTTTTTTGCGATTTCAGGGTTGGTCCCATATACACACGGCTACACATCAAGCTACACATTTCCAGTTTATGCAGATCTCGCATTGTATAGAATTTCCGTACAACGCGAGTAGCCGTGTGTACAATGACCCCTTAAAATATTTCCTACCTACATACCTACCTACCTACCTAGGTATGTATGTAGGTAAGTATGTATACTTACCTACATACATACCTAGAATACCTATCTACATATCTACCTACATACTTTTATATCTACATGTTGTACTTAGTAAACGCTCAAAACTCCAGCACAGACCTACATAACATAGGTTTTTCTGTTGCATTTAGAATACGCGTCATAGTGGCAACCTATTCTTACCATTGCATTGCTAAAATTCGCGTAATTTTGACATGTATTTGTAGCCGTAAGGATAAGCAATGGATCCGCAATCGAAGAGGTTCGGGATCGAATCCGAATTGATTTTTGTTTTTTGAAACCATCACAATTATTTATAAGTATTCTAAGCAACAATGTTAGTTATTATTTTAACTATTTATGTTTATTTATAATCTATTCATTCTTATTTTTTATTTTTTGTGAAGTTTAATATTTGTTATTGTATTATTATTTAACTATTTATAGATATCAGTATTCAGCAGACTTTATTGAAAACTAATAATATGATTTAGACTTTATGCATGTTTTTTTTTAAAGATAAAGTTGACTTAAATATATAAATAAATGACCGAGTAACGTGCTCGACTTTATTGTGTTCATACGATACGTTACATTAACAAAAAAACATGCATAAAGTCTAAATCATATTATTAGTTTTCAGTAAAGTCTGCTGAATACTGATATCTATAAATAGTTAAATAATAATACAATAACAAATATTAAACTTCATAAAAAAACAAAAATAAGAATGAATAGATTATAAATAAACATAAATAGTTAAAATAATAACTAACATTGTTGCTTAGAATACTTATAAATAATTATAATGGTTTCAAAAAACAAATATCGCTTCGGATTCGATCCCGGACGTCTTCGATTGCGGATCCATTGCTTACCCCTTACGGCTACAAGTACATGTTAAATTTACGCGAATTTTAGCAATGCAATGGTAAGAATAGGTTGCCACTATAACGCGTATTCTAAATGCAACAGAAAAACCTATGTTATGTAGGTCTGTGCTGGAGTTTTAAACGTTTACTAAGTACAACATGTAGATATAAAAGTATGTAGGTATATGTAGGTAGGTATTCTAGGTATGTATGTAGGTAAGTATGTAGGTAGGTATATAGTTAGGTATGTAGTTAAGAAATATTTTAATGGGTCATTGTACACACGGCTACACTTCAAGCTATAGGTACATTGCCAGTATAAGCTGACCTCGCGTTGTACGGAAATTCTATACAATGCGAGATCAGTATAAACTGGAAATGTATAGCTTGATGTGTAGCCGTGTGCATATGGGACCAACGCTGAAATCGCGAAAAAAGTGTCAGCTGTTCTACATTTTGACGAGCTATGCGAACATAAAGTAAAGTGATTTCAGGCTTGTTCCCATAGTGAAAGCTGTTCATGATGATGAGTACAATGACCCCTTAAAATATTTCGTGTATAAAAAGATACACCTTTTATTTTCGTCCAATTTTGGATATGTGAAAAAATTCACAGCAGTAGTATATAATGTATGACGAAATTAAAAGGAAAACTATCACAGCTATAGGCTATACCAGGTTCTACAAGTTAACGAGTAGGTAATAATCTACCAACTTAAATTTGCAGTTACAAAAACATGTTCTCCCGTACATTTCGTATGGGAGAACATGATTTCAACTACAATGTTAAGTTTGTTCCTGGCATAAATTCATTCCAACTACGGAAACCTTCATTGGTGCCGATTCTCTTGTACACCGAACTAAACTAACTAAACTATCAGTAAAATTCCTTACTTTTGACTATGGGAATCTTGGAGCTATTCTGCCAAATAAATTCTCTAAATTTAAAACTTATTTTGACACAACTAAAATCGAATTTGACAACCGCGCGCCTCCACTTGGTACTTGTTTTCCCTACCCCGTGTTTTTTTTTAGAGCCAGAGGCGCGCCTGCACGGCAGCCTCGACGTGTTTTTAATGGAATTTTTCAGTTTTTGTATGGAAAATAAAGAAAAAAAATTAAAAATAATTACCAACATGTTGAGAATTAGGGGTTTAAGGGTTTTCTAAAGGGGGTCGAAATTTTCATTAATTTTGCGTTAGGACACACCGTTTTCGAGATATAAGCAAAAGAAAATAAAAAAATACAGTACTGTTTTTTGTAACTGAAGTTGAGGTGTTGGTTTGAATTTTAGTTCATGACATCTCATTTTATTCCACACATTTTTAATCGCGATATATATATATATATATAGTCAGATTTAGTTAGAGGATTTTAGATATAGGACAAATTTTTAGTTTAAATCGTCAAATTCAGAATAGCATTTTCACTAAACTAATCTCAGTGCCATCTTAGTGCTGTCAAACTAAATTATAGTTAAGTTATGTCATTTAAAGTCTATTTCAGAATGAGTTTGATCGTTTGACAGGACTAAACAAAATTTTAGTGATTTTTAGTTTAGTTTAGAGAATTTTGTGACAAGAGAATCGGCACCATTATGTGTGGTCCGACACGCACTTGGTCGGTTTTTCTATCTGGGATTGCTCAGTAGCAGCCCAGAGTCTCGATTTGTGCCTGGTTGATGGCAATAGGCTCGCCCCTATTACATGCGCCATAACTGGCAAAATGTGAGTGTACTAACTAAAGGTACACCCTTGCCTAACCCTTCGGGGAATACAGGCGTGATGTTATGTTACATTAACATATTTTTTTGGTCTACTTATATTATAAATTTGTATGTAAATTATGTGAATGTAAATAAAAAAAGTATTAATAAGTAATTGCATGTTAAAAAAAAAACTCAACAACAAAGCGCCTACGCGCACAATTGACTTGGGCTCTCTGCAGCGAGCTAGTCTATAAACGCACATTGATACAATTCGTTCGTAAATATTTGCACTAACACACGCAAACGTGCATAGTCGGTCGATAGCCGGGGCGGAGCAGCGTGCGACACAGCCGTCCCGTAGCAATGCTAACTCGGGACTGCCGCCCGCGTCCCGCGCAGAGCACCTCTGAACCTCTATCTCTAAGTGGGGTAATATTCTTAAAAATATTGATTAATTTACATTTATGCAACGAACAATCTGTAGTACCTCTAACCATCAATTTTTCAGTATATAAATATTTCCAAACATCAAAGCCGTTTAGTAGTTATTAGCCAACAATTGCGTCTTGGTAGATATTTTTTTAAGGCAAAAGTATTAGTCTTACGAAAAAAACTGCTCGATTAAAATGTTGTACATGAATCTATGGCAAACATGTATTTTTTTCAGATCTTTTATCCAAGTCGTTAATGAGGAGTAGGCTTTTTAAATTGACCATGTTACGGTACTGAACGGGACCAAGCGCCTTAAGCTACGCTTACGGTTGGTTCGTGGATAGACCATCTTTACATACCGAGACTCATCCGTGCCCCGGAAAGCACGTTAAGCCGATTGTCCTGGCTGTCATTAATGGATCTTTGACACTAGTTACGGGTCGTCCCACAAGCCCGAAAGTCTGACAACCAGTCTTATCAAAAAAGTGTTTAATAAATATAGGTACCTATTATAATTTCATACAATAAAGAGTATTCAGAAGCAATATTCCTGCAACGACACTCAATAAAACACACGGTAGGTACGAAAATAATAGAATGAGAACAAAGTAATAACAAGTGTGCCAGAACTAGTCCACAGCCTAAAATATTACGCTCAAAAACCGAAGCATAACCGCAGCACCACAATAAAGTAGGCCACAGATTAAGAAAACAAGAGGATACTCTTCCAGAATACAACTAAGCTACAATATGCCCAAAATTGGCACAACTACGTTTCCTGATTGTAGTAGGTACCGCCTATCAAAAACACATTGTCACCACATTGTCTAGAGGGCCTAGACAAGTAACAATCGCTTCGAAAGCGTTTCGTATTTCTACACCGACTTTCAACAGGATTGACATAAGCTTTTCGATAGCTTATGTCAGTCCTATACATTTTTGCCTTTTCCATCATCGTTATGTCTGATAGAATGTTACTTTGTCTAGGGCCTCAGCTTCCTCGAATATCAGCTTCAGGAGAAGCTTTGACTTGAAGGTATTTTACATTTCCATTGACCTTTAAATACAACGAGTAAGTCAGTGGAAATGTAAAAAATAAAAACTTTTTACAAAAAAAATCAAACCGACTTCCAAAAAGACACTAAAAAGAGAAAAGTAACTTTAATTTCGGAAGTCGGTGACATAAAACGAAAATTGGAAAGCAAAGACAAGTTTTTTTTGGAAGTCGGTTTGATTTTTTTTGTAAAAAGTTTTTATTTTTCACTTTTTAGTTGTGGTACCTACCCCACACAAATCCGAATACCACTACCTGCTATGTAAATAACAGTGAAAGAGTAAATAAGGAAATCGTCTAGATAAACTAAGTTGGAAAAATACGTAATATTGAAGCTAACTCAAAAACTACGCAAGCAAAGTTAATAAAATTTATATGGGACCACCTCGGAAGCATGACCTACCAAACAAAAAAAGAATCATCAAAATCGATTCACAATTGGCGGAGTAAACTAGTAACAAACAAACAAAAAAAAAAAAAAACATACAGACGAATTGAGAACCTTCTCCTTTTTGAAGAAGTCGGTTAAAAACCCCGATATTCGTCGAAAAATTTAAGATCAAAATACACAATCACGTGCATGCTTAGTTGTTAGTAAGTAGAATACTTATTTTATCTTTTCGGATATAATGCTAATTGTGTATCTGCTTGAAATTAGCATGCTTTTGTGCTACTACATAGCAATTCGTGTCTTACTAATAATCGTCATAATGTTCAAAGAGATTATAATGACATTTTAAAAACCTCAACCGAAAACCGATCAATAAACTTCAAGTCAAAGTCAAATCGTTTATTTCAAATAGACACATGGCTGCCTCTCAACTGGAGCAGAGAAGAGAGGACTGCAGCGGAGCTGTGCCAATATTAACCAATGGCATCTAAACTCCGTTCCAGTAAGGTAAATATTGGCACAGCTCGGCTACTCTCCTCTCTTCTCCGCTCCAGTGGACAGGCAGCCATAAAGGCACTTTTGAACGACAATGGCAAGGAACAAGAAAATGACCTATGCAACCAACAAAACCCTAGCAACACAAAATAACAATTTACACAACTCATCTGCCCCTTCTTTAATCTACAAACAGCAATGTATCAACGGAGCCTTAACTTTTATGAAAGCCGCCCCGCAACGGTATATCACGTTAAATGGCCCAGCTTTTTGTCGTTACCTTGTAACTTATGGCCGCCAAAGTGTTGCTGCAACAGGACCTGCTAGCCACGGCTATAAGGACCCTGGAATCGTGCCAGGATACTCCGGGTAATGGGTGTACGGTTGTGTGATCATTTAGGGAGGATTTTTTATGTTGATGTTGTGTTTGATTAGCTTCAGAAAGTAGTATACCTACCTATATTATATTTTTTGGATAAGGTATAACTTTCATCCTCTCTTGAGATCAACATTTTACATTCCCTACAACTATAAAAACCATATTGAATACTTTAACTGGGTGTAACATCGCCACTATATTGTGTGCTCTAAGCCGCGAATGAAATCTGCTTCTTACATATATTTGAAATTAACTGGGCACTAACCACATTCAAAACTAGCACATTATAATATGATTTTTGAAGAATCTACCAAATCTTACACTATGCATGTAATTGTTACTCACCTTACATAAACACAATAGACTATTCACCACAAAAACAAAAAGTATACTAACACTCAAAAAACTGTCGCAGGAACTCTATATGCGGGGTGTAAAACGATCCATAAAACGGAAAATGTATGTAAATAACTCTCTTTGACCTTACCCTTGTAACACACAGATAATCAATAACATTGAAAACGATTCGGTAAACTAAAAGTGCAGGTAATTAACAAGTATTTAACACAAATTGGTCATTATCGCGGTTCTGTTAAAACAGACAAATTAGCGTTGAAATTCAAGGACTTTCGAAACTATTTTTTTTACGTGGGTAGCTGTCAATATTTACTTCGAAGATGAATGCAGGGGAGAAATGCGCCTTGATGCTTGGCAACCAGCGAATGCCTAGCAGAGTCGAAGACAGGACGCAGCAGAAAGAGACAGCAGAAGGTTCTTCATAGAAGAACAGGTTAAAGTGTTAAAAGGAAATAGGGTCGGTCCCCTCCCCATACAAACTCTCTCTCCTGTTTTCGCTCTGGGTTATGACCTTAGAGCAATGATTTTTTACAGTAAAATAAATATCAACTAGTTCTATGCCCCTATGTTTTCCGTTTTGATGATTCATTATCTGTAGAAGCACTAGAAATCAAACCAAATCAAATCGTTTATTGCAATCCATAATGTACAAATTATAGGTGGTAAATAAAAAATAATAGAAACAATTATGGACCCTGTCGGGCACAGCAAACTTTTAAATAGGTAGAGAGAGGAGCTGTTTACAATTTTTTCTTGTTATTAAGTTAAGATTATTTATATCCTATTACCCATGTATTTATATTTCCATTCATTCTCTTATTCTTATAATATTTTATGTACAATTCTATCCATTCATTTATTTAATTGGGTATATTTAATATTGCTTAGAACCCTCAGAAAATGCTTAAAATTGCCTGTTTAGACCGCTGTCATCAGATGCCTATTGTACAAATTTGACAACTATTAATGAAAAATGAAAAACATAGGACACAGTTAATATCCTTTTTTATTCAATTTATAAAATATCTTTCGAAATTAGTCCAATATTGGAGGAGGAAATAGACGAGAGCCGAACCTCGAATTATGAATTTTTGTATGGAGAAAACACCGACCCTATTTCCACTTAACCTTGTGAAATCTCGGCATAACCCACTGGTTACATTACCATGTCAAATTCAAATGAATGTATTCCCCGAGACGTGCGACAGAGTACCTTTTACAGAAAGAGATATGACAATGAGGATGCTCATCGTGTATTCAGATCGACTACCATCTGACTTCAGCTACCCTATAAGTCTGCAATAGACTGAACTGAAGTCTTTTTACAAGCTTTATATTAGCTTGCTCTGTTCGTATGTGTTTCCGGTTACTCCAATTGTCATCCATTTTTCAAGCACTTCCTGGCATCCAATTGAGCTGAAACTTGGCATATTTTTCTGTCTGATGATGGAGCCGCAAGTTGGCCATAAGAACTCCGCAATGAAACAAGATAGCACCAGCGTGTTTGGACTCATTGTATTAAAAAGTGCTTTGACAATAGGTAGTGTTCAGGGTCTGATGATGGAGCCGGACATGGGACATGATGGCCATGGGAAAATCCTAAATATCCTATTTCATTAAAAGCTTGTTTTTAAAAAGATTTTTACTCATATTTTTCATTCTTTAGTACATACTTTCTGACTTCTGACGATACACAATAACTAAAAAGGTAATCATACCCTTTACTTTTGCCTTTGTGTTTTAATGCCTCGTATTAATTATATTTTAATTAATTTGCTTTGGGAAGATTAACTCCATAAGCAAGTACATCAATTATCCATTACGTTGAACACAAACCGCAGATTCGGCACAGAAAACAATTTGTAACAAAAACATAGCTGTTATGTGAACACTTAATTAAAACGCAAATTGGCGACCGCGCACCGGCCTCGGAGGGTCTTAGTGATGGGAAAGGGCGATCAGGTATCGATATATTGGGTAAAATTTACATCCTAACTTAATATTATAAATGCGAAATCACTTTCGCATTTATTATATTTTTTTTGTTTGTCCGTTTGTTTGTTACGCTTTCACGCTAAAACGGCTGAATGGATTTGGATGAAATTTATATAGGACATAGAATACTTTTTATCCCGATATTCCCACGGGATCGAGACTTACACTGATGAAACCGCGGGGCGCAGCTAGTCTAGAATAAAACAGGCTTGATAAGTTGCGTAATAGCTGCCGTACTAAGGTTTAAATGTTTTGCTATCATGAGAAGCTTACGATAAGTATTTGAAGTAGCCCAAGTTAGAAATGATAAAGAAGAAGAATCACTATCACTCTTGACCAGTTCCTGTCAATTGGCCGATAGTGATTCTTTAATGAAATACATGCAATTCTTCACTAGAATTATTGCTGTGAATCCTGCAAACCCTTGAGCTTTGAGCGTTTACGGACTTACCAGGAGATGATTCCAATCACCGCAAAAATAAACAAACAAAGGTAATTGCCATAATCACAACGTCTAACAGGCTGATAGATGATTACGGTGTGATGTATAGCTATAATAAGGCACTAAAATAAAATAAAATGTTATTCCCAAACCTATCGATACCAACCCACTTCACGACACATCCCTGCAGTATCCCGGTTTTGCATAATAAACGTGAAATATTAGCATAAAATCACTCGGCGGAGTCGCCTCTAACCACAGTCCTATTTGACTTGCAAAGAATTGCCCCCAGCACTAAATCGATTGGTTTTCATTGCAAATTAGGTGCAATCTAGTAAACTGTAGCGACAGTAGAGGTGAATATTTTTATGAAGAATGTGATAAAACAAAGTGGAGAACAATGTATTTAGTAACTTGTTAGCGACCAAGTTGGAGTACCCTACTTTTTTTTAGACCGCTAGTCACACATATTTAAGTAGAACATCATTGGGATTCTCGAATTTCTTTCTTTCTTAACCTTGTCGCAGACTTAGTGATCAGATAGCTTAGGAAAGATTTTAAACTAAAATTAAGAGGAAATATAGTCGGCCATTTCTTCATACAAAAAGTCTTAATTCGTGGTTCGGCTCTCGTCTATATCCTCCTCCAATATTCTACAGATGATGAATCATCAAAACGGAAAACATAGGGGCATAGAACTAGTTGATATTTATTTTACTGTAAAAATCATTGCTCTAAGGTCATAAACCAGAGAGAAAACAGGCGAGAGCGTTTATATGGACCCTATTTCCTCTTAACATAAAACGAAAGCGATGAAATCTGTTGGAACGGTGCAACATTTAGCATCTTCAGTCTTTCCTGGGAACAAAGTACATAAAAAGAGGCAAGATTAAGTTAGAGTCAGAACAAAATGATCTTGAAATCGAATTAGTGCCAACACCAGAAGCTTTTTTTTGCGATCGATAATACATGCAAAAAACACTTTAATCATACCATGTTTTTCTGCCACCAATCCATCAAAATCGGCGCCACAGAACATTGCACTCTAACCTACATACAACCTATAATTTCCTTTTTTTTTCTCGTCGCCCAACTACCCGTAGTTACGTCTAAACGGTCTACATTAAACGTAATTAAAATGGGTCCAAATAACATGGCAGTAACCGCTAAACGTTGGATATACTCCTAATTTGTGCCTAGAACGATACAACGGCTCGTTATAATAATTTTTGATCGATTCCTTTATGTTTTTTCATGTGTTTTGAGTGATTGAGGCCAATCAGAGGCCGTAACTATTCATCATTGAGGTTTCTGTCTGGTTCTGTGTTTTAATATTTATGGAAATAATTTGGTATTGAATAATAGTTATTGGATTGACGTCGGATAAATATAGGGTTTTAATTTTTCAATGTGGTGTTTATAAAGTTATATTGTACGTTTTTATTTTACGTATAATCAAGCGTTACAAAAAATATTTTACTCTTTACACTCAACGACTACAAATTGTCAAACTCCTCAATCGCAAACTCCTTTTGTTAATGGCATAGGACTTTTTAATATCCTGTGCCCAGTATATCTTCTCTACAGTCGAGAGAACGCGTTCTTGTCACCTGTCAATTTTTACCCGACTACGGCGAAGAAAAAAGGAGGGTTATGATTTTGACCGGTATGTATGTATGTATGTTCATCTGTTCCCTCCTATCTTCTAAAGCACTCATCACAATTTGACAAATGAGGTATCGTTGGAAGCGTCTTGATCGTCCGCTGGTTATAGGCTATGTGACGTCACATTACATAAAAAATGGCGCCCTCTAGAGGACATAAAGTCAGGAACTAAAATAATAAAAACTAAAACCCAACTACGACTAAAAAGGTATAAACAAGACACCACAGACAGACAAATTAAAAATCCGGAGTCACACGTAATCCGTTCGATTTATGCCCTAACACGTGTGACTCCGGATTTTTAATTTGTCTGTCTGTGGTGTCTTGTTTATACCTTTTTATTCGTAGTTGGGTTTTAGTTTTTATTACTTTATTTTTTTTTGAATATGTACAGTCATTCAAGATTGATGCACTTTATTTGTCTATCGTCCGAAAATAGAAATTTCCACCTACAATGCAGTCGTCACTCAATAATTCTTTTGTCATCACATACAACAGCTGCTCTAATCTCACAAAGCCAATTTAACCTCACATCAGACCCACTTCAGTCAACTCATATTCCCATTCAATTCAACAGTAATAATAAAATACTGAGTAACGCCCTCAAACACGCGAGTAGTATTACAAATGAGTATAATGCTGCCAATAACAGACATCCTCAAAAGAATTGTGAGTGTTGCGACTGCCGAACAAAGGGAAAGGAAGCCGATATTTGGACAATGTCGGTTTGGGAATAGGGCAGTATTCCAGTGGGGAGCGATGGGGGATTCAATATAGCATAGCTTTGCGTTTTATTTGGTTTTACGATTCACAATATACATACCTACATAAACTCACCCCATGGGGGTAGACAGTACCTAACTATACAGAACGTCACGTGCTACGATTCTTATACTATACTCCTTTTATTTCGTTTACGTTCATACATCTGGTCATACACGCAGTCCAGTTGCAAGCATATACTACGCACTGAACTTTCTGAAGAAATTCAAACAAATAAGGTTAGTGTATGTCCCCCTCCCGGCGTTTCCACTCGGGCCGCTTCGATTCGCGAGATGTATCATTAAAATTGTTAAAATTATAGTTTGGGACGATACTATGGGCTATTGGGCACGCGCATCACCGCGATATTATATTATGATCTATCGTTGTTAAGCTTAAAAGGAGGCGATCATATACAACATTCGTTTTTGTTTATGCTAAACCCAAAAAGGGGTCATTTTACTCATCATTTGAACAACTTTTTCTATGGGACCAACCTTGATATCGCGAAAATAAAATCTGCTGTTACATTGTTGTTGTTGCTGCATACATTTGTGTTCACTTAAATTGACAAAATGTATGGAACAGCTGATTTTTTTTTTCGCGATTTCAAGGTTGGTCCCATGATGAGTACAATGACCCCTTTTCGGGTTTAGCATAGACAAAAACTAATGTTGTAGAAATACCTGTTAAGTAGATATGAAATAGAGTTTTGCTTGTATCTAGGTGCCAGTAAATGCTGTCGCGTTACCTCTACACGTGCATATTTAATAAGAACATTCCTCCATGACTAGTATGTTCTGTCCTTACTTTGATAAATTCTCATCAAATAAAGTGAAATGGATGATACTTGTGCTAAACGACACAATGGAGTGAAATTGATGATTGTAACATTATAACGCAAGTTTGATCATAAATGGACCTAATTTATTTCAGACTAGCTGCCCGCCCCCGCTTCGCACGGGTAGCACTAAGTACTTATTTACGGCGCACCTACCCTACCTACTCGACCTACCTACCTACCTACGCTGCCCTACCTACCTGCCTTGCCCTACCTAGCTACCCTACCTACTCTACATACCTATCTACCTACTTACACCTACCTCCCTACATCTACCAACCTATCTACCTACCCAACCAACTTACCCTACCTACGTACCCTACCTACCTACATTCATACCTACCTACCTATCTACCGAGATATCATCAAAAAAGCCATTGTATACTGAATGTATGAGTCGGTATTTTTTGGAGCTATACTTACATTGTTAAACTCGTGATATCTGTTTTAGGTAAGTAAGGTAGCATAATAGAGTTTCAGCCAATACCTAAGCTAAGATAACTTTATATCTTGTAAATATAGGTATCAGCGCCCGCCCTCGTTATCATTAAAGGAGATGTGTTTGTGCCCAAACTTATGGAATAGATCAAAACGAAATACAGAAACGTTTCGCAGCATCAGCGATTAATACCAAGATACAAATAAAGAGCCTTGTCTAGCGGCGTCATTTCAATTAAGTTTTCAAAATAAAAGAACACTTATTGTGGCATAACTATAATAGTTAGACATATGCTGTCGCGACACTTTTAGTAAATAATCATGTGTTCTGCAAAGTCGTAGTACATTATTTTATTCTATCATCAATAGTTTTCGCAGCGCACGCGATGTTAAGAATATTTTAGGTAATTTTTTTACACCTTGGGTTATTGGAGTTTTAGTAAGGATCCCTAATCTTTTCTAGCAATAAATATATATCCTATCTTACTCAGGGTGAATGTCGCTTTATAATGGTGAAATAATTTTTGAAATCGGCGCAGTAGTTTTTGAGTTTATTCATTACAAACATACACACAAAAAATACAAATCTTTCCTCTTTATAACATTAGTGTAGATGTAGACTAGCTGCACATGCGGCATCGCCTGAAAAGCCTATGTGCTTCCAGTCATGAAACATGTTGTCATCAAAATTGATACGTATTTAAGACCTTGAAAAAGGTACAAAACGATTTGTTTTGTACCTTTTTCAACCTTGTTCAAAGTCTAAATGCAAAAGTGAAGAGTTTTGTGTATTTGATTAACATATTTGCTGCTTATAAAATGAGATCATCGGGGATACTGTTGAAAACAGACGAAACGAAAGATTATGAGAACTTTAGAATAATGAATCCAACAAAAAATACATGTAAATCATTGGATCTTTAATAAGTTACAATGTTTTACAAGTATTTATGACGACTTTAGTAATCTAAAGTCATCAAAAAGCAAATTACTTTAATAAAGACATACATTTCAATCACCTAAAGCGTAAATGGGCAAAAACATAAGGTACCTAATCCACACGAAAAATTGGTTCTAAAGTGCCGAAAGAAGGTCATTCATTTCGGTTGATTTACACATTGCGTGACTATAATAAATATGATTAAGGCAACCTTTTTAATGTTAAAACTACACCAGAAAATTGTATAATTTGACAAGAGCCCCTAAAAGTTATGTTATTTAAATAAGGGTATCATGATGATACGAAAATGGGTTTTACGAAGAAACTATTTTAAGAATTATAGTTATTTTATATTTTGGAGAATATTAAGGTATACAATTATAGGAAGTGCAGTTGCAATTAACTTACTGTTAGCCGGTTTTTATTAAAGTACGACTCACATCCTTCATGTACAGTCACGGACTTTAATTGATAAGCCTCCTTCAAACTTTTCAATTTTACAGTTTCATACATTCACGAGATTACACGATTAAACACGAAGTCAAACCGCACGCTCGTAAACCAGATGACAAATCAATTACTTACAATCGGAAATAGTAATATCCATAGAGGTTGACTAATAAGATTGTTTCTCATTGATAAAAATAAATAAAATGTTGCATTATGGTTATCCAATCTATTTGATACTGACTTCCTTTAAATCAGAGATCATTAACTCGGTTATTCTGAAAACCTAACTGAAGACAGTGACAGTTGAAATGTCGATGTCAGAGACGTTAATATCGAAGTTGCCGAAATGACTATTAATATTTCTCCGTACGCTAACGTTACTATCGCTACGCTTAAACAATCGTGGCTAGGTTACTGTGGCTAGACCTGCAATGGTTGACTTTGGGTTGTCACTCTGCTGTCAAGTTTGTAGTTCCAGCTCTCAGGTTAGCCAACCGGTAAAGTTATTAAATATAATTTTCTTCTACTAATACGAAGACATTATGACTTTCTGTGTCGGGAACCGAATAAACCCGATTTGCATTACACGGCTAAAATACGAACAGTGCAAGGTGGCTCATCAATTAAAGTCCGTGACTGTACAAAGAATTAATCATCAGTCGGATCAGTGATATATAGATAGATACGTCATTAGATCATTTTCATTTCGTTGTTTCTTTAGCAAAACCAGTCAACAGTATAAAAAATAATAATAATAGGTACGATTTATTTGAGGCGACACAGGCCCATAGAAAAATACCTAACCTAGACACATATTTTTATAGACTACGTTAGGCTTAGGTAAGACTACGTTAGTATCACAAAAAAATAAAGCTTAAATATAGCATAGCAACCGCATCTCGTACACAACCAGAACCAAAAAAGGACCCAGTAGTTCATATTTGGCTAACACCCATACAATAAGCATACTCCATATTGGCTACTAAACACTCTATTATGTGCCCACCCCCTATCAATACAATGTGACGTCATACGACTCTCCTATTGTCACTCATCACAGATTACTTGACATGGCATTTATTCCTAAAGAACCAACTTACATTTTCCCTTGCGAAACCCCTTGCCACAGGATACTCAACCTTATTGCCAGCCTGCTGTAGAACATTACAGATTATTTTTTGGTTTTCGGGTGGTTGGTGTAAGTCGGTCTATCATAAGCCCGTGGACAGCCAGTGATGGTCATTTGAGCCGATATGCTCAGATTACGTGTTTACAAATAGGATTTTCCTGCTTTTAATAAGCCTCTGGCATAATAGGGTTCTTTTTTCCTGGTTTTTGGCTTTTATGTACTTGTGTAATGATAATTTTGTGATTTTCTGACAGAAATGGAAGAGCGATTGACGTGATTTGGATGTCACGGGAGGAGAATGTTATTCGATGCAAAAAATCTGTGGTTTGGTTTGGCGTGACGTGATCATTATTTTTATGTAGACAATTCCAAGTATCTTTAAGGTTATTGCATAATAGATACAGATGAGAATATCAACGTTATTATCATTCACCTGAAAAAAAGTAAGTAGGTAACTATACTCCATTTGAAATAAGATTGGACAAAATCGGTTGAACGGACTGTAAAAAAGGTTTATTTAAATGTCTAATCTTATTTCAATATGGTCTTGTAAAACATTTTTCTATAATTTTAAAGTTTGCAATTAGCACACAAACTTAAATATAATGTAATAATAATGCTGCCAATATAATGTACATATTTTTCTACACATTAAAATAATTATTCAAATTATGTACTTACTTGAGTGTTTAATAAAAGTTTTGTTTATTCTTATGCGGTATAAAAACACATATTTTTGTAAACGTTCGTGAGTTATGTTCTTTTATTAATTACAACATTTATATTCCCGTCATTGCGACTTTTAATACCATATTTGTGACATGCAAGCTTTTTTACTGTGCTTACAAAAAGCGAGGCGATGGCAAGCTATAAAATAATGTTCAAAATTCGGAATTATGGTGGTTTAAATAAAAGGGAGAAAAAAGAAAGGTATGTAAACCTACGCTGCAGTATCGAAGATATCAAAATCCTCTGTACCCTGAATGTAAACTGACCGGATACATAAATAGATTAGGTTTGGCTGACGTAACCAATAACTAGATTGCCTAAACTATTATTATCTATAGAATCATATAGCTTCGCATAGCTCCAGTACGACCCTATTATAATAACAACATAACCTTAAACAGCACAAAAACAAAATGCGTCAATAAAAAAAAATATCACGTTTATAAATTAGTGCGATTACATCAGTTGCGGGTTAAGATCGGAACCGATAACCAAACAAGCGTATTTTGTGACGTACAACCCTACCTTTACAATCACTCAAATATTTTACATTAAATTTTCAACCTTCACTGGTATCACATAAGGTTGATGTTGGATATTTTGGGGGACCAAAATCAAGGTTGTCAACTCAGTAACAATAACAAAGTCTCGTACACGTCAGTGAGCTGTCAAGCGGCATTCAGCCGCGTAATTATCACTCGTCAACGGCGAAAAGATTTCTTTGACAATACATGGCATTGTGAGACAGCCCTAATCCTTTTTGAAAAGAGGGTGTTGTATTTATACAGCGATGTTGGGTTCAATTTTTGTTGAAAGAAAAATCCGGTTGTGCAATAATGTTTTATTTAATTCTGGTTGATGTTATCATTACGTTATTTTTATTACTGAACTGGAATATTATTTCTTCTGCTCTGATACGGAATTAGGTGCACAAACTTTTTTTTGTGTGTAATAAATTAAGTAATACCTTCTCGAATTTGTTTTTTGAATAGGTCGGCCATGAGGAAAACAAATGCGTAAAGACTTACATACTGGAGCGACTTGTCGCACGACAAGCCTTTTAACAAAACAATTTCTCAGAAAACTTCACGGTGAACAATGTGGCGGCGTCGCGTCGCGCGACAAGTCGCGCCAGTATGTAAGAGCCTTAAAACTTGAACCCCTCATCATTCTGGGACTCATGCAGCTCTCAGGCTGTCGAGTATTTAATGTTACCTCTAAGTGCATCAGTCCTTATGTACCCCCGTACATCTACTATTGCTGCTACCCTTTGCTTCAAAACGCTTCAAGGCTTTCATTTTCATCAATAGTAGTATTTTAGAAAAGAGAGTTACTCAAGTGTTCCACATTCTGATACCTATTGATATAATTATAATGAGAAATAAACTGGGAAAGTCCATTCTACAGCTACCTACCTATACACAAAAAGCCGATTTGAAAAATTGAGGGCTATTTTAAGCTGGTTAGACTTCCTACTTTTTGTAGAGATTTAATGCAGTAAAGATATTTTAGAATCTACTTATTTAAAGGCACATTATTATACCGGTATGTCACCACCTAAACAGACCCATTACCCAGTATTTAGGGCTGCCCCAACCCCAAATACCGCAAACAACGAGCAATACGACATTTCCTGCCCTTTCAGACAAACGTGTTTGAAGCGCCGACTCCGAGATGTTATCACACTACACACAATAATACAAGGTTTCCACTTACTAACCGCTGAGCTGACAATAGACGGATTAGGAAGGAATAGAACTAGCGGTGATCATGAGCAGCAGATGGCAAACCTACTTGTTACTGAAAGAAAGGAAAGAAAGTAGTAAATAAAGGGCAAGCCTACTTCTAGAATGGTAAATAGAAAACAGATTACGTTATTCAATATGGTATTACCGACGGATAAAGATTAACTGGAAGAGATTGCAGTGGACGCTTGCCACTTTAATGAAGCCGTCACAACAGAACTAGCAAATGCTTTGTCTGCACGTGAAGTTAGGTGAAAAAAATAGACTTGGATGGTTAAAATTTTTATAATTTTCCCACTGCAGAATTGATAAGAGACAATTGACAATTGAGAGCAGTGATGGCCCAGTGGTAACGGCCGCGACTTACGAGTTGTAGGTCGTAGGTTCGAACCCTGCCAAGCGCTTTACTTTGTGTAAATAATTTCATCACCACTGCTCTCAAAACGGTGAAGAAAAACATCGTGCGGAAACCGGCATGTCCTAGAACCAAAAATTCGGAGACATGTGACATCTACCAACCCGCACTGGGCCCGCGTGGTGGATTACAGCCCTCTCCCTCTCACAGAGAGGCCTGTGTCCCAGCAGTGGGAACACTATAGGCTGATTATGATTATGATTATGAGAATTGACAAGTGTGTAATCTCTGTTCGAACTTTCGTCAACACACTATTTAAAGACCTATCTGAAAATACAAAAACCATCAGAACGATAAATAAAATTATTGTAAAAAAATCCTGCCTGAAAATTACAAACATGTAGGTTAATTTCGTAGCAAACCGCGTAGCGCTACGCTACGCCACACTGCCCGCTGGGGTTGGGGTACAGACGTCCCCCACACATCTTATAACTCCTCGCATCGCTATTGTGATCGTCACAATGCTGCAATAATGTGCTAATCTAATTTGTTATCAGCTGTACCATCTAATAACTGATGCGTAAAATTGATCTCTGACAACGAGTTCATTTATTTGTGTAGAGCAACGAGGTGTAAGGGTATTTGCACTCAATGGTATTTTTTAGGGTTCCGTACCCAAAGGGTAAACCGGCACTCTATTACTAAGACTCCGCTGTCCGTCCGTCTATCTGTCTGTCAGTCACCAGGCTGTATCTCATGAACCGTGATAGTTAGACAGTTGAAATGTTCCCAGATGATGTATTTCTGTTGCTGCTATAACAACAAATACTAAAAAACAGAATAAAATAAATATTTGGGGGCTCCCATACAACAAGCGTGATTTTTTGCTCGTTTTTATAGATAAAGGTACGGAACCCTTCGTGCGAGTCTACTCGCAGTTGTTTTTATTAAATAAATGAACTCACTATAATATCTAGTTTATTGGAAATTAACGTATAAAAAACAAAATGATAAATAAAAATTACTTTTGTACTTTCATATTTTCATCCTTGAACCACGGTGTAAAAAAGCACCGTGAGGGAACATGGACGTAATTTACTACACTGTTATCAAGAACGCCTAGTAAGCAAGCATGGCAAATCAGTGCAAGATTCTACTTGCACAAAAGAAAACCCCTTCCTAAATTGCCCTAAATTACAGGACCTGGACACCAAAAATACCTTCCTAATGCCCATCAATCCGTCTGCCAAGCTTGTTCATTACGACATGAATAAAAAAACAAAACGATTTCCTAATACCAAAAAGTTCCTAATCAGCACTTTGGAATTCAGTTCCAATACAGCAGAACCCATCAAAAGAGCGTGATTCTATGTGCGTTGCCCCACAAAAACATGCGATCACATAGCCTTGCAAATAAAGTACCATCAAGTACCAATTAAGAGCAGGCTCGCATGCAAAGTGCCACAAACTATATGGTAATACAATACACAAGAACACATCCATCTTTACTGACAGGCTACCAGACTGATGGTATATATTAGCTATAAATTATGTATAATTACCATTATTTATTGCTTGCTTTAGCCTGTGGCTTTGTCCGCTTTTAATATTCAATTTCTATAAATCAGCATCAGCCTAAAAAGCTTTTAAAATTAGCCCAGGCCCCAGGCCCAGGTTGAAAGCAGATCAAATTTTGTTTTGGTCAAACAAGTACCTAATGCACAGCAAAAACTCAGAAACTAAATCAGGATGTGGATCTGTTTGTATCCACAAAAGGCGCCAAAAGAAACGGATAACTTGAAATGAAGATTATATACGTATATATTTTAGATTGGGCTATGAAATGCAAATGCATATGAAATATGAAAAAACTTTTTACAAAAAAAAACAAACCGACTTTTTTGTAAAAAGTTTTTATTTTTCACTTTTTAGTTGTGGTACCTACCCCAAACAAATCCGAATAGCACTACCTGCTATGTAAATAACAGTGAAAGAGAAATTGTCTAGATAAACTAAGTGGGAAAAATATGTAATATTGAAGCTAGCTCAAAAACTACGCAAGCAAAGTTAATAAAATTTATATGGGACCACCTCGGAAGCATGACCTACCAAACAAAAATCATCAAAATCGATTCACAATTGGCGGAGTAATCGAGTAACAAACATACAAAAAAAAACAGAGGAATTGAGAACCTCCTCCTTTTTGAAGAAGTCGGTTAAAAATTAAATGTAGAGCCTACTATAATTACTACGCAGCTACTGCACCTAAAAACGTACGGAAATGGTAATAAATTGCCGAAGACGGAAGGTATATTGATACTCCTAAAGAATAAGACTATACGGTGACCGCGGCACATAGGAGGAGTGACAAGAGATAGAAAAGAATAGAATACTCTTTATTATGTACACCAAAGAAAATACAGATGTAAATATAGAAAATTAACATAGGGTGACACAATGGGCGGTCGATATCGTTAAAAGATACCTTGAGATACCCGGGATCCAGAGCACTCACTGAGATGATAATGATGATGATGAACAGACAGACGGAGCTTTTACTCACAGTTCAATGTATGTTGAGCTGGTTAGGATTAGTAAGATTTACCATTATTTTCCATTATCCATTACATCGTATCGTTTATTCTACATCGCTTCGCAACGGGAGACGTTTTTGTACGATTTATTTTATGTTTATTTTATTCCCTTAGGAGGTCGATATTAGAGGCCTAAAAACATTATAAGTGTTTTGTTTTCCTTGCTTGTTGTGTGGTCTCGAAAATCACTTTGTTTTTCTCCGAGAGTAAAAACTTCAGATGCAAAACCCCAGGCTATAACGAATCACTGGACATAGGCCTCCTAATGAATGCTCAAAACGGGAAAATTTACGTATGTAACAACGTTTGAAAAACGCGTCATATTGGAAGCTGCTGCCCATCTTTTAGAAGCCCTTTAGAGCTTTTTGACACAACTAAGATTCGAGGAAAAATAAAACATGGTTGTATATAAGTACGTGCTCTTTTTGACAGCATTCAGTATGTGGTTCAGTTATGTTATAATAATAATAATAAAAACATTTATTTCAGGCTACAATAGCCCATAGACATATACCTTACAAACTAACATTATAAATAAAGTACAAAAACAAAATTTTTGTTAATAAAACTAAAACTATGTTAGCAGCACTTCACTTCACTAGCTTGTCCTTGTGCTGTCCTGTGGTAATTGTCTGTGGAAGTGACGGAACACCACGTTTATCAAATAATTTTATTAATCAATTTATTTGCCATGCTCCATTTTTAATTCTTTTTACAAATTGTGGTACAGTAATCGTATTCTAGGTGCATCGTATTCACATGTAATTATAATTGATGTATACAAAATATTGTAAAACATTTTTTTAAAGAGTAGCGGTGGAGTTTCTTGCCCATTCTTCTCCATACGAAAACAACCTTTTGGAAGGGGCAACTAGAATCAGTTCTATTTCTTAGTTTTTGACGTTCAAAAGTGCTTTTAATGTGCCTATTTGAAATAAATGATTTGACTTTGACTTTGACTTCTTGCGCACAAAAGTCTTCTTCTATGACGACGGACAGATCACAATTCGGTACTCAAACTACAAACGCCTTGAAGTTGACGTTGCGGTGCGACTTCAGTTTACCTCGTCTTCTAGCGCACATACTCCACGACAACGACGACACGAAGATGTTAATTCAAGTCATGCTAATTTTTACGGGGTACCTAAAAAACTATCAATAACTAAGTCTTGTTTTCTTTATCTGAAAACCTTCATTTTGATGGTATCTTAAAAAAAACTGCATCGATACTTACCAACTGACGTTAAAATTACTTTGGTACCAATACATTACCCATATCTATAGCCCAGTCCATATCAGTAGGAGCACTATAATTACAGTCAGCTCACCTCACCATTAAAACTCAATTATCGGCATGACACGCTCGTCAAAGCTACCATTATTACTCGAATAGAAACGAAGCAATTCCATTTGTCACTAATTACCGTCGAATTATCACTACAAATTGTACGATCGATTTTGTAGCGGCTAGGTATACAGGAGGTGTGGTATCGGATTTGTCTTACGATTTAGATTTATCTTCAGGATTTATTATGTAACCATGGGGTATCTTCATGGTTCTTTTCTTTAGGAATCCACACTTTTGGTACTTACTACCTACTTCATAATTAACCTATTCTTTTAGAAGGTTCAAAAGTTTAGACACTTGCCTTATTACCACAAAACCGTGTTTATCAGTTGTTTAGCCTAAACACCTTTTAAACATGACATTTCTGTATGGAGTTTGACATAACACTGACAGTAGACACGTGTTTAACAGTGGTTAGAACCTTGGATATTGAAAGAAAGAAAGAAAGAAAGAATAACATTTATTTGGACACAGTTCGTGAAACAGAATATACAACAAATTAAAAATTAAAAGAGAAAATAATGTTTTAACAATAATGTGTGCCTCACGGCTGCGCCAAAAAGGTTCATTTCAGCATTAATGCCAGACAAATGCTGTCTGACGCTGGTTTTCTAATGAACCCTTAGGGACAAGTGATGGGGAGTACGCACAGTTTCAACATACTTAATACTTATATAAAGACTTTTAAATAAATAAATAGATAAGTAAAAACAAACACAATTACAGAACCAAAAAACAACTAATAAATTAAAAATAAATTGGCACAATGTTAAATAAAATATGAAGGTAAGCGTCATTTGTACGTGCTGATCAGTATTGTCAGTTGATTGTGAGTCTTCTGTTGGTGTAAAAATAAATCAATAAAACTACTCCTTTCTGTTTCAGTTGTGTAATTTCGGAATATGACCTTGTGCAGTGTGTATGTGTACACTTAAACAACAGAAGTATCATATTTGGCCAAGAGGTTTTAATAAAATAAACAAGAAAGCAACTAAAAAGTGAAAATTGAAAAAGGAGGGGTGTATGACGCGATTTCGATGCCGGCTGTGCGTCACAGTCGCAAGTAGGCCAGGCACAATGGGTAAGTGCAAAAACAACGCGTTAAGATTTGGTGGTGAAAGAAAAATAAAGTTATGTATCCGTTTATGTGTTCTACAGGTCTCACGACTGCGACGCGACAGCACGTAGGCGCCGCAGATGGCACAGCAGTGCCAACGAGTCGTGGACATTTGCGGCAGGAGGTCTCTTGACACAAGTACTTTCTCGAACTAGACTTCAAACTAAGATTACACAAACAAAACCTTCTTTTTATAAGAAGATAATACTTACACCGTTTCAATGACTTTTTGGGTGGTTGCCTTTCGTAATGTAGGTACCTAACTACCTACCAACTACTACCTAGTAGTCTACCTACTGTAATGTCAACATTCTCTCCCTAAACACTGTTAAGTAACGAAATAACTCAACTATATTTATTAAATGTTGCCGTAAAACAAAGAAAACCTAATATAATAAATCAGTATTCCAAGTCCCGATTTGGAAATCAACTTATCTGACAGCAAAGACTACTATAGTCTGACAGATACGACCGATCGTTTGAAATATACAATTTCTAAGTACCTACCGCTAGTTAAAGGTAATTTTCTTGTTATTATGTCTCAATTTGATATAATCAAAGGTGATGGTGTTTTACAGTGTATTTGTCATTATTTATTAATATTTTAATTATTACTGTGAAAGACTTGAAGTGGAATAAATAAGTAGACATTTATTGATCAAAGACTGGGAAATTTACATTTGCTGAAAAGAGAATAACTAGTCATTTTCTATAAAATAATAAGATTGAGTCCCCTAAGCTCACAACGCTACATTTAAGGATACATAAAAGTATTAAAATAAAAGTATACTCGCCTTAAAAGTGATAGCAAGGCGATAAACGACAAGTTATTGCTTCTTCTTTTTTAGTAGGCGCTTAAAATATTGCTAAGTGAATTTTAACAGGCGTTATCATCCTCATGTTTATGCGCAAATAATTTATGATTATAGAACGTCGCTTGGATATTATTTAGTGAAGTTTTTATGCCAGAATTATCGGCATAGATTATGCTATAAGAGGATAAATACTTATGTAGGCCATACAAATGTTTAACCAATCTAATCCATCAAATTCGTCAAAACACAAACTCAGAATCCGGAATACTACAACATCCTCTACGGGCCATCAAAGCTACAGGCCCAGTCGAAAAATGTCCAATTCACAAAGGCCACAGCTCTCAGAGGCGGGCCATTTCATCAGGTAATAAAACACTCGCAGAGGTTACTTTTCAGGGTGAGTTATAGGGTTAGGTCGCAGGGGCAGGGTAGGGGTCGGCCATACATCACTCGGGGTGGAACGAGGATTACTCCAACATAGACTTTGGCTTGTTAATGCCCGCTAAAGTTTTCCTTTGCGTGATTTTTGGCGAGGTTTTTTTTTGTGGTCGAACTTTGAAAGTTGGACAAAGTTGTGTCGTATTTTTTTAAGAGTTCTTATAACGTGTAGGTTAACTTTAATTAATTCCTTGTCATGTTTTCAGTTTAATGGGACATGTCGAGGTTCGCTTGTCATGTTTTCAGTTTAGTGATACATGAAGGTCGTCATTAGTATAATTGATTATCAAGAAGTTTAATATGGCATCTTGTTTCAAATCGGCTTGTATTTAGTGATTAGTTTTTGACTAGTTAGGTACTTTGTTTTTTTTTTTTTTAGTATCCTTCTCTATCCCATTCCTGGGCAATGGCCTCCCTCCACTCCTTCCATCTTTCACGAGCCCGCGCGTCCTCTTTCATTGAACAATTTTAGTTAGTTGATGAATTGTTGATAAACTCTGTCTATTGTTATTAAGTTCCATATGCCTAGTACAAAGTCAGATGGAACAGCAACTGGTGGCAGCGAGAACAGAAAAGGTATTAAGTACTTAGTGGATTTCTTGAAATGAATGACACACGTTACACCTCTGTACCTGCTTACCCAAAAAATCTTCAACACCATATTCCACAGATAAAATAAAAGAGAAATAACAAAGAAACGTGGCAGTTAACAACCCGACTGAATATTCATAAAGATAAAAGTGAATTTATGTGATCATAAAGACCGGGAACGAATGATAAAGACTGGGACCGAGAAAGAATGATAAAGAAACTTGTGCTGCTGGAATAATGCCCTATTTTTTTAAGATAGTTTTTTTCATATAGCTGAAACTTGCCTGTTTGGTACAAAAAGTTTACCTGTAGTGGAAAGTAACCCACATAGTGGTCACAGTACGTTTTTCTTTAGTTTCTAACCTGGATTTCGTTACACGTAAATAAGAGGTAAGTTTGAGTCCAAAAATTGTTGCGAAACTAGTCTACTGCTACTGACTACTGACTGCCTATCACCTCCACAACCCAGTTAATGGGTAACACGATACCCCTTAGTAAGACTTTTGGGTTTCTGACGACCTGTAACAACTGTCAAAGATCTACAAATGACAGCCGGGACCAACGGCTTTACGTGCTTTCCCAGTTACAGAGAGGTCTTGGTATGTAAAGATGGTCATCCATCCACGGACCAACCGCAGAAGCGTAGTTTAACCTGTACGATCGACCCATATGGCTTTTATTATTTAGCCAAAAGCCCATCTATAAGGTGAAAATTTAACCAGTCAAAATGGTATTTTATATAAACTGCTTGCTACTTTTAGAGCGTACTTACATTAGAGTTATCTCTATTAGGTACCACCCATTGCGCCACCCATTGCGGTTTGGGACGCCAATGTTCGGTATATGTCTGTAAGACAATTAATGCTGCATAAATAGAGTGCCGGATCTCATCGGATCCCGAGGGTGTCGTAAAGGCATCCTCCCAGTCGCTACTCTATTGGATAGGAAGTAACATCCCACTAATTGTTTACTGAAAACATGCGAAGATTCTGATTTCCCTAAGGATTGTGAAGCTTTGAGGTCAGACGATTTTAAAGCTAATAAGATTGCTTAAAAAGTTAAAGAGATTTATTATGTTTTAAAGCTTACCTATAATATTTAGGTAGTATCAGCTTACTTTAAACCCACGGCGAAATCTTCTCAAAAACAGAAGAAAAAAAAAATTGATGGCCGGACTTGCTTGACAAAATCAGACCATGTCATGTTTATCTTTAAATAGGTACCTACCATAAGTTAGTGATGTCTTCACCCATGACCTTCCAAATACACGTATCCACGTCTCTCCCCATATAAACAACTACAAATTACTCCAAGGTCACACCTAATTCAACCCCCAATTACTTTCTCACAGAAAAAACAAGAAAAAAAAAACAAAAGGGGAACGCCAAACTACGATACGTCACAAAAAGCTGAGAGGCACATTACGCATGAAAAATTCATGCTGTTACAGAGATTAGCAAGACAATCCCCCCACTTGTAGGGGGTGAAAATATACAGAGCAAGGTGTCAAGAGGAGAATGAATTTGTCAGCGTGTGATTCCTAGCGGCCCTCCCTACGATATATCACCCGGGCGGGCAATACGGCACAATGTGCGAGCACCCTTAATAATGTATGCGATTTAATATTTAGAAAGGTTTTCTTCTTGTTTTGATTTGTGTTTTTGTAACCTTGTTTGTTGGTCGAATGTGTTCAAGAGGGTTGTATGAATATGTATGATTTACAGGATTTATTTTCGGACAAGTTTATAGTAAAAAAAATCTCTCTGCACATTGCTTGCGACCCAGTTTTTTACAAGCGAAAAACGATTTTATGAATGGTGAGCAGCCAAATTTCTCGCGTTATTTATTTATTTGATAGGTTTATATTTTATTGACTGGTTCACTATAACATTCGTCGTTTAACCCCTTCACCGCCACCACTTAAACCAAGAAACATAAACATTCTTCAACTGGTACAAAATTACCCCTGAATTCTCGGTGTCTCCGGATACTGTACCCCATTTTCCTGAGGCGTCCGTCTGATTTATAGTGCGATGAACAACTTCCTTCATAAAATACGGCCAGCCCGCTGACACATCGCGTACACCCTTGTTTTTCTACTGAAAACTTATTTTTATTTATACTTGTTATTTTCTGACAGCGCTATATGAGATGGTTGATGGACTGCTCTGACCACAAGCAACTCGCAAGCTACTATCATACTGGTTGACGATTGATCAAGCTTGAGTTATACAACATTTTCTTTACGTAAATAACCGTAAAATAGAGAGAATTTGTTTTAAGTTTCATGATACGAAACATTCTGGCTCAGTTTACTGCATTAAAATATACTGAAACGCAAGCCAAGAGCCAAATCCAAAATTAAAAACGGTTCATTTACATTACCTACCAGCTGAAACACCTAAAGTAAAGAGGAAATTGTAGCCATTTGTCATAACAAAAAAGTAAAACCGAAAAAGTTCAACGCAATAAAAAAGTATTTTTAATTACTTTTTCTTATTTACCCAGCCCGTGACGGTGGTTCACAAGATAAACTCTTGTAATACCTAAAAGAAAAGTATGAAAAACGATAATTTAAAGACTTTTATTTGAGCTCCATACTGTTAATCTTGTGGGAAGATTCTTTCTCGCTGAAAGAATCTTCCCACAAGATTAACAGTATGGATTAACAGTATGGTTGGACAAACGCGAAATTTTTTACCAAAGTCAATAACTACACATTTCAGTCCTTTGAGAAACCAAGACAAACAGTAAACCAATACTCAGTCAAACGCTCCAATAATAAAAACTATCAGGAAATCGTCCGGATAAATCGCGAGTCATCGAGCTTACAACGCGTCATTTTTCTCAAAATATATGGCACGAATAAAAACCAGTGAAATCTTTAGAGAGTCCACATTTTTTCCGTCAGACGGCTCGTAAATCTTCCCGACAGCGGTGGAAAGGACCGGAGCGGCGCGAGGGGGTTGAAATATGTCGGGAGGGGCAGCCATCCGTCACTACAGAATCACCTTCACGACAAATACGTGTTAGTTGGAGATGTGTTAGTTTTTAGCGCCTGTACTTGTAGGATAAGAGGCTGTCAAGAACTTCGAAGGCTGTATTATTTTCAAGGGCACGCCAAGGCTCTGCCACTTAACTTATGTATATAAGTAAGTAAGTTATTTTGAGGATGAAAAGCTCTAGTCTTACTGCTTCAAAAAAACAACAAACCACAGCAACTCTTTCAAGCAATTATGACAATTTCTGTAGACTGAAATCGGAACTAACAAGATAGGTATATAATGCCGCGTCTTGTCGTTTATGTAAGGTCAAATTATGAATAGAATTATTTAATTAATTCATATTAATATTAAGATTACTATAGATTTAATGTTCTAAATATTACAGTATAGAATTATATACGCCAGCGAGCCAGCAGACGCACTTGCTCGCACTTTCAGGCATCCTCTCATAATTCACACACACACACAGTCAGACAGTCATTGTTTTTTACCTGACTGCGGCAAAGCCCAAAAGCAGGGTACCTAATATTTTTGAACTGATAAACATTATGATAAAACCAATAAAGTTAGTAGCTAGGTACTTAAACCAAGCTCTAATTTGACCGTATTCAATTGTGTGAATCCGTGTGTGAGACTAGGACAAATCTCCAAGGTTAGTCTCCAATTTCCATTAAACTGTGAGAAATAGCACAAGAGGTTTCTGGTTACGCTGTCAAGACAAGACGATATTACTAACTGGCTTACTAAATTGGTAAGTGGATAACATGCTCGACTCAGCTTTGTGCCGTTGTCTTGTAGTATGTAACGTTTACTGCACCTTAGATTCAAAGATTTTAGTCAATTTTGACTTTACACAATTTCTTGAACAGTTTTGGCTTGATAATGTGATCTGAGAACAATAAAGGGTTTTCTGCGATGATAATCGTACTTTTCAATCTATGCACGAAGTAGTTTTTCACGAGTCGTTTAAACGTTTATGAGATAATTCTGTTTTAAGGCATCCCATTCCACGTTGTTATTTAATTCTATACCATTAATGTCTGATCTGTGACTTGGTTTATTATTTATTTTGCTTACTTGGTTACCCGGGAGGAGCTCGTGGCTAAGTAATAACAGCTGCACGTGTCGATCCATCGGGTTACGCTACGCTTGCCGGGGTTGGTCCGTGGCTGGGTGACCATCTTTACATAACGAGACTCCTCCATGCCTCGGAAAGCACGTTAAACCATTGGTCCCGGCTGTCATTTGTGGATCTTTGACAGTCCTTACGGGTCGTCAGAAGCCCGAAAGTCTGACAACCAGTCTTGCCAAGGGGTATCGTTTACCCAGTAACTGGGTTGTGGAGATCAGATAGGTAGTCGTTCCATGTAAAATACTGGTATTCAGCTGCATCCGGTTGGACTGGAAGCCGACCCCAACTTGGTTGGGAAAAGGCTAGGCAGATGTGCTTACTTGGTTACCTAAGAAATGTGCAAGCCAGGTAAATGAAAATTGACCGAAGAGTTTGTAGCAACTAATATCCCAAACAGTCAACCCACCCGGGTTGCTCAAAATAAACTCATTCTGCACAAAATATGAACCAGAACCACCACCATCATATTCCATACCAATACATCACAGCATACTGCATTAGCAACGCTAAGCCAACGCTCTTAATCGGGCGCAATCGTATATTTCTTGATTAAGAGATCGTAAAAACGTCGTCCCGCTCTGATATATGGGCTCTGAGCAGGAGAGGAGATTAGCCGACGGTTTGCGGACTCTGGAAGTGATGTACGATGATTGATACGCTTGGTCTGGTGGGGGATGGCTTATTAAGTTGATTATTTACGGTTTTCACTTCGATGTGGGGGTAGTGGATTGTGTTACTATAGCCATTATACCTATTAGCCCTAAAGTGCCATTATTATGGCATAGACTGATGCCATTTTTGGGGGAGTACCTACATCTAGCATGCAGTACATCAGGGCAAAAACCATTGTGAAGATTAAGGTACTGCAATTACAAAAGAATGATGAAGTAACTAGAATCAATAGTGCTGTCTATTAAAGACCAAAAAACTTGGACTATCAAAACCCCTGTTGCCTTTTTTTAAGGTCTTACATATAGAAATCATGATGCCTTTAGGTTTGTTCGTTTCCAATTTCAAAACTAAGATATTCTTTATCATTTATAACGTTGCTCAAAAACTTCCCAGTTACTACTGCAACTGCGACAGTAGCAAAGATAAACAAATATGACTTAGGAGTCGGTAGGACGTCGCAGCGGTCGTTCGCAGCTAATAAAACAGATAAGACCGAGATAATTTACATTTCAACGATAAAGTATCTTTGCTACAACCAGCCGAAATGAGCCATCCCGACGCTGCGAGTGCTACAATTTAGAGTTCTTTTTTGGTGGTCTATTTTATGAGCAAGAGCAGGGTGCTAACTCTAATTTGGAGCTTTTGAACATTATTCTAAGTTTAACTTTATAACTTGGACAAGACATCTTCAGAACCATCTGAAGAAGTCCTGGCGAATTCTTACCTGCACAAAATGTGTGAGATGTGGCCGGCCGCTCGCTGGTGGTCCCGTTGTAGCTGCGACATGGCTTTTAAATGGTCAGTACACGGTTGATTTTGACGCCCAAATGTGCTCCGTGTAAATAAACTATTCATTTTCATATATAAATAAGCGGCCGCCCACGTGTTGTCGTTGTGGTGTGGTTTTGGTACGTGTGATCGGGCCCTTAAGGGGATGAAGTAAGTTCGTCATTTTCACCAACGGAAAAACCCATCGGGCATACGACTTGTAACTTTTATATTTTTCAAAACGCCTCAACTCATACCTCGCGCCAGCCAGCTAGTTACAATATTTCACAGCAAACGGACATTTTTATAGGTATTTAGCGAAAACGTCGTTCCAACGGACCAATTTGCAACTTGTTTGCGTCGCCAATAAATTGTCGCCTACATTTCCTAAATTACGCTGTTATTCGTGACGTATTGTGCTCGAGGCACGCGTATATTATTGTTACTCATGCTATGATTATTGTTGGTTGGTTTTCTTTTGTTTTTCAGAAACTTATTACAGATGGGGATATAGCAATGATATACTAAAATAACAAAAATTTGTTCCGCCACTTCTTCTTCCCAGCTAAAGCACTAGGAAATGGTGAAGGGTGGGCGTTTTGGGGGACTGTCTTATGTAATTTTGACATTCAAAAATTGCTGATTCTCAGCCTAGTTTGAGTAAATGACTTTTGATTTTGATTTTAACAATGGGCTATAAGTAGTTATACTGTAATTGTTTAGATGGGTTTACAGACGTTGAAGAAATGCTCTACAACAGTAGTTATGTGCCATCATAAATTTCTTAAAAAGTTGGATACTTCATGTAAAACCTGCCAACCTTGATAAATACTAAGCTATGCTATGCTAAATAATGATCAACTGATCATTTATTTTGTATAAAAGTTGCAGTCATTGCTTATAAAAGGTATGACATCATGAAGGCCCTGGATCGATAGTTTTTTTTAGAAGGGAGCTGATGTTTCTTAACATTTTGAAAGTAATCTTAACATCCTCTACTATACACCTTATTATTTAAACACCTTCCAAAAAATTGCCTTCAAAAAAATTTAAGGTCATGTTTTTATCCCTATGGAGTTATGTAACTGACACCGTAATGTAAAGGACCCAGCCAAGCCCCTTCAAGCTTCTACATAAAAATACGATACCTCTCAAAGGGAACCGAACTTAACGAAAAAAAAACTATTTTATACATCAAACATTCTAAAAGAATAGACTCATGATGAAGTGACATATTTTGTGATACAAAAACCAACTGTATGAAAGCCTTTTAAAAACATATGCCATACGATTTTCAACTCTATTTTTTAGGGTATAAAATCTATGTTTTTGGAAGTAAAAGTAAAATGTAAGTGATATTTTGATGTCACAAGGAATATTGGAGACGATACAAGATTGAATTTGATTTGAATTTATTACCTTGAGCTTCGATATGTTGTTTGTTGTTAAAAGTATTCAATATGTCAGGGTCCATTCTAGAAATATTGACACGACGATGGATTTAAGAGAATTTGGCTTTGATGTTGCTCAAGAAAGTTATAGAATTTTGAAACCTTTACACATACATTTTTGTAGGTTGAATGAACAATAACCATAACCTATACCTGGGGTTTTAACCGGCCACATTAGCAATTCCTCTAAAAGCAGTTCATTTCCTGAATCCCAGCTGTCATTAGCAATTCCTCTAATTTGACATAAAAGCAATTCGTATTTTGTGGACCATTTTACGAATCTCAAATAGACCAAGCTATTTAACCACCACTTTTGAATTGTCAAAGAGTCGGTCAGTTAGTCAGAGAGTTGAAGCTAGTTGCCCATTCCAAAACGTAGATCTCTATGGAGAAGAACCGGCAAGAAACTCCAAGGACACTCTTTTAAAAATGGATATAGATATTACAAAATCCTGGGTACACTATTCATGTTGCTTATATATGTGAGAACAATGTAAAACAAAAAAAGAATCAAAAGCAATTCAAAATTTAAGATTAAAAATAAGCTCTCGGCGCCGGCGACGGCGCCCGTTACAGAACCTCACTCAAGACTCAAGCATTAGTTAAAACTAGTTTCAACCAATCAAAAGGCACCGGTAAGCTAACAGACGAGCCGCGCGCGTGCCGAAACTACTACTGTACTAAACACTATTTTGTAACCCCTTTCTTGTGTAATAAAGATTATTGTTTTATTATTAAAACTTACCTAATCGAATTATTAAGTGCTTGACGAATTAAACGAGTTTTTAGTACCTAATGCTTGAGTTTTGAGTGACATTCTGTAATACGGGCCTAAGTAGGCTAACTACCCAAGTGTAAGCTAATATTATGTCTCATCTGATAAGCATTATACCAGAGGCTGATCGGTAACCTATCGCCTAAAAAGCTTCAATAAAAGTCACATGAGTTTTTCTAAAGTATCCTGCTTGCATGACACGTTAAAAGCTAAGCGTCGAAGTATCGAATGCTGTAGAAGTCCCTAGGGTGCTAATAATGCGATATTGTCAAAAAATATGATGACAGCTTCGAAACGAGGCAGCCCTACTGGGAATACCTTGTGAGTTAACGGCTTTTGGACCGAAAACTTCAGTGTTTTTTTTTGCGAAATAGTATCTTTAGAAGTAACTTTAACTTGATATCAAAAGACAAAGCAACTTGTTAAGTGGAGTGTAATTGAGGAGGCATACATCCAGCACTATAGTAAGTTCATTAATTTATCGAAGAACAAACGAACTAAACACACATGACACAGTCATGCCAAATGCTTACAGAAATTCAAACGTTTAATAGAGAATCATTTCAGCGTAAAGTAGAACGATGCTACCAAAACGATCATTAACAACATTAAAGGGTGAACATCCACAATACCTTTACACAACAAAAAAAAGTGTTTCAACAAAAAAAAAACATTTCCACCACCCGCCGACAGACGGCGCTGCGGAAGACTTTACTACTTCCTTTGACAAGATGGCCAAGCGTTCAGAGCAGCCGGAAACTGCGGCGAGAGAGCCCAAAAACACGATAAAACAACCATACCAAAACCACCTAACAACCACCAGCCCAACCTTTAAAAACCTACCTTACCTCACTAATTATAAAGTTCACAAACCTTTGCTAAAAGTTTGAACGTTTGCCCTTTCAAAATAACAAAGGAAGGCAATAAGTAAGAGCGTTCCCGTCAAGTGCGATCGCTTATTTCCCGCATTGAATATGATGTAAGTTTTCCGGAGTGGCGATAAGGTGTAATGGTAGCTATCGTTCGCCCTTTCATAGGGCAGAACAGGCTTTGTTACTTCATGGTTAGAGGCTGATGACAAAGTTGAATATTTGCGTATGCGCTTCGAATCAAAGTAGGGATCAACGAGGTTTTTTGATGTCTGGTTCTGAACACAAGTATAGTTTTTCTTTAACCTATTTCTTTTCGATAGCTACAATTTACTCTATGTACCTGCCCTAGTAACCTAGTAATAGGTTCTAACCTGACTTCTTAAACACCTTGGGAATTGAGTAGGTTCACTCCATGGCCGACTGGAACAGAAAATAAATCATAAGGTAAGTATGTAGGTTTTCATGAAACATACAATGTTGATTGCATCGAAATAATTATTTTGATTTAATTTCTCAAAATTCACAATGTCGAAAGACTTTTATTTTCACAAGTGGAAAGAGACTCTGAAACGTCTGAAAGAGTTAGTTGATGTTGACATTCAGTATCAGGTAGAGTACTTCATATAATATTTCCATTAGACCATTAGTTATTTTCCGATCATAAGAGGCATTCTAATCAAGATTCACAAGATTCATAAAATGCAATAGACGTAGATTTATATAGTAACCTATTCCGCATAACTATTCCGAGTCATAAAAAAACCCTGTAAGAAATCGACACGTGTTTCACCTCTCAACGAGGCATCCTCAGGATGACGATTGACCAGTCGCGAATCCGAACCCGACGTGTTGCCACACCGAGCGCTAGATGCAGAGAAAACGGCAATAGAGGAATACGTTACTAAATATATCTACGTCTATTGTATTTTATATGATCCCCTCGACTTTGCCCGCGTGGATGTCGGTTATCTATACATATAATAAATCTGTAGACGAGGCGTTTCTGTACAATGAAAAAAAAAAAAAAAAACTTAGGTGGAGTGTTCAAGAATAACCAACAGATGCCATTTCTACCATTTTTGTAATTTTTGTCTGTTTGTCTGTTTGTCTGTTTGTCTGTTCGTTTGTTTGATTGTTCCAGTATCACGTAAAAAGTACGAAATCAATATGGTTAACTTATACACTCAAATATTGTGTGTAACTCGATGTTTCATTTAGTCTTTGTTTCATCGCAATCGCTTCAAAATATCAAAAGATATAAGAGTTTAAAGTATTCAAGAAGAAATTTTCATTAGGTACGTAATGTAGATACACGTAACGACATCTATTGTCGTAAAATGACACTAGCGTAAAATCAGGTAGGTTTGTGAGAACGTGTGTAACACACGATCATAATCATCATATGTTCACATACTTCGCGCGGAAACATAACGCGATACATTGTGAATTCACCCAATCTAAAGTTTGGTTAATTCAAGTTTTCCAAATCTATTGTTTGGTAGTAGTGCCATAGGTGGCGCTATCTATCTTTTAAATCATGATACAAATATTAATCATGAAAAAATGGTGATAAATTTTAATTTCTTAAAAATTGTAGATTCTTACATCGAGCAAAAAGTGAGTAATTAAGGCACGAATGCGCTTACTAAATAAACACGAGTAATCTACTTTTCTTTCAACTACCAATGTACCTGCTGCGATAAAATATACCTGCTCAAGGTTAACTCAACTCAATCCAAATCAAGTTAGGTCAAGTTCAGGTCAAGTCAGGTCAAGTCAGGTCAAGTCAGGTCCAGTCAGGTCAAGTCAGGTCAAGTCAGGTCAAGTCAGGTCAAGTCAGGTCAAGTCAGGTCAAGTCAGGTCAAGTCAGGTCAAGTCAGGTCAAGTCAGGTCAAGTCAGGTCAAGTCAGGTCAAGTCAGGTCAAGTCAGGTCAAGTCAGGACAAGTCAGGTCAAGTCAGGTCAAGTCAGGTCAAGTCAAGTCAAGTCAAGTCAAGTAGTATAAACCTATCATTTTTAGAGTTCCGTAGTCAACAAGGAAGCTTTATAGTTTCGCCATGTCCGTCTGTCTGTCTGTCTGTCCGCGACTTAGCTCAAAAACTTTTAATCGACCAACTTACATGTGCAGTTGCAAAAACCCAAACATTCTGTATGCGAGAACAAGTTTTTTAACACTTTGAGGGACAGTTAACGCCCATAGACGTAATAACAATAAAACTTTGCGAAAGTTTGTTTGATAAATTAATTCATCCCAACTACGGAACCCTTCATTGTGCATGGTTCGACACGCACTTGGCCGGTTTTTTTTTAAGTTAGGGCTGTTAAAATTTATGCTTTTTGTAACTAACCAAGGGGTTAGGTTTTTCTAAAATCATCCCTCATGAGGGTAAAAACCCTTCTTTACCCTCTTGATTTTAAAATTCACATGTAAGTACTTATTATTGACATTTTTGCGGGACTCTCTTCAAGAGCGTTAAGGGATTGAGAATATAGTCATAGTCCGTTTCTTGAGAATCTGTCCACTCAATCAAAAGTTATTACTACTTGGCTCTTGGCTTGAAACGAAGAGTTTGGGTTTACCAGTGAGTACTTACTCGATAGATGGCGTTGTGCAAATAATGCGATTTTCTTAAGGGGGATGCGCCGGTAGCCCGCGAAATTCAAATCTTAAGTTGTTTGCAATTTGCAAGTCAGTGTCAGGCAGGTTGTATGTTAAAATGAAATTATTTATTCTGTAAATAGGTTATTGGAATCACTTTTACACGTCGTAATAATATCAAAAAATTGTAAAATTAAGCTAGATGAGGTCGGCGTTTCCTATCTGACTACTCTGAGAAGAAAGGCCGAAACCAACTCACAGTCTCTTTTAAAGTCCGGACATACCTAGGTCAGATATTGGCATATTGGTCAGGCCCTATGAGGGCCATGTAGATTAGAGTCTGAAATGGTCTTTTGAGGAATGAACCACAGATTTGAGTGAACCTGTCCTGTCACTGCAAGCATTTGTCAGTAATAGTGGAGCTCAGCTCAGAACTTAAGGAGCTCAACGACTCGACGAACAATACCAAAGAAAGGACATTTGTGTAGGCCGCATCAAGTTCTCAAATTGCCAGACCATTGTTAAAACTAACTGAGAACGAAAAAATATAAGAATAAAAACAAAATAAACATCCACATAGTCCTCACATTCACAATAATACAATACTTTACAAAGCAATTTTGTCAATATCCTACATATAATATTCAATAATGTGAATTTGTATATAAAACTGGTAGGTATATTTTGATGATTTTCACTTATTCAAAATGTCACAATGCCAAAATGACAAAATGTTAGCAGAGCGAGCAGCTCAATCCCATGCTTTTTGTCTTCTAAATAATCTGAAATTGTATAGTACCCTTTTTTACAAAGTTTGGTTTTAATACAGCTTTTAAATCGTTTAATGGGTAAGTTTCGAATGTCAATATGATTAAAATATGATTCGCGATCGTAGCAAATAGTAGCTTTACAGAATAATAACCATTAGATACAGGAATACAACTCCTGCCATATTAATTAGATTAGATAAATAAATATTTGAAACAACTGCGACTCATTATTTAGATCAACATAAAACTTGATACTGACCTGTAAAAAGCAAAATCATAAGAAAATTTGAATATCGCAGGCTCCCCCAAAGCTTTCGCCTTAGTTTCCATCGTCCATACAATATGCCATAGTTTTTTCATTAATCTTTATACAAGATTTTTTCATTAATCTTTCCGACAGTTTCATACTGCTGTCCATCCACACTATCACCACAATATAGATATGAACTACCATTAATATATAAAGTTACTGGCTGTCTCATGTCTGTTACTTTTACGCCGTAACGCCTAGGTCGCCTAGACAGACCATGTGGGTTATCGGACATAGGATACTTTTATCCCTGTAGCACATTCCCGTGGGATAATTTCCGACATCCACGCGGGCGAAGCCGCGGGCAAAAGCTAGTTATATACTAAAACCTTACTCGAGAACCTCTATCCATTGGTGAAAACAGCATGACAATCGGTGCAGTCGTGTTTGAGTTTATCGCGTACAGGACGACAGAAAGACGCGGCGGAGGACTTTGTTTTATAATATGTAAGGATTCCGCAAAGTCACACCTGAATCAATTAACTGTCATTGATTCATAATCGACATAACCATCCACAACTCAACTTCACCCACTGTTGGGCATCGGTCTTTCTTTCCTTCTGTCAATCTCCACGCTCCTGTGCTAGCCTCATCCAGGTTCTACCCGTTATTGATTCAAAATAACGGGTAGAACCTGGATGTTTGGGGTCGGCTTCCAGTCTAACCGGATGCAGCTGAATACCAGTATTTTACATGGAGTGACTGCTTATCAGACCTCCATTACCCAATAACTGGATAATACGATCGATTCGACCCCTGGGTAAGACTGGTTGTCAGACTTTCGGGCTTCTGACGACCCGTAACGACTGTCAAAGATCCACGAATGGCAGCCGGGACCAACGGCACGGAGAAGTCTTGGTATGTAACCCCGGCAAGCGTAGCTTAACCTGATGGATCAACCCCTGCGGCTGATATTACTTAGCGACGACCTCCTCTCCCCGTTATTGATTTAATTGAGTATCCTAATATAATTTTGTAAAGTATTTTATTATTGTGAATGTGAGGACTATGTGACATTTTTTTTTTTTTTTTTTCGTTCTCAGTTAATTTTATCAATGGTCTGGCAATTTGAGAATTTTATGCGGCCTACCCAAATGTCCTTTCTTTGGTATTGTTCGTCGAGTCGCTGAGCTCCTTAAGTTCTGAGTTGAGCTCCGCCATTACTGACAAATGCTTGCACTGACTGGACAGGTCCACTCAAATCTGTGTGGTTCTTTCCTCAAAAGACCATTTCAGACTCGAATTTACATGGTCCTCATATGGCTTGACCAAGATTATGTCTGGACTTTAAAAGAGACTGTGACCTCTGAGTTTGTTTCGGCCTTTCTTCTCAGAGTAGTCAGATAGGAAACGCCGACCTCATCTAGCTTATTTTTAATATTTTTTAATATGACGTGTAAAAGTGATTCCAATATCCTATTTACAGAATAAACAATTTCATTTCATTTCATTTCAATTTCATTTCATTTCATTTCATTTCATAATATCATGTCTAACTTCAGTTGGTTTTTTCAGGTAACAAAAGCTCACGACCCGACACTACCGCAAGCAGTTCTACGATTGACTTCAATCCTGGGACAGTACATGCTCATGTATAATGAAGCTATTGAATGTTTTCAACAGAACCTTCAGGTACAGAAGACTGTGTATTATGACAATATTGTGAAAGCTATAGTTTCTAGGTGAGTATGGTATGAAACTCTTGATGAAAAGGTGTTCTCGATCGTTTTTGTTTTGCTAGATACAGTTGAAATCGAATAGCATGATAATATTTCATAATAATTTGGTTGCCTAGATTTTATTTATGGATTCTATAGTTTATTCATTTAAATATGATAGCTTGTTCCACAATGTCTGAATCATCACTACCGACACATCAAATAATTAATTAAAAAATGAAACAGTATTTGCATGAAATAATATGCCATGTAGAACTTATTTGGAAGTGCTGAAGTCCTTAATCCAGTCCAATCCAATCCTTTTACAGCAATTAAAGAACATATATATACTAGCTGCTGCCCTCGGCTTCACCCACGTGGACCCTAATTCTTTAAAATATATATACTAGCTGCTGCCCTCGGCTTCACCCACGTGCACCCTAATTCTTTAAAATATATATACTAGCTGCTGCCCTCGACTTCACCCACGTGGACCCTAATTCTTTAAAATATATATACTAGCTGCTGCCCTCGGCTTCACCCACGTGGACCCTAATTCTTTAAAATATATATACTAGCTGCTGCCCTCGGCTTCAGCTACGTGGACCCTAATTCTTTAAAATATATATACTAGCTGCTGCCCTCGGCTTCACCCACGTGGACCCTAATTCTTTAAAATCAGCTACCAGTGAAAGTCCCATCAAAATCGGTCCAGTCATTTCGGAGATTAGCCAGAAAAAACAGACAAACAAAAAACTATTTTTTAATATTATTATACCGTATAAACATTTCTTTCTTCTTTCTTTCATTTTGTAAAAGCTATTATTTTGACATTACAAACAGACACTTTACTTTTATTGATTTGTAATATAGAAGAGATTACATCATAATTAAAGATACCTATATATAATATTTATGAAGTACGTATGTATGTATATTTGTATGTAAGTGTATGATCATATTATTTGTTTTAGTTTATTAAGTCAATTGTTTTGATAATATGTATTTTACTTTCTCACGAATTTTACACACGGTGTCTACATCTCTTATCTACTATCCTATCCCAGGTGTGCTGGAAGAGATTTCTTTAGAAATAAGCATCACCTTTGTACGTTTTTTTCTGCTTTTTTCTTCTTGTTTGTTTATTATGTGTGTAGATAAATGGTTAAATAAATAAAGAGTAATGTCCACATTAAATGTTTTTAGAATACTAGAACTGAAAGCTAAACTAGAGAAGTTAGAAGGTAGTCACATCCAATTTATAGGCCATGGTTTGATCGAAGTCCATCACACAATATGTGACATTGAAATGACTGCGATACCAAAGGAGCCAGGGAGACCAGAACCCATACAGGCTGAACTTGATAACATATTGGCTAGATTACAGCAAAAGAAAGAAACTGTAGTTACAATGGGTAAGATGAAAAATAAAAAACGAACATAAGTAACCTAAAAGACAATATAAAATATAAAAAGAAGTGAAAAACTACACTGAAAGAAGATAATATAATTGATTTGAAATTAAAAGAAAGAAGAAATATAAATAATTTCTAAATCGATTTCAGCTGAAGAAACTGAAATTGCAACTGTAAAGTTAGATAACTTATGGGATTCAGATGAAAGTATAGAAGAAATTCCGGAGAAAAAAGTTGTTATAGTACCAGAAGCAATACGCAAGACAAGGGAATATTTAGCTATGATACTGGCACATGAAAAAACTAGGTTTGATGAAATATTTTAGTTAGCCGATCCGGAAACAAAATGGTTAAATACCTACTTCTCTTTCATTAATAATTACTTAAAATTAGCATTTGCCGTAAATACTCCCGCAGAAAAATACTACCAAGATAAAAAGTATCATAATGTCCTAACCTAGGGCATAGACTACCTCTATGCCAAACATCGAAAGACGTAAAAAGGTAACAGACAGACTGACAGACAGAGTTACTCTCTCGATTATAATACTAGTAAAGATTACAACAGCATAGCTATTCCGTAACCAAGTCACCGTGAAAACTTAGGTGAAGTGAGTGTGGAGTGAGCTATCATTGTCATCGATACCTACTGATGCTAAGGCAGTGACAGTTCACTTGAAGCTCACTTCACCTGAGTTTTCATGGTAAGATTTTTACAGAATAGCACAACTGGACCCTGATGATAAGTTTATGCTACAAGAGAATAATGGGATAATGTTTATCGACATCTGCAACTGAACATAATAAAGACATTGTTCAAATTACAGACAAGTCACGAGATCAGTTAGACATAGTAAACTTAAAAGAGAGATCTGGGAAAAAGAACTGACGGGTCGTTTGCAACCTCCAGCTAGATATGAAGTTAGAGTAAGAAGTGCCGAACTTATACGCAAAGTATTCAGGTAATAAGATTGATTGTTCTAAAACAAATTGTAAAAATAAAGTTATGCCTCCTGTGACAAGTGATACAAGTAAAAAATCAACACTTTACAGGAGAAAAAAAACAAGATTTCAAAAATTACCTTATTTTGTAGATAAAAACATTCACTTTCACTGTGCATTTTAATTTTTATGTTACATATTATAGTTCTAAAATAATTCATGAAAAACCTGTAAGTTGTACCTTTTTGTATTTCCAATATGTGCTAAAATTACGTTATAAATGATACAAGTACAGTTATATTATGTTGCACCTATAAGTTGTCGATAAATAAACTGAAAAATAAAATGTGAAAATTAATATAATCGCTCTTATACCATGAAGCACGAAAAAAAATGCGTGGAGCAATTACTTATAGGGGTTACAGCTTGACATATATCTAAATTCACGATATTTTGGCCAAAATCCTGGCAGTTGTGTCCTTTTGCACCCAACTATCTCCGAAACTATAGCAGATAAAAGAACGTGAGTTAGACCAAAAAAAACGATTTTTCTGATAATTTATATGTAAAAATCACAAAAAGGGTACAACTCGACTAAAATCACTCATCACAGGAGGCACAGAAATAATCTATTAGGTAGCAGTGATAATCAATAAATCTGCCTAGCCTTTTCCCAACTATGTTGGGGTCGGTTTCCAGTTTAAACGGATTCAGCTTAATACCAGGGGGCCTACCACCACCGCTTACAGCAGTATTATTTTAATCTTACTTCGTGGGGGAAAGAGATGGAGCGTTACGTCATGTAGAGCTTCATCTCTTTCCTACACTGAAGTAATATTAAAATAATACTGCTGTAAGCGGTGATGGTAGGCCACCTGTATGTTACATGGAGCGAGTAGCAATGATATTCATGATGTATTTATTTCAGAGCATATTTTGAATTAAAACGGGAACGAATTAAAAACTGCAAACGAGAAGAATTATTGGGATTGAATATTTGTGATACAAAAAATTTGGACATCCAAAGAATACAAGCAGAAGAAGTATGTATTGTGCTTACACAACATAAGTACTTACTACTTTCCATACCCTACCATACCTTTCCTTTCTTGTTGTTATTGTATAGGTATGTGTTCTATCTTTGCGTCATGTTTACCGCAAATAAATGTAGGTATTCTTTCTATAACAATTTTTACATCTACATTATTTGAATACTACTTTTTCTTCTCAGATGCTTAAAAATCGCTCGAAATTATATAAAACATACGAAAAAGAATGGCTTGCTCGCCGGGAGGGTTTAAAACAAGAGTTTAAAAAAAATAAAAGCGCCCAACTATGTGAAGAATTTCGAGATCAAATCAGGGAGTGGTTTATTGAATGGTAATTTTAGTAATTTAGCCATTAGGGCTTAGGACTGGTTGAAAAGTCAATAGAAAATATGAGCGATATAAGGGAAATTCTAAAGCTACCCGAAATAACCCGGCAGATTAGTATGGAAGAAAAACACATGTTGCGCTGACCCCAAATAATTTGGGATTAGGTCAGGCGAATGATGAAGTAATTTGAGCTCATATTAGCAATATTATATTCAAAAATGACTAACAGGTGATATATACCCATTGTTTATTAGGTACAAAACCAATAATACAGTCATTATTTCCAGGTTTGAATCGGTACAATTTTTTCACGATATACCTAAAGTTGGTTCTGCTGCAATCTTCAGAGCCGAAGTCCCCAGTCCTGACGAATGGCTTGAGGAAAATAAAGCTCTTACAATTAAATATGAGGCGGCCAAAAACAAAAGTCCTCAAGATGTAAGTTAAGATAACTTTGAACATCAGTTGACCTAGCTGACAATAAAATCCTTGCAAGAGAGCGATAACTTTACATGGCTTATGAAACAGTAAAAAATTACAGAATTTAAAAAAGAATATCTTTTACAGCTCAAATTCGAGAAAAAGGAAGCGAAAAGACAAGAAATGTTACTGAAACGGGAAGAACAAATGAAGATAAAAGCAGAAGCACTGTTACTGAAGAAAATGATGAAAAATCCAGCGATGCATCCTGGTTATCACTTCCCACTTTCAAAACAGACTGACCAACTTCTAGAGGTGAGAAATCAATGTATAACGATTAAAGGGGGGTAATCCGAATTTGCATGTTTTACAATCAATTTCATATAGCCAAAACACGATAAATTGTAAATCACTCGATGAAAAAATATCCCAAACAGGGTCGATTTCAAAACCATTTTTTGTTTCATTTCCGATTATTTTCGATTTCTAATATGAAAATTGCTAACACAAAAAATAAACGAGGTTCACCAAAAGTAGACCAGTCAAGGACCTCAAACAAACACAAAATTGTCATTCGAAAATTTATTTGTGTGCCTTTGAATTCTTTATCTACGCGACATAGGGGTCAATTTCCTTGCAACATAATTTTTGAGGGCGGCAAAGTCAAGTTTGTGTGTTGTACGCATCGAATCTTGCGGTCAACTATGGTTTCCGCAAACGGTTGCCATGACAACAGGCCAATAACAAACCTGTCAAATAGCACACGATTTTCCTACAAGCCGGTTCAACACAAATATTTTCAACTAGTATACCCATGAAAATTATGTTTTCGTGACCTCAGAGTGACCTCAATGTTGCTTTGAATATTCTTACATATGTACTTAGCAAAATATGCCCTATCTTTGAGAAGAAAAATGGATTTTGGATTCGGTGACTTTTTGGTTCCAAATGTTAGGGGCCTGCGACAGTACTTTCAAACGGATCCATTTGGGTACGTTATAATATTGTCTTTCATTGGACATTGTTATGGTTTGTTTCATTCATGTTTTTAGGTTACCTCATATTCTAGATTGAACCATGTAGGTCCAGAAAGATCAGCTGTATTTATAACAGAGTACGACTCAACACTTGAATATGCTTGAAAACGTTCAATTAGGTTTGAGAACCATGAACCATGAACCATTTTATCTTAAAGGTACAGTCTGTGATCAACATTGCCTAACCCTGCTTGAGTAATAATGTTTTTAGGCCTAAGTGCCCTAAGGAAATCGTTGAAAAATTATCTTTTTTCAGGTTATAGATAATTATCACAAATCTTGGGATAGGTATGATCAATGGGAAACTTTGGACGTGAAAGTAAAATATGTTCATAAAGTAGATTTAGAAGATGCTATAATGGAAGTGAAACTTGAAGTCTTACCGGAAGCTGACGAACATATGCGGTAAATAAAACATGTAGATCTTCAAAAATCTACCTTATACATTTGCAATAAATTCTCTAATATATTGACATGATGTGTAATTTAAGCAAAGAACTTCACCAACTGAAACAGGCTTTGAAAGAAGACTACAAAGCAAATGAAGAAGAAATGCCAGTCAATCTAATGAAGCCTATTAAAGGCGAAAAAAAGAAGAAGAAAGTAAAGCTGGATTTAAGTGCACAAGTAGTCCAAATGATTGAGGTAAGTTTTTTAACTGTAAGTGGTCTAGCAACAGCGTATAAGGGTTAAGCGGATAGGAATATGAAACATGAGGAGACGTCAACAAAGTGTCATAATAATAAAGAGAACAGAAATTAGCCTTCGGCTGTCATTAGGCCTCAGTACTCCCTTTATCCCATGACAAAGTTACCTAACAACTTTTATCATCCAAGTGTTTAATACACTAAAATGACAGAAGTTTGTTGATTATTTCTGTCTCCATCAGGATCTGGCAGAGCAAGGTTTCATGATAGAATATCCCAGGAGTAAAATAGAAGACTTTATTGGTGATGCTAATTTTGGGAGCGAAGATCTCCGTAGCCAAATTTTGTAAGTAGAAATCCTTGACAACACCCATAAAAAACGCCCTTTTTTTAAAAGATTCCAAAGACTTGATATCGAAGACGATATTGGAAATGAATACGACTGATGACTGAGAAAGACACAACCAAAAAAATATTAAGTACCTACGTGTTACACGACTGCCCAAAAAAGGAGTGTAATGTTTTCATACTGTACTTCGATTTTTTTTCCCTTTCGTTAGGCCTGCATTCCCATTCAACTTTGAAATACGAGCATTTTGGTGGGAGAGATGTCGCGAAGTCTGCCTCGGCTTCCGCAGAATATTGTTGGTTGGACCTCAAATAAGTGGGAAGACTATATTGGTTCAGGCTTTGGCTTCTATTAATGGTAGGCAATTTTCTAATTTTGTTCAGAAATGTTTTATCGCATAACATAACATCATGCCTTTAATTCCCCGAATAGTAAGGCAGAGGTGAGCCTATAGACACACCCACATTTCACCAGTTATGTTTAAGTCCCATGTAATTGGGGGCGCGCCTATTGCCATCAACCGGGCACAAATTAAGACTGTTACTGAGAAATCCCTGATGGAAAAACCAAGAACACTTTGCACGACCTAGGAATGGAACCCAGGAACTCATGCTCAACAGTAGCGTTTGCGACCACTACTAAACCAATGGGGCAGTTGTGTGTGTTATGTTATATCATTGCATAGGTCAAATAATGTCTAACTTTTACACTTGCCAAGATAATTTTGTCAATTATTATAATAACCAGGGCCCGTTTTACTACCTCAGGATTATTATCTAACTAGCTGCGCCCCGCGGTTTCACCCGCGTAAGTCTCGATCCCGTGGGAATATCGGGATAAAAAGTATCCTATGTGTTAATCCAGGTTATAAACTATCTGTTTGCCAAATTTCATCCAAATCCATTCAGCCGTTTTTGCGTGATTGAGTAACAAACATCCAAACACACAAACACACAAACTTTCACATTTATAATATTATATTAGTAGGAAGTAGGATTTAGCTGACACACATACAGATTCAGATTCATTAATTGGGAAAGTAGGTAGTGCCTATTCTAACATTGTGAAACAGGCGTAATAATGTGATCACAGATGCAGTAATGTTTGTATTGGACCCTTACAAAGTGCAAGGAGACATGCAATCGCCGGAATGTTTGAAACGTTTAGTGCACATGGTGGTCACATGCGCCAGAGCCTTGCAACCTTCGGTCATACATATCAAACATGTTCAGAAATTGTTTTACGCTAAGGTAACTTTAATTATAAATATCCTGTGAATTAGCCTTGAAAAAGAACCGGCCACGCACAAGGAAGGGTTCCGTACTTGGGATGAACTTAATTTTGTAATTGAAAAAATGTTCTCCCTTACATCGAAATAACAAGAAATGTATTTATGCATTTTTTTAATGTGATATAACTTCACAGTTTTTTCGACTTGTCCTTTTCTTTTTGTGACCTTGCTTCTTGCCCTAGGTCAACGGGAAGTAAGCTCCCTGTAAGTTTTGATTTTTTGCAAGTATCAAATTAAGGCCATATTTTTGATATTGCATTGACTTCGAAGCTTGTTTTTAGAGCTTCATGGAACTTTCGTATTTGATTTTAATTTCAACTTGATACCTCCATGTTTATTATAATATACATCACGCTTTTGAATTTTACGTATTTGTCGCCCCATCTTTGCAGGTACCATCAGAGGAGGCAGAAATGAATCTACCTCTCTTAAAGACCTTCTTTGTTCAGAAGTTGATAAAAAAAATCAACAAGAATGATAAAATTACGATAGTAGGTAAGACGGCTATTTCGCATGTTTCCTATTAATTTTTTTCTGAATTTTAATTTTCACATGAATATTTAGGTATTTTATTTATTATTTCCATCAATGTTATTATTGCATCAGTTGCTAGGTAGGTATTGGTTATTTATTTCTGTTATAACTTTCTTAGTAGTAGACTAGGTACTTCGTAGTCCAATTAATAGTTAGTAAACCAATTTTGAAGTCTATTGCAAATCCATCGCTTCATAATGTTCGAAAAAATTGTCTGCTCACCAACTTATATAACGCAATGAATGATGTTGAATTGTCAAAATGAAAGCCATTGCTACTGTAAGTGTTTTACGCAATTACCGCATAGTTCCAGTTTCCAGTCGTTATGGGTAGTCAAAAGCTCGAAAGTCTGACAAACAGTCGTAACAGGGGGTATCATGTTACGAAGCAACTGGGTTGTGGACTTTAGATTGGCAGTCGCTCTTGGTCTGAGGTCGCTCTATGTAAAATAATGGTACTCAGCTGTATCCAGATAGACTGGAAGTCGACCCCAACATAGTTGAGAAAAGGGATGATGGTAAAACAAGTACGAGTCGGACTCGCGCACGAGGGGTTCCATACCATTATCCATAAAAACGGCAAAAAAATCATATCTGTTGTATGGGAGCCCACCTTAAATATTTGTTTTATTTTAATTTAATTATTTATTTTTAAAGTGAATATATAATTAAATATTCTGTGAATATTTCAAGCGTCTACCTGTTGCCGTTATCAATAAAGAGCAAAAACATCACGTTTGTTCTATGGGAGCCCCCTTAAATATTTGTTTTTTTATTATTTGTTGTTATAGCGGCAACAGAAATACATAATCTGTGAAAATTTCAACTGTCTAATTATCACGGCTCGTGGGATACAGCCTGGTGACAGACGGACAGACAGACAAACAGACAGCGGAGCCTTAGTAATAGGGTCCCGTTTTACCCTTTGGGTACGGAAACCTAAAAACTTGCTTTTCTTACAGGCACCTGCACAGAACCTTGGTTGGCAAAGGCCAACACTCTGCTGAAACAGTTTCCAGTAGTACTTGTTCTGCCAGACTGTACGTACTCCCTGGTCGTGCAGATGTTGAGGGAATGGGTCGTTAAGTCAGTGTTCTTATATTTTTGCCTGTTTATACTAACATTAATCTTTCATTTAGGTATCGGTCGCCCAGTGTGATAATGGGCATCACTGAACTAGCATTACAATTAAATAAAATGGGTAGTATGTTGACCAATTCCCTATTTAATTCTTGTCAAAAACCTCACCAAATTGGGCAGTTCAGAGTATGTCATGTACGTTTTTTTTGTTCAGTCTTCTTTTATTTTAACAAAGAAAGAAAGATTAAGTTTATTTGCGGTAAACATGACGCAAATAAAGCTAACATATACACGAAAACAACAAGTTGGGGGAAAGTTTGCGTCACATCCACTCAAAACGGCCATCGCGCAGACAGAGCCCTAGCGCCGGTTTTATGCTTCAAGTGAAGCTCTAACCTGCCGCTATCCCTAATTACTTTGCCGGGATCAGAGTGCTAAATATATTTTTTTATATTAACGAGCTGCGACCCGCGGTTTCACCCGCGTAAGTCTCGTGGGAATATTCTATGGCCTTGTCTATTGTCCTATTGTATTCCAAGTCATGGTCTACCCATGTGCCAAATTTCATCTAAATCCGTTCAGCCGTTTCAGCGTGAAAGCGTAACACAAATAAATAAACGCATTTATAATATTTGTTAGAATATTAAAATATTAAATATAATTTAATATTACATTATATATTATATGATAAGTTAGGATGTGGTTGTTGTTTCCAGGCACCAAATAATACCAGCTAACTTCAACGTATCCAACTTGGCTCATGTGCTGCAGGGGTACAGCTTTGGATATCTGAAAGAGGCGCTTCAAAAGTTCATGACGGCTGACAGAATTGTCGAGTAAGGACCTGTTTGTTTAACTACATATGATAAGCTTGCAAAAATGCATTATACTATCACATTCGAGCAAATAAATATTTGAATTGTGATAATAATGTTGCATGTTTTTGATCGACCATTCATTGTCAGCTATTGTTTTTTTTTTTAGAATAGCTGCCTTTGGACTTGACCCTTTGGAAGTGTATGATTTTATATTAAAAGATGACAAGGAAACTAAAGTAGTAAGTTCTTAACAGTTTTTCAATTATAACACCTGCAGAAGATTTTTTTCAAAAGCCTTTACTTCTGAGAAACTTCCTTTATATTCGGAAACTGAAACATCTAAATAACTTTTAACAGGAATACGACAAATACCTCAAATGGTACACCGAGAAAACATGTTCGGGTATTAAAGAGATGCAGCATTTGAAAGAACAGAGAGAGTTCAAGGCTGTGCTGGAGAAGTTCGCAGAGAAGAAAAAGAAAAAGAAGAAGGCTAAGTCAGCCCCGAGCAGCACTACCGCAAGTTCCATCACTGGGTTATAATAAAACAGTTATTTTAAAGGGTTTGGTTTTAATGTGACAGTAGAAACCTTTATTTTTATCGTGAACTGCTTATAATGACCCAACTCTGCTACAAATGTCTTTCGACTAACGTAAAATATAGGAAAAGATTAAAAAACACCCAATATTTTAAAAAGTGGGCGAAACTTCGGTTTCCAGGTTTTTTCGAGATATTTTCTAATATCCGATCTCGAACCCAGACTTAGCAGGCGAGAATTCGAGTTGCCAATCTCGACTCTAGATAACTTTCCCTAGTGACGACGTAACTCAACTGCAAACGTTGTAACGTTGAAGCCATTGTAATCTGTAGAAGCGATCCATGTAAATCCTACATGTCAAGCTTAAAAAATCATGTCGCGGTTTTCAAGAATGAGTCATACAAGGTCTACGACGCTGCGTAACCAACTGCTACGCTGTCGTAGCAGATAGCCATCAATTTGCTACGCAACGTGTTGCTACGAGTCTAGTTAGTACTACGCGGAAAAATAAATTCATCGATAAAGATGTTTGTTTACAAAGTAATCGTAGGTTTAATTAATATTATAGTTGTCCTTCAACAACAAAATAATAACAGAAAACAATGCTCCGTATAAACCACCAAGCATTATGAAGCCTATCTAATCGTAGGTATCTTCACCATCCCACATAAATACCTATTCAAATCACCATAAAAAGCCATGAGACCACACACCCCACGGCACACAACATTCATAACAAAACGCCAAATTAAAAACATCACTAAGCCAGCAATTTGGCGTAAAATAAACACGATTTTTATTCTGCGTTGCAAAGATAAGAGCTGGCGGCAAATAAAGGGGCTGCTGTCGATATAGAGGGGCTGATGTTTACCTTAACATAACGTGTCCGGGCGAACGCTGACGACGCGGATTTTATTTCTTTATTGCACAAAAATGCTAACTTTCACTGTGAGAATAGGCTGGCTGTATTGAAGGATTTTGTAGGAATACGCTTTTATATTTTAATAACCCGCCCTTGCTTCGCACGTGTGCATTCTACTAATTCAGCGATATGAAAAAATATCGAGATTTCTGTTCTATATTTGATAAACATTAATGTTTTATACAAATAAACTTTCCGGAATAAATTCTCTAAAAAGAGGTGGAAACAACATCAAAATCCTTTGTATATTTTAGAAGAACTAAGCGGTCACACAGACAGACACGAAAAGCGACAATATGTCATACTATTTATAGATAGAAACAGAATATTGACGGTGTAGAATCAATATCTAATAACTACAAAACGGAACTTTGCATATACGAGCTCTCTCACATTTTACCAGCCTACACAGCCTATGAATAAAGTGAAAATCGCTATATTGTCAGTTATTAGTTATTGATACTTCACCGTCGATATACTGAATGACGGGCACTTATGGCATCTATCTAGGTATCTTAATAAAGTATTATCATGCTAATACCGTTTGTGGTACTTAAGTTGGTGATGATTATGTTCACTGATATGTTAATGATGAGGTCATGGAACTGAAAAGTTCTCGAGGCCTAACTAAAAAAGAAATGAGGGGTACTCACGTGCAACAAAATCCAGCAGCACGCTTGCCTCAGGTTTTCCAATACGTAGTTACGTAGGTACACTACAAACCTTTGTTTCCCGAAAAATACCAAACCATGGTCACCCTAAAATCCACCCTTTTAATATTCAAGCGCTGTATTTGGAATTAATTTCAGTCGTTTAAATATTTTCTGGAGCGACCGCAGTGGCCAGTAATTATTGTTTGAACATCACTTCTAGTTAGCTGCTGTTTACTTTCAGCTTTTTGCCTACTTTTTTATTATATTAGGTAATAGTCTACCTACTAACATTATCTCTAGGTGGCTCTTAATGCACCGGTATTATTATCAGGTATATTCATCATCAAGCGTGCGTTTTTACTTATTAGCATTCCCGCGGGAAAATACACCCCAGTGTAAATGGCGCCACAGAAAACTGTTTTTTTTCTTCTCAGCAAAATACCGGGTTGTCAGTCAGAGACATAGGGTAATAGTCACTAATAATTAGAGACGTGAGATTTTTTTTTAAATCCAAGCAACGAGCCTTCATCTGGCATCGAGCTGGCATCTTTATGCGTCACATAATCGTCACTAAAAACTGGAGTAGCAGCCAGCTCCTTAGCGACTTAGAGACTTAATACCTACTAGGAAGGTGTAATAATGTAATAAAAATAACATAGCCGATTACGGGAAAATGCTCTTTATCAGTGCTTGTGGTGTTTGACAGTATTATTACCAGACTCTGACCTGTGTAATGCACGATCTATCAGAATTGGATTCGGTTAGAAACAAATGTCTAATCCATTGCTTCGTTGAGCAGATTTTTTTCGAATTTATGCAATGGATTAGACATTTTTGTTCCAAACCGAATCCAATTCTGATAGATCGTGCATTACGCAGGTCAGTCTCTGGTAATAATACTGTCAAACACCACAAGCACTGATAAATTCTAAAGAGCATTTTCCCGTAATCGGCTATGTTATTTAGGACCATCATAGAATACCTAGATAAATAAAAGATAATATTATGGTATTGAAATTATTTATTTAATATTCAGTAAGTATAATAATACAAAATAGGTGAACAGGGGGCTTACCCCCAGCGCTTACAGCAGTATTATTTTAATATTACTTCAGTGTAGGAAAGAGATGAAGCTCTATAGAACGTATAGCTCTATCTCTTTCCCCCAAGAAGTAAGATTATAATAATCCTGCTGTAAGCGGTGGTGCGACTAGGCCCCCTGTTCTGTTAATCACAATTGTCAGTCTTTTAGATTTTTATAAATATCCAAAGCTTAATTAATAATCTGCGTGCTGTGTGAGGGTTCGTTTTTTAAAACTCTTTGAAAATGTGCTTAGGATTTAGTGAACATTCCCACAGAATTGTGAAAGTCGGAATCAGATTTTGTGAAAGTCAAATAAGCGAGTCCGCTCCACTGTCGATCGGCATTCTAAAGGCCGATAACAATTAAAATTCTATTGTGTCTTGTTAATGACAGTTTGAGGTTTATGGACTGTAAAGTTGTGCCCTCAGTTCTCACATAGAGGATTGAGGGCCCACCTGCACGCGTAGCATGAGCACCATAGAAATGGGTTTTGTCGACGAAAGGATAGACAAAATGAAAGATCGCGATTGTTTATATGTCATTTTGTCTAAAGGGAAGGGTTTCTGTCGACAAAACCCGTTTCTACGGTGGTTATGCTACGCGTGCTGTACCTGATAAACTATGGACTATGGCCAAAATCTAAGCTAATGCTAAACAAAATTTGTGAAAACAAGATATCGCAAAACACAATCCATAACTCGCTTATTTGACTTTCACAAAATCTGGTGGGGAATGTTCACTAAATCCTAAGCACATTTTCAAAGAGCTAAAAAAAAACATTTGACCGTCATTTGTATCAATTCATTACACTCATTTTGCAATCTTGTTAAAACGATCATGTGTAATACCCGTTATACCTACACCGTAAACAAACATGCACTGAATTGTGTCGGTAACATGTTAACGTGTTGCGAGAAACACAATGACTACATGGCAACATGAGACGCTTATAAAACTCACAACATCTAAAAATGATGCAGTACATAATATTGGACGATTTATTCTCAACAGTTTCTAGTGAACACGGGGCTTTAAGGTAGGTTTAGACCGAACGAACATAGAACTAGAGCAAGAGTCAGAGCATTATTTCTTATTCTTGATATTTTAAGTAGAAAGATTCAAGAAAGAATGCTCTGTCTCTGTTTACACTAAGATAGTTTGACAGAGTGGGGGTAGAATGAGCATTTGCTCGCTTGGTCTAACTAAATCGACCTTAATGTCTACAGACATACGTTAGTTGCTTACATGTATGGTTTTAAAACACATTGGCAAATCAGTATAATGTAACTCGAAAGGTTTTTGAATAAAACATACACAACAAACTGTATGCGAGTGGGGCTGACCCTTTTAACTTTATACAAACTTGAATTATAAACGAAGCTCGACACCAAAAACCTCCTCAGCATTTTTTATTAGCAAACTTCTTGAAACATAAATAGTCAGTATTTTAACATCCAGAATTATGACACAGTTTATTTTATAATTTTACTATACTTACAACAATTTTATTATAGTAATTATACTTCTGGTTACAGTGCCTGTCTGTATGTTTTGACCCTTATGTTTAAGAAATGTGTTAGTGTTATTATTCTGGAAGTTTTAGTGTCCATCACCTGTTGTTACAAACAATCTTATAAAACTTAATTTTAAATACCAATGTAGTTTTAAAACATGTATTAAGCGCAGGCCACACTGATAACGAAGCGACACGAAGTTCGTTTAGCTTCGGTCATGTAGCTATCGCATCTTTTCGGTTGACACTGCGAATTATGAACTGAAGTATACCTACTGCGGTGTACTTACGGTTCACACTGCGAACAATGAACCGAAGCAAACTTCGATTCACACTGCGAACAACTGCGAACAATGAACCGAAGTATGCTTCAGTTCGTTGTTCATAGTGTGAACCCAAGTATGCTTTACATTTGTAAAATTAGGTGAGTATTTTATTTTCCTATGTAAGGATATTACATATTGTGATGAATGAGTAGTTTAAATAAATAATAGCGTTTTACATAATAAACTGGCAAAAAGTAGTTGTAAAGTATCTCTTTTCACTCTTTTGGTACTCCTGTCATCAGTTAAGGGGCAGTATAAATGCTAGTACTACTAAAGACATAGCCAGTTAGCTGCAGAATAATAACAATTTCACTTTCAAAATATTTCATTAAAAAAATACATGTGCGGTCGGGACCCCATCAGGACTGAAGTTCCTCACGCGATACTCGCACGCACACACACTCGTATATCATAGAAAGAGACAGACAGACAAATTCGCATGGAGGGGCATAACGCTTTTCCTTACGTGACGATTTCTACCAGTCAACTCCTACCGCAAGTCGCTTTAAGGAACTTAGTTGCAAAAAACAGCAGCACATACAATTTAGTCCAACAAAAAGTCTAAAGCCATGATGGGTAAACAAGAATTACGCTACATTGTTGCATAATTTTCTGTAGTTAGAAACATATTTTTGGCAAATTAGCGTTACAACAACAACTGGCGCGACGCGACTCAAACAAAACAATTTCTAACAAAACTTCACGGTATAACAATTAACGCTGCCGCGTCGCGCCAGTCTGGACAAGGCTTAATACGGGCCTAAAAGAGTGATGAATATAAATATTGATGCATGAAGAGGGAGAGGAAGACCAAGGAAATATGGATGATTGTGTGAGCGCATGAAAGAAAAAGGATAAATAATAAAAAATAAAACATGTGCACTGTGGTCCAAGCCAGGAATATGATAGCCTCGTATTCATTGGGAAACAAAGTTGCGTAACATTGTTTTATGAACAACAACACCATTATTTGCTGGCGACATTCAAAATGTTCTTTATTCCTGTTTATCGAATGAACACCCCGCAACATCTCAACAGCAGTTGTATTATGGAACATAACAAATAGCTGTAATTTAGCAATATTACTAAATTAAATTATGAAATATACTAAAGTGCACTAAAATATAGATTTTGAATATATGCAATTATTCGTATCATAACGATTAAAACTGTTACAACACCAAATTCAACGTTATTATTGCAATTTATCACTAAATAATTATTATAAAACAAAGTCAAAAACTACCAAACTTTCATACGGTTTTCGTCAATTGCAATGGACGGAGTGATTAATGATTAAGGTTTAAGCGTATAATTCATTAAGGTTTTGTGTAAATTGGCTGAAATATGACGATGTAAAAATCCAAGTAAGCTGAACATCAGTTACATTTTAATATAACCCAGACATTCTCGACGCAAAAGGCTGAACGAGCCTAAATAAAAGAAAGTAGCCTATGTCCTTCTCCAAATTCGTTCAGCCGTTTAAGCGTGAAAGCGTAACAAACAAACTCACTTTCGCATTTTATAATATTGGTTAGGATAATTAATCAAAACACCGTAATATTTAACAGCTATTTGCGACCTTGCCAACTTTCAGAGTGCACTCCCATAAGCAACTGTTTCTCAACTTATTTCCCAAGAAAACGAGACTTAATAATCCCTGATCTTCCAACACTGCGCATTACACTTGGAGAACCGGTGCGGTCTGTTAGAGATGGCCATGCCCTCTACGTCCAGCTGCTTCAGTTCGGGATGCCTGTCTGCGCCGGCCCTCACGTCGGGCAAGTCTTCCTTGTGCACGACGCCGGCTTGTAAGTAGCCGAGGAGATGCGGGACATGTTCTTGAATCATCTTCGCACGCTCTTTTGATACTTCCTCGCGCCTGAAAGGGATTTGATGCTGTAGTGTTGTTTGTGGGAAGAATTTGGTGGATGAGGGCAAGAATACTGATACTAGGGGCCATATTAATAACAACAAAAGGCTAGACAGAGGATTTGTCTCACGAAGGGACGCGCTATTTACTTGAGTGTGCCAAGTGTACAAAACGCTGTGAATGTTTGAGTAAGCGTAGGAGCTCCCGGTACTTTCCGAGACACGGGCGAAGTCGGAAATGTGCGTGCGTCTGTGTGCGCGTGTGTGTGTGTTGTGGGTGTTTGTGTGTGGGTGTGTGTGTGTGGGTGTGTGTGTGTGGGTGTGTGAGTGGATGTGTGTGAGTGGGTGTGTGTGTGTGTGAGGGTGTGTGCGAGTGAGCGGGTGTGTGTGAGTGTGTGCGTGTTACGTATTAATCAATTAGTTAAATTTCATAGTTTAATTTTGTCATACGTCTCGAGTTCGAACCCAAGGCTCGCACCTCGTAACTTTTCGGATTCATGTGCGTATTGTATAATTATCACTTGCTTTAAAAACGGAGAAGGGAAACATCGGAAACCAGCATGCTGAGAGATATTTCTCGACGGCATGTGAAACCAAGTCAGAGGCCTTTGGGCGGCTTTAAAACTCTTGACACCAGATTAGTCACTAACCACACGAAAAGAAGAAGAGTTTCGTCACACAGTGGGTGCCTTCTTGCCTTGCTTATTCCCAACCATGTTGGGGTGACTTCTGGTCTAACCGGATGCAGCTGAGTACCAGTATTTTTTAATGGAGCGCCTGTCTATCTGACCTTCCCAACCCAGTTATTTGATAACACGATACCCCTTGGTAAGACTTTGGTTGGTTGTCAGACTTGCGCGGTTCTGACAAAAAACAATTCAACAAGTTACACTCACCACTTCCTATCATACTCGTACACTTGCACGGCGCGGATTTCTTCCCTCTCATTCTCTATCTTCCTCCTGCGAGCGTTTTCTTGTATCTGTTGCAACAACTCCTGAGTGTAAAGCTTTCCTTTCTCTTTCTTTTTCCGAGTTTTCTCCCGCTCTTCGGCAGTGTCCTTCGCTATTTTTTCTTCGGTCTAAAAAGCGTTAGTATGTAAACTTTAATATTAGAACCATAGGTAATTACTGAGTTTGTTCAGAGTTTGGTCTACCCATGTGCCAAATTTAATCCAATTCCGTTCAGACGTTTTAGCGTGAAAACGTAACCAACAAACACACTTTCGTATTTATAATATTAGTTAGCTCTCCTAATTAATATTATAAATGCGAAAGTGAGTTAGAATTAATTAAATCCTATAATTTATTATAAACTAGTTGCGCCCCGCGGTTTCGCGCGTAATTCTCGTTCCCGTGGAAATATCGGGATAAAAGTATCCTATATTTACCCATGTGTCAAAATTCATCTAAATCCGTTCAGCCGTTTTAGCGTAACAAACTAAAAATAAACAAACTCACTTTCACATTTATAATATCAGGTAGGATTATCGTTGAAAATCTTAAATGCCGTAAGGGTCATCTCAGACCGCGATGTGACGCTGCACAAACTTTTTAACAATTATCGAACTTATTTTCTTCACGAAAATGTATAATTTTAGTGCCAGCGTTGACACGTGTCTTTGTACGCTGAGATGCGCAGCGCGTGTACCTTATTGTTTAGTAAATAAATGTATTTATTGTTATTGTATTATTAATAAGAACTCCATCTTATCTGTATACCTACATTATAAGTAAAATAAATGAATTCTATTTCTACATACCTTCTTCCTAAACTTGGCTTCAGCCTCCTTCTCATGCTGTGCAGCCATCTTATGTTCGTTCATCTGTCCCATCAGAGCGTCCATGGTCTCCTTCCTTACTCTCTCAGCCTGTCTCTTCTCTGCCAGGTCACCTTGATGGTTCTTCTCCAACAACTCTTGCTCTTGCAGCATCTTTATCAAGTTCGTTCGTTCTAGGCGGGAGGCCTGTGAATTTAGTATTGTTGAAAAGTTTGACTGTATGAAAGAAAACGGTGACCAGTTTACTTACTAGCGACCCGCCCCTGTTTCGCACGGTGTTAACGACTTGACAAAACATCGAGATATCTTTATTAGAAGTACCTGGGCGAGCTCTGCTAGAGTGAAAATACGGAGAAAACGAATTTTCCCAGATATGAGACATAGCTAGATCGATTTTTCGCCCCCGTCATCGAAATCGTTATGAGCCGTTTTCGAGAACGTAATTACAAACATATAGTATATAAATATTGTTCAATTAAGAGTATAGTATTTAATATGAATTTATTATACACAAACAACTCAATCTAGCCTTTTCTCAACTATGTTGGGGTCGGCTTCCAGTCTAACCAGATGCAGATACCAGTTTTTTTTACATGGAGCGACTGCCTATCTGACTTCTGCAACCCTGTTGTACTGGATAACACGATACCTCTCGGTAAGACTGGTTACTAGCCATTTTGGGCTTCTGACTACCCGTAACGACTGTCAAAAGATCTACGAATGAAAACCAGGGTCGATATGTAATGAATGGTCACCCATTCGTGAACCGACCGCGGCAAGCGTAGCTTAACTTTCGATCGACCCGTACAGCTATTATTATTTAACCACAAGCCCCATTATACACATAAATGAAGAATGCGGTTCGAATGAACTTAGGACTTTTATGTTCGGCGGATTTTAATGCCGTTTTCATCGCCATTTAAAGAATTCCAAAATAATAAATTCTCTAAATGGCGATGAAAACGGCGACGGAAAAATGAAAGGAACAGAAAAGTTCCTAAGTTCATTCGAAAGTTCCTCATGATCTATGTGTATAATGGGGCTCGGCACGGAGGATCCTCTGAACAGACGGGTGTTGTGCCTGGTGCTTGCGTGATGGAGGCTGTTTTCGCGGTAAACTTTGCTTGCGCGATGTAGGATTTGTGTGACGTCAGATGTCATGCGTAGTTCGTATGTGGCGGTATAGATCTCGGTATAGACTGGATGTAGAAGCGTGGTAGAGAGTATTGTTACGATAAGACCCAAAAGGATAATAATTATATAGTACCTGGCCATAAATGTGACATACCGAGTTTAAGAAATAGTTCCGCCTTGTAGAACGTCGGCGAAAAGACTCGACCACAGTTATTGAGAGAGTGGTTCTATACTCACTAGCGAACAGACGGGACAAAAAAATATAATATGTAAAAAAGATAAGATGTATAAATAACTACTAATTTTATTACCTCTTCTGCTAGTATTTTAGCAGACATCCTTTCATTTATCTCTTCTTTTACCCGCATTTTTCGCTCTCTTTCCGCGATACTGAAAAACCAATAACCATCATTGAAGTTACAGCCGTATTTAATTTAAATTGTCAAAGGTTGGTATCGCACTTTTTAAAGTTTAAGGGGTTTTGGCGGTCTCGCTACTCTGCCGTAAATACATGACGCCAGCAGAATCGTCGACATCAGCTCAGCTATAGGCGAATCGCGCATGAATTCTCGTAGTATACTAGGAGCCTGGAATGAGCATGCCTTACTATGCCAATTCATGCTCCGCAGTGCTTGGCACGTGCTTAACTTGCCTAGTGTAGACACAGCTTTGTTTTATGTTGTTGCAATAATATCATACTACTCACATAGCTGAGCTCCTATCGGCCACCATCTTGCACTGCTCCTCAATCTGCTGTTCCTCGATGATGACCATCTCTTTCTGCTTCATTTTCCAAGCATTACGCGCTTGCATGAACGTTTTCATTTCATGACGCATCTTGTCCGTTTGATCGTGTTTCTGTTTTAGTTCTCTGCAATGTAATTGAGAATTTTGTTAGGCTAGCGTGTATTACAGCTCCATAGGGCCACATTTGATTTTTAAACAAGAAAGCCGAGCACATTCATTGTTTAACGAATTGACACACACATTATGAAATGGCTTTACACGTCAATCAAACATACATCATACAATTGACGTGTAAAAGTGTTTGTACAAACAAAAAGTGTTTTTACGACTTGACAAAAAATCGAGATTACTCAGCTTCTTCTGTCACTAACGAGACACAATAGAATTTCTATTATAATCGGCTTCTAAATGGCAATCGACAGTTAAGCGGTATGTAATATTAATGATAACATAGGTATTGTACACATAAAACTTCCGGATTAAATTCTCTAAACAATGGTGAAAACCTCATCAAAATCTGTTGTGTTGTTTAGAAGAACAACGCGGACATACAGCCAAACACGAAAAGAAACTTTCAATTATGATTACGTATAGATTTCCTATAGATTAAAACTTTCAACAATCACCCACTTCATATCCTCATCCGACATAGTTCGCATGATATCCTCAAGCATCTTCTTCTCAATCAAGCTGTCTTCGTACTGGCACTGCTTTTGAAGCTGCCGGTTCACAAGCTGCTGCTGCAATTCCTTGCAATACTGTGTGGTGCGTTCCATCTTTTCTCTCTCTGCATATTCTTCAGCAGATTTATGGTCATATAGAGCGCGGAGGAGTATGTTGTTTGTGCGCATGTCTTCGGCCTAGACAGTGAAATTATGAAAACAATTGATAAAATTGAGTGTTAGACAAAATTGTAACCTTTTCATGGATTAAGGGCAGAATGTCTAATTCGGAAAATGCCAAGTGAGTTTTAAAAAGAAAATGTCCCAAACTAAAGTCAAATCTTATATTTAAACTAGCTTCCGCCCGCGGCTTCGCCCGCGTGGTATGTCGATAAAAAGTAGCCTGTCCTTTCTCAGGCTCTAGACTAATGTGTACCAAATTTTATTTTAATCCGTTCAGTAGTTTTGGAGTGAAACAGAGAGAGTAACTTTCGCATTTATAATATTAGTAAGGATTAGACCTGTATAAGGCACTTTTGAACATTTGTATGGAGAAGAATGGGTATGGAACTTCACAGTTACTGTGTGAACGAAATGGTTTTACAATATTTTGTTTACATTAATTAGATACTACGATGTGAAGATGTAACTAGTCTTAAATGACTATCTTAGCAGGTATAAAGTATTTGCAAAGTAAGCAATAACAGATAATACTGGACTGTTTTCGGACCTTTTACATAGAATAATGTATGTATTGAAGTCATACCTTTTCCTGCAGCCTTTTATATTCATTATGTAGTATTTGCTGCTGTAAATCCCTGCAGACGTAACCAGCTTGCAGTTTCTTAGTCAGTTCTTTAAGACTGGGATCCCGTTCTCTCAAGTAATGTCTTCTGAGTAGTTTACAGACCTCCTCACGTCGCACCTTTGCTATTTCAATGCCAAGTTTTGTTTCTTTCTCGGCTCTGGCGTTTACAATAGCTGCATGGTCAGTTCTCTAAATTAGAAAAAGACTTACATTTAGAATGTTTGTGACTTTATCATGAATAACTAAGAAACCATATGGGTTGGTATTTAGCCTTAGAGACGAAAAATCTGGATCCACAAAAAAACAAAAACACAAAAGTGGACTTACTTCCTGGAAATTCTTTTCCATCGCAGCTTCCCGGTGTATGAGCGCCAGACACCGGTTCATACGGCCATCTTCCATGCGGCTGTTCAGCCATTGGATGTCCAGAGCTCGCTGATACATTTCCAACTCTTTACGACGAGCTTCTGTAACGGCATTGCGCTGAAGCTCCGTCTTACCCTCCTGAAAAGCAAGTTTAGCATGGAGTTACGAGAAATTCATTCACTACTCCAACCAAGGTTTGCAAATATTATGGAACGTAATTCTTACCAATGCCATGATTTCGTGTGAAAAAACTTAATCTTTAATGTCAAGTTAAATAATCAAATCAGAAGCAATAGCAATAAATACAAAATAAACAAAGCGTAACGTTTGAGAATTTTCAAATTTTCAATTTCAAAATTCGAATTGTCAATGTCACATCGCGATCGTATGATGAAAGTTTCTTTTTTATATTGAATGTTGAGAACGCATTCAGCCATGCATGTCAGCATTTGTGTTATAAAATGTACGTAAATTTTAATTTAGATTCAAGTAAATATTCATTTCCCTAGTTGTTGTAATAATTTAAAAACCTAAAATCCTAGTTATATAATACCCCTTTTGTTTTAAGTTTTAATGAAAATTATAATGATTGGTCTGCCATCTGTCAGCGCATGATTTAGTTGGCAACAGATTGTTGGATTGATTATAAAACCCGCTAGATGGCATGGTAATAAATTCATTAAAAAATTAAAATGCAATTTAGGAAATAAATAATATTTTCACATGATGTTCTACAGTTTTCTCAATACACTTTTGCTTAATATGAAAATTAACTTGCGTTGACTATTACTTTGTGAAACGATTGCGAAAGTTCAGGCCTACTAGTGCGCCACCTATTGTGTTTGTTATGTACTAACAACGGTAACTTACGATGCAAATCTTTTACGACGAGGCGCTAGGGTGACAATTTTCTCTCATTCGCGGCAGTACAATACAGCGACAGCACGCATTTGGATTTTGACGTGTGACAGCAAACAGCTGCAGCCAGATTGGATTGCAGATTGATAGTGTATCGAAATAAGGACGTTTTGTAATGAAACAGTGATTGAAATGGCTGAAAGTAAAGGTGCGTTGATCGCGAAAACAGTGCAAAAACATGCCGGACGTGCGAAGGAAAAGGTATTTACTTATTGTTTTATTCACCTTACGTGGAAAGAGTGATGTTAGTAGATGATGGTGATTTTTTATGTATTTAGCTGCGATGTGATGTGAAAGTATGGTTTTGAGAAGATCGGCGGCATGCCAGGGCAGGTTTTTTGCGACTAGACCGTAAGACGAATTCCTTGTGCATAAAATTTCACCTGTTGCTTGTCTGATTGGCGATGTAAGAAACACCTGTGTTTTTCCTTATATTTGTTTACGTACGTAGTAAGTGCACACGTATCGTATTGTATCAGACAGTATCGTCGCAGAGCTGCAGTTTTATCATTTCCAGGGCATTTAATTTTCTATTTATAGTTGGTGAGCAGATGTGATAATTTTGGATTGGAACAGTTGAATAGGATACGACAAGTTCAGTTTGCGAACTAGCGTAGCACTCGATTGGTGCACATTAATTTAATAAACCCATTTATTACACAAGACAGTTCTAGGGAATTGGGACCGTTTTAAAAATAACACAGTGGGTTGGAAGCGGACAGAGACAGCCGATCTGCTGTGCTGGTTTCGCAAAAATAATGTGTATATTTCAACTCATCTATTTTTATGTGGACTGTCTCGCTGTAACTTTGGATCTGTGAATCAGAATTGTTACTATTGGCATGGAACCTTTCTGTAACATTATTTTTTTAATTATTTACCCTTTCACACTTGATAAAATAATAATTTGACCTAAATATTGTTTTTATTCGAAAATTTTAAAATGACTTATTTTACTTGATATAAAATTAGAATAGAAATATCTGATTCAAAATATTGAGCAGATTTTTATTTTATCTTATCACAAAAAGCAAACATTTCCAATAAATCATAAAAAAATACAGTTTCAAAATTGTCCCTCACTATCTTTTTATTTTTTATCTACTTTCATTTTCCAATATCTGATCCATAAACTTTACCTAGTTACCTAGAAAAAAGAACTTGATTTGCCTACCATAGACACAGAGAGTCGGTTATTGACCCAGTCTGGCAGATGTCCCGAATAGCATCATCAACTACCTACTATGAAATTATTGCCAACAATTAGTATTTACTAGAGTATAGAATAAAGTATGAAACCTCATTGATGAAATAATTTAAAATCAAGGTAACACTTTCTTTTAATTTATGAAGATGAGCTTATACATATTTATATGCATGGTTTCAGAGAAATCAGACTGTTTAATGTTGTAATAATAACTGCATATTTTATGGAATTTAAAAACTAGTTATTTATTTCAATGTCAAGTTAAATTGGCTTTTTAATCAAGAAATTATAAATTCTAATACTTACTTGATATTATGCATCTATGAACAAATTATAAGTAGGTACTTTTTGTACACACAGCTACATATCAAGCTATATATTTCCAGTATAAGCTGACCTCGCATTGTACGGAAATCCTATGCAATGCGAGATCAGCATAAACTGGAAATGTATAGCTTGATGTGTAGCCGCTAGCCGTGTGTATATAATGAAGTAGGTACCATCCTGCAAACAATTTGTCAAAATTATTTGAATGTTCACTACCAAAATTGTTATTAAGTACCTACATAAGTTAATTCAATTAATTAGATTATTTAATTTTATAACTCATTTCAATTGAATAAGCTTATTAACTCTAATTAAATCTACCGGAGTGACAATTTGTTAGTCCTGAAACATTATGTGACACCACATTCAATTTTGCATATTTATCTATTATGTTCTAAAATTAACAGCTTGAGTCCTATTATAATCAATTCATATTTGTGATTATTTTACACAAATGCTGATTATGAATATGTACTTGATGAAATGAAACATTCGTCATTCTGCTGTGAAAGCAGTATACAGTCAACCAACTGAGTGAAAAATCAATTTGTAATATTGTACTACTGAAACAAACATTGGTGCCGATTCCCTTGTTCACAAACTAAACTAAATTTAAGTTCAGCGCATCTTTTTCTTTCTATTTCATTAAGAAAAGGACAGAAGATCAATTTTAGTTTAGTCCTGTCAAACTGTCACTACTCCAAACAAGTTTAGACGCGATTAAAAACTTGCCTACTAAAATTACGTCAATTTATGTCAGGCGCTGATTAATTTGACAGGACTAAACAAAAATTTATCTTCTGTCCTTTTCATAATGAAATAGAAAGAAAAAGATGCACTGAACTTAAATTTAGTTTAGTTTGTGTACAAGGGAATCGGCACCAAAGTTCTAAATATAGGTCAAGGACTAAAATCACAGCAGACACAATATAAAACCAGATAACTGTTAATGGAATATTATAACAGTTTAAAATTAATTGAATGGCACTAAACAGCAGAACCTCTACGCTATCAATTGTTACTCAATCACGGTAATTAGTCATACATAAGCAGTCATAAGTAAAAAGTTCATTCAACCCGCCGATGCTCTAGGTCGCCAGTATAAGCACCAAGTACGACCTGACTTATGGGAATGTCTGAATAATGGAAACCCCTGATGACGTCATTTGAATAATAATAATTCACCCTCCCGGTCATTGAATTTAATCGGTGAACGAACTGCCACACAATTTTGTTCCCTCAGAAGTCCTATGGCGTCTTATAATGGCGTAAACTTTCTTGCAAGGGATCATAGGCGTCTTTCTACAAAAGAAACCGCTGTACAAAAAAGTCTTAAGAGTATTCTGATCAACATCTTCGGGAATTTGCGGCAAAATATAAGCAAGCTCTCGAACAGACCATTATTGGGATTGAATAATATGTATAGGTACCTAAAACGGTTGTCGGATTATGCTGCTACCTTAGTACGCTGCTAATTTAACTGCCCCGTTGGTCTCGACTTCTTGGTTCGATTCCCGGGGGTCGAATTAAATTCCGTCAGGGGGAATTTAATTTCTAAATTCCCTCAAGGGAATTTAATTTCCAATCAGTTTTTGGCTTGAAACAGAACTTATCGGAAGTGCACTTGCGTCAAACGACGAAGTTCGAGTGCGCTTGAATCACCGGTGGCCAGGCGAGTGGCATCAAGTAGGCATCCGAATGTTCTTGAGATGAGCATGCTTGTGAATGGAACAGGTTGCTAAACCTACTTGCTCGCGTAATACATCAGAAGGGCATTCAAACTTTAGAATTTGGACCTGCCTTAGTCCAAATTCCAGCGATGTTCATATAGCATATATACATTGTATATCCTACCTATATGCTCAGCTTCTTCACCGGTATCGGTTTCTAATCAACTTATTATTAACTTCACACTTTCGTGCCTCATATTATTATGCCTAGTAGGTGAAAAATTACAATATCTCGGAAGCTACTTGAATTTAAGCGGAATCTCCCAAAATATTCACATCTGTATAAATTATCAACTGTGTCTTTCAGTTTGTCGTATAGTATGGTATTCCAGAAATTCCCTTAAACCTGCCATGCCGAGCTAACCGCTTTATTGGCCATCACAGCATAATATTCCTGTTAAATAAACGGTAATTTTACAAAATTAACGACTGCACACCGGCCGCGTAGCCACACAAAACGCGTAAAACGTGACCCAAAGGTATTCGGCAATCTGGACATTTTACTATCAACCGGTTTTGTTCTGCCCTTTAGTTCATTCTCGACTTCGGAAATATCAATGTGCAGTTGATTTGTGCTTAAGGTTTAAACAGATGCGTTGTTGACAAAGATTATTTCTCCTCCTTCGATTGTATCATATTTGTCTATAAAATCAGGAGCATATATTTAATATGGCCAATGTATATAAAAAGGTTACATTTTAATGATCAACAAACAGGTTTACCTTTGGGGAAAAGCTCGTGAAATTACGTAGGTATTGACCGATTCCATAAAATGTTAAATGATATCAGTGCTTATTTTACCGGTTTACCGCTTCTATTGTTAATAATAGTCATTTCCAGAAGTACCTAAGCCCATGTTCAACTGTCAATCTTTTGGAAGCTGTGCCCGAATGCCGTAACTCACTAAACCTGTAAATGACCGGCCTCACATATTACCCTCAACTTTCTCTTTTTCGGAAACAAAAATTTGACCCAGTAAGACCCCAAAAACTGTTCGAATTGAGTTAGGCACCTGCCATGATAAAATGCGATTTGTCTTCTCGCTTCTCGCTTTAATAACTGCTAGTAATTAAACCTATCTATCACGTTACGCACGCCACCGAGATAACAACTAATATTATGTCAGATTTATATAATCTAGCGGGATTTTCCAACACTGGCGTCAGATTGAAGGGTCACTGGTTTATAAAAATAGGTTGGATGTCCGATGATATTAAATGAATCCGTGTCGAAGGTAGGGCCGATTGTAGCCCTAAATGTCAGCTAATTAGAGACATTGTGCGGGCTCACGGGCTGCAATTATATAATTTCAATAGCAATTGAAGTCGATTTCAGTTGAGCAACAATGAGGAAGTTTTAAATGTCAAATTAAATCGGTCCCCATTACCTAAGTACAAAATTTTTACGTCGTGTTTGCTGTTAAAAGCTGATAGTGGAAAAAAATAGTTTCCTCTAGTTTTCTATAAATAGAAAAAAAGTTATAACTTGTACTGTTTAGGAATTAGAGGATTGCGTCATCAATCTTGATTAGTCTAAAAACCAGCAATATTAAGCAAGATACGCCGACAAACAAGCACCTAATACATGTCAGTCAAAAAGTTTTTTCCGTTTGAACGAAAAGAGCAAAAAGGCAACTAGGCAGGCATTCTGTCATGGACATGGATACACAATGGGCGCGAAATTGCCAATCTTCATGTTATACCAAACCGTTATACCAAAAACCTGGACATAAGAGAAATGGCCATTGGACGTAGCTCTGGGATATATTCAATTTATTTTGAAGTTATCAATAAGATGAACTACACGTCTATGACCCCAAATGTGAACTAAGCTTAGGATTTCATTTAATTAATCGTCTGTCAGCGCGCTGCGAACACTTTTGGGAACGTTAGATTGTTCTTAAACATCTGGAGTTTGAATAGATTTGTTTGCTTTATTAGATATTTTTCTTAAATGTTCATACTGTGATGATATAGTGGTTCTATGATTAAATAACCAAGGCACAAGGCCAGAACACCAATAAGTTTTTAGTGTTTATTCAAACTCTCGAACAATATTATGCAAACTCTTAATATCTTGTGTGCAGTAGCTTGTGTGCAAAAATGCAGTTTTAAACCTACCTATTCAGAATGCTTTAGAAATATCCGAAAAATTCATATTTATTTCCTCGTTAAATATACAAAGGAGAAACTAAAAGTTTTTGAACATTCTTTATGCGCTAGATTTGTTTACTCGATCATAGTTTCGTTGGAATACTTTAGTATAGTTTCTTTCTTTATCTAGTAGTTTAACAGCTAGTAAGTCTCCACAGTCGTTATCTTCACACAAAACCAATCGACTCATGAGAAAGTTTCTATCATCATCATCTATTCATGCATTCCACTTGCAAACATCAGGAGGAAGTCGCAAGCCCTTAGCTATTCCAATAACTTGAAACGTATCATGCAAAATCATCTTTACTTCCTCCGTATCCTTTATTACGTCGACATAGGGACTTGATTCGTGGATCCCACCAAGTAAGCATGTTTTGCAAAGGTCGATACGTGACAATGCTTAATGCTAACAGTTGGGTTAACTGTGAACTGTGCAGTCGTCATGGGAACGCCAGCCGACGCCCACAACTCATAGTTTTTATTGTCTGCTAGAGACATTTCTGTATGTCTGTTGGAATTTAAATGAGTGAGAGTTTTAAGAGATAACATCAATTAGGCGGCAAAATTATGGTTGTGGCGGCGAGATTTTAATTTTTGCAGCAAATCTTTCTCTATCTACATATTATACATATAGGACGTATGTATATAAACTATTTTTTGCATTACATTATTATCCGCTCTATTAGCATCTGTAGCGTACCTACGTCAAACTATGAACATTTTCCTGCTACGATATTTGGTATCACGGTTAAAATTATCCCCGAAACCAAACCTCAGGTTTAGTTTTGGTTTCAAACATTTCAAATATTCAATTTCGTTTTCAACCGCAGCCAAATAGCTTCTGATAAGTTTGGACGGTTACCAAATAATGTCGTGTTGAAAGTGACCATTCTAATGGTTGTATTCTAATATTTGTAATGCAAATCCACACCTAAACAGCTTGTGTATGGTCAATTTCAACTTTGTCAAGATGAAGAACTTTCTATGTCCCCAATGCAGACGAGACGCGACTGTCAATCGTTGAACAAATACTTCACATATGGTAATTTAAACGCTTCAGGTTGCAATTCATACGTACAATAGAGTTTTCTAATTTGTACCTACTGTGTCTTTTGTCTTGCATCTTGCGACTTGCGACTATCCGGTGTGATTGGTCGGGTCAATTTTTGTTTGGTCAACAAACTTGTCCACAGTCATTATGTGCGGATTGGGAGCTGTAAATCAAGGCCAAACAATGTTATATTACGATGCTGTTATGTATGAACCAGAACAGGTGTTTGGGAAACAATTCGAATATTATGGTGTATATTTGGATGACCTAGTTACATAGATCAAATCTCAATGGTATTACGTCTGATAAAACTGTTTCACTCTCATTTTTTATTTGCGTTTCCGAATCATTTCTGTTATTGGGTTGGCCTTCATTTATTGCAAAAATAAAATGGTATAATAACCCATTTTTCAATTTTAAATGTGTCATGTCATTTATTTTGTAGCTTCATGGTCAAAACACAGGAAATGTGACAGAGAATTCGTTAAGGCAACTCAAGTTATCACGTGTGCCGCAGTATTTGTTAGTATCTTCTTGAGAATCAAACCAGATTACCTTTAGAATCATAAGAGGTTTCCATACAATAGGAGAAAATTCTTGTTTAGTTTAAACAATCAAAAGACGACATTCCGAGGGTTCGACGGTGACATCACTATAAATCCGATTTTGCCGAGTTTTTACATTAGCATATTAGTTCGTCACCAAACTGTAGGTGTTCTCCTTGATATCACTGCACCCACATAGAGACTGCGCCTATCCCACGCTCCGCCTACCATCAGCAACCACTTTCGTTTAATCACATTGCTTAATACTCAGATTTATGAAGGGAAAACGTCTCAACATAAATTAATCTACTATTTCAGCTTTTGTATTATCTCTTTGGAAAGTGAAGTTTAGGATATGGTATTCTTGTTCTGTGTCTTCTCGAATAATCTAAGTAAATCGCTCACAGTCATTATTATCTTGAAACCTGCAAGGTTATCTTAACCTTACAGTTAAATCTCGTTCTTTATTATCAAATCCTCTTCAATTGTGTTCGTCGATCGTGTTGTTTTAGAAGTTGAAGGAAAACATGACGTGTGTTATCTCATGTTTATTTAGCCCTTAACCACATGAGTTAAGCCTTAACTTGTGACTTGGCTGAGAAAAATTTCTATTTTGTTCCGAGGCTCTGACTCATCGATGGAGCTAATAACTTCTGAACAGTTTTTACTGTTTTTACGTACCGAGAGATTTAGATTCGTATATGAAGATATATGAGAGTGCGCACATTGTGTATTTCAAACCTGCCAAGAAAATCTCACCCAGATGACTAATTTGTCCGTCGATAAAAAACTGCCACATGTGATTGTGCTCTGTAATAATTATTATGAACCCAATAAACTCTTATTCAACTTGAAGAATTGCATAGCGAAAACACACTTTTAACCGAAAAAGGCGGTCCATATACCCCAATTCTGATTGCTAACTTTCAATCAATTCCCAATATGTTGTTACGAAACATCGTAATACGGCAATCAGTTTCATCGACCACAATATAAAATGCCGTGTTAAAAAGCTATGGCACATATTTCACCACAGTCGCCCACTTCCTATGGCTGTTGCCAATTGTTACACTAGTAATAGTATGAATGCTTTTCAATCTATTTATAAAGGATATAAAGACCATTGGAGTTCCCCGTTCATGACACGGATGATATGAAGTGACTCCATTGATTCCCCAGAGACATAGGTACTATACAGCTACTCCGTTTTTTTTTTTGGAGACCAAAATCTAGGACGTTGTCAATGTGACAACGTCCTAGATTTTGGTCGAACTCTGTTAAAAGAATAACTGCGGATAGAGAATGATGATCCTGTAAAGAATGTTTTCGTACAAAAGGAAATGCCATAACAGAACAATGACACAAGGAAAACAATAGTGAACTGAATATAGTTCTTATATAACAATTATCGCTGAACTCCAAAGTGCTACTTCTAACAGCTGAACTATAAGTTCATACTGAAACTGGGGCACTAGAAGATCAGTTTGCATAATCAAATTAATGCTTAGGCTCAAGGCTATGGCGCTCTAAAAGGTTTGTCGCACATAGTAGAAACTTAAAGTTGGATTTGGAAGGGAACTATTGAGCTCACGGAAGGAAAATATATGGAAAAGACTAAAATGCAAGAGACAAAACATGTGTAAAAAAAAAGTAGTTTCTAGTTTAGAAAGTATGAATAATTAATGTAATATTATAATTTATTCCAATAACACTTAAATAACTTCAAGTCGTGGGAATGATTAATTTTAATAAGAACTTGCATCGGAAGAACCTTGTGAATAAAAGAAAATTGTATCAATGAAGCATTAAGGCTAAACCTGAAAATAAAATCTGTTGCTATAGTGATAATGGCCAATGTCAGAGACTTCCTTATGACTCATCATCACATTGTATAATTTTAGATTTCACACATTAAAGTTGAAGATTCAAATGACCTGAAAATAGTCACAATGTTTTATTGCTTTAGGAAATTAGTTGTATCTTTATGTAGGTTTATGTATCCTTGCATCCTGGTTATGTTAAAAGGAACTGGAATGGGGTGGAACTGGGTGGTTCTAATATCGTCACAATTCTTGAAATTCCATTCTGCAGTGTCAATGCCGCATCTTGTGAAAGAAGTAGATATCCATGATGAACGTCTTGGATATAAAGACCAAAGCAAGTTAATGGTTTGCTTACATGGGCCTGTAAACAAGAGCATTTACTTTTACTTCCGTACGTATGTGCTATAACAAGTATAATATTAATTTGCTCATTGCCCATAGAGACACCTGGATCACCTTCGAAGAGCACATTCCTTTGATTTGATCGTGACACTGTTTAACAATATGCGTTCCTACACATTATTTTATCCGAAGGCTAATGCAATAACATTAGATCAAAATCATTTACGACATCTAGAAGATTTGCTAGAATTCTAAGCGTAGTTTTTCTAAACAATTTTCCTGTAATATCATAACGGTGTTGATTTATCTGAGTACACAAGCATTATTAATGCGCTCAATATTTTCTTAGAGTTTACGGTCATCGCAATTGTATAACAGCTAGACAGCAGTGTTTATGACTTGATCACCAAGTCATAAACACTGCTGTGGTTGCGCTTGAAGGTTCTCACAAGGCACCTAATATACAATCATAGAAGGGTCCATTATGGTGATGATTTTCTTTGAGAAATGGTCCATGATTTAATCGTTAGATAGGTGTACTGAACCCGCAATCTTATATACGAATTAAGTACCATATATTATATTGGTTGATTGTACGTACATTTGGTTATAGCAAGATTATCGAACGGCCGAGTTAATTAAACTGGAATCCCTGTCCCTCCTATTCCAATAGAGTACCAATCTACTTGGCCCTGGGATTAGTACCTATTCGATTTTCAGTCGTGCTCTTTATTGTGATTGCGAGATGATACTGATTTGATTAGTTCGAGGGAAATAGTCTTGTGTCTGAATCAGCGAATTAAGATCAACCTAGGCGTACAAATAAATCATTACCAATTCTTTGATTATTAGGGTTATACGTTTATCAACACATCATTATGGTTTAAATCAGTCCAATTTAGACGATAGAAATCCACATCCCTGGCCAATCTGCCGTCTTCTCCCATATCATTCTCAACAATCCCAATATTTTGTTCGCACGGTGGGCTGTGCTGAATTCCGATCCGACAGTCGGACGCTTGTTTTTGCGTCCACGCACTTTCTTCTCTTACTTGTACTTTCTCGAGTCGGCACGTAGCCTCAGGTGCGTGTTTGTGGTAACACTGAATTCGCGACGCGGTATTTGTGCGGACATTTCCAACGAGACGACCTACTGCGGTTGGATCGTTTGGTGTTTTGTGTTCCTTAGTTGAATTCTTCAGATGTTGACAGTTTCACAGTTCGTTAGTTTGGTTGGCTTTACTGTCTGCTTGATTTGTATTCCTCCGAATATTATGATCATCAATGGCATAGTATGAATTTGATAAAATCACTAAAAGTTTATAAAATTCATACTACGCCAAGTAAATCGTGTAGCTTGTTTACTAGATTTGTGCATTTTGTGATGATTAGCTGTTGAGGCATTTCACTGGAATCTAGAGATGATAAATATTAGCGTGATTTTGCATGCCAGGACCTTTCGTTAAAAATTTGTCTGTGTATTTCCATAGCGATCGTATTGTTTAGATGACAAATACTTTACTCAAATACCTTGACTGTGCATTAACGTTGTAGGTTCTATATGTTTTAATTTCAGCCCAGAGTCCATATGAGTAATTTTTATCGTAATTAGTGTAAGATTATATGTATTCTTTATTGTATATCTTCTAAAAATGTTTTTCTTATTGTTCTCAGGTATGACCTTAAAATAATATTCATCTTGATAAGGCGTAAGTACTGTGCAAAAATGTTCGTCGTTTTGTGTATACTTGTAGCATTGAAGATTTTCTACAAGCGACGCTGGAGTCTGTCTCATCAAAACTAATATTAATGATGTACACTGGTGATACGTCAATACATCTTGCTTCGATGATCATGATCGTGACGATTACGTCATGTGCAACAATAAACCTCCACACTTTTTCTACAATCTTAGGACAAGTTGTGACGAAACAACGTTTTCAGACTCCCTCTTTTTAAGTGTTTACTCGTTTGACGTACCATAGTATCTTAGCGCACATACATTTTCCTTGTCATTTTATCAGATAACAGTGACATCTCAATGAGACGATCTTTTCCATCACAAGGTTGTACGTAAGTACCCATCTAATTAAAGAAACTACTGCAATCTTGCTTTCATAATATTTTCGCTAACTCGTGACCTGATTTCCTTGTGGCTATAAGTAAGCAAGACAAATAATTATTGTGAATATAAAAATGCGCAAGGAATTCATTGATTCCTACGCGTTTCGCAATACTGTGGTCACACCTACGACTAATATCATTAAATATTCTCAAATACGTTAAAACTGTCTAGCAGTGACCTACGGCTATATACTTATTTGGTCATGCCTTATTTTGAATTGACGCCTATAAAAAAATCTATAATAATGACCTTTTAAAAATTACGTGATCTCTGTTACAAAAGATATCTAAATCTGTAACCATTTTTATCAATACGGTATGTATACTTCAGCCGTATCACCAAAATATGTATAGATAGATAAAGCTTGTCAGATGATTCATTCGCACGATTTAAGATTTTTTTAGAACCAATGCCGTAACTCATTGACAATCACAACATTTCCAAAGACTCAAATGTAAAATGAAAGCATCCTAGGTAAGAGATGAATACATCCATACACATTAAGCCGCGATTATAAATCTTCAGACAGAGAATTTTAATGACAAGTTAAATGACTAAACAAATGACAGCTCTTAATACTGTGACCTCTAGCCTCAGACACAAGATTAGCGGTAAGCGGCTGTTCCCGTATCCTAAACGAGTCTCAGACAAATTACTCGAATTACACATTCTTTGGTGTAGAAGTCTCATCTTAGCGATATTTATTATGTAACGCTTCTTTTAAAACTTCAATTTTGTATCCAGTCTTTCATGATTTTTTATTGTAGCTCTTGCTAAAGTCTTGTCTTTCTCCGTTTTCTTCAGTGTTCGTACATGTTTGAAAGTGAAAACGGTTTTCATTTCTATACTTCTTTCTCCGAATGGCCTTGGCTTAATGTATGGAACATTTGTCATAGAAACTTACTGTTAGAATCCTTAAGAGCCACATGTTTGAAAAGCATATTTGGAATATGTTACAAAAACAAGACACATTTAGAAATTAAACATGCCAAATCTATTGACATGACAAAAAAAATTGCCGCTGCGCTATTAATTTTTGTCAAACAATACTACTTTCCTTTTCAATCTTTCACTAATAATTTATACCAGATTCTACAAGAAACTGCCACAAAAAGCAAGTCTGCAGAGCATTGCGTGTGCGATCAGCTAAATATTTACCTACATCATGTATTTGCACATTGCTGTTTGGTACAGATATCACTATCTCTTGTTATCGTACCATTTGTTGATCTGCGTCTGTTTTACCTTTTTCAATATTATTATGTTCGGGCATTTCGCTTTGTTCGTATTTCATATCGTTACATTAATTTATGTCGTTGTTAGCTTTGTTATGTATTGGCTCAGTATTTACCTAGGTGTCAACGATTATTACTATTTCGTTCTATTTCTGTTCAACGAACACAGGAAATACGGGTAGTTCATTAATATTTAATTTCTTTGCTAAGTTTATTTTTCTAGCTTTAATGCTTTTATTTCAACGTTAAATGTCGATCATTCTCGTTTTATCGACGACGCCTAGTGGAAAAATCCAAGAAAACAAAATATCCAATGTTTTCATATTTCCGTCGCTCTGTTGATCGATTGGTATGTCCCCATACTGTGAATACAACTTACTGTTTTGGAGAAGGTCCAAAAACGGTCGTGTTAGTCAGGGTCCACGGGTGAACGGCCTGAATTCCCACGCATTGCCAAAATGACACTAAACACTAACTTACATGGCGTCTGTAGAAACCCTTCCCCCGGCCTGTTCTTTTATGGGCATTATTACTAAGACTGGTTCAGGATCAAGGTCCCTACGTATCGATATACCTACGTGACTCGATTCTGAATCCTCCATAACAACATTTTCTACTTTTTACATCGTGCCCCCATCGATGGTGTAAATGCTTTAACATAAATAATTTAATCGCTACATGTGTAGCATATTCTAGTGTATTCTGTCTCTTTTTGTTAAGCACTTTATTGGGTTGTGTCCTTTTTGTCACTGTTTATATTACGTCAGGAGTTGTCTCATTTTGATTATGATAATATTTTATTCAGTGTCTGCTAGACAATCCTCAATGAAATATTTTGAATAATATTTTATCTAAGACTTCTCTAGCTCCGTTAAATTTACCCTGAAGTTGTTTAGCTAGTACATTAACCGTTGTGCGGACTTTTAAATTGTGCTTATCATTTTGAAGGTTTTCATATTTATATAAAACAGACACATACCACCTTCAATATGTCAATAGCAATCATCAACTAAGTAAAAATGTAAAGTTTCGTAATTTTTATCGTCACTTGCCAAATGCTCGTGTCTTGTTCACGCATGTCCTCACTTCCTAATAAAGCGATCACGATAGTTCCACTGACTAAAAAGGCCATAGTATCGGGTAACTCTTAGCTACCATGTGCTAATTCGTTACGAAATGGCTCTGAATATTTAAATAAAACCTTATAAACTTCGTTCCCACCTTGTAGTTTCTCAATAGATGAAATATTCCTCGGGAATTTATGAGTTCTCTTCGCTTCGGATGACTTCAGTATTCGTTAGTTTGCCTCGTTTAAAGCTACGAAGCTTCCGCTATATTTCTCTTCCCTAATTGGTGTCTACAGGATTGGAACACTTACTGAAAATATCAAAAACATCTAGTATATCATGCATTTATAAGTTGTCTCCATTCATTAGTCTCAACGATACGTAACATTTTAATATTGAGTCAGTTTTTATTTCTACAACCAAAATCAGCTTAGTAAAATATGAGTTCCCAAGAAATTATTTGGCGGGCAGTATTTAAAGTAGCTGTGTTTTCACTGATAATATAATATACTTACCTCGTGCGTGAGTCGTGCGGAATCAACCGGAGGATGGTTTTCCATCATACTTTTTTGCTTTGATTTACGCGCAATGTTTATCTGTAACACTTTCCGGACCGATTCAAACCGCACCGTCGCTTTCTTTAATCAAACACTCCACATGAAGTTCAAGTGCCGTCAAAACAACCAATACATCAACCTAATGGAGTCCATCTAATGGCTCTGTCTAAATATAAACACCACGATCAGTACCCGCAAGGTCGTTTCTACTTCGACCATACCTTTTTTGCACTCCTTTACAATAGGGACATACAAAATCGACCATCCGTCTTCCGGAAGCTCCGTTGTGACGTATTGAGTTCATCGTCAACCAAAAATTACGTAAGGACCGGCGCAGACGCAACTTATATCCGTCCCATGATCAGCGTCCCGACCTACATCCACAAACAGTTCAGAGTAAAAGGCACCTAAACACTTACGTATAAGATTGAAAATTGCGATAAGGCGACGATTGAGTTAGGACATTTTAGAGCGGTTTCGCGTATGGACGGCCGCCAGGCCAGGCCTGTGACTATTCCCGTCGAGTAAGCTGGATTCTGTGTCCGATGGCATGCGAACTTCTTTTTGGCACGTGTCATTCAATTCTGGCGCCGTTTTATTGTCTACCGATGTCCCTGGACCTTTAAAAGTCGTGAATCTTAGTGTATTACAGTATTTGTTTGCGCAGATTAGCTCACCGTATCGACTGATTCCACGTGCCTTGATTGTCATGCAGCGCAGTAATTACTTGCTCATTGTAATGTTTAGACGGCGCAACAAGTGTAACATGATCGTTATGCGTCATTAATTGAATTGTATTTTGGCGCTAAAGCGCTGCCCATTAATATTTAGTCGGGATTTATATGGGTATGTGTATGCGCATACTTAGCAGCTGCTTTTGTTGACAACAATAAAAAATCATTAATATGTTAGGTATAATCAATGTTGTGACTGGTGACATCATGTCAGTTTTTTTTTGTCCAAGACCAAGTTTGCTGGTACTCAAGTATGTTATTCAAGTTCCTGAGGCTACTTAATAGTTAACGCACTACAATCGATTCAATATACCTTTCTAATGGGTCCTGAGCCATTAAAGGAGAGCTATCTTTCACAAGATAAACGAGTTTATTGATATTGCTTTAGCTTGTTGAACAAAAAGCGCGCCCTGGAACCTGTCGGTTAAAGTCAACACGGCGCTTGCTCTAACCGAACAAGTTTTGTACCATTTGTGTACACTTACATACATAATGCGTTTTCCAATGCATTCTATACGATCCGATCGGTGGAATCCGGTCTCGATAGCTACACGCCTTATGAATTACAAGCTCAATTAAATCTGTTTGGTGTCTTCGTTGTTCTTGCTTCGAAAATTAATAATATTCAATGCTTTATTGCAAATTGACTTCTTTATGTCTTTAGCGTCAATATCTTATATCGAAGATGATACTAACTGTCCGATCTCGAAGGTTTTATGACGTGTCTCGTCTATTTTATGTTAAAGCGAAGCGTCAGCATTGCAATATAACTCTTAAAACCGCGCTCTACTTTCATCATGTTATTTCATATCGCTATCCGTAAAGTTGGGAATTATGAAAAACATACAGATTTTAATCTCTTTGAAATTATTTGGATTAACATTCAGAACGTTTTATTAATACATGCAGTTGAAATAAACTCGGGAGATTTCAAACATGTTATTTTGTAATGGTCTGGTAATGTAAATTGCAAAATATGAAGTAGAAAAAAATCACATCTATTGATTCAAGAAGATGAATCTCAAATATTGTATGACTTTCAACCTCATTATGTAATTTACTATTATACTAAAAGTATCAAATCCAATAAGCATGACGGTAAAGCGATGATGAACAAAACTGAAAACAAGGTCGTCACAGATACTGAATATTTGGACTATCTCTGCTCTAATTGCTCTGAAATTACATATTTCCATAGTAATGCGAGATTATAATCTATCTGAATATCAGCTCATTTTAATTTTCATGAGCAAGTTGAGAGAGTTGCCCAGGGAAGTTAATTTGTGTTGCCTGTCAGCTATAGGCTAGCTAGACACATAAAATTATTTAAATCGTGGTTTGAATGTGTGTGTCCTGACGGTCGTTTCTCTTATGGACAAGGGTGGTAGCTGTGTGGTCTCTTGGCTACGAATAGAATACTTCATCGTTACGTATTTCGGGAAAGCGGTAGAGTCCATATGAACTCATTGCGGCCCTGGATATATTATTTTTTACACTAAGATCGTCAAATCAATTATTTGCTAGAGAATCACTTAAAAGCAGCTCTGCGAATGTGTTTTAATGTCCACCTCCTAAAACCAATGTTATGCTTTGTTAAAACTAACAGCTTATTCGCTATAACGCTTGATATTCATACTAGTAAAACTCGAATCGGGAACGTAACATATAATTTTAATAGTCGTATAAAGACGGCACATTTCGGTTGACGTATTCGCTCGTAGTTTTAAAAGAGAAATGAGGTCAAGATTAGACTCTGCCACAGATACTTTTTATGTAACAGCCTTCGGTTCTTCCACGGGGTATTACGATTGTTCGTATAATTTATGAATGATTGTCAGTGAAGTTTTGTTGGAACTTTATCAGCCGTGTCGTTGACTTATTGAAGCGACACAATGGTTTATTGTAAAGTTTTATCAGTTGCAAGTTTATTGTCATCAAATTCATCAATGTGAAAATTGTTTTAGTATACAGATTGTATGTTTTTATCTTTCACTTCAGTGGTAGTGCTTGTTGAACAAATGTATTCACATTTATTTTGAATATTTTATCGCCCACTGCCAGTTTTTTCTAAGTTAACTAATTAGAAGTAAACAAAACGTTACTATTTCTACTTTCATGTCGTGAAAATAACATTGTTTACTCAAGATTGTTTCAAATTTTCGCAACGCGTAGTCTGTGTACTTGGAATGTGGCGAGTGAACGTCCAAAGAGTCGAGCCCGAGGCATCCCCGGAGCGTTGCTGCGTTGCCTTTGCCTCGCTCAGCTATGTGCCAAATGTCATGGAGGCAAAAGCGTGATACCCCGCCTACGGAGATGACGAAACTGCGTTGTAAATTCAGTTTTCACACAACATGCGTACATTTTGAATCCGATTGTTTAATTTATACGCGCGTCAGCTGAGATAATATTTGCAGCTTGTGAGCCATTAGCTTCATTTTATAATCAATGTTGCGTCCTTGTCTTGTGTGTTTAGCTGATACCGCACACGGCCCGTATGTTCCGTGGATTTATAACTTCCCAAGATCTCTCTATTTTCATAGTATTTCTAGGAATGTTGTTTCAAGTCCAAAGTTATCGTGTTCCTAATTGCTCGAACCATCAATATTACATTTCTCCAGTTGCTTGGAAAGCCAGATGTTGCTATGTGTGGATGTTGTTAAACTGGCCGGTACGCCCTGTCCCTTTTCTTTTTGCGTAAAATTAGTTCCGTGTATATTGCCGTCTCCGTCTAGTTTGCCCCCAGTCTCGCGTCCACCTGCGTCGGAGTCGCGACACACATCTTCCGTCCATTGCTTTCTATTTTCGCCTGTCGCACTCGATTTGTTTTTAGTATATGTGAATCTTATACCTATGAGATTATTTTTAATTGCCTAGAGCTTCGTTAACGTGCCTTTTTGTGGTTCTTTGTTTCAGTTTTCCATGCCTATTGTCGTTTATTATCACACATCTTGTATTATGGAGTGATGACTGCTGAGAATTCATTTGTACTGACTTTATTTTAACACCGTACATTGATTACAGTGCACTGATAAATTAACAAAGCTATTGTTCTTAATCTTGCAAGTAGCTTATCATATTTGTTCATGTTATCAGAAATGTTTTGTTGATGCTTATCGGAGATTGACTATCGGAGGAATATTTTTGCCACATAAAAAATTATCAGTATCCCGTTACTCTTCGATGACTCCTTCGGTTAGAAGTTCCGTATATTGCCTTGACTGTCTGTTTGTAATAGCATCCTTGACCACACTTATCAGTAATTGCTAAATTGAAGATGATAATAGTGCAGGGAGGCAGGCAGGTAGCCAATCTTCTAAGAACAGTCGACTTCCTCTCGTTCATCCCAATGTTTTCCTAGACTCTCATCAGGATGTACTTTGTCGTTCGCTAATAACGAAGCGGATGACCAGTTCCTTCATTCATAAACCTGATCTTCATACCCATTAGAGAAAATGAGTTTTCCCTATTATTAGGTTAATGTCCCGTGCTTTCTTCTCTCTAGGTTACTGGGATGGCCCATTAACAATCAGGATTAACATCTCAATTGTCTCACTTACCATCTACGTCAACAATAACCAGTCGCCCCGCTATTCATACGCAACCTACGTCAATAAGCAACAGCTTAGTACTGAATTAATTTGAGTTGAGAGCGTCATAGTAGTTGACGCGTATTGACAAACTTTGCTTGTACTTCACAGGTGACTAGCCATACAGGTCGTTCGGACTAAGGGTTTATTACGACATGAATATTGGAGCGCGTTTCATGTGAATTTGGCTATGGAGTTTGTTTAGCGTCATGGGTAACTTGCTTTTTGGGTTGTGTTGATCTCGAATCTAGAACTCGGTTATGGGAATGTATGGAATACTACATATCGAAAACTGTGGTGGCTGTTTTAATAACCAGCTTAATTTTTAAGACAATGTTTTCCACGTCATAAAATATGCTGTTCTTCACAACCTATTAGCCTATTGGGGCATTACAATATCTTTATTGGTCTCTATTGCTGACTTACCTCTGTGTGCTAGCCTACCCTAGAGGGTTATTCGATATATCCTCCAATATTCTTTCTTAAGCTTTCACTTCTCAATAACTTAAAAGGGGTTTTTAGACCAAATTCGTTGTCCAATTTATTTCAGTTCACGCAACTAAACGTGACCAAAGCATTACATATTATTTTATCGTTTGTTTCGTACGGCGGTGTTGCATTGAGTTTGGAAATATGTTCGCATATGTTGCGCTCCCGATTTCCTGTAACGTGTTACGCTATTACATTAATATTCATATTTCCTCGAAATTGCTGTATTTGTGTTATTAGGTTATTGTACTTTGTAGGCCGTTTATTTTGACAGAAGGTTTCGCTTAAGTTCTAAAGTGCCTTGGGCTTTAGAATTACCATGTATTATACTCTCACGATTTATTGTTGCGTTGCAAACAATAATGTGCCACATTCGGTGTTTTCTAGATTAATTTGGCCTCTAACATATAGGTGGTAAATGCAACTTATAACCTGCACGTTTTATCATAGTCAACAAGATACTTGAAGGAAAGGATTTCCAATTTTCGACACTGTTGTATCAGCTGATACTCGTTGGGCTGATAATCTGTAAATTGATTGTTGTTGTTGATTTGGTTAAGAAAGTTTTCTTTGTCATTTATATTAGTATGTCAGATTTTTGTAACGATTGGCAGTATTTGTATACCATTAGATTGGTATATAAATGCAGGTAATGGACACAGAAACGGATAGATAAAGCAGCGCAAAGCGGTTTTTACTTATTTAGATAGATCTGAATAGGTAAAATCTGTTTTGTAACTGAATTTTCTTTCAGCAATGTTTAATGCATGCCGTGGCAGCCTGTAATTAAGGCGTCACTATATAATGTTAAATTCAACATGAGTTCTTATACATGTATTTTTGGTGTATGCTTTGTTGCCCTCAAATAAACAAATAAATAAATAAATGGCCTATTTACTGATAGTTACTAATTCATAAAGACAAGTAAATATGTGTTCTGTATTATTATTTCGTCCCCAAAACAATAGTCTAAAAATAAATATAATCTGCTTAACCGAGAGGTAGCGTTTCATTTAAATAAATTGTGGGCTCCTCCTATTCCCCAGATACCCTTCACAGCGGTGTAATTAAACCCGGCGCACCTCTATTTCTGATGAATTTAGTAAAATGTTCTTTGGTGTCTGAAATTGAGCTTTCGCACAATGTTCTTCTCGAAGGTTACCCTTTTTAACCCCCCCCCCCTCCCCCTTTATCCCTTGTATCCAACAATGTGACTGTGCCAACATTCTACAAAGATATAACATATTATCTTACATTCTTAAAATTTACAGAACTTTCTCCTGCTCAAATTCGAATACTTAATTCTGAATATTCAAAGTTGCTTGAATCGAGTAATTTAAAAAAATTAAAATTGTTGTACCTTAAAGGAAATATTTCACTCCAAAACTAGGTCAAACCTGACTGAGACCAGTCTATGGATCATTGCAAATAATATCCGGGATACAAAGCTGACAATATATTCCGAACACTTGTAAATGCAAGCCTCGTGATCTGACAGTCCTCAATAGTATTCAGCGTCAACAATGAGCTCAAAATAGCCGTCGCTGGACATGTCGATCTAGTTTACTGAAACGATGAGTGTATTCTTGACTTGACGGGTGAAGACTATTGTAGAATTGAAGTAATGTTTACAGAACGTGATGGTTTAGGTTGAAATGAAATTTTGACTGAAAGAGGTCTAAAAATTCGTTGTCTTTGACATGTTTACCCATTATCGCCAGGGTTTGTGAATTTGCGACGTTAACACACTGCCAATGACATAACGTATAAAAAAGTGTTTTTATTATGTGCTCCTGGGTTATCAGGCTATAAGCGAATCAATATTTAATGTTTGAACATAAAAGACTGTTAATTTGGAGTCGTAAAATATAAACATAAAAGAAACACCTCACTTCGCCGCCAATACCAGGAACAATTTACCCATAAAAATAATCCTGCCAAACTTGATACTTATATGGAAGAGAAATCGGTGAATGAAAAAACTGCCGATCACAAATATTGCATAAGGCATTGACGAGTTTTTGCACTGGTCAACGTTTTTAAAATGAACATGTTGAACTTGACTGTGAAAGTCAAGAACATAATAAGTGCGTTGGCTGATCAGCATTTGAATCAGGGTCACATGTTTTTGCGTCACCTTTGGTCGTGTCCACATTTTGTATCGAGGCCTCCTTGTTTTCTACAAAGTAGCATGTTAATGTAAGTGCCACTTATCCTTTCTTAGGCTCCGGGTTTTAGGTCAAAACGCGGCAAAAGGCAAACGTGTTTAGAAAATAGTAGCCTATAGTGGTTTATAATGAACGAGCTAAGAAAAGAATTTGCTGAGAAAATCGACGTCAGTCGAAAAACTTTCTATAAAGCCTAGATTTAGGAATCGGGAGCACACGGTAGCTTCCCTATGAAAACATGACGCAGGGCGGACACTTGTTACAAACCGGAAAACGCTGCGAAGATGATCTTCTAGTTGATTCTAAGCAATTGAGTGTCCTTCCCGAATCAACAGGAACATGTGCAAAGTCGTTATAAAGATCTATCATGCTAACGACGAGTGAAGACAGTGGAAAAAAAAACAACATAAGTAGATAAATGAAATTGGATAGTATATTGTCTGCGCAATATTACGCCATTTGATAAATATGAATGGCAACGCCAGATAAACACAACCATTCATATTATCACGTCGTAAAATAATGCATTTGAATGCGAGCTTGCCAAAATTTGAGACTTAGCTTCAACAAGCTCCTAATTTATCCTAAAGCTGTTTTCGCTGTAGGAATTGTTGTTCATCAAAACTGTTACTATCGTAGTTGTGTCATTCAGTGACACAACTACGATATATCGTTGGATATTGCATTTGTAGGGATGCGTTAACGTAAGCCGTCTAATACACCTTCCCTCTAGTCTGATGCAATGAACAAATGTTACGTATTAACACTTACTTTTACATTTAATTCTTTAATAACTTCTGCTTAATCCGCATAGTTATTGACAGGTGCAGCTTGAAAAGGTATTTTATATCTTTTGACTACACTATTAACTGCGCGAACATCAAATCGTATGTTGCAAAGCTTGCTGCTCACCATTATCTAAGAGGCGAAGCTTCATGTAAGTTTAACCAATGGAATTCCTTACTTTGAAAATTTGCTTGGTGTATGTAATATTCAGGGCCAGGGGACTCTGGCTTACTGTTATGGCCAAGATAAGTTTCTTAAATATGAAAACGGAACATATCCTATTGTAAGAAGCGACTAAAGAAACGATTATATCAAATGCTGGAGTGGCAATTCCTTTGAGAATTTGCTTGATGTACGTAATTTTCGGAGGATCTGGTGAGCTTAAGGACCAAAATATAAAGGCAACGATAAGTAGCTCTTAGCTACATATAGAAATATGACTCATTTCTTATCGTAAGATGAGACTAAGTAAAGGATTGTATCAAATAGAGTGGCAATATCCCCTCGTGCACTAATAACTTCACAATACGACACGGAGTAGTAAGCAGTCACAGATCACAAATTCGATTAAGATTGTAAGACATGGCGATTATAGTAAGACCTGAGGGTCTAGACAAGTGACAATCGCTTCGAAACCGTTTCGTATTTCTACAACGACTTTTCGTATTTCTACAACGACTTTCAACAGGATTGGCATAAGCTTTTCGATAGCTTATGTCAGTCCTATAAATTTTTGCCTTTTCCATCATCGTTATCGCACTCTGCACTATCCACTGTAGATACCAGGTCAGTTATTTAGTCGTATTTTCAAAATCATATTAATTTATTAAACTTACCATTTCAATTAAATCAGAGAGCAGTGGTAACGTCCACGATTTACGAGTTGTAGGTCGTAGTTTCGAATAAAAAAAAAAAATTTCATCGCTGCTCTCAAAACGGTGTAGGAAAACATTTTGAGGAAACCGGCATGTACTAGAACCAAAAATTCGAAGATATGACATCTACCAACCCGCACTGGGCCCGCGTGGTGGGTTACGGCCTAATTCCTCTCACAGAGAGGAGGCCTGTGTCAGTGGGAACATTATAGGCTGATTATGCAACTAAAACAAAACTATTTTTCCTGTATATAATATTTAAATACTTGCTAACGAACTTATTTCTGAATAAATAATGAAATTGAAACAGAAAATTACCGGGAAGTTATATAGGTCGGATAGTTCAATAATAATATGGAGTTAACTGGTAATTATTAAAATAGTTTCATATTGTTAAGTAATCACGTCCTTTAGCTGTTTGTTGGTCGTAAAATTAATCAGCGTTTCGACATTTACATGGCATTGCGTAGGCTATGCAGGTTTCTATTAACTAATAGGCAGTTTAGTTTAATGTTGTATTGTCATCGGAAGGTGCTGTATTCACTGTGGAATGTGAATATTATCCATTATATTTGGTTCCTTCAATTGTAGTCCTAAAGCCTCACCTGATTTGCACGCACTTGTTATATTAGCTTTAGCATCAAGTCTTCTCTATCACCAAAATCAAAAGTCATTTATTCAAATTAGGCTGACAATCAGCACTTTTCGAACGTCAAAATTACATAAGACAGTCCTCCAAAACGCCCACCCTTCACCACTTCCTAGTGCTTTAGCTGGGAAGAAGTAGTGGCGCAACAAACTCCCCAGTAGCACAGCTGTCTGTTCAGTTAGAAAAAAATCATCAAATCATCATGCAAAATCATTTACATTACGCAACATAAAACATAAATCCAATTATTAGCCATATGTCAGCTAGCTCACGCCAATATAAAAACCAAAAAAAAAAAAAAAAAAAAAAAAAAAACGAGAACTACTCAAGCAGAAATAAAAAGTAAATGTAAAAATAAATTAACTAAATAAAAGCCTCCAACCACAAAGGGCGTGCCCGCTTACATATAGCTGTAACTGGAAGTTATAAATGCTGAACTAGGACCTTCGAAGTAAAATAAATAAAAAGTTAATTACTAGTAACATTAACAAAACCGAGATCAGCAAGTCGACCAGTCACCACAAGCAGCACCCGTTCACGAGCATTTCGCAAAGATCAGCCATTACCCCCTTCGCCATATTTGAGGGAAGGAGATACCATTCATTTTACCCGTACTTTTTTGTACTATTATTACACATAACCTAATGTCTGTGTTCCACGAAGGTTCATGCAGAGATGTATCTATAATACACCCACATTTCGCCAGTTACTGCTATTAAGGTTCTATTAAATATCAATGTTGCATTAATTGAATCATCTTTCGTAATTTGTTGTACCGGAGGAGGTCCACCATTCTTATTCTTATAATATTGCATTAATTGAATCAAATTATTATGTTTATCTGATATATTTCCTTCTACTGCAGCGGTATAGAGAGCGGCCTCGTCGCCATCGTCCTTGGAACTGCTTCCACTTAGTGCACTGATTTTATTACGCTGCTACTATTTACAATCACAATTATTCTTATCTTGTACATTAACAGCTATTACGCGAGTAAGATTTTATAAATAAACCCTATAATGTTTGTTTGTCTGGAACGTCAAATCGATTTTTGTTTATAAATCAATGAGTTACGCAGATTGGAATTTATGATCAATGCATAGGCGTATCCTCTTTCTGAGATTTATTATGCTTGTAGAATACCGTCGCATTAACAATGGCATCATAGTTAAGTTCTTGTTCAATCTCATTTTAGATCATGCCTTCAGCTTTCCTATAGAATTCATGATACTAACTGGTCCGCCCTGAAGATAGAATGAGTATGTTTTAGAGACAAGAGTCATTGTAATAACAAACACAAACAAACTTATCACCTTCCACTTTTATAACAACACAAGCAAATAATCTTGTATCCTCGCATTCTCGGATCAGTATGCGGCTAAAGTACAAGATTCAATAAGAATTTGAATGAAATTGCATCGGAATGAAGGTCACCCGACTGCTTACGGCATCCTACTGCAGGTGAATGGCCGGCTGGCGCAGGAGTCGCTACAATATCTATATCCAGAAATGGCTGTTGCTGTTTGATTTGCTCAGATAGATATGCTTTGTTTGAGTATACGAGTATTAAAGCTAAATGTTTTAGCTAATGCAGAAAGTGGCAGAAAGTTCTCGCCTTCTTATCAGTCAGGTCATCATACATCATTGACCAATTTCTATACCATACTTTATTTTAGAAAATATGCTACACTTGAAGTAGGATTGAAAGGTCATCATCAACTGCCAGGCCAATTATGGTGGGGTCGGCTTCCAGTGTAACCGGATGTAACAGGATACCAGTATTATACATGGAGCGACCGCCTATTTGATCCCCACAACCCAGTTAATGGGTAATACTCCTTTAGAAAGACTGGTTGTCAGATTTTCGGGCTTCTGACGACCCGTAACAACTGTCAAAGATCCACGAATGACAGCCAACGGCACAACTTGCTTACCGAGGCACGGAGGGATCTTGATATGTAAAGGTATAGCTTTACCTGAACGATCGAACCGTGCGGCAGTTATTACTTATTTAGGATCGAAAGGTATCTTACTGTTAACCCTGTTGATTTGATTGGCAATTAATTACTGGAGAGAAAAGGTTTTGAAAGGCAGTGCATGTAGTGTAGTGACTAGAAAAACCTTCCAGAACAAAAAGGTTGTCACTGTCGTTATTAATTCTCACATCATCTCTTCCTACTATTAACTCATTATGCAATTGTATGAACCCTTAACCTGCCATATCTATGCTAAACGTACTCACAAGCAGTAATTTAGCGCTCATCGTAAATGTTCAACCCGTTAGGACATTGCATTTATCCACATGAATGAATTGTATTGCGGTACTGTAGGGTAACAAAATACAAAGATATAATGCGTTCTGTTTGAAGCGTTATTAGCCATAAAACGCGAAGGAGACAGACGTTTGTGGGTATACTCGTCACGATAAGGCATGTTTCGCGCTGTTAAATTGAGTATCCGTAGAATGAACAGACTGCTTTATAGAACGTTCGACAAACATTTCTAAATATAGCCAGACTTCAATAAAATTTGACGGCAGCACAATATCATCCAAGTAGCAATTACCGTTGAACTCTGGAGTTTCGCTCATTGCATGTGATCGCTAAAAGCGCCGTTGTGACCAGTTTTTAGCAGATGACTAGATAAAGTTGATCTGAGCTTATCCAGTGCATTTATTCTGTATTGTCGAAGAAATTATCATTTTCTAAAAACAGCAGTTGAGGGCCTCCTCAATTCTCATCAGCCTGATTCATTCGATCCGTACTGACGTATCACAACAATAAACAATACAACTGGAAAGTGATACGGCAGAATTAAAAGGTCATATGGGCTGCCCAGTACCTACGCAAGTACATTGTGTACTAAATTACATACAATTAACACACCCATAGCTTGCAAGGTCGACCGGTCCATGCATCACACGTTTAGATATGGATGCAACTGAATGAGGCAAAATCTTAGCGATTCATTTTAATGATGTCAAGACTCAAGACATGTTTGTGAAGAAGTGAGACACTGACAGTTTCTACTTTTATAACCTGTTACATTGATGTGCATGTCTAGTGTGCTTTCTGATAGTGATATCTAGTATGTTAGAATGGTTATATTTATAGGTTCCAAACAAATATGCAGTAGGTACGAAAAACTATAAATCACTCTACTTTTGCGTCTCATTTGCAAAACAATACATCTTGTTTCAGACCAGCTGACTCATTTGTTTGTCTTTTATCTTAGCTTAATATCTCAGAAATAGTCACATCACGATGACAGCAAACAAGCAAATCTGATGCACTTACTGCATTAGCGCATACATAACCATTATTACATATGTGTGAGTGAGCTAGCGACCCAATTGTTTGTTGCTACGCTGTGTGTTATTACGTCCACCTTTGTGTGTGAGCCAATGACATCATCAGGTACTATGTGTGCGTGTGTAATGTGCATTAATGTGGCGCTACCAGCTTCAAATATTTCAGGAATATTGGATTTGTTACTGCTAATCTGAACAACACAAGACTGGGTCATGGTTGTCATGTAATCTGCAAATAGACCAACATTGAGCATGACTAATGGATAATCGACAGTAAAACAACATCATTTTCTCCTCCATTTCATCGTTATTATAACGCATACTGCACGATATTTTCCTGAAGTATTGCACTCTCAGCATTTCAATTTATTATAATTAATTGTTCTACTTGGCTCCGAGTTCCAACAAAATTTCGAGTAATATAATTAATATAATTTACAACTTACTCAACGCGAGCAAATTACGAGCAGTACCGTATGAGTACTACATATTACTTTAATTTGGAGGTTCCATGAACAGATTATGAGTATTATGATTATGACTCGTAGTCGTAACACATTAGTGGGTCAATGATCCTTCATAACACCACATTTCTCTTCATAATCGTATTTGTAAATATTACGACAATGGAGCTCGTCAACCAACATGCCATTTTATTCCGAAAAAAGCAGCAGTAAATGAAACTAACAAAAAATGCATTGGGTATTCAATTATCAGCCTACAGCCTACATGCATCTAGATATCTGTCATTCCAACAAATACCCCTAACAGCACTCACTCTCTAATTAAATAGTCAATTAGCGCCGAGGCTTCCGTAGAAGCTTTAGAATTGTAAATTCTAAATCTGTTTCCTATATTATCTCTGTGTTCCACCTCTTTACATTAAGACCTTGCAAAATCCCTCTCCAACTACTCCAAAAATCACGGTCTCTCCAGAGTGCGCCTACAAAACGTTTGATCCATGCTCTAAATATCAAACGGGAACACTTGACAGCCAGTCTAGTGCGTTACGAGTACCAAAAACTCGGAACATTGCCAATGTTACAATTTTTTTAGCCATGCCTTCGTATTTATTGAGTGCGGGGATCGTATCGTATGTTTAATTACTTTAAATGTTAAATATAGTATATTGAGGTTCCAATTTTTGACTCGGTTTTTTGAATCTGCTGTTTGTTGCTTTTAACTTCTTTGTCAAAATTTTGATCTTCTCCTGCAGAAATTATTTTATTATACCGTATATCTATGAGCTCTTTCAATCAGTGTTTCGTTAGTTGATATTTAGTTCAACTGAGTTCAACTGTTCAACTATCATAATCCATACAAACCACGACACCCGCTGCTGAGTGACAGTCGGTATTTACTACTTTATTTTAACTATGCTATTACGTTGATGACAATTTGTCGTCGATGCAAAACTTTCGCCTATTCACAAAACAATGTAACAAACCTATTATTGTATGTGTGTTAAGAAATTTATTCTTCTATCTGCTTTGTATCAAATTTTTGTAGTGAGTATTTAGTTTCCCTGTTTTGTCTTTGATTCCTTCTTTTTTGCCCATTTGCAATTTGACGTGCTCCCAAAGTCTCAAAATATTATTGTATAGTTTAGGTCGGCATGACTATTATTTCACCATGATTCTGAAAAAAACGCTGAAAATTATTAAACTTATCTAAGAGATAATGGTAATCCTATCGTTTATGTACATAAAAATTTCAAAATTCCCCATGCCGGATATATGAATGTAGCTGAACTAGACATTCATATATCCGTGTATAGCTTTACATAGATTTATATTTATGTACAAGTGTTAAATGCTTCTGTCTAAATCTGTTGTCAATCAATTGCGTTTAAATTTAATACAGGATAACGATCTAAATCTAATCGACACGCAACATCGACTTTCTCAACTACTTAAAACCTGCAACATGAATATTATCAAATCATACATACAATGAATTGATAACGGCTAAAACAGTTGCTACAGGACAGTATAAAAAAAAACAACAAAAATTATTGATACGGGAAAACATTCCACTAAATGACAAGAAAATTGTTAGTTTTCCACGTGTTACCGTTTCAAAGATTTCCGATATAATGACTTCACCAACCAGTATGTATGCCCGTTACACAAACAACGGTCTAAAATAAATAGCTAGAAGCAAACGTGACCAATTGCCGGCTAGGTTTCATAACAAGGGCTAGATATTTCTAGATCATAGGATACAAGTGTACCAACGGTAAACCGCAAACAGTTGTAAAGGAAGCCTTGATGTTGAAAGCAAATGAATTGACTTGTGGATGTAAAAGTGGTTTGGAAGTAGCGCGGTATTCTATTAGGTTTTAATCATGATCCTATTAATGATCAAGAAAAGTTGTTTAATAAAATAATGAATTTAAAAAAGAAATCAAAGGTTTTGATTCATTTCGATGAATTTTTGGATGATGCAAAACAAAACTCATACTCCAAGGCCGACGACTTCGATAAATTCATAATTTACGTCTTTGAGAGAGAAAGCCTAGCTTAAAATTCCTAAAAGCATAGTATGTGAAGCCTAGTGAAAGTTTAAAACAAAAAGAGGCTTATTTAAAAGGTTCTCCATGTTTCGCAGTACCACTTGAAAAACATGCAGGTGAATCAAACAAAGCAATGATGTTTCGTATATCTGGCAGTGGAACGAACGACCTGTCCATTGTTAGCCTGACAATGCAGCCATCAGTCAAGTCTTGAAGGATCTTTGAGATAGTTTGACCGTTCTGCCTATTGTAATGAAATCATTTGATGGTATTATGGCTTCCCTGCATAAGGGAGCACGAAAGGCTGGATGTGCTCATTAGCCAATGATTGTCCAATACAATACGGCTCATGTTGTGACAGACAAGTAATGGGTTTGCCACTCGTCACTTCAGAGTTTATCAACAAACGTTTCACTTTATCAACGAATGCCAGTGTTAATACCAAACGTCACAATCATTTAACATTTTGAGGTCAATGCTAGGGAATCCGTCAATTACAATAAAAATTAAATATTCATTAGATGAATATAAATCGGAGTTCAGAAAGATAGTAGTAATCCGGAAATGAATGCGGAGAATGTTATCTATAGCGGTACTGCGGTACCGCACAGGTGCAACTTAATTTAAAGGTAACGTGTGACTAACTGTCCAAATTATTTTCACACATTATGGCAATTTGACACATCTGACGTCCAATATCACACTTAATTTGGTTATGAATTGTGGGCTGGTGACAAATGTGCATTCTTAACAATTGTAAAGACTTACAGTGTTAAGGATCTCTCAAAACGCAGAAGAACCGCTCAAAAACAGATTTTAATTATATCTACCATAAGAAAGAAGTAATTCCTCGTTCGTTCAGTTTCCGACGGTAAATAGTCTCATTCACGTCGCAGTAGCGAGTACTTCATAGGCCGCTACGTTCATCTCAGGTTTTTATTGCATGATTGTCGTCGGCTGTCATCTTGGGAACACCAATTACAATGCTGCTTCGACCGTGGCGTATTCAGTTAACCTTAGCTCGAGTGACTGCCGCGGTATAGCAAATATTTCTGCACGGGAATACTTTGCATGAATTCAGAGTAAGCCATTTATGTCTTCGAGAAGAATCGTTCTTACTGTCGTGGAATTCCAAAAAGTTAGAGCATCATTCATACCAATGAATTTTTGGACACATTTTTATGGCATCTTGGTGTGACTTCTATATATGATAAAAGCCATGTGAAATCAATGATGTGACCGCAAAACCTACAGCCTAAGAACTGTGAAGCGTTTAAAAATAGGAAACACGAATCATGTTCGGATTACATGCACTATCAGACGATTTCACACGTAAAGCCGTAAAATACGTCGAAGGAAGCCCCTCGTTTTTCCTTCTTATTACAATTATGTACCTACCTAAATACAGCGAAATGCAAATTATACACTCACTCGCAAATTCATTATGGGTTAGTGCTTTGATTATTATCCCTTAGCTAGCTTCTGCCCGCGACTTCTCCCTCGTGATATTTCTGGTTCCCGCGCTTTTACTTCGTTTTCGCTTAACGTTCTTTCTGACGTTTTTTGCTTTTGCTCGGCTTCTAAGGGTCCTATCGCGATGTTACATAGCCTAAAGTATATCCTTTCTAAAGAATAGGGCTATCAAATGCAATTATTTTTTTCAAATCCGACTAGTAGTATAGAGATTAGCGCGTTAAAAAAACAAAGTGCAGCTTTATCATTAGTACTTAAAGATTTTTGTTAAATATTGAAAGGAGTCCTAGTTTCCTTGTTTAATTTTAGAAACCACCGACTTCTGTATGTAGCTCCGTATTTGTTTATGTGTTTTCAGCTTTTATTTATTATTAAATATCATTTATGTCCAATTTGTTTATTCAAGTCTGCATGGTAGCGTTTGAAGGCGAGCCAGAAATCCCTCGCCGAAGCAAATTAGCGAATGATATGATATCTAATAGGTTCAACTATAAGCGGCCAATCTGTCTATTGCTTTTGTCCGGATTTCTAAGTCCCCCTGAAACAGCATTAGATCACTCATTATTTAAACGTCTACGTGATTCGTTGCAACAGTAATTCTCGGATCAAGTGCTGTTTATTGCTTATAAACTTTATTTATAATTGGAGTGAAACAACACACCAGATCCCAAGTCTGAATCAGTAATTTGCATAAAATCAATATATATAAAATTGCACAAAAATGTCGGAAGTTTCTCCGCACATCTGTTGCTAAACATGGACTATGGAGATTAGATACTTGATGCTAAAATGGAAACTAGTACAGGCTTGTCTCAAGACCAACAAAACGAAGGAGAGAAAGCAGATACATTTATATAATTCATAATGATAAGAATTGTATACAAGGCATTCCAAATACCATTGCAAATCATACAAATATACGAAAGATGAATGAACTTCATATTTATACGAATAATTAAAATATCTGCTTTTACACAAATATAAGATCAAGGTAAAAGTAAATGGTAAACATCTAGGTCAAACATGTTCCGCTAAAACCACATCGCAAGTTTCTTTGAGGCCAAATGTCTGCCTAAAATATGTAAAAAAAAGAAATAGGAAAGATCTTAACGGTAGCGTAATCCCAATATACATAGGAAACATATAAAACTGGTAAATCCAAATAAACTATGAACCGCGCCGGATTTCCCTTAGTAAAGCCAAAAGTACATAGTAACTGTTAGAACGTACATAGCTATAGAAAGTACCTAATATATATAGTGGAAAACATTAAGAAACAAGAAATGATGTTTACTACACCAACAAAATATGTAGTTTCCAGTGAAAAACGTTAAAACAAATAAGTTAGGCACGCAAACAAAGCGGACTTATCGACGCCTATTTTTAGACAGCACATGTTTGACGGGGCGGGCCGAGTGCATTATACATATTCATACTGTCGTCCGTTCGTCTAGCAGTTCCATTAGTCAGAAGTATATTCTAATTATTACTTATTCTTATAGATTATTGTAGGTAGGTATATCATTAGTGGCTATACCACTTTTCTTATTTTGCTTTTGATGCATTTTTTCAATCTGCATCTGTTCTATTCTATTTTCGTCTATAACTTTTTGTAAAACTTTCTAACTTAAGGATGCTTATGTTATTATTATTACTGGCATTTTATATAATGGTTAAAATTCTAGAGGTAAAATAAAATATGACTTGACTAAAAAGAGATCAAAAATTGAAATCCAACCATTCACCCTAACAGGCAGGGTAAACATCGAAGACGAAATTAGTGCAACGGAAGTCGAGGCGACGTGACGAATTCAATTAATATGAAACCGAACTAATAAGAAGTTATAAATAAAAGAATGAGATCGTATGACGATGACGGAAAGTCTGTGGCCGTCAGCTTTTAATTTCATTCTTACACAGTTTGTAAAGTACGAATAATAATTTCGCTTGCAATACACTGTATGTGGCATGCATTGACTATTGATAAACTTGTCAAAGTTAACAATACAGAAATAGAATTCGATTTGATAAATGCTGATAAGACTATGTAGATGCAAATATACAGTAACAAAACACCACTTACGAAAGTAAATACAAAACAAGAAGAAGAAAATCTTAAACCTTGTGTATTAAGGTCATGGGAAATTAGAAACCTAAAAATCTCAGTAAAACTGAGCTCAATATTTAATTTATAATCAAATACGCAAGTTTTTGACAGCCCGTTATTTACAACTTGTTTGCGCACACGCTTAGAGAAACCGATGTCGAACGTCAGATGAGAATCTGAATAGAATTTATTTGAAAACGATATTTCGCCTTTAGTTTTAGTATTATCGTTCCCTAGACTGCGTTTAATAGACTCGAGAGTCTAGAGATAGGCAGTAATTGTTTTGATATTCATGAGCTGTTTTATGATGCTGGGTAGTTTTAGAAGGATATCTAAGAGACGGTTCTTGGTATTGGGCAATCTTCGCTGCCCCTTCATAACCGTTCCTGTCAATGTCTTGTCTTAAAATAATAGTAGAAGAGGTTTTTAAGCGCGTAGTGATTATTCTTTATATCGATTATGTTATTTAATAATCTCGAAATCTGTTCATGTGCTTTGCAGTGTGGCTTATCCACACAATACTCAAAGGGAATAGAAATTCACGACACTTTAAATATATCTTGTCTACTAATTGTTAATGTAATATATTCACAATACAAGCCCAATTGTAGGATGCTAAAAAATTATCAAGTCCATCGATGCAGAACGTTTCGGAAATCGCATCAGTTTCCTGGAAGGTGCCAATCTTGATTAATTGATGTTGCAATTGATTATTACGATTTACAATCAATCTTCTATTGTTTCACGGTGTTTTACTACTTGTATTTATTTTCTCATTGTAGTAATTACTTATGTGGACTTACTGAGTTCTTCGATATCACAACATAAAATTCTTCATGCCTGCCTGAAAGTGTATTAGTATCGTGCATAGCTTATAAATCAGAATTATTCACAATAGAACAATAACTCATTTTCATTTAATTGATTGGATGACGTCTGACACATTGGCATGCATCGTGACGAAAACACCATTGATGTTTAATTTAATTCATTTATTTATCTTTGTGAATGAACCTTAAGTTCTTCCTCTGCTTTTCATCAAACTCTGGATCGATGTTTCCTATAGTTGATTTAAATCTTCTATCTTCTTAATCATCATGCACAGTCCGACTTCACCCACTGCTGGATTCTACTTTATTTTTACTAACTTATTCATTGATTGTCTCGCTACACACTTCTTGATTCCCGACAATTTTGTAGCTCAGTATGTCGTCACACGGGTCTTCTATTTTCTTCCGCAACAAAAAGTGAATAACTATCATAAACGTCGATAACGGGTCTAGTATTACAATCGTTTTGATTGGTTGATGACCTACCGCTAACCAGCGTAGTGGTAACCTATTCTCCTCAATAGACTACGCAAGCAGAAAGCAGATGCTGTGTCATTCTACGTACGACGCTTGTCAACATGACAATTAAAAGTTTTCTATTGGGTTTGTAACCTACAATTCATAGCGATTACTAGATGTACATTCTTGAGTCTTTACCTACTCAGTTTTATCGTTAACACCAGCATCATCCATGCTTACTGCATTGGTCCAAGTTAATCCAGTTTTTATACTTTCTTACCAATGTTTCATATTCCACTTGGAATAATTCGCCATGGAGCTGTAACATCTCATTGAATGTTCCATGGAACTATGTCAAAAGTAAATCAATTCCAATTACTTATTTCATTAAGTGTAATTTTTAAAGAATGCGGTAAAGCAGCCTTGTAGAGGTGCCACGTCCTTAATGGAAGTACAAATCAATTAAACCTAACATTGATAGAAGCAGAAACTAGGAAAGACAACAGTAATTAAATAATTAGTTAATTACTAAAGCTCTCTTGATGATTAATCAATACATTAACAGAAAACACCGCAACGGACATGAATAATAACGATCCTTATTCTGATACTGATAAGGTGTTAAATAAAGAAGAAAAAGTCATAATATTCACTGCATATACAATACACAATGATTGTAATTAGAGGCCTCGGTCAAAGACAATCGAAATGGAAAGGAAGCGGCCGCGGATGTGACGTCACACGAGTTATGATGGACGACAGACGTAACCGAGGTAACTGCTTACACCTGATTGTCACTTCCGAAAATGTTAAGTAGTTGTGTTCTTAATGTGTAGCTAAGGTCGAAAAAGAAATGCACGTTACGGTAGATTCCGTCTAGAGATTATAGAAGTAAGCAATCCAACTAGCTCCATTACTGCTTTAGCCGGTTCGCAATTTACATCTTCCATAGGCTCGTAAGTTATATATTATGGTTTAATGAAATAATTTGCATACCTACACATCAGCAAACTTAACCATATTAAAATTGGACCAACTATTGTGTTAACTTCTGCATTTCTAGCAGAATCTACCAATGGTTTTAAAAAGCTCCGTACAACGGAAGATACAACTCTTCATATAACAAATTCAGGAAGACCGCAAACACTTTATTAAAGCAAACTTAATCAAATTAATATAATAAGCTTCGTCCATTTCATGGTGTTGCGGGCATTACGTTGGAACAATGGGAGTAGTGGCCGGTCGATGACATTATACTCGTTTGGTATGTCCAATGGATTATCAGTTACGTGTCGCGGACTTTAGAACTGTGAAGTTTGTAAGGACTGTTTTATTGGTTGTTTGGGCATGTGGCTTTCCGGTGTTAGATTGGTCATGGTTTGCTTCTAACAAGATTTTGATTTGCGGTTACCAGTTGGATATCTAGAACACATCGATGTCTGGGGAACTTCGTAATCTGGTAATGTTTGCTTGAAGCAACAAGATCACTGACTGAGCTGCAATTTGAACATTAAATATAGTTTCTAAGTTACGCGAGTCCGGATGGGTTTCCATTATTCTAGAGGAAAACTATTCGTATTCCCCGAAATGGTTTATGAATTTTGCACAATCCAGGGAAAGTTTGTGCTCCTCGAAATGGATTGATTGAACTAACCTGATAGATATTGAAGGATGAGCTGATTTGTTTTTAGTTAAAGACATTTCAACACAATGTAATTATTATACATAAAATGAAACCGAAAATTCATTAAATGACTGAAAGCAAAACTTTAATGCAAGAAGTAATTACGAATGCAAATCAAAATTGCAATATCCATTTGTGAATCAGATGATCTACCAACAGCATTGCATGAAACGCAACTGTTGAACAAATCACAGTGTGCTCAGGTGCGAAGTATGGATGTTTTGCAAACAATGCAGCAATGAGTGCTGAAGGCTACAAGGTCGCAGAATGACTGATAGTATGTGTGCTCTTATGAAACGAATGTATGTTGTCGTCTTCAAACATAATATTGTGACTGAGAATGTTTAGATTATTTGAGAGTTGAATGGATTGTTCTCAGCGTAGAAGCTGATCATGTTAAGGTACATGTCGACTACAATCATAAACAAGAATTGTAATCTCTCTTTTTACAGCCCTTTCTAATATTCAGATGATGCTTTCATTTTTACAAAGCGAAGCAAAAAGGAGGGGTTATGATTTTGACCGGCATGTATGCATGTTCATGTGTTACCTCATATCTTCTAAACTACTCGTCACAATTTGACAAATGAGGTATTGTTGGAAGCGTATTGATCGTCCGCTCGTTATAGGCGACGGTATATGTGACGTCACATTAAATTGATATGGCGCCCTCTAGAGGACGTAAAGTCATGAATTAAAAAAAGATTTTTTTTTGTGAGGCCGTGTTTGGTATCGCTATAAAGCCCTTTTCTCGATCCTATTCCCTGGCGCCTGTTACCTTCGTATTAATCCGGACCTTACTACTTTTTGATCTGACATATTGGGTCACGAATTCACGATAGCATACGACATTAATCATTAGAAGTATCCCAAAATGCGTTGTTTTATGAGCTTGTTTCGTTCAGAACTAGACTGTTTCAATTGAAATGTAATTTTTATAATCATTATACAAAAGTTCAACTACAAGCCTCATTACCTAATTTCCCTGCAATTGACATAAGCATGACGTCATTGAAAGTAAATAAATTATTATAAAACAGACTAACAATTATTTGCAGCTTATTTCACGGTCCTCAAGCATGGCGTCACAATAATTAGAGCAAACATTTAATTAGTTGATGATAAGCTGAATAGTGCTTTAATGTGGGTGTGACAACTATCGCTTAATGCTGCCTATATGTCGCATTACATTACCATGTACTAACTTTAATTAGCTAATAACTGGTCATTAGGACTTGCGTCATGTTTAGTAAGTTGATAGGTAGTAGAATCATTGGCATTGGCTCCACTACTTTTATTTATTTACTAGCTTCCGCCCGCGGCTTTGCCCGCGTGGTATGTCGATAAAAGTATATAAGTAATAAAAGTATAAGCCCTTCTACAGGGTTCAAAGTATCCCCATACCAAATTTCATCCAAATCCGTTCCGCCGTTTTAGCGTGAAAGCGTAACAAACAAATAAACCAATTTCGCATTTATAATATTAGTTAATCCTAACTAATATTATAAATGCGAAATTGGATTTCTGTCTTGGAGCAATTTTACGGAAAATGTATAAAACCCACTCAATTTCATCAACTGTTAAATAGTAAACTGGTCCAACCTAATGGTACATCTACAAAAACGATTGGTCTTTATTTAGTCTTTCACTAACAATAGATATGACACCAGATTTACTAAGAGATTTGAATCTTGATCTCTGAAACCGAGTCTGACTAACAAAATGCACTGCACAGGTACCTATAAAACAAACTACAACAAACCGTTCGGTGCACCGACGAGGCACCGACAGGAACAAAGCAATAAAGTTGGAATGGTAATAGATTAAATAATAATTGTTGCACTCATTCCTGCGGCGTACTAAACCTAGATATCCTTGCGCTACCAACCAGTGTAGGGTTACGCGGCAGGTATGATGAAATCGGTGAAATATATTCGTGTTGTACTGGATATTGTTGCAGGGCGGTCTCCACAATATCCCAATTTACAAACATCAATATTACCGTCCACTGCTAAACGTAAGCCTCCAATTACAACCACAAACCTTCTTCGGCCACTCTCTCTCATACTGTGTCAAAAAACCATCGATTTACTTACTTTATTTCAGAAATATTCGGGGACGAATGACTATCGCCCTGTTTGTATGAGAAAAGTTAATGAGAGTATGCGAATAACAGTGATTGTTTATCCTTGAAATCACAAATAGCTCTATTCAAATGAATAGCTCTTATTTATTTATTTTATTATTTATGTAGACACAGTAAAATACATGGAGATACGACATAATTATAACACGAGTACCAAAGGTACTGCTTATTTCTTAAGAAATTTCGCTCATCGTCAATACTGAAAAATATTTTCGTAGCATTTGTATCTAATAAGCCTCTTTCTTTGTCCGCAGCTCCTTCAAAACCTGGGCAAGGTAGACCGGACCCTCGACGACATATTCGAAGAGCACCTGCAGAACTTCAACAGGCAGCACCAGCAGGCCACCAGGCTTCAGAAGGAGTTCAACAACTACATAAGATGTATACGAGGTGAAGACTTTTTCATTCATTTAAAACTCTTCCCTGATCAGAATGTCATGACATATTTGTTTAGTCGACAAATAACGTTTTGACTGCTTTTTATCTTTAGAATGTTAGGCTTTCCTATGATATTCCTTTTCTCTGTGTGATGCTATTTTCATCCATCAGTGCACTTGCCATTTCGACGTATAATTTACTTTTGATAAGCCTGATTTACGGACGACTTTTCTATTTGGGGCAATCTCAAATACCGATCGAGACATCGCCCCGGTCTCGCTGAGAAAGATTTTAAAATTGCCGACACTTGCAAAACCGGACCGTTCTCATAATACTCAGCAGCTAGTTTGGCCCAACCGCGAACTAAGAGGCAGGACGTAGCTGATCATTTCATCTCTACATCCTTTATACCATTGTATGAACACAAAGAACCAGCATTTGAGTTCCAAAGCACTCTTCCTGGTACTCCAGTTACAGACTTTCGCTAAATTGTGTCAATTCGATCAAAGGAATGACGAATAACTAACATTCGGATGTGCAGAGATTCTTGAACTTCTTCTGGGTGCGTGCCAAGTGTGTGCACTGCTACGACAAATAGTTCACAGCTTGTAATTAGGTGTAGAGTAGTGCAAAAACTAAATGAGTTGCGCTGTAAAAAGGCGGAATCCGAATATAGAAATGACATAGCCATTTTTCTGAGCGATGAATGATCGTCGTCATCATATCAGCTGAAAACATCCACAGCCTAAGCACAGGCTTCCCCTAAAATTTGCCACAACGGCCTGTAGTACTGGTACTGGCCAAAGTAATCTTCACAAATAAGGCTACCGTCAGATCGTTAAAACATTTTCAAATCAGAATTTTGTTTGATTTCTCTCCTCCATTTTCCCCAGCGGTTCAAACAGCGTCGAAGACGTTGATGGAAGCCATCACGGAAGTGTACGAGAGCGGGTGGTCTGGCCACGACCTGCTGTACGTGCAGGCGCAGAACTTGGAGATGCTTTGGCAGGACTTCTCGCACAAGCTCGGCGACCAAGTGCTCATACCGCTCAACACGTACACCAACCAGTTTCCTGAAGTCAGGGTGAGTTTATGTGAAGATGGAACAAGATATTATTTTATTTACTTATTGTAGGATAGTTTTGCATTAAGTGGGATTGGAATCTGATCAGCACGCGTAGCATGACAACCATGGAAACGGCTTTTGTCGATTGAAGAATAGAAAATTACAGATTGTGATTGTTTATCTGTCATTTTGTTTATTCTTCCGTCGACAAAACCCGTTTCTATTGTGGTCATGCTAAGCGTCCAGCGACCAGACTTTTTCTCATATTTTATAGACCCGAATTATTTTATAGGCTTCCATTGTGAGATTGAAAAGGGTTACTGAATTAGCCTACAGATTTTTGACATTAACAATGGAACTATTAAAATTTAAGTTCATTGGCTTTCAATTCAAGCATTAGAATGTGTTAGTAGTATGAATATTTAGAATTCAGGACCAGGTAATTATCCCATAAATAATGTGATGTGAGTTAAATGATTTGGGAGAATCAAATGAATTTAGTTATTAACCTTATTTTAATTGAGTCTAAACGAGGTTAATTGGACAACATGATATTTTTTAATTACACTTCAAATATACGAGTTTACGCTCGACTAATTTTAGAGGTAGTCGACATCAGTTTCAATCAGAAATTTAAAAAAAACTTTAATTCCGAAATAATTATACTTCTAATGCAAAATGCCTAAAATTTGTGGCGGCATCTACATCGCCACATGCGAACTACGAATCAAAAACCTGACGTCACACAAAAATCCTGACGTCACATAAAATCCTGCATCGCGCAATTAGAGTTTACCGCGCGATGGACATATTATGCAAGATTCCAACATCAATCGTTTGGCAGTTGTCCGCCAGACACAAAACACGTCTAGTCGGAGGATCCTCCCTTTTTTTTAGAGGATCAGAGGACTTTACAACCTGTTCCTTATGAGGTTCCTCTAAATTGGTGACCCCGACGTGATTTGAACACGCAACTTTCTTTTTCCTCATACCTTTAAAAATTAATGTAAGTAATGATGTTTTTTACAGAAAAAGATCGAGAAACGTGGCCGCAAGTTGGTGGACTACGATGGTCAAAGGCACAGCTTCCAGAATCTGCAATCGAACGCAACGAAGAGAAGGGACGATGTGAAGGTAACTACAACATCTTCATCTGCTGTTTTATGAACATCGTGGCTTCTGTAGGTACTTTTACTGTAGCTTCAGTTATATATAGCAAACCCTCTTTGACGAGTATATAAAATAAAATGATTTAAACGTGAAATGAGTAAATAAAAGGTAAACTTTACAAACCGATAAGAATCGCGCACTTGGTCGGCTAGTTAGCCGTTGCGACCAAAGGCGCGATTCGCCGACCAAGTGCGCGATCGCCGACCAACTGCGCGATTCATATCGGTTTCTATAATTTACCTCTCTCGTCGCTTTTCGTAGCCGTTTAGTGCGTGAGATTCCTTACCGGCTTTCTGGCCAATTGAACCATACTGGACAATTGAAAATCGTTCATACATCATGTGAGAACTCTGATTGGAATCGATTAACAAAGATCTTGAAAAATCCCATTGGGGACTTGAGATCAAGAAAACATCATATACACATCTTCTCACCCAATACTGTCTATTTTACAGGTGACCAAAGGCCGAGAACAACTAGAAGAAGCCAAGCGCACATACGAAGTCCTCAACTCTGAACTCCACGACGAACTGCCCGCACTCTACGACTCCCGCGTTCTATTCTACGTCAACAATCTGCAAACACTATTCTCGGCTGAACAACTGTTCCATTCTGAAAGTCATAAGGTGAGAGACTTGGTACGAAGGCGCTTCTTTTCTACTTTATTGTCTTGACATGGACCCCTTTCCTTTTCTTCCCCGATTATATGGGACTAAAAAGTAACTGGCGTGATGTGAGTGTCGAACACTGCCGAAGCAAAATAACCCTGGTGTTATATGTAATGTTTCTTGTCTTTCCCAAATAAATTTTTCTTAGGACCTAAAACAGTCCCCTGGGGTACACCAGACTTCATACATTCAGTTAAAAGGAGAGTAAAGCAGTCCCCAAGAAATATGCTAACTCAAAAAGTTCCAATAAACTGCCAGTGCCTATTCCCGATTGCATTAATCCCAAAGCCCTTGGCCGCAATACTAACCAACTTTGAAAGTGTATTAATGTATGACATAGTAGTCAATTGCCTCACATGGTATGACGAATATTGGATTCTATAGCAGCAGAATAGAAATAACTGGGTCGCGGTGTTAACTGGGAACTGCTGATTAGTACTGATGATACTATCATCTCTTCTATTTCCATTGTTTTCGGTATAGTTTTCTTGCATGACTCGTATTTTTTCTTATACCTCGATCTTTGATTTCTTTCAATTGTTTTAGGTTGAATGTTATGTTATTACTGTTATTAGTGATGACTTTCTTTATTTGTGTCATATTTTCTATTTACATAAGGATAAAAAAACAGATAATATAATATATCTGGCCCTCGAAAGCCTTGAAGCCCGAAAGTTTGACAAGGGGTATCGTATTACCCAGTTACAGCTGCTTCCGGTTAGACTGGAAGACGACCTCAACTTGGTTGGGAAAAGGCTAGGCAGAGGATGGTAATTTATCTGACCCTTGATAATGTCATCACCGCTCCCCATTCCAGGTATTCGGCGAACTGGAAGTGATAACGGACAAGCTAGCCACAGACTGCCAGCGCGGCTCGTACAGCAAGAAGGCAAACAACTTAAGCATCAACATGAACAACATCTCCCCGGCCTCCTCGCCCAACGCGACCCTCAACACGCACAACGGAAAGCCTGCCTCACCCACCGACACTGTGCAGAGTGAGTTGGGGAGATACGGATATTGGGCTAATTGGGCTTTGGTTGTACTGTCTGTAAAACAAAATGTGTTAGAACAAAAGAAACTAAACGCGATCACCGAATTCAAGAGCTTTTAGTGACATCTACCAACCCGCACTGGGCCCGCGTGGTGGATTACGGCCCGCTCCCTCTCACAGAGAGGAGGCCTGTGTCCCAGCACTGGGAACATTATAGGCTGATTATGCTACGCAGTGTCATCATTACTGAGGAATAATGACATTGACAGCTCTTGGACGCGGTTTAGATGCGCTGATCGCGTTCAGTTTCTTTGGCAAAATTACTCCTTTAGACGAATAGTGATAGCAGTCTAGAGAAAATCAAGTGATAAAAATTCTGTATTGTATAGGTAGTTAGTGGTATATCTTTAAGGAGAAGGACGGAGGAGGAAGGGTTCGGTTCTGATGACGACTCGGGCCTGAGAAAAGATAATTTAGGGTTAATTTATATAGAACCACTATGTAGCATCTAATAATTTAAGAAATGTATAGTTACTATCGAGTTTGAAGGATGTATTTAAGTCATGTTTTTGTACCAGAAGGACAAAATATAATTATTTAAAAATACAGACAGTACAACTGAAATTATATATTTCTGTGAATTTTGAAGTCATAAATAGGAAAATTAAAAAAAAAAACAAAACTGTGTTTTTGCTTTTGTGTTGTGTTCAAGTAAATAATTGGATTGAAATGTTTTGAGTGATTGCTTTCTAAAAATAATCTTAACTATGAAATAACATTAGCATTTTTTCTAATTAATTGAGGGATGACAAAGTTACGAAGACAATACTAAATATTTTGATGAGGTAGCGTAAGTTCAGTAAAAAAAAATACTGAAAATATTTCAAATACATTACCACAATATATCCTGCACATTTGTTAACTTTGTGATCTCCCTAGACCAATATTAACAAGTACAAGTAGCATGTGTGTGTGTGTAGCCCCCCCCTCCCCCGCACTCAACGGCTCGGCGCCGCCCTCGCCCGCGGGCGACGCCGCGGTGCTGGCCGCGTCCAGCGAAGACGCCCGCAGCGACTCCCGCAACGAATCACGCGCCGAATCCCGCAACGACGACCGCCCCGCACCGCAGCCGCCCGCTAAACAACCCGACGCGCCCACGCCGCCCGCCAAGAGAGAAGACAAGGCTCTAACAGCCGCGATCACTAACAACAACGTAGAAAAGGAAATCAGTGACAAGAAAGTCGAGGAACTGTACGATATACCCGTCGGTGAGTATGGCGCCCTGGTACTTTAAGCCGCTCGAGATCACACGGATTGTCACAAAGATTCAGCACTACAGCTGTTTTTGAACTTCGAACGGTTTATGGTGTTTTGAAAGTAGATTGTGTTCGTCGCGAAATGTTTGAAGGATGATGTCTCCAGCTGTTGTTCGAACTCCGTACAGATTATGGAGTCCTAGTACTTTTAGTAAGTAAGTGATGAATCTTCAAGTCCTTCAATATCGGCCCCGAGTAAGACCAATACGTTGTTTTATTTTAAACTTTACATGGTTTTTGAAGTCCTTATACTTTTATTTAGGTGATGTATTTCCAAGTTTTTCAAACAATCGTATTACAAAATGGTGAGTACACGGGGAGAAGAACGTATCAGCTAGATGGTATTAATTTTATTGTCGTACGTAGTAGATAGATGCATGGCTATGGCTATTTTATTTAAATAGCAAATCAAATCTAAACAATGCAAAAATTTATTTTTTATGCAATCACTTTAACTTCTAATAAAATTAAATATGCAGTAAACACCCCCACTGTATTTATAAAAACATTCAACTCACTATGCCACAGCATAAGTGATTCAAAAGTTCAATTCATTCACTCGGCCACAGAGTAATTTCATTCAGTAGTCCAACCCTATTTATTTGCAAAAACTTGCACATACACTGTTATGCTGTACCAGTAGACAAATAGAAAGTCACAATTCTCTCAGGGTCGCCAGTACCGCCGGAGAAGTCAAATAATAACTCAGAGGAAAAGAGACAAGTAGATGTAGAACCAAAGGACGAGAAAGGGAAGGAGAATGACAGTGAAAACAAGAACGACGAGGTTTACGACATACCAATAGGTAAGTGATAGGTCTGCATGAAATATAAACGACACGTAGTAAATTTTTTTGTTAAATTTCAATTTATTTCGTTTATATTTTATAAAAAAGCTGGCAGACCTTAAACATAAGGCCCGTTCACACTATAGCATTAACAAGCATATTTTGAACCCATAAAATATACAAACGACATAAAGTTGAAAATGAAATAAAAAACCTGGCTCTGGAAATACAAGATATTCTGTAGATACTTTCTCTTTTCGTGTTTTATTTGCATGTACATTGTTTTTTTTTAAACAGTCATAAAATAAGCTGATTTCAAAGAATTGTTTTGAATGACTAGTGTGAATAGGTCTTCTTAAATCTTAGTAAATAACGCTCATCGGTGGGGGACCTAACAGCTCATCGCTTATATCGTAAGTTATACAATAACAACTTTAATATTTATAAAAATATGTATTTAGTCGATTGATAAATTAAATTTGTTTTACCCAACTGATACAATTTACTATCGACGATTTTTTTGTAAAACATGTTTTTTTTTAAATTATATTTGGTATGTATAATTTATAATGCTATATTGTATTTATATTCACTCAATAGGATTACCAGCTGATAAAAGTATGTAAATATTTATTTAATATGTATGAGTTTTATTTTTAATTTGTGTGCAAACGATTCCGCTTTTTAGTTGTTTAACGCGTGTATTTGTTAACCATTAATACTGCTTTTGGATATTATGTATGCATTATGTTTACCGTGGGAAAAGATCATGATACCTGTCTATTCAAATCTTTGTTACCAATCGATGTTATTTCCACTGAAACAAATATCAACTTTAAGCCAGTGTAAATTAAATTCATTTTAAACTGACTAGTACTATATAAAATGGCATTGTTCAATTTGTAGCGCAATGTGTGGTTGATTAATATTCTGACAGGACGTTATTACAATGTCATGTCTTTCGGTTCGTTGCTATGGCAACGGTAGTGTCATGGCAACACACCTGTGGCCCTAGTGAAAAGGGGTATAAGTCCAATTTAGTGGAAAATTAGTTAAGTATACAGAAGTGATCAGAAAAAAATGCTTTATCGTTTGGTGTAAACGGATCTAAGCTATCTCTAAAAATAAAGAAGTTAACTTCTGTATAAGGGTCCAACTGACACAAAAAAAACAACAAGTCGGGTTCAAGTACTTTTGTATTCTTTTAAACGGAAAAAAATAATAGTTTTTTTAATCTAAATTAACATAAATTACCCACGTTTTAATTTGGTTGGTTTTAACCAATACAACAACACCTGGTTCTTAAAAATGGTTTAGTGAGTAATGACTAATGATATTATTAGACATAAATCCGTTTTCACCAAAATAAAGGGAAAAATCAAAAATAACTCTGTTGAGATTAGTATTGTCATAATCATTCCAAATGCGTATCCATTTTCACTTGTGTGACTTAACATTTAACATATGGAAGAAGGGGTATATAATACCCTCAAGGAATTCATATTGTGCTTAGTATAAGTCGCTATCTTAAAAACTAATAACTTTACATAAAAAATAACTCAATAATAATAAAGAGCATAAATTGTTTACCTCTATAAAACATCACATGTATTTCATTTGATAGCGGCTTATATGTCACACGAGGTCAAACACGCAATTTGAAGCGCGCAGTGTTTTTTGCGTCTCCTGTAAAGTTGCATTTTTGGACTTAGATCCCTTTTCACTAGGGCCACAGTACAACGGCGGTGCGCCGTCAGTCAGGACGCCCCGTCGGATAAATCCGCTCCGCAATCCGCCTGCGCGGTGCGCGTTCACTCAGGACTCGGCCTCAAACCTTACTTGAGACATTTTTAATGTTAACTAGTGTCGCTAATGTCGAACAATGACAGAACTTTTAAGAAAGGGTTCGTTACTTCCATTTTCAAGATAGTTAGTTAAGCCACCAAGTCAGATAAGTCTATGACAATAACTGAATTTTTACCTTACTGCGTAACCAAAGAGAGGGTTATGTTTTTCACGTGTGTCTATGAATAAAGAATCCCACATTCAAAGATATATATATCTCTGAATGTGGGATTCTTTATACCCTCGAAACATCCAAACGGCTGCATGTATTTTAATATACGAGATGTCGACTCGTCTAGGTCACGCGATTGTTTAAGGCTAGGTTTTTTTTTTACGTACCCCGAGATTCAACCATGTTTTTCCACGGTAAACCTCTGAAACTAACCCCGTCAGCAAGTCCCTGGCCCCCCCTCACTGTCCGTCCCCACAGGGGCGACCCTGGCGGGCCTGCCGCCCGGCGCGCTGTACCGCGTGCGCGCCACGTACCGCTACACGCGCGAGGACTCCGACGAGCTGAGCTTCGACGTCGGCGAGATCATACGCGTCGTAGAGTACGACGATCCTGATGAACAGGTAGTTAGTACCTCTTTGATGAACTTTTTCAATTAAGAACGAGTTGGGGATTGGTGTGCTGAAACAGCGATATGGGCCCGCGTGTCCCGTGAAGGGACGACTTGTTTCCTTCTGTCTACAGCTATAGCACTAATAAGATTGGTGTTTTTGGGGCTGGTCTTCTGTAATTTTTACTTTCAAAAAGGTGCTGAATTTTGAGATTTTTATTTTATGTCTTCCTTAGGATGAGTTCTAAGTCCAGTCGTGCTAAAGAAAGAAGTAGAGTAAAATGGTGTCCTTTCCTTTGACCAGCATTGCGACAGTGGGAGTTAGCTACAATAATAAGGAGTTTCTATAAATGCGACAACTTTGAGCTGTTTGGCAGTATTCATAATTTTGTTCACGACCGACAGTTCGAAGTACAATCGAACAGAAAGAATAGTATGCATAGACGAAAATAAATAAATGAAAAAATACTTATTACGTCTAAAATTATTTTAATTTTTGATTTAGCCATTAAACTAAATAAATTAGCAAGCTAAAAAACCTCATCTAAAACAAAACCATCTCTAATTACAGGAGGAAGGCTGGCTGATGGGCATCAAAGAATCAACCAATGAAAAGGGAATGTTCCCCGCGAACTTCACGCGGCCAATATGAAGTTAGTCGCGCCCGCAGGCCCTATGAGTGACGTGACCTAACTCGATAGCATAGGTACCGTAACAACCGATTTTTACTACGAACTTTCTTCTACCGTATAATTTTGATTTAATAATCATTATTTTTCAAAAAAACCTATGTTTATAACTTAGTCTAGTTGTTGAATGTTAATAGATTATATATTATTTATTATTTTTTGTGTTGTATTACAACGAATTATGATAAATCGTAACCGTTTAACAGCGTTTGTATATACAGTGTATGAGTAACTTCGTATCAACATTTAGTCACTGCTCGGTGTAGGGTTAAAATATTATTTAACTTATTAATTATTCCATGTCACATTATTGTAGTAGGAAACACTGCTGAAAATGTAAAGAATCGGTTTCTTTGACAAAATTATTATAATAAAAATTGCGATAATCAAAATCATTATATTGCGAACGCGCGTGATTCTTTTTAATTTGAACCTTATGGGATGGCTATAAGAGTCACCTGAGTCACAAGTTTATGCTGGTGAGTGAAGCAAATATGTGTGACACGATATTTATCGTGATTCACTGTGACAAGCATAAGAATCAAGTGTGTTTCCTACTCCTCGATTCTTCTCCAATATTTATGACAATAATCTTTAACGATTATTAAATTGTATAATAATTAAAATCGAAATTGCTCATGTGTAACAAATAAATATTTTACATTTTAAAGTGACCTTAAATTTTTATTAAATATAAATGAAAATTATTGACGAACAATTCGAATAAGTATTTCAAGTTATCAAAATATGTATTCAGTATTATTTATTATGTATAAATTTTTATTATTACTGTTCTGGTCCACTTTTTTCTTTGATATAACAATGTCTTCTTGTATTGTGTTTACGAGTTTAAAAATTAACGCTTCCTCGAAATAAGCTAAAGCCAAACAGCTGCTTTACGATTTCTATTGAATTATGAGATTATACTATTAAGCCTTTGCAGCATTTAGAAGCTGCTTTTATATACCACTTTTTCGCCTTCCAATCTCTTATATTATTACATTTCCGACAACGCATTTCATTTCAATTTTTGATTGCATTTTCAAAGCGAGGTCTTAACACATTATCATTATAAAGGGTTAAGTTTTAATGTATATAAAATTGATTTTAGTTTTTTTGTTGAACCTATATTATCATATTGTTAATATAACATAGGGGCTAAATCAATCGAATATTATAGCTTTTGAATAAGCAAGTTTTTCTGTTTAGATAGGTTTATATTTTTTGTTAAATTTAACTGTATTAGAATCAGATACTAACTATAAAATAGTGCTTATGAATAACATCAGAATGAAAGGTTTTCAACTGAAGATGTTTATGAATAAGAAACGAATTTGAACGTAACCCCGTATTTAATGAGAAACGCTCAAATTCGTAATAAATAAATCAAGTTAATGTCTCGAAAATTATATCATAAAGGTATGAATTATTTACAAATATCTTCAGGTAGAAAATAGTATTGAAATGATACCAGACTTTATGTGCCCAGAACAACCATTGATATTAACGCCAGTGTCAAATGAGGTGCTTTGAAAGTGTACATAATTTATATAATATTTTACATTTTAATCCCATATACTTAGAATAAGATTGTTTGAATTGTGTTCCATTTTTAAAATTAACTTCAACAACCCTGAATGTTTCCTGTTGCCAACATTATAAATAATAGTTAGGCAACACTGACGATTAAAATATTTTATCATTTTAACTTTTGTGAGAAAGGAAACTCCATAAATCGTGCTCCTTGCGTGTGGAATTATGAAAAATATGTAAACTAGTTTTATTTACTTAGCAATGTTTATAATGACGGGCCACTTTAACATATTGCCAGCAATGTATAGCTGCTCAAAGAATGTAGCTCCGCCTTTTATCAATCATTAGAACAATCAACTTTTATAAAACTTTTTGAAAGACCTATTGACCTTATCAGATTTTAATATCAATTTTAACAAACGACTGAAGTTTTTGTAGGCAAGTGTTGAAATGTTGCGATATTGTGTAGGAGTACAATCCGACATGTTGAAAGTTGTGGCTTTATCGTCAGTGCCATGCAATGTCCATATGTAATGTTAATTTATAAGTTTGTTAGGACTTGTACAGTTTTTACAAGTGGAAATAAAATATTTCGAAAAAAAAAATGGTTTTTCTTTCACTTTAGTTAATATCCTGACACAACCGGACGACATGTGACGTGACACATGATAACATAATCCATAACCACAAAACTAAAAAGAAATGACAACTTCTGAAATATCAAATAGTGCTAGCGTAGTGGTTAAGTTTAGAAACGTGCCGCCTCGATAGATAGGGGTAGGAGTTTACTTACCCTTCCCCACTCCCTCCCCGCCAGAGATACATAGATTTTTTTAAACGAATATTTTATTTTGTAGTTATGAGTTATGTACTATTATTTGTACACCAATTTCATTGGTAGAACATAGAGCTCGACTAAAATGTATACATAAGACCTTTATTGTAATACCTATGTTCGCTCACGAATAAAGATTGATTGATTGATTTGAAATCTTACATGATGAGAATGTTGATAAATGAAATGTAGAGGGAGGAAAGAAAAAGAGGGCAAGTCATCCCTCCACCCACCAGTTCACAGGAGACACATTTTTAAGGTCAATGAAAAACGGCTGAAGGAAAAGGTCAAATTAAAAAAAAAATGGAAAAAAAAATTGAAGTTAGGCGTGGTCGATTCAACTTTCAAGACTGAAGATTGAAAAACTCCATACTAAAAAGTTAAAGGGTATCAAGCATAGGACCAAACTAAAAAGGCCTTAGAGTAAGAAAGTCTCGAAAAAGGCACTTTACAATTTATTTCCGAACGAAAGGTTGTAACTGTCAAACGCGATACGTTTCACGATAAACACTCATGAAATCAATAGTTATGAAATGTGAAACGGAACGTAAATATACGATTGATTGATGTTAGTAATTTTGGACCCTGTAAAAACTGCGGGAATTTCGTGTAAATGAAAAACATGGTGTTTAGTTCGAATTACGTGTTAAAAATGTGCCAAAATCTATTTCGAGTTTTCCGGTAGCTAACTAGCCATGTTGTTGGCGGACAAAGTAAGAAAGAACGCTATAAAAATCGTCATACGCAAAGTGGATATGTTGTGTTTTCGTTGTTTTTCACAATAATTTAATCATTTGCAGGAACTTCAAGTGTGATAGTGTCCTGGAAAATCTGTAAGGTAAGAAAATATTTAAATTATATTCTAAATACTCGGGAATTTTTGACACGGGTCACGGGCGGGTCCTAATTTTCTTTTATTTATTTTTTACTGCTTTATTTTTTTGTTGTTGTTTATGTTTACTTTTTTATTACTCGCAGGGGATTCAGACTAAGAGTAAGAGAAATGGCAGAGAAGCAATGTTCCATTTTAGTAAGTTCCTTTTGTTTTTTTATTATTTAATTACATAGGCGGGTAGGCCTACATATCTTACTTTTTATTAATAATAGGTAGGTATAATATATATAATCGTAAATGTATAATCGTAATAAATTATTGGTATATTTTAATACATTAAAAACATACAAGATTTTTTTACTCTTGCCTATATCCAAGGTTAGGCCAGTTATCCTGCAAATCATCTGCAAGGGCTTATAATAAAATATAATAAATAAAAAATATTACAAAGTCATCTCGGTAGTCACCCCCTTTCTAGCCATATTATCTTTCAAACAGTCCATCCATCTTTTCTTTGGTCTTCCCCTATTCGTATAGCCATTCACATTCATACTCAAAACTTTCCTCCCAATAATTCCTCCGCAACACATCCCTGCCCTTAGTAGGTATGACAACCGATTCCCACATAACTTTTCAGTCACGGGTACCACTTTCAGACTTCATGCAATACATAAATAAATAGTATCATAAAAAAATATCTAAAAGGCAAAATTTTATTGTTTCCCAATTTAAATTCAATACAATTTTTATTATTTGAATTTCATGATAGTAAATTGTAGTGCAGCCTGTGCAGCAGTGATAGCCTACTGCTGTGACCGTCGGACTGCCAAGTCGTAGGTCTTGAGTTCGAACCCAAGCCACGCACCACTGCCTCATCGGAGTCATGTGCGTATTGTATAATTATCACTTGCTTTAAAAACAGTGAAGGAAAACATGGTGAGGAAACCGGCATGTGAAGCGAAGTCAGAGGCCAATGAGCGGCATGAAATCTCTGACAACAGGTTAGTCACTAACCATGAAATAGAAAAAGAAAGAAAGATGATTTTAAGTTGTAATCAATATTAAAGTCTTCGATTAAGCATCAAACAAGGTAGAAAAATATTAAAGAGAACATAACAACACCCCTTTATGTCCCTGAAGGGCTAGGCAGAGCTGTACTTACCTACATAGATAGATCTTTATTTGGTGCACACAAAAAGCATAGCACAACATACAAAATCGCAGTACCTATAGTACATTCACATTTTGCCAGTTATGTTTAAGTCACATGTAATAGGGAGCGAAGTCTGTCCATAGCCATCACCCGGGCACAAATCTAGACCCCTAATGAAAAATTCCAAATGGAAGAACCAAATTACACTTTGCCTGACCGGAAATCGAACCCAGGACCTCATGCTCCCTGCCGTGGCTGTAAAGTCCGAAAGTAATACCGGGGCCCTTGGCAACAGGCAACTGAAGGAACACGGTTGGGTTTTAGTCAGTAAAAGTCTGACGCCCTGCCGCTTTGCCCTGAGAAGCCATTTGATGATAACCCCGGTTAAAAAACAAAAAAAAAAAGGACCTCTTGCTCAACCGTGGTGCAGAAATATTAAACCTTGTGTAATATTTCCTCAGATCCCCACTTACGTCACACATCTACACAGTCACAATCTAAGCCAAGACAAAGTTTGTAGTGTGAGCCGTTGTGCTAACACTACGAGCTAAAGTTGCCCATTCAAACAAGTTGTTGAGTTTTAGCTTGAAACTTTGTATCTGCACTGTTACACTTCATACTATTCAACTTGGTATACTCAGTTTGCGTGAAGTCTGGTTTCTATAGAAAATGTATGTTACCACTAAGCCTATTCAAGTGAAAGAGTACTGCTTAGGAGGTACTTACCAAGTTGGAACCTTACTTAATAAGAAGTTACTGCCCGTTTTCACTTACACTAAGTGACACCTAAATAAATAAATGTGGGAACCTCAACTCAAACACTGATTTATTATTTGTTAAAATGTTAGGAAAATCTATGTTTGCAATATGTGTAAATATGTAAGACAGTAATTAATTTGTCTGTCATTGCAAAATTTTTAATACTTTTAAGGTATTTTACCTATTGAGCTTATAATTTTTTTTTTCTAGGCACGTCGTCTTCGTATATAGTTATAATAATTACATAATGTATAGGTACAAAACTGTAAAACATTTTAAAAGAGTAACTATGAAGTTTCTTGCCCATTCCTCTCCATATGGAACTACCTTTTAGACGGGGAGCCTAGCATCAAATTCTATTTTCTTATTTTCGAAGTTCAAAAGTGCCTTATATTGGCCTACTTCAGATAAATGATTTGACTTTGAATACGCGCTAGACATTAACAGTGTGGACAAGCGTTGATGAAAACAGGAATCCTATTTCTTGTGAACAAGGTCACAAAGAAAGAATCGCGATGTGGCATTAATTTGCGAAGCTTTTGAAACATCCCACTAAATGTTTGAAAAGCTTCGCAAATATCACAAAATGATTTTAACCCTTGTCTGCACTATGGCATTCTGGATTGAAATACACTTGTTCTATGTTCAATTACTGATACATAGAAGTTGTGAGATTTGAGAAGCCAATAAATATCTGCTGCTCAAGTGTCACATCTTCTGGCGAGCTCTTTTGCCAAAAGAACCATCATCATCTTCAGTCTACAACAGTCCACTGCTGGATATAGGCTTCTCTAATAGCACGCCATTCAACTCGGTTCTCGGCAAGTCTCATCCAGCTGCTACCAGCCACCCTGCGTAAATCTTCGCTGCATATAGACTGAGGGCGTCCTTCCTTCCTTACATTTGCAGATTCGCGGCCTCCACTCGAGAACACAGTACCCAAAGGTCATCGGTTCTACGGCTAATAATATGGCCGGCCCATTGCTACTTCAGCTTGCTTATTCGGTGAGCTATGTCGACAACTTTGGTTCTCTGCCGGATCACCTCGTTAGGGATTCTATCCCTCAGAGAGATTTCAGACCTTGAATTTATGGACCAGACGTAGGTACCGTGAGTGTTCACGTTTCGGCTCTGTAAGTCTGTATGTGCGTGATTGATGATGATATGGTGCACTGATTGAAGCCTTTAGGCTCTGCGGCTCTAAGTTTGCGCTCTCACGCCCCTAACGGCCGCCGCTGGAGACACCCTGGGCGTCGGGAATCCCAGACGGATTCCCGGCCACCATAGGCGCGGGCTTGCGGAAGGCGAGCAATGGGTAGCTCGCCGTCCGATAAGGACCAGGCCCGGGTCGATGGCGCGTCGTGTTCCACGCGCGCCTCAAAGAGATATCAGCATACCTGACGGTGTCCGTTAGGACCGATGCCTGCCAGGGTTGCGGAATAGTCCGAAAGGGATACCGGGACCCTGGCAACAGGCAACTGAAGGAACACGGGTGGGTTTCTGCGGCTCTGCTCCAAAAGAATACCTTGTGATAAATAGGTGCCCTAATGACTTTAGGCCTTATGACATCAGACTATTGGCTTTTTATCACGTTGCTAACAGTGAGATAGGATAGAATACTCTTTATTATGTACACCATAAAAATACAGATATCACTACCACAAACCACCACACCAAACTGGTGATACAATACCACTTTATTTACTAAGGGCTGATTTGATCAAAGTCAGTTATCTTTTATGTGTGTGGAATAAAACATGACAGTTTTTGTATGGAAAAACTGACAAAAATTCAACATTATTCGCAGGATTGAGTAAAATTCGCCCTAAGATACTTTATTCTATTACCCGAGCTTCAAGCCATATTCCAACACCTCTATATACTTACCTTTACACCTACCTACTCTATCTAGTCCACGAGTGCACCAGATACCCAGTAACATGACGTTAATTACCAATTTCAGCGACGACCTGCAAACCCCAGGTTAAGCCGGGTTGATGACCTGTTATTGTGTATTATCTCAGAAATATGCATGTGACGTGCATTTCGTAATCTCTATACAGATTAATTCAAATGTAGGCAAAGATACGACTGATTTGCGTCAATGAAGACAATGTGTAAGTATCTGAAAAAATATTTTATGGTGAACTACCTGCACCCCACGTACCTATCCTTTGTCCTATTTCCAAACAAACCACCAAAAAAACTCACTTAAATAAATATAAATAAATAAAATCTATGAATAAATAATTAAATAAAATATGTACCTATAAGTTAGAATAGGATTTGAAAGGTAGGTAAAGTAAAGTACTAAAACCCGAATGAAAACGAACTGGTGAGGCTGTACAAATAATATCCATCATAATTATTCCGACAAGAGCTTCACTGTGACGTCAGTTTCGATATAATAAAAGCTGTAAACTCTGACATTTACATTACCTACGAATATGGCGAACTGAATTGAGGGCAAAATGCAGAATATCTAGGTTACCTATAGTTTCCTAGTATTTCACGAGAATCTTCTGTTAGGAAAATGCCTTTGCTGTTATCTTGCTACATTTTTCAACATTATGTTTCTGAAAAAAACCGGCCAAGTGCGAGTCGGACTCGCACACGAAGGGTTCCGTACCATTATCTATAAAAACGGCAAAAAAATCAAGTTTGTTGTATGGCCCCTTAAATATTTATTTTATTCTGTTTTTTAGTAGTTGTTGTTATAGCGGCAACAGAAATACATTATCTGTGAAAATTTCAACTGTCTAACTATCACGGTTCATGAGATACAGCCTGGTGACAGACGGACAGACAGACTGCGGAGTCTTAGTAATAGGGTCCCGTTTTACCCTTTGGGTACGGAACCCTAAAAACGAATCGACACGAAGTTACTTTTCGTTCTCTTCCAAAATACGAGGACGTTAAAAAATCCGCCAAAAGAATTGTGGTTGAAGCAAAAAACAACACTTGTCTGTCCTCAGTCCTCAGTAAACAAATACATTCACTGTGTAGAAATACGTCACCCAAAAGTCCGAAATGTCAAGCAAATATCAACAGTATCATTAGAATGTTTATCCTTCTTTTATCCGTAGGTATCCCTCTGCCCACCCTCTGTCTATGTTCCAGTGGGAAAGTGACATTACCCTGTTTTGGTACGTTGCACTCTTGAAATTAAGCTGCCTTTAGGTACCCACGCCTTGTCGTAGCTTCGACGTAGACTGTAGACGTGCTAAATCTTGTTACTGTGGGTAGAGAGAGACGGTGTTATAGGGTTTGTGAATTTTTGGACTTCTGAGGGCCTAGACAAGTGTCAATCAAAAGCTTCGAAAGCGTTTCGTATTTCTACAACGACTTTCAACATAATTGACATAAGCGTTTCGATAGCTTAGGTATGTCACTCCTATACATTTTTGCCTTTTTAACCGACTTCTTCAAAAAGGAGGAGGTTCTCAATTCGTCTGTATGTTTTTTTTTTTTTTTGTATGTTTGTTACCCGATTAATCCGCCAATTATGAACCGATTTTGATGATTCTTTTTTTGTATGGTAGGTCATACTTCCGCGGTGGTCCCATATAAATTTTATTAACTTTGCATGCGTAGTTTTTGAGTTAGCTTCAATATTACGTATTTTCCCCCTTAGTTTATCTAGACGATGTTTTCATTTACTCCTTCACGATTATTGACATCAGCTAGTGGTATTCGAATTTGTGTGGGGTAGGTACCACAACTAAAAAGTGAAAAATAAAAACTTTTTACAAAAAAACAAAACCGACTTCCAAAAAAAACACTCAAAACTGGAAAATAACTTTAATTTCGGAAGTCGGTGGCAAAAAACGAAAATTGAAAAGCAAAGACACCGACTTCCGAAATTAAAGTTATTTTCCAGTTTTGAGTGTTTTTTTTTGGAAGTCGGTTTTGTTTTTTGTCACTTTGTCTAGGGCCTCTGGCTTTCACTGTCGACCAATGTTCACTGCTCATGCTAAACCTAACAATTATAGAGTTGTATTGTTTGTTTAATACGCAAAGTAATTACTTAAGGGATAATAAAAGTAAAGGAAGATAAAGTAATAAAAGTTAGGGAGGAAATATACTTATAATAAGTACTTGATTATGTTTTTAAAGTTACACAGATACCGTTTACCATACCAGCTTTTATTGATGGCTATATTGGGACTCCCTACCTATATACATAATCAGGTTATAAAGTTCCCACTGCTGGGACCTCCTCTCTGTGAGAGGGAGTTGGCCATAATCCACCACGCGGGCCCAGTGCGGGTTGGTAGATGTCACATGTCTTAATTTTTTTTGGTTCTAGGACAACTCTTTTCTCACGTCAGGTTTTCTCACGATGTTTTCCTTCACCGTTTTTGAGAGCAGTGGTGATGAAATAATTTACACAAAGTAAAGCGCCTGTATGTCTGGGTCGAACCTATGACCTACAACTCGTAAGTCGCAACCATTACCACTGGGCCACCACTGCTCTACCTACCTATATATTGTTGTTCTATTGTAGCTATCCTACCTATATTTGCAGTTAAACATTTATTAAAAACTTTGACGTGATTAAATTAATTCTTCCGGGTTCAAAAAGTGTTCAATATGAATGTGTAATTACGAAAATGTACTTTTGTCGCAACGAAACGCAATCGTACGTAGGTAATTAGACTCATTATACATACATACATTACATGCCATTGCGCTTGTTTATCATTAACTCCGACACTCCATTTCCCATATAACTGTCATTATTATAAATATTTCCAGTTTTCACACAAAATATTAGTAATTTTCTTCGCAGTGTTCCATTAGTTGCCTCACTGCCTCTGCTCGGGTTGTTGCTCAACTTGCCAAGCACGAGCATCGAGCGGTCATCTAGAATGCATAAACTTCTAAAACTTTGCCCAAACAAGTTAGGTCAATTTGTGCAATTGTGCTTTTATGCCAGTCTGTTCTCATTTTGAAGGAGCGAGTTTTGAATTAGATAGATTATTTTGGATCAGGGGGCACGGCAGTGCCCCCGCCAAGTTGAGCTAAAAAACACACTGTACCATCTTTTTCTCGAAGCCATTCAGGACATTTTCGACATTTTATTACAATAGGTATTACGAGCTCATGCTGGGATTAAGGTCATTTTTAAACCCTATGATTTAGAAAATAGTTGAATTTTGGAGACACCCTACTAAATATAGGTAATAAGTAGTGGAAGCATAAAAGTAGTTTTTTTTTTTTTACTTGTAGTTAATTACTCGTAACTAGGTATCGAATAGGTAAACTTATAAGTAATAGGTACCTACATAGTATCAATAATTTGTGATAATCGTTTGAAGATTGAATAACATATAAGGTACCTACTACCTACTAAAATGTTCGCACTTCCGCGGAATCATAACGAATATATCCGTATTACAAACATCGTCAGTTTATGAAAAAAGCAAACAGTAGAATTGTGACCACACTGTTAGTTATTGTGTCATAGCTAGGTACGTAACTACGTCCAAGATCAAGTCAATATTGAGTCGTTCCACTACTGTAGGTAACACGGATGAAGGAAATGGATACTTAATTAACGTAGTAAAATTTTCAGGAAAATGTATAGGTAATTGTCCTGCATCCTAATTGTGTAACACACGATCAACCATGATATGCACCCAAACTGGTTTGAAACAAACTAATCCATTGCTTCATAAGTTCGAAACAAATCTGTGGGCCTAAAACGGCCACATTAGCAATTCCTCTAAAAGCATTTCATTTCCTGAATTTCCAGCTGTCATTAGCAATTCCTCTAATTTGACACAAAAGCAATTCATAATATGTGGACCATTTTACAAATCTCCATAGAAAACTGTCAAACAGATGAATTACTTCGTAATATGAATCGCACACAGATCATATTATATTATGAATTGTCAGTTTGTGACATTTTACGATGATTCATAATATTTTACATGATTTTGCCAAGTGACTGTTTTAAGCCCCCTGCTCAACAATGTAAATAACGCAATCACTGTTGTTGAACTGTCAAAAGGAAACTTTGTCGTCACCGGTTACCAAAAATAAGTTACGCAATTAGATAACTGAATCATTTTGAAGGATATTGCTAATCCATTGCTTCATTCAATATGTTGGAAAAAATATCTACATCCAAAATGAAATTACACCACTCGATAGCTAAAGGATCAAATGGTACGTCACGTAAAACCGTAAAACACACGGTCGGGTCCACGATACAGCCACACGCCATTTCGGTTTTTATTTGATTTATCTTATATTTTTGTATGTACGTGTTTCTGTGACAAAGAAATATACTTTTAATTAGGACCTACCTATTATAATCCGCTTTTTACATACGTTCAAAGTACCCGGACGTTCGTTTTCGTTTCAATGTTTGCTGTAAGTAAATATATTTTTACTGCAGACAGTAAAATGTACAAGCGAACTTTCCGTGACTAATTTACATAATGGCGTAAGAAAACAACAGTAACAATACTAACAACAACAGCAAATAATTCAATCAAAACAGTTTAAGCGCAATAAGAAATATAATAGTTTTCAGTCTTGTTGTTGGCGGGCGAGCATTTCCCTCGAGTTTTCCAATCAGTTTCAATTTGTAGCTCTGCGAGGGGCAGAATGAACGATACGATACGTTAGTCTGGGCTGAGCGAGCGTGAGGAAAACCCGTCTTTCTCGCCAACGCTCGCGCTCGCGCGCACATTTCCGCGCTTTCCGTAATAAATAAACCGCGTAAAATTATTTATTGGATTTTCTCTCCTTAATTTCAAAGCTGGTTTCGTTTGCTTACGACGTGCTGTTTTGTTTTGAATTTGAGTGTTGTGATTCAGAGTATTTACTAAATACAAGTAAGTGCTTACTTCGATATTATTTTATACTTTTTATTGAATTTTATAATAAAAATTGGGTGTAAACAATAAATTGTATAATGTATAGCTATAAAATATCTATTATACAAAATCATGCAAATACTATTATAGAAATAGAAAGTTAGAACAAGCTTTATTTCAGAAGCGTATTCGTATTTTCCAAATTCTACTCAGAGAGTGCTGCGACAGTCAAATCTATTAATTTGATCCAATTTTAGATGATCCAGCAAAAACCACCAAATCATTCGAACTCCTAATTGCCACCATAAAATTTAGCTGGCCCAATTTGTCCGATGTACCTACCTATTCGGAATTTCCTCAATATTCCGCACCTGAGCGGGGTGCTCGCAAACGTCCTAATTCCTGACGTTCGTGGGCAGGTAAAATAAATCAATTTGATTTCGTGCTTCCAAAATCCGGTTAGGAAGTACTAGGAACCTAGGAACATCCGGGAGTAATGTCTGATATTAGAAGAATGGGACAGGTCCAGTTGTCCTATTGTTTGTTTGATACAGTGATCATCATCCGTTACTACCTACATAAAAATAGTCTAAACATACAAAACTCCAACTCAAAGCATCTATTTCAAATAAATGTTAGTGCTATTAATTTCTATGTCATGCATCCCATGCTTTATAGCAACTCATAAAAGTATCCCATGTAAAACATAATCTGCCTAGCCTTGAATCAACGATGTTGGGTTCGACTTCCAGTCTAACCGGATGCAGCTGGATACCAGTATTTTACATGTAGCGACTGCTTACCCTATGGTACCCCATGGTAAGAAGCCCAAAGGTCTGACAACCAGTGAAGAAGCCCAAAGGTCTCAAACTCAAACTCAAAGCATTTATTTCAAATAAACCAATTACAGGTACTTTTGAATTGTCAAGGGGTCGGTCAGTCAAAAAAATGAAGCTAGTTGCCCATTCCAAAGCGTAGTAGGTTCCTATGGAGAAGAACGGGCAAGAAACTCCACGGACACTCTTTTAAATCAAAATTTTGTTACAATATATTGGTTACATCATTCATTTGAAATTAAACATGTGAGAACAATGTAAAAAAGAAAAATAAAAGAGACGTACACGTTAAAAGCGTCCGTAAAGATAAAAACAATTCAAAAATTAAAATAAATTAAAAATAAGCCGTGGCAGCTTAGAGATGACCAGTCCCTACTGGCGGCGCCCGTTCACGAACATGACGCATGGATCAGCACCATTCAGCTCAACCATTTTGAAGGGAACTTAATGATCCAACACACACGCCACCACCAGCGAGACATTTGAGTGAGCATGACATACTCTCTGCCGCCAGGGCACATTCAAGTCAATGAACGACGTACCTAGTAAATGGTAGCTTTAAGGTAGGTAAGTACATAGTGCTCACATATGTGCTATGAAATTATACAATACTAGGAGATTGAATTTATACAATGTCAAGATTGTCTTTACAATATTCAGCAGCTCCAACAATATTTTCGAATGCCAATCAATTAGTTTATGCGTCCTTGTGGAGCTGGAGCAGCGCTAAGCCAAGCATTTTTGTCAGCGATGTAATCCCCCAATTTATAATATGCTTGGCGGCATAGTGTGCGTTTTACCCAAGATTTAAATTTCGTTTCATTCAGTTGAAGTATGTGGGGAGGTATTTTATTGTAACATTTTAAACAGTACCCCATGAAGGATGAGTCTACTTTAGCCAGTCTGAAACCCGGTTGAACTAATTGGTCCCTATTTCTAGTCCTATAAGTGTGTCTTTCACCTCTTTTACTGAAAAGACTTAGATTTTTCCTTACGTACATGATGTTTTCATAGATATATTGACAAGGTACCGTCATGATGTTAATTTCTTTAAACAGTTCTCTTAGAGAATCGCGCCTGCGGAGCCCATATATTGCTCTGATGGCTCTTTTCTGCAGAATAAATATAGACTCGATATCTGCAGCCCGTCCCCACAATAAAATACCGTAAGACATGATACTATGAAAGTAGCTGAAATAAACTAGCCTCGCGGTATCTACATTAGTAAATTGACGGATTTTTCTCACAGCATATGCTGCTGAACTTAGCCGTCCTGCAAGAGATGTTAAATGAGGACCCCATTGCAGCCTTGAGTCGAGGGTGATCCCCAAGAAAACAGTTTTATCGACGAATTCTAATTTCTCCTTATCCAATACTATGTCACAATCACTACTTTTAACATTCGGTAAAGCAAATCTTATGCATTTAGTTTTTTTCCCATTTAATACTAAATTATTAGCAGTGAACCAACTATGTACCTGCAGTAAGGCGTTATTTACGTCGTCCAAATTTGATGCACGTCTATTTATCTTAAAAATTAATGAAGTATCGTCAGCAAATAACACCATTTGTGGTTGGTTTTTTAATAAATGGGGTAGATCATTAATATATACTAGAAAGAGGAAAGGACCCAATATCGAGCCTTGTGGAACACCCATCCCACCCGCTTCTGACTACCCGTAACGACTGTCAAAGATATACGATTGACCTACGAAAGATATACGAAAGATATACGCCGGGACCAAGCGGACCTACGGCTTTACGTGCTTTCCGAGGCATGGAGGGGTCTCGATATATCTGGTTGGTCACCCATCCACGAACCGACCGCGGCAAGCGTAGACTCATCCTTCGATCGACCCGTCCGGCTGTTTTATTTTCCTCTCGCTTTTATTTATTCAATGGCAGTTGCGCTTGCGAGTTATGTTAACAACAACTTTGTTTACAATTGCATAATATTAATAATATAACGGCCATGACATGTGACATGCAATAATGATGTGCAAAGCTTATCATTTGACTGATAACTTAAAGGTCTTTGTCCACTAATCGGATGTTATACGTGGTACCTATTGCATTTTTTTTTGCGATGTTTGCAATGTTAAAAAAGATAGATTTATTTATTCTCAGTATCCTTCAGAGGATTACAAAAAACAAACAGCTTTTCCATACATTTAGGTATGTTCGCATAGCTCGTCAAAATGTAGGGAACGGCTGATTTTTTTTTTCCGCCATTTCAGGTTTGGTCCCATTGTGAAAGTTCTTCATAATGATGAGTAGGTACAATGACCCCTTAGATGCCCATGAATTAAAGACCCTGTATTGGGTACAGTCGAACAAACTATTTGGTATAAAGGCAAAATATTTTTTTTTTTTTTTTTCCGCTACACTGCCAAAATTCGTTTTGATTGTGTGTGTACTTTAACTTTTTCAGCTTATGGCTTAGGAGAGTCACGTAAAAGGATTGTGGACTACTGAAAACACTCACAAAATTGTTTAATGTAGTGGCAAGCTGCATACGCAAATAGCTTGTTCGACTGTACCTAGCTGCTATATCGAATTTGCAAACAATACTAAAATGTTTATTCAAACTGCTATAAGTAACAGATTACCTACCTTTGTTGAATTAAAAATGTTAGTATTTTATTGAATATTTAAAATAATACTAATAGACTCGGTGCCTCGTTGGTCGAGTGGTCGCAAGCGCTACTGCTGAGCACGAGGTCTTGGGTTCGATTACCAGGTTGGGCAAATAATTTTTCATTAGCAGCCAGGCCGGAGTCTGGATTTGTTCCCGGTTGATGGCAATAGGCTCGCCCCCTATTACATGGGACTTAAACATAACTGGCGAAATGTGGGTGTACTATAGGTACACCTCTGCCCAATCCAAAAAAACAACCAAATAATAAACAGCATTCCTATAGGAGCAACACTGTTTAAAAACTTTTAAGTACTTTAATAATGTTCTCGCCATTTTTCCGCCGCCCGTCATTTACAAAACTTAATTAAACAAGCCTAAATAAATCTACCTACACTGCGCTGGTATTCAAAAAAGGCTTTGATGACCTTAGCGTCACAAACATTGTTAATTTCAACTTTTGTCATAAATTGGACAGTTGTGTGACAAAGTTGAGTTCTGTCAGTTGTTCATTCAATTCCCGAGAGGATTCAGCGTTTTATTTTGTTTCACGGTGTGAGCGAATAATGTTGCAGAATTTCGGATCAATATCATGGCGTTATTATGGACTAGCGATCTGCCCCGCTTCGCACAGGTCCCTTGACGGAACAGTCCAAACAGTGATGATACATTTCACGCACTTAACCGGAATAAATGCTCTAAATCAGCTATACCTACTCAAAGTGTGCTCGGCGGAGCTCTTGAGCTCCGCAAAGCCCCTGTGAGCCTCTCCGAGAAAATACTGGTCTCAATGAAATGAAATACTAAAAGGTTGAATAGATAGATAGAAAGAAGAGAGTTGAAGTTACATATCAGGTTCGGCATCCAGTCTATTGCAGTATTTTGATTTTATATCTGCCTCTGTTGTTGAGAATCCTGTTTCGCGCAGTTTGTAACTCTACTCTAAGTTCAAAAAGCCTTGTTATAGTTTTACCCCATAATAACCATCTCACTTCTGGATGGAGGTACTTTTGGCATACATTTGGCGCGCGGCCAAAATCCGTAGTATCGCCGCCATCCTATTTTGTCCATACAATATTCTGTGACAATTTCACATATGTTTACCAACAACGCCCCCTTGTCAAGTGTCAATTAGGAGCCAAAAGATCCTTGTATATCTGTACATTTTAGTATCTCCACTCGGGAGGTTATTTTAATGCAGCTGTGATGTGTCCCAATTATTCCTTATCTAAGGCCTTTTAATCTTTCATGACCTATTTAACTGTTGGAGACAGCTTTTTAAGGCTCATTAGCAACTGCTGCCAAGTAGCAAGAAGCGCCTTTTGAGTTTCTCCTATCAGTGTAAGTTTTTTTGGAATTATTTCATACCATGTTTTTGTTTCGTACCATGTTTTACGTTTCATTTGAAGTAACGCTGTCCCTTTCACTCGTGCACAAAATCAATCAGGCACCATCTCTCACACACACTGACACTAACATAAAGTTGCTAATCGTTTAGTGAAAAAAAAAACAATTGTAAACAAGAATTTAATTATATTATAAGTAGTTGAACGCATTATCTATATTTTAGTAAAAATGCGTTCACACGAAACGTTTGTCAGCCGTCTAAATAAATATATATGACCCGTATACATACGATGTGAACGCATCCTATAGAAATATTAGGAATCGAGTCGCTCAATTTAGCGCTCCGCTCTTCCAAACATCGCCATAGACTTCAGTCGTGCAACTAACTTCCTAGATGAAAGCAGGGTGCCCAATTTCCACTCTACTATGCAAGAGATCGAAGCTCGTGTTTCCGTGCACTGCGAGATTGTCAGGAGAAATTCTTTGTTTCGCATAGGACTTGCTAAAGGCACTGCACAAGAAGTATCGGTGAGTTATACTTATAACGAAGATTCGAAATCCCCTCTATTTAACCGACTTCTTCAAAAAGGAGGAGGTTCTCAATTCGTTTTGTTTTTTTTTTGTGTGTTTGTTACGCGATTAGTCTTTTTTTGTATGGTTAATGTAGGTCATGCTTCCGAGGTGGTCACATATAAATTTTATTAATTTTGCTTGCGTAGTTTTTGAGTTAGCTTCAATATTACGTATTTTTCCCACTTAGATTATCTAGATGATGTTTTCATTTACTCCTTCTCCTTCAATGTTATTTACATCAGCTACTGGTATTCGAATTTGTGTGGGGTAGGCTCCACAGCGAAAAAATAAAAACTTTTTACAAAAAAAAAAACCGGCTTCCAAAAAAAACACTCAAAACTGAAAAATAACTTTATTTTCGGAAGTCGGTGGCAAAAAACGAAAATTGAAAAGGAAAGACACCGACTTCCGAAATTAAAGTTATTTTTCAGTTTTGAGTGTTTTTTTTGGAAGTCGGTTTTTTTTTGTGTGATGATAGGCAATAGGAATAAGTATGACTCGTCCTCGGTAGGTACCTCCGATAGTCTTCCTTTTGAGTATTGTACTATTTTTCTTTTGTTTACATAAAATCACTAAATAAATAATTGATCTATGATCTATCTATTGAATTGAGGGGCTCGAAGCTAAACAATAGCAACCGCACCCAAACGTTTCAATGGTCTTGCCATTAAGAGTTTTTGACAGATTTTGTATGGCAAATCTGTCAAAAACTCACAATGGAGAGACCATTGAAACGTTTGTAAATTAGTAGACTTGGCCCCCAGGTCGATCGATGGTTAAACTACGCTTGGTCCGTGGATGGGTGACCATCCATTACATCGAGACCTCTCCGTGGCTCGGAAAGCTCGTTAATTTGTTGATCCCGGTTGTCATGTGTAGATCTTTGACAGTCGTAGGCAGAAGCCTGAAAGTCTGATAACCAGTCTTTCCAAGGGGTATCGTACTACGCAGTAACTGGGTTGTGGAGGTCAGGTAGGCAGTCGCTCCATGTAAAATATTGATATTCAGCTGCATCCGGATAGACTGATATCACTATCAATGTTCTTTTTTGTGTATGGTTAGTAACAGTCCCTACTGTTACTAACCATAGAAATAGTGCCAAGTGCCAACGATTAAGTAGGTAGGTACTAACTGCTTTGCGTCAGCCCCTCGTCAAAGCATTTTCCACCCTTTGCGGTTTATTCAATCGATTTTTTAAATTATATATTTATATTGTGGCGTAGAAAGTTAGTGTCCACTTGTTGTTTTACACTTTCAGTTTTAGTTGTTTAATTCTATGAGTCCTATTATCGGTCTTTAAAAAAAACAAAATGCTCTTTGTTGTGAGGTCGAGCACTTGAAAGTTATTAATAAACAAACCCTGTGCCCGAAAGGATTTTCCATAGGCAAAATGAGAAACTTCTACACAAAGTTTCATGTCTTTAACCCCTTTAGGGGATCGACAATGTGAGAAAAATGTGTGTCTGAGAGATATTTCTCGACGGCATGTCCCAAGTCAGAGGCCCATGGGTGGCATAAAAACTCTGACACCAGGTTAGTCACTAACCACACGAAAAGAAGAAGACCTCTGTAGGGGGTGAATTTTCAAAAATCCTTTCTTAGTGCTCATCTACGGTTTAGAAGGAACTCTTGTAAAATACAATAGACGTAGATATATTTAGTAACCTATTCCGCTTGACTATTTCTCAAGAGTCCTAAAAACCCTGTAAGAAATCGACACGTGTTTCACCTCTCAACAAGGCATCCTCAGGATGACGATTGACCAATTGCAAACCAGAACGCGACGTGTTACCACACCGAGCGCTGGACGCAAAGTTCAGTTTCAGCGCTCGGTGTGGTAACACGTCTCTGTCGATGTCTCTGACGTTTCATAAGTGTCCATGTAGGTTTATGTGAAATAAAATATGTTGATTTTGAGTGAATAATAATTATAAACACACAATATTAATAATATACTTACGCTAAACAGTATGTTAACTAGCAACGCAAAGGGCGTTCCCGTTTACCTGAATTAGTATAGCAGCCATACATGCTAAAAAAAGAATTGGTACCGTTCAATTTTTTTTTTTTTTGAATACCTGAATATTTGTAGTGAAATGTTCACAAAATAGAAAGACAAGTGTGCGTATACAGAATGTTTCTTTTCCGTATCAATTTAATATTTTTTGTGAATATTTTATCGTAATTTTTTTTTTTGTATGTGTAGACGCTATGCCAGGTCCGCCCTTCGTTAGATAACATAGGTACTGTGTAATAATGTATAATAAGTTAGGTAGGTACTCTTTGCTACCCACATTTACTAATTCACACGATGAGCTCACTACCAAAGACCCTAAAGTGAATAAATGTAACGCTAAGTGAGATGTCTATTTTCCGATTTTCTCGAATACTTTTCAAGGCAGCGGAGTGAAGCTCTGCATGAAATATGGAGTGTATTCATGTAACTGCCAAGAGACTGCACGGTTGTACCTACTTGAGACTTGGGAGTAGCTTAAATAATACAAGTGGTTTATTGTAACTGAAGTCTAGGTTATGTGTTAAATCGACATAAGTCATGAAATTCGACCTTTGAGTTTCGATTTAGCGAAAATGGGCAAAACTAAAAAGGGCTTTATAATCTTTATAAAAACTGACCATTTATAAATGCCCTACAAAATTTCCTGTCTTTGATACTAAGATAGAGGTATTTCCATCGTACCGCTCCATATACATATTTACATAAATATATATTTTGTGACATGCCAAAAAAGTCAGACGCTTTATACAAACTTCTACAGCGATTGTTTTCCTGTCAATATCCAATATCCTGCTAATTAGGATCAGATTTCCGTATGCAAGCTTTACCATACATTTATTTTTGGATTCTCATGATAGAACGTGGCTACGACTCCACAAGTTTATCATCATTATCTAGTTCCTGAAACATGCAGGTATCAAGCCACGCATGACATTATTTCAAGTCAAACTCAAACTCAAAACTCAAACTATAAGTGTCCTATCGTTTGCGGTACAGCACCGGATACAATGAAGTTAATTCAATGGAAGACTATAGGTAGCTTCTTTCTAACTGGTCCATACAGGGCCGGATTTAAAGGTGTTGGAGGCCCTGGGGCAACCAAGAAGTGCTGGCCCCGAAAATTTTATGGAAATGATGAAAAAAATAAAGATTTAATTCGGCTTTCGGTATCAAAGTAATTCAACGTACCATTTTTAAGACCATCAACCCAGGACATGAAAAGGAAATTAAAAAATGTTCGAGTCATATAATTGATTTATTATCTTGATTTGTACTTGTTGACACTACTTACTAAACTGTCCTCCCGGGTATGGGAGGACAGTGTAGGTAGTGTCAACAAGTATATACACTGTAATTCGAGAATATTGTAAAAGCCAATTATTTTTTAAAGAGTAAACGTCGAGTTTCTTGCCTGCTCTTCTCCTTATGAAACGACCAATTGGAACCGTGCACCTAGCTTCTGACGTTTCATAAGTGCTCATGTAAGTTTATGTGAAATAAAATATTTTGTTTTTGATTTTTGATCTGACATACATATGACAATCTGTTCATTATTATGTTAAATCTAAAGCCAAAGTACTTGTAAAAAAATTCAACGCGTATAATTTTACACGTTAGGTACTATGTCGATGTGTACTAATAGAATTAAGTATGAGGTGCAATTTTTCGCACTTAGATATATCTACATAATATCACGCCACTATGGCTTCTCATAGAGTTTATTTGACGATTAAATTGAATCACGTATCGCTTAAATACCTACTTCCTTCTTTGAAGGCTTAGTTACTGATAATTCTGGTTTATTGGATTAATATGAAGGTTGTGAAATAAAGTTATCTCGTTTATTTTTATCATCCAAAGTCTGAACAACTTCTAGCGCACTCTTCCCCGGCAGTAGCATTGCTTCGACTTTTAACTTGGAAGTTCTTGGTATCATTGAACTGATAGCAGTGACTATGGCCTCAACTTATTTATGAACAAATGGATTTTGAAGAAAATGGAATGTAAGTAGGAAGCTGTAAAAATCTCACCGTCAAAACTTAGGTGAAGTTAGATCAAATGAGCTGACAATAGTGTCAATACCTAGCATTAGGTACAGTTGTCGCAGTAAAATAGTTGAAGCCGTGATATAGTAATATCCCTAGGGATATAGCTATACCTATACCGTAATATAGTTACCTATGTAGGTAGGTATACGAAAGCGTTTCATAACCGTCGGAGTACCCTAATTTTGTTAGTGCGACCAATTCGACGTAGCGCTAGCCGCCCCCTAGCGCGGCACAGCTCGCTTCGCTCGCTCGGCTCGCGTAACACACACACACAGGTCACAGTTCTAACCTAACCTAACTCATTAATTGGTCGGAGTGCCCTAATAGTTATATTACTAGATCGTGCTCGTATACTAACTAGTAAGGCAGCGCACATTTATATCCGTATTTTTTATGGTGTCCATAATAAAGAGTATTCTAACCTATTCTATATTACGGTATATAGCTATATTCCTAGGGATATAACTATGTCTCGGCTTTAACCATCTTACTGCGACAGAGTGACAGCTCCAGACATCTCACTTCACCCAAGTTTTCATTGTGAGATTTTACAGAATATACTATCTACTCTTCTCTTCCATAAGTCTAAAGCATTTTTAAACATGCCTTTGAGTTTAGTCCACGTTTTCCTATGCTCGGCACGTGTCTTTATTATCTACCCAAGTGAAACACAAAGGCTATGTGCTCATGATCAAGGTAACTCTTGTAAAGGCTCCACCCACGTCCACAAGCACCTTTCTAAAGGGTAGGTTTCCTGCTAAATACACCTCGTTATGGTTTTTAAGATAACACGCTCCACAGCGCCCCTAATTATGCTAGATAGCTAATGTTATTATATTCCCCTAATATCATGCAATTTTCATTCTTATGACTGTAATTATAAGTACGGTTGTTGTGTACGGAAAACATAACAGTCGATTTCTTGATGCAGTTATTTCGCAGATAGCATGTTTCCATTTCATCGGCCAAGCCTAGCTTTCACTGAACTAGTTTGTGAAAGCTATATTTTGCGTTTTTTTAGGTCAAATACAGTGTTAGTGTAGGTAGGTGTTAGAAAATAATACTTAATTACTGCAAATACTGCAATAGACACGCTCTCCTTACAACCGAAATGGAGAAATGCTAACGGAAGGTGCAGAAAGCAAAAAAAATTAAAAGTTAAAGACTACCTATTTATATTTTGATATCTTCCATAATAGTCTCGCTTATGCAGTGTACTTATTTATTTAAATCACAGATCAATTGAAATAAACTACGTGAACAATGAATTTAAAATCAATTGACAAGGTTAGGTCAACATAATTGTATTTGCAAAAACTAACGAGCCATGTTTAAATTTTCGAACGTAATCAACAGTATTGTTTCTTTCGATGAATTCGTACGCTACTGCCATGTTTTAATGCTTACTGATAAACTTTTCCGTTTCATTATATACCTAATTACCCAGTTTACGATAGTCTAAACAAGACTAAGAATCACTATCAAAGTTATCAACTCATCAATGTTCAATACTGATTACGGACCTCTTAACTCCTTTAATGAACTATCGTTTCCGATTATTGGCATAGCCATCAAACATAGCAAAAGAATTGACCCTCATTTTCAGTCTCATTTAATTTTGTTAATGCCAGCTATCGGCTCAGCATCGTAAGTCACCTTCTACTAATTGCACTGACAGTTCGAAATTGGGAATAATCTTGTTTTAAACAAAGTCACCTATGATATCTTGTTAGTATATTATAATTGTTCAGTTAGTCTCCATAACTAAATCATCGTCGGCGTTGGTAACGATAAGCCTTTTGCCCGTCACTGAACTGAAACATTTGGCATGACCTTTAGCTGATGGACGCAGATAATTCGCTGGCATCGCGCCAACTTTTCGAAGCAGCTTAACGGTGCCTTAATCCATTGTTAGTTTGTTGTTTTTATTTATTTCGTTTGCATTCTGTAATATCAATGAGAGCTAGAAAAAAGTTGATGCAACACGAGCTGGAACAAAATATTTCATTCGGAACTCACAAGACCTTTGATGTTTCACAAAAACTACAACGGACAGTCCGTTGTAGTTTCCTACAACACGACAGGACAAACAAACAAATACTTTGCCTGAAATATGAAAGGTCAATTTTGCAATCCATTTGTCCAACCGAAAACAAACAACCCGACCTTTTCCGTGCAAGCATCTAAATCAAACCCTGGAAAAATAAAATTCGGTGGGAATACGCCCGAAACGCGGAACAGAGCCAGGTATTTGACATTTTTAATACACTTCGAGCCTTCGGGCTCCATTTTTCATCAGACATTTTGAAAGGCGAACGCCCTAAAGGTAAACATGACCGTCTGCCTCAAGGAAGGTTGACGACATCGTATCGATCACACTTGTTGCTCTACTAGACCTGCGGTGTAGAGAATGAAACGCCTAGACAAAACTGTGGTTATTGTTATTCCGAAAGTACAACGGATGTTTCTGAATTGGCTTCCAAGAATGTTTTATGATTGAAGCGTATGTAGATCAAATCCAAACAAAAACTGCTGAAGCACTCATTATGTAAAGTAATTTTAGAAAGAATAAAGAGTAAATAAAAGTAGAAAATATTAGCAGAAAGTACTGAACTAAAATATATCATGCTTTTCAAGTCAAGTGTTTGGCCTACACATATGTATTTACATCCTCATAACTTTAGCTTAGCATGGAATGAATCTTATTCGAATGTAATGACTAATGAGACGACTTGCTTTATTATCAAAGCTATTGAAAGAATATTGTTTCCCCAGTACGTAGTACGTACAATAATTAATGCATTTGTAATTAAAATATAGGTAGTGATAATTTAACACAGTGAACTTGAACTTACGCAAATCCGTATTAGTTTAGCAATAGTCTTTTTGTGACATAATATTGTAAAGATATTACCTATTTTATTTTCTTCTATACTAGAATTAAGTTTCTGTAAGTGTTTACTTTCCCGCTCTGGTGGCTTTCCGTTTCATTCCGTTTTCTGATTCTCGACTTGCTCCTACATATACACACTCCTGTATTATATCTTCGTCGCTTTTCATACAAGACAGTCTATTGTTAGCCTTCGCCAATCTTTCTATTAGGACCAGTATTTTGCGAAGTAATAGACGCTCTGCTCCGAACTGCCGTGCTGCTCTGTTGTATGATCTACTGCTGCAGTTACAACTGCGTTCAATTGTCGAACTTCCCGTAAATTGTTATACCCATGTCCCACCCATGTACCATCATCCCACACTACTCAGGACACTTGCATTACCAAGAGTATTGATTAAGTGTTGGTTTTTATAAGTTTGTGTTCTTTGCTTGTCGTTTTGTTACGACCGTTTAGTTAATACATTTTTACTTGCAGCCCTTCGTTTTGTTTATGTGGATCTAGTTCAATAATATCATTGGTTAAGAAATTACCTTTCTCGAACTACCTCCATGAACGTCAATACGCTATTGTTTCTACATCCAGATTAGATCAGCAAGCCCCAAGGTATTAGAGCTACTGCCGTAAACTATTCAATCTAGGGTAATATCGCCATTGTAGGTTAGTGTCACGTACGTTACTTACAACTGAGTTTGCGGCCAACCTTGGATTTACAATTCGATGATTTGCATTTTAGGTTGTCGAATGACCACCTACAGTTGATTTTCTAGCTGGCCGAACCTGAACCGCTATTTTGGATTAGGATCTGCTATACTGCTTACGGTGTAGCATGGTGCGGGTGATAAGTGACAGAAAGGGTAAATTTATTTAATTTACTATTATACAGTTCCGTATTTTACGACTTGTGTACAACGGACATTGTGATAAGTCGGAGTCTACAAAGGTCAAATTAGCTAGAAACCCATAGGTTTTCTAAATTAAGAGTTATTCTGTTGTGGACTTCTGTAGAAGATAAATTACGAGTAATCCACCTTCAGTTGAGCTCTGAGCTTCTTCTGGACTGAGGGTTTTCTTGATTGAATGCTGCTGTCACTTATGTAGTAGCGGAGGTAATTTGCTATATGCTCACCAACTTTAGTGACGTTATTCTCTTAGACAGCTTGTGTCTCGTCATCTCGTGACGTAGGGACAACATATTAGTTTATTCCAAAAATAGGGCCAGCCTTAGGTTAGGTTTTTTTTCTATTTGACGAAGGTATAATGAATACTGATCACAACGAAAGTTAATGAATCAATGAATATTTATTGATAAGTTAATTATTATGAGAATATGTTTGACATAAACATGTTTTGAATGTCTACACTCTGCAGGTAGGTAGGTACAGATATTCACCGTACGCTACGTAATAACAGTGTACCTAGGATTACAACTTTCAGATGCGTTCTTTGTGCGATCATTCCATAACAATGAACGAAGATTTTATAAAAATAACGATGCCGTTTAAACTAACAATAGGCAATTGAGAGTAATAGTATCTAATCAAGGTAAATATGCAGCGCTGTAGAGCATTTCAGTAATAGCAATTTCTTGTTAGGGACATGATCAATTTTTCTGAGTCTACGGGACCTGCACGCTTAGCCTGACCACAACAGAAACGGGTTTGTTTTGTCGACGGGAGAATAGACAAAATTACAGATAAGCAATCACAATCTGTCGATTTGTCTATTCTTCCGTCGACAAAACCCGTTTCTATGGTTGTCATGCTATGCATTCTGTAAATTCCTAAGGTATATTCGTAACAAAACAGTATGTGCTATCTATACACAGTGTAAGGGAAATTGACGCGCAAACTGTTACCATGAATTCAATACACGAATCAAGTACCTGCGATTTTTTTTTTTTAAACCTGTTGTTGTTCAATGCATTTTGACCGTATTGCACTTTTGTATAAAACAGCAGTTTTTTTTGCCATATAAGGACGGAAGCCATCTCGAATGCTGGTTAGATAATGCTTGTATTTGGTCCATTCAAAGATAATACAATACAAATACACACACACACATGTTATATAATGTACTTACATAGGTACTAGGGGGCCCCCACAAGGGGGGGGGTCAGTAATCATGTGCAGAATTAATGGCAACAGTGTGCGCATTTAAACGACCGGATACCTACTGTACTGAGATATAGGTCTGTATTCACAACACTGCCACTGCCTTAGTCCTAGAACAACCAAACACTGGAATCCTCAATGATAGATGTGCATTTCGCTCGTGTAAGTGTCATCCACACAATAGGCCCTGGGTATTGACTCCCCTTACTATTATAGCGGGTCCAAGTCTCGTATGGCTTTTGTACCTACGTACAAATACGGCCAGTCGTACGTGCCGTATTGTTCGCGGGTTCACTTTGATTGCATAAAGCATATTGATGCACTGATTAATCGAGTTGCCGTCAATTTCGTTTCTATTGTAGTACTTTGAGGTATAGAATGTATAGGGTAGAGGTACTAAAAGAGTCCTGAATATAGAAGACGGAAAGAGCTTGGCGAAATGACTTGGCTACGAATTATAAAAAACGACATGATAGCGAACTACACCAGAAAAGAGACACCCCACAACCGTAGGGTGTGGCGTAGAAGTACTAAGAGGGCTGACCCCAAATAAACTGGGATAATAGCCAGGAGAAAGAAGAATGTATAGCAGCTTTAGAATCTGCCATCTATTCTGTAAAAATCACACTATAAACTTTGAAGGTGCTTGAAGTGAGTCGTCAATAGAGGTAATAAACCAAGACTAAAAAAAAAAAACTCAACGTGTAAACTTATGTGAAGCTGAGCTGTGACTTTACCTGACGCTAAGGATTGACAGCTCACTTCAACCAAGTTTTCACGGTGAGGTGTTTACAGAATAAACCGGCAGGTGGAATGACAGTTCACTTCAGCTGAGGATTCACAGTGAGATTTTCACAGAATGGACGGACTGTATTGTTATGAAACTAGCTTCTAAAATTCTCCTTAGAAACGGAACTTTCTGCAGAAAGCTTTTGTGAATGAAAATCTCAGTCATATTTCCCAGGTTGTGAGATTTTTAATTCACACACTGCGAGAGCATTGCAGTTCCAGGGTCTCAGTTACGGAAACCGTTTGCACGATTATTTAGTTTGAGGTCAAACTTCTAGAATTTATTCGCAGTTTTCTCAACGGCTCGAATCTCTTTCAACTAAAGTCTCCTTAATACAAATATTAAATTGATTCACTGGCAGACAACGCACAGCCTTAACCATTGAAGTATGAAAGTTTTCACAAAAGATTTATAACGAAGATGAGCCCTAGGGAAAGTTTTTTGAAAATTCATCCCCAAAAGGAGTTAAATAGGGGAAATTCGTTAATTTGCCGATGGAAAATTCCGTCAGGGCACGGCTTGTATATAAACTATGTCTTATAGTTTTTTTTTGTAGCACTGAAAGTTAAATACTATGTATTTTAGTAGCACTGAAAATTAATACTACATATTTTAGTAGCATTGAAAGTGAATACTATTTTAGTAGCAACTAAAGTTAATACTATTTTAATAGCACTGAAAGTTAATACTATTTTAGTAGCACTGAAAGTGAATAGGTTCTATTTTAGTAGCACTGAAAATGTATTTTAGTAACACTGAAAGTTAATACCTACAATTTCATAGATGAGAATTTAGCAAATTCGTGCTACCCACTTGAACGTGTCTAAATATTATGTAAATAATGGTGATAAACTACATTATTTATAAGGTTTTCGTGACTTCATTCAATGAAGTAAAGTGTGGATTTTACTACTACGTCGGTTCAGGCTAGAAATAGTCTAAACTCCATTTGAAATAAGATTAGACGTATAGATAAGCCTTTTTTACATTCCGTTCAACCGATTTTGAATTGTATTGCGTTGGTGGCATGACAAATGGCAGCCGCAGTAGATAGTTGGTATTGTGTAACTTTTTTTGCTTTTAATGCTATCCTTATGCCTACGGTATAGAAGTCAAAATCGGTTGAACGGACTGTAAAAGGGTTTGTTTTAATGTCTAATCTTATTTCAAATGGGGTTATAGACGTAAGTAATTTTAACTAAGAATTATGAATACCACGCTCTGAATGAGAAGGACTTGGAGACCAGCACCCTAATTGAGTAACACACTTTCAATCGCAATCCGACGACAGTTTTGAAGGAAATTCCTAATCCATTATTCTTCATAGGTTTGGAAAATTTTACTCCACGACGTAAATAACGCAATGAACGTGAATGAACTGTCAAAATGAAACCCATTGCGATCAATTTACATGTTATGTGTCTTCTTGTTTTCACTTTCACGTTCGTTTTCCGACTGAAGTAAGTACGATAGTATCATTACAGAATTTTCCACGTGTACCAAGATATACTTCTAACCATTATAACCCTTCAGCATCTCAAGCATGAATAATACATAGTGTAACGTAGGTAATCACAAATTGAAAGATACATAAAACTCAAGCACATAGTTAACAAGCAATAAACGAGTAACGACACTATGATGTAACTTCGTTTGAATGCGACTGTGAACTTGACTTGGACAATATTTGTTATTGCCAAGGCTGTATCAGTTGCACATCAATTGTGGGGAATTAGTTGGTGTGGTAATGAAAAGTGTGGAGCACAATGTGTTTGTTCTCTATTGAACTACCTAAATGTTTTTTTTTATTCCATAATGTAATAAGTATTCTAATTTGATCAAAATCATCGTTAGATTCAATTGCTTTAAATTACTAAACAAAACCAAGTGCGAGTCGGACTCGCGCACGACGGGTTCCGTACCATCCTTACTAATAATAGGTCTTTACCTATGAAATTGCCGTTTTGTATGAAAAAATTTAAACGAATTTTTTTCATTAATTTTTTATTTGTATTAATCGAAGTAATCACCCATGCAATCAATGCATCTTTGCCATCGCAGTGGCAGTTTATTGATGCCCTTCTTAAAGAAATCAGCTGGACGGGAGGCAACAAATTCTTCAAAGGCATTTTGTACTGCCTCTCGGGTATTGAATTTTTTTCCCGCCAAGAAGTTATCCAAATTCTGGAAAAAGTAGTAGTCTGTAGGCGCAAGGTCTGGTGAGTAGGGCGGATGACGGAGAGCTTCCAACCCCAGTTCTTGCAACTTGGAGACCGTCTGCTGTGCAGTATGAGGTCGCGCGTTGTCGTGCAGGAGCAGCGGAGACGAGCGATTGACCAATGCTGGTTGGAGATGCGCCAGCTTCTCCATCATTGTGTTCAGTTCTTCACAGTACACATCTGCAGTAATGCTCACCCCGTTTGGTAAGAAGCTGTGATGAATCACACCGGCGCTAGACCACCAAACAGTGACCATCACTTTTCTAGGGGTAAGTTTTCGTTTAGGGCATTGTTTAGGTGCTGAACCAGGATCCAACCAACTTGCTGAGCGCTTGCGGTTATCAAACAGAATCCATTTTTCATCGCAGGTAACAATGCGGTTCAAAATTCCTTCATTTGTGTGTCTGTTGAGCAGTGCAAGGCACGTCTCGACGCGTACTTCGCGCTGGCGATCATTGAGTTCGTGGGGCACCCATTTGTCAAGCTTTTTTACCTTGCCAATTTGACGCAAATGGACCAATATTGTTTTGACGCTAACGTCGAAAGCTGCTGCTAATTCAGCCGTAGATTGTGTATCATCAGCTTCCACAATCGCCTTTAATTCGTCATTGTCGACCAAAGTCTTCGGACGACCGCGAGGTTCATTTTTCAGGTCGAAATTTCCAGAACGGAAGCGAGCAAACCAATAACAGGTGGTGCGTTGGTTTGTAGTGTTAGCTCCGTAAACGTCGTTGATGTTGCGTGCCGCTTGTGCCGCGTTGCTACCACGACGGTACTCATATTCCATAATTACTCGAATTTTTAACGTATCCATGATGACGAAAAAGATTGAAATGCGATGAAAATGTAACACTAATCAATAAAGAAATGACTACTTTTGGAAAAAAAAATCCATGTTTTTAAAATAAAATTAATTTGAAATTAGAATTCTTAGCCAAACAAAAATTATTTTGATTTGAAATGGCCAGTACTTCAGAACGGCAATTTCATAGGTAAAGACCTAATACATATTATAATTGCGAAAGTAACTCTGTCTGTCTGTCTGTCGCGCTTTCACGCCAAAACTGCTAAACCGATTTAAATGAAATTTGGTACACATATAGTCTAGAGCCTGAGAAAGGACATAGGCTACTTATTATCGACATATCCTGCGGGCGAAGCCGCGGGCGGAAGCTAGTTATCTATAAAAACGGTAAAAACACCACGTTTGTTGTATGGGAGTCCCCTTAAATATTTATTTTATTCTGTTTTTTAGTATTTGTGGTTTTATCTGCAAGAGAAATACATCATCTGTGAAAATTTCAACTGTCTCACTATCACGGTTCATGAGATACAGCCTGGTGACAGACGGACGGACAGCGGAGCCTTAGCAATAGGGTCCCGTTTTACCCTTTGGGTACGGAACCCCAAAAAACAGTTCATTTTGTCGAGTTATGCGAACATTTATGCATGGAGGAGCGTGTTTTCATAATGATGAGTAGAATTTAAGTGGTTTTCAATTACCTAAGTACATCTTGTATAGCACGTTATTGAAGGTGGGAACCAAGTAACTGTCGATCTTGTTATTTGAACATGATCCATGCATAATACATATAATATTTTAAGAAGTGTGAATTTCAGTCAGTTTCTCTATGAAATTCAAATTTCAGGTGCCGATTGTTTTATAAATACGGGCCTGAGAACTCAGTCAAAACTAAAGCAGTTAAATACCTAACTGCTTTGTCATTTTATAAAACTTTGGAATTCAGCACATTTTTAAATTTGGTTGGTTGCACAGTTTTCAAGTTGGCTTGTGGCTAAGATATAATAGCCGCAAGGGGTCTATCGATCAGGTTAAGCTACGCTTGCCGCGGTTGATCCGTGGATGGGTGACCATCTTTACATAAAAAGGACCCCTCCGTTCCTCGGAAAGCACGTTGGTCCTAGCTTTTAAAGATATGAAAATTGACCATTCCCCCCCTTATCTCCGAAACTACTGAGCCATTTTTTTTTAGTACAGAGTATTGTTCTTTTCTCATAGATTACAGGACAACCTATAAGAAGTCTATGGTCTTAAAATAACATGGTGAATCTCTCAATATTGTGCGTACAAACTTATTTAGTCTGAGGTAGAAACTTACATTTGCAGTTGGAATGTAAGTGGGGAGAACATGATTTTCAACTACAATGTAAGTTTGTTCTTGGTATAAATTCATCCCAATTATTAATATAAATTACGTAGGTACTTACATTTTAAATATTTTTATAAAAACATGTAAAGTTTAAAAAAAAAATGTAGTGTGCAAGTTTTTAAATTATGTAAATACTTATTATCTTGAAAAGTAAAATAAAAACATAATGAAAAAAAAACTCTAAATTACTAAGTAGGTAAGTGTGTAATAGCAAAAACCACCACAATAGATTTAAGAGCCTTAAACCTTTTTTTAACCTCATCAGAGACGTCATAACAATAAAACTTCTGTTGTAGGTATCTCATTCAGTGTCCCGAAAAGTGTTTATTAGTATCTTAAATATTTTTTAAACCATTAGAGTTTTTATTTTCCAAAGTTAATTATGAAAATCTACATTTACGTTAATGGTTAAAATTAACGTAAATGTAGATTTTCATAATTAACTTTGGAAAATAAAAACTCTTAACTATCAAGAACAGATATAAATATAATATCTAAAATTATATTAGAACTTGTTTGTTCTGCAGAAGTTTCAAGAGGAGTTAGTTAACCCGTACACTTTGCCGGTGACTTTATTCATTAACTTAATGCTTTAAATGCCATCGAGCTAATTGCCATAAACTCCTGATTACATACAGTATTATTCCAGACTATCTTTTCCACTAGATCTATCCTTATTTTTACCAACGTTGGCCATAAACTTCGTCCTTCACTCCACACCTTTTTCGTCTCTCACGAACCAACGAACCATTCTCAATGGTCAATAATCGTCTGCCATCGTGACAAGAATCCAAAATATGACAAAACGTCAAAACACAATACATCAACAATGGTGAAACTTTGAAAACAAATTTTACAGAGTATTGATACGTAAACATTACCGTTTAAATCACGATTCATATCACACGGGAATTTAACCGCAATCTATTCGGAACATCGTATAAATTATAATTTTCAATGAGCATTGCAATATAGTACGGTTTCAAGGATTGAATGAGCCAGACATGGTGTGAGACCTATTCAAGGTGCGTAAACTTTAGATATGATTGGGTATTGCCACATAACAGACACACCTAACATTATTCCAGAATTCTATAAATTTAATTAATTATATAATTTATTTTAGAATTTTAGTATCGGATATTTATGAGCGGGATATGCTATTAACTAAATTACTTGTCGTTATACAAATCAAACTAAGTTCATGTGTTTAAATACCATAGGACCATGGCAAAAAAATGAAACTTTTTGTTGTTTTTTTTAACTTGAATTGTAAGTGATTGTGTTATTTATTTATTATTTATTTAAACTTTTCGCACACAAAAAAGGTACAAAGGCGGACTTAATGCCTTACGCATTCTCTACCAGTCAACCAAGGGTGGTGAAGAGATTAGATGGCGGGTGCTCTGATTGAGAGGAAAAAAGAGAAAAAAAAATAAAAAAAAATATGGAAAAATATATATATCATAATGCATTATAAATAAAACAGTGTGTTGTATTTGGTGTGCTGCTGAATATTATCAAAATCAACCTTTGCTAAATAAGAGTGATCACAGTTTCTTGTGATTAGCAAACAGGATGAAGCTGCTGTCGGTTCCCGTCATTACTGAAGGTATTCCGTTTAAAGATGTGGTGTAATAACAACATGACAGACTAACAAATTCTTAGTTAAAATCCTTCCTTACTAATATCATAAATGCGAAAGTGAGTTTGTTTGTTTGTTACGCTTTCACGCTAAAACGGCTGAACGGATTTGGATGAAATTTGGCACAGGGGTAGACCTTGACCTGGAATAGGACATAGGATACTCTTTATCCTAATATTCCCACAGGATCGAGACTGACGCGGGTGAAACCGCGGGGCGCAGTAACACTACACGTTATTAAAGTTGCAATTATGCGTAGCTAATGAGATATTTGTTTTCTAATATGGACGCTTGAGTGACTAAGATTTGCTTAGGAGAAACATCCTCAATGCACAACAGGATAAACTATAAACAGTCTGAACTGAACCAAAGGCACTAATGTACACAACACATCAAGCTATACATTTCCAGTTTATGCTGATCTCGCATTGTATAGTATTTCCGTACAATGCGAGGTCAGCTTATACTGGAAAAGTATAGCTTGATGTGTAGCTGTGTGTACTATATACCAATGTTATCGTGTTCATGACCGATCTCAAGGATAACGGAAGTCAAAGGACGACAATCACTCTATGAAGTCGCCTTAGATGAATGAGACTGAGATGGACGTGTAGGGTCAATCTATAGACCGTAAAGTTCACTCATCCTCCATAGAAAAGGCGACCTCCGACCAGAATGGTGTCGTGGCTGGTGGGCGATGTTTAAATACTCTTCGCGCGGCAAACGCTGCTTGCGCGATGCAGGATTTTGTGTGGCGTCTGTCGTCTTTGATGCGTAGTTCGCATGTGGCGTTGTTTATGCCGCCACAAATCTACCTAGAAACGTACTAAATCTATTACTTGCTTAATTTAATTTGCTTGAACAAAGCCTTATCTCTTTAAAAATTACCTATAAAATGTTAGGTGCTTTAACTTTATTAGGTAGGTACAGTCTGGAATGCTAAAAGACCACTGTCAATGTCACCCAGAATAACTAGGTAATCTTCAGGATATGTTAGCTCCTTCCGGAAATATCATGCAATCTTAAAATGCTGGTCGCGAAAATGCTTAAACCCCAAAAACTTAGGCCAGAAATAACAGCTCCCGTCGTAGCTGGGGTACAAAAAGTCTCCAGCCAAACTGTTTGTAAACTTTGATTGCTACATGCAGGGCCGTAGGCAGGGGGGAGTTTTGAGGTTCAAACCCCCCCGAAATGTGAGAAACCAGAATCTCAATCCGGAGATCGACCCCCCTAGGGTACCTCCGTACTATAACACATTTGATCATTGTTATCTATTTTGCTTATTACATGACTAACAGTTTGTAATGCGATAAAAAATAACTATTTCTAATAATGCTTCCCCTCTTCCCCAGGATGGAGGTAGGAGTCCAGCTGGTAGGTATAATCCTGCGCCTGCTAAACTTCTTGCTGGCGCCGTTGTTCTGGTTCCGCGCACGAGACAGACGCCGACTGCCGCCGGCGACCGATCCCGTGCTGCGCAAGAGTGCTGTCGAGTTAGCTGCTGCTGTTAGAAATGGTGATGTAAGTGCTACTCATCTTATTCAGGTACATAGAATACTCAGTTCAAAGTACAAAAAGCAAGAATATAGAGCAAAAAGTAGACATTGTTTTACGGTTTTGGTATTGCGCTACTGCTGAGCATGAGGTCCTGGATTCGATTCTCGAGTCGGACAGTGTTATTGGGTTTTTCTATCTGAAATTTCTCAGTAGCAGCCCGGAGTCTGGATTTGTCCCCGGCAATAGGCTCGCCCCCTATAACGTGAGACTTAATCATAACTGGCGAAATCGGGGTGTTATATAGCGGTACACCTCTGCCTAACCCGTCGGGGAATACATGCGTATTGTTACGTCGTGTTATATTTATTATTTACGTACGTACACACAGTAAAAAACATAGAGACAACACAACTTTTGAACACAAAAATGTGATGATTTTGTTATTGTCTTTTCTCGTGTCATCATTGCCAGGAAAATCGAGGTATTCAAAGATAAAGACTGATGGGAATATTGCACTTATTTTGGACCGGCGATCCTAAGCATCTGCCTAGCCTATTCCCAACTATGTTGGGGTCGGCTTCCAGTTTTAATGGATGCAGCTGAATACCAGTATTTTACATAGAGCGACTGTCTATCAGACCTCAACCACACAGTTACTCGGTACTACGATACTCCTTGTTAAGACTGGTTGTCAGACTATCAGGCTGGCTTCTGACTATGTAACGACTGTCAAAGATCTACAAATGACAACCGGTAGCAATGGGATTTTGGACTTGCGATAACCCAAAGAATAACAGACGAAATCCGAACCGATGAAGATTTTCTTAATGATGCTACGCTATAACGCATTTAACCTTATTTTCTGAATCTAAACTACGTAGATTTTCCTGAAGCCTTGAATAATGATTTCTTGGTATTTCAACCCATCGTAAAAGCTAATCACTCAATTCTATTGCTGAGAAACTCAGTTTTATTGCTGCATACCAATTGACATACTTGCCACATCCTGACAAACGCCCTTAAAATGGCAACACTGCAACTGAATGCAATACTTATTAATTGCAGTCGCAATTGTCAATTATCAGTTGTTTGACACAGTTGTGCAGTAGCAGTCAACGAAGCGTGATGTCACTGGAGACAACTCTATAATTACCAGTTGCGTTGTCAGTTTTCACTGAATTCCCATTAGGACATTCTTAGTAGAAATCCAGAGCTCGGATTTGTGCCTGCTATCTAATTGCATAACTTATTTTTCATATTGACAGTTCAACAACATTCATTACGTTATTTACGTTGTTGAAAAAATCCTATAACACTTTGCCCGACCCGGGAATTGAACCCAAGAGCTCAATGCTCAGCTGTATGCTTGCGACCAACAAGACGGTCAATAATGTTTATTTGTTTAAACAAATATTTGCGTCAATGTTTGTTTCAGATTCCGCCAATTAAGCTTAACCCAATTATATTGGTGTTTATTTCCCAGGTTATTCGATACTTAAATTCACAGTACAATCAATTATAACCACTCAACTGAATATTGGAATAACACGGGAGCAAATATTGTTATTGATTAAATAAAGGTTAATAGGTGCTCCAGTATTCCCGTGGGTGTAGTAAATGCACGATATATCGGGCAACATGTTGCTATTATGCATTCTTGACGTCATTCTACTAAGGACATACTTAAGTTTACATTATGAAATTGTTCGTATAAATATGCTCCTAAAATTTGTTACGAATAAGTAAAAAAGTGTGTGTGTCATGTCCGACTCATGACAGGAGAATTTACTGCATAATTCGATTGTCTTTGAATAAGCAATAGGCAGAGAGAGTAAATAAACGCATCTCTTATAAAAAAATAAAAAACAAAAAACTCACCCTTATATAACTCGAATGAAACAATAATTAGATCATAATTTAGAATAGAATTATTTGATTATTCTATTCGTAATTTAGACTTGCCTTTGCGATTTAATTGGATGCAGTAAAGTGCATCACACGGCCGAAATATCTACTTGTGGCTTCACGAACCTTGTTGCCGTATGACCTTACTCAAATGTCTTGTAACGCTAATAAAACAAAGTTCTACAAATACATTATTTTCTTAGACGTTGATTTACTGTTCTGCGTAACACCTGAGTTGACTACAGATTTTCTGCCTTGAACTGTAGGCGAGCAATTCAAGGGCTTGTCCTGTATTGCACATAAAGTATGTTTATTTTATTTGCTTTCCTGCTGTTACAATTTTGTAGACAATATTATTACGTTGAACTATTGAGTAATGTTTGGATACTGTTAATTATACATAGTTGGATATATAACAACGATCAAGTTTCATTTGTGTAAGATAATTTTGACCCAATTTGAATTCATCACTTGGCAATCAGATTGGTGGTTATAGATTTTGGACAGAATTTTTTGATCATTCATTCATTGGGACCTTTGTTCCACCTATTGCTGAGTATAGGCGTCCTCTCTTTTGTGGCATACCTCCCTGGTCTGTGCGAGTCTCATCCAAGTCTCCTCCGATATCTTCGGTAGGTCATCCACCTAGCTGTTGGTCACCAAAGTTCCTTCAATAATTATTTGTTACCTACCTACCATTGAACAATACCGCTCTCGAAGTCAATGTCGAAAAGCGATAGATGATATCTAAGATGGAACTAACCAAAAACTTCAGATTGTAGAAATATGTAGATGCACCATGTGCTTATAAGCAAACAGGTATTTTGTCCGTCCACTTCATCCTTCAGTCATTTTGCAACACCCATGAGAATAAGACTCCAACATTATTCGTCAATCCTTTAGCTTTTTCTCATTTCAAACTTAATACAACCAACTACGTGATGTCCCTCCAGATAACGAGCGAGCAACTGGTAACGATCTTCATAAACCGCGTCAAGGAAGTGAACCCGTTCATCAACGCTGTGGTGGAGGAGCGATACCGAGCCGCAACAGAGGATGCCAAGAGTATTGACAGACAGATCGAGGAGGCCAAGAAGAATGGCTCGTTCGAAGAGCTGGTAAAGGATAAGCCGCTGTTTGGTGTGCCGTTCACTGTGAAGGAGAGCTGTTCGCTCGCCGGTGAGTGTTTGTTGGTTTTGCAAGATTATAGCGAACTGTGTGTTCCGATGGCCTAGACAAAGTGACATTCTATCAGCGATAACGATGATGGAAAACGCAAAAATGTATAGGACTGGCATAAGCTATCGAAAAGCTTATGTCAATCCTGTTGAAATTCGTTGTAGAAATACGAAACGCTTTCGAAGCGATTGTCACTTGTCTAGGCCCTCTGTTGTGTGACCGTATGGGTAGAAGCGATTGATCCTATGAAACTGAATGGTATTATGAGACCAATTTGATGTTATTGCCAGCAAATAACATAATGTCTGTTCCAAAAGTATTTCATAAAAGTGTAAACACACCGTGGTCAAGTAAGATTCTTACGCAATCGCTAAATAAAAGGAATTAGTAACACATTTACACACATCTGTGTTTAGAATGTTTGAACTTTATAATCTTAACTTTTTCTAACAAATTGTATGAATACAAGACATTGAAAAATTGTGATTATAAAATTAACCTTAAATCGTCAAATGCAAAACATTTTTAAAGTTATTTTATATGCAAATAATTGCTTATTTGCATTATAATTAACCTGCGGAATAATTGATTATTTGCATTTTAAATAACTTGTAGATGTTTTGTTTGGATCCAAATAATTGATTATTTGCATTTTAAATAACCTTAAAGATGTTTTGCATAGTTGAGTGCTTTGAGTTGACTCAAAGCACTCAAGTTGTAAGTGGCACCGCTTATTGGCATCCACGTGTACAGTGGCAAGCACTAATTGTATCATTTAGCAACTTTTAAAAGTTATTTTTTCCTACTGTATTGATTGTAATTTTATGTTATTACGAACATAGTATTTTGGAACCCATATTATTATGAAATAGGTATCATCTCAAAGTTGCAATCTTAATCCACGAGAAAATCGTTATTGAATTTTGTTGAGTGTACCTATACATATTTTTGTTCGTGACTGTACGTTTTCTGATCCATTTGTTAACATAATCATCACATCACATTTCATTTTTAGGACAGACCATATCATTCTTATACCTTTGATGGCCCATAGCGAACGGCGACTGTCTGTATCCTAAGGGGCCGGCCACACAGAAGAGACGTGAGACGAGGACGGGACGCAGACGCGGCAATTTGTATGCAGAATGGAAAAGCGACGCGCCTGCGTCCTGCCTTTTCTATACGTTTTGTCTGCGTCCTGTCTCACGTCTCTTCTGTGTGGCCCGCACCTAAGTATTGCGTACCTACATTTTGAATAAGATGAAAAAAAAAGAAACTAAGAATGGCAACGTCGCAATGGCAACTATTAAGGAAAATAATCCGCGTATTCTCAGGAAAGGATGCTAATTTTTTTCTGTGTGCAAACCTGCATAATCAGTTCAATCATTTTGACACTTTATCAACATCCATTGCGTTATTTACACTGTTAAGAATTTCCTTCAAAATCCTTCGGATTCTGAAAGTCGCATCTTCAAACGCCTTGTATACTATGTCATGTCTTCCAAATCTCTTTTCAGGCTTGTCAAACTCAGTGGGATGCCTCGAGAACGCAGGTCGCCGCGCCACCACAGACGGCGGCGTCGTCAGTCTCGTGAAGAAGGCGGGCGCCATCCCGCTGCTGGTGTCCAACACGCCCGAGCTGTGCCTCGGCTGGGAGACTACCAACCTGCTGCGCGGGACCACCAACAACCCCTACTGCTTGAATAGGACGCCTGGGGGATCGTCTGGGGGTGAGGTGAGACGGATTTTAGATAATTATGTTTTAAGAAATCGAAGAGAAGTTAGGGAAACCTTTGCCCGCATGGAGGACGGAAAGTATCCTTTGTCCTAATCCAGCTCATTGACTATCACCCCTGTGCAAAATTACAGTCATCCAAATACATTGTTCGTCAAGAAGGCGTGAAAAATTAACAGACAACAGACTTATTTTCACATTTATAATAATAGTATGAGTAATCTGATGGATGGGGGGATAAACTTATCCCCAAACAACGAGAATATGAATCTGGATGAGTTTGTGAGGGATAAGTTAAAATAAATTTGAAGTGAATCATTATAATGTTGAATTTATTGAAGAAGAGCGATGATATCATTTAAAAACCCCGATTTATAGTTGTATAAGGATGCGAGATGTCAAAAGGTACAAAATTAAAAAATGTCTGAGTAAAAACACCTAAAAAATATGTTTTGGTATGTATGTACACCGTTCACTATATCTTGTCCCTTGACGTCATGTTGGTATTGGTACGATTGCTTGTCAAGCTGAGTTTCATTACTGATATTAGAGTCCACAAGTTAAATTAAATTTAAAATTTAAAAAAACCCCGATAAAAACAAAGCTTATAATAAACGATTTTTTTATACAAAGTTATTTTTTCTTTATGCTAAACCCGAAAAGGGGTCATTGTACTCATCATTTTGAACAACTTTTTTCTATGGGACCAACATTGAAATCGCGAAAAAAATCTGCTGTTCCATACATTTTTGTTCACTTAAATCGACAAAATGTATGGAACAGCTGATTTTTTTTGCCGTTTGGCAGCTACGATGGCGCAGACAGACACACAGATACACACGTTAAACTTATAACACCCCTCTTTTTCCGTCAGGGGTTAAAAATGGCGACTGACAGAAAGTGCTACTTACCAATTGCGTCACGGGTCAAGTTTTAATGAACGTATTGTACAAGACGTGGATTGTGCAGTAAAGCTACACAGTATTGATAATTTACACCTCCGACAACGTAATAGTCCTAACTAATGTTTGTCATATCTACTATGGCAGTGCTACTATATTTACACGATTCTATATATACCTACATGACGCAATACTTCCATTTGGAATGAAATGACATGCTAACTCCAACGCCATGTAAGCAGAATTTCGATCATAAAACCGTGCCTGTTTGTTTTAGGTCCATCATGTAAACAGGCTCTATGGGCGTGATGTTATGTTATGATAAATATTCAAAGGTTTTGATGTTTTCGCTCACCAAGAACCGCACCCTAATTGCGTAACACACTTTAAAACACAATCTGAATGCTTTCTAAGGATATTGCTAATCCATTGCTTCATAATAATACAGGGTGTTTGGTGCATCGTTTGCTTAATGAAAATGGTGGGTAGGAGGGGAAATGGGATAGCATTATTACCCCTCCTATCCGCCATTTTCATTTGGCATACGATGCACCAAACACCCTGTATATGTTCGAAAAAAAAATCTACTCAACAACGTAAAGAACACAATGAATATTGTTGAACTGTCAAAATGAAACAGTGTGATTGATCGTGTGTGAATTAGTGGTGGGACGTACATAGAGTCTCACCGACCGAAGTTGTGAAATAATTGATTCGAAAAATCCTTAAATGTGGACAGCACTGTTTAATCTAACTAATATTATAAACGCGAAAGTTTTTAGTATGGATGGATGGATGGATGGATGTTTGTTACTCTTTCACGTAAAAACTACTGTATGGATTTGGATGAAAATTGGCAAACAGATAGTTTATAACCTGGATTAACACTTAAGATACTTTTTATCCCGATATTCTCACGGGATCGAGACTTACGCGGGTGAGACCGCGGGGCGCAGCTAGTATAATCATAAATCACAAACATCTTGATTCTAACAAATTCAATGTACCTATCATTTTTCTCAGAAAATGCTCTAAAAGCGCAGATTGATGAGCTAAGCTATTCGCAAACGAAGACAGAACCCTTTTCAATGCCATTGTATCTGCGTTCCTACTCGCTAAGTGGCAACTCGTACCTACGCGTTGATCATTGTCAACAATTATTTAATGTTTGTTGATTTTACGACTTTGTAGAACTCATCATTGTAGTCTGCAGGAATTGTAGGTACCTACTTATTGTCTTTGTTGTTTATGGCATACTTAAGAGTGATGTAAAATAATTGACTAGGTACTTAACCTTTTGAACGCCACAGTCGGGTATAGACGACAAATGAAAACGTGCGTTTATTTTATTAAAAGTAGCTTACTATTACGTCCACAATAATTTTTTAATGACAACTCTTCGTATCTGAATATTCCTAATGCATAATACTTATAAAATTTTGAAAAAAGATTTTAATTGATATCTATCGATCGATAGTTTTCTGTCCACTCTCGCGCATCCCTAAGCAACAGCGCATAAACAGTGTAAACAGTAACCTGTACGCCACAGTCGGGAAGATACGTCAAGCGGTGACGTCATTAGCGCTACGGGAGACTGCTAGTGATTTCCTTCATTGTTATGATCGGTGTTAATATTAATAGCGGCATTATTATAATAACATAAGCAACATCTACGTAGGAGGATGACTTAGAGGTGAGTTTTCTACTTCAGAAGACATTACGAGTGCAATCGTGTATAAACGGAGCGTACAGGACGCGAATCAATTGAAGTGTGATGTTTTAAATTTACCTCCGTTACATTTTGACCAACCAGGACCTAGCGACCCACGAAATGCGGCGTTCGGAAGACGCATCGCTTTTGAAATAGATCGAGTGCCAGAAGAGAAGCGTTCAGTAACATACGTCAATTTACTGAACCTAATTCGAAAAGTGCGACAGCAGAAGGACTTACCTATATGATTTATATTTGCCGAGTTATGAAGAGTCAGACTAATTAAAAGCGGATGACGTTACGAATGGGATTAGTGATGTACCTTATTAATTTTATTTAAAAAATATGGGACGAAAAGCAATGACTATCGATAACTTATCGATAAGATGTTGGAATCCCTATTTTTTTTTGTAGGTATTTACGCTGAATTTGTTGCTTGGCGTGGAAGGGGCGCCCCGCCGCCGATGCGTTTACGCTCTGGCGTTCCAAAGGTTAACATACTCATACATAACATTGTTTAAAAGTAGGTAGCTGCAAGTAAGCTGTTGCTATACCAAATAGCTTCTTCTCTTCGATCGTTTTATACTTGTATACCTCCTACTGAACGGTCTGAAGTAGCTAATACGCAGTGAGCAGTGAGTTTCACCAATGGCACATCTTAACCGCGTTCAAAAGCTGTCAGTTTAAAAATCGCCCTAAGTTCCTTCTATGTTTGAGAAGATGTTTTTTCCTGGAATGGTGGACAGTTCCGATGCCCACTGCACGCGGCAGTGCTGCAGTGGGGTTCGGAATCATACATTTATTGCCGCGACATTGCAGTCGTGCTCGGAATGTAATCTCATATAAACCTATAGAAAATTAATGAGGACCAGCACGCGTAGCATGACCACCATAAACGGGTTTTGTCGACGAAAGGATAGACAAAATGACTCATTGTGATTGTTTATCTGTCATTTTATCTATTCTTCCTTCGACAAAACCCGTTTCTACGGTGGTCATGCTACCCGTGCCGTAGTGACGCGGCAGAGTTACCTACAGTTCTAGTCCAGTGACAGGCCGTGTGCCCGCAGGCCGCGCTGCTGGCGTGCGGCGCGTCGCCCTTCAGCGTGGCGTCGGACATCGCGGGCTCCATCCGCCTGCCGGCCGCCTTCTGCGGGGTGTTCGGCCACAAGCCGACGCCGGGTGAGTCATTGCGATTTCATGATTTATTTCTGTCGGTAGGTTTATACAAACACACGTCAAAAATATTTAAAAAAGTACCGTGAAACATGCCAACTTTGCCCACTTTTTTCGAATAATTACAATTTTAATACGATTTTTCTATGGAGACGTAAGTATTTTCCTTCATTAAATACAACTGTAAGATCATGTGCATGTGTTAGTATAGCTAAATTTACTATTTTTCAACATTTAATTCAATATTTGTTCGATTTTGTTGGCGGGCAAAGTTATCTGGACTTTTACCCAACTTTGCCCACATTGATTTTTGACGCAAATATGTACTCTATGTACTGGTTTTTATGTCATCTGCATAAAGGCCTTTATGCAGATGACATAAAAACCAGTACAATAATTTTGGTAAAGATGGCGTTTACGTAAGGAATGTAAACGACACTATGAAAAGTTTCTTAGTAAATCAACTGGGACATGTTACCCTGACATTTTTTCTCTTTTCCATACAATCCACATTTCACGTTTTAAAAATACTAGGGTTGGCACATGGTACCTTTAAAATATTCTGACTTTTTTCCTTTCTACAATTCAATATAATTCAATTTTCAATAATGTGATTGTGTTTAGGTAAATAAAAAGAAATATGTTTCACGCTCATTACCAGTAAAAGAATAATAAAAAAGTTCAAATTATACGGTAGTGTGGAGCAAGTACTCACTCAGTACCCAATAACTAATGTCATCTTTGAATTTTATTAATTAAATACCTAATATATGTTTAAAAGTTAATAAGCTCAGCAGTAGCCATAAATTAAAAAAGATATAAAATACAAGGTTTCGTAACGTGCTAACCCTAAGCCTTTTTTGATGGCGGGCAATGTTGTTAATCGTAGGTCGGAACATTACTGGATAACTTTGCCCATCATCATAACGTTAGCTTTAAAAGACCCTGAGCAATGACACTAACATTATTATAATCTACAAATAATTTTCTATTACATGTTATAAAGTAAATTACCCTGTGTTTTCGCCATCTCACAGAATATACTTTTAAATTTGCACAAAAATTTGCCCGCAATAGCACGCACCTTACTCGACGAGTTCCAACAAGTTACTAAGCGAAGTTAGCAACAAACACGATAGTCAGTATTGCCATACATATAACCTATTTTCCACCAAAGTCAATCAAAGTTGCCATAATATTAAGATATTTTTGCAAATCAAACATATGCTTAAAAGTCGTTTTGCGGGCAAAGTTTCCCTTGGGAACAATGTTGGCATATTTCACGGTAGATGCTGTTTCCTATCAGATTACTAACAAACTAAGACGTCACAGTCTCTTTTAAAGTCCAGTTATAATCTCGGTCAGATCGTGTAAGGACCATGTAAATTAGTGGGATGAAATGTTTTTTTTTTGAGGAAAAATCCACACATTTTTTATTGGACCTGTCCGGTTGGTGACATACCTACGATTCTTCTTTTTCTTCTAAGTACTGCTTCCAGATACCATAATAAGCCTAAACAAAAAAATACTTGAGTACCTAAGTACCTACTTACTATAAACCAGCCCATGAGATCATTTTTTTTATAGTTTGTCATCTTCTCTATTTTTACTGGGGATCACGTTGCTCTAGATACCTACCTACCTACTATAATCTATGTTAAATGCTAAAATTCAAAACACAATAAAATGCAGAAATATTTTTCAAAACGGACTGGTAGTTCTTAAGATTAGCACGTTTAAACAATCAATCTGCCTAGCCTTTTTCCAACATGTTAGGGTCGGCTTCCAGTCTAACTCTATGCAGCTGAACACCCGTATTTTACATGGAGCGACTGCCTATCTGACCTCCACAACCCAGTAACTGGGTAATACGATACCCCTTGGTAAGACTGGTTGTCAGACTTTCGGGCTTCTGACGACCCGTAACGACTGTCAAAGATCCACGAATGACAGCCGGGACCAACGGCTGAACGTGCTTTCCGAGGCACGGAGAAGTCTCGGTATGTAAAGATGGTCACCCATCCACCGACCAACCCCGGTAAGCGTAGCTTAACCTGATGGATCGACCCCTTCGGCTGTTATTACCTACTTAGCCACGAGCTCCTCGCGTTCAAACAAACAAACAAAAAAAAAAACTGTTCAGCTTTATTATTAGTAAGTACATGTATAAAGATAATTAAACTCTTCCAGGAGTAATCTCGATAGAAGGCCACATCCCAACGCTAAGCGACGAAGACTTCCCGAAGTTCCTGACCGTGGGCCCCATGACCCGCCGCGCAGAGGACCTCGCGCTGCTCATGAACATCATGGCTGGACGGGATAATAAGCTCAACTTGGATGACCCTGTCGATATGAAGACTGTTAAGGTGTGAAGTTATTCGGACTTTTATCATACAAACTATTCAGATAAATATATTAACACGATACAAATATATAAGTACTAGTTGCGCCCCGCGGTTTCACCCGCGTAATTCTCGATCCCTATCGGGATAAAAGTATCCTATGTCCTTCTCCAAGTCAAGTTCTACTACCCCTGTGCCAAATTTCATCCAAATTCGTTCAACCGTGTTAGCGTGAAGCGTAACAAACAAACAAACAAACTCACTTTCGCATTTATAATATTAAAATACTAGCTTCCGCCCGCGGCTTCGCGCGCGTGATATGTCGATAAAAAGTGTCCTTCCCCAGGATGCCATCTATCTCCTTGCCAAATTTTGTCGAAATCCGTTCAGTGGTTTAAGCGTGAAAAGGTAACATAAAGACATAGTTACTTTCGAATTTATGATATTAGTTTGGATAGTTAGGTACTTAGGATAGTTAGTATAACATCTGATATTATGATAGGTTATAATATGTGTATCTCTCTAAATGGAAATCTCTCGTTGAAACAAATAAATTCTAAGTATCATTGCAACCATAGCGACAGAGGTCTTAGGACTTTATGTTATCATGTCTTATGTCCCATTCAAAATCAAAATCAAAAGTCATTTATTCAAATTAGGCTGAGAATCAGCACTTTTCGAACGTCAAAATTACATAAGACAGTCCCCCGGCACGCCCACCCTTCACCACTTCCTAGTGCTTTAGCTGGGGAGAAGAAGTGGCGCAACAAACTCCTCAGCAGCACAGCTGTCTGTTTAGTTAGAAAGAAAATTATTTTCTTACTTTTACATTTTCTAATGAAATTTGTTTTGTTTTTGCAGGTGCACTACATGTTCGAGGCAACGAACTCTGTAGCACTGTTGAAAGTGGACAACTGCATAAGAAATGCTATTCGTGACGCCGTCAAATACTTGGATGAGTGTGGTTGTACAGTTAGTGAGGTAAGTCCAATACTTTTTTGAATAAAAAGTACTTATTGAAAACCATTGATATATTATATATGTCAATGTTGAAAACCAGAACGCGACGTGTTACCACACCGAGCGCTGGACGTCACTTTGCGTCCAGCGCTCGGTGTGGTAACACTTCGCGTTCTGGTTGGCAATTGGTCAATCGTCATCCTGAGGATGCCTCGTTGAGAGGTGAAACACGTGTCGATTTCTTACAGGGTTTTTTAGGACTCTTGAAGAATAGTCAAGCGGAATAGGTTACTAAATATATCTACGTCTATTGTATTTTATAATGGATTTCCGCAAAGTCACGCCTGAATCAATTAACTACTGAAAATCATTCTGATTGTTAAGCCATGAAAACTAAAAATTCTTGAGCTTTTCTTACTAACTTACTTTTACTTGTACTTTTACTGTTACTTAAAATATTTCTTATTTTAAGTACCAGTAAAAGTTTAATTTGACTTCATTCCTTATCTACTTCAATCAAATCAAAATGCTACCTTTATTTTTATTCACTTACGTAAACTAAACAATCTTACAAAATCATATTTTTTTTATTCTGTTACAGGAAAAATTCAAAGATTTAGAAGACTCTGTCGAAATATCGGTGTCCGTATTTTTTTCGATGAAGGACATTCCGAATCTTTTGCAAGATCCCGCCAATCCGAAAGTAAGTGCCGCGAAACGGAACGCTTCCATTTTTTTTACAATGTTGTCAAGAATATTATATTATTTTCCCATATTTTGGGGTAATTCGACTACTGATACTTTTCTTATAAAAATTTCCACAGATACATAATATTTTGTCAAAATATTCAAAAAAAAATTTTTGAAAATTTTTTTTGTTTATTTTCAGCGCGATAAAAGCTTAATCGTGGAACTAATAAAATACATGTTCGGTGGCGGTTCGCGATCACTGCAAGGACTGAGCTTCACTCTTATAAACAGAAGTCACTTGTTCATACCCGACTCACGGAGAGGTTACTACAACGGAAAAGCGAATCAACTACGTGAACACATGCAGGTAAATATTATTATTATGACAACATCGTATGGACCATGATACAAAGGGTTGTTACATTTATGCCACAGTTAAGTGTTTCAAAAGTTTACTAATACTACACTGTATTATACCTAAAAAGTAAGTGCATTAGACTGATTTCAAAAGATTTCTACCTTCGGTAAGCCAGTAGTCAAAATATGTCCGTTCTAAAAAAAAAAACATTTTCACCTCACAAGCTCGGAAAGATTCTTTTTGTCATTCGAAATCTGCGTGCAAAAGTGCATTTTATCCGCTAGCGTACAAAGAGTTTTTAAAATTCGAACCTTTCTATTCAACAATTTTCTATGCCGGGTCCACTGATAATGCTTCAATACATATTTCATGTCAGTGCGCCAACCTCATTTTTAGAAAAATCACACTGGCCAGCACGAAAAAAAAATCGCTCAAAGCGCCTAAAGATGTTTTCACTATTTTATATAATTTTCTTCTCTATAATAAATTCACTTTCCACCATTTGGGTTTATTTAGCAGTGCAGTGTTAGTGCAAGCGGTACATAATGCTAAATTGAGCTTTCTTCCGGAAAAAATGCGCGAAAAGTACATAAAAGCTTAGGTACAATATTTTTGTTCAATGCATGGAGACACCTAGCATTTTCCTCGCTGTAGTGAGGTGAAAAGTTGGGTGTTTCGCTCGGCAGCAAAGTTTGCAGCCTTGCATAACAAATAACTATTATTTTATTTTTTATACTGTGCTATTTCTTATTATCACATTATTTACTGCTTCGCTGTCGGCATAGTCAATGTACATTATTACAACAACAAATAACCGATGGAATTAAATCATTTGTATGTACACAAAGATATATCAAATTTTAAGAAAATGTCCGATATTCATAGTATAAATACCAGGAACAAACACAATCTTGCTGTACATCGCACTCGTCTCCACAGAGAAGGCAACTCGTGCATGGGTCAATGTATACGCTTTTACAACAAACTTCCCATTGATATTAGAAATTTACCCATTAAACGATTTAAAGGCTGTATTAAAACCAAACTTTGTAAAAAAGGGTACTATAAAATTGCGGATTATTTAGAAGACAAAAAAGCATGGGATTGAGCTGCTCGCTCTGCTAAGCCTTGATAAAACCCTAGAACTTGACATTTTAATTATTATCTAAAATCATTACAATATACCAGTTTTATAAACCTACAAATTGACATTGTTGAATATTTTATACAAAATGACATTATTACTTTGTAAAGTATTATTTTATTTTAATTATTGTGAATGTGAGGACTATGTGGATCATTTTTATTATCTCCTCTTTCTTTAGTTTTAATCTGGCAGTTTGAGTACTTTTAGCGGCCTACCCAAATGTCCTTTCTTTGGTATTGTTCGTCGAGTCGTTGAGCTCCTTAAGCTCTGAGTTGAGCTCCTCGGTTACTGACAAATGCTTGCACTGACTGGACAGGTCCGCTCAAATCTGTGTGGTTCTTTCCTCAAAAGACCATTTCAGACTCTAATCTATATGGTCCTCATATGGCCTGACCAAGATTATGTCTGGACCTTAAAAGAGACTGCGACCTCTGAGTTTGTTTCGGCCTTTCTTCTCAGAGTAGTCAGATAGGAAACGCCGACCTCATCTAGATTATATATATTTTTTTAAATATGCCGTGTAAAAGTGATTCTGATATCCTATTTACAGAATAAACAATTTCATTTCATTTGTGCTCGTGGTAAAGAGGAATTTAAAATAAGGGATACATGGGATATTTTTCTTTTGCATATTTTTTGGAAAGACCATAAGGTCTTTTATATGCTATTTCAAGGTTATCCATTCGTTATGGGACACCCTGTATATTAAAATATTGTTTCATTCACTACAAATACTGCCATCCACGAAGACGCGCCCAAGTCCGCTCTGCTATGTACTAAAGTACAGTTGCGGAGTGGGGCGCGTCTTCGTGGATGGCACTATTTGTAGTGAATTAAACAATATTAGCAGTATCTATAGCCTATTTATTATGTTTTCCAGAAAGTTCTAGGCGACAACGGCGTGTTCATCTACCCAGTGTTCATCAGTCAGGCTCACCATCACAACCAGGTGTTCCTGAAGGCTTCAGGCGTCATGTACACGATGGCCTTCAACATTCTCGGCATGCCGGCCACTACTGTGCCCATGGGGCTGTATAAAGGACTGCCAGTTGGCGTACAGGTTAGACAAAATAAAATCTACAATTTTTTTTTTTTATTTACAATCATTGTTAATATTTTTATCATACTGTATAATGTGCGAGTGAGAATTAAATAACGCTATTTCTAATCTCAGATCAACTTCTAAATCGAAATTAAAAATTGAATAAGTTAAACTAAAACATTATTTGTTTTAACTATAAATTCTGGGTCATTTTTTATCGCAAGAAATACGACCTCAGATATTAATGATTGTGATAACCTGGGACAGCAAAAATATTCTAGATTTCTTCACATTCTTCTTTAGATAGATAACGCAGTGTTAGCATTGTAAATATTCGAATGAGATTTTAATTGGGTTATGTGTTTCTATTGTTTCAGGTAATAGCAGCGCCAAATCAAGACAGACTATGTTTAGCAGTGGCTAAACAACTGGAAGTTGGCTTCGGTGGCTGGAAACTGCCCCAATAATATACCTAAGTGAAACATACCAAATACGTTTATAAGTTAAACAAACCACATGTATGGCGTGGTTTATCTTTTTTACCAGAAAAATAATATAGAATTGTAATAGAAAATTTCATATTACGTTATTCTATCTATTTTGTACGTAAATGTATGTGATAGTAAACTCTATTCGTCATAAAATATAAATAAATAATCGGGTACTTGACTATTTTTGAAATTGTTATACCTAAAAAGCTTTTGAAATGTAATTTTCTATGTTTTTCCCGTTAAACGGACTATGACTCTATGTGTAAGTACTATTAAGGAGTGTTGTCTTTACAAACATTTTGTCTTTTTTTATACATGTCAGGGTATTTTTTTATTACTTTTAATAAATAAAATAGTCGAGCACCCAATTTCTTTAGCTATTCAAATATTATCTACCTATATGTCAGTTTGTTTGTTTAATGAATCTGTTTGTTATGTAGTTGTTTATAAGTCTGGATTTCAATGTATTTTAATGTTTTATTTATTGAAAACGCATATACTTTTCGAATTATTGTTGTAACTTTAAATTTTCTAAGCATGTTATGTAATTACATTATAATTAATTTATAAAAATCTTGTATAGTTTGTATGTATGCTGAAAATTTTTAGATGTTATTATAAGCCTACTTATATACCAAGGATATACGTGGTAATGGATGTTTTATAGTTACTTGGGATGGGTGTTTTAAATTATTTCAATATCATGTTGCATTCCAAAATTTTAATTAAATTATGGTTTTATAACTTATTGCTGTGAATGTAATATTTAGTTGTGAATTAAATATTACTTACATAATTCTTGTAGATTTATAAGTTGACTATTGTTCGCACGCTCTTGTATTGTAATTGGCTATAGCGAAACAAATAAATGAAGTGGTGCGAGTCCCGTTGTTTTATTATTTTCGAACCAACCACTACTAACACAATTCAAGAAATATTTTATTTTTCAATGCCTAATTTATTGGCAACACTCAGAAAATGTAGAGCGGCCTAGTAAAAGAAACCATTTTGAGCCGTGGTGTCTGTATAATACTTGCTTGTCTGTATTAGCATAGCATAATCATGCAGCTTATTATGTTCAAGGAATATATACTCACCTACGGCGAGATTATGTTCCCACTGCTGGGACACAGGCTTCCTCTCTTCTGTCTGTATTATAGGTTCATGAAACGGCATGAGAAGTTTCATAAATAGTACATACTTACTCTATTTACGAAAGTTCTCATCCCGTACGTACCTAACCGTCATTCGGATATACAGTGAATTTCCTCATTGGCTTAATGCAAAGACATTTAAATATACTAAAGTCTAAACGGATTGGACTAATAAACCGGGACTTTGATACGATCACCGCCAGATGTAGCTGCGCCGGGGCCAATTCGTCACCTCACCTCACTGTGTGCGTTTCTAATTTGGTCCCTTGCAGGCTGGCAACTCGAATAATGATTTCCATTCGGATAAGAATATTCCTTTGTTGATATCGATCATTAGTCATTACAACTTAAAACAATAAAATAAAACTGAAATCTGTTATTAATATAATTAAAATATTGTGGCGGTATCTACATCGCCACATGCGAACTACGCATCATAGACCTGACGTCAGACAGACGTCACATAAATCCTGCATCGCGCAATTAAAGTTTACCGTGCAGTGGACATATATACGAGAACCCAACATCAATCGTTGGGCAGTTGCCCGCCAGACACAACACCCGTCTGGTTGGAGGATCCTGCCTTTTCTATGGAGTATGAGTGAACTTTACACCCTGTTCCTCATACCCCTAAATTGGTGACCCCGAATATGAACGTCAACGCAGCCTTCGTGCAACTACTCCAGCGTGACGTCATCATCATCACTCCCGCAAGCTTTCAGTGAGGCGAGTCACACAGCCAAGCCAACACCCGAGGCGTCAACGGGTATCCTGACCACCAGCATGCAGCGAACGCGCATTCCTGGTCATCACCCTCAGCCTCATCACCCCGACCCACTGGGGAATCACCTCAATCACCTCATCACCCCGACCCACTGGGGAATCAACTCAATCACCTCATCACCCCGACCCACTGGGGAATCAACTCAATCATCACAACCGCCGCAAACAGTTCCGACCCACCGCGAACAATGCGGCACCCGGTTCCAACTCACTGGAACCACAACTGGCACTGGCAAGCATCGCAAGATACAAGACTCAGCCCACTATCGACCTCCGGTCTCCGGAGGGGAGTGATGTGGCGGTATCTACATCGCCACATGCGAACTACGCATCATAGACCTGACGTCAGACAGACGTCACATAAATCCTGCATCGCGCAATTAAAGTTTACCGTGCAGTGGACATATATACGAGAACCCAACATCAATCGTTGGGCAGTTGCCCGCCAGACACAACACCCGTCTGGTTGGAGGATCCTCCCTTTTCTATGGAGTATGAGTGAACTTTACACCCTGTTCCTCATACCCCTAAAATATAATCAGGAATAAAGAAAAATACTGGGTGTTCCTGTTATTCTCGCAAATTAAATTATTTTAATTAAATTTGCCAGAGTAACAAAAAGTAATTTTATTGGAGGAGTGGAATCAACTCAAACTAATCAAAATAGGTAATTCTTTAGTTCTTTACTCTGTATTTTTCAATAGATGCTAAGAAGAAGAATAATAATAAGATTATATTCGTTAGCATGTTCAATTAACAAGGTTGTTTCAAGGTTATTTCGTATTAGTCATCTTGTTACGTCAACAATAGTATAAATATTTATTCATTTATATCATGTAATACGCATTGTAGCTTTTTATAAATAGAATTGACATCATAATATTACACAATATTTTGAAAAGATCGTTAGAAATACAATTTAGTGGGTAAATTAAAAACATTTATGGCAACACTAAATAACGACGTTCTTTCGCGGTGCGTGCGACATGACGCGCCGGTGAATTTTATTATAAATTTGACGTAATTCTTCAGTGCATATCTCGAAAATAAGGTGAACTATTACTAATAGCGTTACATAAACAGTGTTCTAGTGAGTGCATGTGTAAATAACCTGTAATATTGTGCTTGCAGACTTCACAATGGCCGATCAAGTCGACTCAATGTCAGATGCGGAGCTGCGAACGAAACTAGCCGAGCATGGGTTCCCAATAATGCCTATTACGGCGTCCACAAGGAAGTTGTTGGTGAAAAAGTTGAAATTAGTATTAGATAACAAAAGCAAACCTAGAACTAGCGTCGATAACAAAGCCGATACAAGGCGGTCGCTCGCACGCTACTCGAGCGGCGAGGAGTCCGATTTGGACACAACTACGAATGCTAAAGAGAAACGTGGCCGTCGGGCCACGACAGGCGGGGCAATGTTGCCGCCCGCAGCAAACAAAACACGACGCCCGCCTCCTAAAAAAGGTTCTCCCGCTAAACGAGACTCGGACAAGGGTTCTGAGTCTGATGAAGAAAAGCCGCCCGTGAGAACACGCGAAGAAGTGGAAACAGTAACAACTCGCACTATTAAACGCACGTACGCGGCTAACGATCCGGACGATTACGAGACGGGCTCTGATAGCGACGTCGACGGCGACAAGAAGACGTCTAGTCCTTTCCGGAGCAATTCTAGGTCGAGCGATTATATCTCGAGCACCTTACCCTCCGTCGATGTTAACATCAGCCCCCCAAAGACATCAATCTTCTCTCGAACACCTACCTTACCCACTAACTACTCATCTACATATTCATCTGGCATGACTTCCTCTGATAATCTCAATTCAATACGCTCACGGTTGGGTTTGACATCTTCATTGGCAGACCGTCCATCTACTATACCCACATCTAACTATAGCTCAAACTATACAACAAGTACTTACCAGCCGTCTACTTCTACTATTGATGAGGTAGAATCTCCATATTTAAGTAACTTTACTAGGCGTCTATCTGCACTTAAATCAGATCCAAAACCCACATCTTACCTTGACCGGGACACAAATAATGGGAGCACTGTGCTACCACGTAGATCGTATATCACTGGAGTTAACCGGTCTGATGTTGTGGACTATAAATCTGCTACCGACAAGAAATTTTTAAAGAACAATCTTGTGTCCCTTGCTCTGGTTGTGTTAGTTGCTCTTTTTTTTTTTTGCTTATTTTTCATGTATATAGTTAAGAAAAATGATATCACATCAGTGGCGGATGATCAGAACAGTGTCATACCAATCTGTCAGTTGAACATACCTGGCAACCGACCAGGGATCAACTGTGTGCCTAAAGAACAAGTCAGTTATGCAAAAGATCTTCTTAAAGTCATACATCCTGAGTTAACAAGTAGGATAGCATCATACAAATGTGGCCAGGCAGGAACTCTGCCTTATCTCACTGAGCGAGAAATTATTGACATTGCTAGTGCTAAGGCAGAGACCAATGATGTTAGCCAATGTCGCACAGATCTGAATAACTTACAAGTTCTTCTGATAAGCAATCCGCGTTGGGGACTCAATGTTGTCCAACTGAAAAGCCTCTACACTAAGGATGTAGAATATTCTCCTATCAGCTCCACAGACTTGATTGTCCAACAAAGAAATAAAGGCACTGTTGCTATCACCCTCACAGATCCATCAACACCTCTTTCTTGCTTATTTATCAACACTTTATACTCTGCTGGGTCCAGCCTTATTATTGTTGCCCTCCTCACTTTACTAGGCTTAGGCCTCCAAAGAGCTTACAAATATTATATGATGTATCAGAAGAGGAAAAGTGAAGAGATCTACTCTATGGTGGAACAAATTATTGATGTGATATCTCAAGAGACTGAGGATAGTGGAGAACCATACATATCTGTGGACCATGTGAGAGACACACTCATCTCGCCGCAAAACAGGGAGAAGATGGCGTCTGTCTGGGACGCCGCTGTGAAGTTCATACAGAGGAATGAGAGCAGAGTACGCATGGAGGTGCAGTCTGTTGACGGAGAGGACTGTCGCGTCTGGAGGTGGATCTCACCCACCAGCAGCCCAAAGCGCAGCGCCTCATGGCAAGGACAGGCTTTTGAAACCCAGGAAGGCTCCGTCAACAACCTAGTGGTCTCCCCGACACCCTGCCTCAAAATACGACACATGTTCGACAAAAACGACGACAACTCTTTATTGAGGGTTAAGATTCAGGATGCTATTTTGGAAAAATGTGACACGCATTGCAACATCTTGCACATCGACATCGATAGGACGTCGTGCTGCGTGTACGTGAAGTGCGCGTCGCCGCAGGACGCGGGCGTGGTGTACCGCAGCCTGCACGGCTGGTGGTACGAGGGCCGCCTCATCACCGTGAAGTACCTGCGCCTGGAGCGCTACATGCAGCGCTTCCCGGCGTCGCCCGCGGCCGGCCCGTACCTGGCGCGGCACGCGCGGCGCGGCGCCTGGGGCGACGACTAGGGGCACTTCAGGATGTTAAACAAGTGTGTTACGGAAGTTTTAGAACTTTACCTGTAAGCTTCGTTTATTTATTGCGAGTAACTTTCAAGGATTGTTGTCTGCAGTTTAAGTTGATTTTGTTGCATTTTCTTCTGGTCTAGAAACTGATGGATTAATTTGACTATGGCATGGGTTAATGTAATTGTAAAGATTGCATGCGAATTGACTCCAAATTAATCAGCCTTCGTTTTCTAACATTTTCTCATAATAAATATACTGCATAATAATTTTTCATTAATTTTTTGTTTCCATTAACCTCATCTTGGATTTGTACAGCATTGGTAACATGAAAAGATATGTTATAAAAATAGAGTCATAAAATATTTGGTTTGTACGAAGTCTTGCCTGAATACGTCAATGATTGTAATATATTGTACCTGTGTTATATTTTATTATTATAATAAAAAGTATATCCAAAAATGGGCTGTGCCCCATACCATGTACCAAGCTTAAAATCCTTGTACTTGTCAATTACATTTTTTACGACTTTATAGTCACTGATCTGATTATTTTCCTAATAGTAAGGTGCTGGTCTTAACATAAAGCCTTAGATTGGAAGGAAAAATGTTTTTCAATAGTTTAAGCATGTGAATTTAATCCGCTCTTTTGAATTGTTGTAAATATTTGACATCACAAGGTTCATGTAATTTCTACTGTTTGATTTATGTTACGAAGTTTCAAGGGCATAAATTTGTTACTGAATTTACTGATGTTTTGGAACAAATTGTTTAAAAATGGTAGTTTTAAGTAGGACATAAGTTTCATAGGATATATCCGACGCATACACACATTTGATTTATTTCTCTTATAATTTGTAAGTTTTCGACGCGGCAGCACAACGCGAGGAGACCTAGGTGTGTTTTAATTTCGTATAAATTGACATTTTGTTCTTAAGTATTTCTACTAACTTCACTGTTCTTAATATCTAGTTATTTTTATGGATTGATTTTCATTTTTTAATAAATTGATAAGTAAATTATTTGTTTGCTTTAACTCTCCCAACATTACAACTGTTTGAAGACTTCAGCAGGGAGTTCATATCTTAGACCCTTTGGCCTACTCAACAAGAAAATATACTTATTTTACTTGAACATAAAAATTAAACATTTATTAAAAGTGTAACTTATTCGAATCCATCACATACAATATTTTTATAACACTAATACTCCAGGGTCTGTGTGAGTGCCTGGTAGCATCGCCACTTGTCGGGCAGGTAGAAGGGCTCGAACACGTGCGGGAAGGGCCCGTCCCAGCCGGTCACGCGCGAGACGGGAGCCTCCAGGTGCAGGAAGCATTCCTCCTGTAAGTAGAAACCATTTGGTGCAATGAAGGCAGTAATAGCCTAAAGGTGAAGTCTTCGATGACTGATGCTTGATATGAAAATGTACTGATGTGGTCTCTGAAATCACTGCAGCCAGATATAAACAACAGCATCGAGACCCCAGCCTAACAGGTAACTTGCATCTGGCGAGCGTGAGGGCAATAAACCCACAACTTCTATGTGAATCTAGTATTAACGCAAGCAAATTCAGCTAAGATGGACTAGCTAACAACTCAGCAGATAAAATAAGGTTACAGGCGGCTCGGAAATGAGGAGAGTCACTGCGCAGTAACAATTTCGTGTGTCAGCGAGGTTGAGGGGTGGGGTACTGCGCAGCGAAAAGATAATTTCCGAGCCGGCATTAAGTTTGAATCGTACTGTACACACCTTATTCTCAAGGCAACAAGTATATTAGAAGCGTCTTACTGCTATAGACAAAAATTTGCTATCACCAATCCGTCTGCAAAGTAGTCTGCTAAGACGCATTCCCTATATTTTAGGGAGTTCACTGTTAATGAGGGGAGAGGTTTCTAGGTTTATTTCATGATGTTACCTGAATAGTAGCGGCCAGTTCAGCACCAAACCCTGACGTCAGAGGCGCTTCGTGAGCGATCAGACAGCGACCAGTTTTCTTTACGGACTGGAACAAAACCCAAGTTAAAGAACCCGCTTATTTGAAGACAACGACGACGAAAAAATGTAGATCATTTTCATGTTTCCATAAAGCAACGAACTATATGAAGACGTTGCCATGGCCCTGTAGGTTGTTCCCAATGGTGTGGAGGTGCTTTTGGTGACTCATTTTGTTCTAATCGGCATGCTCTACAGGATTTTACTTTGTTCTCGATATCTCTATCTATATTTTTCCGTGGGACAACCAGGACGGGCGGTAGAGGACTGATATGTACTGGCCACCAAGTGGCGACGCAAGCTTTATGGAAACATAAAAATGATCTACTTTTACTGCGTTCTGGGGACGTGTTAAGCAAGATATCCTTACATTATTATAAAACAAAGTCCTCCGCCACGTCTGTCTGTCTGTCCGCGATAAACTCAAAAACTACTGCACCGATTTTCATGCTGTTTTCACCAATGGATAGAGTGGTTCTCTAGTAAATAATAATTAAGTTTCCAATGGCAATAGAAAATTGGTTTTGGAAAACAGAGAGTACTTAGGTACTAATTCTAAATAAATTAAAAAAAAAGTCATCCTAACCCCAGGACAAAAATGGACGCGTAGTTTCTCTTCAGCCATCTGTGCTAATTCTAATAACATGTGAATCTGTGTGCCCCAGCCTATTATAAAGGTTCCTGCCAGGGTTGCGGGAAAGTCCTAAAGAGATACCGGGACCTTGGCAACAGGCAACTGAAGGAACACGGGTGGGTTTTAGTCAGTAAAAGTCTGACACGCCCTTCTGCTACGCCCAGAGTGGGAGAAGTCATTAGATAATTTCACCTGTTATAAAGGTAAGACAACTTACATTACAAACAGTATCCTCATCCCAGGGCAGGATGGACTGCAGGTCGATGACGTCACACTTGACACCTAGCTTCTCTTCTGCCATTTGTGCTACTTCTAGCAACACGTGGATCTGTGTGCCCCAGCCGATTAGTGTCGCTGCGTCACCTGTAAAAAAGAGATTTTTATGACATCTATTCAAAAAGAGCTAGTTTATTCTTCGTAAACAGGGACTAAAATAGCTCTTTAATCCCTAGGGACTAAAAGTGATTTGAATTTGGAATGTGGATTAGTCCAATCACCAAAAAGATAACTCACGAACATTGTATGAACAAGTAACAGGTTGTATGTTATAGTAAACCGCACACAAGCCATATAAAAGCAAAGTGAACTTTACACCCCGTTCCTCATACCGTGTCTGGCGGTCTACCGCCCGACGATTGATGTCGGGACGTTGTATATATTCTAGTCGCGCGGTAAACTGGGAAGCAAGGGATTGCGCGATGCAGGATTTTGCGTGACGTCAGTGTGATGCGTAGTTCGCATGTGGCGATGTAGATGTCGCCACAGACCAAAGAAAAAGCCAGCAAGGCCAAACTTAAACCTCTCACATTCCGATCCACCTTTAGGGCTAAGTTCTGCCAAAACGATCCATCCCACAATTTTTCGATAATTTATTTGGTGTATATAAAAAAAACGAATTCAATATTTCAAATGTGGTATATTACTACCCGGTGAAAACAGTCCAAATCTAATGCTTAGATTTCAAATTAACCAGCATTAACTATCCGAAATCAGTAACTTCGGAAAAAGGGGAAGTCTTTGATGCGGGTTGGTTCGTTTTTGCAGAACTAAGCTCAGAAAACTACCTCTTTGGTCTAGTGGTCACAAGCCCTACTGCTGAGCATAAAGCCCTGGGTTTGATTCCCGGGTCGGGCAAAGTGATATTCGATGTTTTCATCTGGAATTTCTCAGCAATTGTCTCGCCCCCTATTACACAGGACTTGAACGGAGAAATGTCGTTATACCAACTGTAAGTTCACCTCTGTCTAACCCTTCGGGGATTACAGGCGAGATGTTATGTTATGTAAGCTCTAAATAAACCTTCAAATATCTACCTTCTCTCAAAACCTGTGCCTTCCCAAGAGGCAGGGTATAGTCTTCGACAGGCACCTCCTCACTGGCTGAACGGTACAAGATCTTGGGCTCCAGGAACAGGCAGGGATCCCTCTCCCTGATGCAAGCCAGAAGTAAGCCTTTGGCTGTGATTGGACCGCGGGGTACTACCACCTGGAAAATATGATTATATTTTTGTAGGTACCTACTTAAATTTTTTATGAACTTGCACACTTTGTGCATCTGTCAATTTTAAAGGGTTTAAAAAAAAATTACACTCGACAGTTTGGTCTTTGGTGGTCGAGGTCCTAATCTGTATGTATAAAAATGATACAAGAAAAAAAATACCGCTAAATCACACATAATCCACGCTCTATCGCGAAATGAGCGAAGGGTATCTCCTCCCTCTGCATACCTTCTTTGGGAGTACAAGCGTTAATTATGGTTTTCATACTTTGGTAAATCAAACAGCCAATCTACTCGCGGAAGATTAAAGTCAAGTAGCATCAGCCCCCAGTACACACTGTACACAGTGAGCAGCTCACCCTGAGGCCGGGCACGTGCGCGAAGAAGCCCTCCGGGCTCTGCGAGTGGTACAGGCCGCCGTGGCCCACGGCGCTGCAGGGCGTGCGGATGGTCAGCGCGCCGCAGTCGAACTGCCCGCCCGAGCGGTAGCGCGCCTTCGCTGCTTCGTTTATTATCTGGAAGTTCAGAACAATTATTATCTTCTACCTATTAAAAACCTAAAATTCATTCATTGATTAATGCACAGCCTAAACCGCTGGGTCTAGAAACATGAAAGGAGATCATTTATTATGGGCAAAATTATAAAAATGCTGGCCAAATTCCTTTTGCGCAAGAGTTACACAACAGTGGTAAAGAGAATTAAGGATTTTAATGTTTATTTAAGGAGCTTGGCCAACATGACTAAGTATATAAATCACTTTATAAGGATTTCTTATTAGAATACAGCATTTTAATACAGTTCTTATATGAGTTACTATCTTCTATGAATACCAATCCGCACAAGTTTATTTATATTATAATATAAATAAACTTGTGCGGATTGGTATTCATAGAAGATGTGGAAATGGATAGCTATAGCTATCCATTTTTAAATACGAAGTCTCAACTAGCAACCACAGTAGGTATTTTGTTTTGAATGCTATTCTAACACAATTAAAATTGTATTCTCTATCTCCTTTCCTTTCATAGTAATAAGAATAAAGGATCTTATCAATCATGCTTTTCTCTAGGAACATAATGTTACAAACAAAGTTGTTTACACACAGTAAACTATGACGTCAAAGTGTAAAACAACAGCATTTAGTCATGTTCTACTATTAGTGCAATCAATTGAACACGTGCACATGTTGTTTACATGATGTATACAAGAGCCCAGTTGTTTTCGTCAACAGTTACAATAAAGACATGAAATCGTGTGATAATGTTCTGTACTGTATGATTATGACAAACTAGCTACCCGCCCCAACTCCGCGCGGGTAAATTAAAATATTATTTTTTTAAATAAAAAAAACTCAATGAGTACACTAAAAACTGTATGCTCTTGAACGTACTGACAGCCGCGGCGCAGGTACGTTGTACGCAGACATGTGTCCTGGGTCTGGTTGTAGAGCCGGCATAGATTTTTGCGCAACGCGTGCTCTGCTGTGCAGAATTACCTGCGTGTTACAAACAACTGACGACCAGCTGCCAGCTGTCAGTATGTTCATGCATTACAAAATCTTCTCTGCCCTGCGCTGTGTGGACCTGCGTCACCTGCGTCTCAGTATACGCTTAGCCTAAGTCATGTGTACAGTTTGTGTAGTCATGTAGTGTAATACTTTTGTGGCGGTATCTACATCGCCACATGCGAACTACGCATCAAAGACCTGACGTCAGATAAAAATCCTGACGTCACATAAATCCTGCATCGCGCAATTAAATTAAAGTTTACCGTGCAGTGGACATATATACAAGAACCCAATATCAATCGTTGGGCAGTTGCCCGCCAGACAATTTACCCGTTGGAGGATCCTCCCTTTTCTATGGAGTATGAGTGAACTTTACACCCTGTTCCTCATACCCCTAAACTTTCAAGTTCAAACTTTGAAAATAAGCAAAAAGATTAATGAAATACTGCATCCAGTTCAAGCTTGCACTCCTCGCACCTATTTAAGAACCAGATCAAGCCTAATAACAATTTTCAACTGTTTTTAAAATGTTTTTATTGTTAGTCTATTATTGGGTACCACAAACCTGATCAAAAGCTGGGAATATGTAATCAGCAAACTGTATCTCGGCTATAGCTGTGGCGCCGGCTGTGGCCAGCCCAATGCCGAATCCTGCGATGCCTTGTTCGCAAAGCGGTGTGTTGAAGACTCTGTCTTTACCATACTTCTCCTGGAAAATACAGAATAAATTTTGGTAAATAGGTATAATACTGTTTTTTTTTTTTACATCTTCTTTGGGACTTCTTTTTGAAATGCAGTCAAACAGAACAATATGTATATGTATACCTGAATAATAACAATATATTGGTGCAGGTGAAATAGTCCCATGTTAACTTATGTGCTCACACCACAGGCACACATGTAAAGAAACTGCTAAAAAATGAAACAGTTTCTTTCCGAAGATCAAACAGCAGTACCGGGAGTATCTGTACCGGGTGTTGGACCCAAAGATACGCTTTTTTATGAGAGCATTCTAACACATAGGTCTGTTATACATAAGTGCTAAGCAACCTTTCCTCTTCATCAATTTGTAGCTGTGGTTTATGCAGAGAAGCAAAGAATAGGAAATAATAGCAGGCATTGCTGAGTATATGGGTCTCTCAACAAGTAGGTAAATAAGCCTAAATAGTCCAAATTCAAGGAAATTATTACAAAACTAGGAAATTTTTATTAGCATATTATAAGTAAGATTTTGGTGCCTGTACTCTTGCATATAGTTCCACAGATGCCAACAGGCGCACAGTTCTGATTCCTTATTTAAGATTTTAATAATGATTCCTTACCTGTAACCCTAGTGCGCATCTGAACACTCCCCCAAACGCCACATCTTCACCAAACAGTACAGCTGTCGGGTCAGTCTTGAGTGTGAGGTCCATCGCATTGTTGATGGCCTGCATCATGTTCATCTTGGTGGTCTCCCCTGAAAGGCGGTTAACCAACGTCTCGATTAAAATAATAATGTTGTAAGAAAGATTATAATTAAGTAATGTTTTGACTGTCAACCCAAATATGAACCCAAGCAGGCGCTGAAAATTCAAAGACATGTGACATTCACCATCCCGCACTGGGCCCGAATTGTGGAATTGTGGACGGTCCACTCCCTCTCACAGAGACTTGGCCTGAGTCCCAGCAGTGGGAATGTTATAAGCTGATTATGTAGGAACTTCTATATGCTTTTCATATTTGTCTGTAAGTATCCACATTGTTCTTCTAAACCATTTTGCCAACAGATTTTGATGAGGTTTTCACCATCGTTTAGAGAATTTATTCTGGAACGTTTATGTGTATAATACTATAATATTAAAGTTACATATATCTAAGTCGTAAAATCCGTGCGAACCAGGAGCGGTCGCTAGTAAATAATAAAGCATTGGGAGGTAACAATGCACTACTTAAGTAGGAAACTAATTTTATGCTATTACCACATGATTAAGGTTTTTTATTCTTGTGGTATTACTATAACGATTTTTATTGTGTTATAAATAATGTCAATACATTGCTGATACTGTTTTCAATCACTGCTATCTTTTATGTCTTTATCTTGTTTCTATACAATGGTAACAATAACCTTGACCAGTAGAATATGAGTAATTTATTTAAAATGCAGTTCATTTCGATCATAATTATATATAAGGTAAACAGAAGAGACTTTATTTAACTAGTTCGAAATTTACTTTTAAATGTTTCTGTTGATACTGGGCAGTTTATAACAACTTATACTTTTGTTATTCAGTTAATGCTATTCCATACGAATAATCCCTTACCTTCCACGGGTTTCTCATTGTCAGGATAGTAAATAAAATGAGAAGAAAGTCTCTTTGTACAATCATTCACATTTTTAATTAATTTCACAAACAAACCGCTGTTTTTCGTCACTAAACTAGCCATTTTAACGTTATTGACGACGTGCGTAGAGCCCCCAGTGGAAACGATTAATACATTAGGTAATACATCTTATCTACAATTGTAATTAGTTGTGCTTTGATTAAAATTCGTTGATAAGAGGTCGAATGACGAAAGGCGAAGCATCATTCTTGTTTTCATCAGTACAACTTGACGTTGGTGAACGATGATAATGTTTTTGTTACGTGTATTTCTTTCCATTTTAAACCTTGTTCGTAGCAAATAAGGGATAAATACGCTAAATAAAGTTTTTAACTATTTGAGAACTTGAACAAAACTCTGACAGGACAGGACAGAGCACTTGTTGTCAACTTGTCACTGTCAAATTACAAAGCTGTCAAGTTTGACAAAATTAAATGGACGCGTTCGTACTGCTGCTATTCTTATTTTGTAAGTATACATTTTTTTACGGATTTTGTTGGAATTTCATAAACTTCTTCGTTATCGCTCATGACTTCACCGTAGTTAAACGAGCTGAAAAATCTCAAATCTAATTATGATTTAGGATTTAAACGATTCGTCATCCACTTGGCGTAAATGCTAGCCGTGGTTATTATTAAATTCAAAGTATGTACCTAATGTCAAGTTATTTTGTAGGTAGATAGGTCTAAAAGCAACGTTTGTGTTCTATTAGTCAACTATTTAGGGTGAAGCCAGACGAGCGTAATTTTTTGAGTTGTGAGTCGCGTAATTTCTGCTCGGCAGAAATTCTGTTGAGCCGCCAGAAGAGCGTAATTTATTCAGTTGCTTTTCAACGCTTGTACTGGGTGTTTGTGTAGTGCAATGGATGGTCCCTCGCCCCCCTCTCGCCGCGAACTCAATTCGGTCCGATTAAACGCGTGTGAGTCGGCAGACAACAATAGAATGTACTCTGTGGCAGACAACTCATTTTGCGTCGCCGTGTGAATCAAATAGGACTTTAGTATGAAACCGAATGCAGCAGAATTTCTGCGACCGAAATTCTGCGACTCACGACTCACAAAATTACGTTCGTTTGGTCTCACACTTAGTCTTCGCACCAGATTTCAGCAGATGGGTAGGCAACTGATATACCTAATCGTTTTTGTTTAGACCTTACTATGTAACTAGGTACTGTATGATTGTACTATCAATCTTCGTAACACGTACAGCTTATCAGTTTGGAACAGTATTTAATTTTGTGTGTATAAATCTGCTTGTAGTTTTTAAAGGCGATATATCGGCTGTAAATAATAATAGAGTTGCGATATTTAATTAAAACCGTATATTTAAAACCCGTTTCCACGCGTATATAAAACTTTATGAAAAATAAATTAAATATTTTAATCTTAATTTTATTGTCTTGCATGTCGCATAAATATTTATTTTATTTTGTTTAATTTTTATCGCAATCATTGATTGCGAGATCAGATTCAATTTATTGTAACGACATTTTATTTTTTGTGTAAGCAAGCACTACCTACCTACATAATTAATTTTATTTTTTATTTTTAAAGCCATTTTCTTTAACACTCCGTAGATAGATTTGTTTACTTTTGTTAATGAGTTTTTTTGCTTTGTGTTACGAAGCTTGAGTGGCGTATTTTCTCTTTTATAATATTGTTGTACTTATTGATTACCCATTACCATATTACCATAATTGGGCCGTAGGTTACGATCTGAATAGGTAATGAGAATGAGAGAGAGAGAAAGAGTTTTTAGGGTTCCGTACCCAAAGGGTAAAACGGGACCCTATTACTAAGGCTATGCCCGTCTGTTTGTCCGTCCGTCCGTCTGTCCGCGGCTTAGCTCAAAGTCTGTTGGTACTAGAAAGCTGTAATTTGCTAAGGGTGAGACAAAGTGGAAAAAAAAGTCGTATTTTTTATTTTTTTTATTTTACCTCCGCCTCCCTTACACGTAACACGGCTTGGTTTTTTTTTTCTAGTCAATCCCATGGTACGGGATATCGTTGGAAAGTTCGTTTAAAAATAATGTGAGTTTGCGAAAACCATTTTTGTATTCAGGGATCGGTTTGCGATTTTTGTTAGAGTCAAGTGTGCCCTCTACCAGCTAAATACCTACACAATTCACATATCCAAAACCAACTGGTTTTGGATATGAAAAAATTCACAGCAGTAGCATTATTTAAACGGAAAACTATCAGCGCTACGTGGGCTCCACAAGTTACCGAGTAATAATCGACCAACTTAAATTTGCAGTTGCAAAAACATGTTCTCCCATACATTTTTTCAACTACAATGTTAAGTTTGTTGGATAAATTCATCCCAACTACGGAACTCTTCATTGTGCGTGGTTCGACATGCACTTGGCCGGTTTTTTTTTGTTAATTAATGTAGGGACCTACCTACTTACTCACGAAGTTTACGATAACGGCCGTTATTTCTCAACAGTGCCGCTGAGAAAGACCATTATCGTTTACTGCAATGAAATTAACAGATCGGCACCTGTCACTAAAGGGTACTTAAGATGTGTTATCACAAGGGCAAATAGTGCTGATATTTTCCTCAACCTGTAGTGGTAAAAGTAACCTCTTTTGTTTAACACGATACTTGTCCAGACGAGGATTATCTACCTACTTATTGTGATTATCTACCTACTTATTGTGATTTGGACGCCCAAAGCACAAGCCGTTGGTCCCGGCTGCTCAGACCAAATAAAAATCCGGCCAAGTGCGAGTCGGACTCGTGTACGAGGGGTTCCGTACCATTATCTATAAAAACGGCAAAAAAATCATGTCTGTTGTATGGGAGCCCCTTAAATATTTATTTTATTCTATTTTGTTAAAGCGGCAACAGAAATATCATCTGTGAAAATTTCAACCGTCTAACTATAGTGTCTAACTATAGTCTCTAACTATCACGGTTCATGAGATACAGCCTGGTAACAAATGGACATACAGACGGACGGACAGCGGAGTCTTAGTGATAGGGTCCCGTTTTACCCTTTGGGTACGGAACCCTAAAAACCAAGACGGAGCGCTATCAACAGTGACGTGAGGCCGGTTTCGTAAATATGTACAGTGCACTTAGTGAGGTGTAGTTTGATTGTATATTGTTGTAAATGTGTGCTTGTGAGGCTGTATGCATAGAGCGGTGGTGTAGTTTTGGCATGCTGTTTTGTTCGCGGCGCTATGTCTTGGTTTTTTATTTGATCTGATCCCGGCTATTTGTTACCCCGGTTATTCGTAGATCTTTGACAGTCGTTTCGGGTAGTCAGAAGCCCAAAAGTCTGACAACCAGTCTGCCAAGTGGTAGGTATCATGTTACCCAGAAACTGGGTGGTGGAGGTCATATTATAAAAAGTATCCAGCTGCGGCCGGTTAGACTGGAACCCAGCTCTAAAATAGTTGGAAAAAGTTTGGGGTAGGCAGATTAATTGAATTATGTGCCTTTTTGGCCTCGCACAGGTCGTCTAAGTAGTTTGTTAGTTTTGATTGTTCTTTTATTATTATTTTTTTAATTTTAGTTCTTACTTTATGTTACTGTTGTACGTGTGCGTGTTGTTTTTCCTGTGCGTGTCCCAAATAAAATATTTTTCTTTCTTTCTTTCAAAGTATCAATGATAATTATAGTATCTACCTATTGATGTTAAATATTGTCTCTGCATTTTTTATACATGAAAAAACAAATCTAATAGTTAGAACAAATTTTATGAAGCGTTCATAGAATTCAGCCATCCAGAATCACTTTATATGTAGTAAGGTCAGAGTCAGAGCTTACCACATTACAGGTTTATAAGTCCAATATATTTCCTCCTTTAATCTTATAATCTATATTTCATAATAGAACTATTTTTATTTTAAATATAAGTATTAATGTTATAAATGCGAAAGTAACTCTGTCTGTGCGTTACCTTTACATTTCGTGCCACACAATAGGTTACTTTGAATCCCGGTACCTAGTAGATAGATAGATAAAACGTTTATTTGGTGCATACAAAAGACAACACAACATACAAAAGCACGGTTAAATAAGAACCAGTAATGTTCAATACCTGCTGCATACCTGCATTTTTGTAAAACATTGCGTTTTCCTCAACAATTCTCATCATCGCACGCAACATTCCTTACGTTTCCATCAAGTGAAATTATTTCTAGGGCGACATGTCCCACCTACTTAGGTGTCGGGGAACTTTTGTTATCGTACTGTGCCTGCCTCTATGTAAAATATTAGGAGAAACAGCTACGGGCGGAGATAGGCTCTAAGTAAGTAGGTAACCTATGCAAAAGATTCGATGATCGTGTTTTTATTACAAGGTTTGCGCAAAACCTGAAAATAGTTTGGTCAGAATAACGAGCGGAATCTCAATTGATTCCGCTCGTTATTCTGACCAAACTATTTCGATTGAAGCACTTTTTAATATAGGTCACATTTTTCAAAAAATCTTCATTAAAAAACGCATAAGCAACGCAAAAACGCAGTCACGTGCGCAAACCCGCCAAAATAGGTAAACAAACACAAATTGTTGTCGAGCTTTTATTTCAATGTAAATACGAATCTTCCAAAACTAAAACAGCACATAAAACTTTACTTTTTTAATGATTTTTTCTCTCTCTGAAATAGGTCAATTGAATTAAAAATCAGTTGGGGTGTCTGAGGTTTTGCGCATTTCGTGGTCTCCATCCTAAGGTCCAAGGTCCGAATGCTAGCTTGGTGCTCAATGGTTGAATGGCAATTCGATAAACTCTGGAAGCAGCACGATACTGCGTAACAGACGAACAATCATATTCTGAATCAATTTGAAGGATTTTGCTAATACATTGATTCATTTGTTCGAAAAAATTGTCTGCCAAACAACGTAAATAACGCAATGAATGTTGTTGAACTGTCAAAATGAAACGGATTGTGATTGATCGTGTTTTACGCGGGTGCGCCTCATAAGAAGCCAGTGCAAACCAGTCTTCTTATTAATTCCCAGGTAAAACAGTAAAAAAAAAGCGATAAAAAGGAAAATAATTCATAATTTTAAACTCAAACCATTTATATCAATTAAACCATTTACAGGCACTTTTGAATTGTCAAGGAGTCAGTCAGTCAGAAATATGAAGCTAGTTGCCCATTCCAAAGCGTAGTAGGTACCTATGGAGAAGAACAGGCAAGAAACTCCATGGACACTCTTTTAAATCAAAATATTGTTACAATAATATTGGTTACATCATTCATGTTGAAATTATACATGTGAGAACAATGTAGAAAGCACGTTAAAAGCGTCCGCAATTATAACATAAAAACAATTCAAAAATTAAAATAAGCCATGGCAGCTAAGAGATGACCAGTCACAACTGACGACGCCCGTTCACGATCATGACGCATGGATCAGCACCATTCAGCTCAACCATTATGAAGGGAGCTAAATGATCCAACACACGCACCACCATCAGCGAGACATTTGAGTGAGCATGACATTCTCAGCCGCCAGGGCACATTTAAGTCAATGATAGACAAATTACCCGGTAAATGGTAGCTCTATAGTACATAGTACACACACCTGTGCAATTATATAATACAAAGGAGATTGAGTTCATACAATGCAAAGATGGTCTTACAAGCTTCAGCAGCTCCAACAGAATTTTTAATGTTAATTAGTTAGTTGTGGTTGTGGAGCAGGACCAGCATTAAGCCAAGCATATTTATCAGAGATGTAATCGTCCAACTTATAATATGCCTGCCTACATAGTGTTCGTTTTATACAAGTTTTGAATTTCGTCTCATTCAGTTGAAGTATGTGGGGAGGAATTTTATTGTAACATTTTAAACAGTACCCCATGAAAGATGAGTCTACTTTAGCCAGTCTGAAACCTGGTTGAACTAATAGGTCCCTATTTCTAGTACTATAATTATGTCTATCACCTTTTTTACTAAAATAATTTATACTTTTAATAAAATAATTGCATTGGTCTTCAATATGCCAAGAACCCAAGTCTGTTTACATTTACTGTAAGAAACGGTTAAAACCAAGGCCAACTGATAACTTAATAATTACATATTTATTATATAACGAAAAAATAAAGCATTCGCTTTTAAATAGAGCTAACAAACACAAAACTAGTTCAAGATTAACCGACATGCCATTCACACAAACAAACATAAATACATATAGGAATAAGTATACACATATGAACAAAACTTGCCACAGAGTAAACGATACCAGTTCGGCAAGTCCAGATATTTTTAGATCTTAATGTTCTGGAGTTTTTAAAATGGTACGAGTTTTTTTTCTGGAACATGTGCCATCGTAGGATCTTTATTTTTATTGGTTGCTGACATCCGTTGGTCCTAGATGTGTTGGTAAAAGAAACAGCAATTAAAATTCTAGTTTGTACTTGAAGTTGTTACGACGACTGAAAGTATTCTCGTCCAATGACTATATTTCGATGTCGGGCAGCATGATTGTAGGAGTATCATGCGATTTAGAAATTTAAAAAAACACTCTAAACTGAAAAATAACTTTAATTTCGGAAGTCGGTGTCTTTGCTTTTCAATTTTCGTTTTTTGCCACCGACTTCCGAAATTCAAGTTATTTTTCAGTTTTGAGTGTTTTTTTTTGGAAGTCGGTTTTATTTTGTAAAAAGTTTTTTTTTTCACTTTTTAGTTGTGGTGTCTACCTCACACAAATTCGAACACCACTAGCTGATGTAAATAACAGTGAAGGAGTAAATGAATACATCGTCTAGATAAACTCTGTGGGTAAAATACGTAATATTGAAGCTAACTCAAAAACTACGCAAGCAAAGTTAATAAAATGTATATGGGACCACCTCGGAAGCATGACCTACCATACAAAAAAAGAATTATCAAAATCGATTCATAATTAGCGGAGTAATCGCGTAACAAACATACAAAAAAAAAACATACAGAAGAATTGAGAACCTCCTCCTTTTTGAAGAAGTCGGTTAAAAATAAGGAACGTTAGGGTAAAGTCGTAATTTTGAGCTGAGGGAAGACCTCTAGGTCATCCCTAAGTTCTTATGCAAACAACATCAAAATCATCAACCATCAGAAAAAAGAAGAAAAACTAAAACTTTTCTTAAAATACTTAATTCTCTTTCTTCATTTGGTCAAGGAAGGAAAATATCGTGAGGAAACCTGCGGGCATAAAACGGTCACATTAGCAATTCCTCTGTAAGCAATTCATTACCTGAATTTCCATTTCATTAGAAATTCCTCTAATTTGACACAAAAGCAATTCATAATGTGTGGACCATTTTACTGAATCTCCATAGAAAACTGTCAAACAGATGAATTATTTTGTAATATGAATTGCACGCAGATCATAAATGAAATGTCAGTTTGTGTTTTTTTTTTTTACGATGGTTCATAATATTTTCCTTTTATGATTCTGCCAAAGTGACTGTTTTAAACCCCCAGGTCTTATTAATATGAGTATGAAATCACCAACCAGTCCTGAACTAGCAAATTGTGATCAATGCTCGTGCTCGCGCCCAGTATTAGTCTATCTGACAATGAAGTTCCACTGGATTGATATAAGCAATGAAGGAGAGACATCGATAACCATTTCAGCATATATTGATTATTCAACCAACCCCAAGCTTGCACATAGAAAGCGTCTTTGTTTAACAACGGGTCCATATCACCGCAAAACGTCAAACAAACGAAGTTCAATCTCATTGTTAACACTGTTCTCATCTACACTGCACATAGTTGACGCATGCATAGATAGAGAATTGTATAGATTAGCCTATCAGCGTATACCTTGAGATAGCGATATTGTTCGACAGTCACTTGTAAACTGGTACTATTTAATGTAGTCGGGTAATAATACCTTCCAAAGAAATCGTATCGTGACAGCGGTTTTATAGGATCAGACAAAAAGTTTACCTACGCGGAGGTGATACAGCAAATATATTTCTGTCTCGTTTACTTCTGCTACTGGATCTAATAAGTGTGTCCTTGTCTCATTATTATTATTATTTAGTGACTTGTCTATTGCTTTACTCTGTCTACACGTACCTACATACTATACTCTATGTACTAGCTGTCACTTTTACTTTCGATCACGAGAGCCGCACGGGCGATGACTCCTGCGCAGCCGATATACAGGTATTTGTACACTGAGCTGTATAATCGTCACGCCTCATACAAAGGCCGTATTAATAAAACGCTCTCATTTAAGTGCTGTTGAGAGATCTCATTAAAGAATGGATGTGGCTACAGAATCTGATGTTGAACCTGATTGTAGGATGTCAAATGGATGAAATCTAGAGAACGTTAACATTTCGTCTGCTCTGTTTCAAAATTCTTAGGTGCTTTATGAATTCAGCAACCAACCAATCTCGAGATTGGTTCACAAAATGGTCTGAGTATATTGGACTGACTGAAGTACTGGCAGTACAAAAACCTGTCTTCTTGTTCACTGTAATATCAACCCGTTAAGTCCAGCTATTCTGTAACCATCTCACCGTGAAAACTTAGGTGAAGTGAGTGTGGAGTGAGCTGTCATTGTCATAGATACAACTGATGCTAAGGCAGTGACAGTTCACTTCAAGCTCACTTCACCTGAGTTTTCACGGTGAGACTTTTACAGGATAGCACAACAAGTTTTTTTATTCGACGATATTTTTCTTCTTCATAACTCAACGAGCTGACTTCTAGGACCAATCTGAGATCATAACAGCCGATCTTTATTCTGTAAAAATCTCACCCTGAAAACTTGATAACTTGAAAATGTGATATGAAGTGAGCTGTCAATAGAGTCAATGATGCTAGCATCACGTGAAATGACAGCTCATTTCACCAAAATTTTCACGGTAAGATTTGACTACATATGAGACACTGACTTATGAGACAGTGGTGATCGATGTTTTTCACCAGGGTATCTGCCTTTCTTAGTATACCAAGGGCCGTCCCAACTCCTGTTTCTGTTTGTGAACATACATAACAATATGCAAATTTTGGGAAGAAAGTGCTTAATTTGCAAATGTTTAGTTTTGGACTCATGTTAAAGGACAGGCTGCAGGTTGTAATGTTGCATTGGTTGGAGTCAAGCAAAATGTGTTTCGGCAGTTAGAGGTATAGTCAGTAACTCAATGGTTGAGGATTCCGGGTGAAGCTCGCTTCCAACTTCGGCCTGATCATCACTTATCATCAGATACAGACAGATTTTGTATGGAATATCTGTCAAAAACTGATCATTGTGAGACCACTGGCACGTTTGTAAATTAGTAGACTTGGCCCGCAGGTGAGATGCAGGCCAAGAGTTACCCGTTGTGGATAAAAAAAAACCTAGACTGGTTTTAAAAGCTGTCGCAAGGCTCAAAGACATCAAATCCTCAAATGACTGGAATTTCATGTATAGCCTTCAAACTAAACTAAAAGACCTTTTACTAATTAACTATTTAATGAACGATAAAAACCTGACCAGTCGAAAACCAGTTTATGTTAATTATCATAGAGATTGTACGAGTACCATCTGCCCGCAGGCCAAGCCGGGGGCAATGAAGAGTTAAATAAGAACATACTTCAGTTCTAATAGTTATATAAGAGGTCATTATTAATAAGTTTTCTATTAACCCGACCTAGAAAACGGAGGCAGATGTGTTATTATTATTACGATATAACAGTTTGTAAATAAATAAATGATAGGTTTTATTTTGATGATGTTTTTTTATAGACCTTCGCCCGCGTGGATGTCAGTTATTATATACTAAAACCTTCCTCGAGAACTACTCTATTCATCGTTCCGTTTTTGAATTTATCGCGAACAGGACGACATACAGACGCGGTGGAGGACTTTGTTTTAAAATTGGTAAGGATAAGGATTAATCATCAATTAACTCGTGTCAGAAGTGGAGGAAGTAGAGGTCTCGGTACATGACACGTATTAAGACTGCGATATGATACTCCGCCCGGACGATGAAAAGATAAACTATAAAGGTTAGTAGGTTCCTATTTTAAAATAAGTAATACCTAAGTGTAAAAGCCTCGGAAAAACAATAAAAGAAAACAAATAAAAAATCGAAGGTAATTTAATTTAAAAATACCTAAAACAAGCAGCGCTATTAAGTAAGAAAATATCTCAAGTTATTGATCCAACTCAATAATGAATGCGGTCGAGAATAAAAGAGTTCAACGCGTCGGCTACGAATTAATTTGCTACGAAATGCTACGCGTTACACATTTTGGAATAGTTGAAAAATCGGAAGTTTGATGTCTAATATTTAAAAAAAAATCATCAGAATTAAGATTGATTGATTGATTGATGTCCAGGCAAATCACTGTCCATTCCAAGGTTGCCTGGAAGAGATCGCGGATAGCGATAACGCCGCTCATTGTATATTTTGTAGTGTTTGTTATTGTTTTTTTATTATATATTTTTGTGGTGTACAATAAAGAATATATAAATAAATAAATAAATAAATGATTGTTAAAATATTAACGAACGTGCAATACATTTTGGAATTACCGAAACATGAAGTTTGATGTATAATATTTGAGAAGATTTCATCATAATAATTATGATGTTTGTTAGAATTAGAATAATATTTTCGAAGCAAGTTTTTAATCCTAATCCCAACCATCCTAACACATCTTTTATAAATGTGAAAGTGAGTTTGTTTGTTATGCTTTCATGATAAAACGGCAAAACGGATTTGGATGAAATTTGGCACAGGGGTAAACCATGACTTGGAGAAGGACATAGGCTACGTTTCATCCTGGATCGCAGAAGAAGTCGCGAGCAATAGCTAGTAATATATCTTTCATGAAGTAAGTACATAGACCAACTTTAAAAAGTTCTGTCGCGTAGTAGGTTGTAAGCCACTAACTGCGATATACTTATAAATACAAAAAAAAAATAGTGGCCGCTTCACTCTTCTAAACTACACCATGGATTTAGATGCAGTTTTGCACAATGTTTAGTGAATTTATTCCGGAAGATTTAATGAATTTATCCATTAATGTTTTTCTAAGATTGTACCACAGAAATCTCGTGTATTGACATGTCGCAACATTAGTAGTACTTAATAATTATCTGTCTAGTACCTTAATAATTATATCCATGTTTATAGATGTAATTTATGATTTTATGTGCAAATCTAATCCTTTTCCGAATAGGACCAGTTCCCTAGCAGGTTTCCGAGGACTCATCAACAAAAGGAAATGATTCATAGCCTCCAGGAAATGGGATAATAAACCTGTCCAGAGTTATTTATTATTTTGATCTTTAAACCTTGCACTTAAGTGCTGAAGAAATAGAGAGATTATTTCGTTTAAATGAAGGATGATATAAGCCTTTATTCTGGTCAGTTTTTGGCTCATTGAAAAGGGCATATTATAATACAGATAAAGAACAGGCATTCAATTCATCACACTTGTAATAACCTGCTTGTTGGCGATGTTTTTTCACCAAAGACAGTGGTGTTTTAAATAAGAAATGTGACAGAAAAGTTGAAAGGGAATCGTTTGTGTTGGTATGTGTATGTGATCAGAGGAGCAAATCTCGTATTTTTAAAACAAATTTGTGACGAGTTTTTGACTTTAAGAATTGGCCTTAGCGCATATGACAAAAAAAGACTGATCTAATAATTCCATCCGAATTCTATTTAATTAAATTTTGTATAATTCTATTTATTTTGTATAATTTTATTTAATTTTGTATAATTCTATTTAATTTTGTATAATTGTGAGTAAATGACCATGACCATTTCTGCCCTAATCGATTACAGCCAATTCATATTTATTTATCAATTCAAGTATCCTTCATTTATTCAAACTAGATTTAAGATAATAGTCTAGAGTCAATCAAAGCCAATGTTTAAAATTGAATAAAAATAAATATTATTTGTAGTTCCGGTTACATTTTCGATTTAATGGAGACAATGTGAAAGATTACAGTTCATTTCGTTCATTCAGTCAATGTGATCAGATTAGTGGTAGGACCTTATTATTGAGGTACATGAGCATAAACTTGAGCGGCTTCAAAATGTTTGTATAAGGTTCATATTCGGTTTGCGTAAATATGACCATGTTTCCGAATTTCGTGTGAAACTCAAGTGGTTACCAATCCGCCTTCGCCGGAATGCTCATATTCTTTCCCTTTTGTTTAATGTGCTTTTTTCCCCTCTCACCCCTCTGTATCTCAAGAATCGTTTCCAGTTTCTTTGTGACTCCCACACGAAATTCTTAAGGTCATCGGATAACTTAAAGCTTAAAATGCCTATGCATTCCACAACTTTCCTCGACAAATCCTTTGCCGTCCAGGCCGCTCGTTTGTGGAATGCATTGCCAGTAGAAATAAAACGCGCGCAGTCGATACTAGTGTTTAAAAGACTCGTTAAGGAACATTACTTGTCGTTGTGATCTTGTTTTCGTTACTGTGTAGTTATCTATAGTCATCATTAATTTTTCGTTGCTTATATACTTATTTCGTATGTATGTATGTATGTATCTATTATTATTTAGGATATGTATGTATATGTGTATCTATTTTAGTATATTGTAGACTTATTATTTGCACCTACGACAGCCCCATTTTATGTCCAGGCAAATCACTGTCCATTCCAAGGTTGCCTGGAAGAGATCGCGGATAGCGATAAGGCCGCCCATTGTATATTTTGTAGTGTTTGTTATTGTTTTTTGTTATATATTTTTGTGGTGATAAATAAATGAGATAACCACTAACTTCAACCATTAACGCACTAAAACATACACAAATAAAAATCACATAATTCGTCGAATATGAGTAGTATAAGTGACGAATTATGTGATTTTTATTTGTGTTGCATGTTGCTCCTCTTTTGTATGAATAGTATTTTTTCCGAAGCAGATTCTTGTTGTGATTCTTGATTTGTGAGTAAAAAAAAAATATCTGTCTGATAACACTGATATTAGTTGTCACTCGCTCATTCACTCATTTATGTCACTCGTCGCCATAGAAACCTACTGTTACGTTCAAACCAGTCCAAAGTTGTGCTTTGTGCGTGTGTTATTGTTTGTTTGCTTATTTATTGTTTATTTATACACTTACCCGTAACTTTTCTGCACATTTTAGATCGATAGACATATTCTTGAAAGCGATATCTCACTGTCGATTTTGTTTTCCTACTGTAATAACGATACGTGTCAGTTTATCGGTGAAATGTAATTGGATACAATATTGCGGTGCTGAGTTGATTGGAATCATGCATCAATGTTTCGGTGCATCAAATGTGTTTTGCGCGTGCAACATATTTAAAGACGTCCAGACATTGAATTATCCGTACAACTGCAAAACACAACATGAGGGTTGATGTTGTCCATTCTGCTGTCTTCAAAATGGTTATAATCTTAATGGTGCTGACCCACGCATCTTGTTGGGACTGACCGTCTCTTCACTGCCATGGCTTATATTTATTTAGGTTTTTGAAATAAATGCTTAAAGATTGAATAAAAAAGACGTACCTACGCTGTTTGTGAGAGATTTGTTTTATTTTCCTTTACACTGATCGCCTTACTAGTATATGGAATTATTCGATAAGTTACAAGCATCTGGTAGACCCACTTCAGATGTTTTTAACTATCCTAAGTCAGCCTCTCCACCAGAGACGTGCTTTGCGATAGAGATGTATTTAATAGGATCGTTTGATTTTCATAGCATAGTTTGATTTTATTCTGCCTCTCACAGTCTTGGTACATTTTAAGCTGGTCCCAGCCGGACCTAGTGGCGAGTTATGCCACATCATGTTGTTATTTATGTTGCTAAATCTAGTCAAGCCCTACTGGGTTACGCCAATTGTTTTTTAAATCGAAATTCGTTACTGAACAAGTTATGTATAAAACGCCTGACAGAAAACGATTAGCAATCAATCGATTTTTGAAGTGAAACGAATGAGCTATTTGCCAGGATAAGTTTTTTTTTTTTTGTTCTGAAATATACAAAAACCTTTAGTTTAAATTATAATAGAGGAGTTATTTCTAATCTATCTTTTAAATGCACAATATGTAGCTTTTGGTCATAATCGTTTTGGTGAGGGTATGCATGTATAGGGTGATGGTCATGGTTCTTTAGTTTTGTTTTGTTTTAATTTCATGATTGTCTCTTATTAGCCTATAACTTGTATGTTTGGTGTCTTACTACTGCTAGTGCAAGTTGGTGATTAATAAATAAATAAAAGCGGGTGGATACATGGAGAGGGAGTGAGAAAATATAGACGGATTGTGTGAATGGAACAAGGGCAGAAAAAAGAAGAGTGTCTCAGATTAATTGGAAGATTTGGAAGTACCGCTGTATGACCTACTTATCAGGTTTTGATTCAGTAGTAATGTTTAGGAGTCCTTTGATACCGTATACTTATAAAGAAAAAAAGAAGAAAGACGGAAAAATATTTTATTTGGCACAGGAAATAAAACAATAAAAACTGACCGAACCGAAAAGAGCGCGAGGCGCGGCGGAGACAGCCGATGATGTACCACCGTTACTCGGATAGCTTCGTGGTGTGGCAGTGTTCCTGCTACAAAACTAACATTAAATCTAACAAAATCATTTACAAAATTATCGTCCCCCAAGAAAATCTATTGAAAGCAGCTGGGGTCTGGGGTAGCGAAGATTATTGGCAATAAATCTAAAAAATTATTAGTGATGACCAGTGATCGAGGTTGAGCTAATGTACCTAAAGTTCAAAGAACAGAGACAAAAAAAGTGGAGACTTCCTTACGACTAAAATATTTTTTCGGGGCTAATGTCGGGATTTCGAAGTACATTTAGTATAAATACTAAAGGTGTAGATGTCATGAACTAAAATTCAAACCAACACCTCGACTTCAGTTGCAAAACAGTACTGTATCTTTTTTTATTTTCTTTCTACAGAATCAGGAAATGAATTCGATAATTGTTTTACTTTATTAATTTTGGTTGTACTTGAGTAATGTTCCGAAACCCGGGACATTATTCCCGAAAAAATATTTTGTCGTAAGGCGTCTCCACTTTGTCTCTGTTCTTTTTCGAACTTTAGGTAGATTAGCTCTACCTATTCCGATCACTGGTGATGACCTAAGATTGCTTGATTTGATTTATATGATCGACTGATGTTGCACCAATTTTTTTAAAGATTTTTATCATGCTATCAAGCCGAGGTGTTGTCTATCATGTTGACCTTATCACCACACATTCACGTCTATAAAGGTTAAACTAAATCTATCTTTCTAAACCATCATTATGATGTAACTCCTATCTCCTAGTCTGGGTGAAGGGGTGAAGTAACTTCTGACATTATGCCATTACTATCTGTCAGTCACTGACATTCTACTAAACCACAAAAGTCACGTGCAAATGCATGACCGCAAATCTTAATTTGCACATATTTTTTTTTTTAGTTTCGTCTAATAATGTTTCGAAACTGGGGTCTATTTATTAGTGTTTAAGTTCATCGTTTACGTTCATTTATATACCTATACGTAGGGTTATAACCAGGAATGCGCGTTCGCTGCATGCTGGTAGTCAGGATACCCATTGAAGCCGTGGGTCTTGGGTGGCTGGGTGACTCGCCTCACGAAAGCTTGCGGGAGTGATGATGATGACGTCACGCTGGAGTAGCTGCACGAAGGCTGCGTTGACGTTCATATTCGGGGTCACCAATTTAGGGGTATGAGGAACGGTTGGGGTGGGGTACGGTAGGGTGTAAAGTTCACTCATCCACCATAGAAAAGTTCGAATCCTCCGACCAGACGGGTGTTGTGTCTGACGGGCAACTGCTCAACGATTGATGTCGGGTTTTTGTATAAATATCCACTGCACGGTAAACTTTAATTGCCTGATGCAGGATTTATGTGACGTCAGGATTATTGTGTGACGTCAGGTCTTTGATGCGTAGTTCGCATGTGGCGATGTAGATATAGCCACAACACAAAGGAAAGTTTCTGCTTGGGTTCGAACCCACGACAATTAGACTGTCATTGATCAATTGAGTCAATTGGACAAATATTGACACTCTATTTAAAACTACATAATTTGTCTTGGAAAGAAATCTCGTAAATTAATTAAAATCCATTTGCGGAAAGATGTAAATGCAAGCAAAAGAAAACGAATGAACATCTATCGTAGCAAATGTATCTTAACCAAGGATTGAACTAATATATTATAAATATAGCTGGTATAGTATAAAAGAAAGATTTGCTGAATACGACCTTACAAAAAAGAGAGATATAAATAAATACTAACATAGATTTCTGGAAACTGCGGTTCTAAGGAAAAAACCTCTATTTAGGCTAAATACCTACGTAAACGAAAATTCTTGTGAAAAATGTTTCTAGTTTTGGTCGATTTCCTTACTTTTCTTCTATATTCTCAAGTGTGAATGAAACCTTCACCAAAACTCTTTCTCTTTCTAATTTTATTTGTAACATTCGAATAATAAATTGTGTTGAATTGTTGTTGACCGTTGGGGTAGACGTGTTCTTGAATGGAGACCGCGAGTCGGCAAACGTAAGGTAGGACGCCCTCAGGCAGGTGGAGCGTCGATCTTCGCTGGGTGGCTGGTAGCAGCTGGATGATAGCTACCGAGAATCGAGCTGAATGGCGTGCAATTGGAGAGGCCTATGTCCAGCAGTGGACTGCTATAGGCTGATGATGAATAATAAATTGTAGTCCTTATTTTCGTCCTTGATACCACCAGAATGGCGGTCATTTCCATACGTTCAATTGAATACGGTATTGGGTGTTAGTAAAAACAAATTGGACGTCATTACTTACTTAACTCGATTCTGTGTGTTATTTAAGTTTGACCTTTATGTTACGTTGCCAAACATAATTTGTTGATACGCTTCTAAAGGTGGGCACTGATTTGGAAGAATTAAGTCGATGATTGTTCGTTATGAGCTATTAATATTAAAAACCGGCCAAGTGCAAGTCGGACTCGCGCACGAAGGGTTCCGTACCATTATCTATAAAAACGGCAAAAAAAATCACGTTTGTTGTATGGGAGAACCCCTTAAATATTTGTTTTATTTTAATTTAATTATTTATTTTTAAAGTGATGTATAAGAAATATTCTGTGAATATTTCAAGCGTCTACCTTGAATAATAAAAAACAAAATAAAATCAATATTTAAGAGGGCTCCCATTTTTTTTTTTTGTGTTATAGCGGCAATAGAAATACATCATCTGTGAAAATTTCAACTGTCTAACTATCACGGTTTATGAGATACAACCTGGTGACAGACGACAGACAGACACCGGAGTCTTAGTAATAGCGTCCCGTTTTACCCTTTGGGTACGGAATCCTAAATATGATCGCCTAAATTAGTTTTTATTAGTATAAACATAACTAATGATAACATACCTACCATCAAACCTGTACTCTCCGAAGAGTTGGTGGAGGGGTGGGTGTATCTTAGTACAACCACATTTCGCCAGTTATGTTTAAGTCCCACGTTATAGGGGGCGAACCTATTGCCATCAACCAGGCACGAATCCAGAGTCTGGGCTGCTTCTGAGAAAGGAGATTGCCCAGAATCAAAACCGCTTTATAGTGTAAGAGTATGGCCATAAAAATATACTCATAAATTATAAAATATTTTTTTAGCTTTTCTTAGTTAATTTGATCAAAATCGTATGTGGGGTTAATATTTTGTATTTAATTAGTTAGTTATTCGATTATATGGCGTATTTTGGTGAAAGCTGTGTTGCCAATTTTTAGAACTTCCCTAATCGGTCTTATCGGATCACGAGCGGATGATGAGTTTTAAAAATAATTTCAACTATGACATTTTTCCTCGTTATTAATATTCTAACTTTTTATTAAAATAATACTACTCTACTTATTCAAATCTTTCTTTAGGTGGCAAACAAATCACTTATGGTCAGGATGATTTAAATTAATTGTTGATAACACTGTCGCGGGAAATGTGAAAGGTAAACTGTCAAAAGCGTCACTGTCAAATAAATCATCGTGTTGTTGTTGTGCTAATAAATAATTTATAATTGCGTTGTGTGAGTGTCCAGTGGATTGTGGATTGTGTAGAACGTTTTTACGACTACGGTCCTCTGTGTAGTAAATCAACAACGATTTCGTTAAAATGTCACGCTGTGTGAACTGTTCCCTTTCTTTGGTACATCCTCTACCCCGTCGCCAAGTCGGGGAGGCAACGGATGTAATCGTCAGAATTTTACAATCCTGCATTATTCCAGCAACGGTTAGTTCCCCTACATTTTAGTTAATAGGGCTACATTTAACTCTGTAGCTGATATTACAGCCTATTATTGCAATTGTTTGGTGGGTAATCGGACAGTGGGATGCTGTGCTCACGTTATGACCATTTTGTGGTATCTTAGTTGGGCTCAATTTAAGTCTGTTGAGCCGCCGGCTCCGTTTTTAGACGACATATTTTATGAATATGATAGTAATATAGACTAATAAATAATAGAATAATAAACATCTGTCGGGCATGCCACCGACCGGGAGAATCAATCCGACACATTATCTCCGGGTGTTCTCGTCTAGCTAACGGAGAGTACTTGCATAGACACAACCTTGTAGCCAGGATTATCCATCACCAACTTGCTCTGAAATACAGCCTTGTGGAATCGGAAGTGCTGTACTACAGGTATGTGCCCGACCCAGTTCTCGAAAATGGAAATATCACATTGTACTGGGATCGATCCATCATCACTGACAGGACTATTGTTACCAATAAGCCTGATATAGTGGTGGTGGATCGAACAGAGCGGTGCGCAATTATCATTGACATAACGGTCCCGCATGACGGAAACCTCCAGAAGGCCGAAAAAGATAAACAAATCCAAGTATCTTGACTTGGCTCACGAGGTTGTCGACATGTGAGACGTGGACTCTGCGATCATTGTGCCGATAGTCGTATCAGCCAATGGCTTAATTGCTAAGAGCCTCTACCAACACCTATATAGGCTGGGTTAAGGGCCTGGTTCAGAAAGCGATACTCCTGGACACGGTCCGTATTGGCCGGTAGCTTGGACCCTGTTCCCGATACCGGTGGGCTACTATTTTTTATAATATTTTTTAGTGTTTTTATATTTTTATAATCTAATAATTTAAAAAATATAATTTATATGTAAATAATAGATTAATAAAACTATTTCATTCCTATATTCAATCATTTTTATTTTCTACTTCCTACAAGTACAAAACTACATTTGGCACCTACCTATATAATATTATTTATTTGGGATCATTAATTGATTTGTTAGAACTATTTTCTGTTGCATATCTATATAAATTCAAATCATAATGATGTAAAGGAATGCGTTTTTTAGTGGAAAATTTGTTACAAAACTAACCTTAAAACTGAACAGAAAATCAAAGAACCCATAGAGAACCCCACAAAATAAATGGATTGTTTTTATTTTCTTTGAGACTACGACATCACCCCTCTTTTATATCCAATTTATGCTGTCATACAAAATTGTTTGATGCGCAACGGCGCTCCGTAGATAAATGGGCATTTTCCTTTACAACCTTCCCACTGCTGGGACACAGGCCTCCTCAGTGTGAGAGGGAGTGGGCTGTAATCCACCACGCGGGTCTAGTGCGGGTTGGTAGATGTAACAGTTCATTGTATTTTTGATTCTTGGACATGCCGGTTTCTTCGTTTTGAGAGCAGCGATGATGGAATAATTTTAGGGATGGATGGGTTGTAGTTCATCAACTTTAATTAGGCAACTTTAATCTTAACTTGCGAGTGCAAATATTAGCAATAACAGTATTAGTAGGTACGCATCTGTGCAACCCAAAACCTCCTATTTAACACCAGGTGATTAACTTAGATCACCATTACGACATCACCAATACCGACCAAATAGTTGGATGAAATAGCCTTGAACGTAAATTGTAGGTAGCTTTTTGTGATTTTTATGCATGGCAACACCTAAATTGCTGTGATTGTGTGCAATACTGTAATAATGTAATTTAAATAGTTATCCTACTAATATTATAAATGTGAAAGTTTGTGTGTTTGGATGTTTGTTACTCAATCACGCAAAAACGGCGAATGGATTTGGATAAAATTTGGCAAACAGATAGTTTATAACCTGGAATAACACATAGGATACTTTTTATCCCGATATTCCCACGGGATCGAGACTTACGCGGGTGAAACCGCGGGGCGCAGCTAGCATCTAATATTGAAATGATTTTAACTCGTGCTTGGTGTGTTGGTAAAGCAATCATCAGCCTGGCTTTTTTTTGCTATCTTTATAACATAAAAAATCGCAACATGCATGTTGTAAGCATGTAATACCTAGGACGTGAGCCTATTGCTAAAACAATTCCAAATCCCGAGAAGAAAAAAATTGCCTGTAAGTCAAAGTCAAAGACAAATAATATATTTTAAGTGCCTAGTTTTTTTATATATAAATTATTTATCTTTGACTTTGACTTTCAAAAGTGCATACTTTTAAGGCACTTTTGAACGTCAAAATTCTGACCCGGGAATGGATCACAAAAAATCTCATACGACCAAACTGAAAGAAGACACGTTTACGAAAACATAGCTGCACCAACAAGCATTTACTAAAGCTACCTTAACCCTAGCTTACCCTCCTAGCAACTACAAAAAAAGGCCGTTAAAAGTATTCGGTGCGTACGGCTCACTCCCCGGGTATTTGCATATTGCTTTATCATGTACCTCCCTCAGACAAGGTTTTGCAATAACTACCCTATACCACAGAATGACGACGACAGAAGGCCAGTTTCAGTAGGCGGCGACAATGTAACAGCTCTACATAACCCTACATTCATTCCTTCAATCAATCATCACCATCAGATCATGTACCACCATACTAGGTCCATCTTAATTGATATGAACGATGATGTCGGCAAACAGCATGCACTAGGGTGCCTTTTCCTGAATGTCCTTCAGAGTGTCCATCTTCAAACGGGCAGACAACAAAACTTTTGCCCTCTCTTGATGCAAAAAGTACTGTAAAACTCTAAATGCTCGGCAGCTGAACGTAAACGACGGGATATCCAAATACTATACTACTATACTATAGTCTATACCCTAAAGATAAATAATAATATTGATTGATTGATTTTAATATGATATAATATTGTAATGATTTTGAAAATACTGGTATTCAGCTGCATCCGGTTAGACTGGAAGCCGACCCCAACTTAGTTGGGAAAAGGCTAGACTGATTGATTGATAATATTGTAATGATTTAAAAATATAATTGAATAGTTGTTCACCTTTAAATAAGAATGTTGTGCATGCCTATAAGTGATGTATTTACACAGAATTGAAGACTAGTGATTACCTATTGTTACTATCCTTGTAAATATGTCGTTGGTGTGCCTTGCTCAATAAATAAATAAGAAAAATACCATCTTCTAATAATACAGGACAAAAACTAAAAAGCATCATCACATTTTATCAATTATAATATATATATATAGTATATTCCAAACATAATATCACAAACAAAACTAACTGTATTTTAAGATTAATTAAATTAAGTACTTTAATCTACTACATACAAACTTTACATTAAAAATAACAATACTAGACCGAAATTGAGCTTCTGTGTCTTTCTATCCTGTGACTTCTTCTATTATACGACGCATTATTATCAGTGTCAAACGAAAAAGTGAAGCGAAAAATTGCGTAAATTGCCGACACAAAATTCGGAAATTGGTGTTGTGTGTGCAAAAATTGTAGGAAAACTCGCCCACTATCATTTGGAATTACGTCATCGTAATGTGGGTGTATTGTACGCCTACGCTTATTGTTTAGCCGTATGAAGTGAATAGGGTGCCAAGAGGACACTATTTACTGCAGTTTTATTCACTTTTATTTGTCTATTTATGTTTCCATGAAGTGTCATAACTTTGAAATGACACTTTTAAATAAACTAGATAAGATAGGGAAACGAGTTAAGGATTTTCTCTGCGTATGAACACTAAGAGTATCTGAGTGTTTTAGCAAAAGTTCTTATTTTTTCTCGTCTCAAAACTTTTCAGATTATGACCAGCCATTATTTGTTATTCAGCAAGCTGGTATACAGCGGTAACAGCCCGGAGTTCAGCAGGTCTGAATTTTAGTAGGTATCGCCATTAGTAGAGGCTACTTTATTCCATCCTATAGTATCTTTCATAGTCGACAGGTTTTTTCTTTCGTTTTCAAGTATATCCCACTGCTGGGCAAAGGCCTTTCCACAGCTTTCCACTCTTCCCTGTGCCTTCTCCGGCCAATCTCCCATAAACGTCTCTAAGTCAATCTCGCCAGCGTTTCCTAGGCCTCCTCCGCGACGGCTTTAGACAAGTTATTACTACCTTATCATTCATCATTTCAGCCGAAAGACGTCTACTGCTGGACATAGGCCTGCTCCAAGCACCGCCAGTTCCACCGGTTCTGTGCTTCCCGCATCCGGCGGTTTCCTGCGACTTTCGGAAGATCATCGGTCCATCTCGTGAGAGGCCTTTCAGCGCTACGTCTTCCTGTACACGGTATTACTACATAATATGTTTTAATATGATAGCCCTGTTAAAATCCTTATTCAGGACCCTACAGTCCTGCCGATCCCTTAACAGAAATCATCTAAACACTGAACGGAATATTCCGTCCTCTTCAATGTCGCAGTACACACACATGTCGGCGACACTTAATACTACAATAAAATTTAACGTTTCTCTGCTAGGTTAATGTTCTTCCTAAAGCTTAGCTGGTGCCGATAAGCGAAGGTTTCGGTGAGTTACGTTGAAGTATTTTGTCGATTTGTAAGCCTAAAGATGTGTTATTGGTGATCTTGGTGTGAATGTTAGAGTCTAAAATCTGATAAGAAAATGTTTTTTAGGGTTCCGTACCCAAAGGGTAAAACGGGACCCTATTAGTAAGACTCCGCGGTCTGTCTGTCTGTCTGTCTGTCACCAGGCTGTATCTCATGAACCGTGATAGTTAGATAGTTGAAATTTTCACAGATGATGTATTTCTGTTGCCGCTATAACAACAAATACAAAAAAATATAATAAAATAAATATTTAAGGGGGCTCACATACAATAAACGTGATTTTTTTCCGATTTTATAGATAATGGTACGGAACCCTTCGTGCGCTAGTCCGACTCGCACTTGGCTGGTTTTTTCCAAACTCAGTAATTTAAAATAATAAACCCAATAGAACAATGTGGCCAACATAAAATGAAATATGAAAGAGAAGGTAGAGAAGTATTGTATTGTGGTCGCAAGCGATACTGCAGAGCATGTGGTCCTGGGTACGATTCCCGGATCGGGCAAAGCGTTATTGGGTTTTTCCAGGAAATTCTCAGTAGTAGCCCGGAGTCTGGATTCGTGCCCAGTTGATGGCAATAGGCTCGCCCATGAGACTTAAACATAACTGATGAAATGTGGGTAAACTATAATTATGTACACCTCTGTCTAACTCTTTAAGAAAACAGGTGTGATGGTATGTAGACCCAATATTCAAACGTTAACAATGAATCCGAGCCTATAACGTACCCATTAGGACACAGGCCTCGTGTGAGAGGTAGTTGGCCATAATCCACCACGCGGGCCCAGTGCGGGTTGGTAAGCATACTTCCCAAATATTTTTCCATGAACAAAACGTTTTCAGTACATAAAATCTATAAATAAGAGAGATAATTCTGATATCATAGCTACACTAAATATACTGAATGATAATTATAGTAAAATGTTAGCCACGAACCGCGAACCCTGAATGAACAGCTTTTTGCGTGGGACGAGCGCTCGGTAATAACAGAGAAAGGGCGTCAAAAAAATGAAGCAAACAATTTTGATGGTAAAGCAATTTATCGTAAGCGAAATCATTAAAATAACTTTGAATAATGGAGTTTTCTTGTACAGTCAACAAAAAGAGATAAGCCAGCAGGCAGCAAAATACAAGTCATTTTTTAACCATTTCGTGCGTGTGCTCAGTATCAAAACCTTTGGCGTTGTTCTTGCTAGATTTTGTGTATAAATTGTTTATACGCTTGTAATATTAATGATTTTTGCCTTTACATAGAGTCTAATGATATTTAGTTCTTTTGTTGATTGTTTATAAATTGTATAAATCAAATGAATGGTTGTCCTAAGTACGGGAAGTAAAAATAGCGCGAGTAAACGCTGTGGGTTGTCAAAAATGTATTTGCATATTCGATAAATTAAGTAGTTTGCTTGAATTGTACAGTGCTCATCAATAAAGATAAAATTACTAATCAAAAGTACTTTTTCAACAACATTAGGACACGCGATGTGACTTCCTAATATTTCAAATATTTGAGACGAACGCACCAGTTCCGGAATCCTCCCAAAAGATCCTGTTTTCAACAAGGGCAACAAAAGCTTATAGATATTCGCCTAAATAAATACCCCGCACCGTACCTAATACAAATTGGAACTGGGCTTAATAAAAGTGATAAGGTCACCCAATATTGTTCGGAAATAATTCCATCTTTAGTGAACTATGCCTTTGTTCCTCCGCAGCTTTGTTCTATTGGGGATTTTGCTAGACAGTTAGCAAGTGGCCCAAATTCCTAAGGGCTTCAGGCTTTTATATCATCATTATTGAATTACACGTAATTAGAGCAAGGATATATTGGACAGGAGTCATCCAGACGAGCGAAATGTGGAACGACTGCCATTGCCAGTCCTCTGAATATTCATGCGTCGTTTACCGTCGCGACGTAACGCAAATCGGTCGTGAAGTTTTCACAAAATACCTACAGGGAAACATGTTTTTTGTATGATTCTCGCAACATGTTCTTTACTACCCACATTTATCTAAGCATTGACGTCTTTCAACTAGACTGCGAGAGCAAAGTGGAGTAATCCAGAAGGAATTGATGCAAAACTAATGAGCACACAAATTGCCATTGAAACTTTTTCCCACTTCTCCTTCGCAAACTACGTGGGAGGACGAACGTATACAATTTGACATATTATACGTTGTGATTGTTGCGAACGGCACACTTTGACCTTTCCTAAGAGGCTTGCATTTAGCAAACATGGAATGCATGTGAGTTTCGATTCTCTCAGTCCCAAGGACCGCTCCCGAAATCGTGACATCGATTAGACGCGAACGGCGCACAGTAATCGAGTAACACGATTACGAAACTATAAAATATTATGGAGTTAAGTTACGTTACGTAGGTATTTCGAGTTGCGAATTGCCGTTCGCCGAGCGCCGTGCCGACCGCCGCGCGCCGCTCAGGCCAGTGCCGTGACGACCACCGCGCGAACCACTCGCACGCCGCGCTACGCGCCCTCGTCCGCGACTCGACTCGTGCTACCCTGTGTGCCTGTGCCCTGTGTTATACCCTAAAAGTACGTAAACAAAACACACTAACTTACCTGTGAAAGTGCGGTCCGGATTTATTTTGGAGCGGCATCAAACGCGTGCGTATTGCTTGTTTGTAGCGAGTGATAGAATCTGTTGCATTCTGCAGGTGCTTGCTTGTTCTTTATTAATTGAAAAGTGATTGTAAAGCGGTCACGGCCGAGGCACACATGTCCGGCCCAGTTTTCACGATCGTTGCCTCTGTCTCGAACGAATTCCATGGCTTGCTTGCTTTTCTTTGTTTACCGCCGGGAGATGTTGTTGGTGCGTCTTGCACTTGTTGATTCTTGGCGATCTGCGGCGTTGCCGATTCATTTTGTTTCGGCATCCGACGAATTGTTTCCCCATACGATTTTGGCACCAAAAACGAATACTACGCGTCTAATGATTCTCTTGCCAGAAGATTGTTACCAAAACATTAGTCTTATTGCTTTATGTAATGAAACGGGATCGATTAATCCATCCAATTCATCACAGTATTCGTCTTATCAAAATATTGGAGCTCTCTTTTACTGATTTTTCCGATCTTCAGAAAAACTGCCCTTTAAAAATATAAGATAACATCTAAACTTGATTCCTGTTCTAGCAACCTACGATGAACAATTTTTCTTAATAAAGTGACTAAATAATATTCGGAATAATATTTAGGACAAGATCCCTTTAGGACAGGAAGACTAAACAGTAACAAACATGTTCATGAAGCATTTGCAAATGACTGTGATGGGACTAACGTTCACAACAAAAACGGAGATATGATAAAAACGGAATGTATTAGAAAACGGGCAGTGTATTTCCTTTTCCCCAATAAAAACGGTGTAGTCAAAGAAAATTTACGGTTAAAATTGTTCATTGTATTATTGCTTCTTTTTTCATTGAACTTGAACTTTGATTTTGGGTCAAAAACTGGTTATTTTCCGCCCGACAATTTTTATTCAGTAAAACAGTTGGAAACATGTAGATCTTTCGGCAGATTTCTAGAACTAAACAATAGGTAAGTACCTAAATAGGTACGTTGAATGATGCGGACTTTGCTACTCGTTATGGCGATTTTCCGACTGGCAGGAATTACTGCGTTCTTACGAAAATTGTTTCAGCTGCTTCTAAGTAACCTTTGACTTACTTATACTTCATTTGAATCTGCTTTGCTATGGTGTTACTCAATCATTACTGTTTGTTATGTGAGGAATACTCTGGAAAAAATTACTGTCAATTAGGTACGCAGTGTTTGAGTTACTTTTTGGACTTCGACCGTCATTATCAATATTTGGCCTATCACTCTGAACTTTGGAATTGTTAAAATTGCTTCTAATTCTGTATCTTTTGAAGTAATGTCGATCATATTCAGCATGATTACGATAGGCCAGGGTGGAACAAATGAATCGATTATAATATGGATCGAAAGCGAACGAGTTACAACGACCGAACGATTATACTGTGCAAAATATTTAATATAACTCTGATAGTGAAATGTATGGAAATTTTAATAAAATTATTGGAAAAGGATAAAATAATAACCATGGAAAATGTAATTTAATGAGTTGCTATGTTGACGAGTGACGGCGTATTGAATTAGGTTTATATTGAAAGTATAATATTGATAATCTTGGTGTTTTGTGATATTTTTTCAGTATATTTGCAACAAAAAAAACACATTTTGAGAGCAATTATTAAACCCAGCCAATTGACTATTGATGGTGGAGTAGTGTTGGAGTGGTGGAAATAAAGGGACAACTATCAAAATTTAATATTATCGGCCCACAAAAATTCATTTGATCCTATTGAAAGCTGGCGCAGGATGAGAAACAGGCTGATTTTCAATCAAAAACCAAAATAGATTTACTTACTGGACGAAAATAGAAAAAGCATGTAATGAAAAACAACAGAATATGTAAAGGATCACGATAAAATAGGATTAAAAATATAGAAGTAAACTTGGAAACATGCTGAGTAAAAAATTCAATGACGGCAGTAAAGAACACATGGCACTGAAGTACGTTGAACCTTCAAAGTTCTAATATCCGCAAGGATAATCAAAGACGGATAAGGATTTAAAGAAGGTTGTATCTGGTAAAGATCCCTTGAATCTATATTACTGATAATACTGGGCACATGGGACACATATCGCAAATAGTTTTCGAAATTGGAGCGATTCAGTTGTAAAAGACCGATAGATACTAGATGGGGACTAACGAACTAAAAAAGGCGACTGGGACGAATGTGGCAGTTGGAGTAGCGCAGCTTGGGAGAGGCCCATGTCCAGCAGTGGACGATAGGCTGAGTTAGTTGATTGATTTTTGAGTTGTAAAAGATTATTTTCCAGAATAAAAAGAAGAGAGTGGTGAATTGAGAATCCTTCATCGAAAACCTGCAATAATTTAAATTTAAATCCTTCACCCAGATTTTCTGATTCAGTTCAAAAAGACATGACACAACAACACATGCACTAAAGGTGTATTTGAAAAAATACACATAATAATCTATGACGCTGAACAACCGCACAATTTATCTCCATATGACATACTATAGATTATATGCTTAATCCTGTTACTAAAACGTGACCAAGCTAATCTTCTTTGTAGAGAGGTTTCTGTGTTACCGGCTCATTACAATACTTTAGTTTACTTGTTTTCCAATATGGATGTTGGAGCCTTAGTTCCTGATCCAGACTATTTATAATATATAGTTTTCTTTGAAGGATAGCCTCTACAGACGTCTCAATATTATAGTTTTTGCCAACTAGGCTATTAAATAATTAAGTAATCTGTTCTACTCCATACACTGAAGTTTTGATTAGGGTGACAAATTACAATACTACGATCACTAATCCGTTTGCCGACACTTGTGGTGATAGTGTCAGTATTGGCATCAAGGCCGTTCAGTATATCACGATTTCGTTTCACACCACTTTCGATTCATTTAGTAGAATTTTGTCTTCATATACTTATTTAGAATTTCAATCCTTACGTCTACAAAGACGAACACCTCGCAAAAAACATACACTACTTAAAATAATGATAGTGTTACTCCGGATGTAAGATAATGTGCTGTCTAGTTGTTTGTCGTATTGAATTACCTTACTATCGGTACATCAGAATCAGAACTAATTATTTGATTCAGCTCAGTTGCTTACTCGTTGCTGATTTACGTCCGGTCTTTATTACGTTGATGGGAAGATGGTTCTGTCTTCGCCTGATTCCTATATTCGTAACTCATCATCTGCCTAGCCTTTTCCCAAATATGTTGGGGTCGGCTTCCAGTCTAACCGGATGCAGCTGATTACCAGTGTTACTACCAGTGTTTGCTTCCTATATTCGTAACTAAAATTCAAAAATAAAATCAAAAATATTTATTTGCCAGAATATGGTACAATAGATTGGTTTCAGCATATTCTGTTATGATATGGCGTTCAAATACATTTCATTTTAATTTTTTCTAAAGGTAAAGGTAAGGGTTTGTAAAGTTATCTTGTACATACGTTTATTAATGAGCGAAATATTATTGATATTTTCTTTTATTTCATAAAGTCACTTATAAATTACATTTTTAAATATTAGAATATAAAAACATAAAAACAGTTAAAAATATAAAAAATAGTAGCCCACCGGTATCGGTCCAAGCAAGCTCCAGAGAGAGGAACGTCCTAACAATACGGGCCGTGTCCAGGCGTACCGCTTTCTGAATCAAGCCCTTAATCCAGCTGCCCAACGAGAGCCTCCATAGGTGTTGGTCGAGGCTCTTGGCAATTAAGCCATTGGATGATACGACTATCGGCACAATGATCGCAGAGTCCACCTCCCACATGTCGACAACCTCGTGAGCCAAGTCATGATACTTGATTTGTTTAATATTGATATAATTATTATAATACACATGTTTTTTCTTTACGGATGCTTTAATTTGATACACGAGGCTCCTACGTACACGAACTTACATTGAAAAAGAAAATGAGGCGTAAATAGGCTCATTACAGACGACTGAATATGTAATTTTTCTATGCGCAAAATTGTAATATTAGTTGCGATTTATTTTCTGACATTGAAACTGTACAATAACTGTGTCACAGCCACTATATAATGCAGAACGATAGTTAACCAATAGTTTATTAGTTTTGTTACCTCCATATCACGGAAGTTCATAGTTCATACATCTTTAATCACTCCTTAAGTCCTGTTCTCGAGTAGATCCAAGCTAAGCTCTGAATCATGTGTTATGCATGTTTTGATATTCAGCGAGTTTTCAAGTCTCGCAGCTATAATCTTGTTCAGTGTTCCCATCAGATTGACCTAACTTTAAAGGTTAGAATCGTGGACAGGAGTTACGATTTGCAGAATTCAAAGCGAAGTCGATAATCCTTTAATCGATACAGCGAGAATAGCTGAATTTTTCCTCAATGCTCGTATAATTGTATTGTATTTATAGTTTTTATAGCTGAACGGTTAATTGTTGCCATGAATGGTTAGATTGACTGTTTTAAATTTTTGGCATTACTGATTTTGTAAGGTTTGGACTTCATTTTCAAAAATTGCCAAGAGACAATGGTGATCAATGATTGTGCCTTCTCCTTATGAGAAAAGGCCTTTGTCCTGCAAGACAGTCAAGCAGATGTATATTAAAAGGTAAACACTTTGTAAATCAATTTTTTTTTCTGATGTCAGGAATAGTCTTGTACTACAAAACCTACCAAAAAGAGGTCATGCCCTTCTCCATCACATCTTTTATATCTACAACCTTGAAGGTCCGACAGTGTCCTCCTTTTTCGTCTTTTTGTAAGACATCAGCTGACCTATTGCTAACCTTTTCTGAGCCGGATACAGCTATGTAAACTACTGACACTCCTTGACAAGTTGCCAGTGTGATCATCTTCGTGAGATAAATTATCAACAGTGTATGAACCTACTTAATTATTATAATCAAAATATTTTATTTCATATAAACCTACATGGGCACTTACAAAACGTCAGAAGTTAGGTGCACGGTTCTAATTGGTGTCCACGATTACTCTTTTAAAAATAAATGGCTTTTTTTTTTTTTTATTACAGCGAGGACGTGTAGGCCTGTCAACAAGTACGAGGTACTTAACAAAATAGAAAATGGTCTACAAATCTAGACTGTTATGCCTACAAAGTTCTCACATCCACAAAATATAAAAGAACCTTAATAAAATTTAAATAAAATAACTAAAATAAAAACCTATTTAAACCCAAGGACATATTTACCACTACAACTGTAACAAATCTGAATTAATATCATAAGTATCCACAAAAGCCACTATTATATAATTTAAATTAGAATTTAGGTACATAATCTCAAACCTACTTGGGATACATTTGGTCATGAGAACTTAAGACATCTTATACTTAATGCGAAAAAAACTTTTTTTCGTTTCGCATTAAGTAAAAGATTGTTAGCTGCGAAACATTTCGAAAGAACTGCCAGACTATCGTTAACATGTAAGACATAACGTAACTTTTCTATCTATTTAAAAAATAAGAGAAGTGTCATCGTTGAATAGAATTATATCCGTAAGGAAGGTCATTCATATAAATTAGAAATAGGAAAGGGCCAAGAATTGCACCTTGAGACACGCCTATCCTAACTACAGTTACGCTATAAGAATTTTGCTTATTTTTCGCGTATGTTTTGGTAATAAACGTTCATCAAGCGGACATTGGTTACTCTAGGACTACTGGTGCAAACTTTTCCATCGGGCCGGAAAGAAATGCGATGTGCAAGTGCCCTACTTTTTTTGTACCAGTGTTGGTGGTTGGTAGTGTTAGATTTTCACGTTTGATATGTTGTGAATTATGTTGGGTATCGTTCGAGATAGGTTCGTTATAAATAATATTTTGGCCATTGGCTGCTTTGTCTTCGTATATCTTCCGTCGTGTGGTACAATCTTCGTGCTTAGTGACTGGAATCGAAGTTTCAGCACAGCTAGTTGAGAAATATAGTGTAATCATCATCTACTTATAATTACATTTTATTATCGCTGTAATATTCTTTTCATTGGCTTTATACATAATTCTTGCGCATTATTTTTATGATAAGATAAAAATGTTTTTGTTATTAAACAGAAATGACAGGAAGAAAGTAATTATTTTGATATCAAGAAGGCTTATAGATTTAATTTTATCTATAAATTCACTTTCCAATTTGAAGAATTACTGGAAATAGGGTTTCCTGAAATTAAAAAAAGTTAGACAGGTAAAGGTGAAACGAGACTGCCCCTTTGCCAGGAAATCTTAACCCCTGATTAGTACCATAAAGTCATTCAATATTTTTTTCAACTAGAAAATCATCTAGAATCGAATAGCCATCTCCACCTACCACTATACCAACATAATAATTAATTTTATCAACAATTAAAATTCGGTTTATTCTTTAATAATTATGTTCTTTTCTCAGACGGTGATTAGAGACCCCTCTTTTCGTGGCTTCATATATGCTTCATATACAGAGAGTATTAAATCATTAAAAAATTCTAATCTTCATTACCGAAACTTATAACGTGATGTATCTCTTGAAAGAGCTCTTCGATAGTAATGTCATCTTTCACATTTAATTCTTATCCTTATTTATTCTTAACCCTGTCCACTATTAGATCTCAAAAGGGTCCAAAATTTACAACGCCCTTGTCCTTATCACGTCCGACCGACTTTTATCTTCAGCTTTAAAGGCTTCAGCTGTTATCGGCTTTATTTATTGCTTCAAAGAGCCTGGTTTGGCTTGACCACGACTTTAAAAGACGGCTATCACGCTTTTTAAGAATAGTATCAGCAGAGTTCAGAGTTTATTGGTAAAACAATTCATGTTAGATTTTCGCTGGAAGGTTGGTATTGATTGCATTATTGGTACACCTCTGCATGCCCCTTCGGGGAATGGGGCAAGCGTGATGTTATATTATAATTGTTTCAGACTTTTTGTTTGGATACCTTAGTAAGCTAATTGGAATTCCTTGGATTTCGACTACACGAGCATAAATAATTATAGCCGTGTTCTCCTGTCTTCAAAATTATAGAACAATAAATTTAATAAGGATTATGTCTGGGTAAAAAAAAGGAAATTCTATTAAGACCGTCAGTCAGATAATAAAAAAAAAAAGAGTAACGTATTTTTTGCTTTATCATATTAATAAAATATGACTTAGATAAAACACATTAAAGTTGGGGGAGTGGGGGTCGCTACTCGCTACGTTACAAGTAAGTATAAAATCTACATACTCGTGACGTCATGGCACATTTTAACTCAATGTATCCCGGTAATTTTTTGATTACGTGTCCAATATTTTTTAATAATCTACATAACAGGCAAAAAATCTCTTGAAAAGTTGCAAAAATGGATATTGGACCGAATGGCTCTGATGTCGAGATTGTCTAGAACAAACAACACAAGGCCATATTGTAAAATAGATCCATAAATGTTCGTGATCATGTTCAGGTACATATACTTTCCTGTGCAGAATCAGCACAGCCACGTCAAAGAATGTCAGATATTATGCTGAATGCGTGACATCCGATCTGTCTACGTCGCTTCGGTATTAAATACCTTCGTGTAAAGCGGTTTTACCTGTCGACAACACTATGAGGGTAATACCCGGTTCCCAGGGTAATTCGGTGGTATTAGGTAGGTATAGTACTATTTTCTGGGTGTGTGGTCTTTACTGTTTTTTGGTGTACTCAGGAAAGGAGGGGATTGTTTGGACAAGATACAAGGATATGTTGATTAAAAACTTGTGCTTGGGTGGAGCTAGTATTTCAGATTAATCTTCTGGGACCAATTATTGATACAATCAAGACCCGGCTATCCTACACAGAATAAAGTGGAAAAAAGGGGAAAATATTTAGTGTCTGCTATAACTCTCCCATCTGACTCTAAAATGTCCACGATACCACGACGCAGTAGAATTTACCTGAAGCAAGCTTCTTCTAATGATTTCCATTAGAAGAAGCTTGCTTCAGGTAAATTCTACTGCCAATCAATCTGCCTAGCCTTTTCCCAACTATGTTGGGGTCAGCTACCAGTTTAACCGGATGTAGCTGAATACCCGTATAATACATGGAGAGACTGCTTGTTGCCTGTAACTGGGTAACACAATACCCCTTGGTACGACTGGTTGTCAGCGATTCGGGTTTCTGACGATTGTCAAAGATTCACGAATGATTACTGCGACCAACGGTTTAACGTGCTTTCCGAGAACACGGAGTCTCGGTATGTAAAGACGGACGAACCCCGGAAAGAGGACCTTAACCTGAGGAATCGACCTGTGTGTTATTACTTAGCCTCGGGCTCCTACGTAAATGTTTGTCCGTCTGGTGAAGTCTGCTGCCAATATTCGTCCAACAATCCCTTAGTTTCCTAACTCAACGGCATCATCTGGTATAATTTCCTCCACAATTGAAATTCCTCTAGAGCGTATTAAATGTGACCTTCCACACTTCCACGGCGATTAAAATAGTCATTATTAATGATTTCCATTAGAAGAAGCTTGCTTCAGGTAAATTCTACTGCCAATCAATCTGCCTAGCCTTTTCCCAACTATGTTGGGGTCAGCTACCAGTTTAACCGGATGTAGCTGAATACCCGTATAATACATGGAGAGACTGCTTGTTGCCTGTAACTGGGTAACACAATACCCCTTGGTACGACTGGTTGTCAGCGATTCGGGTTTCTGACGATTGTCAAAGATTCACGAATGATTACTGCGACCAACGGTTTAACGTGCTTTCCGAGAACACGGAGTCTCGGTATGTAAAGACGGACGAACCCCGGAAAGAGGACCTTAACCTGAGGAATCGACCTGTGTGTTATTACTTAGCCACGGGCTCCTACGTAAATGTTCGTCCGTCTGGTGAAGTCTGCTGCCAATATTCGTCCAACAATCCCTTAGTTTCCTAACTCAACGGCATTATCTGGTATAATTTCCTCCACAATTGAAATTCCTCTAGAGCGTATTAAATGTGACCTTCCACACTTCCACGGCGATTAAAATAGTCATTATTATGTATTAGTTTACTAAGTATGAATTCTAAAACAATGGTCGTCTTATCGCGAATTAGTTTCGCGTATTATATTAAATTGGAAATGTTTGTGGCTTCTGTTTCATGAAACTGTATATTTTTGTTGAGGCATATTATTATGTACCTAATTGCTACTACAAAGTATTTCCGCATGTAAACGGCAGATTTTTTGGTAGTGCTATAATTTGGGACGAAACGGCGTCTTTAATAAGAAACAGTTATGCTTATAAACACCATTTCTCTTCGTTTATTTATTTTCTTTCTTATATATATATATATATAAACACCATTATTGTTATAATTATTTTTCTTTAATTCTTTATGCATTTTTTAAAGTGTGGCACCAAGTCACCAGAAACAATTCCAAGTAATGAAGAGCCCCTTGAATATATATATAGCCCCTTGAATAACCATTTTTGGTTAGCAATCAACCTTTTTGTTTGTGGGTGCATTTACAGATAAAAATCTCACCCACCCAAATAACTATTATGCCATGCCAATACTTATTCTATTATTCTATCCATAAATAGAATTAAACATAGAACCCGTAACACAGAGAAGTAACAAATATGCTAGTTCTCTTTAAACTATGTAGTAAGGTAAAAATCTCCTTGATACGCAATAAACAATGATTGTAATAACAGAATAAAGTCGATAATGGTTAGTGCGGGGCCAATCAGGAATGCCAAGGTCGCACATTTTCTCCACCAGTTAGCAGATTAGAACAATATAAAGTAGCCGTTCAATGTTAGTTTACAACGCACAGTAAAACTATAAAAGTTAACTGTAATTACGAGTATATTCATAGTTTATCAATTAAAATATACATATAATATATAACAGAGAAAAAATGGTGTAAGCAGAATTGTGCAGACTGGATTGGAGACGTGTCCATACAGCACCCTGATTGCGTCACATACTTTCAATCACAATCTGAATGATTTTGAAGGATATTGCAAATTCATTGCTTCATAATAATATGTTAAATAAATAATTCAAATATAATATTGTGGTGAAAATATATTAATAATAAATAAATATTCAAAAAAATTGTCTGTTCAACAACGTAAATAACGTAATGAATGTTGTTGAACTGTCAAAATGAAAGCCATTGCTACTGTATGTGTGTTACGCAATTACCCCGCTGATTGTACTGATGACGACACTGGCTTTATCGGGGATTCCATTTATCGGGCAGGATCGCTAACTAAGAGGGAGATTAATTGTATTCCTGGGACGGGCAGGCTGTATTCATGCTGATGTTGACGATGACAGTGCTATAGTCAATTTAGTAAGAGGTTGTAGTAATTCCATTTGTCTTGAAGGATACCAATTTCTCCAAGAATCTCTTTACTAAATATACACGTACCTGGCGTAGCAAACTTCTGCTTCTTAGCATTTTTTATTAAGTACAATAAAATAATGATTATTGATTATTTTGTTGTCGACATAGCTCACAGAATCAGTAAGTTGAAGTGGCAATGGGCCGGCCATATTAGCCGATGACCGTTGGGGTAGACTTGTTCTGGAGTGGAGACCGTGAATCGGCAAACGTAAGGTAGGACGCCCTCAGGCTAAATGGAGTACCTGCATAAAATAGGGTAGATGTTTCTCAAAAAAATAGAAAAGACATTTCGTAAAAGAATAACTATTTCTGGAAAATCATGACTTTTCAATTCTTCTAAAAAACAACTTAAATATGTAAGGTAAACCTGTAGGTTTTTAAATACCTCACACGTGGCAGGTACAAGCGTACCTTTAAAGGAAATAGAGTGCGAAGATATGCAGAATGGAATATAACGTTCATAACAAATGATAACAAAATAATTAGACTACACTAATCAAACAGTTATTAACGAATTTGAGTAAATATATTGGTTAAATTGCGGTAGATAAACATCCGTGAAGAATTATGTCACCTTGAAGACATTTATTTGATTTGAAAATGTTATGCAGCACTCCTTTCAATCAATTCAGCCTATTGCAGTCCAGTGCTGGACATCAGTCTCTCACAACACGCTGTCTCCCACCTTCCGCATCCAGTCTGTCCCAGCCACCTCGGTCCAGCTGGGGGGTGTCCCACACTACGGCCTCGTCTGCTCCACCGGCCATCGGTCCTTCGACAAACATGGCCAGCCCAGTGCCACTTCAGCTTGCTTACTCTGCAAGCTATGTCGGTAACTCTTTTCGGTTCTTTTCCGGATTTCATTTCTGATTTTATACTTCAAAAGAACTCCGATCATAGTCCGCTCCGTAAAGCGCTGAGCGACCGTTTTGCACTTATTTAGTTTTAGGTAATCTGAAAATCTGTCAACCTCCATTGGCGCTCAAAAAATATTCCGCCAGACATAGTGTGTTCTCAGAGACAAACTGCAGACAATTATATTATAATTCAGACATAAACGTTATGACATAAAATGAGACAAGTGACAAATTATAAACATTCACTGAAACACGAAATATTGTATAATAAGTCGTTGCGAAATGCCTGGAAGACGTTAAAAGAGATTCTCATTAAGATAAGAAATTAAACACATAGAATTAGTGTTATTTCTTAATTAATTAGATATGTAATGTTAGAAATAGTGGCGCACTGATTATTAGACTTTGCTGAATTACATAATACTGTAATTAAAACAGTTTTGAAAGATTGCCCATTTGCAAAATGCCGTTTAATCTGCATTATTTACATTGTTTAAACTTCTTTTGCAAAAAGTTGGATTTTCAAATGGACAAAATAAAATAAGAAAAAGTTTAGATTTTCTGAGACGAAAATTGGTGCCAAATTCATAGAACTTCTCCGTTTAAACTTGCTTGGAAGTTTTAATTCAATTTCATGTGACAGATCTTAGTACTCTTAATAATTTGATCTTTTATTTCTTTTCTGTTTACTTTTTCTGTATGGTTAAACACTCAGTTCTGCATAAAATTGTCTCAATTTGTTCCATGGAGTTTTTAAATTGCATACATTTTACTTTTAATTTTTACTCTCCCTTATAAGAGTCGAGTTCCCTAAACACATCTCATTGAAATTCGACCTTGCTTTGCCCGATTATGTGTTTTTTAAAACCCAAAGAACACATATTCGGGCAAAGCAAAGTCGCATGGCAGTACAGTTACACATTCCATAAGGATCACCGACCTTGCCAGTACGTCGGGAATCCCAGGATAAAAGAGAAATGAAGTAATTTCATTGTAACAATATTACAAGGGAACGACTGATGAATGAAAGCGTTCAAACACAGTCATTCATTCGGTCGTTCACAAGCATTGTGGAAAATGCGAAATTGCTTTATTTAGTGCAGGTAGTTGAAGACGGGTTTGACATGCGACTCTGAGACGACTTTTAGATTCTTCCGGTGTCAATTTTCTTGTACTCTTTCCACTGTTTTTTCAATCGGATTTTGTAATATCCATATTTAAAAGAGTGTCCTTGGAGTTTCTTGCCCGTTCTTCTCCATAGAGATCTACGTTTTGGAATGGGCAACTAGCTTCATCTTTCTGACTAACTGACCGACTCTTTGACAATTCAAAAATACCTGTAAATGTTTAATTGAAATAAATGCTTTGAGTTTAGGTTTTTTGTATTTTCAGAAAGGATCTGTTTTAGTTCTGATTCTGTGGTTGCTTTTGGTCTTTCGATGATTTTAGGACCATTTGTTCACCATAATCCTTAACTCCTCGGCAGTTCCTATCCATGCCATCTCTTTTGTCGTAAAAAAATCGTTTGTCATATACAGATGCCGTCTGCAACCATTATGATTTAATGTTTCTATATCACATACAAATAGTAAAATTTACGAATATACGAATTTTATAGACAGACTTTTAATGAAAGCAATTCCAAATCTTACTTCAGTCTTATGAAATTGTATCAAAAGTGATGAAATAGGAGTTTATAAGCAAACCTCTTCTGAAGATACTATTAACAATGACCCATTTATGTCTTTATTGATTCAACCGACAACCTACCTAACCTTTCACAATGCGTCACAAGACCCGTCAGATCCCTATCTGACCCAATACTTCTGAACCTAAAATTGTGTGTCAATATACTTGTCTAGATAAGAGTCTGATAACAAACGTGTTATACTGAGTTAGTGGGTGTATATCGTTTGAAAAGCGTACGTGTAAAGTGCTAATATCGCTGATAAGCTTTAGCTAAATCAATACTTGAGGTAGGACGCTGCCACTTGTTTAAGTTTAGATCTATTAGGGTTGTGTTCTAGATTATAATTAAATGGCTGATGGATAGAGGCAGCTGTGAGAGGTTTTGTAATTGATTCTCAAGGTCGCTACCAAGTTTATAATGCTACTGAATAGTCACGCAGATTCTAGCATAGAATTTGGTGCCCTTCACTTCTTGTTTGATATTCATTTGTTTTAAAACGACTTCAAAAAGGAGGAGGTTCTCAATTCGACTGAAAATGTTTGTTACGCGATTAATTTTGAAGATTCTTTTTTTGTTTGATAGGTCATGCTTCAGAGGTGGTCCCATATAAAATTGGTAGATGTCACATGTCTTCGAATTTTTGGTTCTTGGACATGCCGGTTTCGTAACGATGTTTTCCTTCACCGTTTTGAGAGCAGTGGTGATGAAATAATGTACACAAAGTAAAGCGCCTGTCAGGGTTCGAACCTATGACCTACAACTCGTAAGTCGTGGCCGTTACCACTGGGCCACCACTGCTCAATAGCCATGCATGAATAGCTACGGTAAAGGATCCAATTGTTTTCTTAGATTTATGAAATCAGTTCAATCGTATAATTCACCAGTAGGATTTGCAAAGGAAGGTTTCACGTCAACCTCGCTTAGAATATTATGGTGGTCCTTTCACCAACTAGGTACTACTGCAGGATAATCCCTTCGACCTCTTTATCAAAAGTAGTGAAGCCTACTTCTACCCACATATATTCCACACATATAGAATGTCAGTTTGTCATCAATATGAGTGTGCCAGTAAGGCAGGAAATTGGCGTAGGTGTTATATCTTATCTCCTACGTTTTGGAACACCTATTGAATATTTTGTGACGAATATGTAGGTGTTTGGTACTGTTTATGTAAATAGGTTGTTCTGCTAAATGTCGTGTTTATTTTTTTCTGAGTAATGTTTTTTTCTGCTATTAAATAATGTTCTCATTGACTTGTTTTTGTTGATAAATTCTTCAAACCTTGTCATGAAATCAAAATACATCACGACCAAAAAGGACACTGGCACAAAGGTGCCAGTGTCCTTTGTGTTTTTTTTAAATTACTTTTAATATCACAATCACAATGTAATGTCAAAATGTTTATTACGCGTTAGCAAAAAAACAATAATGAAGCGTGAAATAACTCCATGAGGGTTTTTAAAATCCTGGTGAAGACATTCAATTAATTATTTAATATTATTCAATTTATTAATTGTTTATTTAGATTTATCTTTATTTTTGTAATGGTACTCATACTTAACACACGTATCGTTATAAAACCTTTTCGATACGATACTTGTTTTAGGTGCTTCACCTGAATATTATTTTTTTCATTGTATAATTTATTGTACCTATTAGTTTATCGAAACAAAGGGCAGACAGTGAAAGGTCTCCAGTATACCGTTCGACACCCACAAAGGTGAAAACGGTAATATTTTAGGGCGCTTTAGGTATAGCGCGCAGTTAATTCAGATTTATAGATTACCACAAAGTGCAATAGGTACAAGTCACGTCTTTATAACTATCGGAGAACAAACGAATACGTACCGGATTATTTCAATATTAAAGTCCATAAATTGAATACCGTCAGTGTAGAAAATTATTAATTATCGTATTTGAACGCACGCTGCGTACGGTTAATCGATTGGGACACGCATATTATAGCCCCGGTAATTCCTTGATAGCCGTATTTTAGTTATTTTGATCTTAACAGTAATTTTTGTAGTAGTAGATGTTGTTGGTTTACGTAGAGGTTATTTTATAACATAACATCACGCCTGTATTTCCCGAAGTGTTGGGCAGAGGTGTACCTATAGTACACCCACATTTCGCCAGTTATGTTTTAGTCCCATGTAATAGGGGGCGAGCCTATTGCCATCAACCGGGCACAAATCCAGATTCTGGGCTGCTATTGGGAAACTTAAGATGGAAAAACCCAATAACACTTTGCCCGACCCGGGCATCGAACCTTATGGTGAGCAGTAAAGCTTGCGACCACTAGACCAACGAGGCAGTCGAGTCAGTTAATTATATTTTACTCAGAAAACGAATAACAAAGAATGGTTACAGTTTATAGTCGAACTAGCTGCGCCCCGCGGTTTCACCCGCGTAAGTCTCGATCCCGTGGGAATATCGGGAGAAAAAGTATCCTATGTTCTATTCCCAGTCATGGTCTATCCATGCGCCAAATTTAATTAAAATCTGTTTAGCCGTTAAAGCGTGAAAGTGTAACAAACAAACAAACTCACTTTCGCATTTATAATATTAGGATTAGGAAATTAAAAGGATAATGAAATGGTAATTTGTAAAAAATAAACTGAGAGTATTTTGGTCTTTAGAGTCTCATTATCATTCTTCTGGACTGGTTACAATTTATTTGACATCATCTCAGTAGTCACTTCCTCTCTATCCTATCTGTATTTCGAGTCTATCCGAGCTGACTCCAAATACTCGTAGAATGCAACAATGCAATTCGTGCTTTGCCTTTGAAGCTTCCGGGAGCTCCCGGAGGGCCCGAACTACATAATTTCCCTAAACTGCTTTGTTTGTAGTATAGTAATATCGCGACAATTCACCCCCAGGGATCTATTTGTTGTTAGAGTGCTACGATAATCTTTTGGCGCCTGAATGACATTGAAAGTGGGTCGTTGTTGTAATACGTTTGTGAAGTGGTCACAGATTTTTTTTCGTCACAATTTAAACCTAAAGGGGGCTTGTGGCTAAGTAATAACAGCCGCACAGGTTGATCGATCAGGTTAATCTACGCTTGTCGCGGTTGGTCCGTGAATGGGTGACCATCTTTATATACCAAGATCCCTCCGTGTCACGGAAAGCACGTTAAACCGTTGGTCCCGGCTGTCATTTGTAGATCTTTGACGGTTGTTACGGATCGTCACAAGACCGAAAGTCTGACAATCAATCTAACCAAGGGGTATCGTATTACCCAGTAACTGGGTTGTGGAGGTCCGAAAGGCAGTCGCTCCATGTAAAATACTGGTATTCAGCCACATCCGGTTAGGCTGGAAGGCTAGGCAGATGATATTCAAACCGAAACGTAAGTCAGTTCAACATGCATAACAATCAATCAGCATAGCAACCAGTATCCGGCCACGTGATTGGTTCCGCACACATATTAGTAATTGCAGTTGTTAGTTAGTAAACATTGCTTCACTTTGATGATACGCACAATTTGTATATGACGGAGTTTCGTAATACAACGGTTTGTTGTACCTACCTATACAGTTTTGGTAGTTATTTTTTGTCTTTGCACGTATAAATATATCGCTAATCTTATTGTTCGAAAGCACGAATGCTGAGCACGTGGTCCTGGATTCGAATCGAGGCAGGTGAGCGTTATGGGGATTTTCCATTAGGCATTGCTCGGCAACAGCCTGAGTTATGTTATCGGTTGATGGGAGTAGGCTCGGCTTCTATTACATGGGACTTACAGCCACACTCATATACGTATAATGGTAACTTAGAATCAGAATTTTTATTTGTTAAAAATAGGTATTTACTTAATGGTGTTAGGTTAACATATTTGAGCGCTACGTTTTGCCGAGAAAGCATACAAATTTTAATTAAAATGTAATGACTTAGGGGGCACATTAGTCCTGCCAGGGTTGCGGGAAAGTCCGAAAGGGATACCGGGACCTTGGCAACACGCAACTGAAGGAACACGGGTGGGTTTTAGCCAGTAAAAGTCTGACACGCCCACCCGCTCCGCCCAGACCGGGAAAAGTCATACAATGATTTCCGATCACCAAAAAAAAAAGGGCGTACATTAGTAAAAATAAAAAATAAATCTCTTTCACATTATAGGCTTACTTAATCCACACGTCTGGTTTGTAAACGGACGCTGTCAGTAGTCTGGTCATCTCTTAGCTGCCACGGCTTATTTTAATTTATTGTATTTTTTTATCTTTTTATTACGGTTGCTTTTAACGTTCTGCATCGTTCTCACATGTATAATTTCAACATAAATGATGTAATCAATATTTTGTAACCATATTTTAATTTAAAAGAGTGTCCGTGGAGTTTATTGCCCGTTCTTCTCCATTGGTACCTACTACGCTTTGGAATGGGCAAAGAGTTTCATCTTTCTGACTGACCGACCCCTTGACAATTCAAAGGTTACTGTAATTGGACTGATTTATCTTACTAATATTATAAACACGAAAGTTTGTGAGGATGGATGGATGGATGGATGTTTGTTACTCTTTCACACAAAAATTACAGAACGGATTTGGATGAAATTTGACACACAGACAGTTTATAACCTGGATTAACACATAGGATACTTTTTATCCCGATATTCCCACGGGATCGAGACTTATGCGGCTGAAACCGCGGGGCGTAGCTAGTTTGAAATAAATGCTTTGAGGTGAGTTGAGGCCAAATGTGAGTGGCCTCTGCCTATCCTTTAGAGGAAATCCAGGCGTGAAATGTTAAGTATATAAGTATATTTACTATTTCGTTTGCTAATTAGGTCGTAGGTTGATTAGGGCTTCATTAGCGCAGTGGGTTAGAGTTGGCTTTTCCGGGTGTGTGTTTGTGCATGTGAGATTTCTGTTTTGTGATGACACTCGCGAAACATGAGAAGTTATAATATAGGGCATTGAGTTCTTTCACTAGCCCTATTTATTTTTTGCTACTAATCCGTTTGCAAAAAAGCCCTGCTGTAGTCCTCAAAAACCATAGATATCTACAATAATCTAAAATTCTACTGAAAATGCATTGCCGGACATCATTTTCAATAGTCACATTTCCAACAAATACCTACACTTATTAGTCGATAATTGTAATGAACAGAAAAACTTTTTACAAAAAAAAAATGCTTTTATTTTTCATTTTTTAGTAGTGGTACCTACCCCAAACAAATTCGAATACCACTAGCTGATGAAATTAACAGTGAAGGAGTAAATGAAAACATCGTCTAGATAAACTAAGTGGGAAAAATACGTAATATTGACGCTAACTCAAAAACTACCCAAGCAAAGTTAATAAAATTTATATGGGACCACCTCGGAAGCATGAACAACCATACAAAAAAAGAATCATCAAAATCGATTCATAATTGGCTGAGCAATCGCGTAATAAACATACAAAAAGAAAAAAAAAAACATGCAGGCGAATTGAGAACCTCCTCCTTTTTGAAGAAGTCGGTTAAAAATACACGTCAATTGGGAATTTTCTGTTTCCGAGAAACAATTATAAACTAGTGTACCTACCAATATGAGATGGAAATTGTTAATTTAATATTCAATTTTAAGTTAAAGCTTCACTTTTTGTTTTATAATATTTTGTCATTGTACTTATATGTAGTCTTTGTAATTGATTACGTATTGAGTCCCTATTGGATTCTTTCTAACGGAACAATGTTTAAATGTTCAATTTCCGAAAGAGGTAAACAGAAATGTATAAGGTTTAAGTAAAAAAAATATATAAATATATAATAATATAAATTACCACTTACCCAGTACAAATCCAGACTCCGAGTTGCTGTTAACAAGTCCCTGATGGAAAAATTCAATAAATCTTTACCCTACAACAAATAAGTAAAATATACACAAGTCTAATCTGCTTTAACCACAGATATTTTATGGCTTTAAACCATCGTAATCATTAACTATGTGATAGTCTGAGTAGTCACAGAGCAGGGATGCAGGTTGAGGACTACGGAGCCGGTTCTAAAACACCTGTAACACTGCCGGTACCGGTTTGGTAATTGGACGGGCAAGACGAGCCATAGGCGAAGCATAGAACACGTTCCTCCCGAGATCTCAGTGGTTGATTTTAATAAATAGGAATTGGTTTGACTGAGTGCATGAAAGAGAAGAGACAGGGCGTGCCCTTTCGTTTCAGTCACTATTAATCCAACAAACGACATAATTATAAAGAAAAAACAATTGTTGGGGGATGATATTATGCATCCACGCAAAACCAAATTTGCTAACTCTGCTTAGTCCTAATACCTTGATTCTTGGCCTAAGTCCAAAACATTGGTCCTTGACCTAAGTCCAAACGTTTTGGTTCTTGCACTAAGTCCAACCTCCTTGGTCCTTACCCTAAGTCCAACCACCTTGGTCCTTGCCCTAAGTCCAACCACCTTGGTCCTTGCCTTAAGTCTAAACACCTTGGTCCTTGCCTTAAGTCCAAACACCCTTGGCCTAAGTCTAAACACCTTGGTCCATGACCTAAACCCAAACACCTTGGTTGGTGGTTGGCCTTGGTAGATTTTTGGAAAGGTTTGACAATTGATCAAAATAACCTATGCTCTATTCATCGTATCTGTTGACAATGTCCAAGTGCCGTAGTCAGAATGCTCCACGTACCTTAGGTATACATTTAACAAAGCCACAAACAACTCAAAAGCCACACTGACACAAATCAAAACAACTGAAGGCCGCTAAACAAAAACCGCAACATTTACTAAAGTATTACTAAAGGGCGAACAAGTAGCGGGAAGGGCCAGCAACAAATACCTAGAGGTAGATATACGCGCACCAATCAGCTGTCGCCTAACTTTCACTGCGCTGCGCTGACGCAACGCTCGGACACACTGATACCACTATATGGAGACGGTGAAAAGGACCGTTCCTTTTGCAATTACTTATGTTTAGGAACTTACCATGTTTAAGTTAAATTAAATTCAGTGACAGTGACCTTTAGGACTCTTAAACCAAATAAGTACAAAACTTAAACCATTTGTCTCTTTTTTTTTCTTTTCATTTGGTTCTTGTGTGGGTTCATCTGTATCTTAGTGGGTTCACCAAAGTGAATACATGACAAGGTTTCCTACGACTGTCAAAGTCAAATAATTTATTTCAATTAGGCACATTAAAGGGAACGAAATAGAACTGATTCTAGTTGCCCCTTCCAAAAGGTAGTTTTCGTATGGATAAGAAAGGGCAAGCAACTCCACCGTTACTCTTTAAAAAATGTTTTACAATATTTTGTATACATCAATTAGGTAATTACACTGGGTAACCCGAATGTGTTGGGTTGGTAAAAAATACTAGCTATCTTGGAAGAAGTCACATATATAGAAAACCTACTTAAACTATCTGTCCCGTTAGTGGACGTCATACAATCGCCCTCTAATTGGAAGATAGGAAGTAATCTTCTATCTACGAAGATAGACTAATTTGATAGATCAGAACATATCCGTTGTTAGAATTTGCAATGTTCACTGATTTAAGATTAATGAAAATTTCACAAAAACTTGGTGTAAAACAGGTGAATTTTATAGACATCGCTTGATCACAATTATTTTAACAACCGCTTCTATTTATTAATATATGTGCTGGACTAATTTTGTTACCTTTTGTTGATATGAATGAGCCTTCTATCTCTTGTATCGAATGTTCGGACAAACTCGGCGTTGATCGGGTTTTGTTTAGGGTCGCACGACTTTGTTTATGAAATTATGTAAACTTTCAATTGGATCTGAATCTAGTTAGGAGTATACATATGGAACAGTCTCGCTCGCGTAATAGTGTTTCTTAAAGTAGGCAATTGAGACAGGTAGTCCTGTTTTTCTTCAATCTCTTTCTTTTTTACTTATTTAACTGTTTATGTTGAAGACTAATCTTGTGTGTCGTCCAGTGGCCTTTACATCTTCCTCTTGCTGTAGGTCGTTTTCCGTGTTTTTTTTTCTAGAGCCTGGATATTTTGTAATGAATCATAGATGAATTAAAACCACATTACGCTTGAATTATTTTCGGAGCCAACTTGGTAATAATGTTGAAAATTCGAACTTTACCCACACCATCACGTGCGATGTTGTTTACGTACACAAGACATATTTCTCCAGAACTGCACCAATTAATCTCTTCGTACATAATTCTTAGAAAATATTGCCATTAGTATGCGATTAGAGCAACCGCTGTCTTTCGCATGAGCGTCTAATTGCCTCGTGGATCTGCCGAGGCGATCAAGCGATAATTTTGCGAGAAGTCGCCACGGCGACTTCTCGCAAAATAATCGCTTGATCGACTCTGTGACATGTCGCAACTTAATCGCTTCAACGATTCGCTGATAAGCTAATGTGGTACATACAATAATTGCTCAAGCGAATTCTATGGATCGTGATATTCTTCTTTGTTTTAAGTCTGTTGTATAAATGTTGGCAGTTTATTTAATTTTTTGGTGTTTGTGGTTTTTCTTTTTCTTAAGGTATAACGTTCATTTTTTTGGAAGGTAGTGTAACTTCCTACCATAAACCTGAAGGGATTTCCACTTGCACCTATATCAATAACATATCAGAATCTATGGGAGCTATGGGATTTCTCATATTAGCAACAGACACCTCGACGAACTCCTAAACAACTAAAAAGAAATGCTTTTACAGTAAAGTGAACTTAAACAGGAAAAAATCATAACCCTCCTTTTTTCTTCGCCGTAGTCGGGTAAAAACCGACAAAAAAAAGAAAATAAAGACGAATCACATTAACAATTTAGTTTTACCAAATCTGCACCAAGCATTCAAGAAAACAGTACATCATTCACAAATCAGAAAAATTTGACCGATAAGATATCAATTAACACAAATATTCTAATTGCAATTTTTTATACTATTTATTTATATCTATTTAATTGTATAAAACAAAGTCACTTTTCATGTTTGTATGTGTGCAAAACAAAACTGCACTATTGATTTTGATGCAGTTTTCACCATTATTTAGAGAATTTATTGCAGAAGGGTTATTTTTTTAAAATATTTAAGTGATATATAAGTAGCACAGAAATCTCGTGGTAGATCTGTAATCTCCAATAAATCAGTGAGGAGTCTTAGTAAACCGTGTTATTGTAACAAAGGACGTATTATTCAAAGTGATTAAAACAATGCTATCATTATAACCGATGGCCTCTTGGGTCTGAATCAATATTTACAATTTGTTAGACATAAGCAAACAAAACTTTTAAAATATTATAATATATTTATTTTTCCTTGTACATACATGAGATGACAGAACAGAAGTAAAAACAAAAGAAGTTATAAAATATTTAAAATTAAAAAGAATAAAAATTTAATATATAAAGAGGTTTTATACCTTGTTGGCTCTAACAATATTGCCAGGCCAGAAAAATAAAATAAAATCTATCAATTTGTGGCAAAAGTAAATAAATTAACTTATAATGCTAAAATTATATATCATATATTATATATCTATAGGTAATATAATTAATTTAGAAACAGCCCGCAAATGCATTTTACCGTCAGCTGTTCTAATTTGAACAACTCGAACCTTGTTATCGGAAGCTGGAAATATTTTATTTATTCTGCCCAACGGCCAGTGAAGAGGTGGAGTGTTTGGGTGTTTAAGCAAGACTACCATATTTTCCTTAAGATTTGACAGCTCTTTTTGCCACTTATTTCTGTTATTTAACAACGATAAATAGTCATTTGACCATACCTTCCAAAAATGCTGTCGTGCTTGTTCACAAGATCTCCAAAAACGAAGTCGATTGGAAGGAACCTCTGTGATATCTGGGTGTGGATAGGATGTTAGAGAACTACCAATTAAGAAATGACCAGGAGTCAGAAATGAAAAATCATTATGATCTTGCGAAAGAGGGGTAAGGGGGCGAGAATTCAATATACTTTCTATCTCTGCCATAATTGTATTGAATTGCTCATAAGTAAATATTTTTGAGCCAGCTATTCTTTTAAGATGGTACTTGGCAGATTTGACTGCCGCTTCCCATAGACCACCATGATTTGGACTATAAGCGGGTATAAAATGAAATTGTGTACCTTTTACGGAAGTATAACTATGAATCGCATTTTGAAAGGTTTTATTATTGTGTAGTTTATAAAGCTCGTTCAATGTATTTTTAGCTCCTTTAAAATTTGTGGCATTATCACAGTATATATCTGATGGGAGTCCACGACGAGCTATGAACCGCTTTAAAGCAGCCAGAAAGGTTTCAGTGGTCATGTCAGTGACTACTTCGATGTGTACGGCCTTGGTGGAAAAGCAAACAAACATGGCCACATACCCTTTGGATATAATACTTCGGCGTATAGTTGATTGTTTGACATCAAATGGTCCACAGTAGTCAACTCCGACCTTTTCAAAAGCCCTAGAAGGCGAGATTCTGTCCTTAGGCAAGGATCCCATCAGCTGAGAAGCTGTTTTAGCCTTATATCTGTGACATACTAAACATTTATGTATAACACTTTTTATTTCTCGAACCGAGTTAATAATGTAATATTTTTGAGACAAACTACTCATAACAAGTTTTAAGCCTCCATGTAACAAATTCAAATGTTCATGTCTAATTATTAATTGAGTAAGATAGCATTTCTTTGGAAGAATGGCTGGAAACTTCTTTGCGAAGGGCAGATCTGCATTTGTTAAGCGTCCACCTACTCTTAGTATATTATTTTTATCAATGAAAGGATTTAAGGATTTTAAAGTTGATTTAATTTCCTTATTATTCTCAATGCATTTTAACTCGTCTGAAAAGTATTGAAGTTGAATACCTCTTATTAAAATTAGAATGGCATCTCTGATTTCTTGAGCAGAGAGGCTTCCAGTATTTATCGGTAATTTTTTACATTTATTTATAAACCTTAGAATATAAGACATGACAAATACACATTTATTGAAACTCGAGAATTTCGTGAATATTGGTAACAAATTACTATGCTTATCTGAGAGAATTGAATGTTGAGTAACATTTATATACATATCAGAGGTCTCTAGTTTTTCAGTATTAATTAAAGGTGACTCTATTTCGGATAAGTAAAAGTTATAATTCTTACAATTTAGTAAATAATCTGGTCCGTGCCACCACATTTTATTTTTACTTAAGTTATGTGGATCACAGCCTCTAGATAAGATATCTGCTGGATTATATGATCCAGGTGTGTATATCCATAACATATTATTTGTAAACTTAGAGATTTCATTTACTCGATTACCCACATAAGCAGGTAACTTAATGCTATTAAAAGAACTTAACCAACCTAAAACTATTTTAGAATCACAAAATAAATGAATAGTTTTTACATTAGGAAGTAAATTGGAAATTTTATGTACAAGTTTAGCTAGCAATAATGCGCCATTTAATTCTAGCTTTGGCATAGTTAATTTTGAATGTAAAGGAGCGATACGTGATTTTGAACATAATAAGTATACGTGATATTTGCCGTCTACTTTTACCTTTACATATATACAACAGCCATAAGCAGTCATCGATGCATCACAATATCCAATTAGCTCAGTTTCATCAGATTCAAACATTTGTAAATAACGCTTTACCTTAATATCAGACATAGTAGAAATCTCTACATTAAATTGTTGCCATGTTTTTGCTAATTCCACAGGAAGTGGCTGATCCCATTCTAGGTTACATTGCCAGATTTGTTGCAGTAATAACTTGGCTCTAACTATCAGAGGGCCAGCGAAACCCAGAGGATCAAACAGCCTACTGACTGCGCTCAATACTGATCGTTTTGTAGGGACAACGGGATCTTTTGGTGAAGATACTGCGTTACCACTGAGTTTTAATATGTCCTCCATGGGCTCGTACAAAAGACCAAGTGCCTTTGTTATGAGACACTCCCGGTCCAAATCTCTCTGTTCGAATACTAACTTATCAACAGGTAAATCTGACAATAAACTCTTATCATTTGAACACCATTTATGCAAATCAAAACTTCCTAATTGCAAAAGATCAGTCAGTTCTTTTCTTAACTGCAAGGCGTCTTGTAAGCTGTTTGCACCGGTAATGATGTCATCACAATAAGAATTTTGTAGTATAGCTCTGGAAGCTAATGGATATTGAGCCTCATAAGTGTTGGCCAGTTCAATCAGACATTGTATTGCTAAGTAGGCAGAACTTGTTAAACCATAAGTAATAGTTTTTAGTTGTAGACATTGTAATTCTTTATCTGGACTTTCACGCCATAGTATATTTTGGAGAGCCCTATGATCGGGGTACACATTAATTTGTCTGTACATATGACGGATATCGGACATAATAATATACTTATAAGTGCGAAATAAAATTAATATTTCAAACAATTGCTTTTGATTAACAGGCCCGTTGCATAATATATCATTTAAACTAATGCTACCTTTAATCTTTGCACTGCCATCAAAAACAACACGTAATTTATTTGTTTTCCTGTCGGTCCGTAAAACTGCGTGATGCGGGAGAAAATACAAAGGTTGATCATTAGGTGAACATGTGTTGACATCAATTACCTTTGCATGTCCCAGCTCAAGATATTCATTAATAAAGTCAATGTATAAGGAACGATATAAATCTTCCTTAGCAAAACGTTTCTCTAAATTATAAAAACGTTGCAATGCAATACTAAATGACTCAGAAGTATTAATCTGTTTAACATCAATTTTTAGAGGTAATTTAACCTCAAAACGATTATTATTTAAAGTAACTGATTCGTGAAATGTTTTTTGACAATATTCTAGCTCCGGTAGTTTTTCAGAGTAAACCTCGGGGACCTTTTCAGTGTCCCAGAACTTACTGACCAGAGACTCAAGACCAGGAGTGTGCTCTACAACTGCATGCATAGTCACGGACTTACGAGTAAAAGATGGAAAGAAGTCACCTGAAATGACGTATCCAAACCGGGTATTGAGCAGTATCGGATCCTCTGGACTTCCCTCAATTTTGCCATCCTTTATTACTTGAAAGAAAATGTCAGCAGCTAATAGCAGTGTTATTTCACCTGGAATATAGAATTCACTATCAGCAAGTGTCACATGTTTAGGTATATTGAACCTTGATAAGTTTATTGACCTTTGTGGCAACTTCCCTGTGACCTTATCGACTACAGAACAAGTGACAGAAATATTATAGTTTTCTGTCATAGAATGTAATGTTAAATTAACAGCTTTATCAATTTTATGTATTGGGTGACCCCCCAATGCCACAACATTATGTTGCTGCGTGAATGTTGGTATGCCCAGCTTATAAACTAAACTGTTTGTACAAAAAGATGTTTGACTACCACAGTCTAACAATGCACGCACTATGTATTTATTTTTCTGTGAGTCTGAAACTAGAACCTTTACAGTAGGTAAGAGCACATTAGTGCTTGATTGCTTTGAGGAATGCAAGCTCACCTCAGGTTGTGATGTCTGCTCCTGTTGATGTGCCTGAGTATCATTCGGCACAGACTTGAGCTCATCACGGTGTATTAAACTATTATGAAATTTTGAGGCACACACTGTACATTTGAAATGAAAACGGCACTTGCCAGCATGGGAACATAAACATATTTTACAGAAGTTATTCGCTTTTACGTATTCTAAACGCTCATTTATGGACATTAAAATGAATTTAGGGCATTTAAATAATTTGTGAAATTGACCACACAGATTACACTTTGACGCTTCTGAAATCTTAGAGAAATTAACAGCCTTGCTCTTACCATTTACAAAAGATGGGCTTACCTCCAGGGACATTGCCCTCTTATCTAAAAATATCAATAATTCATTTACTGTAGGCATACTTCCCATGTCTCTGTCCGAGTGAAATAGCCTGACGGTCAATGGATCAAGCTTGCGGGATATTATGCAAACTAAGATTGAATCCCAGTAGTCAACTGGCTCCTTCATATTCTTAAGGGCAGAGATTTGCTGCCGGACCTGCGCCACCAAGTCTCGTAGCTGTTGTGCCGTGCCTCGGTGAATTGCCGGCAAATCGAGTATCGACGTTATGTGGTTGTTGACGAGCAGCATCGGATTGTTGTAGCGTGTCTCTAAAATCTTGACAGCAGACTCGTAGGATTCATTGATCAGAGGTAAGTTGTCTATTAGTGTAAGTGGTTCTCCCTTAATATATTTCTTCAAATAAAAAAGCCTTTGAACATCAGAGAGCCTTGTATCTCTGTGTATTATCGCCGTGAAGAGGTCCATAAATGGCTTGTAACAAGCAATATCCTTTCCATCGAACGTTTGAATATCAATGCTAGGTAAATGTGTCGTTCTGTAATTATCAGATGAGCCCTGCGAGTGAGACTCCTGCGAAGGTTTGAGCAATTGCTTCTTGAGTCTTTCAATCTGGATTGACAGCTGTGTGACTCGGTCGTCAACCTCGTCAGAATCAGGCTTGTCATCTTGAACTAGAAGCTCCATTTCTACGGCCTGATATTGCTCGTAAGCTTTTTTTAATTGTTCCTGACGAAAGACAACATCTTCATAGTCAAGCTCCTCAATGGTATGAGCTTGGAAATATTTCTCGAGCCGCGTTATTGCTGCCTTTCGTAGCCCGCGTTCAACACGAAGCTTTTTAACAAGATTTTCGGCCATTATTATGGTAGCAGACGTGGAGGAGCGATCAGAGAAATAAATATCGCTCTCTGTTGACATTGGTTAGTAGTGTACTTAGCTGTGCTTGTTATGGCGATATTCCTTGGCTCCAATCGCACACGATTTTGTATGAACAAAATATGAACGTGACAATCGGACGCACAATGTTTTACACTAATATTAATTAGGCACTGGAAAATAACTCGCGCACATTATTACGTATCACTTTATTATATTTAATTCGTTGTGGCACCAATTTTGTAGACATGAGCTAAACAGAATTGGTGTTTTATGGTATTTTCCCTGGTTTCGGCACCAAATTTGTTAGACATAAGCAAACAAAACTTTTAAAATATTATAATATATTTATTTTTCCTTGTACATACATGAGATGACAGAACAGAAGTAAAAACAAAAGAAGTTATAAAATATTTAAAATTAAAAAGAATAAAAATTTAATATATAAAGAGGTTTTATACCTTGTTGGCTCTAACACAATTTTACATTGTATATTCATGCCACAATTCAATTGGTTTCAATAGAATTGTGCGGTGATTTTGTTTTTCTCTTTTCAAATACAAGGCTTTTAAGACTTCCCTTTCAAATGCGGTCATGTTTTCAATGATCAAAACTCATGGGTTGAATGATGATCATGAATTGAAATCAGTTCTGGATGAAGTACAATAATTTTATTTTCCTAGAAAATTGATTTAGGCGTTGGTCTCCTGTGTTCTTATTTGCATTGCTTTCTGTTATTTATATTTTTAAAGTTTTTTTTACTGGTGTACCCATAGATACACGGCACCAGCAAAAAAATACAGCTTTCTCAAACATAGTGTCGTATTATGATACGACACTATATTTGAGAAAGCTGTACTTTTGTTCTGAATATTCATTTTCCAGGTTGACATTGCAGTTAATCCAGTCTTAGGGAAAGAAGTCTAGAACTTAGTCAGATACCACACAACGTGATCATTTCCTTCAATAGTATTCATAAAAGCACATAAAAAATTAAAATTTTTTTTTTGGCTGAACAGCTATGCAATAATAAAGTTTATATTACAAATACTATAACAGCTTCAAATTGATAGTTATTAACTCAATGATCGAGTAAAACAAAAGAATCCAACACAACAAAATAATTGCATAACTCGATTTTAAAATGTCAATCAATATTGGCCTACATATTTACAATTATGCCGTCTAAATTAGCAATTTTCAACTCTTTGTCTTTATTATCAAAGGTTGCATTAACTGCACAAATAATGTTGCCGTTCTACAAATCAGCATTCATAATAAATAAAATAGTTATATACAAAAGTGAGTGTACCAAGGCTGACTGGTGTTCATGCTACTATCGTGTGCTCGAATTTTTACCATCAAACTAATATACACCTTGTTCTAATACTTGTAAGGTTCAAATACCTTTTGTAGGTCGCCCTATAGGTTTTTGTCTACCACGATAGTTCGTTGCCATTTATGGAGGTAGCTTTCCTTACAGGTCTTTGTATTTGATTTATTACTACAAAACTTTACTTCAATTTATATTATTTTTTCCTGGACTAAAATTATGGATTTGGAGTAACTGGCTGTACGAAGTTTTTATTTAAAATAATTGGTGTTTTCTGGGTTATGACAATTTGGAAATATGGCCTAATTAGCTTTAAGTTTTAGAGAATGATTTACGACGTTAGAATTGAAGCAATAAATTCTTTGATCTTTATTATTAAACCTGGGCGGAATATACAGATAACAATGTACTAAAATATAGTATTATAGTGAAACTGCGCAGCTCTATAATCGGTTAAAGGAAATGAGTAATTCTGTTGATTGTTGGCCATCACAAGCAATTTGTCACTCATCATCCTTTGATAAAGATCAAGTCTTGCAATTCAGATAAACAAACTCCAAGGAGTAAACACTTACTAAAACTAACTCCGTTAGTAGAATTCCCTTGTCTAGTAGCTAACAATAAACTTGTAGAGGATTGTACAAACAATTGGATTAAGAAAGAAGACTCAGTCGGAAAGGTATGCCACCCGTCGGCGTAATGCTCCTAGAATAGATGTAAAAGTAGAAAAAATACTTCGTTCGATTGAAATTGTTATTTCTGTTTTATCTTTTGAGAACCTATAAAGAAGATAGATAACAGGCAATTTGACATTTCTTAATAACTCGATCATATTGATGCCATTTTTGAAAAGCAGTCCGTGAATTCCAATTAGTTATAAAAGAGTTGGGATATTTATGTACAGTTCTATCTTTCGAAGGAGCTCGTGGCTAAGTAATAATAGCCGCACGGGTCGATCGATCAGGTTAAGCTAACCTTGCTGGGGTTGGTCCGTGGATGGGTGACCATCTTTACATACCGAGACTCCTCCGTGCCTCGGAAAGCACGTTAAGCGGTTGGTCCCGGCTGTCATTCGTGGATCTTTGAAAGTCGTTACGGTTCGTCAGAAGCCCGAAAGTCTGACAACCAGTCTTACCAAGGGGTATCGTATTACCCAGTTACTGGGTTGTGGAGGTCAGACAGGCAGTCGCTCCATGTAACTCTACTGGTATTTAGCTGCATCCGGTTAGACTGGAAGCCGACCCCAATATAGTTGGGAAAAAGCTAGGCAGGCCGATTGATAATAAAGTAATAAAAACTAAAACCCAACTACGACTAAAAAGGTCACAGACGAGACATCAGACGTCGTCACAAGACACCACAGACGGACAAATTAAAAATCCGGAGTCACACGTGTTAGGGCATAAATCGAACAGATTACTTGTGACTCCTTTTTTAATTTAATGTGACGTCACATAGCCTATAACCAGCGGACGATCAAGACGCTTCCAACGATACCTCGCTTGTCAAATTGTGATGAGTGGTTTAGAAGATATGAGGGAACAGATGAACATACATACATACATACCGGTCAAAATCATAACCCTCCTTTTTGCTTCGCCGTAGTCGGGTAAATAGCTCTATCTTTCGTATTAATATTTAATTCTTTAATATTATCTAGTCTTTTATGTTTCAATTGGCTTTCAGTGTATTATGTAACTAACGGATGGTCATAATCAGTAATTTACCCGGAGCAACATTGTATTGTTCTTTAATCATTTCTAATTATTTTAGTTCCGAGAATTTCAGCTAGTTTAAAAATACATACTGGTTTTACCTTGTAGTGATCAAATGATATGTCATCTTCAGCTACTCACTCATTACCTGTCACTGATAATTATGTCATTACTTTCTGTTTGTGCCAGTCATCTTTGCTTAGCATAGTTTCTGTATTGTTTCCGTGTAGTGTGTGGACTATGTTACATATTCGGTAGGAACTACCTACAACAGTGGGTTCAGATAATTTTTCACAAATCATCTTATGGTCGGCTCTTGAAACCAAACCGAACCGAATCATTCTCTTAACAAATTTGTTCTTTTTTACAAATAACGTAATGAGATTATTATCATATTTACACGAAATAATGTTAACCGACAATGAATAGCAGTGAAATTATGATAATACGAATGAAAATTCATTGGTCTATCTGTGTTTGGAATTGAAACATCCTTTCAAAATTGTAACATCCCAATTCCCAACGCCCAAAACAACGCGTTAGCATATTTAATGAACTTTGATTATTCGAATGAACTGTTAAAGTCATTACGTCTGCATTTCAACTCATGTGTCATATTTATCGTCAGCATGCACTAAACCGCGGCGCGTGGCCGAATTGTTGCTGTTTCGCTCCATATTTCATGGTTATTGCTTCGAAATCAGTTTATTAGGTCCATCTAAATTTAGCTTCATTAGCAATTAATTGGCAACATGTTGTTTTTCAGTGCATATTGCTTTGTATACCTAATTACCTACGGTTTAGTTTTTATGAAATTAATGGCGGATTTTTTTAACCTAAATTATTTTAGATTCAAAATGTTGTTGACCTCTACGATGATTTCATTTGCGTTATCTTTTAATTCAATTAAAAATATCGTGTTATTGTAGATATCGTTTGTCAATCTAATGATAATGCATTTATTTTGATTGCAATCAATTAACTGATACATGTTAATTTTGATACCGGAAGATTTACATAAAAACTTCTAGAAAACTGCGTGGCTGCTTTAGGTATAAAGATTCTATTCAACTATCGTTGCTGGTCTTACTATGGTTTTCATAATAAGGTTTTGCTGACCATAATGAAATGAAATTGTAAACAATTCTGTAAATAGGATATTGGAATCACTTTTACACGTCATATTAAAAAATATTAAAAATAAGCTAGATGAGGTCGGCGTTTCCTATCTGACTACTCTGAGAAGAAAGGCCGAAACAAACTCAGAGGGCACAGTCTCTTTTAAAGTCCAGACATAATCTTGGTCAAGCCATATGAGGACCATGTAAATTCGAGTCTGAAATAGTCTTTTGAGGAAAGAACCACACAGATTTGAGTGGACCTGTCCAGTCAGTGCAAGCATTTGTCAGTAATGGTGGAGCTCAACTCAGAACTTAAGGAGCTCAACGACTCGCGAAATGCATTAGGTATAAGATTGAGAGATAAGCCAAATCTCTCAATCTTATACCTAATGCATTTCCATCCTGGCACGATTTCCAAACATATTTTCGTATCCACAATCTGTTCGTCCCTTCTGACTCCCATAAAGATGATTTGGTATCCTCCATAATCCCCTTCAATCTTGTCGAGAGGTATTTCCCTTGTGAGAACAAACTACAATTTTACTGTCATTCCTACGAGCCTATGGATCGATCGGTTTGTCAAAACCTTTCATAACCAAAGACAATGGTACTATTACTGCCTTTGTGTCGGTATCAAGTTATATTGATCGTGAAAGAAAATCTGATTATAACCCAGAACTTCTCATGTGTATTCTGTCGACCTACTTCAGTCAATTAAAATTGTTATTGTGACTATTAATGACTGAATATCACTTTTACCAAAGGCTAGTGAATATGACATAATTTTATCAACGAGTAGAATGTTTATAACTGCTATAGTTTTACTGACTATTACCATATCACATGTCTCGCCGATTTCAGTATTATTTTCAGTAAATCACAGACTATTTATGGGTAGAACAGCTGACTTTACAATCAATCAGCCTTTTCCCAACTATGTTGGGGTTGGCTTCCATTCTAACCGGATGCAGCTGAATACCAGTATTATACACGGAGCGACTGCCTATCTGACCTCCACAGCCCAGTAACTTGGTACTACGATACCCCTTCGTAATACTGGGTTGTCAGACTATCGGGCTTCCAACGACTCGTAACGACTGTTCAAAGATCCACGAATGACAGCCGGGGCCAACGCCTTAAAGTGCTTTCCAAGGCAGTGAGGAGTCACAGTATGTAAGGTCCCACCACGGACACCCATCCACGGACCAACCTCGACAAGCGTAGCTTAACCTGGTGGAACGACCCGTGCGGCTGTTATAGTAATAACAGATCGAGCCACGATCTCCTCGAACAGCTGACTTTACCTTCCAATAATTTTATAAATAATACTCTTTTAATTTCTTTACAAAATCTAATCACGCAATAATGTTATCGTACGCTTTCGATCCATGGCATAACACTTTCGTCCATGACAGTATTTATCGTGTTTTTTAAATGGACGTTGGTGCTGATTAAATACGCAGATGTGCCCGTGGAGCGTGACTCGTGACGAATGGGCACGTGTGCTCGCATGTACTGCATGCTTCCGGTCAAATGTGTGGGTTACTTTGGTTGCGGAATGGTTTAGTAGGTGAGGGGGACTTTTGGCTAATTGGGTCGAGAGAGGGGTGAAATTATGGGAAAGCCTCGTTAGACTGTGGTTTCTGAAAGTTTGATTTATAGATCTGCTGTCAATTGTAAATATTGATTGATTGCTAATACTGTATAAATAGACTGGTCGCTGACTCTATCATAGTTAGGAAAAGGCGAGACAGATGTTGATTAGGTTGTTATTTGTTTATCATAATAGTATCAACCTACAGTATGCAGTTATTAATTAACAAGTTAAACCAAACTTTTGTACGACGTTATTTCAGTGTCGATTAGGTAATTCATGGCGAAAACGTTGAAAAAAAAAGTGATAAAGATTCTTCCTTAATTTAACATAGTTTTTCCCCAGCTTATTTTGCCACAGTTTTCCACAAATTTTGCGATAAGTTCTGGACATTTTTGTCTTCGTGTTATGTAGGTACCTAACGGGGTGTTTTTTTCTGATTGTTTCAAAAGCAGTAAGTTGATTCATACTTACAATTTCTGTAAATAAATGTATTTCGTAAGCAGTACATACTAAGAATCTTTTACGCAGTGACCTTTTACGGGTGTTTGCGCGTCGATAACACCTTGATACCATATCAAGTTCAGAACGTTTCATTTTGATTACTCCATGTGGTTAACATTTTGTTAGGTAATAAACTGTAGCTTTCTGTTCCATTTATTTCTCTATGACTGTTCTATAGTTTTAATCGTGTCGGATTGCCGTCCCATCAGACTATGAGAGAGGGAAGAGAGACTGCACCTGTGTCTGCGCACACACTCGTGCGTTATAATATATTCCGCGCCGAAGTATAGTCTCCGTTGAGTTGGCCGCCGTGGCCGAAATACGGTATGGAGGACTATATATTTATAGTTTTAACAGTTCACTAAACAATTTCGTTTTGATTTCATTTATCGTCTAAAAAGGAACAAAAATTACCTCTATTTACTGTAAGCATGAAATGGATTTTCAATCACACAGTGAAAACACAAAAGAAACTTAATCCATGCAGTTATGTATTGTGTGTACTAATGACTATGAAATAAACATATTTTCTTTCTTTATTTTCGTAATAATATTATACTAGCTTCCGTCCGCGGCTTCGCCTGCATGGTATGTCGATAAAAAGTAGCCTATGTTCTTCTCCAGGATGTCATAAATCCGTGCCGAATTTTTTCAAAATCCGTTTAGTGGTTTAGGCGTGAAAAGGTAACACACAGACAAACAGACAGAGTTACTTTCGAATTTATAATATTAGTATGGAAGTATGGATTAAACAGTCTACCTTATTTAATACCGAACATAGGTAGATACTTAAGGTAGGTACTTTTTTTTTTTATGTTGGGTAATCATCAAATGACTTCTCCCGCTCTGGGCGGAGCGGAAGGGCGTGTCAGACTTTTACTGACTAAAACCCACCCGTTTTCCTTCAGTTGTAGATTTATCAATCCGTTTGTTATGTCATTTACGAGTTTCCTCAGAATGAAAGCCTATGCTTACTGAACTTACAAAGAAGTACGACATATGTTTCCCTCCATCACCCTAAGTACAACAGAAAATTTTGTCATTATTTTCGTTATTGTCCTATAAAAGGCGCCATAACTCAGGACATTTCACCATACCATGTTAGTGCTAGCCTTGACATCAAACCCGGAACTTTGCGTGTAAGTTAACGACTGAAGCACTGGAGTTTAGTAAGGATAATAATTTTCCACGCTTATTCGAGTTTTCACAGTTGACCTGATGGATATTTGCCACAGCGTAGTGATATACAGTAGGGCAACTTACTTGTTTTTTCTCGCGGATTTTAGCTTTTTTGCCGATAATTTAATTAGACTGTGTTTAAGTAAGTACCTACTGCATGTTGCTCTGCAATTTGATCCTTTAACTTAATTCTGACCTAAGGGAATTACGAAAGCCCCAAATTAAGTTTCCACCATCGATGCACCGCCATTAGATACGGCCCCCATGGGAAATCATGGGGGAGTCTATTTTTAGTCGAGATACGGTTTTTATAGTAGTTCGTGTCGTTTTTCGTGAATAAATCTTACGGTTTTTGCCTAATTAGACACGAACTATTTTTAGATCACCAAAAATATTCCTATGAAATGTTTTCGTTTAAATGTCAAAGTTGATACAATTAAATACAAAATTGAATAATATTATTACCATGATATCATGATCTCGTACTATAAAGTGTGAATAATATAATAGTCATCTTGAATTACTATAAATTTTAAAATAATAAACTGTTTAGAAGAATTTAGATCATCAATCTCTATTGTTTAGAATACAACAATGTGTTTTTGAAGATTTTCATAGTATTAATTACTTTTTGTCCCCTAGCAACTGACTCCCACAGAAAATGATTCAATATGGGCCAAGTATTTTCCCTTGGGGGATTATTTTTAAGAAAAAAAAGTGAACTTTATTTCAGACAGATATTTTAACACCTCATAGGTACTTATTGAAATTCTAAACAAAATTGATTCCGAAAAGAATCCACAACTACTTCGATTTCTCCTTAACTTGACCTACTGTAGCTTTAGCTATTTACTGGGTCACATCAAATCCACATTATGTCGCCGTAATAATCTCATATGGCTTTGTTCAGTGTCTGTGAAATAATGGTCTCCTATTGGACCCTTACATATCCTTACATTCCCGAAGGTATCTGGATAATTTGATGCTTCACGACTTTGCAAATGTCACTTTGGTTAGGAAAAAAGTAATTGGATTCCGTCTCAATAAGAACCTTGAAATTCGGCCTAGTTTATTATTTATAAGTACTTTTTTAGGGGAATTTGAATACCTTTTGACTTCAAATTTTCTTGGAAGAATATAATTAATACAAAATTCGTTTTTTCTGGACTTTATTTCTATTGATTGACTTTACATTAAGGACAGACGTTCCACTCGTCCTTTTGATCTGCCAGATAGTTATTATCTTCAACTTTCACGACACAATTTATAATTTTAGAATGAACAGCTGTTGTTCCTTCTTCATAAAATTTTAACCCTAAATACCACACGAAACCAGTTTGACCCTAAATCACCTTAAACTCCGGACATTGCTCATGTCCATAAATACTTTCAAACAGGTGGCATTCTACACTTAAGCTTAATTTACGACCCGATTTGTAGAAATTGATCAATAAACTCGGACCGTGAAATTCCAAGCATTATTGTCCAATGTCTAGTTGTGGGGACGTATGGAAGGTCGTAGTTGGGTAAAGGCACTCTTGGAAATGAGGTGTTAAACCTTTATGTGGCCATTGGGAGTTCCTTTGTGGTTTGTGGCCCGTGTCTATTGTCTATCTGCATAGACTAGCTGAACGTTTATTTATGTTTTGGTAAAGATCTTGGGTTTTCGATTGATGTTTCTTTGTGAAGCTTCGTATGATGAAAAGCTTACATAACATCATATGGGTTTTTCAAAAGTCTTTACAATGCTTTTAGCGTCACCTTGTTCTATGCTGTTAGCATAATCAGCTTATAATGTTCAAGACCTATTCTCTTCGAGAGGGAGTGGGCTGTGATCTACCACGCGGGTCGAGTGACGTCTACCCGAGATGTCACATGTCTTAGAATTTTTGGTTCTAGGACATGCCGGTTTCTTCACGGATGTTTTCCTTCACCGAGCGGTCCTTGGGGGACCTTGATAGCAGTGGTGATGAAATTATTTACACAAAGTAAAACGCCTCCCTGGGTCGAACCCACGACCTCAAGTCGGGGCAGTTACCATCGGGCCATCACTGCTCTAATACGATTCTTTGCTGCTAGGTGTTAATATTTAGGTTGATCTAGATATGGTATTATTCATAATGTTGCATGACACTATATACAAAAGCAATTTCTATGTAGGTAAGCAGGCTTTCGTCATGTTTTGTGAATTTAGCATCGTTCATCATCTTTTTCTTCCAATTCATCAATCTTTGCCTAATGGTCATTGCTTATTGCTAATGGGACAAAATTAGCAATTTGTCAGCCTCCTAGGCTGTTTTATTGCAAAACTTTGCATTGCAAAAAAGGAATACTTTGTTATTGTAAATTATTTTGGGCTTTTGAATATTCATTGCATTGTCTTGATGGGAATCTAAAGCAGAAATTATTTTTAACGGTACATAATGAAATATTACTAAACCGATTTTTTAAACTCTAATGGCGACTCTGAGTATGGGTTTGTAAGACATATACTTAGTCTCAATTTTTTTTAAGGTATAGTTAATAGACCTAAATACAGTGGCAAAAGATCTTCATCATCATCGTCATCATCATCATCATTGGCAGCCTTGTCCCACCCACTGCTGAGTATAAGCCGTCTCCCTTTTGTGTCATGCTTCCCTGGTCTTTCCGAGTCTCAACTACTACAAAAACTACTTACCCGGGATCTTCTTATAAAACAGCTTCGTATAGCTTTATCTCTCCGTTGGGTTTTTCAGAGATATATCATTCGATTAGTATTTGTACAAGCTTTATCTGTTCTATAATCCTCATTATCTACTGTAGTACCTAAATGGAGAAAGGTATCCCCGATGTTAATTCGACCGCCTGTATAAAGGCAGTACTAGCGAGTATATTTCGCAAGTATTTACGCACGCGCGATATTATTATTTCCTTGTAGGTACTATTTAATAAATTTAATAGAGACAGAACACGTTTCGCTCTAAGATTTGTTCACAACTGTGGGCTATTTTAATGGTTTATTGATTTATGGGTAAATTGCGTGGCTTGTGCGTTTGGTACTTTAGGGTTTGTAAAGAAGGATAATGCATCTATTTGATTGGCATGTATTGTAATGTCATTATAATATATTGGCATATCGTCGTGTGCATCTTTTTAATCCTTTGTGATCATTTGAATGTGTTCAAGGAATATTGTTGTGCTTTATGTATTATGCTCTACTCAATTTCGGTAACTTCCAGGCTCAATTCTTCTTTAGTCTTCGGTTGACCTTATTTGTTCCTTGCTGACCTATTTTCTTTCTTCTCACCACAAACATATGTCTGTATGATAACGTTATTTTATTTTTCTCTTTTATCGTTTACTTGGCCCATCGTTCTCTACTTTTTTACCAATATTTGCTTCATCTTTCACAAACATATCCACTATAACATGTTTAAGTTTATCTCAAGTTCTTTCACTTGCGTCCTCAGCCCTACAAGTACGTACAAGTGTACCAACCGTAATATCTGGGCTAGTTGTACGGCCTCGCGGGATATCGGACACCGATCGATATGTTTCGTAACTTTCGGCACTGCCTGCCTGCGTATCAAGTTCTTAATTAAAGGTTTTAAATTAGATATATATTGCTTTGAATGCTAGTGGTGATTGGTTTGGAATGAATGAATTGAATTGATGTCTTGATGGAGTTTATGTTGTCTCGATCATGTAAACTTTCAAGTAACGGTTTGTTTTTGTATTGTCTAAGTTCTTCTTGAATTTGTAGTAATTTTAATTCCTAGACGTAACAAATAACAATTCCTTTTATTCCTTGTTGACTTTTTCGCAATAATGTCAAGTTCAGTCTTCAGGTTCCATGTCCTCCACTTACAAAGTTTTCTGTATCTTATCTTCATTAACTTACCTGTTGATGCTTTAACATAATTTAACACAATTTCTGCCTAGCGTTGAGCTTAGACCTATCACTTCGTTAGAGATACGGATGCCATTAGTGTGTAATCTATTCGAAATTCAATTCTGCTTTTAATGGCCGCCAAGTCGTAAAGAAAAAAGATTGTAAAAATGTGGCGGTTGAGTGACTCTCGTAAGATTATCTGGATACTAAAACCCATTCAATTGTGATGTTTTTATTTCAATCGCTTGAAGTCGTATTTATGGGAAATCATCTGAATCAAACGTAGACGACTGAAAGAATAAACAAAACACCACTAGGAAAGGTAGAGTAAACAATAATACAGAAAACCCTAGAAAACTTACTACAAACAATCCCAAACATAATAAATAGCTTAACAATAATAAACACGACACAGAGCTAAATTTAGCCACTGCATGTTCTCTTAAGTGGCCCGTCTGCTATTAAAATGTATTTCTTGTAACCGGTTGTGAATTTCCTCGAATTGCCCCAACGGTTACACTTAAGCTGATAACGGACTGGCGAAACAGGCTGCATTCGCAGTGACGTAACATACGCATCGATAGAAGCCGACACCAAAGAGTAGGTAATGAAGAAATGGGGTTGTTATTTCTACTTCGAGTTGAAGTCGTCACATATACTAGTCACTGTTCTGACAAGTGCTTAATTGACAGGTTCACAAAGTTCACCTTACGTCGATCAGATTCCACTAAGTCTTTACAATTTCAAAAGATGATTTTAAATGTCAACAAGTTTACAATAGCTGAATACAGCGTCATCCTATAAACTATCTTTCGTGTGACTTTATACTTGCGTTGACCAATTGTAATAATATATTTCCCCTTCGGCTTTCTTTCTCCATTTCTTCCTTACTCTGTGGCACAGCCATCGAATTGACTAACACGTCTAGCTTTAAGCCTGTCTAGTATGTTATCTCCCCTAGTCTAAACGGGTATGCCGGAATGTAGACTGACAGAAAGGCATGCGCTCAATCGTATACAAATCTGCACGGTCGTGTAAATTGATCCGAACTATTTGAGAAATTATTTAATCTGTGACGAATGAATTCAAATAATTCTCTTTAGTTTTTGCCTTTGATTTTTCGTCAGAGCTGGGGATGAAACTAAAACATTTAAAGTTTAAGCTGTTTTATGTCTGTACTTTTTACTCAAGCCTTAGTAAATTGGGTAGAAAGGTTAGCTCTGAATTTTTAAGATCTTAATCTTTTTAAATCTCGTGCCGTTTGGGATTTGCCTCTGTTTGAGATCACATTGTGTTACATTTACAAGATGGCAGACAATGATTAGATGAGAAATGGTTGGCAAGTTCTGTAAGTGTTAGATAGATCCCTCCTTTTTATCTAGTTATAGTAAATACTTTCTGACAAAGTGAAGAATGAAGACAACGATGATGATTAAGATGGGTGATTTGAATTTAAATTGGGTACGAGAATGTATTCAAAAGCTAGAGATTTGAAACTTACAATAGTTTGTGCATTGATTTGGCTTGGCTAGACAGTGGACGTGTTTATATTGTCTTCACCGTTTTGTTATAACTGTCCTCCTCTTTGTTGGCGTCTGAGAACCACCACGAAAGATAGCAACCACAAGCTCTACCGGTTACCGTACCTAACTTTTTTTTTTTTTTGAGCTTGTGATTTCATCAAATGACTTCCGCCCTGAGTCCCCGCTCTGAGTGGACCGGGAGGGCGTGTCAGAATTTTACTGACTAAAACTCACCCATGTTCCTTCAGTTGCCTATTGCCAAGGGTCCCGGTATCCCTTTCGGACTTTCCCGCAACTCCTGACAGGCATCGGTCCCCACCAATTGTACTGACATCTCTTTCGTATCTACCTGAATCTGCATTTTGTATATTCTCCTAGCTTCACATAAAATAACATTGACTTTTCCCACAAAATAGCACAATCCGATACCAAAATCCACATCATAACGTAACCTGGCACCAATTTCCAGAAGCTGCCGGAATACTCAATAAAGTTTACTATAACTGGCATAGTGGGGAATGCCGGATGAATGGACGGCGTGCCTCGAATGTTGGGTCGGCGCCAGGCAGACTTTCAGGGCAACCTTGGCTTTGAATGCAGTTCATTAAATTGTTAATTGGTGGTTTGTCTGATTGAAGCTTTGAGTGTTGATTTTATAAGGGAAGGTAGATCTATAGGCGTGCACGTTCGCCGTGATTTAGGTAAATAAGCTTTATTTTTGCATGTAATGCTGGAAATGGTCGTTTTTTTGAGGTTTCGATTATTTCAAGAATAAAGAAGTTCTGAAAAGTTTTAACTATGAAACTGTTCCCATGCTGAAAGGTCATCTAAGAATCAAAAGCATAACATAAAAACAATGGTTTGCTAAAGACATGCTTGCTACCAACCAGCAAGATATGACACCCATATAGGCTCACAAATGCAAAAGGTGAGATGGTCTTCCTTATTTTTTGTGTGGTTACTGACTAACCAGGTGTCAGAGTTTTCATGCCGTCCACGACTTGGCTTCACATGCCGTCGAGGTGAGATGGTGAAACACAATGAATATTTCCATTCAGGTAAATGTGGGAGCATTCAAGTGGATTCTAAAAGTACGGAAGCCGAAAATCTACTAAAACAATTGCCTCAGTATGCAACAGGTGGCGTCTTGCCAAAACTGAATGCGTCTTACATTCATCTCACCTCTAAATGAACTCCTAATTCGACATCATAAAGTCTATGTTCGAATAATAGAGGGAACGGTTTATGTTACGTTGTGTAATGGGAGGTAAGAGTGCGACTTTTGTCAAAATGACAACGAACTCATTTTGGCTAGTAGCCAAGTGGCAAAAGATAAAAGAGTATTTTTAGTTTTATCAACCGTTACAAATTGTTTGTGCGATTTACCTAACGAGTATGTAAGAATTGTGTCACATGTTGCATAAACTTTTATATAAGGAAGATATATTATATATTAATTTGTTTAGGTCCATTTTATTTTCTGCTAGATACCTATATGAAAATATATATGGCAACATTAATCCTACTATCCTGCTCCTACTAATATTATAAATGTAAAAGTTTACATATTTAGATTTTTGTTACACAAACCCAAAAACGGACGAACGGATTTGGAAGAAATTTGACGCACATATAGTTTATAACCTGGATTAACACGTAGGATACTTTTATCCCAATATTTCCTCGGGTCGAGGCTTATGCGGGTGTATACTGAAAAGTTACACTCTGAGATTCGTCAGTAGCATCTCATGTTTTGTGTTCTGTTTGCTTATAGCCAACTGCAATTTAAAGATCGAAGTTGAATTTCTACACGAGCCGTCCCGAAAAACCAATATTTACCAAAAAAAACAATAGTCCCAACAACGCTGAACAAAAAAACAAGCCTTACAAAATCCCAATCACCGAATAGCCAATCAACTGTCCATAAAATCAAGCCAAAACATTGTTTCAATGGACACGAACACAAGAAAACATCCATAACTTTTCATTTTCACGGATCGTCGGTCTCGAGGCGGTCCGATGGAGTTGGATGGAACTTTTTTCAATCGATACGGATTTTTCATTACGTCTGTTAGAATTTCCACGTAGCCGTAAATATTGAGGCGCAGATGCTATTTTACACGCTCCTCTTTGTTGGGTGCTTGTATGTCTGTTGGATTGGCTTCTGATTTGGTTGTGTGTGTAGAATAGAAAATCGTTGTCATTGTTAAAAAGGTTCCTTAGATAGATATTACTTGGGATTAAGCTGCTCCAATGTACTCGAGTGCTCATAAAGTATTTCGAGACATCGCCAAGCGGTTAGTCGACTCTTCACTTGACCAGAGGGCTGGCCAATTTTTAGGTCAAAGAATCAGCATTGCCATCCGACGTGCCCAAAAACTGGCAGTCTTGCAACGCTGCCAGTCTTTTGGGCACTTTCACCACTGACAGCGATACGGACGATATTTCGATGCCCAATTAGCTTTTCCCTTTATTATTTTTTTCTTTTACATATTTGTCATTGTCTTTTTGTTGAGGGATGTTTCATGTGGCATTGCCTTTAGCAAAGTTCTGAAAATCATCATCGTTTATTGGTTTGTAAATTTCATATAATTCTGTTGCTATTTTCATTTAAAATTTTCTCTTTTGTACATTATCCTAACTAATATTATAAATGCGAAAGTGAGTTTGTTTGTTTGTTACGCTTTCACGCTAAAACGGCTGAACGGATTTCGATTAAATTTGGCACAGGAGTAGACCATGACCTGGAATAGGACATAGGATACTTTTTATCCCGATATTCCCACGGGATCGAGACTTACGCGGGTGAAACCGCGGGGCGCAGCTAGTCATATCATATTTTGACACGGCTTCCTCAAAGGAATGGTGTTAGTTTTTTATCTCAATGAAAAGCTTTTCAAACACAAACATGAAACCTAAATCGTTGTAGAATCCAGAAGTCCTTGTACGATGTTCTCATATAACTGGACACAGATCTTTCCTCTAAACTCGTCCAGCTGCAGGGTCTCCAACAAATCAAAAATGCTATCAAAGATTTCCGACCCCCAAAGTGATTTCCGTAAGATCATGGGACATCTATCCTTTGAAAACATAACCCACACAAATGAAAACATTCCACCGGTCTTTCCAATAACTCAAGGTTTACCCCAACAGCAATAAGAAAACCATAATGCAACAAGTGGTAACCCTAACTACTAATGCAAAAAAGCACAGAAGTATCACCTCTAAAAACATCATCGTCCTCTTGCTTCGTGCCCTTATCCCAAATTATTTTGGGGTCTTCGTAGCATAAATTATCTTCTTCTATATTAGTCATCATCTCAATCGCCACCACACTTATTCAGATACACATAGCTATCATGCTCTTATCCCAATTTATTTAGGGTTTATTTAGGGGATTCTTCTTCTTTCATATCTACATCTCTACTAGCCGCCATCTCTGTACTCATCCCACTTCTGAAAACACTCCAACCTTGGTGAGTCTCAGGGATGTCACTTCAGATCAATCATTACCAGTTCATTTTGAAATGCCATCTGTCAAAGATGTAACAAATAGAAAATTTCAATTTTTTTGTTGACTTGATTATGCCAAGAATTTTCTTTTTTTTTTTTGTTTGGGAAATCATCAAACTTCTCCCGCTCTGGGCGGAGCGGAAGGGCGTGTCAGACTTTTACTGACTAAAACCCACCCGTGTTCCTTCAGTTGCCTGTTGCCAGGGTTAATCCAGGTTATAAACTATCTGTTTGCCAAATTTCATCAAATCCATTCAGTAGTTTTTACGTGAAAGAGTAACAAACATCCATCCATCCATCCATCCATACTTACAAACTTTCGCGTTTATATTAGTTAGATTCGTTCATAGTCTATGTATGCGTCAGTTTTGTGCCTGCACTTTCGTTCAATTTGGAGCTTCTGCCCATATTTTTCTATTAATGGTGTAAGCTGCTGTGACCCACTTTTCGTGTCAAGGTTGCCTCCCGGAGCAACAAGTAGGGGCCTACTTGCACCCCCGGTGAAAGTGTTCGTGATAATCAAACATGGCTGTATAACTTTTATTAGGTTAGAACAATAAGTTTATTGGGAAAGGGAAAGATTGTTTCAGAATGTTATTTGGCGAAAATTTATTAGTTTTGGGCTTAACTTTTACATGGAAAAAGTGCTTTTGTATCATAGATAATTTATTTAACAATTGTTAGGATTATTCAAGTTACTTTTTTTTTTTTTATTGTAACATCTTTCCTCTCCCTTCCCTGCAATCTGTGGGAGTTATTTCGTGAAAAGGGACGGAAGTTTGTAACAGGAAGACACTATTTTTTTTTACCAATGAGCGTGGGCGGTGGTAGAGTTGGCAGTCAGATTGTTCTAACTCATTTTCCGTGAGATTGGTAGTTTTAGCCAAGACGAGATGTCTTTGCGTCCAGCGCTCGGTGTGGTAACACGTCGCGTTCTGGTTTGCAATTGGTCAATCGTCATCCTGAGGATGCCTCGTTGAGAGGTGAAACACGTGTCGATTTCTTACAGGGTTTTTCGGACTCTTGAAGAATAGACAAGCGGAATAGGTTACTAAATATATCAACGTCTATTGTATTTTATAATGGATTTCCGCAGTCACGTCTGAATCAATTAACTATCTTAAGACGAGATGTGTAACATCATATGTGACTACTGGAAGGCTCACTCGTTTTTTATATTATTAGTACCTATTTATTTTCAAACAAGATAATATTTACATAATATAGTATTAGCTAGCGGACTTAAAATAATAATATGATTTACATGTATATAAAAAAAGAGGGAAATAATCGCAGGGTATTAAAAAATTCGCCCGCATCGCTGTCGGCAGGAAATGTGCCCCAAAAGGTTGGTAGCATTGCATTGCCACGTTGTACGGCGATGCTGATTATTTGGCCAAAAAAATAGGCCGACCTTCTGTGGGCCTAAAATCTCCAAAGGCCTCTAAAAACATTTCATTTCCTGAATTTCCAGCTGTCATAAGTTTGTGACATTTTACGATGACTCATAATATTTATCCTATTATTTATGATTCTGCTAAAGTGATCGTTTTAAACCCCCTAGTCACGTGAAGAGTCGACCAACGGCTTGGCGATGTTTCGAAAAACCAAGTGAGCACTCGGACCCCATGGGCCTAGTCAAACGGCTCGAACATATAACTCCCAATAAGATTGGAATATTTTCCCCATTATTGTGACATCATATTATATTAAACAGATTTAAAAAGGATCTAGGTTAGAAGTTATTATGGTTATGGTCATTACAAGAAAAACCTTAAACCTGAATGATATTGAGCCATTGTTTACAAATGATTGTAATAAAAAACTGTCACAGTTCTTATTAATTACAATAACATTGAGTTGTGGTTAGTTTTTAATTGTGGTTTCTTTGGGAAACGACTATTAGTCATGCGAAGAATTGACTAGGTAAGTATGTAATTTATGAGTTTTAAGTTATTACTCATAATTATATAAATCACTTTTTATCATTTACTAACACATGGTTTTGTGTGTTCAAGTAATTGATTAAGTCCCTTAGTAACACTGAAAGGACATCAAACATTAGTCGACCATTCGAATAGTCTTAAAACATATAAGGTTTTGCCTGTTTTATTATATTAAAATATTTTTATCAAAGTGAGAAAAAAGATTTCAGAACAGTAGGTGCCGTGACTTACGAATTGTAGGTCGTAGGTTCGAACCATGACAGGCACTTTACTTTGTGTGAAATTATTTCGTCACCACTGCTCTCAAAACGGTGAAGGAAAACATTGTGAGAAAACGTCATGTCCTAGACATGTACCAACCCGCACTGGACCCACGTGGAGAATTACGGCCCACTCCCTCTCACTGAGAGGAGGCTTGTGTCCGAGCAGTGGGAACATTATAGGCTGATTATGCGAAGCAAAATGATAAAATACAAAAACATAATTTATTTCCGATATCCTTAATAGCTAGTAATCTTGCGTGGTTATTACATAAATGACTACGTTTGAGGTAACGCTAAATTATCAACCTTTCTAAATTCCGTCCGTGCGCATTATATTCATCCCCACCTTGAATATGATATAACATAACATGTTTTCATATAATAAAATGAATTCATTCACTAATAAAACCATAACTAAAAATACCGGTGGAGATAATAATGCCTAATGAATATACATGATTGAATTGGCAACCACTGGCGAGCAACTCAAAATGTTAGAAAAAGTAAAAATCCTTATTAAAAGTACGGGAATTTGGATTCTAAACTTAATATTAGTTTAGATGTAAGGGTGATTGTGGTTAAAATCTTCCCCTAAATCCTATTAATATTATAAATGTGAAAGTTTGTGTGTTTGTGTGTTTGGATGTTTGTTACTCAATCACGCAAAAACGGCTGGATGGATTTGGATGAAATTCGGCAAACAGATAGTTTATAACCTGGATTAACACATAGGATACTTTTTATCCCGATATTCCCACGGGATCGAGACTTACGCGGGTGAAACCGCGGGGCGCAGCTAGTACAAAAATAGGTTGGGTTTGAAATCACAGAAAAAAGCGTTTTTTTTTTAAACTTTAGTTTTATTTGTCTGGGCCACCATCATAGTGAAATTACTTTTATTAGAACAAAAAAAACTATTTAAAAAAAACTAAACATTCCATATTTTCCTACGTAACCCCAAACATTCAAGTTCCATTCAAGAAGCCCACTATATCGTAGAACATTTCGATTCGCCCCAAATCGTAGCAGTGTGCCGATGACCCCGCGCCGCGAGGTCACTTGTTGCGGTTAAGAGCGAAAGTGGCACTGCTTGTCTGCCGTAACATTAGTAAGTGGTCAATCGAAACTAAAAGTACTACGAAAGAATATTGTTTGGATGTTTTTTGGGTGATAGTATTGATAGAAATCGTTTTGTTTTGGTTGTCTTTTGCGAGCCAGATTAGACTTAGTTATTAGCAAATATGTAATATCTTAAAGGATGGCATTTTTGGTGGAGAAGGATTGGGGAGAGTTTTTTCTGTGACGTAATATTGAATAGTATTATGTTAAGATGATGAGCGGGTTTAATTCCATGGGAGATCCCCCAGCACTGGAATGTCACAGGTTAAATTGGAATACAATAGGTCAGCAAAGGCGTTCTTCTAGACGTCTTAACATAACATTGTACCAAACGTTGCCGTATATATTTTACACCCCCTCTAATTGTAGGAAGAGAAGTCATCAGTCAGTTCAGCAGCATGGTTTAGTTCTAAATGTACCTACTCCGTCTCATCTTTATTTTGCGTCAAAGTAAAAGGTAGCAATAATAAATTCTATGAAGATAGCAAATATTTTCAGTAGTGCGTCACAAAAACGGCGCCACTATGCATCTCATCTCATACAAAGGCTACCATAATGGTATAAAGACCTCCATGGAAGAACACTTCAGAGATTTAAATGTCAATGCATAAAATTGTCTATGACATACGTCAATGGGTGTTATTTACTTTGACTCGTCTTGTTTTATTACACATACAAATAGTTATTATAATAGGCCTCAGTAATAGGCAGTGTTTAATATTTACTATACATTTTATTACCTACATATATATTTTATTGGTATGTATACCTTTTTACATGTATGATTAATTAAGAATGACATGGACGCTATGTTTTAAGAGAAGCGGGTGGCTAAGTAATAACAACAGCCGCTCGGGTCGATCCACGTTAAGCTACGCTTGCCGGGGTTGTTCGGTGGATGGGTGACCATCTTTACATACTGAGACTCCTCTGTGCCTCGGAAAGCACGTTAAGCCGTTTGGTCCCGGCAGTCATTCGTGGATTTATGACAGTCGCAACGGGTCGTCAGAAGCCTGACACTCTGACAACCAGTCTTACCAAGGGGTATCGTATTACCCAGTTACTGGGTTGTGGAGGTCAGATGGGCAGTTGTTCCATGTAAAATACTGGTATTCAGCTGCATCTGGTTAGACTGGAAGCCGACCCCAACGTTGTTGGGAAAAGGTTAGGCAGATTTTATGGACGCTATATATGATTTCATGTGGATAGGTATGTCATTCTTTGAATTATCATGAGAAGCCTGTATTAAATATTCTTTTTCTTGTTCTTAGCGTGTCGATGGCAATATAAATAGGCTCGGCCCAGAATTCGGCCATGTGTTTGGCGCCATCACTAGCGTCCATCAGTTACTGTAACGTGCAGCTGACAGGACACGACATTAAAGTGTCCCATCGTTTGTGGAACAGCGCCACATTTACACTCGAAGCCAGAGTCGTTTAAGTGGACGAAATAACCTATTCACTTTTGACTTCAAGATATACTTTCCATAACTATCACTATAACAAAGGTATATATATGTTATGGACCAAGTGATTATTAGGGCATTATACAAAATGCCCGGGCAGTTTGAAAAATGCCCAATATGAGAGGGCAGTATGATAACAACTATTGAAATAATCAAATCAACCGGGAATTTTTTATTATCCTAGTCACCTTTGGGGCAGCACAATTAAAACCAGGTTTTATTACTATTATTTTGATTTAAAACGTAGAATCAATATTTAAAATCCTATAAAATATTTCCATTCATAGACACTCTGCTGACCTATGATGACTTTACCATAATTAAATACCCGTGTAATAATAGATTGCCCAAAGACCACAGGGCAATATTTATAATGACGACGCAATGTGATAAATAAGGAAGTTCAAATAATAATTAATTATTTTGCCCTAAGTAGCTTGTCATTATTCATAATGCGCGGGCATTATGAAAAATGCCCGTATTTATTACTTGGTCCATAACATGTATATGTATATCATAGCCCGCAAAACTTCTTCTAAATCTTCTGTTTTGAGATAACATTAAACTATGCCATTTAATATTATCCATTTTCAATAAACCCTATTATTTCTACCAGTACCGTGTTGTATGTTCCCATCAAATTTCCTCATACCAGGCGTATATGAAACGCAGAATATGACAGAACAGTATGGACTATAGATTGCCCTATGATCACAGCTTAACCTGATTCAACTTTTGCGATATTTTTACCTTATTTCTTTGATGTTTTTTTTTCCTTTCTGTCCCCTGGATGTTGAATCCGATTATCCTTATAGCCTTGGATAAAATAAACCCGGTAGTTTTCTCTACTTCTCTTGGCCTTGTGTATAATGCTTATCTTTGAAGATTTTTCATATTAGTTCCTGTATGAACTTTTAACAAGGTCTTATGAACACAAGTCGTGAATTCTCCCTTCGTTTCGTAAAAATCAGGAAGATTAACGCGTCTTCTTGTCTGCTAATAAAAACAGACTGCGATCATCAATTTGCCTGCCAAGTATAATGTTCTTGGAAATGTACTTTTTGACCCTTTATTATGAGGGCATTAGGAGGCTCATGATATAGAATGGCCTTTTAAGGGTTAAAATTATGAACTTATCTTGTGTTTCGGGATGAAGAGTACAAACCAGACAGCAAAGTTATACTTTGCTCTCTGGTGTGTACTCTTTAAAAAAACTTGGTCCTTAATACTTGCACGTTCTGTACTCTGCATTAATTCCTCATTCTGCAATGGATTGGACGTTTCCGTTTGGTTACGAAGAATTTGCAAAGGAATTGACTGCGAATTGGTCCCAATTTGTCTTTGGGTCATCTTCGTGTTATTTGAGTTGGTTTATTGGCTGATTTGCCAAATGTTTGCCAAATGTGGGTGTGGTTTGTTGTTATAGGTTGCTGTTTATTTGCGGCCGTTTGTTTTTTTGTGTAGAACTTAAAGTCTCGTGACTAGTCGTGTGTGACATCATTTTTGAACAGGTTATTGATGTTTAATCCGCTGTTTAATAGATATTATGTCTTATGTGACAGAATTAGACAGCCGTGTTATTTATGAAAATTATAACTATTTAATTAAGAGGATGTACTTGCGCTTGCTAATACAATACCCAAGGTAGTTTGAACAACTACAACAATTGAATATCAAACTTTTTTTTTTGTCCGCAGGGCGCTACCAGTGATCAAGTCTCCCGTACCAGCATGTAGTAGTCAGTGAACGATAAAACCACAAAAATTTTCACTCGTATTCCAACTACAAAGAAGATGGCCGACGTTCTAGAAATCGACCCCGTGGACGATGACCTCGGTTACGATTACGATACAACAAAGATCCCCGACATTATTGCCCCGGACGAAATGATCGAATCTGGGTACCAGGAGGGGTCTGAACAAAGTTATGGGGACCGTAGGGATTCGAAGGAGGGTTTCGGGGGCGAAGGGGACTCGGACAGTGGTGTGGATGGTGTGAGCAGTGGCTGTAGTGTCGCCGATGACTGTCCCGTGGTGTCGATCAACGATGTGGTGGCGTATTACGATGACATTCGTCCGAGGAGGCGGCATGTACCTCAACTCAGCTTCTACAACGTGGACATCGAGCGACTGGCCATGGATGCTCTCGTTCAGGTGAGTTTAGCAACTAATTTGGTTTTTACTTGATGGTGCGACTGATCATTTGATCTACAATTACGACGTAACGTGTTTTACGATCGGGATTAAGCTGGTTCTAGGGATCTACAATTTACGACGTAAAAACATATTGTCTAAGTGCCCGGAAATTTTAGTGTTAGTCGGAAGCAGTATTTCGCTACAGAATTCCGGACGTTATTTCTGCCAATTTATCTAGGGTAATTCATAGGCAGCCCATTTGTGGCTATCTAAATGACCTTTATAATGAAGGTAAGAGATTAATATGCACTTAGATCTTCGATGATACTATCACTCCTTAAACACAAGAAAGAATATTTATTGCAGAGATTATTTCATTGTTGTATATTCATTTTATCATTCACATTATAATTTACAAGCATTTTTTCTTGCCATATTCACAAGAAAAACAACAAGAAATAAACACAAAAAAATATAACAAGGATTACCCAGGGAAGCATAGATATGTAGCAAGCGATCTCAATGCTCACTTTGATAATTATGCAAAGCACTTGTTCTCTCAATTATAACGAAGCTATTTCCGTACGATCTCCTGACAATGATAGAATAAGAAATACGGAAACAAACAAGACTACTGGTATTACAATATAGAAAGAAGTTTTATATGCTGTATGCGTAATTTGATTACAGTACAATTTCATAATGCATTCTCAATTGTGGATTCTCGATTCGTGAAACATTTGAGGTGATTTTACTGAGTTTTTAACACATCACAGTACCTAGATAGATTATTTTACTTTAAGACCCTGGTGTATTTTAAAGCGCTCTCGTAAGAAACCACATTTAAAAGTCATTAAAATAGAAACTGTACTGTAGTATAAGAGCTAACTAGTATTTTATGTATTTTCTAGGAAGTCTAGGAGCTTCAAATATTGTGAAAAATTTACTGCAACCGAAAGTCTTGCGTAATATTTCGTAATGTTTTTTTTTTTTTTCTATCTTATATATGATTCACTCTTTAAGGTAACTCCCTGGACTTATCTATAAAGCAATACGTAAAAGTATGTAAGATATAAAGAAAATATACATTAAATTCACATTAACGATGTTACTAAGAAAATTAATTAGCATTGCAAAGAATATGGTTGCATATCTATTTTTAAAGTTGGCGTCGACTAATTACAATATCGCAATATTTCTAAATAAAAATCTTTCTGCGGTGGAATGACCTCTTGTCTATTTATTTATAATGAATTGAGAAATTTTTAATCTTAATATTGCCATAAATCATCAATTAATTATACAAATTAGTATAACATTATTTTGTTAATTTATGATAAATTCTTTTCTGTTGTTTTTTTAAATGTTATTGCTTAATTTTTTACCTGTTTAGCCAATTACATAGTTAGTACGGTTTGTGAAAGATTGTTCAAAAATTGTTACTGATATAATAACAACAAAGCCATATGATATTGACCTAAAATTTGATAGGGCAAGCTAACGTGTTAGCTGACGTCCACTCCTATAAGTGCTACATACATTTTTTTGCGTCAGTATTCTTCATGATATAAGAAGCTACTGCTTGGTAGGTTTTTCAATAACTTTGACAATTGTTGACTGCAGTTTCGAATAGAGCACCAGTTCATGAATACACCAGCTATATAGACCAAAGACCTTAACCGGTGGCTGGGACAGACTGGATGGTGGAGGACAGGGAGTTGTGGCGCAGCCTGGGAGAGGCCTTTGTCCTGCAGTGAACTGCGATAGGCTGAGTTGATGATGGACCTTTAGTCATCGTATCTATAATTAAGGCAAAATGATGCAGCTTTTTCTTAGGTTGCAGCTTAAAGATATTTCCGGAAAACACTGATTAGTATGAATGTCAATTTAATTATTTTGTAGTACCAATCTTCTATATTCTATCTTCTAGTCTTCTTCTTCTTCTAATATATAAAATTCTCGTGTCACAGTGTTAGTTGTCATACTATTCCGAAACGGCTTGACCGATTTTTATGAAATTTTATTTATGTATATTCGGTAGGTCTGAGAATGGGTGGTAATCTATTTCTCAACCCGTCGGGATCGAGACTTACGCGGGTGAAACCGCGGGGCACAGCTAGTGTACATATAAATCTGTACTAATATTTTATAGAGGCAGCATTTGTGATTATGTATGTTGGGGATGATCTTCGGAGAATTTTCGAAATCAGATCAGTAGAATCCGCTTCCGAAAATTCTGTCACTAATGGAAACCTACAGTATTCCAGAGTGTCATAGGATATATTTTATGTTAAAAAAAGAAATTTCACGCGGATGAAGCCACGGAGAGAATCTAGTCTCAAATAGTTAACAAAACCATCCAAACGATTCCAGTCTTTATCCTTTAAGACTTCTTTCAACAGTACACAGTGTAGTGAATATAACATGAAATAGTTATATAACACTAACTTTGTTACAAAACGTAGGTATGTTTAGCTCAGTTGGATCGGTATACCTTTCTCTTAATCTCGTGTGCTGTGTCGAGATGGATTATATTAGTATGACGTAACGTTGTTAGCTTTTGTTGCCGCTTCAATTTGTGCCTTTGCATTGGTTCAATTGAATTTGATTGAGGAAAAACTTAGTTCAAAATATTCACTGATTGACATAACTTCATTATCAGTTTCGTTTCATACTCAGTGGGTTCTGTACTGTGGTAGGCCATCTCGAAAGAATTAGTTCTGATGATCTGCCAGCATATCATTAGTCTTCTCCTGTCAACCATATGGTGATCAATTTCTCCTAGAACAGCACGCGTAGCATGGCAGCCATAGAAACGGGTTTTGTCGACGGAAGAATAGACAAAATCACAAATTGTCATTGTTTATCTGTCATTTTATCTATTCTTCCGTCGACAAAACCCGTTACTATTGTGGTCATGCTAAGCGTGCTGGACCTCTATAGATTCTAGGATACCATTCATGTTAACCATTTGGACATAAATTTCTCCTAGAACAGGACCTCTTTAGATTCTAGGATACCATTCGTGTTAATACTTTTATTTCTGTCCTTATTAATCTCCTCCAATGAAAGAATGCGTTCCTGACAGTTATATACAGTACTTTCACAGTTATTTTACATCTGACAGCAACGACAATAAATATTACTGTGACGCAGAGGTAAAATAACTGTGAGAGGACTGCAAACGCTGAGGACAAAATAATACGTGTTCTAATGTAAACTTTATTAGTTCCTAATGGAGTCCAACTGACAGGTGTCAGGATTAATCAGGAACGCATTTTCTCGATCGAATCGAATTTAAGTTGGTTTCTAGTGTGGCGGTATCTACATCGCCACATGCGAACTACGCATCAAAGACTTGACGTCAGACAAACGTCACATAAATCCTGCATCGCGCAATTAAAGTTTACCGTGCAGTGGTCATATATACGAGAACCCAACATCAATCGTTGGGCAGTTGCCCGCCAGACATAACACCCGTCTGGTCGGAGGATCCTCCCTTTTCTATGGACTATGAGTGAACTATACACCCTGTTCCTCATACCCCTAAACTAGCTAAAATGACCTAAACATTTAAATGATCATAGACATTACATTGTTCTTTACTTTGTGCCAGTGATAGCACATATTAGTCATCGTTCTCACAATCTGACGTAGATAATTATGTAGCGTCATTTTAACAGTGAAAGTGACATCGAAATTGGTCCATGTAACAGTCCAATTTTATTTAAATGAAATTAAATTTCAATGATTAACACGAATTACCGCACTATGTTTAGGGAAAAACAGACTAGTTTTTTTTTAAAATTTCGTGCTTTTTTTCAGGATCAACTTGCGTTGGCCAGACTCTATCAAGTTATGTGTCGAAAATATTTATTTATTTACTGGCAAACAAAGGTTCACACGGCATTGTCCTGCACGTTTTTTTGCAGTATACGTCTTAACGTATAAATAGTGACCATACAACGTACATAGATCCATTCACACGTCGATTACACTGCAAAAAAACGTGTACCGCTTATACGTTTAAACGCATACTCAACGGACTTGTCAAGCAAATCGAATGAACTTTGACGTATTCCAATGAACTTTGACTGTGACAACTGTGTGGAAACTGCGGCTATTCGTTTTTACACGAATGAAAATTTACCATATGAACACCCGGTTGACTATACGTTAAAAAAACGATTACAAAAAAACGTGCAGGACAATGCCGTGTGAACGAAGCCAAATGAGGTATTTTTACCCAACTACGGCGAAGAAAAAAGGAGGGTTATGATTTTGACCGGTATGTATGTATGTTCATCTGTTCCCTCCTATCTTCTAAACCACTCATCACAGTTCGACAAATGAGGTATCGTTGGAAGTGTCTTGATCGTCCGCTGGTTATAGGCTATGTGACGCCACATTGAATTAAAAATGGCGCCCTCTAGAGGACATAAAGTCAGGAACTAAAAAAAAAAATGGTTTAATCGTACCATGTTGGGTATCAAATGAACGGGCTTAATGAGCATATTTCAAAAATACATATATAATTAATTATCCCCAAAATAATTTATCCGGAGTCACACGTAATCTATTCGATTTATGCCCTAACACGTGTGACTCCGGATTTTTAATTTGTCTGTCTGGGGTGTCTTCTTTATACCTTTTTAGTCGTAGTTGGGTTTTAGTTTTTATTACTTTAATTTTTGTTGTTGTTATAAACTACTAATGTTGTGTAGTTTGACGTAATATTATTTGACATTAGGCAACAGACGCTTTGTGAACTGCTTGTCCTTGACATTTTCATCAGTACTTATTGTAGTATGGTGGCGTCAATCATTATGATTATAAAACCATGTAAGTAAATGTCACAAATTAAAGAAATTAGCAGAGCTTTGAAGAACCAATAACGATCGGTATCGATATAGCAATCGGTCGGATAATCTGCTGCATCCTCGAGAAGTAGAATTTCTGGTTTTGTTTTGAGCGTCTGCTCTCGGACTTGATACCAGTTTTTTGTTATAATATGATGTAATCAAACTACAGGTGGATATAAATTCACTTTTGTTATTATGTCTGTAACATCCTAACTATAATCCTAACCAATATTATAAATGGGAAAGTGAGTTTGTTTTTTTGTTTGTTACGCTTTCACGCTAAAACGGCTGAACGAATTTAGATGAATTTTGGCACATAGGTAGACTATGATCGGGAATAAGACATAGGATAGTTTTTATCCCGGAAGTAGGTCCCCGTGGGATCATTTCCGACATCCACGCAGGTGAAGCCGCGGGCAAAAGTTTGTGTTTGCATTATTTAATCGTTCTGGACTTTTATCCTTATTATTGGATTGTTGCTGGAAGTCAGCATCAGGTACTTAGTGGTGCTGAGGGCCATTGGCATTATGTTGATCTGTTGGTCCTTTGTACATTTATTTTATTTTATATTATGCATTATTTTGAATATATATATATATATATATGCCTTCAGTTAGGACTTTGTACGGAAGAAGGACTATTCAGTTTGAGGCAGCGTAGTTTTATAATAAGTTACCGAAAGAAATAAGAGATTCTTCATCAATGACACATTATTTAGATTAAGAATAGATTAAAGTTGAATTTGGCTGACCAACAATAATAAATCATTACTCACTGACTCACTGTATGTACTCGATAGATCGAACGACAATTATATTTGTTACCTAGGATATCATATTCAAGTGAACCATGTAGGTATGTTCTTTTGAGAAATTTTCTATAAACCGAACTCATTTTCCTATCAACATCGAACAATGCGAAACGACTTCTCTCTGGATTCCTTTTTCAACCACTTGTGTGATTAATGTATCCTGGATTAACAGAAACAACATTTTAATCCTAGGAGACAAACAAACAATCCAACAAACACAGAATAATAAATTGTATACAGGGTGTTAGGGTAAACACCGTTATCCTTGCAATCAGTGGTTTGGTTTCATTTATAGAACGTAAAATTAATGGAAAATGTCATTTTTTTTTTTTTTCATCTACATTTTGCCACAAGAGACGCAAGTTCGTTGTCCTATGCGCTAGGGCAACGAACTTGCGTCTCAACACGGGCGGGGGTTGCGGGACGTGAACTGACTGGCCGCGAGCGCGACCCCTCAGTTACTCAGCTGTTTCGCTAGCAAGCACGTTGTCGGAGAGAAACTTAAAAAAATCTTTTAATGAAAATAACGTTTTTTTTTTGTTGTTTCCGGTCATTTAAGTCAACTACCCATGGTTTGAGTGACAACGGTGGTTACCCTTACACCCTGTATAAGAATAGTCTACAACAAAACCATTATTAGTCTAAACCTTTCAAACTAACGCTAACTCATGGGACAGCCATAGAGACTGAACTATAAGACATTAAACCAATGGCGTTAGCTAAGATGTAGCATCGAACTGGGGCATATCGTTACGTCATCGCCTTTCATCATGCAAGTAAGTGGTTTAGCAGGAACCAATGGTGGATAATGTATTTAGTGCTGTAGGCTTTTGTAATCGTAATAAAACTAATATTGGTGAATGGCAATGGAAAGACAAAGGGAACGATGAACGGACTAGAAAAATAAAGCTATATTCTTCATCCTTCATAGTAAATAACGTGATAATTTATAGTCTTAAAGACTGACGAGACTTATCTATGCACAGTTCACACCTCTCAGCTCCAGCCGTTTTTTTTTAGGGAAAACTTATCATCCGCCATAGAGTTTAATCATTCAAACGATATTGAACCCTAAGCTAATTACAAATAAAGTTAAAATTATGGAACCAGTCAGGCTTGATCCTCAAGCTGGTACTGGTACCAATCGAAGTAGAGAGGTTCTATCTCAAAATCTATTCGTCAGTTCTCGTATCTGCGTGTTGCTGGAACATACATTCAGACAAACAGACAAACATTCCAATAATCTAGATGATGTGGCTAAAAGCAGCATAGATCCCATGCTGAAATTTCAGTTGGTAGACATGTATATGTCGCAGGATTTTCATAAAATTAGGTTTTTGATGAAAAACCGGAAGATCACACATTTTAAACTCAATTTCATCATAAACCTGTAACAATCCAGATTTTTTTATCAAAAACCTGAACTAGTTTGGGTTTATGATCAATCTGATATACATTTCCGTTTACTTAACGAACCTGTATCGACAAATGAACTGAGTTTGCGTGAAATTGCTTCAAAGATGTCTTTATTTGGAGGCCAAGGTATTAAGAAATGCTCGTGCGAAAAATCTAAAGTGCGCTGCAAGACAAATCGATGTGCCTGCAAAAAAAAATGTTATATGCAACTCTAGAAAAAAAATGTTATATGCAACTCTCGTCTACAGTGAGTTTTCTATCGTTTTTAACACAAGTAATATTTATAAATGGAGCAGATCATTATTTTAATCGCTTCATGCATACGTGACTCGTAAAATAATTTACGGTGACAGAAAATAAAAATATCTTAAATAAATTGAATCTTAAAGATACTTGTCTTGGAGCAAAAAATATACTTCAATGAAATGGAAAATACTAACTTGCTCGTTCTTTTATTACTTACTTGAAGAGTTATATTTAAATGTACTAATTATTATTATTTGTTACTAAGCTGTGCCCCCGATTTCACCCGCGTAAGTCTCGATCCCGTGGGAATATCGGGATAAAACGTATCTTAAGTCCTATTCCAGGTCATGGTCTACCCATGTGCCAAATTTAATCTAAATTCGTTCAGCCGTTTTAGCGTAAAAGCGGAACAAACAAACAAACAATCTCACTTTCGCATTTATAATTTTAGCTAGGATTAAAGTTAGGATTAGGGATATCCTATCTTTAATCCTTAACAATACGAAACTATCAGGACCAGGAGCAAAAGAAACAATAGCAACAAGAGCACCGATAAGGCTCGAAATTGTTTTGTAACAATTAACGTAATTTAAAAATACAATTTGCATATAGAATTCACTTGTTGTTAAGCAACTGAGATGTTACAACGGAGAATGTAAAGCTTATGCAATGGCGGGCAATCGCGATTCATCTTACGGCTGAGTGTACAACTAAGTTGGCCGAATATCAACGAAAGATTACGAGAGGAAAAGGCCATTCTCTATTCCATTCTTTATTTATACTGTGTTACTGTTAGCCGTTGAAAAAATAAAAAAACTTTCTGAATACAATAATCCTAGCTTGAGAACGCATCATCTTTAACATACCCACTGTTTATTAACTTAACTTAAAATACTTCTTCTAAAACAAATCATTTTCTTTTTTATAATATTGAATTTCTGTTATCAATACCTTCTTGTCTATTGTTGTCATTTTATTTTCCTTAAAACTGGTTGTTCCAATTTTCGTGAGATAAAAATTTATTGAAAAATCTTGCATTGTTGTTGTTGCGCACCCTCTGTTGTTGTTGTTGCGCAAACTGACTCTGAATTGATACGCATTTTATTTAACTTAAATTTATTCAGTTGCTATGGTCGCTAATTCCACGCTAATAGCAAATCGATAAACTATTATTGCAAAAACTATGCGGGTGTCATCGTCGCAATCTCTCTTTAATTTATTCGATGTAGTCGTCCACCAACTTTCGACATTCAATAATGTACTCGCGGCCTTAGAATCTTTTTTCTCTATAACAATCTCTTTGGCTACTCGTGTTTTTAGGGTTCCGTACCGAAGGGTGCCAACGGGACTCTATTACTAAGTTACCACTGTCCGTCCGTCCACTGTTACAGGCAAAGAGTATAAAAATAGTCTTTGGTTACAGGGCTGTATCTTTTGAACCGTAAAAGGTAGACGTTTGTTCTCACAGACCGCTGTTTCGACTATGGCCGCTATAATAAAAACATATATAAAGTTGAAAATGAGAGGGGTCCCAATACAAAAAAAAAAAAAAAAAATACTAAAGTATAAAAAAAATGTAGTGTTAAATATTGCACGCTAGTACGGAACCGTACGTTTGTGTCTGCGAATCGCAGTTGGCCGCTTTTAGGGTTCCGTACCCAAAGGGTAAAACGGGACCCTATTACTAAGGCTCTGCTGTCTGTCTGTCTGTCTGTCCGTCTGTCACCAGGCTGTATCTCACGAACCGTGATAGCTAGACAGTTGAAATTTTCAGATGATGTATTTCAATTTCGCTATAACAAATAATAAAATAAATATTTAAGGGGGCTCCCATACAACAAACGTGATTTTTTTTGCTGTTTTTATAGATAATGGTATGGAACCCTTCGTGCGCGAGTCCGACTCGCACTTGGCCGGTTTTTTTTCTTTACAACAATCTCTTTGGCTACTCGTCTTTTTTCTATTTCGTAATTTAAAGCGAGTGGTTGCCGTGGATATTATCGTTTCTGTGTCAATTTGTTACTATATCGATTTGAAGTTCCCTGTATGGTAGGTAAAGGTCGTGGTTACGTCAATTGAAAAGTATTTGAATTGAAAAGTTGTTTAAAGTTCAGTTATTGACTCACTTGTGGAATAGGCAATGAGTCGATGAACAATGATTTTGGAATTATGTTGAAAAAGTAAGAATCATTGTGCAAAATAAATTGTAACTATTAACAATACGTTTTTAAACGGAAATGTTGCGAAACGATAATGTGTAATGCTGTGTTATGTGTCATTTTGACGTTGAAAAGTGCTGCATCTCAGCCTAAATCGAATAAATGACTTTTGAATTGTAAATGTCGAATCAAAGTGTTCCTTGAAAGGAAATATTTTTGAATAATGTTGTAATAGAATATAATAGAATACTCTTTATTAATAATAATAGTTTAGTAATCGTTTTTGGGTTGATTGAATATTTCTATTCCAATTCTTTAATGAGCAGAACTTGACCCGTATTAGAGGTAGCTAACGGCTTATATTAATTTAATTTTCCTGAGAGCTCCTCCTGAACATTTCTTATTAATGCTATCAAAATATTAGACCGCCTTCAGACTGTACTAACAAAAGTAAAATACAGAAATACCACCAAATGAAAATGAGCATAAAATACGTAGAAACACATTCTTAAAATAGTTGCTTCTAAGTATACAGAATAAAGATTAGGGACAAAGAATAAATTGTAGGTTCACATAATATTGTCATATTGAATATATTATGTACAGTCACGGACTTTAATTGATGAGCCACTTGGCACTGTTCGCATTTTAGTCGTGTAATAGCTTAGTTGGTAATACTCGTACACTCGTACATCCAGACACGGAAAGTCATGTCTTCGTATTATAGAAGAAAATTATATTTAATATCTTTACCGGTTGGCTAACCTGAGAGCCAGAACTACAAACTTGACAGCAGAGTGACTACCCAAAGTCAACCAATTGCAGGTCTAGCAACCGTAACCTAGCGACGATTGTTTTAGCGTAGCCATAGTAACACATTCGTATCAAATAGATTCGATAAACATTGTATTTCTTTTTTATTGAGAACTTATTAGTCAACCTCTATGGATAACACTATTTCCGATTACTAGTAATTTGTCATCTTGTTTACGAGCATGCCATTTGAGTTCGTGTTTAATCGTGTAATCTCGTGAATGTATGAAACTGCAAAATTGAAAAGTTTAAAAATGGCTCGTCAATTAAAGTCCGTGACTGCACCTACTAGCGACCCGCTCCTGCTTCGCACGGTTTTACGACTTGGCAAAACATTGTTTTTCTTTAGTTATATGTAAATTTAATGTTAACGTATTATACACATAAACCTTCCGGAATAAATTCTCTAAGCGACGTGGTGAAAACTCATCAAAATCTGTTGCGTGTTTTAGAAGAACCGGCTTCGCCCGCGTGGATGTCGGTTATTATATACTAAAACCTTCCTCGAAAACCACTATATCCATTCTCAATCCAAAACCCAATCCATCATCAAAATCGGTGCAGGAGTTTTTGAGTTTATCGCGAACAGGACGACAGACAGACGCGGCGGAGGACGTTTTTTATAATAAGGATGTGTTAGGGCGCGTACACATAGAACCTCCGTTATTACAGGATCCTTTTTAACTGATCCGTCGCTACTGGAGGTAATATTCACACAGCATTTATAGGACCGATTTTAACAGAGACTTTCGTTCTTCAGTGTATACGTTCGATAAAACGGATCAGTCTTTCCGTTGCGTGTGGGTTTTTTTACTGGATCCAGAATACTGTCATGTTTCTGAACTGGCTCATACAACTACATACGCTAATAACATATTATATATTATATTATATTATATATACGTTTAAACGGACCTGTAAAACTGATTGCTGCTTATTTTATCGAATCGGTGTTTTTTACTGGATCCGGAATACTGTATTCTGTATAACTGGCTCATACAACTTCATACGCTAATAACATATACGTTTAAACGGACCTGTAAATCTGACGTTCTATGTGTACGCGCCCTTATGTATAGTATACAGTGGTCAGTATGGCTGAAATTTTGCAGGACAGATCAAGAATTGTTCTAGTCCTTCTGAAACTTATTCACTCAGCTTCCAACTCGAGACCATGAAGACCTCTTGTCTAACAATCCTTTTGTGTAGGTACAACCTATAAATAGGACATTGTTCAGTATTTCGGGACAATAGAATTGCTTGTACTTACTGGCTCCTGTTATTTAGATGTACCTTCGAAAATATAATGTTTTGTAAGAAGTACTATTAGGTACAGACCGCTGTTTCGACTATGGCCGCTAAAATAAAAATAAAATATAAAGTTGAAAATGAAAGGGGTCCCATTACAAAAAACAAAATATTTTTACTAAAGTATAAAAAAATGTAGTGTTAAATATTGCACGCTAGTACGGAACCGTACGTTTCCGACTGCGAATCGCAGTTGGCCGCTTTTTAGGGTTCCGTACCCAAAGGGTAAAACGGGACCCTATTACTAAGGCTCCGCTGTCTGTCCGTCCGTCTGTCACCAGGCTGCATCTCACGAACCATGATAGCTAGACAGTTAAAAATTTCCAGATGATGTATTTCTGTTCTAAGTTTGTCAATTATAATTTTTGTGTGTTAAAGGCTCGGTTCTAAATATAAAAACTTTTTAGTTAGTCGGTTGTTTTTTTATGTAAAAAGTTTTTATTTTTCACGTTTTAGTTGTGGTACCTGCCCCACACAAATTCGAATACCACTACCTGCATTGAATCTAACTCAAAAACTACGCAAGCAAAGTAAATAAAATTTATATGAAGCATGACCTACCAAACAAAAAAAATATCATCAAAATCGTTTCATATTTGGCGGAGTAATCGCGTAACATACATACAAAAAAAATACATACAGACGAATTGAGAACCTCCTCCTTTTTGAAGTAGTCGGTTAAAAATTGGTTTTTATTTGTGAACGAACAATAGTTGTCATGGTAACAGGTAGCAAGTAGGTGAAATCAAAGCTTTAAGCTAAATCAGTTACCAATTGAGAACGGTTTGTCCCCGTCGATTGCATGTACCTATTCACTAGTATTCAGATGCCGAAACGCCTGTCAAACCTAATATTTCCCAGTGACTCAATTTCGGAGGAGAAGAATTTGTCGTTCTGTGAGGCCTGTAAGTTTGTCTAACACGTAGAGCACGATAAAATAATGTCGTCACATTATGTCGCGCCAACAGGCGAAGTGACCATGTTTATTGTAGTCCTGAAGTCTCGTTTCGGCACGAGAAAATGTAATGGCAACATTTTTGTCGCGTTAGCCCCTGAATAGGCTATGAGGCCAGGACCTAGCGTGTGTGATTAATAGCCCTTTTCCTTTATATAATGAAGCCTCTCCACGTGTAGCTAGTGGCAATAAAAATAGAGATAATAGGACTGAAATAAAAACGAGTTTATTGTTTTAAATACTGATAAAAACATCGTTTTTACTAAGGTAGGTAAATACTGTCTATTGTCATATTTTTTGTAGTAAGACGTAGTTCTAGAGATGAATGAGTATTGGTCATTGAGTATGAATGATACAAGCTATACACAGAGCAGCAGATTTGATATAACCTCATCAAATCTAATATTAAGAAAAGGGAAAATTTGTGAGTTTGTAGGAGGTAATCTTCGGAACCGATTTTGAAAATTCTTTTATACGGATATAGTTTATGTCAAAACAAGAAATTTGAGGTGACGAAGTCGCGGGCAGAAGCTAGTCCATGCCCACACGTTTAATTATGTTGCTTGTACTAGTTTCGAAACTAGCACATGTATCACCTGCTAAGCTACGGTAACATCAACTTAATACATTTATAATACCTCATCATAAGTCATAATGATTGCATCTACCTAAGATGCGGCCAATGTGTCAAAGACAAGGTTGAAATATGCTGATAACTTTATATATTGTTTCGTGTCAATCTGCCTGGCTTTTTCCCAATTATGTTGGGGTCGGCTTCCAGTCTAACCATGCAGCTGAATACCAGTATTTTATATGGAGCGACTGCCTATCTGACCTCCACAACCCTGTAACTGGGTAATACGATACCCCTTGGTTAGACTGGTTGTCAGACTTATATATTGTTTCGTGTCTGGGCTTTTAAATGATTTTATCCATGTGAGATGTGCATATAAACCAAGATACATGAGAAATTCCTTATGTGGGGAATCGATTTTAGTTACAAAGTAGCTTTTCATGTGTTTGTCCGCTTAGTTCTCCACACAATGGATTTTGATGCGGATTTCATTATTATTTAAATAATTGATCCCGGAAGGTTTATGTGTTTGTTGTATTTAACTTCTTTACAGCACAGAAATCTTGATGTTTTCACATGACGCCACATCAGAAGATCGCAACCGTGCGAAGCAAGGTGGGTCGCTAGTGAGAATGACACATGAATAAACGTGGAAAGATGTTTGGATTCATTCTAAAAATCTGTTAACACTTTTGCCTGACAATTTATGTTTATACTTTTTGTAATTAGGTAACACTTCGTCTTATTAATACTTTAAAGTTTTAATGAATCAGTTGTACCCATCATTCATGTTTATAACGACGATTGTTGTTTGGTTTTTAACAATGTTTTTGTTTCATATTTTTCATTATGTTTGTTTTTGAAGGTGACAATTCGAATTAAAGTTTTTGTCATGGGTTGGCAATGAAAGAGTATACTGACGTCATTTTATAGTCAGCTAGCATACGAGGTGACAGATCAACGATATTGAACTGTTGCTAGACCTGATTCAAGGCTGTTTTCAGAGACTAGTTTTTCCCTGAAAACGATGAGGGTGTGCAACAAAACTGTGAGACTTCTCATAGTCAATGTTGAGAAAGATTTACCGAAAAAACCGTTTTAAAAGGGGTGTAAAAAAACCGATCGGAAACTCGCCATTTCCGTATTCCGTTCATCAACTAAGTAGATATAAATATGACTAGATAGACAGTCCAAGCTTTGAACTTGTCGAAAAAACGTCCAACTGTTGGCCGCTAAATGCAACTGTGTGCGACTAGAAAAGCACTTTGACGTGACGGAGTGCAAAACGTAGTTGTTACGCACACCAGCATAAAAAGTTGGCTTGTTTGTTTTAGTTCTTTTGCAGCGCGTCACTCTATCTAGACACATAAATAATCAAAAATGATTACTGGGAAACGATTTTTATTTTTACGACAGAATAAACTTTTAAATTCTAGTGTCTTATTGTATGGGTTTACTAGTTAGGTCTGCTTCCAAATACGGCTAGTGCCTTTTTTAAATTAATTATGCTGATCTCTCAGAAGCGGTAATTGCATCCTCTCATTACGTAAATTAGGTGATTCAAGTATTGTACCTCTCGGTTACAGCATCTGTTTATTTTCTCATTTAAATTGTAAATGTTGAACGAATACGTGTAAAGGGAAATGTTAACGACGTGCAAGTAATCTGATCACGCGCATACTTAGGTTTATATATACCTTTGAGGAGTTTAACGTAACATGTTATTGGGACCTGATATTAACTCTAGAGCTGAAATACTTGGTAATATTTTCTACGTATCACCAACCTATTTTACAAAAAAAATGCACAAACATTTCTATTAAACTTAATACAGTAATCGACACACGCAACCGCTTTCATGCCAAATGAAGTGCGCGGCGTGTCTCGGATATGACGCGCAGAACTGCCGCGCAAACATTTGTGGGTTTAGTCCTAACTAGAGCGCGGCAGAATTGTGTCCTGCAAACGCCGCGTGTTGCTGCCGCGCTCTTGCCGCGCAATGTTTGGCGCACAGTTGGACGCTAATTTTTTCGACGAGTTCAAAGCTTGGACTGTCTATCTAGTCATATTTATATCTACTTAGTTGATGAACGGAATACGGAAATGGCGAGTTTCCGATCGGTTTTTTTACACCCCTTTTAAAGCGGTTTTTTCGGTAAATTTTTCTCAACATTGACTATGAGCAGTCTTGTTGCACACCCTCATCGTTTTCAGGGAAAAACTAGTCTCTGAAAATAGCCTTGAATTAGGTCTAGCAACAATTCAATATCGTTGATCTGTCACCTCGTATGCTAGCTAACTATAAAATGACGTCAGTATACTCTTTCATTGCCAACCCATGACAAAAACTTTAATTCGAATTGTCACCTTCAAAAACAAACATAATGAAAAATATGAAACAAAAACGACAATCGTCGTTATACCTTTAGAGAATAGTCGAAGATACGCACAAATCACCTGTGTTCAGTATGTCGAGGCTTTAGTGTATGTAGCTTCTTACAAATTAAAACGAGTGACCCGTTTCTTTTTCTCCAGAAGAAATATGCCCCTCATCAGGGAAAGTTCACCAACAAATATCTTTCTTGCAAACTGTTACTCGTAGATATCGAATCTTACACAAGGTCATATGTTAGAGCACTAATGCCTATACTTAATTACTGCTGCTCGGTCACAACTTAGTAAGTGCTTGGTTATCTTGAAACATCTTAACCGGCACACGCCCTATAGAAATCTGAACTTTGTGTCTGAGAAGTAAAGTAGATTTTCCCGCGAGTGTGAATGTAAGATAAGTTAGATGTTGTAACACAAACATTGTGGACAGTGAAGCCTTATTGTAAATGAATCTATGTACGTAAAAATCGATATTGCGTTGGCGGATGTTCGCTCAAGGGCGAAACGTATTAAGTACTCTTCAGTCGAGCGGTTTGCATGCCCTATCAGTAGCTAAAGTGCGTAGGTTTCCTATCAGTTCGATGTACATTGCGGGTAAAGTTAGGGCTTTCGACAATACTGGTCAAATTGGGCTAAGAGAAACGGTAGTGGAAGGATAATTCTGGTTATTGATTTTTCGTCCTTTAGTAGTGTTTGTTGTTTCTATTTCTGTATCTTAGTGACTATCGTAGACTATTCGTGGGTTATTTTGGGTGAAGTAGATTAAAGGCTCGTGCAAACAGGCGCGATATCGCAGGCGCGACAGGCAGCGGTACCTTTGTCGACAAAGGTACGCGCCTGCGATATCGCGCCTGTTTGCACGAGCCTTAATGTATGTTCCGTAGAAGGGAATTCAAGTTATAGTTATTACTAGCTTTTGCCCGCGGCTTCGCCCGCGTGGATGTCGGAAATTATACCACGGGAATGTGCTACCGGGATAAAAGTATTCTATGTCCCATAACCCACGTGGTCTGTCTAGGCGACCTAGGCGTTACGGCGTAAAAGTAACAGACATGAGACAGCCAGTAACTTTATATATTAGTGGTAGTTCATATCTATATTGTGGTGATAGTGTGGATAGTATGGACAGCAGTATGAAACTGTCGGAAAGATTAATGAAAAAATCTTGTATAAAGATTAATGAAAAAACTATGGCATATTTTATGGACGATGGAAACTAAGGCGAAAGCTTTGGGGGAGCCTGCGATATTCAAATTTTCTTATGATTTTGCTTTTTACAGGTCAGTATCAAGTTTTATGTTGATCCAAATAATGAGTCGCAGTTGTTTCAAATATTTATTTATCTAATCTAACTAATATGGCAGGAGTTGTATTCCTGTATCTAATGGTTATTATTCTGTAAAGCTACTATTTGCTACGATCGCGAATCATATTTTAATCATATTGACATTCAAAACTTACCCATTAAACGATTTAAAAGCTGTATTAAAACCAAACTTTGTAAAAAAGGGTACTATACAATTTCAGATTATTTAGAAGACAAAAAGCATGGGATTGAGCTGCTCGCTCTGTTAACATTTTGTCATTTTGGCATTGTGACATTTTGAATAAGTGAAAATCATCAAAATATACCTACCAGTTTTATATACAAATTCACATTATTGAATATTATAAATGTAGGATATTGACAAAATGACATGATTGCTTTGTAAAGTATTGTATTATTGTGAATGTGAGGGCTATGTGGATGTTTATTTTGTTTTTATTCTTATATTTTTTCGTTCTCAGTTAGTTTTAACAATGGTCTGGCAATTTGAGAACTTGATGCGGCCTACACAAATGTCCTTTCTTTGGTATTGTTCGTCGAGTCGTTGAGCTCCTTAAGTTCTGAGCTGAGCTCCACTATTACTGACAAATGCTTGCAGTGACAGGACAGGTTCACTCAAATCTGTGTGGTTCATTCCTCAAAAGACCATTTCAGACTCTAATCTACATGGCCCTCATAGGGCCTGACCAATATACCAATATCTGACCTAGGTATGTCCGGACTTTAAAAGAGACTGTGAGTTGGTTTCGGCCTTTCTTCTCAGAGTAGTCAGATAGGAAACGCCGACCTCATCTAGCTTAATTTTACAATTTTTTGATATTATTACGACGCGTAAAAGTGATTCCAATAACCTATTTACAGAATAAATAATTTCATTTTAACATACAACCTGCCTGACACTGACTTGCAAATTGCAAAAAACTTAAGATCTGAATTTCGCGGGCTACCGGCGCATCCCCCTTAAGAAAATCGCATCATTTCCACAACGCCATCTATCGAGTAAGTACTCACTGGTAAACTCAAACTCTTCGTTCCAAGCCAAGAGCAAAGTAGTAATAACTTTTGATTGAGTGGACAGATTCTCAAGATACGGACTATGACTATATTCTCAATCCCTTAACGCTCTTGAAGAGAGTCCCGCAAAAATGTCAATAATAAGTACTTACATGTGAATTTTAAAATCAAGAGGGTAAAGAAGGGTTTTTACCCTCATGAGGGATGATTTTAGAAAAACGTAACTCTTTGTTAGTTACAAAAAGCATAAATTTTCACAGCCCTAACTTAAAAAAAAAGCGGCCAAGTGCGTGTCGAACCATGCACAATGAAGGGTTCCGTAGTTGGGATGAATTATTTTATCAAACAAACTTTCGCAAAGTTTTATTGTTATTACGTCTATGGGCGTTTACTGTCACTCAAAGTGTTAAAAAACTTGTTCTCGCATACAGAATGTTTGGGTTTTTGCAACTGCACATGTAAGTTGGTCGATTAAAAGTTTTTGAGCTAAGTCGCGGACAGACAGACAGACAGACGGACATGGCGAAATTATAAAGCTTCCTTGTTGACTACGGAACTCTAAAAATGATAGGTTTCCCATAAAAACTTTCATCCCCTATATCCCCCCCCCCCCATTAAATTTGTTTTTGAGAAAATAATTGCCTATGTTCTTCGCCGGGATGCCATCTATCTCTCCAAATTTTATTTTTAATTTTTATTTTTTTATTTATTTAAAATTTAAGAGTTACTATCGAATTTATACTTTTAAGCATCGCGCATCGTTTAGTATGGATTATGTGTTCAATTCAAAATGAGCCAAATGCTCGATAATTATGAATTCGGCGAAAGTCATTCTTCTACGGAGACTCTTAACACCGCGATTCAGAAAATGACGTTAAATGAACAACGCCATCTATCGAGCACGAAGTGATACTGTCAAAATATATGGGAAAACGTTCGAACACTCTGTAAGCTATGTAGAAAAGATGTAGGGTTCCATGACTGACTTGACTTGACTTTACTTGACCTGACTTGACCTGACTTGACCTGACTTGACCTGACTTGACCTGACTTGACCTGACTTGACCTGACTTGACCTGACTTGACCTGACTTGACCTGACTTGACCTGACTTGACCTGACTTGACCTGACTTGACCTGACTTGACCTGACTTGACCTGACTTGACCTGACTTGACCTGACTTGACCTGACTTGACCTGACTTGACCTGACTTGACCTGACTTGACCTGACTTGACCTGACTTGACCTGACTTGACCTGACTTGACCTGACTTGACCTGACTTGACCTGACTTGACCTGACTTGACCTGACTTGACCTGACTTGACCTGACTTGACCTGACTTGACCTGACTTGACCTGACTTGACCTGACTTGACCTGACTTGACCTGACTTGACCTGACTTGACCTGACTTGACCTGACTTGACCTGACTTGACCTGACTTGACCTGACTTGACCTGACTTGACCTGACTTGACCTGACTTGACCTGACTTGACCTGACTTGACCTGACTTGACCTGACTTGACCTGACTTGACCTGACTTGACCTGACTTGACCTGACTTGACCTGACTTGACCTGACTTGACCTGACTTGACCTGACTTGACCTGACTTGACCTGACTTGACCTGACTTGACCTGACTTGACCTGAACTTGACCTAACTTGATTTGGATTGAGTTGAGTTAACCTTGAGCAGGTATATTTTATCGCAGCAGGTACATTGGTAGTTGAAAGAAAAGTAGATTACTCGTGTTTATTTAGTAAGCGCATTCGTGCCTTAATTACTCACTTTTTGCTCGATGTAAGAATCTACAATTTTTAAGAAATTAAAATTTGTCACCATTTTTTCATGATTAATATTTGTATCATGATTTAAAAGATAGATAGCGCCACCTATGGCACTACTACCAAACAATAGATTTGGAAAACTTGAATTAACCAAACTTTAGATTGGGTGAATTCACAATGTATCGCGTTATGTTTCCGCGCGAAGTATGTGAACATATGATGATTATGATCGTGTGTTACACACGTTCACACAAACCTACCTGATTTTACGCTAGTGTCATTTTACGACAATAGATGTCGTTACGTGTATCTACATTACGTACCTAATGAAAATTTCTTCTTGAATACTTTAAACTCTTATATCTTTTGATATTTTGAAGCGATTGCGATGAAACAAAGACTAAATGAAACATCGAGTTACACACAGTATTTGAGTGTATAAGTTAACCATATTGATTTCGTACTTTTTACGTGATACTGGAACAATCAAACAAACGAACAGACAAACAGACAAACGGACAAACAGACAAACAGACAAACAGACAAAAATTCCAAAAATGGTAGAAATGGCATCTGTTGGTTATTCTTGGACACTCCAACTACGTTTTTTTTTTTTTTTTTCGTTGTACAGAAACGCCTCGTCTACAGATTTATTATATGTATAGATTTCAGTAACGATGATTATTTTTCTCACATATATACAAAGCAATAATAAAAAAATAACTGTAAAGCACTCAATTGCAACATCGTCAATTATCACTACTATCATTAACACCCCCTTTTTACACGAGTGCCACACAGATAGAGTGGTATATGTTTGTAAGTGTTATTATCGACTATAGCTCGGATAACCTACCGATTTTCTACCAGTAGGATTCTCTTCATAACTCTATCTTGTCCCAGTCATCACTCTGATCTACGAAAGTCATAGATGCCGTGAGTTTACACGCAAAGTGTAAAGTCACTAGAAATCATAATTTCAAGGACCCGTTATCACACTTGCCTCAATGTCCTCACATCCGCAACTTTCCCCCAAAACAGTTAATTCAATGAAAACCCACAAGCGCCATGGACCTTGAGGTAACGCCAAGCGAATCCCGGCGTGATTACTATACGTTGTTAGCTATCGCACACGTGGGGACAGTCCGTAATAGGATTACTTACAATTTTATTTTCGTTCGGCCATTTGTAGAGCCCCATGTTTTTCCGCTGTTTTTTGTCGAAATAATTGGGGCTATTAGGGATTTTGGGGAGAAGGATGAGGAAGGGCATTGACTGAGGATGTAGACGATGCCCTTATAAAACCAGGGATGATGTAGGTATGTGGGAGTCATTACTGGTCGGGGAGACATTACTAGCTACCGTATTGAGGATATTTCTACCTCCAAGCAGCTGCAACTGGTGTCTGCTAGACAGAAAGGTAACATGTTGGTGAAATTACAAGCATAATGAGACGTTTTTTTAGGGTTCCGTAGTCAACAAGGAACCTTTATAGTTTCGCCATGTCCGTCTGTCTGTCTGTCTGTCTGTCCACGGCTTAGCTCAGAGACTGTTGGTACTAGAAAGCTGTAATTTGGTATGGATAAATCACGCCGACAAAGTGGTAAAAGAAAATCGTATAAAATATATACATTTTTTAGGGTACCTGCCCTACACGTAAAGTGGGGATGGTTTTTTTTTTCTCGTCAATCCCATGGTGTAGGGTATCGTTGGAAAGGGGAAAGGTGTATAATCTACCTACACTTAATCATACCAACATCACAAATATACATAAATTATAAAACAAAGTCCTCCGCCGCGTCTGTCTGTTGAACTGTACGCGATAAACTCAAAAACTACTGCACTGATTTTCATGCTGTTTTCACCAATGGATAGAGTGGTTCTCGAGTAAGGTTTAAGAATATAATAACTGACATCCACGCGGGCGAAGCCGCAGGCATCAGCTAATACAGGGTGTTTGGCAGAACGTTGAACATACGAAAATGGTGGATAGGTGGGGTCATCTGCTACTTACTCAGCCCTAATTTATTTGGGCCTGGCCCCCTGGATATTTAAAATATTTTTTTTTTGCTTTCTTCTTCTTTCACCACTTTCTTAAGTTTAATGTGTAATTTTTATTAAAAATGAGTAAAACAGGCATTTTTTTTTTTTTTAATTTCACTTCAAAGTTAAGGAAGTGGTGAAAGAAGAAGAAAGCAAAAAAAAATATTTTATATATCCAGGGGGCCAGGCCCAAATAAATTAGGGCTGAGTAAGTAGCAGATGACCCCACCTATCCACCATTTTCGTATGTTCAACGTTCTGCCAAACACCCTGTATATTTATAAAATAAAATGAAAATCTAATCTAGTGTCATCGCTTATCGCGTCTAACAATACAGTATGACAGTCACAAAGGTCGGACTCTCGTCACAGTGACCTCTAGCCAACAGAAGAATAATACGACCGAATTCCGTCATTATCCATGAGCAATTTATATAATAATCAAATTATTTGTTTGGTTTAGTACGGTTTTTGGGCGAAAAGCAGCATGGAGCAGAATATTTGGAGCATTGTAAGCCATTATTTAAAGCCCTAAAGATCCTTCCACTTCCTTGCCTTCACATTTTTGAAATTTGTGTATTTATAAAAAAGTACTCGCACATGTTCCCATTGTATGAACACAATTCCAAAAGAGTTAATAGCAGAAGCCCGAATAAATTACTTGCACCTAGACAGAGACTACATTTGTATAGCAGGAATTCCAATTGCATGGCAATTAAAAGTTTTAACAATTTACCCCCACGCCTACGAGTGTTGCCCATTAATAAATTCAGGAAAACAATATTTGCCTGGCTTTTAGACAACTGTTTCAATTCAGTTACCGTAAATTATAAATGTCATTTTTGTTTTTTTCAATACTTTGTGTGTTTATTGACTTTTTAGTTTATAAGCATTTGACATTATATACTTAATTACTAAATTTTGACATTTAATTCACAAATAGTAATAATAAATAAATCAAACAATAATTATTTACATGACAAATGTAATGAATTTTTCTTATTCTTTGTTTTTTGTGGCTAAGTAATAGAATTATGTAAGTAATTAATACATTTCATAAATAATCTAATATTAATATTCTTTAAATTAACGAATAATGCTCTAAATAATTATAAATGATATTTGCACACCTGTGTAGGTAGGATATGGTTAAAGAACTGTGTTGTATGTATCACCTCACGTACCCATATTCAAGCAAATAAATGATTTCATTTGATGATTTGATTTGATTTGAAATTGCAAGCGGTTTTTACACGAGTGCCCAAAAAAAGGAGTCAGTCAGAAAAAGGTGTACCTTTTCATACGTATGTTGTTTTATAATCAATTTCTTCAAGAACAGCTGCGGGACGTGAAACAATGTTCGCACATGGTCAGTATGAAACTAAGTTGCACACTGTTAAACAGGAACTTGCTTTATTTCCGTATTTGGGTGCTGTAACCGACGAGTTAGCAAATGGCTCTTTTTACAGCTTTTCAACAAATTTCCTCTGTAGAGAAACATTTAAAAACGTTGAGATGTAACTTCAAAAGCTCTACTTTGTTATATTATATTACTTGAAAAATCCATAAAAGAAATATTGAATCAATTCGGAAACCTTTGCCTCTTCGCTTCAGGAACCATATGTCCATATATTTCCTAAAATAAAATCGTATTTAACGTTCCAATTTCACACAAAGGGTTATTTATAGAACCGTTGTCAACAATACACCACACGATTATTTCGCAAAGAGACTTCCAATTATCATCCACGTTGCGGTCCCCGATAACTGTGTGATCATTTCAAACCTCTTTTGTGACACACAACAACCAACCTTTTATTATATTTCATTGAAAAATAAAACCGAACCTTTATATAACAATTTCACTGGAAATCAAACCCTGGTCTTGTAAAGTTAAGGTTGAATTTCAGTTGGTGGGTGTAAGGGATTTAACGCGTATTAGAATTGGGAATTGATACGTGCAGTTATAAAATAGGTAAAGGATAGTGTGAATCACGACGTCTGCATTATATTGGACAGTTCGTGATCGAGCCGCTTTGATGAGGAATATTGTGCGCATTCAGTTGGAAGTGGAAACATAGGGGACAGATGGTAACGCAAAATTAACGTTTCGTCTGAGGACATAGAAGCAAAAATAGCCGATGAGCTGTCTCGTTAAACCATTTGCATTTTGGAATTGGGTTGGCATTTCCAAAATAATAATACCTATGTAGTTCCAGGGTTATATTAAAACGTTCAAACAAGCTTACAGCTGGATCGCCCTTAAATGCTGGGAAGGTTAATAATGTTGCGTGTTCTATATCCAGAATCCCGCCATATGTTACATACCTTTCTCACGCCATCTTTTATTCCCCGCCACAGTCTACCGCGATCGGTGTAATTCAACCCAACTGTCTGGGAATACAATATCGAAGACTATGACAAGTGGCCGGAAAAACGCTCTGTAAAATAATTGCCTAAGGGATCTGTCCAAAAAATGTTCGCCTTGGAATGGATATATGAACGTGGAAGAAGCAAATTATAAAAGGATTGTAGTACATTTACAATATTATGTTTAAAATTAAATTAAAATTGTTTATTGGGTCTCAAACGGTTACATTTACAATTTTTTTAATGAGACAGCTGGACAGCTGAGATATTTACGTACAATTTTCTTGCTTGTGGCATATTTAGGAACTTTAGACGGTGCAACTTTTATTGTTGCTCTTGCTTCAACTTATAGTATGCCATAGGCAATTAAAAGGTAAATCTTAACTTTGACGGAAAAAAGCCTGAGCTTTTAAAAGTTCGCCACTTACGAGTTACGACACCAATAATTCGCTCCTTTCAGCTACTATTGACAAACAAAGACAATTCGCGTTCACGTTCACTTTCTGTATATTCCTAGCATCGTCACAAAGCTGCTTCGTGACACGTCCTATTTGTGTAATAGCCACACAATTTGGTAAGAGATTGTGATAAACGCCTTAATTTATAAATAAAGATACATTACACGGTCTAGAGTACACAAATACTCTAACACGCAAGGCCATTTGCGAGGAATGTTAGAAAAAAGATAGCTTATTTTCTAAAGACTACTTTAAGATGGCTCATAATTTAGAAATACTGTTTCAAATATTGGTCGATGACATAATAGATTAAATTTGTAAAGAAGGTCTGGACAGGATAGGGACAATACAGAATGAAACTTGAAAACTTTTGAACTGCAAAAGGACGAAAAAGGCTATAGATTATGATGATGATGATGTCATTAAAAATATAAACGATGTTCCGTTAACATTTGAAGCAACAGTAAAAAATAAACAAAATCCAAAGAAGCTAAACAATTAAAAACCTATTTCTGACGTCACTAAGCACTACCTACCTCAATGCAAATCGCATTGATACAAAAATATAGCAGAGTAACTACGTAACTGCACAGTGTGCCAACGTGCTTGGCTCGAATCCAGATCTTCCAATCTCTGCCGCGTTGCGAAGTAGGTGCAGGTTAGGTACTAGCAATTGATACGCAAGGGAAAGGTACGCCGAAGAAATTGTAGCAATCGTTCGTTGCTCGGTAAATTATGCTGTGTTTACTACGTTGTGAAGTTGTTTCGATACACGGCTAAGCTTGAAACTTTTCAATTTGGATTATCTGTTACTAACTTAAGAACTTTATGTTGAAGGACAATTACTGTTGTTAATATTACCTTCTACTTTTCGTGAAATTATTTCCTGTTTTTGCCTTCGGGTATTCCCGACAAATGTCATCGACCCATCTTGCACTCTCCAATTTTTGTTACCCGAATGAAATGTTTCTGACAAATAACGCCTTCATGCTTTTCCTTATACCTAAAGCCAATTTTTTTCTTTATAAGTTGCTTGCAAATGTGACTTTGCAGTGCAAGGACAAAATTAGATTGCAGTTGAATCCTATAGGGAAATACTATTAGGTCTTTACCTATGAAATTGCCGTTCTGTAGTACTGGCCATTTCAAATCAAAATAATTTTTGTTTGGCTAAGAATTCTAATTTCAAATTAATTTTATTTTAAAAACATGGATTTTTTTTCCAAAAGTAGTCATTTCTTTATTGATTAGTGTTACATTTTCATCGCATTTCAATCTTTTTCGTCATCATGGATACGTTAAAAATTCGAGTAATTATGGAATATGAGTACCGTCGTGGCAGCAACGCGGCACAAGCGGCACGCAACATCAACGACGTTTACGGAGCTAACACTACAAACCAACGCACCACCTGTTATTGGTTTGCTCGCTTCCGTTCTGGAAATTTCGACCTGAAAAATGAACCTCGCGGTCGTCCGAAGACTTTGGTCGACAATGACGAATTAAAGGCGATTGTGGAAGCTGATGATACACAATCTACGGCTGAATTAGCAGCAACTTTCGACGTTAGCGTCAAAACAATATTGGTCCATTTGCGTCAAATTGGCAAGGTAAAAAAGCTTGACAAATGGGTGCCCCACGAACTCAATGATCGCCAGCGTGAAGTACGCGTCGAGACGTGCCTTGCACTGCTCAACAGACACACAAATGAAGGAATTTTGAACCGCATTGTTACCTGCGATGAAAAATGGATTCTGTTTGATAACCGCAAGCGCTCAGCAAGTTGGTTGGATCCTGGTTCAGCACCTAAACAATGCCCTAAACGAAAACTTACCCCTAGAAAAGTGATGGTCACTGTTTGGTGGTCTAGCGCCGGTGTGATTCATCACAGCTTCTTACCAAACGGGGTGAGCGTTACTGCAGATGTGTACTGTGAAGAACTGAACACAATGATGGAGAAGCTGGCGCATCTCCAACCAGCATTGGTCAATCGCTCGTCTCCGCTGCTCCAGCACGACAACGCGCGACCTCATACTGCACAGCAGACGGTCTCCAAGTTGCAAGAACTGGGGTTGGAAGCTCTCCGTCATCCGCCCTACTCACCAGACCTTGCGCCTACAGGCTACTACTTTTTCCAGAATTTGGATAACTTCTTGGCGGGAATAAAATTCAATACCCGAGAGGCAGTACAAAATGCCTTTGAAGAATTTGTTGCCTCCCGTCCAGCTGATTTCTTTAAGAAGGGCATCAATAAACTGCCACTGCGATGGCAAAGATGCATTGATTGCATGGGTGATTACTTCGATTAATACAAATAAAAAATTCATGAAAAAAATTCGTTTTAATTTTTTCATACAAAACGGCAATTTCATAGGTAAAGACCTATTATTACAATTATACTGTTTGCGAATGGACTGCGTAATCCTGGTATGTTGTATGTGTAGCACATAAGGATTCCTTAACCCATCTCTTAGTTGTTTGAGGAAAGAGTAAGGGCTTTCTTCTTGGTCTTGCGAATTCTTTGCCTCTTTCTATTCTACTCCTTTTATAACATAATCTAATTTTGACATTTATTATCATATATCATCATCATGAATATCCTTTTTTATTTCATGTATCTTTTCCAACATCATTCAATGAATGCATTATCAATATCTATGTGACAATAAATATTAGGTATAATTATGCAAAACAGCTAGTCCAAAAATAGTGCGATTTAAATATATGAACAACCTTGACATTTGGCTAACGACGCCAATCCAATGGCGGATATTTCGAAGTGTTATTATTTTTTTATATCTGTCATCTGCGTTACAATTGTATGTTTATGCTTTGTTTAAAAATAATAATACTTAATACATTTATTCAAAGTTCATAATTGTTAGTTACAAAAATTATCTTACAAACTATGTTAGTATTGTTAGTACAAACATATTACAAAAAGGTAGGTACATAAAAGGTGTTAAAGGAAAGGTGGTGGTGGGTTTAAAGGTGTGGGTGTGTTGTGTGGTGTGTTGGTTGGTGGGTGGTGTTTAGCTGCGACATAAGCAGAAGATTTTTTTGGGAACTGGATATTCTACTGGCCACTCGACCAGATTAAAAAAAAGGTACGTAGACAAGAGTAAGATAAAAAGCCACTGTATGTAGCTTTGAGCTGCAGGTTATGGAGTAGGATCGTTATCCGTAGGACTTTTATATTTTCAACACAAATTGCCAGATTATCATGAATGATTTAGCACTGTTCCGTTCTTATTACCATTCCCTCCCAAAATTCCACTGCAAAGGTCAAAGAGCAAATACCTCCCCGATTCCTAATCAATATTCAATTTTCAATGGAGTAATATCCCAATTTTTTTTACATTTCCACCTGATATTTTCAATTCTAAAAGGATCATTTGCAAAAAAAGATAAATAAACCACCTACGCGTAATGGCCTTCATACTTACGAAATAGAAAGAAAGAAAGAAAGAAAAATTGTTTATTCTGCACAAACTAAACGCACAATACAAAATAATGAGTGACATTCACTATATGTACAAACTAGCCAAAAGCCTCATATTTAAAACAGAAAATTATACAGTAAATTATATAAATTATACAATACATAAGTGTACACAATGTTTGTAAGTATTCAACGTAATACTCATACGATTTTCCGGGTCATCAAACTTTGTTAAAAAAATAAAAGGTATGGAACAAGTCGTGGGCCTAAGGACCTGATCGTAAGGTTTTGTTACTCTTTTCAGTTTATTTTTTATGCTCAGAATAAATTATTGAGTAATGCGAGTAATATATGTTGGATGGACATTAAATATTTGTCGTGTAGGACATCCAGTACAAGGATTGATCGGCCGTTTCATAGTTTGATAAGCAGGATTAAACGAAGGAATAGAAATTAGGATATTCGTGAAAGAGTTTAAACGAAAAGAAAGAAAATACGTTTATTCAGCACAGACTAAAAGGCACACAACTTCAGAAGATATCATAATCAGCCTATAACGTTTCTAATGCACAAAGGATTTCTCTGTGACAGGGAGTGGGCCCGCCCATAATCCACCATCATGGAAGTAGAACGAGTACACCTCGACGAAAGTAACGTCATCTAACATATATACTCATCCTCTGTTTTCGATAGGCTTTATCCAGATTTTTGCTATTCCTGTCGATGATGAGCCACATTCAGTTTAAGCTCATGTATCTTTCAATATAGTAAACCTATCTCTTTGTCATGTTCGGACATGTCGCTATCTTGTTCAACTTTAGTCACGTTAGCAAAAATAATGTTATTCAAATTGTAGTACGACTAATTTATTAGTCATAAAAACTTTTTTACGATCTTAGTTCTGGTATCGAAAACATGAATAATTTGGTACAAGTTACACTCAAATGTTATCTGGAGATAATGTATCTTATCTCTCAAAGGCTGGGAAATAAGCATCTGTAATTAGTCTATATTATTTGGAACTACACTAGACCATAGATAACTTCCTGAGTGCTGTACTGACCAAACTTAACAAGGTTACAGACAGTTGCAAAAACTGACATTTTCAATGTCTATGCTAATTTAAGGAACTGGTGAAATGAAGTGGAAAACATAGTGAGGAATCCTAGAATTATCGTTTAATATTGTCATCAAGTGTAATGATATATCATTCCTTCTCTCTATGTGAATGTTTTGCCTTGCAGTGATATAATTATTTATACTGGCTGACAGTCCCCAGGCACAGGGCGCAGGCCCTGGAGGGGCGCAGAAATGACCAAACCAGGACCACTAATAATACCTATTATTTATTTTTATAGACAATCCATTTTATTGTCAGAACCGGTTATGATTAGAAAATATTTCAAGGGCGCGGTTATAGCAGCTCGCACCGGGCGCATAAAAGGCTAATTACGACACTGCTGGCTGATAATATTATTTGACCGCGGGTATACTGAGCCCGCGTGGTGGATTACGGCCCACTTCCTCTCATCGAGAGGAGGCCTGAGTCCCAGCAGTGGGAACATTATAGGCTGATTATGGTAAAGAGTTTGTGGTTTGTGCTTGATTACATCGTGTACGGCCCACCATTAAAATATTAGTACTGACTGACATTCTGGCTACACATTGATGATTTGAGTTTGTTATTATGTTACTTTTGAGTAACGTCGTAGACGATGGGCCTAAAGGATAGAAAAAGATTCCATTATCCAATTTTTCAATCATAGCTAGCAGCTATATAGCTGCATCTAATAAAAGAATAAAAAGCGGTACAATATATGCACGATGCACTTGACGAAGGACGCTCTCATCAATCATCGTAATGACAGTGTGGCGTGTAGCGGCCATCATGGGCCGGACGTGACGTCAGACGTGTGTTAATATCATGTAGCTGTCATTGTAGTGGATGAAGACTGGCTGAAGAGAGGACTATATGAATCTATTAGTTTTTATGCATAAGCATGAAAGTGTGGGAAACTATTTGTTGACATTTAGTGGCAACAATTAGATTGGAAGGTTACCCCAACTTATGTAGTTGAGAAGACCGCAAAGACTATTGTTGTGTACATGAAAAAAGGATATGGGTTGCAACAGGAATCATTATCCTTTATAGACCGTTCATTCACCTTTTTATTGGAACTTAGACCTGACGCTTTGCAGTTGCGCTGGCGCTGGCTGGCTGACTTGGACCATTGAGGCATTTACGTCTAATTTTTTTGGAACCGGCAGCATGCCTACTAATGTGTATAGTTGATACGATAAAAACCTAATTTTATTAATTACTCTTTTTTTCTGAAGTAATTAGTATTTTTTGCGAGAAGTGATGGTAATGAGAAGCCTTCAAGTATCTTCAAGGTGGATTTAGCGCCTATGACGTTAATCTATCCGGCAGTCTTGAATTAACAGTTAGCAAAAATCTTATAGTTAAGTGGCTAAAATGCATATGGGACGGACTGAGTGCAAAAGGTCTGGTTTAAAGCAGTTATTTTGTTGTTCTGTAGTTCCGAAATGCAGCAGTTGCAAGGCCTTCTGATAGGGTCTGCCCCTGTAGATAAGCTTGTTGAAATTGAGAGGGTGTCACAAAAGTAAAAAAGTTTTTTAGGCAAATACTGAGTTGCAGCGGTTCTTGGGGAGGAATATGTCCAGCAGTGGACGTCTTTCGGCTGAAATGATGATGATGAATGACTGAGTCTGTCTGTCGCGCTTTCACGCCAAAACTACTGAAGCGATTTAAATGAAATTTGGTACATAGATAGTCTAGACCCTGAGAAATGACATAGGCAACTTTTTATCGACATGCCACGCGGGCGAAACCGCGGGCGGAAGCTAGTCAACTATATATATATTTTTTCATTCGTAACGGCAGAAATACCAACAATTTTATATAAATAACCTTATACGATTCGGCCACAGACGGACACGTGCAAAAAGCTCTATTAATACAGATTCCTAAAAACATTTGAGCAAAAACGGCACTGACCTTAAAGTTATGTATTATATTAAAAGATGTAAACAGGAAAATGAATAATTAAAACGTTTGGTGTTATGTAATAATTGTCTGTTTTCACTTTTTGTTCGTGTTCTGTTCGTATTCATAGTCTTCGTTTTATTTTGTGCGAAGTGCCTATTGAAGCACGATTGTTCATTTGTTGATCAAGGGTTTTTAAAGGTCGTTTTTTTTTGGCCGAATAGTGTCGAATGGGATCCCAATTTGGGTCCATAAACGGCCTTTAGTGTATTAGTAGATGGTTGGGAAAAACCCTGGCTTGAACTGTCTGCTGTCATTTTTAAATGAAACAGTACTCCTCTTAAAAACAGAAACCGTTTAATCTATGTGAATAAGCCCATCAGTCCTAATGACTTTGAACTCATTAATTCAGTAAGGTTGGGTTCTCATTTCTTGCAATTTTCTTGAATAGTGTCGCTGTTTGACCTTTATATAAAGATTATTAGTTATTGTCCCAGCTTCTTCAGAAATTTCAGGTACTTAGTACTCGCAACAGGCATGCGTGTATGACCAGAGGCCCTATACAAAGTGACATTCTATCAGCGATAACGATGATGGAAAAGGCAAAAATGTATAGGACTGACATAAGCTATCGAAAAGCTTATGTCAATCCAGTTGGAAGTCGTTGTAGAAATACGAAACGCTTTCGAAGCGATTGTCACTTGTCTAGACCCTCTGATGTATGAACGTAAACGAGGCAAAAGGAGTATGCAAGGAGCGTAGCAGGTGGTGTTCTGTAGTTTCTGCCTACCCCCGTGGGAAGAGGGCGTGAGTTTATGTATGATAAGTAATAAATTCAACTCTTCAAATTCTTTTCCCACGTCTCGGTATTACATTCATGAATTCGATATGATTTCAATATTGTTGATGATATTTTAAAGCGGCTTGAGAATGCAGGGATAACTTTTGTATCGCGCTTTCCGCTTGAAAAATGTGAAGGATTTTCATATCGGAGACATATTTCTGTAAGTGAATTTCATTTTTATGTGGATCTTTCTATTTTCGGTGGATTTATCTGGATACTTTTAAGGTTGATCTCATAGGTTATATCAGTTCGTAGACCCTAATTCCTTACTGTTCTTCATTTTTTCATAAAATAACCAAATGGTTATTTTTCCGGCCATTTTTTCCTGATTTCTAAATAGATATCACGAAAAAATGGCCTGCGGTAAAGGTGGTGTTTACCTATTAAAAGTATTGTTGCCCATTTCAAAGGAGAAAATTCCTTTTTTTTTACACCTTCTATGAAAGAGAAAAACTAAAACCAACTACGACTAAAAAGGTATAAACAAGACCCCACAGACAGACAAATTAAAAATCCGGAGTCACACGTTTTGGGGCATAAATCGAACAGATTACGTGTGACTCCGGAGGTTTTAATTTTTATCACTTAATTTTTTTTAAATTCTTTTGGGGTTGTAATATATATATTTTGAAATGTGCTCATTAAGCTCTTTCATTTGATACCCAACATGGTACGATTAAACAATTTTTTTTTTTTAGTTCCTGGCTTTATGTCCTCTTGAGGTCGCCATTTTTAATTTAATGTGACGTCACATAACCAGCGGACAATCAAGACGCTTCCAACGATACCTCATTTGTCAAATTGTGATGAGTGGTTTAGAATATAGGAGGGAACAGATGAACATACATACATACATACATACCGGTCAAAATCATAACCCTCCTTTTTTCTTCGCCGTAGTCGGGTAAAAATCAAAATCAAAAGTCATTTATTCAAACTAGGCTGAGAATCGGCAGTTTTCGAACGTCAAAACTACATAAGACAGTCCCCCAAAACGCCCACCCTTCACCACTTCCTAGTGCTTTAGCTGGGAAGAAGAAGTGGCGGAACAAACTAACCAGCAGAGGCTTAGACAAGATTCCTAACCTTCTATTCCAAAAATAAAAAGAATTTAGACAAAACTGACAGTGGAAATGAAACCTTCCGGGCGCGTAACAGGTAACACACATTAAATTACCATTGATCGCAATGGGCTTCATTTTGACAGTTCGCCCACGTTTATTGCGTTATTTCCGTTGTTGAGCAGTATTCACGAATTCTCAAACCTATGAAGCAATGGGACAGCAATATCCTTAAAAACTCTCGGATTGTTATTGAAAGTGTGTTACGCAATTAGGGTGCTGACCTCAGTTTGGAAGACTACGTTGTCATCATCTGCCTAGCCTATTTTTTCCAACTATATTGGGGTCGGCTTCCAGTCTCACCGGATTTTATTTAAATGGACCGACTGAATATCAGACCTCCACAACCCAGTAACTGGGCATATACCCCTTGGTCAGACTTACGGGCTTCTGACGACCTGTAACGACTGTCAAAGATTCACAAATGACAGCTGGGACCAACGGCTTATCGTGCGTTTCCCATCCACAGACCAACCCCGGCAAGTGTAGCTTAACCTGATAGATCGACCCGTGCGGCTTATTACGTAGTCCGAGCTCCTTGGACGACTACGTTGTACAGGTCTAATATCTATTATATACTTCACTAGGTATATAATAAGTGCATTTAGAACACAAACCCTACTTTCTACAGCAGATCCGACACACTTATCTGTTCACGAAGGTGCAACATTACCCAAGCGGTTACAAAACGGTCCCGACACGTGTGAGCGATGGCGCTCGTCGCGGCGTTAGTAAAGTGGGTTCTATAAAGTACACTCCTTCATACAAGTTATATGTTCTTGTCTGAGAACAGACATTATAGAGGTAGGAAATGAATGGATGCTTCTCGCAGTTTAGATAGATACGCTTTATTATGTATCGGATTTAATATAGATTCCTTCCTTTTGGTGCATTAACATGACATGGCCACATTACTCATCACAAGTAATAAAAATTTGAAATTTTAGAAATTTGTTTATTTATAATTAGATGATTTAGCAAACAATGCCTGTATTCGGAGACTTCGCTCTTCCATAACAAGATAGTTTTAGTTTTAACTTTTTTTACATTAACTTTTACTTAAACTATATTTTACTTTATAGATTTTACAAGATAGCTTTTATTTATTTTTTACATTTTTTGTTCTGTTTTTATACTTTTTTTATGTAGTAATAAGTAATGATGCTAAATTCAATGTATTTTCGCACCCAGGCTTATTTGGTTTTTGGCTAAAAGCTAATCATATCAAGAGATGTTTTTTTTTTAAAGAAGGAGAGGCTTCATACTTTGTTTTAATAAAAATATTGAGTAAGATCGTGGTTCAACGTGCTTTCCGCAGCACGTAGGAACCCTGTATTTAAAGATCACCCATCCACGGACCGACCACGGCAAGCGCAGCTTAACCTGATCGATCGACCCTTGCGGTTATTATCAATTAGTCACGAGCTCCTCGGAAAAAAAAAACGAACAAGGATATTATTATAATAGTCGACAATGTTAATAACATAACATTAAGCACACGACGGAAATTTTGTTCGGCAAGTTGATACCGATCTCGACAGCGCTCGATATCGAAAGTAAATAGTGAATATGGCGAGTGGCAGCACCGCCGCACGAAATATACGTCCAGTCTGAGTTATTGTTAAGCTGCATTGGATAGGGCTGGCTGGTTAGAAGTTTTAGGACTTGAACATAATCTTTATTGTGTTTTGAACTTTATTGCCAACTAGATTACAGACGGTTTTTCATTGGCCTCAAACTAGGCAATACAGTATCTACCAGTAGGTTTTTTACCGAGTCTTGTTTGTGCAAAAATACGTTAATGCGGTTCAAAAACTAGCGATCTAGCCCCTGCTTCGCACGGTTTTTACTTGACAAAACATTGAGATTTCTTTATCATCATCTGCCTAACCTTTTCCCAACTATATTGGGGTCGGCTTCCAGTCTAACCGGATGCAGCTGAATACCAGTATGTTACATGGGGCGACTGCTCTGACCTCCATAACCCAGTTACTGGGTAACACGATACCCCATAGTAAGACTGGTTGTCAGTCTTTTGGACTTCTGACGACCTGTAACAACTTGAACTTGATTGAGATTTCTTTATGCTATGTAATTTTATAAACCTTCTGGAATAAATTATCTCACAATCTCAAAATCCATAGCGTTGTTTAAAAGCAATGCGGCCACTCAGAAAAAACGACTTTAATTTATAAGTAATACGGAAAGATTTGTATTTTCAGTACAACAATTTTTTTTTTTCAACCTTTATCTTTTACAATCGTCCCTATTTGGCCCAAAACAACCGGTCTTCCGTTTAAACATTTGCGTGTGAAAGTAATTTGATACTCGTGTGTAATTGAATTGTTAAAAACGTATTGAAAAACCAACGCAATTTCGATGAGAGCGTATAAAAACACAGGTTGATTTTTCAGTGATAATAAATTTCCCTGATGGAAATTTTTGTAATAACTTTTTGTACTGCAGCCTGCGCAGCTAAAAGGTCGATTACAAAAATGGTTATCTGCGCTAAAAATACAATTGTTTGTGAGATGTATAAATAAATAGACTTTCAGGTGAATGATTTGATTTTACATGAGTTTATTATTGTATGTTATCTTTTCAATTTATACGTTATCTATCTAGGGTAAAAGGCTTTTCGCTAACAAAAATTCCATGTTTGCAATTATTGTGAACGATATACAATGTGGAGACGACAATACAACAATAAATGAAAACACTGGCAATACTAATGCATAAGAGAATTTTGAAACTATCAAATAAATCCTAACTTGGAAATTAAAAAAGTAATTTTTTCAAACAAACTAAATAGTAGTGATGGGCCGTCTATGGGGTTTGCCGATCTTTGACTAGCTATCGTAACTAAACTATTGGATAGATTTGATTAATTCTTTGTATGTAGACCGAGAACGTCATTAGTTATACGGAGTTTTATTTTTTGTCGTATTGTCGTCTCTACCTTGTATAAAATAGTATATCAATGACTTTAGGTTTTAAACCAGCACCGCTGGAGTTCTGCGCCCATAGGGTCGCAGCATTATGCAGAGCGATGGCCGTTTTGCGTGGATGTGACGTATATTTTTATTCCACTTGTTCTTTTCGTGTTTGTGTTATTTCTTTACGTCATGTAACGTCAAATAGAAGTATTGTTTATTTTCATCTTTCTTTCTTAATTTGTAGATAAATTAACAAGCGACCCGCCAGTCGCGCATGGCTTTTAAGACAACATCTACAGAAAAAGACAGACAAAGAAAAATTGACATTTCTTTATTATATTAAAGTTTAATATTAAGTCTTACACCTACATATTAACCTTCCGGAATTAATATTCTAAACTATATAAAAACACAACAAAATCCATTCTGCATTTTAGAAGAACTATGCGGTCTATAAGACTTTATTTAATACAATTTATAGGTAGATCATGAAATCTAATTAATTCTGGATGAAGATTCGTGAAGATCATTTACTCAGATATGGAGATGTTTCAAACTTATAAGGGCCTAATATTTACATACATTAACTTTCTGTAAAAGACCCGAAACTCCTCTCGAAGTTATAAATAGAATTCTAAATCTGTAGCAACCCTATTAAGTGGAGGTGTGTATTAGAATTTTGGAGGCGTTTGCAATTCCTTTGTAGACCGTCAGACTGAGACATAATTTAGTTATATGGAGCCAGCTGAGAAGCTACTTTGCGTTTTAAATACGGCTTGCGGATTTTGATATAGACGGAAAACAAAATTATGCAATACTAGCTGTGCCCTGTGGTTTCAACCGCATAAGTCCCGATCCCGTGGATATCGGGATAAAATGTATCCTTTGTGTTAATTCTCCTAATTTCATCCAAATCCGTTCAGTAGTTTTTGCGTGAAAGAGTAACAAACATCCATACATCCTTACAAACTTTCGCGATGCAGTTATGTATAAATAACTAGTCTGCTTACTGTAGATCAAACTATCCATTCGATACCATAAAACATTAAGCATTACCATACCATCAAGCATTGTCAATAAACTTTACAAACTTTGTTTAATAAACTTTTTTTTTTCGTTGGACCATACCTAGTTATATTAAGTATTTTTAAAAATCTATCCAAAAAGTTGTATCTGTAGAAGTTATAAGTCAAGCCAGTGCAACCCTACACTGGTGTTAGTTAAGCCGATCGCCTTTCACGGAACTGCGCACAAGGCCGCGCCGCGTCGCGTGCGCGAGCGCCCCCGTGCCGCTCTCCCCGCGCCTGCGCAGCGCAGCGCGTTGACACTGTACTGTTATTGTTTGGCTTTTTGTTTGATAACGAAGAAAAAGAAAGAAAGTTAATACATTTATTTATCACAGACTAAAAGGCACGCAATACACACAGCAGATAAAATAAAATGAATAATCAAATGTAAAAGTGCGATGTAGGAAATTATCAGGCGAGTGTGCCTCACGGCTGCGCCAAAACAACACACACACACACTCTTCCCTCTCTCCACTCTTCCCTCTCATTTAGAGTCAGTCTCCTCGTCATTCTGTGCCAGACATGCCTGTAGGTAGGTACCTCATAGACATTCTTTTGTGCTTACTTCAGGCTGTTTTTTTACGACGGATATCAAAGTTAGGGTTGTTTCGCGCTTTTTGGGCCAGTTTTGATGGTGAAGACTCGTGTAGTCATGTGACCAGGGGTTTATTTAATAACTTAGTACTTAATTAAGATTCTGTTTCATCACCTTCAGATAAGTTCCCTTGAAATAGAATCATTTCATACGAATTCTGTTTTTTGTTTTCAATTAATTTAGACTCGTCAAATAAATTAAACAATTATTTGTAATTGGTTAGTTGTAAATTATGCAGTAGCTTCTAAGTCTGTATAAAACCGTGTACCCACAAAATTAAAGACCCAAATAGACTTTATTCCTAAAAACTATTGACCTTTGCACTGCAGTTTACGCGGTGTAGTGTATTTTGTGAAGTTTTTCATACTCTTTCTCAATTAAATTCTATTGTCTTTGAAATAGGAGTGCGATTATTATCTAAAGAAAACTATCACTAAGGGCGAATTCGACCAAACTTTTATCCCTAGTATACAAGTCTAGTCTAGCGAATAAATATTAAATTTTTGACAGATTTTCTATACAAAAACTGTCAGACGTCAATTTTTATTCCCCAAATAAAAGATATCTGTTTTAAATCAGCCCTAAGTAACTAATCATCTATAAATGTTTGCTCTACATCTATTATCTACTCACCCAATAACCACAGCTTAGATAAAAAAACAAAACGATTATTATAACTACCTACGTTACAAACCACAGTCATCCGACCACACATAATATGAAGAGAAAACATCCCATATACACACATGTATTTTAAAATAATTTCCATTGAAACATTTTTCAGTACCGTCAACCGCACATCAATGGTAGCACTTGAACTATTGATTGAACCTTGTTTAGGTAAAATTCTTACAAAGGGACTTCACTGAAGGGAATTAGGAACACATTCATTATGTATTTAGAAGGCTACATATTGTTTGAATAACATTATTAAATTGTAATCGTCGACGAAAATTGAGGTTATAAAATTAAACTCAATTGTCAAATGAAATATAATATCTTTATGGTACCTACCTAATTTAAAATTACAATTTCGGGTTTACATAATAAAATAATCAAATCAAAGCTTTTGATTTGTAAGTGAGACTACTATTAAGCATCTTTAGGTTTTGTTTACATTTTCATTAGATACTTTTGGAATAACGTATATACGCACACCAACCTTTTTGTCGGAATCTAAGCGCTGTAAAAGTGAAAAAGTTACCATAGACGTGCAGTTGTCAGTACATCAGCAAGTGCGCAGGCAACGGGGGGACTATTACCGTGTTCATAACCGTGACATTGTCAAGGTCGAGCGTCGATGCGACACTCGATATATTTCGTGTAATCGACGATTGTTTATGTAATTGGAGTCGACATTGTCGGATGCGGTTCGTGATTGCTACTTTCACGTGTGGTTATTATTTATTTCGTGTTTTTTTTTATTGACAGTTTAAGTACTATTTTGCTATTTTAAGTGGTATTGTTATCTAGATTTGTATTCGTTTATTGTCAGAACGATAGTTTCAATTGTGAACTTTTAACAATGAATAAGAACCGTCAAGAACGTCATGGTTTTAATTGATTATTATAAGTAAAAAACTTATGTTAAAAGGTAAAGAAGAGCTTTTAACAGTGCGGGATCATTTAGATTGCAAAGCAACATTTTGTCTATAAATAAAAAGCGCTAAGTCACTCTGATATGTAGATATTATAACTGAAATAATTTATTAATACTTAAATTTATAGTTTTTTGCATAGTAGTTATTGTTAACCAAACCCATGTTTGTTGCAACTTTCAGACTCAATTTACATTGCCACTGAACAGAATGGAAACGAATTTTTGTAACGATATTGTATATAGCAAAACGACCTTTATGTCAAATGTATAACGTACTAATTAGCTGCGCTTGTGACTGCGGGAATTACGAGAATGCCCGAGAATTCCCCAGAAAACGTGCGTCTTGTTGTTTGGTTTGCATCTAGTTTGTACGTTTCACTATTGACATAGAGTACATTATGCTTTGTACGGAAAAAACTGGCTTCCATTTCGTTTTAAGAGTATATAATACTAGCTAGTGTTAGAAAAATTGCAGGAGACTTAGGTAGTTATACTCTGAGTTTGGAAATTAAACCCAGTTCATTTTCATCTTGTTATAATATAGTTTTATCTACAAAAATAATTTAAACTGAATAATTGTTTATTTCTAACAGCACCAATTGACCTAATATAATAAATAACTTTAATAATAAATTAATTTGTTCATAATTGGCTGATTGAACCGTAACATTCAGCCTTCATCGCCTCTAATAATAACCAATGATTAACTTCTCGTGTGCTAAAGTGTTACGATTTACTAGAAACTGTTGTTTTTATATTTCTATGTTTACAGGATTAATAATTATAGTGATTATCATGTTTAATTAATGGCCGATTCCTATAATTTACGGACCGTTTTAGGTTAATATTAAGACTCTTGTATCTTTACCAATAATGAAGCAAATACCTTATAACTTTGCATAGTAGACCCTCCCAATAAGGTAGTAGCTATCACAGGTAAAATTCGCTTACGAATCTATTTATATGCCCAGTTTGGCATTAAAAAAAGCTACCATTGGTAAGGAAAACGTTTCGTTTTTGTTTATAGGAACCGAGCATTAGAGATTCAGTATGCCGATTCGTTGTTCATCATACATACATATTCACAGGTAAAAATTAAAGTTAAAAAAAAAAACAAGACACCACAGACAGACAAATTAAAAATCCGGGGTCACACGTGTTAAATCGAACAGATTACGTGTGACTCCGGATTTTTAATTTGTCTGTCTGTAGTGTGTTGTTTTTTTTTTAACTTTAATTTTTACATGTTTATACCTTTTTAGTCGTAGTTGGGTTTTAGTTTTTATTACTTTAATTTTTACCTGTGAATATGTCATTATATAATCATTTGATACCCAACATGGTACGAATAAACAATTTTTTTTTTTAAGTTCCTGACTTTATGTCCTCTAGAGGGCGCCATTTTTAATTTAATGTGACGTCACATAGCCTATAACCAGCGGACGATTAAGACGCTTCCAACGATACCTCACTTGACAAATTGTGATTGGTTTAGAAGATATGAGGGAACAGATGAACATACATACATACATACATACCGGTCAAAATCATAACCCTCCTTTTTTCTTCGCCGTAGTCGGGTAAAAACTACAGAACGCCACCTGCCATGATCCTTACATACTCCTTTTGTATATAGATACTTCCTTCGTTTACGTTTATAGATATACTGTTCATACACGCACGGCGCGGCTGGTTGCGACTGTTGCGAGTACTACGCACCTGACCTTTCTGAAGAACATTACCAATACTATATATATATATATATATTAAACTTTGCCCCACTCTAGGAATTTCTTCCTGTATCGTGGGTGCGTTTACAAACATTATGTCCTCATTGGCGTCCCAGCGTTTCCACTCACATGTGCCTTGTAAATATCATGCATCATCATCATCATAATATATTTATTGTTTTAAAATATGTCGTTTTTACAGAATCTACCTATCTGTAAGGGTCGTTACTGAATGACGTTTAAAAAATCATATTGTGATTTTTAGTTATTATTTCTAGGCAAAAACAAATACAATGTGGGTACGTCTTGTCATATTGCGGTATTTAATAATAATTATTGTGGTCATTATTTTATTTACTCACAATTAAAAAAAAAAAACATTTTTATACAGAATTATAAGTACCTGTTATTATTATAATTTTAAAACATTGTCTCGTTGGAGTTTTATTAATATTATTTACGATTCACTATTCTAAGTAACCACTGTCGTACACTGCTCTGAGAGTATGCAAATGCTGACGGAAAAGCAGGAATATCAACAATGTTATCGTTATTCCTGTACTTGCGTACTATCAGGAAATTCTACCCTTGTATTTCTTATCAGCGCAGAAATGGCCATTGCGATGCGAATGCCATCCATTCGACACAAAATGATAAAATACACTAAAAAATACACTACGAGTAATTAACAAAAAAAAAAAATTATGAAAAAAAATTATAGTCTTCCAAAATTGCGCAATACATCAGTCAATAACGTACGAAAAGTCTAAACACAATGCAGTCAAACATTCGAATACTCGCTAAAAAATCACGCGATACAAAAAACTACGCAAATTGTAAAGCAAACGTTATGATTTGGTTCGTTCGAAATACAAATACACAATAGTTAGTACAAATAATGGTGATGCTGTACAAATACCGATCGATATAATCGTGACTCGCTAATCGGTGTGTTTGTCGAGTGATTGTGATAATTGGAACCTCTTCTATTGACGCTTTATTGTGTTTCGGTAAAAGGCTATTGTAAGTTGGATTTGAGAATGATCTAGGTGATCTAGAAAAAGAGAACTAGGTACTAAGTCCATCCTAACTTCCAATATTATAAATGCGAAAGTGAGTTTGTTTGTTGATTTGATAACCCCTCTCTGCGTCCGACGCTCGGGAAGGCAACGCGTCGTGTTTGGGTTCGCGACAAGTCAATCGTCATCCACAGGATGACGATGGACTTGTCGATTACTTATGAGGGTTTTTTTATGAATCTTTAGGAAAAGTTAATCGTAATAGGTTACTAAATATATCTACGTCTATTGTATTTTTTCCATGCTTCCCTGGTCTGTGCTAGTCTCAACTAGATCCTACCCGCGATCTTCTGAATGTCATCCACCAATCTGGCAGTTGGTCTGGCACCACTCACTCTACCGTCTCTAGGCAATCATTCAGTGAGGGCTCTGATCAACCTGCCATCACCACATCTAGCCAAGTTTCCTGCCCATCATCCATTTTAGAGCCGCTTCCTCCGTATTCCGACGTCTTGGACTTTACTCCTAAGTCGGATTTCAGAGTTACGATCTTGGTCTTGGAGGAGCTCGTGGCTACGTAATAATAGCCGCACGGGTCGATCTATCAGGTTAAGCTGCGCTTGGCGGGGTTGGTCCGTGGATGGGTGACCATCTTTACATACCGAGACTCCTCCGTGTCTCGGAAAGCACGTTAATCCGTTGGTCCCGGCTGTCATTTGCGGATCTTTGACAGTCGTTACGGGTCGTCAGAAGCCCGAAAGTCTGACAGCCAGTCTTACCAAGGGGTATCGTATTGCCCAGTTACTGGGTTGTGGAGGTCAGATAGGCAGTCGCTCCATGTAAAATACTGGTATTCAGCTGCATCCGGTTAGACTGGAAGCCGACTCCAACATAGTTGGGAAAAAGGCTAGGCAGATGATGATGGACTTGATCTTGGTCTTTCCTGATCTTTGCACAATCCCGGCACTTTTTTATTGTTATTGAGAGCGTAATAATTTTTTACAGTTATGAAACACTGGACGAGTACCTAATGTTCCTTCACCACCTTCAACCTCTTCAGTAGTACACGCACAATATGATTTAAAAAAGTAGCTTCGGTTGAAGTTAACAGCCTTATCGGCTTTGTTGACTGTGCCTACAAGTCCTACATTAAAAAACAAATCAGTCAATTTATAGATAAGCGATGATTTGACAACCTGTCAAACACTGCTATCAGCTTTTAACTATGTTTGTGTTTTTTAATCAGACATGGTTGTGTTTTAGCTTAGTCATTGTTGAAACTGTGTTTGCGTTGTTTCCGCTATAGACCATTGTTTTTCTAACTCTTTTACGTATTTTTCCCTCAGTCGCCACTTCTTGTTTGAGCATTAAAAATGGTATTTAACCCCCGACGGAAAAAGAGGGGTGTTATAATTTTAACGTGTGTGTATCTGTGTGTCTGTCTGCGTCATCGTAGCTGCCAAACGGCTGAACCGCTTTTGTTTTTGTCGCGGGTTTTTAATTTTTTTAAATTAATTTGTTTGTTATGTTATCTAAAATCACCCTTAAATAAGTGCTGCTACAGGGTCTTTATTTAAAACAGCGGTAACAGCTATTCAAAACGTCAGTATAAGTGTATGATGAACTTTTGAACAACCCTATTTGTAAATTAATTAGACAACTAATCAGCTATTCACCGGACGCGGCCAACTTGCCCCACAATTATAAACCACTTAACTGTCCCAACAACAATTATCCCAATCTTGGCAACTTCTCACAACTAGTCCCACGTCGGTAGATGGCGCCACGATCAATAGAACCTGTTGCGAAGGGTGTGGGAATGATCCACTGACCTCAAACAACACCTCCCCAATGCAAAAACAACTCTAACAAACAATTTATAAAGAACAAATTCCATTGGGATTTTCCCTCGGAATATGTCAAACAATTGACAGGTAATTTTGTACTATACGGCGGAGAAAATAGAGTTTGCTTTTTATTGGTTGGATTGTTATCTTAATGTGAATAAATAGGAGACGTCTGGAAAGAAAATTGTTGTGATATGGCGGCTACGACATTTGGAGTCCCTTGGGTCTGTGTGCGTCGTTTGTTAGAGCACTTGTGCTTCAATTAGAAGTTAATCAAATTGAGATTGGCTCTACGTTTCCTACTTTATTTTTGTAATTGGAAAGTTGAACTGAAGTGGAAAAAACTGGATGGAAGAAGGAAATACCTGCAAATAAGGCATCAGGAGTTAGGGTTTTCAAAGAAATTGTTCTCGGTGAGTAACATCTTTGGACCTCGAAATAGCATTAAACTTTGAAGTTTTTGGGCCTGTTGATACTATTATAGGTACTATAGCAGAACCTAAACAGAATTGTTGATACGTTGACATAATTTGACGGAAATTCTCGCCACTGATGTAGAATATGTTGACAGTTTTACGTTATAGCAAAAAAAAACTTTATATTCATCATGGAAAAGTTTTCATGATAATGTCTTAACTCCTACGGAACCTCTGATTCTGATCGCATCTCGGTAGGTTCTGAGCAGGTTTCGTTATTTTCTTTTTATTCTGTTCTCGCACACTAGTGGCGACCGCAGTTTTGTCATCAGCCAGTGTTTTAAAAAGAGTATACTTTTATTAAATTAATAGTAGTTAAGTACTTTAGTGAGTTCTAGCCTTTGAGCTTTGTATAAGATTCATTTTAGAAACTTTAAGAGGTGTTTTGGACCATCGAACTGAATAACTTTTACCATGGGACATGCATAACACAATTACATAACAATTAGTAACAGCAGGTAAATAAACCGGCACCTAGTTTTATTACAAAATAATAATGACTGCAAGCATTGAAATCATTAAAATACTGCACTCATTTCATGGTGTATAACGCGTTACTAGTAAAGTGTAACTAATAACACAATAACACTGATTTATGAGAAGAATAACAATAATTTTATTGACCCTCCAGTAACCTATTTTCATTAACTGTTTCTTTATGCATTGCATGCATGCATTCTGATAAGCGAAGCGGTTTGTTTTAATCAGCCTACCCATAATTACATAAATAATTATTTAAATACTTTCTTAAATTAAATAAAATAATAATTAAAATTTCTTAAATAAAAATTACCTATATGGTAAACGCAAAAACAATGCAATTTCTATGTTATAGATTAACATAGAAATTGCATTGTTTTTGCGCAAACACAAATTAATATTGGCCCATCTCTAATCACTTTTTGATACATGTCAAAAAGTGACCTTGTTGTTCGACCTATTTTATGCTTATCTAGGATAACGTAAACATTGTTAGATTTTTCGCAACATTGCATTGAACAAAGAAAAGTCATTTGAAATTAGGTACACTAAATTGTTTTGTCTCATTGTTCAATTTTTTAGGTAACCTAAGCATTGTTTATTTTTGAATTATAAGACCTGAATGGTGACTGATTGATTAGGAAGTATTTTACCTAGTTCGAATGGTTGGGTTTATAGGGCTTCGAAACGTTCAATTGCAATTGTGAGAATTGATTGTCTACCAAATTCAATTGAAGCGATTGGTAATATTACTACATTAAAAATTGACGGCAATTGATCAATCGCAATTGATCGTTTGGGACCCTTAAGATGAAACTCGGTCACGTGGTCGTTGACATTCATTCCATACTAACGTAATTTCTGTTTTTTCCTTGATAATAATACTAGTCCAAATATTTTTTACGTTATTATTATTATTCTAGTATTTTTTTACGATATAATGTATATATCTACGACTGCTATATCTCTGAGTTTTGTTTTTTAGCGTAATAAATAATAATAATAATTTTTTTCAAAAAAATAATTTAATTACGCTGAAAAACAAAACACCCGCTGACGGTTAGGGTTTTCCAAGCAGGAGGTCGCCAGTTCAAAGCACATCCGTTGTGCCTAATTATAATTATGACGTAAATCCACACCTATAAAGCATACTGTAATTTTCTTAGTTCGAGGGGTCAACAATATAATAAAAAGCCTTTTAAGTTGTTATTTTTCAATTAGAAATACGCCAATTAGAGAATAACACAACGATTACAATTAATATGAAAACAGTTAAACTACCATTATACAAAGAAAAAATAAACTTATAACTATAAATGATACGCAAGTCCATAAAAAAGAATTCCTTATATAATAAAATTATGATATAAGTATAAATTATTCCTTTCAACGAACTGCCTTATAAATACATAGAATTGTAATCATTTGTTGCGTTCTAATCGCATACTGTTAACATTAATATACAGTTAGGTATTATCTTTTTTACTTTTTCTAGATTCCAATAATATTCCAATAATAATTATATCATCGACTCATTTGTGATACTTATTTATTTTTCCACTGCGTCATTTATGTTTATTTCTTATTTCTATGCGGATTGCGGATCTCTTTACCTGTTCTTTTTTTTTCTTTCCTAAGTATTTCCATGCATAGGTTATTTAAAAATTGTGTACTCATTGAGTTATGAATGAAAGCGAAATGAAAGGCAAAAAAATAAATAAAAATGGTTGCTATCCTTCCAAATGATATGACATAACACTTGCCAACAAGTGAGCAAAATACCTTTTTATGCCCGACTACGGTAAAGCCAAAGAAGGGTTATGATTTTTTTACCCTTCCTAATGTGTACGTTACCAAAGTTTCGGCGTAAAGGCGCCTTTAATATTAAAACTTTGCCGCAAACCAATCAATGGTGTTTTACATATTCATTCATGAATACTTTCTAATTTCATTCATATTCAGCATTCATGCAGTAAATCATTCATATCGTGTCCGTATCGCTGACGTATCGCTAGCAAGGTCATACAATTAGCATTTAATTGTCTTTTTTTCACACCTTCGTGGTTGATGTTCATAATATTGCTTAAAGACGGTTGCATAACAAATTGTAAAAATAACAATGAATTAAAAAATGTGACAATTATTATGTACTAGCTGCGCCCCGTGGTTTCACCCGCATAAGTCTCGATCCCGTTGGAATATCGGGATAAAAACTATCCTATGTCCTAATCCAGGTCATGGTTCCATGTGGCAAATTTCATCCAAATCTGTTCAGTCGGTTAACAATATACTGGGTGTTAGGGCAGACACCGTTATCCTTAAAACTAGTGGTTTGGTGTCATCTATAATATACTTTTTCACAAAATCACTTTCGCATTTATAATATTAGTGAGGATAATATCATTCTAATTGATTACCAATTAACGCCATCCAAATCAAAAATCCCGTAATGTGAAAAATATTACAGATGTAAGTAATTACAAACTCACTCTTTGCATCCACCAAATTAATTGGTAAACAATTATGAATCTTGGGTAATCTTGGCGTTAAAAATAGGGTATTACGTGGAGTTTAGTGATTGTTAAAGTAATGTTTGCTAAAAAGATACTTGTTGCGTAAAATGTGAAGGACCGACGGCCGCTCTCCGTTTCAAAGTTTCTACTAAAGGGCGTTGGTTTATTAGTATTTTACGACCCTATATATCGGCTGGTACTCATTAGCAGTACTAACCTACACGAGGTAAAGGTTCCGATGGTGACGCACGATATCGCACCTAAAGGTTGTATAATTAAAGTTTATAGTTGGTAAACTGGAATTTGCAATGGAGATCTGTAACTGAAGGACTAAGTTTCTAACTTTGATGGTGTGAATTTTAATTGAGTTATTCTGAGAGAGAAGACTCTAGCAATACAGTATCTATGTTAAATAAATATATCATGTATTATTTTTGTCTGTATTTTGTGCAAAATTAAAAATATATGACTACCAGCTGCGCCCCGCGGTTTCACCCACGCAAGGTTCGATCCCGTGGGAATATCAGATTAAAAAGTATCAAATATCCTATGGCATATTTCAGGTCATGGTTTACCCCATGTGCCAAATTTCATCTAATTTCGTTCAGCCGTTTTAGCGTGAAACCGTAACAAATAAACAAACAACTTTCGCATTTATAATAATTATTATAGTTAGGATTTTACGCATAAAAACAAGCACATAGGTACCTACTACTTAATATAACATTCAGTTATGGATAGTTTCATCATTATCATCATTTTAGCCGAAAGACGTCCACTGCTGGACATAAGCCTCGCCCAAGCGCCGCCACTTCGACCGATTCTGTGGTTCTCGCATCCAGCGGATAACTGCGGCCTTCAAAAGGTTATATAGATAGTTATGCAAGATGCGAATAGTTTATAATAAAAATAACAAATAATATCCATATAATGATAATTTTCAAACACTCATTACAATAAACAAAAATAAATAATTAACCTGGTTCTACCATTTCAAATAACCTATGACTAAACAACCGTTTAATTTAAACATCGATTAACATTTGTTAATCTTCATAGAACCCCCGTATATGGCGTACCTATCAGGCACATTCATTATTCAAATACTTATAACCTTAGTTAATTATGTGTGGGTGATTGGTCGAAATAAGCGTACGAATTATATAATTTGTAACGTATTGACCGCTGGTAAAACAAGTGACATTTGACGTGGGATACCAACATAGCTGCCTAATATGCTAATGTAGGATTTGTCATTTAAATCGTGTTTATTAAGAATTATTTTGATTATCACCTGGGAGTGGCGTGTTGTGTATCCTTGGTTTGTTTCTAAAGATCACAACTGTTTAAAGCTATGAAACGGTATTAGCTAAGATAATTTGCACTGACCCTGAGGATATGTACAACCTATTAACTAGGCTTATATGGCTTGATAGCTGCACTATATTTGCGTAATACACTAACAATCACAAAATGCACCCTAATTGCGTAATAAACGATCAAGAAAAATCTGAAATGGTTTGAAACAAATGCTTAATCTATGGCTTCATAAGTTCGAAAAAAAAACTACTTAGCAACGTAAATAACGCAATGAATGTTGTTGAACTGTCAAAAAGAAACAGATTCACAGAGTCTTAATCGGTTACGAAAATAAGTTACACAATTTTGAAAATAAGATTAATGATTTTGAAGGATATCGCTAATCCATTATTTCATAATATGTTCGAAAAATTTATCTGCTCAACAACGGAAATAACGCAATGAATAAAATTGTTTAACTGTCAAAATGAAAGCCATTGCTACTGTTAGTGTCTTACGCAATTACCCCGCTGCCGTTGGTCTAACATTTTTGAGTCGCTGTCTAACTTCCCTACCGGTTGCTGAATACTACTAACTGTCGTCATAAATATTTGTATGCTATCCGTGAACTAAGTTTAAACCTCTTGTGTAAGTCATCCATATATCCATACGGATTTTAAACAGCCAGGGAATGTTCTAAAAACCGGCCAATTGCGACTCGGATCCGTACCGTATTTAGAATGGGCAAAAAACGCCGAAAAAACACGATTCTTATATGTAAAATTAAATAAAGTGTTTTTTTTTTTTATTTGTTGGTATAGCGGCAATAGAAATCCACGATCTTTGAAAATTTCAAATGTTTACTACTATTACGGTTCATGAGATATATACAGCCAGCTAACGGTCGGACAGCGGAGTCTTAGTAATAGGGTTTCGTTCGGCTCCCTTCTTCGGATACGGAACCCTAAAAGTTAAGTATAAAATTGTTTTCCCTCAAGTGTCCCACAATATTTTTCCCGTCTAGCCAATTTCCATAGCTTCTTTAACTAAACAAATTATGTAGTCAGCGATGAATAATAATAGGGCAGAATACCCCTGATCTCTTAGATTCTGCGCATGCCCGACTTGGTTTTCATAAAGTTACCCAATTAACGTAAACCACCGAATCTTTGCATTGACTTTTAAGTGGATTCAAGTATTCATTGAACAGTTTCAAGTTATTGGAGCAGAAATTGTAAGAGGCTCGAAGGATGCCAAAAATAGACGCCTGTTTTGTTTCTCTGCGTGGGTTTGGTGTAACGAACTTTGGTTTAGAATTAACTTAATCTTAAGTTAAGAATCAGGAAATTGAGCTGTTATATCGATAAATAATCAAGTTACCCCTACCTTAAAACAACGGACCTAGGGACCTAAACCGGCCACAATAATGAATTACACGCAGATCGTATTATGAATTGTCAGTTTGTGACATTTTACGATGAGTTATAATATTTCCATAATAAGATTCTGCTAAAGTTGACACTATCACCCTCATCCGTAAATTTCTATGTAACTTAATACTGATGAAGTTAGCATTTTGAAATAACTGGCGAAATGTGGGTGTAATATGTATAGGTACACCTCTGCCTAATCCTTCGGGAAAACAAAGCGTGATGTTATACTTTATCTGTATATTTTTGACAAATAGTGTGAGACTGGCTGAATACGTATCAAATAACAAAATGGTTAAAAAAAAAAAAAAAACGTTTTTGCGGCATGTAACTTCTGAAAGACTACTTACTACTTTACTACCTATGTCATATTTTATGAAATAGGTAATTTAGCTTCGTTCAGAAGTTTTTGAAAGAAAGAAGTTTCAGGAAGGAAAAGGTTCTTGTTTTTTCACTTAAATCCGTTTTCTCCTTCATCAACCACATGGAGGAAATGTACTCAAAATAACTGTTCCATGAATTTACTATTCCTTCTCAGAATCTCTATTAGTTACTACTATATCATTAGAATATAATACATTTCCACGTACCCAAAAGTACGGTCTTCATAATAAACGTTCAAATATTTTTACCAAGTATTTTCTATGAAATACGATTGTTATTTTCTATTATGTAATCATTATTGTTTGAGTAATCAAAAGGCGATTGTGGCAGATTGGTTACATAGCTAATACTCTCAACAAGGTTGCTTTTTTGTAGTTTCAGGGAATTTTCCGTGATTTAGGAAGTCGAAGATGACATTAACCTCGTGCGTTTAGTAATAGCAGTGGTGGCGTAGTGGTAACGGCCCCGACTTACGAGTTGAAGGTCGTGAGTTCGAACCCAAGCAGGCGTTTTACTTTGTGTAAATAGTCACATAATTTTTTTTTTATATGAATTTTCTCTAGTAATTATTTATTTATTTAATACTTTAAGCACACAAATGTACAGAGGCGGACTTAATACCATAGGCATTTTCTACCAGTCGACCTTTGGGTGATGCAGAGACAAACAGTGGTAGGTGCAATAACTAATGTTGTGGAATAAATATTTATTTAAATACGTAAAAATATTAATATGTTTTTATATATTTATATATACTGGGTGTTAGGGTAGACACCTTTATCCTTGAAACTAGTGGTTTGGTGTCATCTATAATATACTTTTTCTATGGGACCAACCTTGAAATCGCGAAAAATATCTGCTGTTCCATACATTGGTGTTCACTTAAATCGACAAAATGTATGGAACAGCAGATTTTTTTTTTGCGATTTCAACGTTGGTCACATAGAAAAAGTATATTATAGATGACATCAAACCACTAGTTTCAAGGATAACGGTGTCTTCCCTAACACCCTGTATATAAATATATATATATAATATAATAAACCTAATTATATATAAATATAAGAAAAAGTAAATACACATAACTACACGAACATACTAAAACAAATAAGACAAACAATGGGAAAACATTACCGTTGTGATAATACTGAATGATAATAATAATCCATTTATAGCATAGCATAGCATAGGTGTAGCAGGAAGCAGCAACATATTTGGTCCCGCCAGACCAGTCCCACATAGATTACGGCATGTCGGCTTCCAGCCAGCATACTGGCATACTGCCAGCTTCTTGCGAATGTGCTCTCGAACCTACCTAGCCTATTTACTACCTTTTCTGGTCATAATATTATCTTTCACTTAATCAATCCAACCTGTCTTTGGTCTTCCTCTTCTCAAGAGATGGCCCTTATTGCTCTGCATACAATTCCAAGGCCGTTACCTGCCGAACTGGCCTAAATTATATCGGTATTCCCTGGTTATTGATTTGTTGACGCCTGGAGACAGTTGACCTAGAAATATTAAGCATGGATAATGGACTTACTAGAAGCCATCCCAACATAATTTACCTAATGTGCGTATACTTCTGCCTTATATTATGTTAATAGCTTCTGGCAGCGGCTTCGCCCGCGCGGTATGTCGATAAAAAGTAGCCTATTTCTTTCCCCACGGTGTCATCTATCTTTTTCCCAAATTTTGTCGTAATCCGTTCAGTGGTTTAGGCGTGAAAAGGTAATATACAGACAGACAGAGTTACTTTCGAATTTATAATATTACTAGCTGCGCCCCGCGGTTTCACTCACGTTTGTCTCGATCCCGTGGGAATATCGGGATAAAACGTATCCTATATCCTATTCCAGGTCATGGTCTACCCATGAGCCAAATTTCATCTAAATCCGTTCAGCCGTTTTAGCGTGAAAGCGTAACAAACAAATAAACAAACAATCTCACTTTCGCATTTATAATATTAAAAGTTAGGATATTAGTGGTATGGTCTGGATAGTATGGATTAGTATAGATTGTATGGATGTTATTACTATATTTCTGTAAAGTCTCTTCAGTACATACAGTCAACAAAATAAATCCGGTTCATAATCTAACATGTACTGAAATATCTTTCACTTCAGCGGAATCCACTTGAGAGCTAAAAGCGACTGTTGAAGTGTCACAGATACTAAATCTTATTTTTGAAACATTTCAGTTTCTTTAGAACCGCTGAAGTGAAAGCATAAAATGAAATATCAGATAGTTTTCTGCGAGAATATTGAAAGAGTTTGCTGAGAGAAAATAACTGCCTAGATATTTACGTGTTTCTTAGGACCGATACGTGGTCGATTTTCAGGCACATGACAGTTCAACTAATAGCATTTCTTTTTTATAGACTGCTTTTATATAAAAAAGCATGGAGAGTGTAGCTACATAATTATCTGCAACGCCAAACATAAGTTTGATGCGTTGTTGACTTTTGGGACAAAGTTGAAGTCTTTTCTGTCTGTAATTCCAAAGGCATATTATAATCTTCATCATCAAGCAGACATTTTGTGACACCTAAATCAATATTATTCAAGAAGCTAAATATGTTTAAATTATCTCCAAGATTTATTATAAACTAGCTGCGCCCCGCAGTTTTACCCGCATAAATCTCGACCCCGTAAGAATATCGGGATAAAAATGTTCTAACCCATGTGCCAAATTTCATCCAAATTCGTTCAGCCGTTTTAGCGTGAAAGCGTAACAAACAAACTCACTTTCGCATTTATAATATTAGCTAGGATTATCACACTAGTGTCCAGTTATGCATCTAGCTAATTATTCAAAAGGCTAGTGACAAGTATAATTTACATGTATTAATAAATCTAGCAGTACACAATAATTACGACGACCAAGACCGGCCAGTTTTGTAAGATAAGTCGCAATCAGTTTGTTCAAGTACTAATAACTGTATGGAAATTGCAAAACTTGTTATGAAACTTTGCCTATACTTTAATATAATACGTGCATAATTTTCTGGCATATTATTTGCAGCTACTGGTAATCTGACATGTTAATATAAACCTATTTTACAAAAATGTTTTCGGAATAGAGCTGACCGAAGGCTAAATTGAACCTATTCCAATCTATACGTGTTTGATATTATTTATCTATAATTCTAGTTTCAACTGTTATTAGTGACTTTTGTGGACAAGATATTAATTCAGATTTGTTAATGGTAATCATGACATTTGATATAAATAGGTTTTTATTATTGTTTTATTTATATTTTGTGAATGAAAGAACGTTCGCGTTGTAGGTTTAATAGAACTTTGTAGGCCATTTCATATTTTGATAAGTACCTGGTACTTGTTGGCAGGCCCACATCCGCCTATACCTATTGACACTGTAATTTGAGAATATTGTAAAAACCATTTATTTTTAAAAGATTAGCCGCGGAGTTTCTTTTCGGCACTTCTTCATAGGAAACGACCAAGTTGGAACCGTTCACCTAGCTTCTGACATTTCAAATGTGCCCAAGGTTTATGTGAAATTAAATATTTTGATTTTGTTATACTTATGTATATTATAGTAACGAAGTAAAAACAGGTACATTGAACATTTTTGAAAAAAATACTTCTACGAGGTGCGGGAACGAGTCTATTGAACATTTTTGAAAAAATTACTTCTACGAGGTGCGGGAACGAGTCTGGTGCCGAAAATAATATAGTTTTTAGATTTATTGTTAGTTTGTCTGTTTGCCTGGTTCCAGATTGGCGCAAAAACACCTGAACGGATTCGGATGGAATTTGGCACACAGACAGTTTATAACCTGAATTAATACATAGGGTACTTTGAATCCCGGTAGTACTTTCTCGTGGGCCGTGGGATATTTTCCGACATCAACGCGGGCGACGCCGCGGGCAAAAACTAGTACATAAGTACTAGTTTGTAAAATGAAAAAAAATGATCTATTTGGCATCTCAAATATTATTTGCGTCAGGACCCCAAATAAATTTATATGTGGATTTTCCGGTACTCCAGTTCTTGAAAAGGTGAAATATTATTAGCCCGAAAATCTTACAACTTGTCAATAACATAAGTACGTATACAATTTTACGAACCACACCCAGTTATTTCTTCCAAGTGATCAGACAGCATATTCTCTGCAGAAAATACTAATAATGAGCCATTTATTTCGTCAGATTGGATGCCAACCACAACTACATAGTTCGTTGTAACTGCTATTTGTCTAGAAATGAACTCCAATAGGCCTAAAACCACGCAATAATATCTAACCAACCATCAATACATTACACGCATTCATGCACACATGCCCAAATATTGTAATATTAACCTTTTGAAGTTTCGTAAGTGCTTAACACACAAACCTTCAGTAATTAATTGAGTGTATGATTTGTAGCATAAACCTTACTAACATAACATCATGTCTTATTTCCCCGGAGGGATAGGCAGACTAGCCATAACCAGACTGTATTACTAAACTTCTAAGTTTAAAACACCGATGTACTGTATTTATAAAGTTTATGAGTACGATTTACGTGAGTTAGAATGTGTCGCTATGACGAATACTTAATTGAGAATTTTCATAATCACGATGTACGGAACTCCGAAAGTTTGCTATTACGAATTACTTAAGGTGAAATGGTTCCAAAGTAGATGTTTTGACGCGTTTCGACTTCACGCAAAATCAATGTTTCTCTCGAAAAAAACAACGTATTTGCGTTTTTTTTTATGATTACTATAATTGAAGAGTGTCTTTAGTGAAGTATGAGGCCCGAAAAACGATTGACAAAACTTTCCTCGATACAAATAACCGCAAAGTTTCCTTAAAATCTGCTTTTTTAAAGAGAAAAACCTATTCCATTCAATTGTTATGAAAGCAATTGTAATAAAAGTTTGTCTACGTGTTCACTATTAAACACTTTAAGGGATTATAGACTTATTTTTACCCGACTACGGCGAAGAAAAAAGGAGGGTTATGATTTTGACCGGTATGTATGTATGTATGTATGTTCATCTGTTCCCTCATATCTTCTAAGCCACTCATCACAATTTGACAAGTGAGGTATCGTTGGAAGCGTCTTGATCGTCCGCTAGATATAGGCTATGTAACGTCACATTAAATTAAAAATTGCGCCCTCTAGAGGACAAAAAGTCAGGAAAAAAAAAAAAACCATGTTGGGTATCAAATGAAAGGGCTTAATGAGCACTTTTCAAAAATATATATATTACAACCCCAAAATAATTGAAAAAAAAATAAAGTAATAAAAACTAAAACCCAACTACGACTAAAAAGGTATGAACAAGACACCACAGACAGACAAATTAAAAATCCGGAGTAACACGTAATCTGTTCGATTTATGCCCTAACACGTGGGTTTTAGTTTTTATTACTTTATTTTTTTTCTATAACAAACACAAATAAAATTTTAAAATTAATTATTTGTTAACATAGTGCAATAGAATTGCGCGCGGGGTCATACCGCACGGCTCCTGTCAGTCCCATATCGCCTTAATTGAGAATGAAAACATAATTCATAATCGCGATGTACGGAACATCAAAATCTTTTATCAAATTACTAAATCCCGAATGCTTACGATCGAGATTTAGCGAGTATTTCATTTTTATGTAAATAAACGTATATGCTTGAGGCCTATGTCCAGCAGTGGACGTGAATGAATGTATAGATGTATTTTAGGGTAGCCCGCGAATTTCAAATTTTCTTACGTTTTTTGCAATTTGCAAGTCAGTGTCAGGTTGTATGTTGATTAAAATATGATTCGCGTCAACAAATATGGATTAATAGAATTATAATTATAAAAATCATCAATCAACAATCTTCGAAGTTCAATATTACAGTCGAATAGCCATAGTAGTTTCCCACGATATTTTCCTAGTAGTCCTGATACCGCATGTTACAAACTCATACGAAGTTCATTAGGAACGCGTCTCGCTTGATATTAGTTCCATCCAGTTCTGGGAACTCTTTGTCGGCGTCTACGTTTCCCGGTAATTACAAAATAGAATTCTTCAAGTCTCGAGTAAATAGGTGACTTCTTGGTCAATAATAACTTTCCCGAGAACAATATTTGTACAGTTCCAAGAACTTCGATCTATGAATAAAGGTTATGTTAGTTCAGTTACTGTACGCACTGTATGAACACTATTTATTCTCGAACATGTCATGTGCCTCTTTCTACATTTTACGCATCAACTGTTACGATCTTACGCACGCTGCATCCACCCACGCACTATATATGCTAGCATGGAGACTCTTAATGGTGTGTACTTAAGTTGAAATTCCGCTAACTTGAATGCAACAGTAAGATTGTACGACAGAAGATACATTACCAACACCGTTGGGATCACCTGTTCAAGTAGTCTCTATTTGCGTATAGGTCATGTTATGTTGGTCGCATATGACTCATAATGCATTGTTATGGTAGGACGCATGCAACGAAGTCTTACATAATGAGGGCTCAATGAGGGGGGGTGCAGGGGGGACTTCTAACAAGTTTACCGAAGACCTTGGCCGGGTCACGTGGTTGCGGATGACACGCGGGTTTTTTATGCCCACAGTAAATATGACGATGTACTTGACAATAGATTTTAGTGTTTAGAAGCGATGTTTGTTTAATGACAGGTTTTTAGTGTTGCGCTTGCGCCGCTTAGAGCTAGTGACACAAAATGGTGGCTGTGTTTAGTTGACATTGGCCTCGATTTTTGCCGACTGACGACAGAACTTGCAATGTTGTTTTTCTTTCAAGTCAAACAAGGAAGAGACGGAGGAAATTTTCAAGCGGTCACTAAAGGTAAATCAAACAGGTTTTGGTGACAGGTTGTACCGAATAGGCCACTTAACCGCTAAAGGTCAACATGTGAACTATGCAGTTGTTCATTGCAATATTCTTGCCATGATCAGTATTGGCCTTCCACCAAGGAATATTCTGTTGTTTGCCGGGGTTGGTCCGTGGATGGGTTTTACATACCAAGACCCCTTCGTCCCTCGGAAAGCACGTTAAGCTGTTGGTCCCGGCTGTCATTTGTAGATCTTTGACAGTTGTTACGGGTCGTCAGAAACCTGAAAGTCTGACAACCAGTCTTACCAAGGGGTTTCGTGTTACCCAGTAACTGGGTTGTGGAGGTCAGATGCTGTCGCTCCATGTAAAATACTGGTAATCAGCTGCATCCGGTTAGACTGGAAGTCGACCCTAACATAGTTGGGAAAACTCAAATTCAAAGCATTTATTTCAAATAAACCAATTACAGGTCTTTTTGAATTGTCGTTCAGTCAAAAAGATGAAGCTAGTTGCCCATTCCAAAGTTTAGTAGGTTCCTATGGAGAAGAACAGGCAAGAAACTCCACGGACACTCTTTTAGAAAGAGAGTCCGTATAGTGGAGAATAGGCTAGGCAGATCATGATGATGAATTACTTTCGGTTCGTAGTCGGATATAGATATATCCCTAAGCACACATACCTTTCGCGCCGAGGCAGTTCACCTTCGCAGCGAGTGCATCTAAAAGTGCAGTCATAACCGACAGCCGATGTTCGCGTCAAGGCTGACATCTCAGGAATGCGGAGAGATCGTTCCGTGGCGCAACTCTGTTTTGCAAACCCTCCTCTTGCTTTGAACCTAGGTTTAACATTTGTGGATGTAAAACGGTTTTTTTTGTCTGGTGTGTTTTGCACAATTGGTTCTCTACGAGAATAATGTATTGTGTACTTTAAAAAGTACTAGTAGTACTAGTTTAGTGGAAGAAGTCGGCTTCTTCAAAAAGGAGGAGGTTCTCAATTCATCTGTATGGTTTTTTTTTGTGTGTATATAAGGTACGCGATTACTCCAACAATTATGAATCGATTTTGGTTATACTTTTTTATTTGGTGTGCTTCAGAGGTGGTCCCATATAAATTGTATTAACTTTGCTTGCGTAGTTTTTGAGTTAGCTTCAATATTACGTCACACACAGTGACTCTTTCGACCAGCCGGATGCATCACAAGTCAAAATACATAATATCTCTCTTCTTGTTCGCTTCGCTTGTGATTTGATTGATTGTGTCCAATCGCAGGTGACGATCAGGAATTAAGTTCAGAGAAAAGTACCGGAGTTACCGACATAGCTTGTAGAGTAAGCAAACTAAAGTGGCAGTGGGCTGGCCATGTTTGTCGAAAGATCGATGGCCGGTGGAGGAGACGTTTCCTGGAGTGGAGACCGCGTATCGGCAAGTATAGTGTGTGACGCCCAGCGATTTGATTGACCGACGACCTTAAGAAGGTGACTGGGACAGACAGGATGCGGAAGGCGGAGGACAGGGTGTTGTGGCGCAGACTGGGAGAGCCCTAATTCCAGCAGTGGACTGCGATAGGCTGAGTAGATTGATTGACAAGTGTCGTCGCAGCTCGCCTCTTGATCTCTCCTCATGGATCCTGGTGCATTCAATAACAGGGCCTAAAACTGCGAATTTAATTTTATCGGTCCACCTTATCGGTGACCTCCCGCGTGGATTACCTTCTACACCACACAACATATCGCTATACAAAAGCCTCTAATGAGCCCTCGATCTATCTTACTCTAACTTAGCACTATAATGCCAACATGTTACATATTTACACCACTCTTTCATCACAGCATCTCCTATAAATCGCGAATAATCATTATGCACTAGTCATCTATCATGTTACAGGCTAATGCCTTTCTGATAGGCTAACCAGACGTTTGATGCATTGTCTTTACAAACGACTGAACGTGTATTTAGAACTAGCTTTTGCCTGCGACTTCGCTCACGTCAATTTAAGATATTCTCATCCAAACTTGCGTGTTTTTTTTAAGTATGCGTTTCCTTAGATTTCAGGCTGTCTTTTTGCCGAATTTCATGAAATTCCGTTTAGCGATTTAGCCGTGATAACGTTACATACAGACAGAGACAGATTTGTTTTTTAAAGTATGGATAGATGGTTGGATTGCGACTCAGTGCGTTCATTTCTCATAAAGGTGTCATAACACTTAGCCCGTCGTTGTGGATAAATAAATGGTGTTGCCTGTCTGTCAATTACAATGAATGAGTTTAGTACAGACGGATTTTTACACGCTTGACCTGTATCTAGACGAGTATGAAACATGACGTGTGTAGTAAATAAAAACAGCTTCCTACAGAATTTTCCAGATATTGATTCCATGGAAACAATCTGCATAGCCTTTTCCCAACTATATTGGGGTCGGCTTCCATTCTTACCGGATGCAGCTGAATATCAGTATTTTACATGGAGCGACTGCCTATCTGACCTCACAACCCAGTAACTGGTAAAACTGGTTGTCAGACTTTCGGGCTTCGACGATTCATGTTTTAAGAAGCAGTAAAATAATTTTACAACTAAATACGTTCATACAATTACTTAATGACAGCTTTTCGGAGGAACATAAATAAAATAGCGTTAGAAAGACATCTTCTTTGAAAATTCTGCTCTCAAGAGAAATATTGAACGAAATGTAATACAGGTCTTAGAATTTTACAGACTCTCGTTACGTCAGACCAGCACGTAGGTAACAAGTTGTTCTGTATTTAGACGGGAACATGTCGGCAAAACTAATTTAAAGCAAGCCATAAAAGCAGCGACTAATCAAAACGAAAACGCACAAATGCAAAATTCAACGAACATTTAAAACGCAATCATTCACGACAGTCTAATTTATAGTATTCCTGGTTCCATACTGATTGGAAACTGAAACTGTTTTCTGCGACTTTTTTTTGCGGTTTTACTACTAAACGTTAGTTATTGTGGAACATCCGTCATTTGATATCTCGATGCGGTTTTTCCTTTGAGCCATAAATATTGTTAGATGAATTTTAATATGCAAATTTTTAAAGCGTGCTATTCACGACACGATTAACGACTGTGTGTTGTCATTTAAGTGCAGATTTGTAGTTCTGTTAAGAATTTAATGGCTTTTGGGAAGCATTTTTGCTATGATTAATGGACACGCAAATCAGAGTATAATTGACTGTATTCTGCATGTCCTTAATTAGATTATTTCTTATTCGTTTAAATTTCAGTTTATTTATTGGAATTTCTCAAAGCATTCTGCGACCTAACTCTTTGACCTGTATATTTAAAAAAAAAAAACTTTTACCGAAGTTTTTTTATACTACAGAAGTTACAGGAAGCAACAATAATTTTTTTTTTTTTAGTAAAAATTAATAGAAATAAAATTTTTCTTTCTTAAGTTTTCAAAACAAATGGTTAAAAGAAAATTTATTATTCTTATTAATAATAAATGAAATAAAACAAATTGAGTAAAAGGGAGGATAATCATTTGTATAAAACATAACAAATAGAGATACAGCCGTCTCATAACTTGATAATAAACTATTGATCTATCTTTAAGTTCTTAATTACATTATTTATTTATTTATAACTAACTAGCTGATTCCCGTGGCTTCGCCCGCGTGGATGTCGGTTATTATATACTAAAACCTTACTCGAGAACCACTCCATCCATTGGTGAAAACAGCATGTAAATTGGTGCAGTAGTTTTTGAGTTTATCGCGTACAAGACGACAGACAGACGCAGCGGAGGACTTTGTTTTATAATATGTAAGGATTATATACTTTACTGTACCACAAAAATATATGTAAAAAACAAAACAAATACTTCAAAATATATATACACACACAAATTAGATTAGTTTTCTTTCCAAAATAAACAACAGAATTTAAGCTTTTATTCTCAGAACAATCGTAAGTCTTATCACCATTCTCCACACGACTTCCATCAAATTAGACGCGTATTCGATGTCCACCCTTATGCAATATACAAGATGGTATCGGATGAAAATTTTCAATTATCGAGTCGCACCGTCCGTGCTGGTTTAATTAAGAAACGCTAAGGTTCGTGGAAACGTTACCTAAGGAGCTTCAAAGTAATGAAGAAGGTATTTTTCTTTCATTTTGAAATTGCTGAACAGTTAATAGTAGCAAAATGTTAGTCTTTTATTTTTCTAATTGTATTTCTATGGGGAAGCATACAGAAACTGGCAAGTTGTATTGTGTAGGTAGCTTAGGTAAACTTTTGATGAAGTTGTAAAAGTTCGAAGGCTATTTTTTGGGAAATGATTAATTGAAGTTTAATTTTGTATAAGGCTTTCTGATCCGCCATGTTTGGATTTGTTTGTTCAGTAAATCTGACTCGAAGATTTTTGAGGCCTTCGGTCGTAGTTATTCTCATAAAAAAGATTATAACTACACGCCTTTATGGATTTGTATACAGCGGGGCGAGCACAGCATTGAGATGTGATATGGCTCGAGTCACACATTTTATCATACTTTAGTCATAAAATGTGTGACTTGAGACATGTCGTAGGCCTTGCTCACCTCCCAGTTTAACACTGATCTTCACTTTGCAAGTTTTATAATCTACAAGAACTCTCGTTAGAATAGCTTTATACGATATCTAGTTTATAAACTGTCTTAAGTTATTTATCTTAAAACTTATCCTATATCGATATATAGGATAGATAGGCTGCTCCTACGCTAAAGATTAACAAATATATTTTGTAGATTTATCATGAATTACTGTCCAATGTATTCAGAAAACATCTCTATATCTTGGTAACTAACTATGTACCTTTAAAGCGTAAGCGCAAAGCGTAACGCGTAAGTAGCGCGGTGCGGCGCCGGCGCAGTCCAGCCTTTGTGAGCGCCACGCGCCGCCGACCACGCATCGACGTATTAGGCTTTTAGACAGACTGCTCTTTAGGAGACAGGTCTGGTGCTGTATTATGAAGTACTAGCTGTGCCCCGCGGTTTCACCCGCGTAGATGTCGATACCGTGGGAATATAGGGATAAAACGTATCCTATGTCCTATTCCAGGTCATGTCTACCCGCCTCTCCTCTCTAAAGTAGGGAACGTCATGGAAGCGCGGCGCCGGCGTCGAACGGTTCGCGTATTGCATTTTTTACTCGTGATATCTTCGAAATTAAATGTCCGATTCGAATGAATTAAAAAGTATTTTACTGCTACATAAATACCCTTGATGTTAAAACTATTTATTTGAATAAGAATTAATATGATGTTGATAAAACTCCTTCGCAAATAATGCAGTAACTTTGAAAAAAATTGATTACCATAAAAAAGGTTATAGTGAGTCAATCTTAAAAGATAAACATATGCTGTCGCGGCCTTTTTTTTAGAACTTTTATAGAGGAACAATTCCATCATACATGATTTTTGCGTAACTTAAACCGTTTACGCAAAGCACGCAGCGGAAGCTCTCAAAAAGGAATAATTTTTCCCGTTTTTGCAACATTTTTCATTTATGCTCCGCTCCTATTGGTCGTAGCGTAATGTTATATAGCCTAGTATAGATTAATGCCACTATTTTTCCAGTGTGAGAGAGAGACGGAGCTAGACAAAGCCGCTAGCCCTATCCCGTTTTCGCAGTGGAACAATGATGGTAATAATACTTCATAATAGGTACTACCCCTGACAAGGAAAATAACTGTAAAACGATTAGTAGGTACACGATAGCGTTTTGGTGGTTTTTAGATTTTCTATCTGTTCTCTTCTTTCGGTTTTTGTTTGATTTTTGCATTAAGCTAGCCACCTTTTACCGTCATGGCTCTTAACAAAACTGGTGAAATAAGAGGTTCACTGTATATTCCTGCCTCGTTGAGGATGCAGACGGGATATTTTGCTGGTAAATATACCTTTTGGAGATTAATCTAGCTTTCAAAGTCTGCTTATCAAACAAGGTTCTAAAAAACTTGCTTTGCGTAAGAGTCTTTCAGAGAACGCCAGAGTTATGTTATTGAAATAGTACTTGAAAGGAATGTTTGTTTTTTAGGGAAACAGATTTTCTTTATATTTTTTGTTTACCTACTGCTTAGTGTTTAGAGAACCAATAGCAACCTTATAAGCATATTTTCCACACTTTTCCTCAAATAATTTATAAACAAACTCATTTCAAAGAAACTTCTTAGAATAATCCTATATAATAATCTCAGACTAAGCAAATAATAGACCGGTAAGAACGTAGCGAAATGGATGAAAACGTCAGTTTCAATTCACAACTCAGTTTATAAGTTAAAGAAGAAAGTGAACTTATTCTGTCTATGAAAGCAATTTCCTGTTTTTTGTGGCGTTTATACTGAAAAATCTACTTAGATTTTTGTTTGTTTTTTTTTTCTTCGCTTTCTCGGTAGCGTTGGTGGTGAATGAGGCATTGTTTATTTAGAATCGCTGATTATTTTTTAGAGTGAAAAACTGTTTTCCTTCTTCTTTTCTCGTGAGAATAGATTATGTATTTTTGATATTATATGTGTTTTTTTTTGCCAAAGTCAAAAATAATAAAGCAAATTGACTACCAACTTAAATTGTGCATGTGTTTAAATCACAACTGCCGTTTGACAGTTCTTGACAGCTGTTGTATGAAATGGCTATACCACGGCAAATTAACGTATAGGGTGTCAATTTGCTTATTAATTAATTTCCCTGACTTTGCATTAAATTTTGCCTATTTTAACTGCCAAGTAAATACATGACTTTTCAAACTCGTAAATCGGGGAACAACCTTTACCTTTTTCTCTACAATTTCACAGTTTTGTAGTCCATGTAACTATCAACAATGTCCGTAGATAATTCACATTTCCTATTTAAAAATCTGCATCAATCATTGCCAGTTACAAAAACCAAACTTATCAAACATTGACAGAAAAACTCTCAATGGATTGGTTAACGTGCAATGTCATTGTTTTGATATGAATTTAGATTAATTTTTACTATTGGTTATTTTTTGTTTGTCAAGGTCGGACAAGGACGTATGGTAATTGGTTGTTTTATGCTCTCAATGGGTCACAACATCCGCCTTTGTATGAAAGGCTTATGATTTGACAGGTTAAATCCGTGTGTGACAAAAAATAACTTGTTTTGCCTACCAATCGGTGCCCGATACATATTTTAAGCCTGGGAAAATTATTCAATGTATGGAGAGCATAGATAGGTTAACTGAAGCATATTATGATTGCATTGTTTTTTTTTTGTAACACTGAGGTGTGGATATCTTTCAGACTTGTGCCCAGTATTGAGACAGTAAATTGTACCAGTCTTAGCTATTAACTAAAGCCATTTTCCCTTTCAAACCAGTATATTATGAGCAATCTCTATTGAATTTTAAATTTCAAATTACGTCACAGAATCAATTATTCATTCAATCAATTACATACAAGATTATTAATGCAATGCAAATAGCTATTTTCTGTTAGCTTGGAGACAGGACTTATATTTATAGCACCTAGTCTACAAAATTGCTACCATCCTGCCTTTCTCAACCTGTTGCCAACCAAAATGATGTAACAACCAATTTGTATCGACCCAAAAAAGGATAAAAAAGTCCCAAGTCGGAACAACCTGTTCAAATGACATTGAAACCTTGATTTGTCGCTTAAGCCGTTTAGCCATTTAGGTATTTAAATAAAACAAGATGGCGACGGAGACGAGTCTGTCTCGAGATTAAGGAATTGTTCGTTTACGTAATTCAAGGCTTTAAGGTGTTGAATCAAGGACTTAGACAATACAATATATAAAATACCAGTTTTAGTCTTAAATGGTTTACTTTCTGTTTTTAGAACTGTTTATTTGGTCTATTTGTAGTATGCAAACATTCTCATGGAACATGAATGATGTTCTCAGCATCAGCACCGCGTAACACACTATCAATCACAATCTGAATTTGTAATACTTTTAATTAAGATATTTTTTTATATCATGCACACTTGTTTTTCCAACTTACTTTTGACATTGACAGAATACTCGCCTTTACCTTTGCGTCAATTTAATAAACAATTAATTTTCCTAACTGCACTTATGATAAAATATGTAATTAAGAGTTGCAACGGAACAGGTGCACATGAAAACTAATCGCAATAGTTCTTCATTTGTGTTCACAAAGAAATACGTAGGTCCTAAAGAAAGACTTTCAAAAGGTCAGTGTAGGTCATTTGTAGCAGGTGTAATAACACCTGCTTTGACCTTTGTTTCTATTATTTGTATGAAGCAGTTTCTGAACACAGCTGTGTTTAAAGTGTGGTTAGAACATTTTGTTTAATAGCGGTGACACCCACACTCTTTCCTTCTGTGTCTCTTTGTTAACGTGGATGTGTTATTAGAACAGAAACATCCTTTTACCCTTATACAGGTTGGCCGAAAAAATTAAGTCCAAAAAAAATTTTTTGTCCCTCATGTCGTATCCGAATCACCCCCATGAATGTTCCGCGATTTTTCATAGTTTTCGTATTTTTTTTTTTCTGAATTATTGAGAATTTTTGACATGACCTGGATCTGATATAGGAAACATAGATGTACCTTCGAAAGAAAGAATTAGATGCACTTTGTGAGTCCAATTTTGTCCCACCCAAATAATAAGCAATGGAACTTATACTTACGCGTTACCATAAGGAATAAACGCAGTACTTATCCGGATTCTGATTCGTACATAATGTTCACAGGCTTTTAGGCAAATGGAGGCGTAAGATCGTTAGTTGACGGGGCTGTGAACCTATGGACGTTTTATTGCTTAGGGTAATGGCTTTCGTTTCAAGGCTGTGTACTGTTTGTTTTGATAATTGTGATCGTCTCTTGTTTTTTTTTCTTGTGGAATAGACATGTGTCGTGATTTTTTTTTTTTACTTAAAAAATGCGGTGGTTTTCAGTTCGACTGTGTTTTTCTTTTTTTGTATCTTTGTAACGCGACTCGGGCATTTATGAATTGATTTTGGTACTTCTTTTTTTTTTTTGGTAGATCATGCTTTATCTGAGGTCCCATATAAATTTTATTAACTTTGCTTGGGCAATTTTTGAGTTAGCTCATAATACGTATTTTTTCCACTTAGCCTATAATGGATGATGTTTTTAGTTACCGTATTCCAGTCTTCAAGTGACCTCTAACTAGACAGTTCGGTCGTTTCAGCACAATTTATTTTTCATAAGAGTATTGGGGATCTAGTATTTCTCCTGTTTCGTAGAAAACAGGAGAAATACTAGATACTTTTATGAAAAATCACCCACCAGAGCACCCACGTGTTTTTCTAGACAAACTCCCTATTCCCCCCTACCTTCTTTTGTATTTTATTTTCTAGAAATATCTTTTTCATTTTTATCAAAAGAGCAAGCAAAGCGTTTTGCTGAATCTCTCAAACGGAAAAATCGTGAAAAATACACAAAGCATTTTATAGATCATACAGGCTGTTCCAACGACGACGTATACAGGGAATAAAGTATAAAGTCCCGCCCACACGGCGGCGGCGCTTCGGATCATATGCACAATGGTCACCCTGGATGCATATTTATAGGAAATTTTCCGTTGAACGCCTTTGTAGATTCGATTCAGTTTGATACATTTTAATCCTACTTCGAAGGGGCACTGATATAGGTTTATGGACTTCAATGGGTTATGCTTTTCATTCTTGGAATAAAGATGAGAAAATGCTTTGTATTTCTCAATAAAATTGTATGGTATTTTTGAAACGATGAAACGACGTCTTTTACTGTTTTGTTGTTTAATGCGTGGGAATAGCTAAGCGAAGCGCATCTATCTTGTAGGAAAATATTTCACCATTTTGTTTTGTTTATAGAAAAAATTTAAAAGAAAGAATACAATTTAATAAATAAACTATTGTAGCTATGGAAACCATTGTTGATTTAGATACTGAAGTAATGAATGTTGCTAGTGTTATTAAATAATTATCGTCAGAAAGGTGTTACTTCGGTTAACCGCTTGTCAAATATAATGTAGTATGCGGTTACTTTGTAATAGCATACTACAATTTGGTATCATGTTCTAAACTAGACACTGTGGTTATAAAATTTTCGGTGATTTGAAATTGATGTTTATTTTTTTGGTATAGAAACCATGTTTATTGGTAATTAAATTACTTCTATAGTTTTTATATTATACTCGTGTTCTCATATTTGTACTTAGACCAATTTTGTTTTTGTTTTTTTTTTGTTTAATATTGTTGATTACTGTTATCTCTTTTTAAGCACGTGTTTCTGTGACAAATAAACCTATTTTTCTTTCTTTCTTTACATTGTACCTGATGAAGCAGGCAAACTAGAAAGTATTTTTAATTTAACTGACATGCTTAAGTTTTTAAGTCAGTTAAATTAAAAACTGCTTTAAACTAGTTGGTCAACCTCAATAATATGCACTTAAAACTAGCGACCCGCTCTTGCTTCGCAAAGTTTTTTGGACTTCATAAAACATCGAGATTTCTTAGTTATAAGTATAATAATAACGTATTATACACATTCCGGAATAAATTATCTAAACCAACGGTGAAAACCTCATCAAAATCTGTTGCGTGGCTTACAGACACGCTGACATACAGATAAACACGAAAAGCGACTTTAATTTATAATATAATAATACATAAGCATAATCAGCTTATAATGTTCCCACTGCTGGGACACAGGCCTCCTCTCTGTGAGAGGGAGCGGGCCGTAATCCACCACACGGGCACAGTGCGGGTTGGTAGATGTCACATGTGTTCGAATTTTTGGTTCTAGGACATGCCGGTTTCCTCACGATGTTTTCCTTCACCGTTTTTGAGAGCAGTGGCGATGAAATAATTTACACAAAGTAAAGCGCCTGTCAGGGTTCGAACTTACGACCTACGACTCGTAAGTCGTGGCCGTTACCACTGGGCCACCACTGCTCTAATATAATATGTATGTCTAATATAATATAATATGTAAAATAAAATACATAGTTATCGCCCGCCATTTGCTTTAGAGTTTCTGCGATATTTATGTGTTGTTTTCTTGTTTTCAGGTATGTTTGCTGTCTTTTCATAATATTGGGGCGCACTGACCTGAGATGTTGGGTAAGTTTAGCATATAATACAAAATCGTTTATAATAAAGAAAGAAAATAATTATCTATACTACATTATTATTATTTTCTTGTCATTATCAATCCTAGGTATAAAAAACCTTTGGTGCAACAACATCGCGGTATACAATACGACCTTTTGCACGATGAACTTTCTGAATCCTACATAATACATCTAACAATCGTAGTTAGATACACAGCTTAAAACTTTAAAACTTCGCGAACAAAACCACGTTGAAAAGTTTGTTCGCAGTTCTATCATCCTCCCTTTGACATTTCACAATAAAAGCTTTACTTGGAACAACTTTGTCACCTATTATGTTACAAATAGATGCGACGAATAAGACTGCAGGCGTAGGTTCGCGAGGGCCGCGTAGACGAAATTATTCCTTTATTGTACGAATGTCCTAAATACATGGTGGAGAAACGTTTTTGAACTGAAAACTGCTTTAGGCGCACTTTGCGCTCTTTCTGAACAGTGAACAAAACTGAACCGTCACGCTCGGGTCGGTGACGCTGAATCCGGTGTACTCGGGTTCAGTAGGTCGGTGACGCTGAATGGCGTATACGTGGCTCCAGTCGTAAGTTGGTACTCTAATTGTTGAATGGGAGTCAATCGTGTTTATCTTTTTGTGTCATTGAAAATTCAAGGAAAACTTCCTTTGTTATCAATATAGTTTGCAACAAAGATTTTCTTACAACTTAAGGTTTTATTGTTATCTTACCAAATCTGTCAAGTCTGAGTTTTCTGCTATCATATTTATCTGCTTTCAAAGAAAAAGATGGTTAATTTTACTTTTAGAATTCATTTTTATAACAGTTTTATTTTAAAGATGGTTAATTTTACTTTTAGAATTCATTTTTATAACAGTTTTATTTTCTTTTTTTGATTTTTGAAACGTCTTACTTATTAATAATTTGCATTCCTCAAGCAGAACAATAATTACAACATTTTCGGTTCAAAATTCCTCAACACCAACATGAAAATTAATTCTCTAAAGTCATGAGCACACTCGGTGAGTCCTCGAGAACGTTTCTAAATAACAAATGTAAACCGTAACGTGTGTTGTTGCGTATTGTTACTCAGCGTATTTGTTAAAACTTGGAGAACACATGAACGTTGTTACCGGTACGCTATTATTTGTTGTTGGTTTGTTTAAATGTTTATTTGAATAATACCTGTGTAATTTATAATTATGAAAATTCTAGTTATGTTTTTTGTAAGTGAAGTGGCGCGCTTGTTTTCAAAACAAGAGTTCTATTAGTTTTATAACTAGGATTTCTGGCTATGCTTAGCTACTATGCTAGTTTTCTTTTGTTTTTAACCCCCGACGGACAAAGAGGGGTGTTATATGTTTAACGTGTGTATCTGTGTCTGCTGCGCCATCGTAGCTGCCAAACGGCTAAACCGTTTTTGATTTTGTTTGAATGACTTGATCGAGAGTGTTCTAAGCTACATAAAAAAAAATCGTAGATGCTTTGTTTTTATCGGGGGTTTTTTAAATTTTAAATTTAATTTAACTTGTTATTTATTTTATTAGGGACTTTTATAATCTCAATGCGTATGACAGTACCATCATACACACTGCTACGGATCATATAATAGACACCGACTACTTAGCTAGTTTCAATACAGTAGGTATAGTAACAACGAACTGAAAAAATAAAAACTTACATGTGAAAAACCTACAACCCCGGAAAAACACCTAACCAACACGTCGACCTTGTTTCATAAAATCTTGAACCATCTCGCCTAGAAACGCGAAACAGTGCCTTGTCACTACGAAAATTGCTTTCACATTACCTTAAGCTATTGAATTCACTAAACCGTTGACGCCAATCACGACCCCCCACGCCGAACGTTTACGTCGAGCGCGAGCGACGCGTAACAAAAACCTGACCCTTATTTATGACAGAATTTTCTTTTGTTTGTATTTCGTGAACTTTCACTGGGTGATACTAAAAAGTGTTGTTTTTGTGATTTTTATGGTTCATTATTTTTGCTTTTTTTGAGTTTTAGTCTAATGTTATTACTATCTGACAGTTTTGCAGTCTGAAATTCATTTTTTTTCTTTAGTTTTGGTTTGGTTTTAAAAGTAAAAAATATATTCACAAATTATGTTTAACCTTCAAGTACCTAATTAAAATATATGTTAAATTACAAAAGCTTACTTAATAGTAAACAATGGTTTTTAATTATATCACAAGTACAAATAAAAGTATAAAAGAGTTGAATAGTTGTTCACAAGTCTTCGAGCGCCGTAAAAACCAATTTTCCTGTGTCGTTCAGGAATGGCACCTGATACCTACAAGTAGGTACTTGCTGTTAGTTGAATTCCCCAGTGAGTTACGGAAAGGGAAAGATCGACATTCGACATATTGTCGTCCTGTTTGGCGAATTTGCGAACGCTCCCTCTTTTTTTTTTTTACTACGGCAATGTTTGAATTTTCGTTCTATTCCGAATTTCAGTCTCGTAGTTTTAACTTCATTTTCCGATTTCGGAACTTTTCCCGATGTACAGTCTGCATAAAAAGTGAAGGTTGTATAAAGTCAGTGTGGTTACTCATATATTTTCTATTTTATTTTATGTGTTAATATAAAGTAAGTATATTATCAATATACTTACCGAAATATTTATTGAATTTGACTGTTGATTGTTCCAAAGAGTAAAGTTGTTTTTAATTTTTTTTTAAATTACAGAGTCACGAAGTGAACTTGTATTCTCAAGTTATTATTTTCATTAAATTATTTTCGTTTATTGAAATTGATTGAGTTGACAGCTGTCCTTTGAATTATCGGTTGTTAACAAATTGCTGAGACAGCGGTGATTCCATTTTGTAAAATTTAAAATAATGAGTTTAATAAAAATTATATTAAAAATAAACATTACATAAACAATTTTTTTGGTCTCAAGCTCTACTTCTGAGCATGACTTCTGGTCCTGATTCGTTTCCCGTCTGTTATTGGGTTTTTCTATTTGGAATTTGTCAGCCCAGAGTCTGAATTTGTGCCCGGTTGATGGATGTTTAAGTTTTATACATTTTTGTTGACATAGCAACAAAAAATATAGGTATCTCTATTTCAAATATTTATTCTAAAAAACCTTACCCTCACGTCCTTAGACCTAATAATGCCCTTATTTCTAAACACACGCCCTCTCTTTCTTCCCCTTTTGTTAGAAAGGGATAGCAAGTGTCTATAAAGCTGAAGATTAGTATGGTGAGTGATGAAGTCTCCGTACAGCGTCCAAGCCATTAATTACAATGTTCTCTGTTAGTCGAATCACGTACTACGAGCTGACAAATGGCCATAAGGACAGCGGTTGAAATGTAATTATTTGATTATGAATGTGGGGCTATGAAATCTGTGTGAATTAGTAGTGAATACCTGAAGTTTAGCGTTGTAGATACGTTTCCTGTTTTTGCCAAAATATTAATAATTATGGTTGATATAAAAAATGTCTCCTAAACATGAGGTTTGGTAGACGAACCGACACAATTTTTTGGCGGATGTCATTTGTTAGCCCAAAATGGTTTTACTTTTCATTGTAAAATTTAAATATTAAATACTAGCTTCGCCCCGCGGTTTCACCCACAAAAGTCTCGATCGTGGGAATATCGGGATAAAAATAATTACCTAGATAATATGTACGACCTACATACTTTCTAAACTAAAATAATATGGTGTAAAGGAAATCTACGAGTACCTAGTTTAATCTTTGTTCGAATTAAACGATTATAAGATATTAATTAAAAGACATTGATTAAGCGTGGTTAATACGTCATCAAAACCACATTCAAGTCTCAAAATCATTTAGTCACAGTATAGTTGTATAATAATTATGACGTCATAGTAACAGTCTTGTGTATCACTTGGGAAATTCCAAGGCTAGAAGGAATGACGTAAGTAACGTCATTATCAGGATAATCGTTCCTGATTGGCTGTCTTAGGAATTGCGTAACCAATGAGGTTATCTGTGAATGACGTAGTTAACGGTTTCTTTAAATAACAGGGAAATGAGCAAAGTATTTAAGTCCTATTTATCCTGTACAATGACCCCATTTGTTCTGAATGCATCTTTGTTGCATGAAATGATTTTGGAATAGGAAATTACCGTTTTCTTTTAACAAAATTATGTATGCGGTGTATTAGAGGCACCTCTTTTCGGTGCTGGACAAGGACAATCTCTAATTTGTATGGGTTTTCCACTTGTCCGGTTGATGAGATTAGCAACTGTTAACTACAATGGATGAAACATAAATTATCAAAGTAAAAGGTCTGTTCAAATAATTTATGTTTTAGCCTAGGTACTTTATTCATAAAAAAATGGTATTTCATCTCCGATTTTTATCAAACTTTGTGGCCCCATGGGACTCAGCCCAAAGAATGTCACGCTCAACAGTGTGTTTGTTTAGTGACGTGGAGATGACATGTAGCAAAAAATATGAAATCTCGTCTTGAAATAGGCGTACCACGTAAATATCATATTACCCAGTTACTTGGTTGTGGAGGTCAGATAGGCAGTCGCTCCATATAAAATACTGGTATTCAGCTGCATCCGGTTAGACTGGAAGCTGACCCCAAAAAGTTGGGAAAGCGGTAGGTGGATTGATTGGCGTTCTAATTTTTGTATTGTAATTAGTAGAACATATCTGTGGCGGCCGCTACATACGAACATATCACACATACGACCCGACGTCACACAAAAATCCTGACGTCACATAAATCCTGCATCGCGCAATTAAAGTTTACCGTGCAATGGACATATAATTATACGAGAACCCAACATCAACCGTTGGGCAGTTGCCCGTCAGACACAACACCCGTCTGGTCGGAGGATCCTCCCTTTTCTATGGTGGATGAGCGAACTTTACACCCTGTTCCTCATACCCCTAAATATCTACCTGGAACCAAACATTATTTTGTAACAAGTAACAACTCACATATTATATATATACTACATTCTAGGCAAATAAACTTTTTCTATTCCAATCGCCTGTTGTATGAAACAAGCCCTCTGAATATTTTTACGCTTTACTTCAAAAGAAACGTGATTAATTGTCGCAGTGTCACGTCGGCGTTGGCAACAAGTGGGGGTGTTTCTATTTCAAAGAAAACTGCCTTTGCTTCGTCTGGCAACGATTTTGTACCACGAGCCATATTGTTCCAGTTCCCTCGATTTAGACTTGATAGAGCAATCTTTTGTTTCATTGGAACTGTGAAGTATACATTAAAATGTATAATTTAGAATTGGTTTAAAATCTTACACAACTTCTTTTAATAGATAATGTTTCTTTGCATCTTCCAAGTTTGGATATTTATGTAATATTATCTACTTATTGTAGTTGAAGTATGAAAATTGTGCTAACACTGTAAAATTTTGGTTGTACATCTTCCGTTATGAATACTTAGATATCACCAAGATTTACGAATAGCAGCTGTAGAAAATACTATTATAAATATCTAGAAGTCTGAAAAAGGAAATTAGCATTGTCCTAATTTACTAGGTCAACATGAAATCGAAGAGGCCAACATTATACACGTGTACATTGGATATATTGAGACTAATGTTGGCAAGCAATTGGTATATTATTTCACGTCTTTGGGGAGAATCCCACAAGTGGGCGAGACGTGATTCTGGGTCTTTGTGGCGCCAATCAACCTACGCTTAAGTCTTGAAACTAAACTACTAGATATATTAATTTTGTTAATGAATAAAAATATGTTTCAGAAAAACGCTTAGGTGTAACGATATATCCCGGAAAAGTTTTAAATGAGCGTTTTAATTTCTCATCGTTTGGAAGTTCCGGGGTTTAGGGTTTCATCGTTATTTTTAAAATTATTATTTATTATGTTGACTAACCCTCTTTTCGCTAAGGGTTCCAAGGGGCGTTGGACGGACGATGTTCATAGGATGGGCAGAACCTGCAGTGCCCTGGTTGTAGCTTATTCTTTTGAGATACAAATTCCTTGGTCGCATTTGTTTCTTCGGAAGATCTTTTTGATTCTCGTCATCATCATCATCTGCCTAGCCTTTTTTTCCAACTATGTTGGGGTCATCTTCCAGTCTAACCAGATGCAGCTGAATACCCTAGTATTTGACATGGAGCGACAGCCTATCGGTCCTTTACAACCCAGTTATTCCCGTATCCTATAAGTATTTAATCTTCATACATTAAAGATTTTCTTCAAGTTCTTTGCAGTGTTACAATTCCATCTATTTCTGCGAAGTCAGCCATTGCTCAGTCGTGTTTAGCTCCTTCTAATACAACTGGGGGTGTAGTAAATGGCGATGTCTCATACACGCGTATACTATCACTATGCTGCTAGTATATTTTCCTTAGATATTTGGTATGCCAGCGTTCAGTAATATCTATCAGACTCGTGTCGTGTCTGTCTGTGTACCTGCTGGTCTTCTAAACTACACGAAGGATTTTAATGCATTTTTTACCGTCATTTTTATTTATTTCGGAAGATTTATGTGTTAAACATAAACATTAATTACAGAAATGTCGATCTTTTGACATGATGTGAACCAGTGAAAAGCAGGGGCGGGTTGCTTGTAATTTCGCAAGCAGATATGCGGATGATACGTGGCAAGAAACCACCAAATTGCTTTATGAATGAGAAGTCCTCTTCCTTTACATGATACCTTATAATAAACATAATACAGCATTAATGTCGTGGGCGTCGACCAATCAACACTCGCCTCGTCTAATCATGTTCAAAGAAGTGCGGTAATCGTGTTATTACCTTGCCTTTTATTCGTGAGTTATTTTCGTCTCGGATAAGAAGCCTCTTTAAATTGGTCTCAGTGAAGGCTGTAGTGTCTGTAATCGATTTATAAATGTTACGTTAATTTTACACTGAAAAGGAGATGTAAATGTTTGAAGTTTTAACTATAAAATGGTAGTTAATTGATTCAGGCGTTACTTTGTGAAAATCCATTTAAAAATGCCGTAGATATATTTAGTAACCTATTCCGCTTAACTATTCCTCAAGAGTCATAAAACAACCCTGTACACGTGTTTCACATCTCAACGAGGCATCCTCAGGATGACGACTGACCAGTCGCGAAGCCGAACACGACGTGTTGCCACCGCACCGCGTACGGCGCTCGGCGTGGCAACACGTTGTGTTTTGTCTGTCATATTTTTAGGGCGAAATAGATCGTGATGATTTCTACAGTACAAAACAAAATAAACAGAATCGAGAGGGTTTGTTTATTTGGATGTTTATTGCGTAATTTACACAATGAAAAACAAAACGCAAAAATGACTGCACGGATTTGGATAAAATTTGGAACACAGGTAGACCATGACCGGGGTGAGGACTTTTTATCCCGGTAGGTTACGTCGTCGGGTCGTTTCCGTCGATAATTTCCGACCTCATTGCGGGCGAAGCCGCGGTCTAATCTGAGCTAGTGGTCAAATAATAACATACTTTGACTATACCTATTAACATTCTGCTATAATTAACCTTTTCAAGAATATCATTTCGTCAATAAAATATAAATACGGAATTGAAGAATCACTTACGGGTTTATAAAGGGTCCACCCCACGACTCGTGTCATACCCTTGCCAACACGTGTTGCCGTTAACCTATAAACGACAAAAACGTAACTGAACACTGTCGCCGGCTATCACTTTACTTGAAGTGAAATCATATCTACTCATAGTTCGCAGACGCAGAAAGCGTACACATACGGGTTTCTGTATGTTGTACATAATATGTCGTTCGTGTTGGATCGTGTGAGGAGGGCAGAGGTGTTGAAACTGAGATGTTGATGTGTTACAGGGATAATTTAGAATTAGTTCCCATAGATATTGTCGTGGTTGTGGTCAAACTGATCAGTTATCTAACGGGGACTTAAAATCATACTTATTTAAGGCAAAGTGTTTCTGAAAGAACTTCAGCAGAATTGAGTGAGGTATGATTTTAATCATATGGGTCAATACATGAGGAGAAAAGAAAGGAGGAGGGAAATACTGGAAAATTATCTTAGGAAATGATCAATTGCAATTGTCAATTTTGATGTGATTGGTACATATTGATGCGCAAATTGATCGTCTACTAATGCAATTGAAGCAATCCTAACTAATATTATAAATGCGAAAGTGAGTTTATTTGTTACGTTTTCACGCAAAAACGGCTGAACAGATTTAGATTAAAGGCACATGGGTATACCACCACCTGGTATAGGATATAGGATACTTTTTATCCCAATATTCCTACGAGATCGAGAGTTACGCGAGTGAAACCGCGGAGCGTAGCTAGTTGACAATATTACTACAATACAAATTGATGGCAATTGATCAATTGATAGTTTAGGGGACCCCTTCCTCCTGCCAGGGTTGCGGAATAGTCCGAAAGGGATACCGGGACCCTGGCAACAGGCAACTGAAGGAACACGGGTGGGTTTTAGTCAGTAAGAGTCTGACACGCCCTTCCGCTCCGCCCAGAGCGGGAGAAGACATTTGATAATTTCCCACCCAAAAAAAAGGGGACCCCTTCCTTACATTAAAGAAAAATTTGAAGTTGAGTTTCAAGTTTGAGTATCATATAACGAATGACCTCAAAAAGCATAGTTGTTATAAACCACGATAGAAATGCTGCCAATAGCAAAGAACCGGATTCCAATGTTATATACGATAGCCATCATTTTCAACAAAAAGCAATCCTAATTGAATATCTAGTTAATAAGACCCACAATCACATAAAACAGCACACATAAAACCCACAATCGAAATACACATAGACATGTTAATAACATCAATTCTCACAAGGAAAAGGGAAATAAAAACAATTACAGCCGTAAGCACAGAAATACGGCGGACTAAGTAAAAGTAAGTAAGGCCATAAAGTAACAATACGGTAATGTGACAAAGGGAACCATTACGTCACCACTCCCGGCTGTATGGGAAGTAACTAGGAAGAGGTTCCGCATTATAATATTCAATTGTTTTTTTTTTTGCAGAGGTGTGCCGTCCCTAGTAATATAATATAATAGTATAACAATGTATACACTTAGCAACTTTTAGGCAAAAGTAGTACTAATATTTAGACACTTTTAAAACTTTTTATTTTAAAACAACAACTTTTAAAAGATTTTCTACTACTAATTGATATTGATTGTAATTTTATGTTATACCGAACTTATAATTTTGGAACCCATGAAATAAAATAGGTATCATCATTATGAAATAGGTATCATCTCAAAGTTCAATAATTGTTTTTGCATATTTTACATATTTTTGCTCGTGACTGCACCTATGGTACAGGGTTGGGTTCACCCTTAGGCCTGAACGCCCTAAGGGTTAGGCCTAATAATTTATGATTTATTTGGTTTATTTTGTTGATTATTTTTTGCATGTGTGATTTCAGGCGATCTAATTGTAGACAAGGGTGCAACCTTTTTTTTCCAAGAGAAAAATGTGTACCCTTTTGGAGGTTTAACGTCAGTTCAGGCCCATAATTTCCTGAAGAAGTAGGCACACGTGTATAGTATTTTTCCATTTACTTAATTCGATTAATACCAACGGATTATGTAGAGCTCGGTGTTACATACATACATAAACTCACGCCTTCCACCATGGGGGTAGGCAGAAACAGAACGCCACATGCTACGATTCGATCCGTTCATATTCCTTTTGCCTCGTTTACGTTCATAAATCTGCACGCTCGCGCGCCGGTTGCGAGTACTACGCTCGGTGTTTATTATAATTATATTATTTATATTTATATTTGCTTTGTGTTTAGTATATATTATTTATATTTATATAATATATATATTTGCGTAGGACGAATTTACCGCCTTTGATTTCGTGCTTGGATCTCGCTTTTAGGATGCATAAGCAGTACTCAAAACAAGTCATGGTTATGGAAATCTAGCTATCTTCATGATTTATGCACATTTAAAAAATCCTGGTCAAAATATCCATCGCTTTGGAAATGAAAACAATTATGTCTGTGAAACTTTTATCATTTTTTTTTTTTTTCCTACCCTTCGCTGTCCCACTCCTAGACAAAGGCTTCCCTCCATTCCTTCCATCTTTCGCGAGCCCGCGCGTCCTCCTTCCAGTTTTGATGGAACCTATCCAGCTCGTCCCGCCATCTCCTACGTGGTTTGCCGCGATCCCGCCTCATTGTATCAGGGCACCAGTTCTGTGCTATTTGGGCCCACAGTTTGCCACCTATTATCCAGCCCTACAAAAAGAGCGTGCTTTCCTTTCTTGTCCATTGTTATAAAATCACGGTCTCTCTCTAAAATCATAAGTGTAGTTCACGGTAGTCTTCAGTAAAATTTAACCCGATCCTATAGTTTACTGCCTCAACTTTTACCTGACTCGGTCCTCGGACTCGGTCCTCGTGTTACCGCTTTCGTCGCATCGTTTAAAGTTCGCGACAAAGTTTATATTGTGCCAACAGAAGGTTATTTTGAATAAATTTATGATATTTTTAGATTAAATTAAATTGGAGAGATTTAACTTTGGAGCTTGAGGTGAGATTTTTAAACGAAAATTACGTTAATAATGTGCACGACTCCACCTATATAATATCTAATCTTTTGTAATTATTATTATTTATAAAACGTTTTTTTTTTCGTTTACCTTCACTGAAACTGAAAACTTTTCGCGGTTTTCCCATTTTTACTGCGGAACCCTTAACTGGCACAACGCAACATGCCAGAGTGATAAATAATAAAAGCGTCTGATATGAATGTGGACTGTAGTCCATACTATCACGCCTCTGGGTAATGGAATTGTCCAGTAAGTTGTAGTAAATGTAGTTATTTATATTGTAGGCGTAGTGAAAAGCTTTCGAGTAAAGATTTTTTTTTCAGAAATTTTCCACCAAAAATAATCTAAAAAGAAAAGTAGAAGGCTTTGTTGAACATTTTTTTTTGCAACTGAATCTTCATGAGTTGTGCTTTTATGCATAAAATAATCAGCTTCGAAACTTTGATGAAAGTTATAAAAATGTGAAAAATTTACGTTTGGTAAATTATTACTCTAATTTCAACTTCAAATTAAAAATCTAAGCAGGTAACTTCATGGTTTCTAGGCAGTCCTCAAGAATGCGACAGACACTCAGATTTCATAATCATTAAAAAAAAGTTGTACCTAATGGGGTTACTTTGGCTACAATCGGCCTTCAAAGACAGCGAGGTGGAAAAGGACCATGCGACATTTTGGACCAAATGCTGAACAGTGATATAACATATTATGCCATATGAAAGCTTTTGGGGTATTATTTAATTCATCCTCTGGCAGCTAAGTCGAAATCGAAGGTGAACATGGTGTTTTGAACATTCAAAAATGTAAAAAGTAGGTTAGGTTAGGTTAGGTCAGGTTAGATAATGCCCATGTATGTAGGTAGGTAGGTACTCTTTTTTATTATTCTTTTTATTATTTTTAATTCTTCCTCTGAAGCTATTTTTTGGTTAGTTTTAGGTATTCTTATCATTAACTAACCTTATGAAAGAGAAAATGGGCAAAAAAATTGTTTTTGTCAGTTGCCTAGTTTTAAGGATTATCCACCTTGTTCTCATTCAAGGCCGATTTTGGCCAAAGTAGCCCTATTAAGTACTACTTTTTTTATTTGATTATAAAAGCTGAGAGTCTGGCACATTCTTGAAGCCTTCATATGAACTATGAAGTCACCTATTTAAATTTTTAATTTGAAGATGAAAATTAGAGTCATAATTTACCGAACGTACATTTTTCACTTAAGACCAACATTTTCATAACTTTCATCACAGTTACGAAGCTGATTAAAAGCAGAACTCATGAAGATTCAGTTGCAAAAAAAAATGTTCGACAACGCCTTCTACTTTTCTTTTTAGATTATTTTAGAATAGAATAGAATAGAATAGTTCTTTATTTGCGCAGAAAGTAGGTGCAACTTACAGATGTTAAGTTTAATATGATCCTTATACTAACTACCTTATCTAAGGCATGCAAACAGTTTTGGGCTATAATAATAAAGACTCACTTTTTATATATTATTAACACGTTCAATCAGATCGATACAAGTTTTCTATGTCATCAAAATAATTTTTAAAATTTTTAAATTGGTCAGTTCGAAAATTCTCAAAAAAACTGAAAAAAATTCGTAACTCGAAAGCTATAAAAAATCGCGGAACATATATGGGGGTGATTCGGATACCCCACGATACGAGGAACCAGAATTTTATTTTTGGACGTCAATGTTCCGGCCACCCTGTATATCAATCTGCCTAGCCTATCCCCAACCAGGTTGGGGTCAGCTTTCATTCTAACCAGATGTAGCTGAATACCGGTATTTTACAAGGAGCGACTGCCTATCTGACCTCGACAACCCAGTTACTGGGTAATACGATAACCCTTGGTAAGACTGGTTGTCAGACTTTCGGACTTCTGACGACCCGTAACGACTGTCAAAGATCTACGAATGACAGAGAAGATACGAAGCTAGAGACACGGAGGACTCTCCGTATGTAAAGATGGTCACCCATCGACGAACCATCCCGGCAAGCGTAGCTTAATCTGATGGATCGCCCCGTGTGGCTGTTATTACTTAGCCACGAGCTCCTCCTCCGTTTGAGTATGAAATATGAAAATAATCCAATGTCTAGAACATTTTGAAATAGGTGGACATGGACACAATAAGGGCAATCCATTTACAAGTTGCTAATTAATGGGCTGACATTCCAAACCTATTCAAAGGCACTTTAATAATGTCCTTAACATCATAGTGCACATTTATTTTTCCCCGCGGTTTCACCCGCGTATGTCTCGATCCCGTAAGAATATTGGGATAAAGAGTATCCTATGTGCTACTCCAGGTCATGGTCTACCCATGTGCCAAAATTCATTTAAATCCGTTCAGCCGTTTTAGCGTGAAAGCGTAACAAACAAATAAACAAATTCACTTTCGCATTTATAATATTAGTTAGGATTATCTATGAAATGTAGTGCTTTGTCACTCATTTAATTAAGATCGAATAGTCTGTGGGCTGATTTTATTCAGTAAACTACCCTGACCATACCGCATCACATCACAGTTTCTCATTAAAAGTAACATAGAAACCTTGAATGGAGAAAAAGGGTTCCAATTTTTGGAACCCACACCTTTAATTTGCATACCGACGAGATTCGCATTTCTCTAAAATACCAGCAAGTATTTGAAATACTTTAATACGCGTCCCTTTTGCCTTAACAACTAAATTCATTTAGAGCCATTTTAAACCTCTCCCTAATTTCTTATTATTCAAATCTGGGTTCATTTTGAATAAACTAGCAGCGAAATTCAATTTATTTTGCTAAAAAATTAGGGTTATTTGTATTTATTCAGTATCATTATGAGACAAATTACAGCGGCTATTTTAAAATAGAAACAAAACGGGGATTTTGACGAAAAAACGTATTTTTATATGGAAAAGTGGGTCATCTTCGTCAGGCGAGTTTTTGTTGGCAATTTTTAGACTCAATAATGCTTCAGATTATCTTACGTTTTTCTTCTTCGCTGTCAGTCTTCTTACATTAACTAAAAGAATTGCTTGTAGAAAAAAATTGCCTTCCCCATAATCATTACCGGGGTGGTAGTGATATTTCCCCATATTAAATTTTGGGGACGTTGGGAATGAATGTATGAAAAATCATTTTGGGGAACTTGGGGACATCGAGCATCACCCATCATCACTACCCTGATAATGATATGGGGAAGGCTATTTTTTTCTACAAGCAATTTTTTACATAATAAATATTGATTGGAGTGACGAATTTTACGCCAACATCAACTTAATATAACGCACTGTTGTGGAAATAAATGGAAAAATCTACATAATTGGAAAGTGGGATCCAATCATCGATGTCGGGGAAAAAGTAAATTGTACGCAGCTTTCGTGGGTATAACGCGCTTTTGCGATTTTTTCTGTAAAATATTATTATTCTAGAGATGTGTAAGTACGGAAAAAATTCAAAGCCATAAAAGGTTTTTGTTATTTCTTACAACATAAATAATAACTAGGAAATGGCTTACTGACAGTTTTTGTTATACTCCGTGTTGGTTTTTTTTGCAAATGTTCTCATTTTGCATATTTTCAACGAACATGGTAAATTAAGTCGAACCAACAAACAATATCACTCTGAACTCACTGATTTAAGCACACTTTAAGTGATATAAAACAACTCTATCCAACCTCTAAAAGATTTAAGATACACCGTAAAATCTTTATTTTTATCAAGAAAGATATCTTCGTGACGTGACCCATTTCTTCTCAGTTTTAGCCCCTAGTTAAATATTTAATTCAGTTAGTTCTCTGCGAGACGGTCGAGTAATCGAGTCCAGTGGTCGAGTGGCGAGTGTTCGAGTGTTTGCTACACGTTTGGAGGGTACTTGCTATGAGACTTGTACCTACTGTAATGTCTGAGGGCAGAATTAGTGCCGTAGAGATTTTGTTAGCTAGTTTGAATTGTAGGAATTTTTATTGTTCTGTGAGTAGGAAGATTTAAATGGAACAATTTTCATCACAGTATTATAATATTTGTCTTTATTATATTTAGAATTGCAGGAAATTCACTTGCCCATGATTTAAATTATGGCAAACCACGAAGAAGCTAGCCATTTATGACTTTCATTGCCAACAACTTCACATAAATCTTCCACAGGCGACCTGCTAGCTGACAAACAATAAAATAATGTGGATCAACCGAAATATCACAGCACTGCTTTGCTTCAAAACCATCTCAATTTTCCAAGCTGACCTTTGCCCAACCCCAGGTCATACAACATAATGCTAATAAATAATCTACTTACAAAACTGGGTACCACAGCCCACAACCACAAGTAGCGAACTTTGGGTTCTGTTCTAAAGCTGTTGCTTCACAATCTGTAATCCCCTGTGTGATCGAACTAGTGTGTTTGCGTTGCTGGTTTATGTACAACTTGTGTTGTGATACTAACTTTGGAGTGGGTGAATTCAAATTCATTTAATAAACACCTTAAACCTAGAAACTTCATTATCTCATTATCCCATGGCTTACGTGGATTCACAGTAGCCTTCACTCTCTTTATCTATTCTTCTTCTTCTTAAACATCGTGAGGAAACTGGCATATCAGAGAGATATTTCTCGACGGCAAGTGAAGCCAAGTCAGAGGCCCTTGGGCGGCTTCTGACTTGGCATTCTGACACCAGGTTAGTCACTAACCACAAGAAAAGCAGAACAAGTAGCCTTCCGAACTCCATTAGATGTTAGCTTTACTACACACGAAAGGGTTATTGGAATTTTATGGCGTTTCTCAAACAGTGTTAATTAAAAAAAGTCGGGAGGTATCAAAGGACGCCCAGTTAGAACGAAGTTCCTTTCGGTGAATATTAATACAGAGCCATTTAGTATGGTCTCAAGTTTCAAGTTTCAAGTGTCAAAAGTTTATGTTTTTTATATAGAGCCATCTGAGGGCCAATTCTCTTACTTCAAAAACGTTCACATTCAAGGCGCAATCTGTCAAACTTGTTGGAAAATTTATGGTTTTTTTGACAGATTGCGAATGAGATGCGAATGTGAACGTTCTTAAAAATTCTTTTAACACTTTAAACTGAAGTTTTCGAGCATAACGCTGTTTCGTTACGTAATGATTTCTGCCAGTGTACTCCTATCGCAACCCGCTAAAAAACTTCGTGCCAAAAAAGGGGTTCTCAGATAAAATAAGAAAAGCTCTCGAGTGCATGTACCAAATTATGGTAGAGTGTGTTATAATCTTCTACGAGATCAGTAAGCAAATAAAAGATTTAAAGCCTAAAATAATAAAAATGGCTAACATTAAAGAGAAAAATTCATGTTGCTCCTGTGTTCAGCTCGAAGGCATTTTAACACATGTTACACACCTGAAACCAACTGAAAGGTACGTTCGTTATGATTTCCTTGTTTTCTTTTCATTCCATTTTTATTTGTTTCCTCCAATTCCCAGTTCAATCTCAACTTCAGCTTCATTAGAACGGGTTTCGTTTATTTGTAAAACTAGAAGCGCCCCGCAGTTTCACTCGCATAAGTCTCGGTCCCGTAGGAATATCGGGATAAAAAGTATCCTATGCCCTATTCCAGGTTATTCATGGTCTATCCAAGTCCCAAAAATATCATCCAAATCCGTTCAGCCGTTTTAGCGTGATACCGTAACAAACAAACAAACTTACTTTCGTATTTTTTTTTGCATTTTATAGCCTAATTCTTGAGAAAGGCTATTTAACATCACGAAAGGAGTCGAACAAAAAGAAAAAAAAGCAAGAAAGAATGCAAAGCTAAAGCGAAGTACAGGCAGACGATGCCATGAGGACGAGGTAGGTCGGGGGAACAAGAAATTTCAAGCGGACGAAGGCGCGGGCAGAAAAAAAAAATAATTCCCAAATTTTTACTTATGGCCAAAAAAAATTTTTTTTTTTTAAATCACCGACACGCTTCTATGGCAGTATATCTGTGGTGACGTGCAGTGCAATATTTAGTTAGTTTTATGTTTTCACTTCTCGTCGGCAATCCCCATGACTGCCCATGCACACTATCATTTTAATAACAACTGTGAAAAGTACCCGTTGTAAAAAAAATTCAGACCAAATTTGATTCACAGCCATATTTTCAATAAACATTGTGTGTTCGCTTTGTTTGATTGTGGCTTGCAAAACGGCTGTAATAACAATAAATTATTAAAATTAATTGTGATTTTCGCACATAATATTATATGAATTTGAGTAAATATAAAGGCTTTAATTGCATATGTACTAAACTAAATGTTGATGCATTACATTTAGAAGTGATCTCTAAAACTAGTCGTCTAAAGGCGGATTACCTTTACTTGCGGTGTGGAGACTCGTCTTTTAATGCCGCTTATTTATAAAATATGAGCTAAATCTGCACTTTAATGGTGAAATGGGCCATTCAATCAAGTCAACTAAATCCTATTCAAACATAGCCTTTTCTGTTCTGTGCTCGTAGAACAATTTTTTTTTGTTTTTCTTTTTTGGATATTCGTGTAAAATTATCTTTTCACACACAAATAAATCTGATTTTCTTTCTTTCTTTTCTTTTAAATTATTTTATACTTTAATTTTATAGAGAAAAATCGGTGAGAATAAGCAAGAAAATCTCACATAAACATAAAAATGCAAACAAAACTTACAATATGTAAATTAATAAATAATCACGACTGCTTATTTTCACCCAATTGTGCAAATAATTGCACAGAATTGCGCATGTTAGTTATTCAAGGTGACTTTTCTTCAATTGTAAGTGTAAAATATGAATATTTCATGGTAAATAGTGGTTAATACTTGATAAAAGAAGACGTAGGTGCGCTAGATTTTCGTTACGATTTAAATCCCAAAAGTGTTGACTAAGGGTAAGCAAGGTCCCATATGTTAGCAATTTGTCTACAACGAATTCAATCGCAAGCTTATAGTTATCATTTTATTGGAGAAATATCTAGGTATATTTTTCTTGAAATAGGATTGAATGCAGGAGCGCAAGGCTACAAGCTGTTGGTATATACAAGGCTACAAGCTGTTGGTAGTATACAAGGCTAACGATAAATGCACTGTCATACTCGTCCTTGTACAATTGAGAGATTTATGAAAGATGCTGGAGAAAAAATGTAACGTAAATGGTTCCAATATGGACTGGCATGATTCTATGAAAATAAATCACAATTAAAAAATTCGCGAACCTTTCACCATTTTCATGATGGTGTTAGTTTATTTATATCTTAGAAAACAAAATTAATTTATAACAAATAATAATATATTTCTTATGAACAGAGATGAAGACTCATCTCTCTCCAGAAAACTCTTTAATGTAGTTTCTACTGTCAAATTAATACATTTTCTTTCAAATTTCGGCACTAATTTAAATAAAAATATAAACATTGTGCGCGAATCCTCTTCGTTGGTATAAAGTTGGTGTAATGCGGCCTCGGTCATCAATCATCGTTTATTTATTTTTGTGCAAGTTTAGCATGTTCATTAATCATTGTAAATGATTGCTACTTGCTAGCTTGTTTTAAATATTTGGATAATCTCTTAAAAGGTACATTTGTATCTGTTCTAGATTTAATCTTTACTTTGTTAAAAGCGTAAATAACTTATAAAATAAAGTAAGTCATTTAAATAAAAATCGAATATATCGCACTCAATCCATTTAACCAAACGTTTGCTTAAGTTGCCAAACAATACACAATGATATACATTAGGCTCTCATCTCAATCATTTTAAGTTATATAAATAGGTATGCGAGCTACAATAAGTCCTCTAGATTAAAAGCAATTTGGATTTTCTTGAATTACCCACAACATAAATCAACCAGCTTTGTGGAAACCGAATGATTTAATACCAAAATATGTACGTTAATTCACCCCTTTAATGAAAGACACATATTCCTCTGCCTAAACCTTCGGGGATTACAGGTGTAATGTTATGTTCCATTATCCAGAAATCAATGAATCCAAACACCTTGTATAAATATAAAAGCGCACATCAATCATTAGAAGCGTGGGCGATAACTGATAAGCCGCGAAATTGATTGGTATTTATCACTGGGCTGCTGCAGTGACGCCATGCCACTTGAACTTATGACGTGCTGTCTGTGGCAGTGACGTCACTAATTGTAGCACCTACGAGGAATTACTAGGCTCGGGTTATGAAAATAAGATAATAGGTGATGCGTGGGTGCTTGATTTGGTGACGTGGAGTTATAGTTACAACAAACAAAAGAAATTAAGATGGAAAATAAGATATTTATTGGCACCCAACAAGATCATCGATCAATGGCTATAATTTTTTTTATATCGTTAACAAAATCTTCCAATATTCATTGATTCTCTTTCATAGTTTCCCGCTAAATTTGAACTACAAACTTCAAGAAAGCTTTTGATTGCTGTGAAGCTATGAAATTTATTAAAATAATACTAATTTAATGGTAATGAGATAAGCTTCCGTATTAATAATTCGGAAAATTCTTATGTCTCGAACGTAAAAACTTAAGAAACTCTCCATATTGAACATCTAAACAACATTTCACATAAGAATGCCACAAGATTCCATTCTGGGCCAATTTATTTTCTTGGAACACCCGACACTATTACTTTAGCTTTGGGTACGGAAAAAACCAGTTATCAACAGCAAATTGAGATCAATGCCCCATGATCACAGCCTGGCGTTATCTCGTTCATCCCCACTGGATGTGTCACATTGCAAATGGCGGCCGGCGCCAACACGTCGCACCCCTGATTATAGGCAACGCTGAAACAACGACAATTAACTACGCTCTCTATTATGTATGGTGTTTGTTATTTACTTGTGATGGTATATAATGGAGTTATGTACTGGATCGTATGGTAGATAATAATAGTTTGTGGTGATTTAGACGTAAATAAAAAAAACAAATGAGACCGTCTCAAATCTCAATGCGTTTTATTTTTGTTTGTTGATAAAGATGTAAGTAGTGATGTAAGTAGGTGCGTAAAAACGTGATAAAAATCGGCAAAGAATGTTCAAATACTTGTTGATCCAACAATCAGAATGTATGTAAAAGAATCAACAAGTCCAGAAGTTGTGGAAATGTCACATGTTTCCAGTTTGGAACTCGTGATTATAGCCCGAGGGAATTGTTCTACATAAGAATTTGGAAATGGTCACGAGTTTGAAAACTGTTGGAAAGTTATATTATTTGTTTACTTTTGAACTAATCAATGTTGTTATAAAAGTATCAACTGTTGCGACGTTCACCATAGGTTCGGTCCCCCCTCCATCCAAGCTCTCGTCTGTTTTTTCTCTGGTTTATGTCGTTAGTTGTAAATGATGTGATGTTGTTGTAATGTTTTTTTTACAGTAAAATAAATATAAACTAGTTCTATGCCCCTATGTTTTCCGTTTTGGTGATACATTATCTGTAGAAGCACTAGAACCCTCAGAAAATGCTCAAAATTGCCTGTTTCATCAATAAATCCGAGGCCGATTGTACAAATTTGACAACTATAATGAAAAAAGAAAACATAGGGGCACAGTAAATATACTACTTATTCAATTTATAAAATTTCTTTCAAATTGGTCTGATATCGGAGGAGGAAATAGACGAGAGACGAACCTCGAATTATGACTTTTTGTATGGAGAAAATACCGACCCTATTTCCTCTTAAGTTAGTGGTTTTTAAGAAGCCTTTAAATATTATTATGATTAAAATATCCAACTCCCTCGTTTACTAACTTTATAGAATAAACTTGTTGAATTTTGCTCTAGTCTGAGGGTAGCAATATCTGGGTCATCGCCCAATTAAAGTGTTTTCATTGTAATGACGCTAATGTAAACTTATCATTAAAACTATGACGAGGGTTGCAATATTATTATCTATGGTTCCGAGGAAGGAACTGAAAGCGATTAGGGTAAAATACTGAGAATTGGCACAATAGAGTACCTAACATTTATTAAAACTAGAATGTTATAGTTGGTGTTCTAAATAGATCCAAAAATACATCAGTGGATACGATATAGGATTGTTGCTACGTATCCTCTTGAATGAAGGTGACATAACGAAAAGTTTTTATTTTTAAACAGTAGAATGTTATGGTTTATTTGTATTTGCCCGCGATTTCGTCGCGTGAAATTTTTTGCTGCCCCGACCTACCGTGTCGCATCCCCTGCTCGCCCTATTACTTCGTTTTCGCTTAGCGATCTTTCTGACTTTTTTTCTTTTTGCTCGTTTTCTAAAGGTCCTAGCGTGATGTTAATAGTCTGTAGCCTTCCTCAAGAATTGGGCTATAAATGCAAAAATATTTGTTTTAATCCAACTTGCAGTTCCAGAGATTAGCGCGTTCAAACAAACAAACAAAAAAGACTCTTCAGCAATTAAAAAAGTTTATAAAGATACCTCATATGGCTTTCGTAGAACTATTATCCTACTTGGCAAAAAATCCTGTGGAAAGATTTAATAAAAGATAAAGTATATTTATTTTATTTATCTAAATGCGTTTACATACTAACTGAACAGACAGCTGTGCTGCTGGGGAGTCTGTTGCGCCACTACTTCTCCCCAGCTAAAGCACTAGAAAGTGGTGAAGGGTGGGCGTTTTGGGGGACAGTCTTATGTAATTTTGACGTTCGAAAAGTGCTGATTCTCAGCCTAGTTTGAATAAATGACTTTTGATTTTTTTAAATACAAATCGAGCATGCAATATCTTAACTATAGGTAAAAACTCCGTACATGTTTTGCCTGACGAGCCGTACAATTTTTTAACGTAATACAGATCAAGATAATTAGTTAAGTCGGGATAACAGTCAGTGAAAGATAGAGAAGCCGTTCCTGACATATCCATAAAGTCAGTAAGTAACATTATTTATGAAATAATACCCATAACAAGTAAAAAAACATGATTCTGCATGTAGCTCGTTACTTATATCTTCTCGCATACACATCAAATTATTATCTAATTAATTATCTTTAACACTAACATCTAAATCCATATTTTCTCTTACATATTCAGTTTCGCACACCCTAACTAAAGTAATCTAGGTCATGTTAGAATTAGTACTACCTAATTAGAAGTACAAGCATACATACTACATACGCTTTCTGAAAACACTGAGATCAGTGTTAATGAATGCTCCATATCACCCTACAGGGTGTATCTGACATGAATCCTAATTATATTATATTACTAGCTGCCCGAAGTACTTATCTACGGCGCACCTACCCTACTTACTCGACCTACCTGCCCTACTCTACCTACCTACCTAACTACCTACCCTACCTACTCTACATACCTACCTACATACATCTACCATCTCTACACCTACCAAGATATCGACCTACCCAACCAACTAACCCTATCTACCTACCCTACCTACTTACCCTACCTGCTAACCATACCTACCTACCCTACCTACCTAAATTACCTACTTACCCTATCTACCGACCCTACCTACCTACCCACCTACCTATCCTACCTACCTACCCTATCTACCGACCCTACCTACCTACCCACCTACCTATCCTACCTACCTACCCTACCTACCTACCCTACCTTCCTACCCTACCTTCCTACCTACACACCTACCTACCTATCTACCGAGATATCAAAAAAGGCATTGTATACTTAATGTATGAGCCGGTATTTTTTGGAGCTATAGTTATATTTTTAAACTCGTGATATCTTTCGGATAAAATGTCCGAATTGAATAATTCAAATAGTTATATAAAGGTATTGAAGCCGTCTTAAATATGAAAGTATTTATTTTGATAAGGATTTATACCAAGATACAAATAAAGAGCCTTTTCTAGCGGCGTCATTTCAATTAAAATTTCAAAATAAAAGAACACTTATTGTGGCATAACTATAATAGCTAGACATATGCTGTCGCGACACTTTTTGTTAATAATAATGTGTTCTGTAAAGTCATAGTACATTATTTTATTCTATCCTCAATAGTTATCGCAGCGCACGCGATGTAAAGAATATTTTAGGTATTTTTTTTACACCTTGGGTTACATTATTGGATTTTTGTAAGTAGGTAAAAGTTTTAGTAAGGATCCCTAATCTTTTCTAGCAATAAATATAGCCTATGTTACTCAGGGTAAATGTAGCTGTCTAATGGTGAAAGAATTTTTGAAATCGGCGCAGTAGTTTTTGAGTTTATTCATTACAAACATACACACAAAAATACAAACATACAAAAATACAAATCTTTCCTCTTTATAATATTAGTGTAGATGTATATTATCCTAACTAATATTATAAATGCGAAAGTGAGTTTGTTACGCTTTCACGCCAAAACGGCTGCGCAGATTTGGATGAAATTTGGCACATGGGTAGACCATGATGTGGATTAGGACATAGGATACATTGTTATCCCGATATTCTCACGGGATTGTGACAGTTGTGTATAAATCTAACTAGTGTGTAATTATTGGCTTCGTATTTTTTTTAAATGGTGTCACGTTTGTCATTGGAAAGTCGACCCAAACATCTTACAATAAGTGTTGTTGTTATATGGGATCGAGCTTTTCATAAGTTCAGCGTAGATATTTTGAGACCACTTATTTCTTCTGTCTTATGTAAATATAATAGTTTTAATATTCTATCCTTGTAAGTAGCTTTAACACTTGATGCCAGAACATGAAACAAATGAGGCTTCTACATATTTCAATCTTGAATGTTCCAGCTCTCTGTTAGTCTGGTCTAAACGGTCCCTTATTGTTATACAGGATGTACAGAATATGCTATCTGTGTATACAGGGTGGCATAATCGAAGGGTGTCAGGGTGTGAATTTAAGGTCGAGTGGGCGTAATTGGTGGCTGTAGCGTCGCCGGCGCCGAAATGTTGTCGCCGTGCGTAATGGCCGAAGAATAAATTATTTTCTACTTAGTTCAGCTTTTGATCATGACCTTTACTGTTCGCTGATAATTGATGCCTGTGACATGCTATTGTTCCTTTTTCGTTGTCAGTTGATATATTGTTTTGTTCGGCTATTTTCGTGAGATGTCATGTTTTTCTTGAGGCGGGATGAGAGATTTTGTGTTTGAAGTGTCCACGTTTTCAAGATAATATTTTTGTGGGTTCAGAACTATGGTAGTAGTTACTTGTTCTGTTTAATCAAAAAAAATATTCAATTCATGTTTTTGAAACGTAATGAGGTCATCCGGATATCTAACTAATTTATCGACATTGTACTTTAAATTATTGAGAACTACTTCCTGAGATAAACTTAATGAGATCGTATTACTGGTAGGAAGTAAGTCTTCATTTAAATGGTCGTGATAATATTTTTATTAGAACATGATAGTCTTTATTATATCAAATAATTAGGTATTGATAACACGATGATTGCCTTTACTTTATTAGATCTCTTCTTTGAATATTTATTACCTCCATACAATCAATCAATCCGCCTAGCCGTTTCCCAACTATGTTGGGGTCGGCTTCCAGTCTAACCAGATGCAGGTGAATACAAGTACTTTTTTTTTTGTCTTTATTACCTCCATACACTCCATTTTAAATGCGATAATGTAGAAATTTCTGTCTTTCTGTCTCACCGCGTTGTTCTTAACTACACAACAGATTTTGATGCGGTGTGCACTTATAGAATTTTTTCCAGAAAATTATGTGTATACCTACTTCATTAATATTAAAATTACATAATTTTATTAAAGACATCTCCATGTTTTGTCGACGAGCGAACCAGGTGCTGGTCGCTAGTGAAATATAAGGCAAAACTTCCAATCTTCCGTACCATTAATCCCCCATATTATTATGTCATCATCTAAGCTAAAGCACATATTCGTCTAGTAACCATAAGAGCTAAAACCAACTATGCGCCAATGGCACATTTTTATCGATAACACTCACCCACTAAGGTCTACTTTACCCCACCTCGAGCGACCGATCACTAGTCAATAAAAGATACATTAATACGTCCATTAGACGTAGATCAGTGGACGCAAGGCGTTAATAAAAATTAAGTGGTTTTCTAGTAAAATGTACCAAGACGATGTTTTTTGTATACTACCTTAATGTAAAGCGTTTACGTTGCTGTTTCATACAAAATAATGTTGTCTGAATCAATGTGTTTTTTTGTATAAAAAAATAGTCCGCAGTTGATTGTTTTTTTTTTTAATCTACCTTTTTTTAAGGGTGATGAAAAAAAACAATAATTTGTTATTTTTTGCCTTTATATACTGTCCCATTGCTGGATAAGGAACAAATAATGTAATTATTAATATTGGCTACGAGGCCTATATTATTTTATTTTTAAAATATTGTTCGCTGGTTTACCTCCTAGGAGGTTTTTCTTTTCCGTAAACAAATCATGTCAATATTCATCACCCTACAACTAGGAACTCAGGAATATATAATTTTGTACGAAACAGTGCCGGAACACGTCTCTAATGGAGTGTTAGACTGTTACTAGCCTACGTTCTAGTAACAAGATTAATGGCTTTATCCGATGGTTTATTTTTTACGAATAATGGAGGCACCATGTTTTATGGCAATGTAGGGAGAAAGAAATATGTCAGAAGTTAGTGTACAAGTTAGTTCAGGCAAAAATAAAAAAAATGGTAAATCCAAAAGTGCACGCCTCATTTTGTGGGCTACCTTAGCACATCTAAGTTGAAGCTATCTGTCAAAATTTACCAGAATCGCCGAAATGGTTTTCCTTGTATCCCAGTTAAGGCAAGTCAATTTAATGATCACAAAAACTTTTTCTTCTCCGTTTTCGTAATACTTCCTTACAAGACTCGAACTTGACCAGGTTTATTATCCCGTCTCATTATAAAAAACAGCTTGAATAATTGTTGTTAATTACCAAGTAACAATTACGTATGTACGAGTAATAACGATTTAAAAAGTAATTCATATAAAGGTCGGTTGACCAGTTCGAGCGAGACTGGAATTTATAGCTTAGTTAGCTTAATTACTGATATTGTATTAATTATGATAAAACTGGTTGGTATAAGATAAGGTGCTCTGATTATGTTGAATTTATTATGCTGGTGCAATTCTAATTGTTATCATACGGAGTCCTAATCAGCACCCCGTATGAGATTTGTATCGATTTGGTAAGAAATTAGAAGATTGTTTAGTAAGCAATAATTAACTTTGTTTGCAATACTTTTGATGAATTCAAAACAAGTGCGAGTCGGACTCGCGCACGCAGGGTTCCTTACCATTATCTATAAAAACGGCAAAGAAATCACGTTTGTTGTATGGAAGCCCCCTTAAATATTTATTTTATTCTGTTTTTTTGTATTTTTTGTTATAGTGGCAACAGAAATACATCATCTTTGAAAATTTCAACCGTCTAGTTATCACGGTTCGTGAGATACAGCCTGGTGACAGACGGACAGACAGACAGCGGAGCCTTAGTAATTTATTAGGGTTCCGTACCCAAAGGGTAAAACGGGACCCTACCGTTATACCCTTTGGGTACGGAACCCTAATAAATCAACCAAGCCGGTTTCTCAATAAAAACAGAACCTAAATATGGCTCTGTTTCCTAATTCAATTTACAAGTTCGTAAATTTCAATTTACAAGTTCGTCAATTTCAATTTACAAGTTCGTCAATTTCAATTTACAAGTTCGTCAATTTCAATTTACCGGTTTATCTTAGAAAATACTTATTTTCATTTAAATAACTTGATCAGAAATTCACTTCTATTCCATACAAAACACATTTTCCACTTAATTTATTGGACAACAAACATGAAACGCGGAAACTAGCATATTCCACTACCAACATCATATAAATGTGCTTGCCGATATAAATGGCACAATACGCCAGTTATCAGGATAACCAGCTGTGAGGTCAATGGCCTGAGAACAACTTATCTAAAACACCTAGGACCTGTTCTAGAGTTGTTTTCTTGTCAATGTAGGTAACAGTTCAGTAGTTTCAGTTATTCAGTCTTCTAAACTTACCACCTGGCAGTTATTTGTTTTTTTTTGCATAGAAGTCGGAAACAACCTGATTGATTGAGGTAAATCATTAAATTTAAAAACCCTCTAAGGGCTGATTTAACCTAAGCCAGATATCTTTTATTCGGGGAATAAAATTTACGTCTGACAGTTTTTGTATTGAAAATCTGTCAAAAATGTAATATTTATTCGCTGGATTAGACTTATACTAGGGATAAAAGTTTGGTCGAATTCGCCCTAAAGTAATTTGTTATTCGTATCCTAAACTTATCACATGACATTAAAAACAACAATGAACAGTACACGAAGACGATACTTCGTTCCCAAATGTCTTGTTTTCCATACATTTGTCTCTCAACGGTACTGCCAACAAAGGTAGCATTGTGACTTTAGAACCTGTCACTTTTATTTTCGGCAATGTTGCTTTACATGCTAATTAGTTACTGAAGGGCTAAGCTCAAAACATACACATGACACACCTGCTCAAATAACAAAACAATAGCTATTTACACGCGCACGCGCAGAAATATCAATATTTTATTGATGGTTGTGAGGCTTAGGCTACATTAGGCCGCGACGCGACCAGCGACACATGAGCGATTAAAACAAATAAATGAATGCTCACGTATATGGCTACATCGTACATCAAATATTACTAGCGATCTTTGATTTCTTTATGCGATAGGAACAACATTACTGCAATCACGGCATCGGTTACATCAACATAATTATCAGCGAAATTGAAGCGAATTTATTAGAACATTTCTCACTTGCACGCTCTTGCTAATTCGTTGTGTAGCATGTGCACTGTAGCCATTTCATCGCCGAATATTCGGCGGATTTTCACTTATAATATAGTCATACCATGTTTATTTCGTTCCGCTCTTCCAGTCACATCGCATATCACTACCTACTGTAGCCGTAGACTTAGATTCCGATACGGAAATTACGTCGAGGTTTTCCGGTATTTTGTAAATCTGTAGTTTCAGCTGAAATTAACAGTGAATGTTACCTGCTAATAACTGTGTGTGAGAATGAAATGACTGAAATATCACTAAATGTGAGTAACTCACCTAAAAGGAAATCGCTTGGCTTGGTAAGGGCATGTAATGAGGAGGGAGGAAACGCATGTGACTAAAAGTGTGATGAATATTAAATGTTGATAGATGGAGCGGGAGAGGTCAAAGAAAAGATGGATGGATTGTGTGAGGAATGATATGAAAGAGAAGAGAGTGAATGATAGCGTGACGGTTGACAGGGGAGAACGGAAAGAGAAAACGTGTTGCACCAACCACAAGTAACATGGGACAAGGGCAGGAAGATGACGATGTGAGTACCTGATTCTTTCGGTTGAGTCTAATAATGGAAAACGTATTATTTAAAGGCGCCAACAATATTATCCAACGCACTGATATGCTTATGATGATACGTACATATGGCGCTTGCCATTTTCATCCAACCATTACAAATCCCTACGTCTAATAAAACGATGGCACATCATACCATAACACTTTTGATCTCTTCGATGGCACATCGTAATACTTCTGTAGATTGCCCACAATATCAATAAAGGCATATCTCCATTACATCTGGAACATTTATAGCATCGCTTGCTGTGTAATGACTTCCTGAGGTGATCTCGTTCGCGACAAGTTCATATCGCTTCGTGGAATTCCAATAGTTATTGGTTCAGGAAGAACTTCTAATATCAAGGTCTTTCTTAAGGCTGTATTTGTGCGCATGCTCTAATTAAAATTTTATGTTTGTTTAGTTTTGAATGAAGATGATTGACCAGTTTTTAATTTTTCAATTTCAATTTTATTATTTCTTAATCATGCATATATGCGCATGATTGTGAACGTGCTCAGTGAATTCAGATGGATGAACTGATAACTGAGTTAAAGATATTTTAATTTTATAAACAATTATAGTAGGAACACGTAGAGTGTCACGTATTTTCTCACTTCAGGGAAAAAGGTTTTCACACAGAGATCGCCATGTGGACCGTTTTTTCGTTTAGTTCCTTTCTTTCAGTTCGCTCGTGTCGTTGTTTTTTTAAAGCATGCCAGGTGTGTCAAACTTAAGACAGGATAGCTGCTTTTGACCACAATATAACCACAATATTACCATTATATGACCACTAGTTTGTGAGGATGGATGGATGGATGTTTGTTACTCTTTCAGACAAAAACTACTGAACGGATTTGGATGAAATTTAACACACAGATAGTTTATAACCTGGATTAACACATAGGATACTTTTTATCCCGATATTCCCACGGGATCGAGACTTATGCGGGTGAAACCGCGGGGCGCAGCTAGTATTCAAATATGTTTATATATTCGATAGACTCGTTTGACCTCTATCTTTTATTTCAACTTCAAAGCTTCACACATGAATTCCAGGCTTTGTAGAACTGCGTAAAATAGTACAAGCATCAAAATTGGGACAAATTCCAGTCGCAATATAGGATATGAAAAATTTCAAAGAATTCGTTTTTATCACCTGTGTGTTGTGGTACCAAACAATACGATTCCGAGAAAACTTTGTTTGATCGAAAATGGAAGAGACAACAGACAATCAGAGATTTTTTTTTCTCTAGAATTTTGGTCTTTGTGTTTTGAAATGCTTTGTCATCGCACAAAATAGGTTTTGTTTGGAAAAGGTAGGCTATTTTAGTTTAAATAAAATAATAGAAGTTGTACTTGAAAAAGGTGACATTATGTCATCATTTATCTAATCAATCTATTTATTTAAAATCGATATTCGTTTATCAAATTATTGGTAAAATGCATGTTTTAGTTATGAAGAATTAATTAATTAGTTTTTTAATTAGGAACAAATGAATATTTTATTATACTATGTAATGAATTTTTTTATGTAAGTTTATTTTGGGAATAAAATAATAAATAAATAAAAATGTCATCATAATGTGCACTGCGGTGTTTTAAATTAAACAAAAATAAGGGGCATTTCGCACTTTAACAGATGATTAAAGGTTAAACTTCGGTTAACGTAAGAAAATCAAAGTAGATTAGATAAGGCACGGTTTCAACAAGCAATCTTAAGCTCACAAATAATTAACGTACCTACATAATTGTCTAATTTTAATTAGTTTACCGTCGCAGCTGTAATATAATTTGATTTACAGCCGCCATTATCGCGTAGTAGGATTTATTATCGAGCAATATTAATAAGGAAATACTAAAGTTCTGTATGTTTCCTGTTTTAATTACTGAGGTGTCACAGTTCATGAGTCAGGCGCTGCTGAGACTGAGTTGTCAAGGTCAGGAAGTGGGAATGTATGAGAATGGTGTTAGTAAAATAAGGTCCTTGGTTATCCGCATGTTAGGCACTGTTATTGGATTTTTCCATCAGGAATCTCTCAGTAGCAACCCGGAGACTGGATTTGTGCCCAGTTGATGGTGTTAGCACGTGATGTGGGCAGGGCACATTGCTCGCAGAACAGATGGCCGATGAGGCCGAAAGGTTCTGGAGTGGTGACCGCGTACCGGAAGACGTAGCGTTGGAAGGCCTCTCACAAGGTGGACAGATGACCTGGTGAAGGCAACACAGGCAATTGGAACGCAGCACATCTGTGCTGCGTTCCAATATAAAAGGCAAACTTTCTAGTTTGCCTTTTATTTTTACCCGACTACGGCGAAGAAAAAAGGAGGGTTATGATTTTGACCGGAATGTATGTATGTATGTATGTATGTTCATCTGTTCCCTCCTATCTTCTAAACCACTTATCATAATTTGACAAATGACGTATTGTTGGAAGCGTTTTGATCGTCCGCTGGTTATAGGCTATGTGACGTCACATTAAATTAAAAATGGCGCCCTCTAAAAGACATAAAGTAACGAACTAAAAAAAAAAAAATTTTTTAATCGTACCATGTTGGGTATCAAATGAAAGGGCTTGAGCACATTTCAAAAATATATATATTATAACCCCAAAAGAATTAAAAAAAAATTAAAGTAATAAAAACTAAAACCCAACTACGACTAAAAAGGTATAAACAAGACACCGCAGACAGACAAATTAAAAATCCGGAGTCACACGAAATCTGTTCGATTTATGCCCTAACACATGTGACTCCGGATTTTTTATTTGTCTGTCTGCGGTGTCTTGTTTATACCTTTTTAGGCGTAGTTGGATTTTAGTTTTTATTACTTTAATTTTTTCTTCATAAATATTTGCTACTACTATTTCGCCCACGGTAGGAAAGATTAAAAAAAAAAGTAAATAAATCTTATTGAAAACTTTAAAGCTCGCCATTTCTCAGCAATTTTAACTAAGAAATATTATGGTTGGCGTTAAGGCGCTGATAACAGGCAAACGGTAAAAGTAGGCAAATTTTTTTTCTTGAGTTCTAATTAAAAATATGTGTATTGTATCAAGAACGTCTCATTTGAATGCAGAACTTTTTTTTATTACTCCAACTCATTTTTTAGTAAATCGATAATTGCTTCATATTTTGCAATAAATAACAAGGGTTGTGCCATCGCGCTTCTCTTTCTTTCCCATATAGTTCGACAGTGACCGCTGTTTAGCTGTTGTCAGCGTCTTAAGGTTTTTTTTATGCAATGTCTGATATGCTAAACCGCTCATTCCTCATACCAATCTTTATTACAGCCTAATATAAACAAGCCATAACATAAATCCATCAATAAAACATTCCATTCCGTTTATTTTATTAATGTATTTTACATGATCTTGTACGTATCTCTGTATTTATTACAAATTACTAGGTACCAAGTAATAATGTACAAATCGGTGTCAAATTGCCTATCTCATGCGAACATGGGTCCCAGACCAATAACAACTTGAGATCTAGTTGGGGTTAGTGGCACTGTGAGGTTAACTGTGGTTTAAATTAATCTTAGGAATTTAGGAACGATGCTCAAATAAACGTCATCCTTTTTAAGCGAATATTATTATCAAGCTGCTATATTATTACCTACTACCATTAAATAAAGTTTTGTTGATGATGAATAAGACACATTATGAGCTACTAAAAACTGACGCTAAACTCTAATCTCAAATACTTACTCGTATTTAAAACTCATGCATATTCAAATCTACTTATTCAAATGTTACTCCAATTAACAGATTCAATTCAAATTAATCCATGAATTTACTTTAAAACTTACGCTCTGTTAATTTGTCTTCGTTTGCAGTCCGAAACTCCGATTAACTGCGCGATGTATTAATCTTAGTTTAAACAGTATGATGGCGTCGACCCTCCAAGATGTTTTGAAGGGCAAATGGTCGTAGATAGAGTTAAATTGGCATAATGTTAATAGTTGAATCGTCTTGTGATTAATAGGAGGGTTAAACGAAATTGGGTTAAACGCCTCGGGAGTAGTAGTTGTCCAGCTGTTGAGCACAATATTATTCTAATATTTCACGTAACATAACGTCTGTTTTTCCCAAAGGGCTAGGCAGAGGTGTACCTTTTTTTTTTTTTTTTTGGTTGGGAAATCATCAAATGACTTCTCCCGCTCTGGGCGGAGCGGAAGGGCGCGTCAGACTCTTAAGGGTCCCGGTATCCCTTTCGGACTATTCCGCAACCCTGGCAGGAATCGGTCCTAACGGACCCCGTCAGGTGTGCGGACATCTCTTTGAGGCGCGCGTGGAACACGACGCGCCATCGACCCGAGCCTGGTCCTTATCGGACGGTGAGCTACAGGCAGAGGTGTACCTGTACCTATATTACACCCACATCTTGCCAGTTATGTTTTAGTCCCATGTAATGGGGAGCAAACCTATTACAATCAACCAGGCACTAATCCAGACTCCCGGCTACTACCGAAACCCAATAACAGTTAGCGGCAATAGAAATACACAATCTATGAAAATTGACTACCTATTACTGTTCATAGATAAAGCTCGCTGACAGACGGACGGACTGACAGCGGAGGCTTAATGATAGGGTTCCGTTTGGCACGCTTCGTGTACGGAACCCTAAAAAACTCCGAACTTATTCCGTATCCTTTCTGTTATAATAACATCAATTGAAATAATGTAGTGTACTATTGGGATTTATTTCGAAAACCTTCGTAAATCCAGAGAGCACTTTACACAAAAATCGAATTGAAAATTTTCACACGTTCATATTTTTATAGCTGGCAACACGAAATCCTTGAAGAAAATATAAGAAAACGTGCGTTACGTACGTTACGTACATGAATCTAGAGCAAGTGTTACTAGTTCTTAAGTAGAACAATATTAGTTCTAGAAATATGAAATTATACGTTGCGACCTACATACATAGTAGGTGGTATGGTAATATGGCTATTATTGGCTATGTTATCAAATGTACATTAAGTATAGAATTCCTATGTCGTAATTGTGTTAAAATGTATAAAACCCGGTGTCAGATTGCATCGGTAAATTATAAGATTGAGCCTTTGAATTTTCATATTAAGTGTCGGTACGTACTGTCGGTGGGTAAAGTGTTAGAAATAAATCGACGAACTCTTGAACCACTATGACTTTTGACCACTATACTCATGAACCGCAACATAGTCAGGAAAAGGCTAGATAGATGATGACTCTTGAACCACTACCTACATTCTACTACACTACGTTACATTTTAACGATAACTTTACCAATATGAAAGTTTTCAGTTAAGTTATTGGCATTCCGTTCTATTATTCTCTCATTTCAACCGCGAGATTGTCTTAGTTTCAAAGCGAGGATGGATGAATGAATATCCCGGCCAATCCGTCAATCAAAGTGCCTTTCCAATAAAACAGGAATTTCTAATGTCATGTGGTCGTAAGGAACGGCCTTCATGGTTTGCAGTCTCCTTCCGAATCCCATTGAAAAAGTAATGATTTATTGCGAAGCGTAGGTACGTACTTTGCCCCATTTCCGCGCACAAATTGAATAAAATAAAATCAATTTACACATTTTATTGGTCAAATAAACAAAAAAATCATGGCGTCGTATATTGACACGAACGAACGATCAATGAAACACGATCATCCCATAAAAACATATCACCTCGAGATGCCATTCGTATTAATTGCCAAACAAAAAAAAAATAACAAGCCTGCTAATAACCGGAACAACATTACGCATACGCAAATTTAAATAAACAATTCACATTGCGAAACTAGTTCACATTTACCTTACATTGCTATAATTAATATTTAATTTTTAACGCAAGGGACGTAAAAAATGCATATGCAAATTGTGCGGGATTGTACTTGCTTGGTTGGTCTACTTACAACATATGCGTACGTAGATTGTCAGGTCCTTAGCAAACATGTTCGGTGCCTAAGCATTATGGTTGCCTAGCAACAGTAAACGGCTCACTCGGCTAGATTAAGGCACCTGTCCTACTGCCGCACCGACGACGGCCAAGCGACTATAACGATTTTCTCGCTCAAGAAATATACCAAAGATTGTAGGTGCCGTATATGTAAAAGAGATCATTTGCCTAGCCTTTTCCCAACTATGTTGGGTCGGCTTTCAGTCTAACCGGATGCAGCTGAATACCAGCATTTTACATGGAGCGACTGCCTATCTGACCTCCACAACCCAGTAACTGGGTAATACGATGCCCTTTGGTAAGACTGGTTGTCAGACTTCCTGACTTCTGACGACCCGTAACGACTGTCAAAGATCCACGAAAGACAGCCGGGACCAACGGCTTAACGTGCTTTACGAGGCAAGGAGGAGTCTCGGTATGTAAATATGGTCAGCCATCCACGGACTTAACTCGGCAAACGTAGCTTAACCTACTGGATCGACCCGTGCGGCTGTTATTACTTAGCCACGAGGTCCTCCGTGTAAGTAAAAGAGATACATCTATCTACATCACATTTAATAGTTGATCTCAGACTGTCCTCACCGCCGCCGCGCCGCGAGTAGGTACTTATCGTTTTTGCAGCGACAAGAGGTATCAAGGAGAGTACTCGCTTAGGGGACGCTCGCTTGGCGGGGAGAAGCCTCACTGAGAGATTCACGCATTGTTATGCGTGAATCTCTCAGTGAGGCTTCTGCCAGCGAGTAATTTTAAATCGCCGTCATGCACTCGCAGCTCGTTGCTCGCCAACTCGTTTTTATTCGCTGGCTCTATCGCGGCCGTTGGACAGGTGCCTTAACAAACATGTTTGGTGCCTAGGTTTAATGGTTGCCTAGCAACAGTAAACGGCTCGCTCGTAGATTAAGGTATTAGCCGTTGCTAGTGTATTAGTAGGGTACGGCTGATATGTGGAATTCCTTCGTTTGTGAGTTAAAGGAATTTGACCCGTGGGTAATGAGCGCAATTAACCAGCCTTCATTCGTAGAGCGATTATGCCTTCTGTGGACTTTGATAGGCCGAGTAGAAAGTTTGTTTTTATTTGTTTATGGTTTGAGATTATCATTGCTTAGTTTAGTAGCACAACTTAAGGCAGTATGTACAGACGGATATTGTCCTCAGTATAAATTACAAAGTAGTCCATGAAAATGCTGCATATTAGAAAAATAACTAACGATACTTTGTGTTAGTTTTATGAACCCTATTTATCTATTAAGAAAACCATTTTGGTCAAATGGTTCGCACTTCAATAACTTCTAAGATGGATGACTTGAACTTAAATTATGGCTACACTACACTGGGGTCAGTACGTATTTAAAACGTGAGGTGATATGTATGTTTGTTAGGTCCACGTTCATTATTATGACTTTAACACCGGTTCTATTCAGTGTAGAGCTTTTAGAACGGCGATTACGTACTATGCTGAGAATACGAAAAGACTTCAAAGAAGTTCAATATGCCTAAGGATTGCAAGCCTCAGGCGAAGTGGGAATAAAGTAATAAAAACTAAAACCCAACTACGACTAAAAAGGTTTAAACAAGACCCCACAGACAGACAAATTAAAATCCGGAGTCACACGTAATCTGTTCGATTTATGCCCTAACACGTGTGACTTCGGATTTTTATAGTAGTTGGGTTTTAGTTTTTACTACTTTAATTTTTTTTTTATTCTTTTGGGGTCATAAATTTATATTTTTAAAATGTGCTCATTAAGCCCTTTCATTTGATACCCACCATGGTACGATTAAACAATATTTTTTTTTTAGTTCCTGACTTTATGTCCTCTAGAGGGCGCCATTTTTTATTTAATGTGACATCACATAGCCTATAACCAGTGGTCGATCAAAACGGTTCCAACGATACCTCATTTGTCAAATTGTGATGAGTCGTTTAGGAGATATGAGGGAACAGATGAACATACATACATACCGGTCAAAATCATAACCCTTCTTTTTTCTTCGCCGTAGTCGGGTAAAAAGTAGGGGTACTTTTTACTTATTTTTTACACTGCCGGCCATCAGTCCCACCATTCCTCATCTCACTATCCCCCTGCTTCTTGAATCTTCTTTCATAGTTAAGGAACCATATATAGTCCCCCATCGTGTCTGATACGACTCTGGCTTGTTGGGACAAGGCAGAGTTCACAGACAGAGAGACAGAGATGAACTTAGGTCCATCAGTATTGAAGGTGGGAAGAGTTGCAGCAGGACCCACGATTTCAATAAGTTACAAAAAAACCGGCCAAGTGCGAGTCGGACTCGCGCACGAAGGGTTCCGTACCATTATCTATAAAAACGGCAAAAAAAAAATCACGTTCGTTGTATGGGAGCCCCCTTAAATATATTTTATTCAGTTTTTTAGTATTTGTTGTCATAGCTGCAATAGAAATACATCATCTGTGAAAATTTCAACTGTCTAGCTATTACGGTTCATGAGATACAGCCTGGTGACAGACGGACAGACAGACAGACAGCGGAGTCTTAGTAATAGGGTCCCGTTTTACCCTTTGGATACGGAACAATAAAAATAAAAAAACTGAAAAAAACCTCCGCTCCGCCACCGCTCATCACCCCGCGTTTTTAACCGCTACACATAAAGCTAGTAACTCACTAATTACGATATCGATATATCGGTACGGTGTCGTGTTATCGCGAGAGGTTCGCGCCACCCGCTTGCCTTGGTCGGACCACTTTCATTTGCTGTGTGTTGCGAAGTAATTTAGAGTGTAAAGTATAGCGTTTCTCAAGGCTTTTTTCAACTGTGTTGTTATGGGAAAAAAAAGAGAATTGGATTGGTTTGTTTTTCATTTTCAACTGATGGTATATTTAGCTTTTAATTGCAGGTATAACGATTATTTCGGACAGTTCTAGAGCTTGCCATTAATTTTGTGGATAGTCACCTTTATGCCATTCTTGGTAAAGGATTTGTTAAATCAAACAATGCTAACGTTAAAAAAAAAACCGAGTTTAAATCTATTTTGTTACTAATATGGAGCATCTTGTTCATTATCCGGAAAGGTGGTAACCCCGATTGGTTACCGACAAAGCCTGCAGAGTAAGCAAGCTGAAGTGGCAGTGGGCTGGCCATGTTTGTCGAAGGACCGATCGCTCAGTTGATCAGACGAGTCCTGGAGTGGAGACCGCGTATCGGCAAGCGTAGTGTGGGACGTCTCCCAGCTAGATGCAGACGACGGAGGACAGGGTGTTGTGGCGCAGCCTGTGACAGGCCTATGTCCAGCAGTGGACTGCGATAGGCTGAGTTGATTTATTGATTCTTGTAAGACCTGTAATCTCTCTCTTGAGAATATTATTTATGACTTATGACTACACATTGTCATAATTTTGTATTGTTACACAAAGATTGCTTGATTACGATATCTGTAGGAAAGTAAAAGACGATCAATTCTATATCGATAGTTACACGGTGATAATTAAAATAGGGTATAATAAAGTTATAATTTATTAAATAATCAACTTCGTACATTGTACAAGTAACGCTGTAACTTGTCGTTAAAACTAAACGCTAATAAAAGTAACAATACATCTAACAGCATAATAAAACGTAATGAACCGTAAGAGTTTGTACGCCTGCACTAACACAGTCTTAGCGTGTCGATGGCACATTTTATAGTCAGCCCAGTATTTTGGCAACGAGTTTGGCACCTTTATCGCCCGTCAGTTTATGTAACGTGCAGGCAACAAGACAAGACATACTGAACACGATATTAAGTACCCCATTGATTGTGGGACAGCACCTCATTTACACTCCAGGGCGGAGTCATCCGTGAATATCCACTTGAGCAGGTTTTTTTTTTTGCTTCGATTTACCTCAGTCTGTTTAAAGAGTTCCAAGTAAGCCGAGGCAAAACCAGAGCTATGGTTCTGTCTCGCACAGCATTATGCTGAGCGATGGCCGTTTTGCGTGCATGGACATATTTACCCCCATCTTTTGATTTTTTTGTTTTTTCTTTGCGTCATGTTTTACCGCAAATAAAAGTATTCTCTTTCTTATTTTTCTTTTGTTTTTTAGGATTCCGTAGTCAACAAGGAACCGTTATAGTTTCGCCATGTCCGTCTGTCAGTCCGTCCGTCTGTCCGTCTGTCCGTCTGTCCGTCTGTCCGTCTGTCCGTCTGTCCGTCTGTCCGCGGCTTAGCTCAGAGACCGTTGGTATTAGGAAGCTGTAATTTGGTATGGATATACATATAAACGACGCCGACAAAGTGGTAAAAAGAAAACGTAAAAAATATTTTTTTTTAAGGTTACCTCCCCTACACGTAAAGTGGGGATGGTTTATTTTTTCTCGTCGATCTCTTATTGTGGGGTATCGTTAGAAAGGTCGTTTAAAAATAATGTGAGTTTGTTAAAACCATTTTTGGATTTATGTGAAAAAATTCACAGCAGTAGTATATATAACGAAATTAAAAGGTAACTATCACCGCTACACACTTAGGCTTCACAAGTTACCGAGTAGTAATCGACCAACTTAAATTTGCAGTTGTAAAAACATGTTCTCCCATACATTCTGTATCGGAGAACAAGTTTTTCAACTACAATGTTAAGTTTGTTTTATAAATTCATCCCAACTACGGAACCCTTCATTGTGCATGGTACGACATGCACTTGGCCAGTTTTGTTTTTTACTAAAACAAAAACGACTTGCAGACTGCGAGGAAAGGTGCACGTTGTAATAGGGTATGTACACACCCGAACAATCATCACCCTTGTGCAACAGTGAATGTAAGGCACTAATGTTGAGCAAAATTATTTATTTACTGAACATTGTATAAAATCGAACACTGCACATTAATGTCGGCCGCCTTTTGAAATACTGTGTGTATGTTAGTAATTAAAACATTAACAACTTGAACAGTTAAAGTGGGGTTTGTAAATTGATTGATCAAACTGCTGTAAGCTGTGTGTAAGTTGTCAATTTGGGATTGGTACCTATTGTTTTTTTGAGTTCTTAGTGCAGATTGCTTCAAGGTTTTACCTTGAAGGAATCTGCATTATCTTCATGCTTGAGTCACTGATGTGGATAATTAGTCTTCAGTCCTAAAGTTTTATTTAGCTCTACGACACGATTTCTCCAGTGGTAGATATGTTTATCTTCCCAATAATAATTGGTCACTGGTTATCCTATAGATAGATAATTATCTAGGTGTGTTAATAAGTAGAAATATAGATGGATACACTGCCTCGTTGGTCTAGTGGTCACAGGACCTAGACAAAGTGACATTCTATCAGCGGTAACGATGATGGAAAAGGCAAAAATGTATAGGACTGACATAAGCTATCGAAAAGCTTATGTCAATCCTGTTGAAAGTCGTTGTAGAAGTACGAAACGCTTTCGAAGCGATCGTCACTTGTCTAGGCCCTCAGATGCGCTTCCGCTGAGCATGAGGCTACGGATGGGGCATGTGGTTCGATTCCCAGGTTGGGCAAAGTGTTATTGGATTTTTCCATTAGGAGTTTCTCAGTAGCAGCTTGGAGCCTGGATTTGTGCCTGGTTGATGGCAATAGGCTCGCCCCCTATTACATGGAACTAAAACATAACTGGAGAAATGTGGGTGTACTATAGGTACACCTCTGCCTAACCCTTTGAGGATTACAGGCGTGATGTTTATGTTAACATAACATCTTAAAGATAGATAGATGGATAAAACTTTTTTCGTATAACATTTCCCTAATGTACAGAATTAATAACTATAAAGGTATGTCAACCATTGCGCTGCCAACCCGGATTTATCTCAGATCCTGTTTAGCATGATTCCCAGTAAATCTAATTAATAAATAATTAATCAGCACGCACGGCCTTCGTTAACGCAGATCATCTTCTTTTTTTATCTATGATTATGTAAATCAAACTATTTGACGATAACACCAATAAAAAAAAATCTAGAGCAAACGAATCATAGACAATTTGTTTGCGTTATAACTGGCTGTTGATAATTATAGTTCAAACGCAAATTGTTAGAAAAACTCGTTAAAACAAGGATGGTCGCTTGTTATCGAATCAATCGGTAATTATATTGTAATTAATCTGGTTGACAGTAATTGTTTTCGATTTATTTCTTCTCTTGTCTCATAATGAGTGATGGGTTTAATTGCGGGAGTTATCTTTGCTTTTAATCTTAGTTTTTAATTGGGTGTCAATTGTGATTTCATTCAGTTATAGGTAGGGCTGTGAGCTTAAGTACAGCCGGAGCGAGAGCGGGTTTGACGTTAGTAAATATACGCTTGCATTTAAAACGAAGCTCGGAAACAGTGTTACATATTAGACGCGGTGCAGTATGATTTATGTTACTCTGTAACGAGGATCAGATGGGTTATATAAACATACATTTTCACTCATCTGTGCAACAGATACAGAGTAGCATGAACTACATAATAGTAAATTATTCACCAAAGGGATAAAGCAGTGTCTTATGTCACGGCGCTATATTTAATCCTCAATGCAGCGAAGGATTCTGGCTCACCTAACTAAAGACATCTTTATTTATCCCCGAGGAAAATAATTTTCTTTTCAGTCACACCTTCTGCCAAATAATAAAAAGAAGTTTGATTTTCGAATCAGTTTTTTTTAAAGTTTTCATACGAATTTTGTGTTGATGTTCCAATTTCAAATAACATTATTTACGGGGCTGTTGTACTGAATGCCACTATAACCCTATAGTGGCATTCAGTACAATATTTCTAGGGCTATGATGACTTACGTTAAGCCCCAGCGAGCCCGGGTATTTGCCCAAAATGTACTGGCTTTAGGTTCGGTTTGCATGTCATATAATTTGACATTATCTAACAAGTGGTATAAATCATACTTTTTTTGTACCATCACTAAACTTGAGTCTACTCTCATCGCCTCGCTCAGCATAAGTTTCAAGTATCAGTCTCGAGAATAATAGTGTAGTTGTTAGATGATGGATTACAGATTGTCAATCACAATTTTAACTGCTTTGTTCACAGTTATTAATGTTTTTTATAGGAAACTCGGAGTTGCAGAGGAAATAATTAACATAGACTGCATTATTTTTTAATTAATGATGATAAAATACATGCTTATATAAACACAACGAAGCCTTTAATTTGTTCGGATGGGTACCTACTATTACTGAGAAAATCTACGATGAATTTGTAGCAATGTATTCCCAGCTATTTATCAAGCTACATACATCAAACTTTCCCATCTTTTGCAGCATAAAATCGCGTTGGTCGAACCGGGGCTTAAACCTTCGATTCTGTAGCTCTTTGTGCGAAAAGAAACAAAACATGGACCAATATTTCCGACGGCTTGCAATCAATTTAGGTGAAAATCGGCTTCTGAAAAAATCCACCGTGATTTGACATGTGATAGATTGTAGGGCTGGTACGATTGAGAAAAATAAGAAAATTATGAATTTCTCGTATACATGAGATACATGTATATCTAAAACAATATCATCGGAGAAATTCATAGTGCCCTGTTGACTTTACGTACATTTGAAAAAAATGTTACGTACATTTGTAAAAAAAAATATTTTTACAAATAAATCATATTCGTACAGTCAACAACACATAGTAGTTAAATCAAGGGCGTTGCTTGCCTGAGTATGTTTTATGATTAAAAAGTTATTACACTACAAAACAATATTGAATCATACCTACAACTGTAAATTTTTTGCTATGACTGTACACATTTTGAATTAATAAAATGTCGTTTGTCTTTCCATCAAGACTTAAGACTGTTTTTCTACTTCAAAATTGATTTATGTATCTTTTCCTTTTTGCCCGCCAGGCCGCTCTGCAAACAGTACAAACTCAGTTTAATAGGACAAGACAATGCTAGCTTTCCTTGACCTATTTACTTGATAATAAGAAGTTACGGCTTGTACTCCAGCCGACCCTAGCGTAGTTAGGAAGAGTCTAGGTCGCCTGTGGACTGTGTCAGTAACCGGAGGTGTTTGGTTGCTAATTTGTATACAATCAGCATTTAAGTCTCAGAAAAACATCTACAATAAAAGGAGAAAAGATTCGTATTTTTGTTTGTAATTAATAAACACAAAACCAAACGACCGATTTAAAAAATTATTTCACCAATAGAATGCTGTATTATCACTGAGTAAACATAGGCTATTATTTATAAAGATATCACGCGGGCGAAGCCGCTGGCGTAAGACAGTCTTTGGTATAACTCAATTTTTTGCTTCACACGCCATAAGCTCAAGGGGATTTCATCAACAGCCTATAGCTGCTGGGTCACACACCTCTCTGTGAGAACGCAGTGGGCCATTATCCACTACGTGGGCCCAGTGCGGGTTGGAGGATATCATAATTATGTCTTCGAATTTTTGGTTCTAAGCTTGCCGGTTTCCTCACGATGTTTTCCTTCACCGTTTTGAGAGCAGTGGTAAAGTACGTGCTTGCGATCGAACCCACGACCTACGACTCGTAACTCACGGCCGTTACCACTGGGCTACCACTGATTTTTCTCTGTTCACATAAGGTGCCGCTTTTCACTTACATTAGTTTTATTATCTTTTGTTTCTTAAACCCGGGTCTGGTTTATCTCCTGATAAAAAAATAGATATTAATAGTCAGTTATGTTTATTGCTAAGTGTGAGAAGTAGGTTCACATCGTCACTACTAGAGACTCCTGAATCATCATATTTCATCATCATAATTCTCCTGCCCATATCGCAGTGTTTTTGGAGTCGGTGCAACATTTATTTTTCTCCCATCAGCTGCTGCTTCCTCTCGTCATCTCGGTAGTTAACCGCTTTCTAGCCATATCATCTTTCACACAGTCCATCCATCGTTTTATAAAGACTCCAGAATATTTGATATTTTCACCACAGTGCCAACCCTAGAGCTATGGCACCAGTCGAGACCACTATTTGGGTGTCGCGTCTCAACGGTATCCGATACGAATTTATATTCGTCATTTACAGGGGTCTCGGATGAAAGGATCTGTTTTCAGTTTTATAGGGTTTTTTCAAAGCTGTGATACTTTTGCATTTGACTAAAAAGTACCTACGTATCTATAATAATTGATAGTTTGTAAGTTATATAAGTATATTCGTTATAGCTATGCAAAATTGATGAAGTTTCGTAAAATACATTTTATACTAAAACAATTTAATATAGCAGAAAGAAACTACTTTAAAATTAAGTTAAAAGTCGCTCCTACTAGTTGAAACACAAAATTATACACTTTTCACAAAGAGCGAGAGTATTTTCAGTGTTTATATTAACTTTTCATTCAATTTCAGAAGGTCAATAAAATTTATGTACTTAAGAAACGTTCTTCAGAAAGATCAGTCGGTCTATTCTGTAGGAATCTCAACGTGAAAACTTAGGTGAAGTGAGCTTGAAGTGAACTGTCACTGCCTTAGCATCAGTAGGTATCGATGACAATGACAGCTCACTCCACACTCACTTCACCTAAGTTTTCACGGTGAGATGGTTACAGAGTAGCAATGCAGGTACGCAGTACTCGCAACCGGCGTGAAGTACGTATTTGACCTGGGGGCCAAGTCTACTAATTTACCAACGTTGCAATGGTCTCTCTATTGTGAGTTTTTGACAGATTTTCCATACAAAATCTGTCAAAAACCTCACAATGGCGAGCCATTGCAACGTTAGGAAATTAGTAGACTTAGGCCCCAGATGATATTATGTAGGATAAACGTAAACGAGGCAAAAGAATAGACAACAAGTTCACTATGTCTTTTTCACAGGCATGTCGAACAACAAAACCGAAAACTGTTTTCTTTATAAAACTACACAATGTTATCGGCCCAAAGTGATTTACATTTTTATAGCCGGTTGTATATAGAGAAAAATATCGTGGGTAAATGATTAATATGCCTATATGTTTTTCTTAAGAAATATATTTTTATTTATTATCTTTATACATTACTAGCTGCGCCCCGCGGTTTCACCCGCGTAAGACTCGATCCCGTTGGAATATCGGGATAAAAAGCATCCTATTCCCTATTCCAGGTCATGGTCTACTCATGTGCCAATTTCATCTAAATCCGTTCAGTCGTTTCAGCGTGACAGCGTAACAAAAAAAAAACAAACTCACTTTCGCATGTATAATATTATTATAGTTAGTATTAGGATAACGGTACCTATGTAGTTTATGTTGTTACTTCGATATTTAATATTAACATTGGTGCCGATTCCCTTGTTCACAAACTAAACTAAATTTAAGTTCAGTGCATCTTTTTCTTTCTATTTCAATATGAAAAGGACAGCCGATAAATTTTAGTTTACTCCTGTCAAATTAATCAGCGCCTGACGTAAATTGATGTAATTTTAGTAGGCAAGTTTTTAATCGCGTCTAAACTTGTTTGGAGGAGTGACAGTTTGACAGGACTAAACTAAAATTTATCTTCTGTCCTTTTCTTAATGAAATAGAAAGAAAAAGATGCACTGAACTTAAATTTAGTTTAGTTTGTGAACAACAGAATCGGCACCATTATCTGTATTCCAACAACAAATAGCTACGTATTTCGTCTTTTACCACTTCTCACGGACTACGTAGTTGGCAGACACGAACAGTTGACTGTTCCTTTGGCTGTAAACATCTGAAACGGATAAAAAATACTTTTAGAGGAACAATATTATACTCTGTATGATCCGGGAATCGAATATAGAACCTAGTGCTCAGTCAGCATCCCCGCTAGCCACTACTAAACCAAAGTCATGTTTTGATAACTAAACATACAGGAACATTGTAAGTAATTCCAAATTCTTCATAATCACTTAGCACTTCCACAGCCTTTCGAAATTACAACATTACTCCAATACCGTGTCACTCAAACCTACCTTGTACTGGTATCATTAAACCGTTATCAGTGACAACCGGTCTAATATCCTACTGATAACACAGTAATTATAACCTCAGAATAAGGTTGATGGGCCTTTGAATTGAAATGACAGGTGAGGCAATGAAACGTTAGTTTTAATAGTATAGTAGGGTTGGGCGCCAATTATAATAATGTGAGTTTTAATAGTAATGGGTTATGTAGTGTGTAAGTAATAATAATTATGAACGCCTACGCTACGCTATTACTGTGCTCACTGCAATAGGAGATTGAAGTTTTTAGGTTTTATTTGCCATGACAGACCTCACTGATTTGCATCATTAAAAAAATGGAGTTTGGTCCTTAGAAACGGGACCGTGTTTTTCTGGCCCTTATATTTGTTGCCACTAATTACCCCATGATCATGGGTAAAACAGGTAGAGTAGGTTTGTAAAAATGTTGCGCGTTACATACTTTCCTTAAACAGATGCTTTAGATAACGTTAGGTTCTTTAATAATCATGACTAAGGGATGACAGATGCTGAGATATGGTTGCGTCCAACAAAAACATTCAAAACCATTGTTGCGCTACCATAGTAAATACATAGTTCTTTGTTTAGTTAAGTTGTAAACCAAAATAACTATTTATTTAAAACTTAAAACAAGTTACCTACACGGCACGTCAAAGTAAATTAGAATTGTTTTTTTAAATGGCAGTGAACAGCAAAAACTAATTTGTAGTTTGTCTCACAGAGTTCGGTATCTTGGGTAACTATAAAATGGAATATGCAAAGTTACCGCATCTTACGTCTACATAGTTTTCAGTATGTTAAGGCATTACGTGGAAACTGAATCTGAAACTTAAACATAGATTCGGAGTTAAAATAGAGCTGAGTTTTAGCAACTGACTTACGTACATTTTGGTGATGTCTGATGAAAGAATAATAAATTATTTTCGCGGATAAAAGGACCCAAAAAAATAAAATCTTATTCCTAAATTAGCAATATTTGTATAATAATATTTATTTGTATAATATATTTACATTTGTAATCACGTTCTCTAAAACGTATCTAACGATTTCGATTAAAGTTGCAATATACGGGTACGGTGGCGAAAAATCGATCTAGCTAGATCTCATATCTGGGATAATTCGCTTCCTCTATTTTCACCTGACATAGCATTGAGACAGACATAGGGTCCGCTTTCCTAGAGACGCAATCAAATAATAAGTATTAATATTCTTTCTGCCACTAATATCGTTCTGTGAAACGGGCACCACTAGCTAAACCCTTTTAAAAATATCAGTAGGTATCTTACTGTGAGGTAAAATAGAGTCCTTAACAACTAGTTTACAAGATATCAGATATCACACATAAATTGAAGTCAACAACAATAATAAAGTGAAAATTGTAAAGCTAAGGCGAGGACACACGACATACATAATTCAGCGAAAGATTCATTAACTACCATTACGTGTAAGCTCTGCTTTGTTTCAGTCGGCGCTAATATGGGGCTTAGGGCGGCTACACAACTACTACTGCTATGTTGTGGGGTTTTAGTCGCACGTTCAATGTAAAATAGGGGATCGTGTATGTTGTGGTAATATTTGAGCTTGTTTCCGCTTTCGGGGAGCAGAAACTTATGCATATTCTGTCAGTTCCTATTAGCTGGTTTATTTTGACTCTAGTTTATTTGTACACTTGCTGTGCCCCAGTTTCACCCGCGTAAGTCTCGATCCCGTAGGAATATCGGGATAAAAAGTATCCTATGTTCTATTCCAGGTCATGGTCAAATCCGTTCAGCCGTTTTAGCGTGAAAGTGTAACAAACTAACAATCTCATTTTCGCATTTATGATATTTAGGAACATTATTATTATGATTAGAAATGGGGTGCTCCAGGAATGGTAGATTGAGTTAACCAGTGTTGTTATCTTATTTCGTATTCTTAAGATTTCTTCCAAGCAACGAGGTAGCCATGCTTAACACACAAACTGGAGAGACAAAAATCGCAACAATACAGCCGCGATCTAACCAAAAGCGATTGTCGCATTATTCGCGCGATCAATCATGTCGCGTACATTACATAATTTTTCAGGTAAACAATCGCGTATTCGTGCGGCAGTGGCTTTGCGTTAGGACATGGGGTACTACGTGGAATCGAATAGTCGCCACTATATAAACCGCCATAATGACGCGAGGCAAGATCCCATGGGCCCTGTATTCTGTTTCGTTGTTCTAAACAATTTGCATTTCGCGCTCGTTCCACGAATTGAATCATAATAGTAATAAAGGAAAATCCCTCGTGGAAAGATGGATTCCAGCTGGATTTGTTTAATACTGAAATTACATTCCTATGTTCAGGTTTGCTTTGTAAATGCAGATTTTGACGTGTGTGGTTAGAACTGACTAAGAAATACTGTTTAAGGAAAATCTGTCGTTTCCAGAAAGCGAGTATTTGTCAAACACAACACTCTCGCGCGCTCTTAAAAAAATACACACACAAAAAATAAACCAAAAACGCTCGATGAATGTACCCAAAATGACCTAAATGCACTTAGATCGCACTAAAACTGCACCGAAGGCGCACTAAAACCGTACCTCAATCGCACTAAATATGCACCGAATGACCATGACGCCCTCAATATAGAGAAAGATGCGTTTACAGGTGTGCAAACTCTTACGCATTAGATGCAATCTAAACTACCGTCATCTTAGAAGCGTACAGCACCATAATCATTACTATCCAACAGTTTTTACACCCACACCTAATACACGCGCTATTACATTTCAATCCATGCTAGTCCTAACTAATATTTTAAATGCGAAAGTGAGTTTGTTTGTTTGTTACGTTTTCACGCTAAAACGGCTGAACGGCATGTGGGTAGACCATATATACATACATAGGATACATTTTATTCCGATATTCCCACGGGATCGAGATTAATGCGGGTGAAACCGCAGGGCGCAGCTAGTAATATTATAAATGCGAAAGTAACACTCGTCTCTCTGTGTGTCTGTTATCTTTTCACTCTTTAACGGCTGAACCGATTTCGATAATAGTTGTCACACAGATAGACCGTGACCTGGGTTGGATTATAGAGTACTTTCATCCCGGTACGTACATAATTTCCGACACACAGGCGGGTAAAGCAGCGTGCTATAGGTAGTCTACAATAAATCATCGCAGACTAGTTTTTGTAACAAGTTCATCAATAACTGGGGCAACGCAAGAGATGCGTGGACGCAAATAAAATTGTTATTGCAATATGACGTCATTCAGAGGTAGCCGTTGCCATGAAAGTAATATTATACAGAAGGTCTAATCATGCGTCCATGTGTCAGAGAAAAATATGACTAAAAAGACCATGAAAATTCACGACGTATTATATAGAATTTTCCGCTATAATTTACATTGTGAACCTGTTTGGGCCTCGCGAGGTATTTAATTACGTAAAATCGGCTGAGTTGCATGACATTTGTCAGCACAATCACTTTGTATGAGAAGAGAAGATTTGTGGACATTATTTGAGAGATTTCTCACAGTAAGCACATAATTTCAGCCGAAAGACGTCCACTGCTGGACATAGGTCTCCTCCAAGCACCGCCACTTCGACCGGTTCTGTGTTTCCCGCATCCATCAGATTCTTCCGGCTTTCACAAAGTCATCGGTCCAGCTTGTGGGAGGCCTTCCAGCGCTACGTCTTCCTGTACGCTGTCCCCACTCCAGAACCTTTCGGCCCCATCGGCCATCTGGTAAGCAGGTTACAGTTCGATTCAAACTTAATGGCGGCACGGAAGATGAGGTGAGTCCAGGCGAGTCGCTGTGGTGTAACAATTTCATGTGTCAGTGCGCAGCGAGTAGCTAACTTCCGACCATTAAGTTTGAATCGAACTGTACTTGTGATAAAAGTACCCTTGTTGTAAAAACTGGTCCTTTTGCATCTTATTTCTTAATGTTTCTTCGCACTGCGATGTTTTTCAATCAAGTGTTTAGTGTTGGGCTACTCATATCGATAATATTGAGGTACGTAAGTAAGACGTATTTTTAATAACTCAATAAGTGACGTTATTAATGTTATGTTTTTTTTTTTTATGAAACGGTAAAATGACTTAATCTAAAGAAAAATTATGGATTTATTTTCATTAGGATGAAAATATTATTGTTTTTAATCGTTACGGATAGTAAGAACCCTAAAAGTCTGACAACCAGTCGTACAAAGGGGTATCGCATTACCCAGTAAATTGGTTGTAGAGGTCAGATAGGCAGTCGCTCCATGTAAAATACTGGTATTGACAGCTGCTTTCCGTTAGACTGGAAGCCGACCTCAACAAAGTTGGGAAAAGGCTAGGCAGATGATGATAACCAAATTGTTTTAAATCTCTATTAACCCCTTCCCATTCGCATGTTAGATTACAGCCCACTGCCTCTAGAAGAGCAGATTGTGTCTCAGCAGTGGGAAAATTATAGACTGATAATGTTATGCCAATATCAAATAGGTTTTGAACCTTTTCAAAGAAGTGGTCGCCTGGAGAATTTCTTGCAAGGCATATTAAAAGACATGATCTTTTTCAATAGGTAAGTTAGGCCGTTCTCTAACCTTTAAAAGAAACAAAAACCATGTCTCCATTTCTCTACGCTCGCAACAAAGGTTAATTACTTAGTTAACTTAAACTTAGTTCTTTCTAGATTTAAATAAGTGTTATCTTGGTTTTTATTTCTGTTCTTTATATAATTTCAAGCTGTGTTGTGTAAACTACATTAAGATAAAGACCGCTTGGTGCTCGCCTTTACGAGGAAAAATAATGCAAAAGATAAAACAAACTACTCATTATCTAACGGAGTTAAGTAACGAACTACAACAGTTAACCACCCCTACACTGGTAACAGAAAGCACATTAAACTTAATTTATTTTTAAATCTTATATCACATAATTATGTAATTCACGATTGCTTCTTTGAGATTTGAGAGCAGACAAACAAATCCTACATAATTAAGTCGATTGGGTCATTCTGGTTCTGAGAGTACAAAATTAATCGACGAAGGGCCCAATTCGAAATTGTTATAGAGATTAACGGAGTTCAAACATTAGACGATACATTTATTTTTAACAGATTTCAAAAAAACTTTTTACAAAAAAAAACCGACTTCCAAAAAAACACTCAACACTGTTTTATTTGGAAGTCCGTTTATTTTTTGTAATTTTTTTTTTATTTTTCACTTTGTAGTTGTGGTGCTTACCTCACGCAAATTCGAATACCACGAGGTGATGTAAATAACAGTGAAGGAGTAAATGAAAACATCATCTAGATAAACTAAGTGGGAAAAATACGTAATATTGAAGCTAACTCAAAAACTACGCAAGCAAAATTAATAAAATTTATATGGGACTACCTCGAAAGCATGATCTACCATACAAAAAAAGAATCATTAAAATCGATTCATAATTGGCGGAGTAATCGCGTAACAAACATACAAAAAAAAAAAAACTTTCAGACGAATTGAGAACCTCCTCCTTTTTGAAAATAACCACGACGAATGCATAACCTTCCCCTTTTTAACCAAAAGGGGAAGGTTATGCATTCGTCGTGGTTATTTTTACATAATGCTCACGTTTGACTACTATATATTATCACTTAATTTTAGACAAGATTATGGTTGACAGTCATGCTGGCTTACCTGTTCACTCGGGCCTCGGAGATTTTCCGGTTATTTAGATAAATTTTAACTCACAGGAGATCTATCTAAGAAAATTCTTAATTTTTTTTGACTAAAACAACAAACAACTAAAACTATCTCTAAAACAACTAAAACCCACGTGTAAGAAAAACGTGTTTAGCTTACAGATTATTATTATCAGAGGCGTGATAAAAGAAAACATTTTCCTAATTATATTCGCCCAGTCGCCAGTCAGTCTCATAATTGCATTTTGCCGTAATACCTACCGAGTAATTAATTAAATTATTATACGCAGATGAAAGACGCTGATTAACTAACTAAGCAAGTTAAGCAAGCTGCATTAAATAGTGGATATACTTAGTTGAAATATTGGATTAAATCTTGGATCCTTTGGTATGAACACTTGTGATTTGTGATGCGTTAAGGAGTGTAATTAGTCTTGTCTTTTGGAATGTACGGAGTGGAAATTTTAGTAAGGGCTAAAAGGTACCTAAGTTGTTATACTAAGCTGCTAGAGAGCTTTTAGAGGAGACTTGTGAGAAAATTTTCGGCTATCTAAGGTTTAGTTCTGGCCTTGATCTTTGTCAGTATTTTGTTATGTGTAACTCTGTGTCTTTCCTCTCGCTTTCTTGCAAAATATGGGAAGAAAAGTTACGGAAATGTGTAACAGGAAGCCGGGGAAGCGCGCGCCATTTGATTTGACCAATGAATGTGCGCGTTGCTAAAGTTGGCCGTCAGAATGGTACCGACCCATTTTAAGAGAGATTGGTACCGTCAGCCAAGAGATGTCAGTTATTTTTTTCTTTAAGAATAAGGCGAAAACCTTGTTGACAACACGGATAACAACTAAATGAAATTAATTATCGATAAAACGATTTTCCATCGACTAATATCCCCTCACTACGCTCCGGGAGGTTATTACCGCCCGCATATCCGGTCAACGAACTCAATGTGTTGGCGCCATTTATCCAACATTCGTGCCAAATAAGTTCAGCCAACCTATAAGCAAAACGGCTTCAAGTTATCCTGATGAGCCTATTGGCCCAAATATTGGCAGTATAATGGATTCGATGTATTGCGAATCCACCCACATACTCAATTTACTTACATTGCGCGCACACTGAGAGAATATAAGCCAACTTAAGAAAATCCCCGAAGGTTCGGTGAACTGGCCTTGTCTTAGTAACATTATGTATCGTGGTGAGGAGCAGGGTAGGTCGACGTAATTCAACTGCATATTGATTAGAATAATATTGCAACTTGTTTTTGCTTATTACGGTAGTAAAGTTGCAACTTTGTTTTTGAACAGGTTTCTGATTATATACTGATATGTTTTCGTTTAGGTAATTTGTACGACATTCGGCGTTTTAAGTTTTATCTTTCATCACCAATCTCTTTCCAGGCATGGTCATTATGGCAAACCTTTAACCACTGTAACGCATAATTCGATCACTGGTGGTTTATCTTTTACGATCCCGAAAACTTAAGAGGAAATAGGGTCGGTCCCCTCTCTATACAAAACGCTCTCGCCTGTTTTCTCTCCAGTTTATGACCTTAGAGCATCGATTTTTTACAGTAAAATAAATATCAACTAGTTCTATGCCCCTATGTTTTCCGTTTTGATGATACATTATCTGTAGAAACACTAAAACCCTCAGAAAATGCTTAAAATTGCCTGTTTAGACCGCTGTCATCAGAGGCCTATTGTACAAATTGGACAACTATTCATGAAAAAAGAAAAAATAGGGGCACAGTAATTATCCTTCTTTTTCAATAATAAAATATCATAGGCGTAGATGGCGAGACAGGATTGACGCCTACACACATAACATCCCTAAAGGTTTAAAATCAAGATAAGTGTAAAAGGAAAAGTAGGATTTGTTTCACGTACGTCCCAAGTTTTCGTCCTAATTTTCGGAAAAAATAATCCATATTCGTCTCATGTTTAATATATTTCCTGTTTCGTCCCACAATTATTTTTTTACTTAAAGTATAGTCAATAAAATGTGTTATAAACCTTGTCATATATTGCATTCGAAGCAGTGCTGCAACAAGGGATCAGAATTAAAACCTTCACCAGAAACTTTCGTTTCCTACAATATTCCTACCTATACCAGTTTTCTCAACTGTCAATATCACGTGAATTCACGTGAACCTCACTACCACGCGGCACCCTGCTGCGATTCGACCCCTTGGTGAGACACGTTTCAGATCTATTCCAACTGTTGTGTAGCGTGCCCTTTCTATTTTACGTAGACAATTGTTATGTTTTCAGATTCTATTTATAGACTTAGATTATAATAGATTGGAGTATATTTTTGTTTCTGAAAAGGTCACGAGAGACAGAAGAAAATTGTTGGATGAATATCCTTTTCTTCACTGAAAGGACGAACATCGTGATCCGTAAAGCTATCACCGGACTCTTCACTCGACTGAAGGTTCACTCAAGTGAACCATTTCACATTCACCACGACAAAATTACCTAGCAATGAAGGTTCATCTGGTCATTGCATACAATTTTGGAGCGCGAGTGAAAGATGCCGAAAGCAACATCGTAGGATTAACGCATGGAAGAAATAATTGTTCACATAAGATTTATTTTGAGTTCAGACATTTCACTTCAGCAGGTGAAAATGCCGAATGAAAGACAAAAATTAACAAAAAGTAATAACACTTTGAACGCGAGTCCGAAATAGCAATTAGCAATAGCAAAAATTATCAACGAAAAAACATAAAGCTCGTCAAATTCGAGTATCGGTATAAAAAACGAAACATTTCAAACGTCGAGCAATAAAAAAAAAGATAGAAAAAGAAACCTCTTTAGAGACAAGGGAATGAGTTTTTAATACCCATCCCGCTCTGTGGACATAACTAGATTATACGCGTGAGCTTGATCTGAAAGCTTTTAAAAATGTTTTCAACGATTTAAAGCGTTTTCATAGAAATTAAATAGGTATGAATAATAATGACTTAAATACTCCCGTATTCCCTGAAGGGATAGGCAGAGTTTTGGTCCATTCTTCTCCATACGAAACTACCTTTTGGAAGGGGCAACTAGAATCAATGTAATTTTTTATTGTAAATTTTAACGATCAAAAGTGCCTTTTATATCCTAATCCTAACTAATTTTATAAATGCGAAAGTGAGTTTGTTTGTTTGTTTTAACGCTTTCATGGCAAAACGGCCAAACAGATTTGGATGAAATTTGGTATGGGGATACTTTGAACCCTGGAGAAGGACATAGGTTACTTTTTATCGAAATACCACGCGGGGGTAGCCGCGGGAGGAAGCTATTTTGAAATAAATGATTTTACACCCACATTTGCCAATTATAAGTTTCCAAGTATTAGGGCGAGTTTATTGCCTTAATAAACCATAAATTTTATTGCGAACTCTTCACGAAAATCATAATTACACAAACCATTACCATATTTGTAATTACGAAAGTAATTACGGCTAAGGTGGTATTCAATTAATGCAAGCTTCTGTACATAACTTTACCAGGTTCATCAGCTTACAATATATTTTATACCATCGTGACAGATATTTTACAAAACCACATGCATATGTATGGCATATAGCTGAAACTTGGCAGAACGTAGGTTGTATCAGTGCCATGTAATATGCAATGCTAATCCTTCTTTCGAAACGCAATAAATACAGTGTTTAAAGGTATCTAGGGCTTAGTGCGGCGCCAATTTTGATAGACACTAATTATAAGCACTGAATCGATTGCGTACCCAAGTAGTCTGCTACAAACATAATCTAGCGAAATGGGGTATTATCGATTCATCCAATACCCAGTGAGAGTGCGGTGCTAACTATGTGGATCAAATTCGCAAAACACATATTCGTTAGTATGAAACTGACAGCTGTCAAGAAAGCATTTTCTCGACGGCTGGACTCTAGTTGAAAGATCTAGTTTTCTACCAAAGTTTATACTAGACTAAAACAAAATATTTTAGCTATTTTGTTACCTAAATTTCCCTGTTCAAAGTTCAGCACACGTTCCGCCCGGTTCACGATAACATCGTAATGCGGGCGCCGAAAACGTTTCTATACAGAATAGATGTCCACTTAACATAACAAACACCTCAATTTTTGATCGATACTGAAGTATTTGGGAACGTGAGGATTATTCCGTGATCGAGACTGATGTTCTTGTATGTGGCGTGAATCGATTACTGGCTAGCTTTTACGAATGCCAATACCTTTACCAACTTTTCTGATTGGCAAATCTTTTGTCCTTTGATTTACCAACATGAGAGCAGAAGGTCTTTGGGTAAAACAAATGAAGAACGGTATACCGTTATGCTTTGGACTCAGTTTAATATGAACCGCCATACGCACATCATACGTACCTGCAATCTATGTTTAATAAATAAATGTTTACTTTACTTTACGCTATCTGTGCTAAGTGGCAATAGGAATCAACTAGCTTTTGGGGTAATGATTTTGGCCACTGGCTGTGTATCCTTTTATCATAATTTATAGCTAATTGTATAAATGCCACTAACGATATCTGGCATTGTTATAGACAATTTAATAATTATTGGCAACTGAATACTCACCGACACAAACTTATACCAATATATAAATGCCACGAGTTTAACATTTCAATTTCAGCTCAATTACTTCCATATACGCCTCATTATTTTACACGAACCGTACAATATACTTTTTCAAGCACAACCCAGTAATTATATACTCCAGGTGTAATTAATTGTTCAATATAAATTGGGAACAAACAGTGAACAGTATTGTCACAGAATAGTACCTATATACAGAAGGTCAGGTCTATACAACGAATGAAAACGCACACACTCATAGACACGCAACTCGTACACAGACATGCTTCACGTACAGCGGGTGCATTTTGACTAACATTCGTTTGAGATATTGTCTGTTGTAAAAGTAGTTGCTGAGGAAAATGTAAAAAAAGCGATCACAAAACTTCTACCTGGATGCTTATTTTTTGTGCCACTCATAAACTGAGTGCATTGATTTGATTATTCAAACCCGAAATTCTAATTGTAAACCACCTGAAAGATGTTTTTCATAATGACAATTGAACCACAATTTTCGTCAATGATTTTTCGATTCTGATTTAATAATGTTATTCAAACAATAAGTTGGAAAAATTAGTGCGATAAAAAGTCAAAACAGAGTTTTTATACACTTTCTGCTATTGGAACATGTAATCGTTTGAGATATCCATACAGGCGCTTCTATGCGTGGCTTGCTAGTCGCGTGTGCCTGTTGTCGTTCGTTTTATGAAGCTGATCTTCTGTACCCATCTATTTCGTTGTTACGTAAATTGTGCGTGCTTCATAGACCGCGGTGTTACTATCGGCGATTATCGTCCGTTTTGTTACTGTATTGGTAACGGTTCAATATCCTAGGATTATTTTGTGTTCAATTTCGCTATTTATGGAGGTGTTTATTTAGATATTTTAAGGGCAAGACCCTGAATAATCAAAGCACATAATGAGGATTACTTACAAAACCTGTCCGTACCTATTCCTGAAACATTGTGACAATTTTCTGTGTTTATGACATTTTTATGAAACCAAATGCTTGTTTTAGTGTGGTACTATTCACATCATTCGATTTTTTTAAAAATTATTTTTATTACTTAGTTATCACTTAATATTATTATCAAAATCGATTTTCCTCTATAAAAGTGTATAACATTATTTATTTGTCATTTTCAACTATCCATAAAATAATAATGAATGATGCAAGATGGACACTATGACACTTATAGTGTCCAACATATTGCATCATTCATTGACATTACTTTCGTATTTCTTAGAATTATTATTGTTCCTCTATATCTTTGTTTTGTTTGAAATACATATTGATGTTATTATTAATTTGTTGCAGGTAATAATCACTATATTGCGACGCCGTACCCGCATGACATTTTGGAAATGTCAAAAGCGCATAAAATGAGGTAAATTGAATCTAATTATAGTGTTTTACTATTCTTCTTATACTTACGGAAATAGTGATGAGCAATGTTCTGTCATAGAGTCTTTGACATTGACTTCTAAAAAAAGTTTCTAAAATGCAGTTTTTCTTGTACCTTTTATAATTTAAACCGAATTTTCAAAATTAAAATCTTAACCCTCCTTTGGCTTGGCCACAGTCCGGTAATTCAAGTTTTAAGCTTATTGGCCTTACATTCGCCATTTCATATTTGTTGGTAATTTTTTGTGATGGTCTTCTTTTATGCTAACTATTATGTTCAAAAACATGTTGTATTAAAAGTATAACAATCGTATTCAAATCAAATCAAAAAAATTATGATACAATCGTATCGTTTATCTTTACAGAAATGAAAGTGATAAAAAAAAAAAAATGTGATGACATTTTCATTTTGGCCGCGCCCTGAGTGATATCACTCACTGAAGTGATGTTGAGAGCAGCGTGTCGATTCTGTAAAAATCTCAACGTGAAAACTTTGGTGAAGTGAAGTGAACTGACTTAGGTGAGCTGTTAAACCGACGCTAGACATAGCAACAACATTTGAACACTTATTTAAACACTTGTTTGAACATATGTGAGGCACGGGTGTTTGGGTATTTGATCAAAGTTTTACCGTACCTCACAAGACGTGTTCAAACAAGTGTTCATGTATGTGACTGTGTCTGGCGCCGGCTTTAATCTCTAGCATCAAATGGATTGACAGCTCACTTCACCTAAGTTTTCACGGTGATATTTTTACAGAATGGCACTGCTCTTTGTAACTCTGGCAAGATGCAGTTTCTGAATAATAATTATGAATAAGTAGTCCTACAAGCATTTAACTAATTATGAGTTCTATAAATAACGAATGTTTCCTAGCTCAGCATCACAACTTATTAGCCCATAAGTTGTGGCTAAAGGTTACTTACACAGTAATAACATGCTGTGTTTAGTTGGTTTATAATTAGTGGAAGACCATTAGCTGGAAGCTATGTTTGTCGTAAAAATATTAATAAGCATTGGTTGTGGCTTCCAGTAACGAGTTCTTAGTTTCTACAGATATGGTAACCCTCTCTTTCCGTAAGGTTTGTGTAAAGTGACACGCATAATAAAGTGAAGCTTAAAAAGTTTATAAATCGTGCCATCAGTGATTTATTCGTCGATTTTATTAGTCTTCCTCTTCATAATTCTCCCAACAGTAGAGTATTATCAATTAATTCTTGCCCGGACACAAATCTTGGGCAACAAATGTTACAGCAATACATTTACATAGAAACAAACTCTCCAGGTGAATATCCCGAGAAAAGCCATCTGTCTAAATGATCGTTGTCATTAATACCCTAGTTTAAGGTCCCCTGGAGGCAATAAACATGTACGAATGGTCGTAATCTCAGCGAATGTCCTATTACAGCGCTGTCACATACGAGGTCCGAGCTCTGACGTCCAGCGGACCTCGTCCAGCGAACTCACAGAGAAGAAAAATGTAGAAGGTCCATTTCTGTATTCACTGCGTGTTCATCATCATCAACAACCATTTCTCAGCTATGTTGGGGTCAGCTTCCAGTCTAAACGGATGCAGCTGAATACCAGTGTTTTACTTGGGGTAACTGCCTTTCTGACCTCAACAATCCAGATGTACTGGATACCTCGATAACCCTTGGATAGACTGGTTGTCAGGCTTTCAGGCTACTGACTACCCGTAACGACTGTTAAAGATCTACCGATGACATTGTGGTGTTCATTCCGGTGAGCAAATGCATAGATTGATGACCGCATTTTATTTCCAAGTCATACCGACTGGATGACTGAATGTTTCTTTGCTATAGCCCATGCCGTGGTGCAGAGATTAGTCAGTCAACAAGTTGCTGACAGGGGTTCAAACCTTGGCCGTATTGTCACTGTCATAAGTTTGAAAGTGGTTAAGTAAATTTTATTTCCCGCACGATAATATTGGTGCCATTTTACCGACATTTTCTGTTTCGAGGAATATGTTGAGACATATATTTTTGTTTGAAGTGCGCCTTTTGTATTGTATTATAATCTCAGCGTTCACAACACGTCACGTCCTGATTTCCCCCCGGCTCTGAATTGTGAATCCAATGTCGTAATGTTTCTAACTTGTTCCAACGTGTTGATTATTCGTTTAGTTGTTATTCTATTGTTTTTTGTCTTTGTTATTTTGAAGATTACTACTTATTTGTGTTCGTTATTATTGGTAAGTGCCTGTTTTAGTTTCCCATAGTCAAGTTTCATTAGGGCTAAGTTTTTGCTCCCATAATGACACTAGCGAGTTATTCAACGAACTAGTAAATACAGTGAAAGCAACATGCCAATGATCCAACAAAAATAAATCGTTCAGCGAAAAATTACCTACTGGCAATGCATATCAGGCACTTAGCACTACTTATCTGTCTATTTATAACTAAGCACTAGGTACCTAATTTTAAATAGGTATTTGTATTTCGGTAATAAAGTCTTCGACAAAAATTCCGTCTCTATTTCACAGCCAACCTCTCATTTTACGTAAACCACCAACTATGAAACACAAACCCAGCGGACCCAATAATTAAATTTAACAAATCATTCATTGTTCCGCTCCAACACTTGACTTTAGGAAGACTTACAACACGGCCATTTTATAATCGCTGTTGTGAGATGTTCTGGAATCCGAAGGTCGGGTTTTAGCAACAGACGAGACGCTCTCTTAAAATCGCAGGCAAGGCCGGATGTAAATGCCTAGCTTTGCAGCCTCGTCGATTGTACTGAACGATCGCCTTTCTTTAGCAAGATCGCGTACAGTCGGACTAGGTATTTGTTATACAGTCAGCTAACTTGCAGCTATTTTTAACTCTCAACGGAAAAAGAGGGGTATCATAAGTTTAACGTGCGTATCTGTGTGTCTGTCTGCGCCATCGTAGCTGCTAAACGGCTTAACCGATATTGATTTTTTTGGTTTTGTTTGAAAGGTGACTTGATCTTGATCTAGCTATAAAAAAAAAAAAACTTTTATAAGATGCTTTGTTTTGGTCGGGGGTGTTTGTATTTTAAATTTAATTAGCTTATTAAACAAAGTTGTGTCGTTTTACATCAAGTATGCTACACATCTGCCTAGCTCTTTCCCAACTATGTTGGGGTCGGCTTTCAGTCTAACCAGATGCAGCTGAATACCATTTTTACATGGAGCGACTGCTTATCTAACCTCCACAACCCAGTGACTGGTTAATACAATATCCCTTGGTATTAAGACTGGTAGTCAGACTTTTGAGCTTCTGACGACCTGTAACAAGTTGCAAAGATCCACGAATGACAGCTTGGACCAACAACTTAACGTGCTTTCCGAAGCACGGAGGGCGTATGGCATAAACTTTAAAAGTTATTACCCACACAATTTATGCAGTGTTGTGAAAAGATGAATATTTTTGCCTGTATAGCAAATACTTGTTATAATGCGAAGATAATTTATCATCCCGTAGATTATCTATTGAGTTCCTCATTCGGTATTAATTTGAAATTCATTAGATTATCGTTAAACTTTATCGTTGCATTGTAAAATAGAAATGTTAGTTGGATATAAATTGTGGAAATGCCAACTTCACAGCGAGTGGTCGAAGCCTTCGTTAGCGGAACTGTCATGAGAGGTGACTTAGGGCTAAGTCAGCTAAATGGTCAGCACCTACTTGTGCTGATAGCATCATAATGGCAATCGCTATTTCTCTCGGTGCAATGAAGTAAATACCTATGTGAAAGTTATTTCGCTTAGTTAATCAATATACCATCTTGCTTCATTCTTACTTATTTATCTGTTTGGTACGTTGGCCTTTAAAACTATCTAATAAACTATGTAAAGAGTAAACGACGGACAGAGAGAAAATTATCAACAAAAAAAATAAACATAAACATTAGGAGCTAACCTCTTTTTTTTTTTTGGGGTTGGGATTGGGAAATCATCAAATGACTTCTCCCGTTCTGGGCGGAGCGGAAGGGTCCGCTCCGCCCAGAACGGGAGTCAGACTTTTACTGACTAAAACCCACCCGTGTTCCTTCAGTTGCCTGTTACCAAGGTCCCGGTATCCCTTTCGGACTTTCCCGCAACCCTGGCAGGCATCAGTCCTAACGGACCCCGTCAATTTAAGAGCAACACTGAAATTATAATGAAAAAAAAATACAGCTTCTCTCTACAAAGTGCAACGCAGTGAACAGATTTATTTAGCATTTTGATCAAGGCGATTTTTGATGACGAAGACGTCATGATTTATAATTGGTTGAAAATCATGTCTTTCGTATCGTATCGCTTAGCACATCACCCACTACCCAACTAACCTAAACACAGTGGGTGCGCATTTTTCCACAATTTGTAATGGTTTTCTTGTTTCCTAAACTGAAAATTCGTCACAGCGAGACGTTTTGGCGTACGATAATGACAATGACGGACCACAATGTAATGACAATGAATGTGCTGACAATGAGTTAGTTGGAACTAGTGACTTCGAAAGCAGTGGATTGCGAAAGGAGGTTTGGAGATGTAATATTTCATGTCATTGTGGTAAAGAGGTGTTGGTGTCTCAGACCAAATAAAAAACCAAGACAGAGCGCTGTCAACAGTGACGTGAGGCCGGTTTCGTAAACATGTGTGCACTTAGTTTGGTGTAGTTTGATTGTGAATGGGAATAAAATGTGTGCGTGTGAGCGTGTATGCATAGAGCGGTGGTGTAGTTTTGGCATGCTTTACTGTTTTGTTCGCAGCGGTCTGTCTTGGTTTTTTATCTGGTCTAGGGTTGGTGTACGATAAAGATTAAAAGCTGAAGGTGTCACCTCGCCAAGTAAACGTGATTTGCAGGGCGATAAACCTTCATTCATACTAATAATTGTAAATGCGTAAGTAATTCTGTCTGTTACTTTTTCACGCCATAAACCTCCAACCGTGAGTAACGAGACACAATAGAATTTTAATTGGTATCGCCTTCTAAAGGCCAAACAACAGTTGAGCGGATAGCCCTTGGTAAGACTCGTTGTCAGACTTTCGGGCTTTTGACGACCCGTAACGACTGTCAAAGATCCACAAATGACAGCCGGGACCAACGGCTTAACGTGCTTTTTGTCTCGATATGTAAAGATGGTCACCCATCCACGGACCAACCCCGGCAAGCGTAGCTAAACTGATGGGTCGACCCGTGCGGCTGTTATTACTTAGCCACGAGCTCCTCCTGTAAACTAAAATTATGAAATACAAAATACAGTCGAAGAAGTGGCTGGTCAATAAAATCCATGATTGAACCGAAACCTGATATACCTACCTATCATCATCATCATCATCTCAGCCGAAAGACGTCCGCTGGACATAGGCCTCCTCCCCAAGCATCGCCACCTCGACCAGTTCTGTGCTTCCTTTCCTGCGCCTTCACAAGGTCATCGGTCCACCTTGTGAGAGGTCTTCCAACGCTACGTCTTCCGGTACGCAGTCGCCACTCCAGAACCTTTCGGACCATCAGTCATCTGTTCTGCGAGCAATGTGCCCTGCCCATTGCCACTTGAAGTTTGGCAATTCTTCGGGCTGTGTCGGTTACCTTGGTTCTGCTGCGGTTCTCTTCATTTCTGATTCGATCACGTATGGAAACTCCAATCATAGCCCTTTCCATTGGTGACTTTTAACCTTCTAATAAGGCCCATATACCAATTCATATTTATAGCCTTCCAATCATGAAGAAATAGTAAAGTTTAATAAATACTAACATGCAATACCGATAGGCTAGCCGTCACTCTGACATGATGTAGCGGCGCAACATGCCACATTACTATTTGCCACGGTGCGCTGACTGACCCTAGTTTAAATGTCTTTACGTACCCAGGGTATTAGAGGTGAACCTATGTATAGGAGATTTGTATGTCTGATTGAGATGGTATGGCTGTAAAACAATTGTATCTTTGTTGAACTTTTCATTGGTGATGTCATTCTTTACTGCAAGAGAGGCAAATGATTGGTAAAAGTTGGTTTATAGACATAGAGCTATATCTAGATTTAAGAGTCACCCGGCCGGTTGTTTGATACATAATGGAGTTACAGATGCGTGTGAGTCAATAGAAGTTCGCTGGTAATCATTACCATTTTGCTGTGTACAGTCACGAGCAAAAATATGTATACACTTAGCAAAATTCAATAACCATTTTTTCGTGGAATAACAATTGCAACTTTGAGATGAGACCTATTTCATAATAATAAGCTCGTTACAACATAAAATTACAATCAATACAGTAGGTGAAAATTACTTTTAATAGTTGCTAAGTGTATACATATTGGTGCTCGTGACTCGTGATATGATACCCGAAGTGGTCATACGATTTTTTTATTAGGTACGAATTCAGTGTTAACTTAGAAGGGAAAGATTAACTATGAACTGATGACTAAACTGTTTGAGCTGCTTCTGTAATTCGTTATCGAAGAATTATTTCGACATCTAGGCATTTATTGAACCTGAGGGCCTAGACAAGTGACGATCGCTTCCAAAGCGTTTCGTATTTCTACAACGATTTTCAACAGGATTGACGTATGCTTTTCGATAGCTTATGTCAATCCTGTGCATTTTTGCCTTTTCCATCATCGTTAGCGCTGATAGAATGTCACTTTGTCTAGGGTCTCTTAATACAAAAATTCCTTGCAGCCGTAAGTCTTCAACGCCGATCTCTTTACATAATTTACATAAACTTCATCTATAAATCTTGATAGACCTTTTCAACAATGCTATTCCTTTTATCACCTCGATCTGGTTGCGTCTAACTAAAATATTATACCTACTACAGAATTACCAATCACAATCCATTGTGAAGCCTTAAATATCAGGAGGTATGCAAAAATTGGTAGTTTCGCAACTGAGCCAGGTCGGTATGTGCAGGAACAGCAAAGGATTTTGTGCAGAAGTAGCAATACGATTGTACTTTTCATGTGTCCCTGGAATTGTATTATAAGTAAAAAGAGTTTGATAGATTACTTATGCTACATTCGATCTTCAAAATCGGTACTTACACTAACTTACACATAACATAAACATTATGACTGTAATACCCGTAGGGTAAGGCAGATGTATTCATAAAGTACACCCACATTTCGCCAGTTATTTTTGTCCCATGTAATAAGGGGTGAGCCTATTGCGATGAACCGGGCACAAATCCGGGTTGCTACTGAGAAATTCAATAACACCTTGCCCAACCTATGAATCGAACCCAGGACCTCATGCTCAGCAGTAGCGTTTGTTACCACTAGACCAACGGGGCAGTCACCCTAAAGCCGGCGCCAGACACTGTCACATATTTGAACACTTATTTGTACACTTGTTTGAACACTTGTGAGGTACTTACGGTAATCATCGGACAATCGGAATCTACGGACATCAAACTTTGATGAAATACCCAAACACCCGTGCCTCACATGTGTTCAAAGAAGTGTTCAAATGTGTGTTGCTGTGTCTGGCGCCAGTATAAGATAAATAACGTAAAATTTTATAATGGCGCCGGTGCGGGCGGCTTGGCACTTAGTTCAGGTTTTCTAACTAGCCAAGTTTTAACGTGTCATTTGCAGAGCACGTATAACCTAGCTACCTTTTTACTTATAATAATTATCATTGTGTCTCTGTATAACAGTCAGATAATCGGCAAGAGCGTCTATTAGCTGATGTGATGATAGTAACAATGTATAATAGATGTTGATAAATTAGTTACGGGGTTGTGAAAAAATACGCCAGACGGGGTGAAAACAATTGAATGTGACTCATTCATTAACTACGGAGTTGTCTAGGGAGGTGTAAACCAGATGGGGTCTAACGGCCAGTTTGTTCATCAAAAGTAACAGCCAAAGTAACCGTCAACTGTTCTTCACTTACGGCCGCGTTATCACACTGACGATTTACCAGCGTGTTTCCATTGAAGTGATTTGTGAACGTGCTCTCCGCGGGTACGAAGCGAGCTAGCCGCGACTACCCGACGTGATATCCGCGTTTTCACAATATTGTACAATCGCTTGTCTCGCTCTGTCTTGTACACTCACGTTACGCAAACGCGGCGAACTCGTTGCGCACATGTGGCGTGCTCGCTAAGCACTCGCAGCGAGCGCGTTGATCAATCGCCTCGCTGATAAGTCGCTCGCAAATCGCCAGTGTTATAAGGCCCTAAACCAGCATTGTGTGTCATTATCATTATCAATTCAGCCGATAAACAGCCCCAAAGCATAGGAACAACGACTGGTCATATGCTTTCCATATCCAAAGTTGTTTCTCATGGATATGGAATGGATTGTGTCCATGGAATTTCTTTCCCAAGGTTCTGCGAAGGAGGGCCCATTCTAAAGCGTAGTAGGTCTACGCTTTAGAATGGGCAAGCTTCATTTTTCTGAATGACCGACTCCTTTGCCAATTCAAAACTGTGTAAATGTTTTAATTTAAGGAAATGCATTGAATTTGAGTTGAGTTTTGAGTGACTATGATAAATAAAAATAAAATATTTTGCTATATTTTAGCTTTGCTTTCTATTGTTGGAGACTCAAAACATTATCCTTCTGCATCTTGTTTGCGATACTAGCGCCATTGTGGTTGCAGTGGTGATTTATTGACATTTCGGCTCAGTCGGCGAGATAGCGTAATTACGGGCACGATTGAATACGAGTGGTCTATCGGGTGGGTCGTCGTAGAACACAAAATATCAGTGCATTCAGTGCACTGCAAGGTTTTAGGCTGTGAAGATGTAGGTACCTAGGCATTGTTTATTAAATATGATTTATTAATAACTAGCTGATGCCTGTGGCTTCGCCCGCTTGACAAATTATATACTTAAATCTTCCTCGAGAACCACTCTATCCATTGGTGAAAACAGCATGGAAATCGGTGCAGTAGTTTTTGAGTTTATCGCGAATAGACAGACAGACTGACGCGACGGAGGACTTGTTTTATAATGTGTAAGGATGATGAATATTTAATCATTAAATAGTCATAACTTTTTTCTGTAATTGCATAACATCAATTGAATTAAATAAAATTAGGAATAGATTACAGATGTTTCTCCTAAAAAGAAAGACACCGAACCGATTCATATTATTCTAAATTCTCTGTAATTAGGTTTATCTGAACGCAAAACGCTCGACTGCCTATTTCAATATGCGTTCTTAATGTGCTACTTAAAACCTCTTGATATCTAGGCATCGTAAAAGTTAACTACTCGTTAAACACAACTAGGTTATAGCAATGGTCGAAAGTATTTTATTGTGATGATGTTCTATTTCGTCACTTCATATTCTGGCTTCGAGCTGATTGTTAACTCAAGCCTTGTTACCGTTTATTGCTTTCTCAAGGCTGTTAATGTCTAGCTAATTGGGCTACGTTTAGACCGTCTATTATTTAAAAATAATGTGAACAAGTAAGTCTGTAAAGATGTTAATTGTGTATTAATATAAAATATTCCTTAAGAACAATTTTTACTATGGGGAATAATAAATCAGCTGTTCCGTATATTTACATAATCAGCCTATAATGTTCCCACTGCTGGGACACAGGCCTCCTCTCTGTGAGAGGGAGCGGGCCGTAATCCACCACGCGGGCCCAGTGCGGGTTGGTAGATGTCACATGTCTTCGAATTTTTGGTTGTAGGACATGTCGGTTTCCTCACGATGTTTTCCTTCACCGTTTTGAGAGCAGTGGCGATGAAATAATTTACACAAAGTAAAGCGCCTGTCAGGGTTCGAACCTACAACCTACAACTCGTAAGTCGTGGCCGTTACCACTGGGCCACCACAGTACATTCTTCCGTACATTTGTGTTCACATAATATCGAAAAATGTATGGAACAGTTTTTGCAATATTTTTGTTGGTCTCATGGTAAAAATTGTTCATCGTTATTAGTACAATGACCCCTTTTTGGGTTAAGGATTATAAACAAAAACTACTTCATTTTGTAGGTTCCTACTACTCTCTTTTATCTTATTACCTACTTATTCAAATTATAACACCAGATTAAATCATCAAGGAAAACTGAGGTTATCAATTAGCAATCTCTAACATAATAATTATCAACATTTCTGCGAAAATATTAAAGGAAAAATACAATTTTCCTTAAAAGTTATAAAATCTAACAAGATGATAATTTAACGGAGATGAATCAACACTATGAATTTAAACAGACCTATTCGAAGCCTAGATAGTTAGTCATGAGTTTAAAGTAAAATTATGATGAAATAAATACTACAAGTAAAACGTGTGATCTCCTCGGCGAGGCGGGTGTTGTGACAAAAATAAAATTAAAAGTTATAGTTAGTTTTTGTTTTGGTTATTGTGTCCTTTATTTCATTTTTATACATATAAATTACATTTTTAAATATTTGTTAAAAATAAAAATAAAAAACTTAAAAAAAATGTGTATTATTAAAGTAAACGAAAATTTCCATAAAATAATTACTTCTAAAGCTTTCGTTTCTGAAAGCGGTGAACGTTTACACAATAACGGCTGTTCACTCCAAATACAGAGCGTTTTTTATTATTTGATACCTTTATGTCAAAGACTGGTGAAATCATTTCATTACGGTCGTTACTTGTAATATGATGGAACCGCTTTCCTAGAAAACAAAGACTAAGAAGAACAAAGATTTAGAAGTAATTATTTGATGGCAATCTTAATTTACTTCTGTAACAATTACAGCGGCTTGAAGATCCTAAGTTATAAGTTATAACGAATATCATTTGGTTAAATAATATGTGTAGATTTTCCTCACTAACCAATTCTGGGTATTTACTGAGATTCGATTAAATACAATACTTGCCAATATTAGGCATGCAGCAGTGAAGAAATCCTAATATCGTCAGGTCAAAATTACAATGCAATTGAGGTGATTGCCCATTGATTGCCGTTTATGGCAAGAGACAGGATACTATTGCTTTAAGATCACATCACGACTCAACTGTTATTGCTTTTCCGAATTAACATATATTAAAGCAATGGTTTTTCAAAGAACCTTTGGCTTTCGTGGCATCAGAAATGATCATAGCTTTTTAATAAAAATAACACTTGAATGCCTTTTTAAATAGTCGCAACGATACCTATTTTATTTACAAGAAAATAAAATATTTTAATAACACAGTATCCAGACATCTAGTTCAGCCATGTAATGAGAAATCACAAATCAATTAGTTGTCATTTATTTTCTCATTAAGTATCTGCTTACCGGATTCATGGTAATAGTTTAATTGTGATTTGCTCAAAAACAAACATGGATTTAAGTGCCTCACCAGAATGTAAAAAGCTCCTATCAAAATGCCAAATAAATTCCCACAATTTCAGAATTTTCCAGAATTTCACAACATCCCAATCACCCAACCCAATCCTCGTTTTCCTAAGTACGACTCACTTACGTCATATAAATCTCCTTTAATCGCTGCTATAGTAATAAGTTGCGACTGCGCATAATAAGACGAGTCTCGCTGTATCGAGTCTGCCGCTGTACATCGCGTGATCGGAATAGAGCGGTAGGGTTGCTGCCTTAAGCTATGCGAGAATTTAGATGTCAGACTATGAGGCTAGACAGGCGACAATTTCCTTATTTACTGGAGGATGTAATTCTTGCATAATGGAAAATATTAAGGATATCTGATGTTAATATCTTGTGGAGTCCATAATAACAAATCTACCTCTGAAGTCGTGCTTGTTATAAGACCACCTACAAGATTTATTCTTCGATGAGGATGTGTTAGAGCCATGGCACACGATGCTGTGCGGCGGCGGCAGCGGTGTCGATGCGGCGTCCTACATATAAAAATGTATGGTATGGCACACGGCGCCGTTCGGTGCGCTCCGGCGCTGCACCGATGATGACCTGCGGTGCGGCGCCGCACCGCATCGTGTAGCATGGCTCTAACAGCCTAAATATTTACAGACTACACACTGTTAAGAGTCCGTGAGGATTTTATGTGCAGTAAATACTTCCAGATTTCTATAATAACGACAATAAAATGATGGCGGCCAGTATGTCAGCTTTAAACTGCATAAAAGCTTTTTCTTTGAATCTTGACTTTTTTATGGTACCTATAGGCGTTTATGCTTTACATGGTAATACAAGATCGCCCCATTTTTAGGAGTCCGGGACTGTATTTTGAATGATACACGTTTTTGCCAGAAAAAGCGAATAGTTTATGGCGCAGCCCTGAACGTTCGCGGCTCTTTGTTTAATGTTTACGGCTTTAAGGAAACGCCTGCGCGGAATATTTTTAGATGAACTGAGATTATGAAAGCGGTCTTCTCTGATGAAATTGTATTAGTTTAGTCAACTTTTAGACACTAAAGGAGATCATGGTATGATCATAAATGCATGCATACATTTATAAATAATATTGTAAATTTACTATCTGAAGTTTTGTAGGTAAATGATGTGATCTTTGTCTTGTGGGATAGTGATGGCTTCTTAGTAAGAGTTAAGAGTAAGTTCATTAACTAAATATGGGCCTAGCATTGAACCCTGGGGAACACCCACTTTAGAATCCAAGTAGTGGTTTTCACAGGATTTTAAGCATGGATTACTTCATAATACTATTTATGTTGCTGCTATCCACTGACACCTAGTGCCAATATCCATAAACAGATAGTTTTACGTCTATAGGATCAAAGGGTCGTCTGCGCTAATCTATGAAATGCTAAATGTGAGTCGATAAGGTAGCTTTGTAGATACACAGCCAAACATTTTAACAACTTCCAATGTAACCTTATAATACCTTACAACTCACATATCTTGACACTAATTCTTATTGGTATCCAATAAATACCTGGATACAGTACCTAGAAACCAATTACATAGGACTAAATGACCAGACGACTCATCTCTACAAATATTCGATGTCCTAACCAGTCGCGGGTCAAAATGTTTATTCCAACTATGTTTAGAAAGTTGCTCAGAATTGATTTGAATATTACCTATATGGTCTTTATGAGGTTTTAGATTATTTGAACATGCCACGAATGAAGTGTTTGTGTACAAACGTTTCATGTGAATTGTAAATAAATGGCGTTTCGTAACTGTTAGCTCTTTAATTAATTAAATTGATTGATATGTGTTTGGACGTACCTACTACCTATAATTGAAACCGGTCGAATAATATTTGATGTGCCTACAGGTGTGCTATTTGGATTTTGGCATGAAGGGATTACGAATTGTTCAATGATCGAAATAGATTTGTTTATTTTAGGAAAATGTATCATACTTGTAACTTACATTTTGCTTTTAGGGGGAAAGCGGTAATATTCCTTTGAGGTTTTGTTAGATTTTTAGTACGAGAATAGTCGAGGAGTTCGTTTCATCCTTCAATTCACCTATTCCATTTCGCTGGGTGCATTTTGTCAGTTTCAAAATAAACAAAACGCAATAACATGTCATACTAAAAAGAACTATAAATCAAAGGAGAATGGGCCCCTGCTTATGGGGTTCTGCCCTAAAGCCCAATAAAAATAATATATATACCAATGGAAAGAGCTTTTCAAGGGGAACCTTTTCTACTAACACGACTTTTGCCAATTGTTAGGCAGTTCGGAGTAAATGACCCAAATAGGTGTGAATACTCGGGCATCGAAGTTAAGGAATATTCTTGGCCCAATAGCCATAAGATATACATCAATGGATTTAGCTTTTTGAGGGGAACCTTCTATACTAACATGACTATTCCAATTGTTAGTCAGTTCGGAGTTAATGATATAAATAGGTAACTACTGGGGCACCGAAGTTAAGGAATTTTCTTGGCCCAATAGCCATAAGATATACACCAATGAAAAGAGCTTTCCAAGGAGACCCTTTGCTACTAACACGACTTTTGCTAATTGTCAGTCAGTTTGGAGTTAATGAGCTAAATAGATGATGAATTTCAATAATGCTTAATGACTCACATTTAGAGCTCTGTAGCACCTTTCGTACTAACAATCGAGAGAAACGTCATATCACGAAATATTTCCTTTGAAGAGATCTTTCCATTGGCATATATCTTAACTCTATTGGGGGATGCGGAAGGCTTAACGATCTGTACGGCCGATCGACTCTTAAAAACATTGTACCCAAAACGGCATCTAGGAGGCCAACGTTTTAAAATGTCCGTTAATAGGTTTGCAAGATCATGTTTGCAAGGCTCAAAGTTAATAAAAGTTATTTAATTGTCTAAATACCTGAATTTCACTAATGCTTAATTACAGACATTTAGAGCTCTGTAGCTCCTTTCGTACTAAAAATCGAGAGAAGCGTGCTACAAAAAAATATTAGCCTTGAAGAGATCTTCCCATTGACATATATCTCAACTCTATTGGGGTAACCGTTGGGCTAAACGATCTGTCCGATCGACCGACTTTTAAAAACATTGTTCCTAAAATGGCATGGCATGTATTGGAGACCAATGTTTTAAAATGTTCGCTTATAGGCTTCAAAGATGATGTTTGCAGGGCATTGAATCATTAAAAGTTATTTAATTGACGAAATACCAGAATTCCAATAATATTTAATCACTCACATTTAAAGCTCTGTAGCTCCTTTCGTACTAACGATCAAGAGAAGTCTTCATAATAAGAAATATTCTTCTTAATGAGATCTTTCTATTGGTATATATCTTAACTCTATTGGGCTCCAAGGCAGAAACGCCCAATCTCCTTTCATAAAAATATACCTTCGCAAGCACGTACATTCATCGCGCCACGTGATTAGACGTACAATTCCGCGACAGTATAATAGTTTATAATTAAGTTTTTTTGCAACAATTGTGATGGTTGCCTTTGTTTTATAGCCCGGGACATGCAATGCTGTGCATTTGCGTACGTATGGTCGTACAAAAGCTAGTTATGTAAGAATTCAAGGAATGTCTACGATGCAAATAATGGAAGCAAAGTGTTATTTGAGATCCTTGTCAGGAAAATACATGTTTTTATAGGGATGAGTTTAGTCTTTATTATGTTAGTTTATTTCCACTGTATAATATCGAAATCCCACGATCCGCAATTTTGCGGACGGACACCGACGAGCCCGGACGACGGACCGTGGGAAGATGTACGTGCGGGGTATCGCAGACATCGGAAGCTCCTCGGTGCGCGCTGCGTGTCCGTCTGCAATATTGCCGATCATCGGATTCCACCATAAGAACGCTGGGGTCCATTGAAAAGGATATTTCCGTGGCTGGCGTGAATACATTGACATGTCGACTTCTATGTTTTTATTTTTATTGGCTTAATACGTCCCACGCATACGGAATTTATATGAAAAAAATTTACAGCCCCAAATATACATAACTTTTGGAGCAATCGACTCTGGTAGTATGTTGACATCTCCCATTTTAACGTGTCTAACTTGACAAAACCTCATGTCAAATTAACGATTCAAATGTTTTTGTAAACGAACATTGATATTTTGTTGTATCAACCTATACTCAGTAACCAAAATATTATTTGATAGTTGATAGCTCAACTTATACACCTGTAAGTAATTGACGAATTGAAGTGTCAATCTATGGCCAGCTGAGGTCTTTTTGATTAAATTGTGACAAATTGAGATGTCAAGTTATGGCCAACCGAAGTATTTCTGTTTAAATCGTGACAAATTGACATGTCAAGTTATGGCCTACCGAAATTTTTCTGTTTGAAATTTGAATTATTGAGATACGTCAGTTGAGAAGCCGCACGCGCGCGAACTAGTCTAGGGTGCTTCAATTGATTTCGTTTGTTTTTGAGTTTTATATCGAAAGTAACGACTACGAGTAGAACTATCTTTTGATTGATTGATAGCTACTGTGTTTTAATTGATAAGTTGGGTGTATAGTTTGTGAGTTGCAATGGAGGAAAAAGTGAGTACCTACCTACCAAACTTATTCTTTTACCTTAGTGTAATAAACTAAAGGTATGATTCCGAACAACGCGGCAGTGCTGCCGCAGCAGTGCTGTCGTAGCAGTGCACTAATGGTCCCCATACATTTTATATAGGTTTATATGAGATAACAGCGGTGCTCGGAATCACGTGGCAGACAGCACTGGCGCGCAGTAATCATACCTATACAGAGGGAATACCTACCTACCTACATAAGTATTTAAATGTTCAGTTTTTGCAGAATCCGACGATTGCCGAATTAATGGCTAGGAAACGGAAGTTAACAACCCAGGAGGACAACCCAGATGAAGAGGATTCTGAGGTCTAATAAAATGTGAATACTATGTATCTGTCAACTGAATTATTAATCAGTATGTTTCCGTTGTTTGTGGCCTAATAAAACAATTTACTATTTCTTTTTTTTTATTTATTGCGTATTACGCTACAATACTGATAGGTAAGTGGTGTTTTAATTAAATATTTGTTCAATTAGAACAACATTGCATAATTTGAGTAAGTAATCCTAACTAACATTATAAATTCGAAAGTAAGTTTGTTTGTATGTTTGTTTGTTACATTTTCACGCTAAAACGGCTAAACGGATTTGGATGAAATTTGGCACATAGGTAGACCATGACGTGTTTTAGAATATAGGATACTTTATATCTCGACATTCCTACGGGATCGAGACTTATGGGGGTGAAACCACGGGGTGCTGCTAGAAAAAAATAACTCTTTAGTTTTATTATATTAATTTATTATCTCCGAAACTATATGACCAATTGACATACTGTAAAGGGCAAATCTTATCTCTATGATATCTTTGTGATCATATTAAAATAGTTTATTTTGAGAAGGATTAGTATTTTGTTGTTTAAATAATCATCCAAGCGTAAGGATGTCGAAAAATACTTTTTTTAAACATAAATGAAATGTAAAAGATAAAATATAAAAGATAGAAATATGGTGTCTTGGACTTTTTTGTAGAAATATATATGGCGGACCAGGTTGCCATACATTGTTTTCAATTATATACAACTTTTTAGGTAGCGCATGCAAATAATTCTGTTTTAAGAGGTATTTCTTTCCGACATGCTAGACAAAAGTTGTAATAGCTCAGCTAATATGCATGTTATAAACATAAATTATAACCTATAGCACTAAGGAATAATGCAGCTTGCTACCAGTGATTTTTTTTTGAGAATTGGATCCTTAGTTCCGGAGATTACCTTCTACATACGAACTTACAAACAACCAAACAAATTTTACCTTTTTAAAACATAGGATAGATATTCATCATCTGTTTGCTACCCAACATTTTTTTATTGATAAATACGTTATTATTCACTGTGTTTGTCATTAAAATAACATTGTTTACCTACTAGTTTTATTCTATATTTGCCACTCAATCGGTAAATAAGTTGATAACTGTGGTGAACAAATTGACAAGTCGGTGAATAAGTTGATAACTCGTTGGTGAACGACTTGACAAGTCTATTATTATGGAAACTATGGGGAATTTCGTTTGTTTACTGTCATCATTCAAAAGATGGCATAAAATAACCTATAAAACAACTGGAAAACATACGTTAAACTAATTTACCGATTTACCAGAAGAGCTCAAAAGTTTAAAATGGCCGCCCTGAAAAGTTGCCATTTTAGACATGTCAACATATTCACGCCAGCCACGGATTTATGCTTGAAAAGGATGTTGGAAATAAAGCGGATTGACTGAGTCACACAGACACTCACTCGCTAACCCTGCGTCCAGCGCTCGGCGTGGCAATACATCGTGTTCAGGTTCGCGACTGGTCAATCCTCATCCTGAGGATGCCTGGTTGCGATTTGAAACACGTGTCGACAGTGTGTACAGGTTTATTTATGAATCTTGAGGAATAGGTAAGCGGAATAGGTTACTAAATATATCTATGTCTATTTTATATTATAATGGACTTCCGCAAAGTCACGCCTGAATCAATTATTAATTGTGTACTGAATAATTTAAAGCAGCTGTTGATTTTCACGTCAAAAATCATAAAATTGCAAAACTTGTGGCGACATCTACAACGCCACATGTAAACTACGCATTAAAAACCTGACGTCACACAAATCTTGCATAACGTAAGCAGATTTAACCGCACGACCGATATATTATATACAAGCTCCAGACATCAATCGTTGGACAGTTGCCCGCCAGCCACGACACCCGTCTGTTCGGAGGATCCTCCCTTTTCAATAGAGGATGACACCATGTTCCTCATACCTCTAAAAACTCATAATCGCAATTTTACAAGAAAGATCCCTTCAAAAGAAACTTAAGCAAGAGAGACCAGAGAAATAGAAGAAGAGGAGGCAATCCGATTATGATACTCATTAAATTTAAATATGGCGGAGATTACAATCACGTCACGAAAACCTCAGGATTCGGTTTAGTTTAATCAGAGGTGTTTGTACGTCGGTCTCGCCAACCTTCGCTTTCCCATCCTGCTGAACCGCCGCTATAATAATATAGCAATTAGCATTAATGGAGGAGTAATTAGGGAATAAACAGCTTAGCTATAGAGTTTTAAAATTGCTTATTGTTATAAAGTAAAGAAAAAAAAGGAAACGACGATATTGTTAAAGACGCTTGTTTATACTAGTTTCCCTTAAATATTTTTGAGGCTTTCTTTGATTTACATTGTATAACTAATAAAATTCTCAAATAAAAGAGATTTCTTGATGGATAGTGTAAGACTGAAAACGGCAAAGCACAAACAAGTCCAAAAAACATTAACTTGTTCAAGACGTGTCTCTAAAAATGTACTTACCATATATGAATAAATAATATAATTTATCCGTTCTACTTAATAATGGCCGATTCCTATAATTTACGGACCGTTATTGGTTAAAATTAAGACTCTTGTATCTTTACCAATAATGAAGCAAAGACCTCATAGTTATGCATAGGTAGTAGACCCCTCACATATAGGAAGTAGCTATCATAGGTAAAATTAGCTTACGAATCTATTTATATGCCCATTTTGTCAATAAAACCTGCTACTGTTGGTAAGAAAATTCGTTTTTGTTCATAGGAACCGAGCCTGTCTTAGGTTACGTGTGAAACATTTTCCTAAGTAATTCGGTTTAAAGAACTTTATTCTCATTAAGACAAACGTCACTTACATGAGAAATCTTATTACTAATTATAATTATAGTGCGGGTAGAAGAACAACAAAAAGCGATTTGTCAACAAAATTTTGAAGCGAGTTCGTTGCATTCCTAAGATAAGGTGGCGGCACAAGTTAAAAGATGTAGCTGATTTAATAAAAAATAAATACAACACAATTAATACAGTGTTTCATCGTTGTAAATAAAAGTGAATAATTTCTTTTTAAATATGTTGAGTGAAGTCGCTTCTCATCCTTTGGAAGTTTATTATAGAGCTGTGCTCCCCATAGGTTAGGTTATTTTTACCGTAGTTAGTTCTTACTCTAGACAATACCAGGTGACAAGCTCGACGAGATGAGTATTTGCTTATTTCCCCTTCTGTTGTGAAGGTAATGCGTGAGTGAATAAGTTTGTGAATGATTTTATAGATAAGTATGCATGTGTTATATATATAAAGTTGTTTGATGTTTAACAGTTTCGTCTCTTTGTAAATAGTTTTTGACGGTGTTAAGAAATCATAATTGTGTAGTATTTTCATTATTTTGTTTTGTAGAATTTGTATTGGTTTTAGACTGTTTTAGATGAGTTACCCCATACTTCGATAAGATATAATAAATAAGCCTTATCAAGAGAGTTGTATATTACTAGCCGAATTTTTTTTGGAATACATCTAACAATTTTATGTAGTGAACCCACCAATGATGAAAGTTTGTTTTTAATGTGTTGAAGGTGTGGTTTCCATGTCAAATTGCTATCAAGAGTTAGTCCGAGATATTTTTCTTGATCAGTCCTTTTCAGTTCCTCTCCGTTTATGCTAAGATTAGGGTAGTTAGGGAGTTTTTTGTTTTTTGCACTAAATATTATATATGAGGTTTTAGAAGCGTTAATAGTTAAAAGATTGCACTGGTACCAATTTTGTAATATATTTAAATCATCTTGGGCATTTTTTGTGATATCATTTATGTTGTCTCCAAAATAAAATAGACATGTATCGTCTGCATAAAGAGCAAGGTGACCTTGTAAGGTGGTGTAAGTTGTTTACATACATTAGAAATAATAAGGGACCCAAAATAGAACCTTGTGGTACGCCGCATGTTAAGGGTTTAGACGTGCTTTGATAAGTTCCGATTTTAACAACCTGATATCGATCACTTAAATAGGAGTTTAGCATTTTATAAGCGGTTCCAGCTACACCAATACTTTCCAGTTTTTGTAATAGAAGTGTGTGACTGACTGTATCAAACGCCTTCTTTAGATCAACAAAGGCTCCTAGTGCTACTTGTTTTTGGTCAATCTTTGTTTTTATTACAGTTATCAAGTCAATAGTTGCGCCAAGGGTGTTAGATTTGGGTCGAAAGTCGAAAGCCATATTGTTGATTGTAAAGGAAGTTAATTTCAGTCAAGTATTCGTCTAATCTTTTAAATATGATTTTTTATAATACTTTAGATAATATTGGTAGGACTGAAACTGGACGATAATTCCCGGGATTTGATTTGGTACCAGCTTTGTAAATTGGGGTGACTTTGGCTATTTTTAAGTTTTCTGGAAAGATTCTGTCCATTAAAAGTTTATTTAGGCAATCTGTTAGATTTTGGAGAATTAGTTTTTTTATGCATTTCAGTGCCTTGGTACTAATGCCATCAATTCCTGTGCTTGTATTGGAATCCAAGTCATCTATAATTATAGATACCTCAGAAGCTGTGCATGGTTTAAATTGAGATATTTCACAATGTCCACTGTGCTGGTTAAGGTTCGGTTCTAGTTGTGCTCCTATATTTGCAAAGTAACTATTAATAATTTCGCATATCTCAATGGGATCCATGGCTATGCTACCATTTTCAGTTTTTAGTTTTGGGGGATCACAGCAAGGAACAATGTTATTATTTGACAGGGTATTTAGTAATGTCCACATTTTCTTGGGTTTCTTTGCGCATTTCTTGAACTGCCCATAAAAATATGTATCTTTTGTACTCTTGATTACGCTTGCTACATTGTCTCTTTTGGCTTTAAACTTAATTAGCGAAAACATGAGAAGCGACTATCAAGGAAAATTGTTTTTTCTGAACATGAATAATTAATTAGACTAGGTCACGTTTTATGCAGAATTTATGATTCTAGAATAAAATTATGAGTACTCCTATCAGAATGTCATGTTGATTATAAGTTAATAGCGTTACGTTATTAACATCAAGCAATCACTTATGATGCGAGCATCGCGATGAAGGGTTCCTAGATCTTACCTTCTGTCAGTAAGTATCAATGTGTCCATCCGTAACCTATACCTAACCATCCATATGTAGAGTTAGACATATTTTATGTATTTGATAAGTTTAATAGTATATAATATTATTTTGATCGATACCGTACTTATCGTGTATCTAAGATGGTTTTAATCGATTTCATATCACGTCCGCCGCTTGTGGCAAAAGGATTAGATCTTGGCTTTGAAGTTCATGATTAAAACGCTTCTTCGGAATTAAGGAAATGATTAGAGGTTTTCGTGCATGCAGTGATTTTGATTAAAAATAATTTTGTATTAAGAAAAATGATTTAGCATTTATGTTTATGTGAGTTTCGTCATATGTTAGCAGTTTTATGATCAAATTCTGTCCGGTCCAATTAGTTCATACAAAAATGCCAGCAAAATTCCAATCCCAAAAAAAAAAAAAATACCTAGTTCTTTTGCAATTTTTTTCAGGGTATTTCTTTCATTTAAACCCAATTCGGACTATTTGAGACATTAAAACACAACCAAATCGATCCAGCCCTTCTCAAGTGATGCGCTTACCAACGACCAGTATTTCAGTTTTATTTATATAGATTACCTAATGCTATTTTTATCCTCTTTCACAATTTTCCTCATTGTATCTATGATATGGAGACTGAAGTAGTACTCTTCGACTTGACGCCAGGATTCTTGACCTCAAGTGGTTTATAATCTTAGAGTAGGCACTCTAGAATGTGTAAAAGGGACAACACAACACTTAAAATTAAGTGTTTTTATATTATTATAGTATTTGATAAACCGTTTCTTAGGAAAGTTATGGAGTTTGAAAAGCATTGTGTAATACGAATCTGATTTCGAGGTTCGAATTCATGAATATCGAGTGTGTGATCAGTGTATTAGTACTACTTAAAATATGGACAATTTTCTATACTTGGTTCTGAATTGCTTTTTCTTCCACCGGTTTCAGCAGTTATCTCCACGTTTATTTCTTTCAACTGTCTCGTTTCGTTTCTGTTTTGTTTTCTACCTATTTCTTTTTTTATCTGCTTTATTATTTTTAGTGAAATTTTCAAGGTTCCGTAGCTGAAGACGATTCACGATTTTCTGATATATTTTCCTCCAATATATTTCTAGTCGAAGTGACAAATACAGGCAATTAACCACATCTATTCAGAACATTCCCACTAAACTGCCTATAAATCAGTGAACAGGCGCCAAATACCAAGTTATGGATTATTCAAACGCGGGCGGTACGCAAATTAGCAAATGTAATCACTTAATTTTCTATTCATTGCGGTATAACTACGTCCCGGCGAATGATTAACAAACTGTTTCCGCGTATTCGTGATTATGGGCGAGAAGTTTGGAGGGTGGGTGTACAACTTGTAAATGTTTGAGGGAATGAGGAAACCAGGGATTTCACGAAATCCCTAGGGATACCACGAAATCACGGTAGATGTCGAATATTCTTGTTTATTACGTCCTTACTAAAAATGTTTAGAGATATGACAAAATGCTAATATAATGTCAGTGATATTTCGTTTCACTAAACTAAATCTAGTAAAATGAGGAAAGTGTTGATCGATAAAATAATAAAACAAAATTACAAATTAACTGATGCATTTTTATTAGCTATTAAAGTTTCAATTAACTGAACATTTATTCTGACGATGATATTCTACCGATTTCTACCTTATCTATCATGTGAAAAAATTAAAATTACTTGTTATTTTTTATAGATACGAACATAAAAAGTAATTTAAAAAAAAACCTACTGGATTTAGTCAAAAACAAGAATATTCGACATCTACCGTGATTTCGTGGTATCCCTAGGGATTTCGTGAAATTCCTGGTTTCCTCATTTCTCTGCGACATAAACATTCACAGAATTTGAGAAAATGAGACCATTGATAAACTTTGGTAGGTATCGTTACGCCAGATTTTACCTCACTTTCGTCCACTGTTGAGCAAACAATGGTAAAGCTAGGGGGGGAAATAAGAGCCTCGAGTAGGTAATTACTAAAGCCTAGTACCTATGTTGGGTCCAGAATTATCTCCTTTTAACAGACTTCCAAAAAGATAGAGGTTCTATGTTCAACTTTATGTTTTTATTTTATTTTATGGTAGCCGTTTTTTGTTTTTTTTTCTAAACATTTTTATTGTACACGGCAAAGCACGATAGAACAGTAATTTCTGCCCGAATATCGGCTGAAAAATGAAGATGAGGTAAAGGTATAGATCCATGCTTTTCGACCACGGTCGTACTTGATGACTCTAGGTACTTATTGCATTATCAGGAACAATCCATGCTTCGGAAAACTTAAATCCTTGCACGAACCCGCGACGTGAACGTACCTAACCTATATTGGAACGATTTTTGAATCGAAAAAATACAACTATTTTATAGCATTTGGTTTAAATGTTTGCGGCAAACACAATATGTAAATATCACCCATGGTTAAGAGTAAAGTCTTAAAACTATGTAAATATTGTGTGCGAAACGATTTTCAAAATTGTTCGAATTTTATGTTAACGTTAACTCCGCACATCGCTATAAGCCCACTGATCTATGTTTACTTGTTTACCCATGTATCTTCTTCTAAGAAATATTTTCCTGTACATTGTCATGAATAGCGTTTCTAAAAATAGTCTGAAACCTTTTTTGTACTAAATGGATAAGTTGAATTAGTACCAACGTTTGCTAAATCGATTTGCTTCAGTTCCGACACCTGCGCCGTTCAAACTATAATTTCACTTCTGTCTGTTTGTTCCAGTTGTTATAGTGTTATGTCCGGGGCTAAGTTTGGCAATAATAATATAATGTTATAACATTACAGTACGCCTGTATCTTCCAAAAGTATAGGCAGAGGTATTTAGAACATCCACATTTAGCGAGTTAACATTCCATGTTATCGGGTTGGACCCGATAACATTAACCGGGCACTAATTCTACAAGCTGATTTTGAGAACTTCAAATCAAATCAAATCAAATCATTTATTGTGGATCATAGGTTCATAAGATGTTGTGTTAGTAACAGGTAAGTCTGCTATGTCCCGTCATTGAGGCATACAAAATTCATATTAAAACATTCATATTAAATTCATATTATTATTATTATTCATATTATTAGTTACTTCCTAACTGATACACCCATTAACACTATGACAGGACCCGTTGACAAGAACGAGATGCTCCAGCAATATTTCTTGAGAACATGCAACGAATCAGTCCAAATATTCCTCCAAACTTTTTCGTAAACTACAAACTCAAGGCATTTATTTCAAATAAACAAATTACAAGCACTTTTCAATTTTCAAGGTGTCGTTGGTCGGTCAGAAAGATGAAGCTAGTTGCCCATTCCAAAGCGTAGTAGGTACCTATGGAGAAGAACGGGCAAGAAACTCCATGGACACTCTTTTAAATCAAAATAAGGTTACAATATTCAATACCTAATAAAAATTGTGTAAAACATAGTTTTTTATGTCTGTCTGTGTACATGCTAAATTCTTCTTAACAACACCATGGATGTTAATGCGGTTTTCGTCATCATTCAGAGAATTTATTCCGGAAGGTTTATGTGAATGTTACTATTTAACTTAGTTATAGCACAGAAATCTCGAATGTTTTGAGATGTCGCCACATCAGTAGATTGCACCTGTGCGAACCACAGGTGGATCGTTTGTATACCTATAAATTAAAGATAATAATGCTTACAATAGGCCTAACAAATAAAAGAACACAGTCTACGCACAGTAATTAAAAATGCTCGTACTCTGGTGTTGAAACCTAAGTTTTTGCGTCGCTACAATGCGCCTATTAATGCAGTTGGCTCATTACTGCTGCACTTACTTACTGGTGCGTAAACCACTTGTTTGTGATTATGCTGATTTTTACCACGTTCGTCCATACTAAGGGTTTGATCAAAGAGGTGGGAAATTGAAAAATAAAATCTTTTTTACTGCTATACTCATTTAATATAATATTTCCTTTTTTATGGGTTGGAAATGATCGAATACCTAACTTCTCCTACTCTGGGTGAAGCGAAAAATGTGTCAGACTTTTACTGACTAAAACACAACCGTGTTCCTTCAATTTCATGGTAACCCTTTTAGACTTTACCGCGACACTCATATATTTCCTGGATTCCAATATCCTACCGATTGGTAAGAAGCTACGGTTCAGACATACAATTTTGCAGACAATTTTTTTGGTTTGATTTTTACTGAAAAATCACAGAATAAGAATCACCTACCTTCTCAATTGAACAGAAAATCATTTTCTGAAAATAATGTTATTTATCTTAAGAAGAATGAAACTAAAATGAGCCGTTACGTTTTTCTGTTCGAAATAAAGACGCCAGTCATTAAATCTCTAGTAAAAACAAATATCGAAATACTATAATATTGTGAACTACCCTTTAGCTAATAATTAGGCACCTGTATGATCGAATTAGCGAACGATTTCGGTTGCAGGTAGTTCCCGACAACGATATAATGTAATTATTGGCTTCAGTGCTAATTATGTCATCCTTTCTGATGTCTTTATTAGTTTCAGACTAGTTTAGACGTATAGAATTACTAATGTTAATTTGGGTCTTGGTAATTAAGAATCAGAATCAGAAATTTATTTGCTATGAATGTAGGTACAGGTATAAGATGTTGTACATAAATAAATGTGATCGGCTACAGTCTACCTTACGGCGTGCAAATTATTAGGTAAAAAAAAAAAAAAAAAAAATACTAACAAAATAATGTCATCAAAACAGAAATTAAAGTGAAGTCAATTAATAACAATATTATAGTCTGGTACATATAGTCTTACATGGTCAAATTTGGAATTAAAATCAATCATAATCTGGATAAATTAGTATCATTTAGAAAGTCCTTCAATGAGTAAAACTAAAAACATTTGCCTAAAAGTAGTGCAGTGACCTTAGATTTAAAAATGTTTAAAGAATAATCCTTAAAACCATGAGAATTTGTCTAGATTATTACTATAGTGGATTTGAACTGCCTAATTTGCAAATGATTTGGTGCATCCGTTGAGAGATACTAAGCTAAGTGTTGAGCAAGTTTCATTAAATGTTTGATATTATAGTGGCGGCACATGATCAGAGTCCCTGGATACATTTATAATAAAGAGTATATCAATTACTCAAATTAATCCAAGGTATTTTATCTCCCGCTCATAAAGAGTTTGAATTTGTGCGAAACCAGTCGGAAAACCCAAAAAAAATTCAAGAAGCGGCATTACTTCTTTGAAAAGATTTTTCAATCGGTTCATCGTCTGCCTAGCCTTTTCACAACTATGTTGGGGTTGGGTTCCAGTCTAATCCTCTATGCAGCTGAATACCAATATTTTACATGGAGCGACTGCCTATCTGACCTCCACAACCCAGTAACCGGGTAATACGATACGCCTTGGCAAGACTGGTTGTCAGACTTTCGGGCTTCTGAAGACCCGTAACGACTGTCAAAGATCCATAAATTACAGCCGGGACCATCGGCTTAACGTGCTTTCCGAGGCACGGAGGAGTCTCGATATGTGAAAATGGTCACCCATCCACGGACCAACCCCGGCAAGCGAAGCTTAACCTGATGGATCGACCCGTGCAGCTGTTATTACCCACGAGCTCCCCATTCCTTCTCATTTTTTAATCTAATACAAACATCAAATAAATAAAACAATTAGAACAGTTTCACAGGAATTCCCTTATAGAAATTGCTAGGTACTCAAACAAACAGACATAAAAAACTAAATGTAACAATGTTCGTGTACATTATTTGATGATTCTGCGCAGTTAGGTACCTCAATGTCATCATGAATGGTAGTGAATTAATGTAAGTGTGTTTAATGTAATGAGTGAGGCCTGACCTAGGACAATTGAATGTTATGTATGCATAATAAAAACTAAAACCCAACTTGTCTGTCTGTGGTGTCTTGTTTAATACCTTTTTAGTCGTAGTTTTAGTTTTTATAACTTTAATTATTTTTTTATTCTTTTGGGGTTATAATAAATATATTTTTGAAATGTGCTCATTAAGCCCTTTCATTTGATACCCAACATGGTACGACTAAACAATTTTTTTTTTTTTAGTTCCTGACTTTATGTCCTCTAGAGGGCGCCATTTTTAATGTAATGTGACAACACATAGCCTATAACCAGCGGACGATCAAAATGGTTCCAACGATACCTCATTTGTCAAATGTGATGAGTCGTTTAGAAGATATGAGGGAACAGATGAACATACATACATACCGGTCAAAATCATAACCCTCCTTTTTTCTTCGCCGTAGTTGGGTAAAAAAGAGAGATTGGTTATAAAACAATCTTCATTTAGTAAGTAGGTTACCTACATGTTACAGTTGTACGCGTCATTTATGGTGAGACTGGATGACGCCATTAATTTAATTCTTATCTGCTTGTCGTTACAGCTTATTGTGTTGTTATTGCATAAATTAAGTATTTTTCTTCCTTTGCCAGAATGCCAATAGTGCCGAGAAAACTGCTTTTTCAACCATCATTTGTAGCTTCATAATCATCAGCTTATAGCAATCCTATGCTGGCTATAGGCCAAGTAGCATTGCTGCTGCGTTCTAATTTGAAGGGGTCTAAAATCTCGAAATTGTTTCTCTGAATTTATTTCTCTTATCATATTGGCAACATGTTTTCATGGAGTGTGTACGGAATGAAGTTTTGCGATTTAATTTACTTGATCCATCAAACAAGTACGACATTGGAGGGTGTATGCTATCCTTGCTTGTCCTTTATCGGAACAAGTTAGGATACTGTACAACTGCCAGGGGCTGCGGGAAAGTCCGAAAGGGATACCGGGGTCCTTGGCAACAGGCAACTGGAGGAACACGGGTGGGTTTTAGTCAGTAAAAGTCTGACACGCCCTCCTGCTCCGCCCACAGCGGGAGAAGTCATTTGATGATTTCTCAAACACAAAAAAAAGGATACTGTACAAACTGGCTTTTTTGTTTTAAAGTAGAACTTGATGTTACAGGGCGACGTTTCCGATCGAAAGAAAAAAAAAATCGGCAACAACGATTTGATAAAAGTACATGCAGCGGCGAGTCTTATCCACTATCCACCGCTGTTGAGCAATCGACCTACATATTTAGTAACCTAACATAAACAACTTAGTTTTATGATAATATCTCGAAATCAATAACAAGCAAGTCGAGAGCACTATTGGTCAAATGTCACTTTACTTGACGGCACTCAGTTCCTAAGCCGCTGCTGAGAGGTTTTATCGCATTTCCAATAAATAAGTAGGTACTTCCCTGATTGACGTCATCATAGCTTATGATAGTGCTAGGCGTGGGTCATGCTAAGCTATGCTATTAGAGTACCTATCATATGCCTAGTCTATGAGAGTATGGCTGACGTATTTGGATGGCCCCTAGGTATTAAAAGTGACTCTCTGATTGATGAAAATCTAAATGTTTTTCAGTCTATTCTAATTAAATGTTAGGGGCTCGTGGCTAAATCATAACAGCCGCACGGGTACATCGAATGTTAAGCTAAGCTTGCCGAGGTCGGTTTGTGGATGGGTGACCATCCATCATATATCGAGACCCCTCCGTGTCTCAGAAAGCACGTTAAACCGTTGATCCCGGCTGTCATTTATAGATCTTTGAATCCTATACCTATAGTTCAGAAAAGGCTAGGCAGATGATGACTGGTTGAATGTAAGGAAAGTTTGATTAGTAAAACCGTGTTTATAATTGTCGGCATTTGATGAAAGTTATAAATATGTTCATTAGCTGCCTGTACTCTGTTCATTTTACAGTGATTGATATGAAATAAATCGAAAATTATTCCATTGATTCTCTTAAAGATTCAGATATTTAATATAGAATAGCTGTAGGTTGATACCACTGCTGTGACGGTGCTCGGGGAGGCCTATGACCATAGTTGACTCTTATCATAAGATACGCCACGCTTTTTTGCCAGATCAGAATGTTATTATAGCGTAGAGTAGGTTATTATCGCCACCGCATCGCTAAATCCGCTAGTAACATTAACAACATAAACGTGTAACTACTAGCCAATTTACGTAAGTACTGCGAAGAAATGATTTTTTCTTGTTCTTAGAAAATCATAGTTTGTGTACCTACTTATGTCATTTGAATACCATCTTCAGTTCTGAGTTACTGGTAATATTTTATTGAGTGTCGGAAAAACCGATGTGACTTGTTATAGCGGGATTTTTTGCTTTCGTGCAATGGGAATATTATTTAATGTGGATTTAGTCTATTTGATGAGGAAAGTAATTTTATGAAATTCTCATAGTAACTTGTTATTCAGTAGATAATATGAATAATTTATCTTTATTTTGCATAAAATTTGGTACTTAAAAGACTTCAATAAAATACATATTATTATAAATTAGCTGTTTCATTTTCGATTAAGTAGGTATATTTATACTCCATTTGACATAATATTAGAAATTTTAATAAGCCCTTTTTACAGCCTGTTCAACCGATTTTGACTTCTGTTGCGTTGGTGATACGACAAAAGGCAGCTGCAGTAGACAATTGGTATTGTGTAACTTTTTTGCTTTTAATGCCATCCTTATGCCTACGGTATAGAAGTCAAAATCGGTTGAACGGACTGTAAAAAGGTTTGTTTAAATTTCTAATCTTATTTCAAATGGAGTATAGTAGATAGTGTTTCTTCGGACATTGAGACAATTATGCCTTTTTACTGCAAATCGGTTCAGCATAATTATATTTAACTGCCTCGTTGGTCTAGTGGTCGCAAGAGCTACTGCTGAGCATGGAGTTCGTTTCCCGGGTCGGGAAAAAGTGTTATTGGATTTTCCATCTGGAATTTCTCAGTAGCAGTCTAGAATCTGGATTTGTGGCCGATTGATGGCAAAAGGCTCGCCCCCTACTACATGGGACTTAAATATAACTGGCGAAATGTGGGTGTAATATAGGTAGGTACACTTCTGCCCAATCCTTCGGGGAAATACAAGTGTGATGTTATAACTTTTATTAAAAATGGTTCTACGTACCATAAGACGAAATATCCCACAACTATACCACAGCAAAATAACTCTTACCTGAAACACCCACGTTATTTAACTAAATAAAATCTTGAATATTCGTGTCACGTAGCCAGTTCATGCAGAACAGAAGCCAACTTACATCAGATCAGTCTCAAAGGAGCCCGCGAGACGCTAGATGTTATCACTAAATATGTGGGCTTGTCATTTATGTTCAAGTTGCTACCTTAATCTGGGGAGACAGGTTGTCGTACTTAGTATCAAGGCTCAAGTAAAAATAAAGCGAGATTTGAGCATTTTTCTAATAGTTATACCAGTCTTACTTACTGAGGTGTTCTCGATAATCTACGTAGCAGATATATTATCATACAAATTGCGATTTTAAAGTTTACCTGGTAAATATTACCTATTCATATTCAGACCTTGAAACAGCCTAGATTATATTATGTTGGTCCCCTATTGAAGCTGATGAACAGTAAACTGGCTCATCATCGCACCAAGCCTCTCGTGTTTAGATATCTATTAAATATATTATATTTCAAGGCCCAAATTCCCCGTGAATAACAGTGCAGTGCAGTGCAGTAAGTTTCGTAACGTATTACCCTTAGTTAATGGGTTGTGGAGGTCAGATAGGCAGTCGCTCCATGTAAAATACTGGTATTCAGCTGCATCCGGTTAGACTGGAAGCTGACCCCAATATAGTTGGGAAAAATGTAGGCAGATTCATTGCAGTGCAGTATTTTGGCGCGACTTAGCTAGTCGCGTCTGTTAATCGTTGCAAAAAAGTAATTATTATGGGTGGTTTCTTAATTAAGATACCGCAACAATCTATTTGAAATTAACCTTTTGTTTTTCCGTTTCCATCCAAAATAAAATAGTAACTGCAAAAGCTAAGCTTCCTCAAAACAATTTAGATATTCATTAACAAAATAAACTCGTAACTCCAAGCAATACGTTTTATTATCTTTACCGAAATGAACCTTCATTTTTACAACAGAATCCTTGTAGCCTTATTACCCGTACGTTGTAATAAAGAAACACATATACCGTACATGACTGTCGACATGATTGCTGGCGATATTACCCGCGGGCCAAGAAACACGATAATGTACTGAAAAATCGGTAACGTTAAAGACGGTATTTATGTTATAACGTAGATACTGGGAAAGAAAGTAAGAAAAATAAGTTTATTTGTCATTCACGTTACTGCGAACAATGTTTAATTTCCACGAATGATTATTTTTTTTCTTTTGAAATCATTAACATTCCATCTGGGGGCCAAGTCTACTAATTTACAAACGTGTCAGTGGTCTCACAATGATGAGTTTTTGACAGAATTAGTATGGCAAATCTGTCAAAAACTCATCATTGTGAGACCATTGACACGTTTGTAAATTAGTAGACTTGGCCCCCTGAAGTGATTATGTTATTATTTATTTACATAACTATTCATTAATTCTCTAGATATTTTCCTCTATTTTTTTTGGGGTCGTCTTATCTTGTCTTCGTCTTTATTTCGCTATTAGTCGTCACAGTACAATATCAGTACATCTATCGCGTCTTTGGTCTTCTTGGTTCGTCTTCTTGGTTGTTTATATGCCCTTCATATTCACTAAAAACTTTTCTCTTAACATTTTCTTCATTTGCAATATTCACATACCACAAAAATGTAAGCTTACCAACATTTAATTTTGAAAATAAAAGAATGTCTTCCTTTAGTCAATTTTATTCATCTAAAGTACATAATCGTCACTGAGTTTCCGCAATCTTCTCATATTCTTCTGGGACACACACACACATGTATTGTGTACCTACCTTAAAATATTTTACCCGAGATTTTCAAAATTCTCCAAAGATTTGAACAAAAATGGCCGGTCGAAATTGTTTATGGTTTAGTGATGCGATCGTATGGCTTTTAGGTTTTGGTGCTATCGATGTTACGATTTTTTAAGTGTTTCATTAGTATTTTATATATCGAGAAATTAAAAAAAAAAAAACAATTTTTATTTCAATTATATGGAAATATGTTCATAGTTAAACCGTGAATTAAAATACAGGGTGAAATTAAAATCATGGGCATCATCTTAAAGGGTCATTGTGAACAACTTTCAATATGAGACCAAACAAGAAATCGCGAAAACAAATCAACTGTTGCCAACATTTTGACGAGCTATGCGAACATAAACGTAGGGAACAGCAGATTTTATTTTCGCGATTTCAGTTTTGTTCCCTTAGTAAAAGTTGTTCATAATGATGAGTACAATGACCCCTTAAGAAGACCAAATCTATCATATTGAAGATCCTAGCTGAAAAACACGATTGTTGTCAGTGTAATATTATAAATAAATTAAATTGGTATTTTTTTCATTAAAGAAGTATTAAATACTCCTTGTACAAATAGTCGATATTTATTGTGTCAATTACTAGCATTTCAATGACAAGATAAAATTAGACGAGACAAAAAGGATGACGGTCGTTTGGCATTTGAAAAAAAATTCAAATCCATACCAGTTTTCGTTTTTATTGATATATAAAATAGTATATTTAAAATTTTAGAAACACGCACAGGATGTAAAATTGAGTATGATAATACGTGTATCCTATTTAGTGCGTATCCAATCAGTGACACGTAGACTATATCGCGTTCAATTCCGAGGCAAGTTCAATGTTATTGCTTTTGGGAAAAGGCGAAAAATTCCAGTATATGTATTTTTTAAATTCTCATCAAAAGCAAACCCACTACCTTAATAAAGAGTGCTCCGAACGTTTACGTCTGACGTGGCCCCCCCTCCTCCCCCTTCCTTACATTTGCATCCCTTTGAGTATCTCACTTTCTCACTTAAAGTAAGACCTTTATTTAAAGTGAAATAAGTAACGCTTCTGTGAACCCGTGCCTTTAAACGTGGATTAGGTGAAACGAGTTCGCGGCGCAATAGACGTCGTGACGTACATACGCGTCGGGTATTAGTGTCGTGTCGTGTGTAAGGCGGGTATAGATTGTCAGTGGTGTGGTGTGGCGCAGAAAGTAGTTGATGCTCTGTGACCACACATAGTGATGTCAAATGTCATTATTTTTATTAGGGAAATTATTTCACTGCTGTAGTTACAAATTCACATCATTAATAAATCATCTGCTGTAGATCCACATTAGACATTTATCAAGTTTGGTGCCTTGTGATTCGTGTGTTGTGACACTCAGATCACACCAATATAATGAGGTATGTTATTTTTGAGTTATTTTACAAAAATGTTCCGCAGTTCCTAAAATGACATCCATCCATGCTTGTGTGGTTTAGGTGCCGCGTCATATTTCCTCCATTAATCGGGACACGACACAACACACAAGAATAGTGTGATTGACGAATAATTGTTGCATAGAGTGCACACCTATTAGATGACGTCATAGCACTTCACGACACACCACACCACAGTATGTGAACCGGCCTTAACTATCAGGCAGCAGTTGTCTTTGTTTGAGTTTTGTATGCGGTACGCCTAAGCGGTGTTGTTGGCAACTTTACGGCGCTCCGCGGTTGTGGAGCATTTTTTACTTTACTGGTCTAGTTACTTTTTGGTTCATGATTGGTTTTTAGACTTTCAGTCGATAAGTAATGAGCATGGGGGCTTATACTGATAACTACATAACACACACCTACTGGAGACATATGTGAATTGGGAACGTACCTAGAGGATTTTACGAACAGGTATTAGGTACCTATGTTTAAGTTATAGTAACTATGGAGTTGCTTGCTCATTCTTCTCCATACGAAACTACCTTTTGGAAGGGGCTGAAGGTATAAATTCGATATCTGGAATAAATTTTATTTATATTTTCTTGCTTTTTAATGGGCTACTCGAAATAAATAATGACTTTGAATTGAATTGTTTTTTTTTTTTTTTTTTTTTAAAAAAAAAAACGTTGCCCCATACTAGGAATTTCTAGCTGTATCGTGGGTGCGTTTACAAACATAGAAACTCACATACACTAAACACCCAGACCCGGAACAACTACTTGCAGATCATACAAATATTTGTTCCGTGCGGGAATCGAACCCACGACATTTGCACCATTGATTGACCTAAGTAACTAAATAATTCGACGAATGTTGCCAGTTCTTTCGTTTTATCCACCTACACTCTAAATAGTTTTCATATCGACACATTTCTAAGCACTTAGGTATATTTTAAAACTAGTGTTCCTAATATTCGAACTGTGGAAATGAAAGTTATACCGATTACAATTGTGCTACGCAATTAGACTCGCAGTTTCAAAAGCCATTTCTGTGTTAGAAATCGGAACCTGAACCAATATTTGATCAAACAATTGATCATTAAACAAGCGATGAATTTATCAATGCGATTAATTTATATTAGTGTTCCTTTGAACACTCAATCACAGACAATAGTATTTTATTGGCAAATTGCCGTGGTAAGTCAAGTTTACAGTTTCTCAGAAAAATAAAACGTTTAATATAAATTAAATTAAAGAGAATAATCACAAAAAGCTTCTCAAAACAACAATTAACAACAGTAGACAACGACAACCACAATTAACGATTATAAGCAATTTAATGTCGGTAATTAATTACAGAAACAATTAAAAAGCCATTGTATCTCGCGCGGATCCACGTTTTCGTTTGGCGCAGGGGGCCGATTTCTCAATCGTCACATAACTAATGTGAGGAATAAAAATGGTGTATTGACAGCTTTTGCATAGAAAATAATTCCTATGTCAAACAGCAGTGAATCAATAGACTGTATCGCTTTCAAACGTTCCAAAGTTTCTATCTGGGGACCTAAAACGGCCACATTAGCAATTCCTCTAAAAGTAATTCATTTTGTGAATTCCCAGCTGTTATTAGCAATTCCTCTAATTTGACACAGTAGCAATTCATCATTTGTGGAACATTTTAGGAATCTCCATAGATAACTGTCAATCAGATGAATTATTTCGTAATATGAAAAGCACGCAGATCATTACTATGAATTGTCAGTTTGTGACATTTTTCGATGATTCATAATATTTTCCTATTAGGATTCTGCCAAAGTGGCCGTTTTAAGCCCCCTGCCCTCCCACTTCAAGCAGGCGCGGTCCGAAGGGGGGGGGGGGGTTGTTCCTGGGAGTCATGACCCCCAAAATCATTCAAGCTGTCGAGAGACTGAATAATTTACGTGCTTTACTTACTAAAAACTGTAGGTACTTAGAAACAGTGACCCCGATGGGCATATACAAAAAAAAAGGTTTTTAGTGTTCTTGTCAATTAAGTACCTAACCATTTCCCTAAAAATACTCTCGGCACCAATGGTGACATCCCCCAAAATCTTGATCTGCGACCGCGCCTGACTTCAAGTTAACTCAAAATAATAGGTATTTCAAGAAATCAAGAAGATTGTCTCGTCTTTCAACAACACCGAAGGCTTAGCTTGCTTCATAAACTTTTAGTTCACCAATAACTTCCACTTATCGAATTAGGTCTCGAAAACAAGGAGAATCACAATAAATGTACCTTTTTTTCACTAAAACGGACATCTTATAAACGAGTCCAAAAATAGAACGAAACGACCTTTAAACGTTCAGGGCTGTCACAAGTTTTTGTCGTACCGTTATATTTTAATGTATGGTAATATTGGTAATTTGATACAGTTGTTTTTTTGTTTAGTATGCACGTAAATGCTAACGGGATTTGCTGTCTGATAAAATGTCCTTTAATTATGCAAGTTATTTTGGTGTATTTTGGTGTCTGACCTAAATGTAATTGAATAAGATAAAGTTATAACACTAATTGAATATATATATGTTTGACTGGCGGAAGCCATAGGTTAGTAAACAAATGACTTTTCGGAGATAATATTAACACTCTATATCATGCATATCTCTTCATAATTAATTAAGTAAGAAAATTATTAAATGATACTTACTTTTTAGTGTTGTTCGGGAAATTCAACATTTCTTAGGTTTTTTGCAAAGAAATTTTGAATTTCGCAGGCGTCGCCTGAAAAAGTAGGGTTTCCCAAATTCTGAATTCATAAACCGGGTGTTGGGCACCATGAAAAGATGGATTCGCTTAAAATTAAAAGTAAGTGATATCTCGGCTGTCGACGTCCTTGATCTTAAGAATCGATCGATGAACGTAAGTGTAGGTAAGACTATCAATTTGGAAGCGTTTGACGAAGCGAGAGAAAACCGAATAAAACATTTTTTTTCCGAACATGTTGTTTAAATAAAACTTTCCCTACAAAATAAAGGAAAACTTAGTTGTAGCAACCCTAAGTGTAGTTATACTTTTATACCGGAGTGTTCGGTAGAGATAGTGGATACGAGCCGTTGTACAGTTTCATAGCACATTGAACAATTTTAACATTGTGGTTAGTTCCACGTAAGTTCTTCTTCCAGGCAGGAAAATATGTCATTGTGCCATCTATTTTGAGTTCAGACTCAGGCTCAGTATGAGGAGGAGCTCGTAGCTAAGTAATAACAGCCGCACGGGTCGATCCATCAGGTTAAGCTACGCTTGCCGGGGTTGGCCCGAAGATAGGTGACCATCTTTACATATCGAGACTCCTCCGTGCTTCGGAAAGCACGTTGAGCCGTTGGCCCCGGTTGTCATTCGTGGATCTTTGACAGTCGTTACGGGTCGTCAGAAACCCGAAAGTCTGACAACCAGTCTTACCAAGGGGTATCGTATTACCCAGTTACTGAGTTGTGGAGGTCAGATAGGCAGTCGCTCCATGTAAAATACTGGTATTCACCTGCTACCGGTTAGACTGGAAGCCGACCCCAACATAGTTGGGAAAAGGCTAGCCAGATGCTGACTCAAGCTCATTATAGTAGAAAGTTTTAGAAAGAATTATGGCTATGAAATATGTGTCGTAAGTACTGGTCCTAAAGTCCAATATTAAAATAAATTATGCAGTATCTTTGATTTATTCATGGACACAACGATAGAAGAGCACAACGTTTCTACTTTTATAAGAAAGCTTTCATTCAACGATCGTTACAATGCGAACCTTTCATTTTTATTTAAGGTTCAGATTATAAGTAAAACGTTTTTAAATTGCGAATTGCCGTCTCTGAATACAGACACAAAAGTACATACCAAACGTCGGCCATATTGAAATTACAGCCAATCGGAGGAATATATTCTGAATCGAAACCAATCGGCCGGAATCTGCACGTACCCACGGGAGATATCTAATATCAGGATCAAATGAAATTTATGATACAACGCGATACTTGATTTTTGTTACACGGTTTTTTTTTTTTTTCACTTATTTATAATTTGGATTTTTATTTTGATTTGTAACGTGAAACATTCTCGTGGATAAATGTCGTTAAATTGGAATGCGAGCCTCGCTCGATTGAGGTTTTTTGGCGTTTAGCTTTTTATCTTAAGGGACTTGGTCCTCAGGCGAAATAAAGTGTCCTTCTGATTTTAGACGATTGCAAATATACGGGAATATTTAAGACTAGCTTCCGCCCGCGGCTTTGCCCGCGGTGGTATGTCGATAAAAGTAGCATATGTCCTTCCCCAGGATGCCATCTATCTCCTTGCCAAATTTTGTCGAAATCCGTTCACTGGTTTATCCGGGAAAAGGTAGAGACAGACAGAGTTACTTTCGAATTTGTAATATTAGTAGCGATATAAAGGGGAATACATTATGATCTTTATCAAATTAAAAGTAACACACTAAACATTTTCTTGTTTGAAAAAGTCATGAATTTATGTCGTCTTAAATCGGAAGAATATACTGACTAATTAAGTCAGTATATTGTCAAAGGTTTAGAGGGTCTTACTTATTCTGTGTTATGACACATTTTAAGCAAGGCCGCACGGGCCTACCCCGGTCCAGAGATACCTGAATTTCTCCTTAATGTGGAACACAACTGATCGACCAGTAGATAAGATATGTTCGCTGTATATCTCCGTTGTGGAGTTGACAAAGGGACTTGTTCAGTTGCTGATACTAATCCCTTTGTCGACTCTTGCGCCTCGAAGGACCAAATGGAAAGCCACTCACAACCAGATCAACCCCTTTTCATAAATGAGTACTCATTAATTTGTTTTGATTTTATTCAAATCTGTGAAAATAATTTAAATACCCCGCAATGTAAGTTACAGCCCTAAAGCTAATATTGCAAGTAGCAGTCGAAGCAGAACTAAATAATTGAAAAGACAAAGTTGCGTATACAAGGAAGAATTAGCTACAAACATTCGCGCAACTAAACCAACACTGCATGCCCTATTACGCTAGTATTTACAACACCTAGATAAGCTACTAACGACACTATGTTTTGTTTACAGGTACATAATCATTGCGGAAAATGTACCCGATATCAGCGAGGCGGTAATGGAGCGCTATCATATAATTTGCACTTATGCGTCTTATCTGAAACATTAATTAAACATGCTGGTTGACTGTGACAACTGTTTGGTATTTAGAGATTCCGTTTTAAGTTGAGATATTGAGGTAATTAGTAAGTAATTTCCCGTTAGATGAACTGGCGATATTACCGTAATGAAAGAGAGTGACTCAATGGATATTGATAGGAAAGGATAACACGGGACATATAAAATTGCTAAAAGCGTTCCCGCGTTTGAGAAGAAGTTGATATACAAATGAATAGGTAATTGGTTCCCTATATGCGTAGGCACATTTAATGAAAACTCTTTATTTTTATTAATTAGTCTTATTGATTATGTGATTTTTAATAAACAACTGCTTTATTTGAACTCATTTATGGATTTGTACTGAATTTGGTTTTCACACATTTTGTTTTCTGGAAGAATTAATAAAACTTTTTAATTCATGATTTAGGTACATACATACATTAAAGATAAAATATTTAAGGCACGTTCTACGCACTTTTTGGTGTCAACTAAACCGCCTCAGGGCATTTAAATATTCTTTGTTGCATATCATATTTAACAATAACTGTTTCTAAAATTGAAAGGACAATTTCAATTTGCCTTATCAATATCAGTGTAGGCGGACACGATCTAAACTTAGTTAAGGAAACTTGTAGGTAGTTCTCGTAATACTTAATACTTAGGAACAATGCCCAACTAGTTTTGAACTTAAAAGTAAATTAAACATAACTTTTTTGGACATTATGTCAGATAGAGAAAGAATGACATGTGCAATTAAACTTTAGTCAAAGCAGTAGGTAGTTCTCGTACTACTTAGGCAAAATGCCCAACTAGTTTTGAACTGAGAAGTAAATTAAACATATATTTTTTTGGACATTATGTCATTATTGTCATTATTGAGAAAGAATGGCATACGTTCAATTAAACTTTGACAGTTTTTACTTTTCAGACCAACAATAAACTTGTTTTAAAATTAGATGTATTAATTTATTAGAAATAAAATCTTTAATCCCTTACAAATTACAATCATAATATAGAAATTGACGATGAAAACAAAGATTAATTATTAGCCTGAAGTGAAGGCTAATCTCGCTTTTCTAAATTGGTCCTTCAGTACGTAAACTTTTTGTTACCCTAACTAATATTATAAATGCGAAAGTGAGTTTGTCTGTTTGTTACGCTTTTTCGCTAAAACGGCTTAATGGATTTGGATGAAATTTGGGTATCCCGATATTTCCACGGGATCGAGATTTACGCGGGTGAAACCACGGGGCGCAGCTAGTTATAAATAAAGTTACGAACCACTCACAACCAGACACTAAAAAATTAAAAACAAAATCTCAAAAATAACATGATTTTCTTAAATATATTTATAACAAAACTAGTTAAGGCAAGGTAGAGCCTATAATTACAACGAATGTATTGCACAAGAGGCGTGGCAAGGACGCCGACCACTCGGCTCACATGGCATGCATTATGCAACTGTTACACATTTTAATGTTTTTCACACACGGACACGCGTGGGCAGCGCAGGAATTTGGTTGAAAGCCTTCCTACGCTGTTATTGCCTTTTAAAAGAGAATATATATATGATAACTATTTCCTTTTTTGGGTTCCGTACCCGAGGGTTGACAAACGGTACCCTATCGTTAAGCCTCGTCTGTTGTCAATGGGCTGTATCTCAAGAACCGTGTAGATAGTTGAAATCACAAATTGTGTATTTTTATTGCCGTTTAAACAAATAGGTAATAAAAATAAAATAAAATAAAAAAATAAAATTATTATATTATTGCGATAGGCGCAGCGTGACTATTGCCGCGATACTCTCGGCCGTGAGAGATGACGCCTAACTGTAACATACAAAGTAACAATTTCTTAGAATTACTCCACGCCATAGAGACAACATAAACACTACGTAAATATAATTGAAGTTATATTTTGCACAAAAAATAGTAGTACGATGCTAATGGAGAAAATCAGTAATTATAAGAAACCGTTTTTACTGTCATAATAGTAAAGAACCGATTATTATTTAATAGAGATGTAGGTCGATTATTATAGTCTATTACTTCTTGTATGTGGTTACCTAATTTTCATAGCAAAGCAATCAATAGTTGCTTCACCGATATATCAGCAATAATTCCGTCATTTTATGGGACATCACTATTTATTACATATAGCAAAAACGCAATAAGATCACATTATAACGCAAATATTACGATTTTCCCGAGAAAGTCACATTTGCATACAATGGATAATCATCAGAATAGTGGACTAGAACAAATAAATTATTGGGAGCATTACCTATATTTTAATTTTTGTAATTGGCATGTTGAAATATTTTAATGGATAAAAAATGGTAATGTTTGGCCCTTATACATGATTGTGTTTAGTTATATAAAGGATGCACATTATAATTTTTGGAGGCTTTTTTCATGGTGAGGAAATCGCTAATCCGCGTTGGGCAAGCCTGGTGATTAATGAGAAGAGGCATTTTGCCCTGCAGTGGGAAAATAATAGATTAGTATAATATTGTTACCAATATTTCGGAATAGTTTCTGGAACCACCAGCCGCAGCGTCAATCATTGCATTTCTTATTCTGACTGACATATGTCAGTCTAGGGCGATCGGTCATAAAATGTAGAAATATCAACAAGATTCGCCTTAAAAAGGATCAATACTAACTAATATTATAAATGCGAAAGTGAATTTGTTTGTTACGCTTTCACGCTAAAACGGCTGAACAGATTTAAATGAAATATGAGTCACATGGGTAGACCATGGCCTGGAATAGGACATAGGATACTTGTTATCCCGATATTCCCACGGGATCGAGACTTACGCGGATGAACCCGCGGGGCGCAGCTAGTTCACAATAAAAAAGATCTCAACCCACGTGACTACATTTTTTTTTCCACAAAATCCATTAAATCGAGAGCACGTTTAAATATAGGTAGGTAAACCTTTTTTATCGATATTTATTATTTAAGACCGATTAGCATACGGCCTTGATATTACACACACATCACCCACACATATATCTATTAACCGTATATACATGCACACAAATGTACCAACATATAGGGCCTTACCACAAAAACGTAGACACTTGTTCAACGCGTGTCTAATGTCAGTTTTATGTCAAACTCCATACAGAAATGTCATATTTAAAAGGTGTTTAGGCTAAACAACTTATAAACACTAAAGCTGTCTATTCTCAGACAGCTTGTGAGCAAAATATCAATAATAACTATACTAAACTTTTCTTCTCCTTATGCAGGAGATGAACGAGTTTGAAATTGTTATCAAAGTTTTGGAAAAACGAGCGATGAGTACCACGCTTGTTCTCTGCGTGTTTGCAGCTTTAGGCACAACATAAATAAGCAGCAGTATTTTATCTCGGCAATGACCTTGAAATAATTACCTGCTGCCGCCGTTCGGCAGATAAACCTTCTCGCACTCGATACTGTTGCGTACTGATATACACTGGTAGTTCGAAACGCATCGTTTCGGCCGTTTTCAGTCGCAGTAACTCCACATAATACACACACACACCACACACATACACATCACACACACACACACACACACACCACACGCACCAAACACACACACACACATACCACACACATTTCAACCACACACATTAATAATAAATTAATCGTCGGTATCGCCTCTAACCCAGTAGACAGAGATATTTACAACATTTTCCTAAGTCCCACGGTTTGTAAATCTAAACGATTTATTAGAACGACCTTTTGATTGGACGATAAACTTGTAAAGGGACTTTTTAGAACGTTCAGTACGGCAATTAACTATGTATGTGAACGAAAAATACCTCTTTTTGTATGTAAATAAATAAAATTAAGTAATTGAATAAAAATGGTCCTTCGAGTCATATTTCAAATTCAGACTCCGTCCATTCCCTACACTACACTCCATTTTCTTTATTACTAAAAGGATGCGGATCTACATTCAATATCTCTCTGTAGGCTGTAGCTAAGTCAATCACTCCGGTCACGGTCATACATACAATAATCTCTTTGGCGCCACTTGGAATCAAATAATCAAGATTGCAGAGTGACTATTAAATCTAGACATTTTATGATGGCGCTAGTAGTAAACACAGTACGTCAAATTGAATACATTTCCATTTAATTCCATGTTCGACCGTGTACCACATTATAATGGTCATGGTTCTTAGTAACTGTTTCAATTTATTTTTTTGGCCACCAAGACTGGGCGTCGGTCCACTCGGCAGGACTTGTAATGATTTATTAATATTGCTGTAATAAAATAACTTTATTAAATCCAGAAAATAATGTTAATAAACAAGGGCGTGGTGTCTGTCAATAATTATTTGTAACTACTCCGATCATAAATTGAGAATGGGTATTGAAAGTATCGATTAAATTATAATGGAGTAAAAATTGTTAAGATATTTAATAGTTATGTAAGCAACTTTGATTGGATTATAGTTATTATAAATCTACCGGTGATTTTTTTAACACTATGACGACAACTCAAACCTGCTCGCTTAGCATGACTACAATAGAAACGGGTTATATCGACGGAAGAATAGACAAAATGACAGATTATGATTGTTTATCTGACATTTTGTCTATTCTTCCGTCGACAAAACCCGTTTCTATGGTTGTCATACTATGCATGCTGATGGGTATTACGATACATCCAGTGATTTTTGATGACCCTTTTGAAGCTCGAAAGTTTTCGCAGTATTTCATGAAAATAGTGAAAATTTGTTCCATAAAACGTATATTCGATGACTTCATATCATATCATTGCCCAGAAAAGGCAACAAATACGTACGAGTAAGATGTTATCAAAACAAAAACTTTTCCACACTCAAACCCGCTGTATAACCCCGTCTCAATAATAATGCATACATATATGGCATGGAAAAATAGTTCGGTAGTGGCCGGGTGCCTTTCAAATCGCTATCAGGGTCGACCGGCCACTCGTTATCAATGCGCCGTTTATCAGTGCAAGCCTTCGTGCGCTTACGCAAGTCGGCGTGCGCAAACGGTAAACGCACTGTCGATTAAAAACAGAACACTTTTTTTACATACATTATTCAGTAGAAGCCCGAAAGTCTGACAACTAGTAAGGGGTAAGTCTGGTAACTTACTAAGGGGTATCGTGTTACCCAGTAACTGGGTTTTGGAGGTTAGATAGGTAGTCCCTCCATGTAAAATAAAATACTGGTATTCAGCTGCATTCGGTTAGACTGGAAGCCAACCCCAACATAGTTGGGAAAAGCCTAAGCAGAAGATGATAATGACACACATTATTTAATAGCATGGTTGGGTTCTTGAAAGTTCGTTCATATAATTTAGTTTGGCATAAATATTGAGGGGGTTATAATTTTGCTATAATATGGTATAATCGTAACAGGATGCCAGTCAATTAATTCTCTACAAATTAACACGAGGTAATTAACACGTCTCTTTTAATTTTATTTGATTGATTGTTTTATTAATTGAAAACACTGACCGCGCTAAATGATTGGCAGTTTATGTTGGATATTGTTACTTGATAACTACCATAATAAATTATTGTTTTGATGGTGTTTCTGCATCCTAATAGCGTAATCCATTCATAATCAGAATAGATTCAAATGAGATAGTGCATTACTCTCGCGCGCGGTATGATGCGTGCAATAATTACCTCATTCATACAAAGGAACGGTTTCAGCCACGATTTAAAACTTATTACCATCTTCGCTAAATATTGGCCACATAGGCCAACAGCCAATGTTTGCACCAACTTCTCATAAATGCTATTACACCAATTATCTAGTTCTCAAGTAACATTTTATGACAACAGCACAGTCGGCGCTTTGAACTTAAATAAATCTTAAATATTACGCGTTTGATATCGCCGCCACACTAAACTTGTACAATAAATCTAATCACCAGTATTATATCAAGCGGCTTATATAGCTGATTCCCGCGACTTCGCCCGCGTGGATGTCGGTTATTATATACTAAAACCTTACTCGAGAACCACTCTATTCATTGATGAAAACAGCATGAAAATCGGTGCAGTAGTTTTTGAGTTTATCGCGTACAGGACGACAAACAGACGCGGCAGACGGCTTTGTTTTATAATATGTAAGGATAAACAACTTGAATTTTCAATTAGCATCGACTCAAATAAAGTCCAAAAATGGGGAAAAAAAATGGGCCTTAGATCCAGAATCCATAATACACGCCATCGGTAAAATATGTATGTATTTATTATAGTTTCATCTCTCTTATGTAATCAGCCCAACATTCATTAATGAATTTATTTCTTTATTAATAACTATAATTAGCATAATAAATGTAAATAAAGACCATCACATAAGTTGCTAATCTCAGCAAAATATCTCAACCGCCCCACCCTGATGTATGTACTCATATTAACCGTTATTACATTTTCTGTGTAAAGCATTACATTGCGGTCTTATCGGCGAACTATATCTTTACCTCGCTACAGTCTAATGTGCAATAATTTATCACTAACAAACGCTAAGCAAAGCCGACAAATTGTACGGCCCATGATTGACAAGACTTTACCAACTGAATTAAACGAATTTTTAGTTCACTACATCATACATTGCTGTATTTCAATGGCATTTTGATTTAGAGTTTAGAGTAAGCGGCGTTGGATTTCAAAAATTGTTGTTGTTTAAGGTTTCAGTTTAATATTAATGTGTATTAACATTTTGAGTAATGATAGCAGTTTCATAAAGGCTAGCCTATGAGCTAACCAATACATGTATGGAGTATTTCTATAATAATAGTTCTGGTATTTAGTTACATACACTTACTTACAATATAATGTATAATATGCTGCTTCTTTGGTCTAGTGGTCACAAGCGCTACTGCTGAGTATGAGGTCCTGGGTTTGATTCCCGGGTCGGGAAAAGTGTTATTGGGTTTTTCTATCTGGAATTTCTCAGTAGCAGTCCGGAGTCTGGTTTTGTGCCTGGCTGCTGGCAATAGGCTCGCGCCTTAATTCAATTGGACTTAAACATAACTGTCGTCGACAGTTATGTTTATCTGGGTGTGGAGGAGCTCTTGGCTAAGTAATAACAGCCGTACAGGTCGATCCATCAGGTTAAGCTACGCTTGCCGGGGTTGGTCTGTGGATGGGTGACCATCTTTACAAATCGAGACTCCTCGTTAAGCCGTTGGTCGCGGCTGTCTTTCGTAGATCTTTGACAGTCGTTACGGGTCGTCAGAAGCCCGAAAGTCTGACAACCAGTAAGACTATCCGGTTAGACTGGAAGTCGACACCAACATAGTTGGGAAAAGGCTAGGCAGACTGATTTTTTGTCGTAATGTGGGTGTACTATAACTCTGCCTAACCAATTTTTTTTTTTTTTTGTGGGTGGGCAATCATCGAATGACTTCTCCCGCTCTGAGCGGAGCGGAAGGGCGTGTCAGACTTTTACTGACTAAAACCCACCCGTGTTCCTTCAGTTGCCTGTTGCCAAGGTCCCGGTATCCCTTTCGGACTTTTCCGCAAACCTGGCAGGCATCGAAATGAAATGAAATTGTTTATTCTGTAAATAGGATATTGGAATCACTTTTACACGTCATATTAAAAATAAGCCTAACCCTAAAGGCGTGGTTTTGTTATGTTATAATATTCAACAAATTATACTCCTTTTATCTTTATAGCCTTCGGGTAAGATTAAAATCAACTTGAAGATTAACAACACTTAAGTTTTTTGCTACAATTAAATATTTTTGACATAATCGATGTCGCCGTCTAGTAGTTTTATTTTTAAGTTTCTTAATTAAATAATAACTTGTTCGATAACTTGAAGCGATTATGTATTGGAATGCAATATATATAATTTATGATGTCAACTATTATCCACAGTAAAAAATAACATGGTTGATATTAATCGTTGCGTTTTTATGCTAAAAATGGAATACTGCTAATTAATTGTCTCTTCTGGAATATCTTAGTAGCAGCCTGGAGTCTGGATTTGTGCCCGCTGTTGACTCGCCCCCTATTACATAGTTACACATCTGGCATAGTTACACCTCTGCCCAACTCTTTGGAGAAACAGGGCGTGATATTATCTTAAGCAACAAAACCCGTTTTTTAGTTATAAAAGTTCCATAAGGCCGCATTCACGTGGGATCCGTCATTGATGATTCGTCAAGAAATTTTAAAGACGATATGTGATTTAATACCTGATGCGTGTGAATACGGGGATCCAAGGAGCAATGCCAATGTAAAAAAAAAAAAGATCGTGAAAATAGACTGTCAAAAAACACGAATCATCCTCGTGTGAATGAGCCGTCACCTCATTTGACAAAATATTGATCACGATCTACTCTAATGAGAACCGGTGGTTGGTGCATGTATCATACGGTCATGCCATTATTAAGCCATTAGGTATCTAAGAATCCATTCATCTCTGTAGTTTCCACTAAATTGAAAATCAGACTTTAAATATAACAGCTGCTTTAATCTGCATGAAATAATGATTAATTATAGACATTAATAACAAATGACATTAGGTTGTTATTTTGGCAGTCTGTGACGAATTGATCAATGAATTGAAAAATAAAAAATCGTTGATTAATGTGCCAGTTTCACGGATTGTCAGGCTGAGTTCGAAACTACTTACTAATTTATGTTTATCATTGATTTTATTTTAATATCAAAAGCATGTGACATATTATGGCAGCCTACTGCCATGTATGGCACGCAAATGAGCACGTGCCTACCTTTATCACAATGTTTTAATATTGAATTTTATTTTATGATCTCAATATAATCTATTAATCGTTTTTATTTAAATATTTTGATACATTCAAGCTAAATGATAATTTAAATATAATAAAAACCCAGAAATGGTATGCGTTATAGTTCTCAGTTCTTCTCGTTTAAGTATACGGAAATAAAATCAACACGACTTTTTTGTCTTTAACATTGTGTTTAATCTTTAATTAAAGGTTAAAATCCGAAAAATGTTTACTGTTTATTTGACGTTAGTAACTATTTAAACGTAAATAATTAATCGACATGCTTTCCGCTTCACCCATCACTAAGCGCTCACCATAAAACTATTAGCGACAAACATTCATTTAAATGAATGTTTGTCGTCGTAGGTTCTACCCTTGACATTCATTGACTTCACACACTACACAAACATAACAGCTTAACTCACGTAAATACTACAAGACAATTCTGTACCCTACGTCCTTAAAAATAGGGTTTAATTTAAATGTAATGTTTATTATGAAAATATCCGGATTCTTGAAGACAAAGCTTGCAACTGTGTGACATTTAGCCAATGGCTAGTTTAGCGTGTTGCATTTAAGAATTTGGGGCTACGTCCATATTAAGTGTGATTTAATTATTTAAATTAAGCGATCGGTGATTTCGTTTTTATTTTGTTTGGGTTTCCCATTTAAGTCTCAGTACAAAAGCATAATACAAGAGTCAACGTAGAACAAAATGTACAAAGTTTTACCGCTACGTTTCTTAACCTAGAATTCTAGAACAATACATTCTTAACTATTTATAGTTTGAATAGATAAAAAATAAACATCTAAAAAACAGCTTTCCTCGAATCAGAGAGAAAACCCGACTTTACCGGAATGGTAAACGCTCGTACAAACAGGCGCGACATCGCAGGCGCGACAGGCAGCGGTACCTTTGTCGACAAAGGTACCGCTGCCTGCCGCGCCTGTTTGTACGAGCCTTAAAGTGGAAAAATTATGCATATCTAATTTAATAAATTCCCTATTTCTATTACCAACAAAATCGAAATTTAATCAGATTAACTGGAAAAAAAATTTTCCAGACCAAAATTAAATACAGCGCTGGTACTATTTTCTAGAAATAAATGTTCGTTCACAAAGATTTCAGGGAATTTTAATTAGTGTGCAAAGTTATTAGAGATCCTCTAAGAAAAAAAGCTTGGGTAGTGAAGTAGTATGAAAGAAAGCGTAAACATTAATTAAACCAACCAGGCTGTACCTACTTTCCTGTAATTGCATTCACTGCGATGCGCTGCTAGTTCATGAATAATCGCAGCTTTCGGTCATAAAACAACTTGCTGCATACGGCACCAACAATGTGTACTAAATCAATAGGTTCAAAAGACAATTTCAGACACCAATTTGGTCCTCACATGATCTGACCAAGATTATGAGTGGAGTTGAAAAGAGACTGTGACCTTTGAGTTTATTGTGGCCCTTTTGTTCTCAGAGTAGTTGGATAGGAAACGCCGTCCTCATCTAGTTTTGAAATATGATTGACGTTAAAAGTCTGTGTTTGTACAACCAACTTGCAGAATCAGCGGGCAGTTTTCAGATGTGAATGTTCGGGATAAATGTGGTTATCAAATAATTTCACTGTTCCTAAAAAAAAAAACAACATGAATCGAAACCATGCAAAACAAAAAAATAAGCTAACAAAACTGTCTGCCACCCGGATACGAAGAATTGTCGGCCAGAGATAAACCGCGAAGCTTTTTAGCTAATTGTAAGAGGCAGAATGGGAGCCGTGTATTTTTTTCCTTTGCCAGTCAGTTTCTTTTTATTGTTTCAACCTTTTCCTTTCAAAAGTGAATCATCTTAATTCGTTATTTTAAGAACGGTATTAATTCTGAATTTGAAAGCTTTGAGAGATTTTCGGTTTTGTTGAAATTGAAGGGACAGTTTTTATCAGACTTTCTCTATCTTGCCCTTGCATTTTACAATTTGAATTTATTTTTGGAATGTCGTCGTTATTTTTCGCAGAACTTTTCTTGTTTATAAAAATGTGGCTTAATGGTTAATGTCGCTTCAGCAAAATGACCCGTTTAAATTCTTGAAGAGTTTTCTTAACATTAAAAACAGCCTCAGAACTCTGCCTATTCATCAACAGACAACAATCTTCATAATGAGAGGACGAATTTTGTCTAAATATAAATATGAAAATATATTTAAATGTCATTTTAGAAGTTTACAACGTGGCGTCTTCTTGAGTTTATATTAATATTTATGATGCTGTCCGTCATGTATTAATCATGAAAATTATAACATTATGTTGCTGTATGAAAAAAAAAAAATGCGTTAAATTACTTTAAAGAAAGATTTTAAATAGTGCTGGTCTTCTGAGTCGCTACAAAAGAGTTGATTAAAAAAAAAAAAAAAACGAAATTATTTAATAGACCCACTGACCTAGTGTTTCGTGAAAGAGGATCCTCCTGAGATGCTCGTAGTCTGTGGCATCTCAGCATCTGAGACAAAACATTTTTTTTTTCCCATGATCCTAAATGATTATCTAAATAAATTGATTTAACAACAAAGCCATCAAAATAACACAAACAACATACTGAAATATACCAAGTCCTCGACAGATCTCCGTTTCACCCAACAGAATACTTGAACGTAACGTAAACGTAAACCGTCCAAACTTTACCGACACGGTTTGTCCAAGATCTCAAGCAACGGTTCGTTTATTCTGGCCCTCTCGTATCTATTTATATTTACGTTCCGCCGGTTGACACACAAAGTTACAACTCCTCTCGACTTTGTGACTTACTTTGGGGTCCTTTATTGTAGAGACCTTCCGAGAAATAAGTACAGAGATACTTTTTCAGGTAATGAACGATTTAAAAATTCATCTCCAATTCTAAATTCCCGTCCCAAAATAGACTTTAATTTAAAATAAAGTGCCGTGCAAAAAATTTGGTCCTTTTAAGGCTCGTGCAAACAGACGCGATATCGCGGGCGCGACAGGTAGCGCTACCTTTGTCGACAAAGGTACTATACGTAAGCGCTTGAATTCTATCTTCAGTATCATATTTCAGAAAGTGTAAAGATGCCAAAATCATCTCTATTTAAAGATGTCAAAATCATCTCTAACTAGTAGATATGTCTTCACTGACATTAACTACTTTCCTTGAATCACGTGTATTCCTCAACTAGCGACCTGTCACATCCATCCCTATCACATGTACCCCGTGGGATCACTTACTCTCTGATACGCATCAATAGTTTCAGATCAGAACTTTTAACGAGGCACTTAATTAACTTTAATTAACTTTGTAATCGGTTGTGGAATCGAATAAGGTTTGATATTTCTCTAGTGACATATTTCTCTAGTGACAATTCATTTGTTTTTAAGATTCTTAAAGATTCTTCATCCGTAAAAATCTCTCAAGGATACGTAATGAAGACTTGTAACAGTTTCTTTATTTTTGTATGACGATAATCCGCGATGGCCCATCCTTCAGCCAAGTGGACTTACGAAGGCTAAGACCATGTATTGTAGCGTCCAATTGATCTTTAAAAGCTAATATGTAGATCTTTATGGTAGATGGATCGTTTATTGGTCTCTCAATTCGCCTACCGAAATCCTCTGCTTAACATTAGGCCTTTCAACGTAGTATCAATTATATTCAGCCAGCAACCTATACTTAACAACTCTTGAAACTAAAACATCTCTGGAGACAGAACTGTTCGTTAATACTGACCATCCATCACCCTGACGGGCTTGTGTAAGCTATAATAAATTTAATTTAGCTTGTGTACACGTCTATATACGTCTAAGGATTAGAATAGAACTAATTAAACTTTGTGCCCTTAAAGGTCATAGTTTAGAACTTTTGAAAGTTTCGTTTTTATCGTATCTTTTCAGAAGTGACTCTTAGCATAGCATAGCATAATCAGCCTATACTTTTCCTACTGCTGGGACACAGGCCTCCTCAATGAGAGAGGCAGTGGGCCGTAATCCACCACGCGGGTAAATGGTGGTAGATGTCATGTCTTCTAATTTTTGGTTCTGGGACATGCCAGTTTCTTCACGATGTTTTCCTTCACCGTTTTGAAGGTGACAAAGTGTTTATATAATTAAGTTATAAGCCTGTCAGGGTACGACCTACAAACTCGTAAGTTGCGGCTGTTACCACTGGGCCACCACTGCTCTCCTCAAGTGACTCATAGTTTTTACTATATTTTCCCGGAAATTTATGGTCTAACTATCTTCATCATCAGCCTATGACGGCTGGACATACCTTGAAGTTTCAAATTTCACGCCACTGCTGAACTCAATTTTCAGCCATTCTCATCCATACATTCACCAGCACACCCTTATCTAACTGTAACCGCAGCAAAAAAAAAAACAAAATTCAGATTTTCTCCTGTCTCCAATAATTCAAGAAACAGATTACAAGATTACAATGACCTAATGCCTAAGCAATTCTTAAATATCAACCTGATTGTTAAACCTTTCACCAAATTATATAGGATGAAAGTGACAAACCCGAATCAGAGACGTAACTGAACCTGCGCTTATCAACAAGGAACCGAAAATTATAAAGTTCAATAAGAACCCAAATAAGATCCCCGATCAGTTTCACAAAGCCTTTTATTTGCCAATGAGAGAGACGGTAGAACACAATATTATTTTCATATTTAAAATTCATCCAAAAATATCTTTTGATAGGATATACATCAAATCAGCGAAATGTTAAAGGTTTTCTATTTTCCAATAAATAGTGTAGCATTTCAAAACCAATTTGCCGAATGAAACTGAACAACTTTTTATCTCGAGTTCTGATGCAAATCAAAATCGCTTTCAATGAACGATGAATTCTCGGAGGAAAAATATTAGATATTATCATTTTTATTTTCACTAAAAACATTTATGAAACTTGAAAATGAAATTTTGCAACAGAATATAAAAGCAATTCTTATCCTACCGTATCAAATTATTTTTAAAATTCATGAAGAAAATCATTTTTTTTTAAATACATTGCGTCTTTCTATAGGCAGCAAGCATACGCACAAATGACCGAAAATTTGATTAAATATCATTGTTTTAGCAGCTATATAAATACAGCTGTGTAATCTGCAAGAACATTCACACGTATTTGTGCACAAAATCAATTAATTTTGTTTAACTCAGTTTTATTAACAAAACTGCCTCAGCACTTTACTTACGTGAAAAAATATGAAAGAACCAGTTTTTATGTTGGAAAAAACATTCACTGGTTGATACTTAACAACTGACTGTGAATAATCTCAGATCCAAAATTCATTGTGAATGTGAGCCTCTCGTCCGCTCAAGTACCTTCCTAATCCATTACCCCGTGTAGACTCTCTCTGTGTTTGTTTCGGATCCCTATCAGCACTGACCTTATTTACGTAATCCTAACTCCCTGGTACCTTTTTGCACGACTCCCTAAAGGCTACAGAGGGTATCGGATTGTTTAGGATCAATTCACACGCTATCGCTGACATCGATACGTTTTCGCCTCAAAGGACTCGGAAACTACGACGAAAAGGAAAAAGCTACAGCTGCGCTTAAAAGTGGTCGTTTATAAATATTACATAACACCACGACTGAAAAATTGTAACACCAAAAAAGAGCACTAAAAATCCACTCCAAACGTTATCATACATTAAATCAAACTTATTACCTAGCTAGCCAACTTTCTCCATTAGGCCTACTATATCTCCCGCGCCCCTACCCCAATCATCCCCAGTTGGGGTACACCCACGCACAACTCAGAATAGAACCCCACACCCCGTCTACGTCACACAACTGCGCCACAAAATAGGGAGGTGGGGGGACCGAGCTATTTTTAGCAATTTACGGAAACAATTTTTTTTTAATAAGTTGGATTGTTAAAACTAAGGTTTAATTTGCTTTTTCTGTGCTCAGTTTTTTTCTGGTCCTTTGTGCCGCGGTTTTGACTTGCAACGATATTATTTAACATCCATTTCATTAAAAAGACTTTCTTAATTGACTGCTTAAATATTTATAGAATATTAGTCTTTGTACATAATTTTGGATTATTATAGCCAGTGTTCAATCAAATGGAATTCCTTGGACCCGTTGGGTATACGAACAAGTTTGTCAATGTTAGCTTTCTCTTCAACACATTTGTCTGGAACCCAACGGTCTAGAAAATTCTATTACTTATATGCCTACTTGAACCTGATTTTCTCACTTTTCATCTATTCTCAGGGGCTTATATACTAGTAAGTCTTAGGTATAACATATTTGTCCAATTTTTTTTCTCTTCTTTGTTGAAGTAGAAAGACATAAAGGATTATTTTTGACACATTTCACCTTAAGGAATATTTAGAGGGTAGTAAATTTGGCTGTCAGTGTATTCATGAGGGAGTCTCATGAAATGCGATGTCCCTAATAGAAAATCTAATAGCATGTTATAGTGATTGATGTGCTCAGAATCTCTTATTTATTTATTTGTCTCCGAGGTCAATCGTCTTACATACAGAATAAATTGAAGTAATAAGGAAACATTATTTTGAAGTCTCTAGAGATGAAAAAGTAATCGTTTGGTAATGAGGTTTTTACTTTTTCGAAGCTGAAGATAAAAATGAATATAATATTAATGATAAGTGTTTCTTTATATTTTTCTGGAATGAAGAATTTCAGGAAATTCTACATTTATAAATTATGTATATTCTCATAAGTTGCAATATTTGAGCGTAATCTATTTTTAGATCATACTCCTTCAAAGTTCTAAGCAAGGACTTTGCACAATGCGCAGAATATAGCCTCTACATGTGTTTATCAAATTCTTGCAAAAACTTGGATTTATACTTCGGCTCGCGTACTTATAGAATGACTCATGTTCCGGCGCGTGGACTGATGGATTAAAACTTTTAATAAATCAGAAAAGTATTTCGGAAAATCCTTTTTTGATCGTTACAAATAGACATTTATTTCGTCATCAATCGTATAAAAGTCAAAAATTGGTCCTTTGTTCCAGAGCCAATTATCATCAAATCAAATATTTTTGCGATTGCTTCAAAGTGAGGCAATAACCAATAAAAAACAAACCTTCAATCGAAAAACATCAAAATCCCGTCAAAAGCCGTTATCCTGAAACAGGAAAATATGAAATAAAAAAAACGTTAAAATCTATCAACTGAGTAAACTGAAGTTTAAGGTACAAATTGGCGAAGGAATGTTTTGTGTGTAACGTTTCTTTCGTCGATTCGAGGGGAGAGGGCGGACCATTCAAGGAGAACCTTAAAATAGACCCTCATACCAGCCGACTATCAGGGAGGGAGAGGTATCGATGAACATGAATTTTTAATTACAATTTATGCTGACGTTAGGGACCTTTTTCGTGATACTGGGTTTATTAACGTTACGTAGTTTATTGTTGATGAAAGGATAATATTTTTGGGAAATGTTAAAAACCTTGAAAAGATAATGTAGTAAAGCTTTGTAACTTTAGTAATAGAAACTTAAAGCTGAAAATGTTTTCCATATGTTATAAAATAATCGACAAAATCAAGTCTCACAGACTCAGCATCGATAAAAAAACAAGTCGCACCCACTCCCATTCCTACGTTTCGTTTCCGAGCGCTCGATGAAACGTATCAGTATTTGTTTGTATCGATATTTAACCTCAAGCTTTATTAGCTGCGATAACGTCCCCTCACTAGAACAAAGTCGGTCGCTCGCATTGTCTGTTTGTACAACAGCTTCTGATGGCTACGTTTTTGAAATTTATTTGTTATAGAACTTTAAGGAGATACTTATTAAGAGTTGGAGTTTATTTAACGACAGAAAATAATGGTTGGAGTGATTGTGGAAGAGTTTCAGAATGGGGAAGGAAATATTTAAGTTTAGGAGCAGAAGTTTATTTATTATTTAGAATAGTTTGATGATAAATGTGTATTTATCTAACATTATTCAAGGGTTTGTTCTGTATTGATAGATTGCTTACCATCATTATCATCATCATCTCAGCCGAAAGACATCCACTGCTGGAGATTGGCCTCCCCAAGCACCGCCATTTCGACCGGTTCACATTTTCATTTCATAGCATAATCAGCCTATAATGTTCGCACTGCTGGGACACAGGCCTCCTCTCTGTGCGAGGGAGTGGGCCGTAATCCACCACGTGGGCCCAGTGCGGGTTGATAGATGTCACATGTTTTTGAATTTTTGGTTCTAGGACATGCCGGTTTCCTCACAATGTTTTCCTTCACCTTTTTGAGAGCAGTGGTGATGAAATTATTTACACAAAGTAAAGCGCCTGTCTGGGTTCGAACCCACGACTTATAACACGTAAGTCAGGGTTACTACTGGGCCATCACTGTTCCTCTTTCCGTAGATTACATTATTAGGAGCCGTCAGATTCGTTTAGGGGTGGTATTTTTGTTAATTATTTACACGAAAAATATATTGGATAATATCTTAAGAAACATAAATGCCAAATTAACAAACGTATTCCCATCAAAACTTTCAACTGTTATGTTAAATATTCAAATTTTAACGACACCAATTTAACTTGTTAACAGCTTCAATCTTTTCATCCAAAACAAAACTGTTTACCCATCATCAATCACTCAGTTTATTGTTCTTTCAAATAATATTCTAGTCTTGTTCAAGAATCTAAACCGCATTACTTTGGGAGGAGGGAAACAATACGGAGGGTTGAGTGAGGACCAGTAATTGTGTGAAGCCGGATTGAATATTAAACGCGTCTTCTACGTGCCCCGTCTGTGAAGGCAGCGAGGAGTTGGTAGCAGTAGGTGGAGTCTGTATAGTGTCTCTGGTGCCATTTGCGGAAAGGAGAGAAGTATTTAAAGCTATATTTCATAAAAAAGCGTTCAGTTCATTTGTCTTGCCATGTATACACAGGTAGGTACAGTCACAAGCACTAATATGTATACACATAGCAACTTTTATAAGTAATTTTCTCCTATTGTATTTATTGTAATTTTATGTTATTACGAACATAGTATTTTGGAACCCAGGTTATTATGATATAGGTCTCATCTCAAACTTGCAATCGTTATTCCACGAGAAAATCGTTTTTGAATTTTGCTCAGTGTATACATATTTTTCAATCTTTAAGTCGTGATCTCAAAGATCATAAATGTGATTTATTCAAATATCATTTATGATCTTTGAGATAATGATTTTTACTTCTTCTTTTATAAAACGACTGACGCCAATAACACTATTTAAATGTAAACACATGATGAGAAACACGTGATGAGCATGATTTTACCATCACTAATCATGATTTAGTTAGTAAGGCCACTCTATCGCATTGGATCATAGATCTGTAATGATAGGGTAGGTAAGATGTTATAAATAAATAAATAATAAATAAATAAGTCATTGCAGAACTCATTAAACGATGTCCTGGTGTATAAATACATAAATTTATAGATACTCTTTATTTGAGGAATGATATAGATAAATGAAAAATTATTAGAAAAATTTGTTTGCATATATTATTATGTACTTTTTCCTACTGCAATCCACCTACATAATGTCTCAGACTTATTCCTCAAAGACTTATTGAGTTAGTTCACCCACTGGTTATGTCATTAGAGGTCGCTACAAGCTGTGCCTACGCTGGTAAACAATTATTTCTACACACATCTTGTTGCTAAGACGTTTATTTGTCTTGAGAAAAGTTTATTTGGTCGGTAGGTTGGGTACACAATGTATTGTGTTTCTTCTAGTTGTTGTAATTTTCATTAGTTTCTATGGCTTTTATTGTCCGTTAATGAACTTTAAAGTTTCCTAATGTAAGAGAAATATGTCCTTTGTGTCTAAAAGGACCAATTTTCAGTGCTATCTGAGGTCGGGTCTTCTTGTGCAGCGACCAATAATAAAACAAAAACCGAAGTATTAAATAGATGTTACCTAATTTCGAGTTTGTTCGTAAATAACGATTCTAAATCTAAGTAAACAGGATTAAAAAATAACATGACCATTGTATAAGCTGTTACTATTTTACAATCCTGAAATCACCTTCAGCTCCCACGTAAGGAAGTTACAGATAATCTTGTTAGCCTGCAATCGCCGTCAGTCACTAGTAATAGAAACAAACATACATACATACGTATTCACAACACATGCACGTAAGTCCGTACACGACTAATAGACGGGCGTATTGAAATGTAAAGCGAACCTACGTCTCCCAAGCGATTTGTTTTTAACAGCAGGGTGGTGAATTAATTGTAGTTTAGTTTAGCAAAGGTTAGAAATGTTATTTACTACAACAGTGAATGTAAAACAAAGATATGGAGAAACAGTCATACCTAATTATGTAAAGGCGGTGTTAAAGTGCTTGGCAGTGACGAATGCGCTGCGCTGCGCATCACTAGATGTTCGACAACCCTATGAGTTTCTATAAAAAGTGAAATTAAATAGTTTCTGTGTGTACTAGTACCATTAGTTTAAAGAACTAAGGACCAGTCTTTCTAAGAGTCTTCTTTCATCTTAAAACACAAACAGCTTTTTGTCTTTCATTTCCACTTCAGCATAGCAATGGCGATGAGAAATTCACAGCTGAATTTTAAAAAGAAAATTTACACATACAACGCAAGACGACGAGACAAACTAGAATTAAGACAACCCACGGACTAACTACGGAAGAAAAAATATACTGTACGAGGGAGCAAAACTGTATAAACAACTACCTGATGATGTAACCAATAGTGACACCATATATATATTTAAAAAAGCCCTAGAAGAACACGTTAGAAAACAACACCAACAATACGGATTGTCACCTTTAACTTTTAATTTCTTATTGTGAACACAGAGCATCGCACTTAATTTTATTTTTAATCTTACTTTTTTCAATATGCTAAGTGAACTGTAATGTTCTTTTTTTGGGAAATAAATCGTCTTTAAACCGAAGTTCCAGTTTAAAAAATAAATAAAGGTCTGTATACAGAAATAGCTACCTAATTCTGGGTTGGCTAATATTTCTGGGAACTTCACTACGCAAATATTAGTCAAAAGTTTTCAGAGGAATTGTGGTCAAATATTTTTGGGATGTTTTTTTTAAATTGTTAAACCCATCATTTAGTTGTTGTGGATGCCCTTAAACAAAGCTTAGGTAAGTTTTTGTTCTATCCTACGCGTTCCCACTCCTGGACAACGGCCTCCCTCCACTCCTTCCATCTTTCCCGAGCCCGCGCGTCCTCCTTCCAGTTTTGATGGAACCTATCCAGCTCGTCCCGCCATCTCGGGCCATCTCCTACGTGGTCTCCCGCGAGTTATATTTTAAAAGTTAATAATCGTGCAAGTTTTAGATTCCAAGTTTAACTTCATTATTTACTTACTAGGTAGGTACGTTCTTAGTACAACTTAAACATAAGATTTAATATAAAATCACTTCAAATTTCCATACAAACAATCTCCATATTTGTCTGAAGAAAATCGCGATAGTCTCCTGCGAGTGACGCGACGATGACGTCAGAAGGCTCCGTTATGTGACGTCACTACCACCACCCAAAGAAGGGGGAGGCAGCTGCGTACTGCGTAAATGCGTCGTTTAAAAGTACCACCACAATCCGTGAAAGTACTCACCCTAAGCTAAACTGAACCTTAGACCTTTCAAAACAAGTCTTAATATCGTTTGTCTTGTTCTGGTTCTAGCATAGTCGGGTAGGTTAGGTGGTTAGGTCGTTCGGTTGTCATCTACACTCGTTAGCAAGATGGCTATAGGTACAAGAGGTACTCATAGAGGCCGAGGCTATCTGATTAATATGAAATACAAAAGACAAGAAGGTTAGCCCCGAATAGGTAATAAGTGTCCTATAGGTATCCTATAGACCTCAATAAGTACTAATTCCACAAGATTAGTCGTCCGATAATATCCAATTCAATAGAGCAATTAATTAGTTCAGTATTGACATGCTATACGGCTAACTGAGTAAGATATTGTCTTGTATAGATGACGTGGGATTAGCTAGAGACATTAAGCCACGTTAGATCATGTCGAGATGTCCAGTAACATATTTTGTTTTGACGTTAGTCTAATCTACTTGGTCTGTAACTTTATTTTCCACCTTTGGTAAAGAATGTACCATATTACGAAAACACAAAATCTCGCTTTAACAGAAACTTTGCACAAAACAATTCATAGGTCAATCAATCTGCCTAGCATTTTACCAACTATGTTGGGGTCGGCTTCCAGTCTAACCGGATGCAGCTGAATACCACTATTTTAAATGGAGCAACTGCCTGTCCAACCTCCACAACCCAGTAACTGGGTAATACGATACCCCTTGGTAAGACTGGTTATTAGATTTTCAGGTTTCTGAGAACCCATAACGACTGTCAAAGATCCACAAATGACAGCCGGGACCAACGGCTTAACGTGCTTGATGGTCACTCATCTACGCACCAACCCAGGCAAGCGTAGCTTAACTTGATGTTTCGACCTGTGCGCCTGTTATTACTTAGCCACAAGCTTCACCAATAACAATTCATAGGTAACCACGAAAAAACTCAACTCGAATAAACGGAAAAATACTCTACAATTTACCTTTTACCGAATTACATATTCATACACTAACTTATGCATTTTATTCCACACTCAGCAGTTAAATAACCTTCTCTCACTCACTAAGTGCATTACCCTAATTCCAACGTATAGAGCACTCCAATTGGGCGAAGTAATAGTGACCTTATATCTCGGGGTCCTCGTAAAACGAATCTAAAACTATACTTAAACTTAGAATTCTATCCACTATGTTTTATCAAGAGAATAACCATGTCCAAAATATTTTATTTTTTTCCATGTCCAAATATAAATTTTAAAAAAAACCCTTTTCAAAGGTCTTATGGCCAATATTCTGCACATTTAAAAATCAGGAGATTTATATTTTGGTACGACAGAAAAAAAATGGTCCGCGTTACTGATCCCACAGTTAAAGCATGGCCGATTATTGTGAGGTCCTTCGATCCGCATTTCAGAATACGTTTAATTCCCAAAGGATTTCCATTGTTTGTTTTTAGGTCATAATATTTTATAGGAAAACTAGCTGCGCCCCGCGGTTTCACCCGCATAAGTCTCGATCCCGTATCGGGACGAAAAGTAGCCTATATCCTTCTCCAGGTCATGGTCTACCCATGTGCCTTTCATCCAAATCCGTTCAGCCGTTTTAGCGTGAAAGCGTAACAAACAAACTCACTTTCACATTTATAATATTACTAGCTTCCGCCCGCGGCTTCGCCCGCGTGATTTGTCGATAAAAAGTAGCCTATTTCCTTCCCCGGGATGCCATCTATCTCTTTGCCAAATTTTATCGAAACCCGTTCAGTGGTTTAGGCGTGAACGGGTAACATACAGACAGACAGAGTTACCTTCGAATTTATAATATTAAGTATGGATTATACAAGTTAGGATTAGGATATTAGTTACGATTAGGATTAGTTAGGATTGGTTTGAGGTAACATTAATGTAACCGTTTATACCAGAATATTCGACACATATTTCGACATAATAATGTTACTGACTTACCCGCAACTACAGGGTGTTGTCAGCAGCTTTTAGTGTAATAAAGTTTACGTCGCCAGATAATAAAATTAAAAGCAGGTGTGGTGCAAACTCTAGCACCTACCGCTTCGGTTGTGCTTTATTCTTGGCACGATAGACTAGACGATTTAGGTACACTTCTGGCATTTTAAGGGTGGCTCAATATTTTGTGGGATCTTGGAGATGTGTGGGAAAAATCTCCTTTCAAACTTTATGTTTGTTTAGGAATTAAAAGTAAGCACGCTATGTAGAACAAGGAACGAAGGAACAAGAGCACGCGGTAGGTCGCCCATGCGATGGACCGACCAGATTAAATCTGCAGTGGGCGGCCCACTACACGAATGCACACATAAAACAGCCGACAGAGAAAGATGGCGTCGCATCGTCAGGCAAATCACGGCTGTCCGAAATCTTACTGCAACTTGATGACCACGACCGCTCTGTCAAGAGTGCACCGACAAAGAAGACGCTATGTAAGCAGTGGTAGCCCTGTGGTAGGTGTAGGTCATAGGTTCGAACCCTGACAGGCGCTTAACTTTGTGTAAATAATCACCACTGCTCTCAAAACAGTGAAGGAAAACATCGTGAGGAAACCGGCATGTCCAACCCGCACTGGACCCGCGTGGTGGATTACGGCCCCCTCCCTCTCACAGAGAGGAGGCCTGTGTCCCAGCAGTGCGAACATTATAGGCTGATTATGCTTATGCTTACGCTATGTTGGTAAGATTCGCATGAGAGTCACGCAGACCAGGGAAGCATGGCACAAAAGGGAGGAAGCCTATAGGTACTCAGCAGTGGGTGGAACGAGGTGAACCATGATGGTGATCATACGCTAACAATCAAGCAACTCAGACTGTCGCAATCCACTGCTGGACAAAGGCCTCTCCCAAGCTGTGCCACGACACCCAGCTCACTGCTTGCCTTGGGAGAGTCCGAAAGGGATACAATGACCCTTGGCAACAGGCAAATGAAGGAACACGGGTGGATTTGAGTCAATAAAATCTGACATGACAGTCTGACACACTCCCGCTCCGCCCAAAGCGGGAGAAGTCATTTGCTGATTTCCCACCCTCAAAAAAATAAATTAAAAAATAGCTCTCTGCCTTGCCTTTAAAAACGACAATTCACATGGATCAGTTTTATCGTACTACTATTTTACAGATAGAGGAATTAGATATATATCAAGTAGGTAATATTTGTAATTACTAATCTCTAGATATTAATAATGTAAATTGCTCAGATAAACACGTGTCATGCGTTAATTAACTCCAATTAATACACAATACAACATAACGAACATAACAATAGACTAAGTTTAGTTATCTAGTTCCCCTAATCTTTGGCATAGAATATTAAATTAGGAACAAATTTTAATCATAACTACATTAATTACGTATTACTATGAAAATAATTATTTACTATATAAATACACGTTTTCCAAATGCTGGGAAAAAGTTTTCTTCCATTTGTATGATTATTCACGTAGTGTGGTATCAAAAAATAGCCTAAGATAGTATCGTAGCAAATTGATACGGAAAGCGTAGCACGAGGCCTACGCAGCTACGCCGTAGCCGAAAACCTACTACGAGACCAATCGATTCAGAAACTTTTTCTTTCACCTGAAATTTTTTTATACAATAATAAAGAGAATATTATTTAGACTGCCTCATTAATTTGAGCGTAAGGTCTAGGTAGGATTCGGGTGTCCGGCAAAAATGGTCCTTATGGGTTGTCCTGAGCACCTGTAGTTTGAACACGTACCACAGTGTCATTTGGAACAGTACCTTCATCTCTGAGGCAATATTTCTCCCATACTAATCAACCAACTGCGCCTCAGAAAATAATAACGTGAAAAGCAGCGAAGCAACAGATTTGCGTCACCCATTCAGCATAAAGCGTGGGCGGCCACCCGCCACCCTAGCGCCCTCTCTCTTACACTTGCTTCTCTTCCATATCGCCATCCCGCTCTGTCTGCCCACGCTTTCATTCACCACCTACGTTCCATTCAAGTATGGTATTGTATGTAGATAGTTCATCGGCTATTTGAATTATGTTGCGAGTTTCCTTCCTCTAATGTATGAAGGGAAATGGTGTCCGTTGGGTATTATTTATTGTAGGGAATGGTAGGATTAGTTTAGGTTTGATGTTGCTTTTGGTAGTAATAAGGTCATGAGTATAGGATCCGATGGCGCTTATATTGCATACATAAAGTCTACTTTCGGTAGGCAGAAACTTGAAAAAACTACTTGCTTACTTTATACTTTACTAGCTGATGCCCACGGCTTTGCCCGCGTGGATGTCTGTTATTATATACTAAAACCTTACTCGAAAACCGCTCTATCCATTGGTGAAAACTGCATGAAAATGGGTGCAGTAGTTTTTGAGTTTATCGCGTACAGGACGACAGACAGACGCGGTGGAGGGCTTTGTTTTATAATATGTAAGGAAGATACTATTCCCCGCCTTTTTCCAACTATATTGGGTTCGGCTTCCAGTCTAACCGGATGCAGCTGAAGGCTGCGGATGTATTTTACATGAAGCGACTGCCTATCTGACATCCACAACCCAGTAACTGGGTAATACGATATCCCTTGGTAAGACCCGTAAGGATTGCCAAGGATCCACGAATGACAGCCGGGACCAACTGTTTAACGTGCTTTCCGAGGCACGGAGGAGTCTGGGTATGTAAAGATGGATAAAAAAATAAAAAAATAAAAATTATTTCACATAAGCCTACATGGGCACTTATGAAACGACAGAAGCTAGGTGTACGGTTCCAATTGGTCGTTTCCTATGGAGAAGAGCCGGCAAGAAACTCCACGGTTACTCTTTTTTTAAATAATTGGCTTTACAATATTTTCGATATACAGTGTTAATAGTTATGGGAGGACAGTGTAGGCCTTTCAAAAAGTTTCAGGTAGGTTAGGCTAAGCCTACAATGTTCTCACATTCACAAGGTAGAAAAGAATCTATATAAAAGATAAATAAGATACTAAAGATAAAAAAACAAAAACTATTTAAACCAAATGACATGATTGCCATTACAACTGTAACAAATCTGATTAATTATCATGTCCACAAAAGCCTGTAAAGTATATAAATGTCAAATAATATTATGATTATGTCTGTTAGGGATCCACGGACCAACTCCGGCAAGCGTAGCTTAACCGGGATGGATCGAACCGTGCGGCTGTTATTACTTAGCGACGAGCTCCTCTATAATATACTATAATATTATATCCTTTAAGCAAAAGGAGTATGTAAGGATCGTAGCAGGTTCTGTACTTTCTGCCTACCCCCATGGGAAGAAGGCTTGAGTTTATGTGTGTGTCTGATTAGAATATTAAAAAATATAGAAATATTTTAAAAATATTAAAAATCTAGCTGCGCCCCGCGGTTTCACCCACATTAGTCTCGATCCCGTGGAAATATCGGGATAAAAAGTATTCTATGTGTTAACCCAGGATATAAACTATCTGTTTGCCAAATTTCATCAAAATTCATTCAGCCGTTTTTGCGTGATTGAGTAACAAACACACAAACTTTCGCATTTATAATATTAGTAGGAAGTAGGATAGATCGATAGAGGTCCACCGGTGTCCACCGGTGGTTAGGGCTGCAGAGACAGGAACCTCCTCACAATGCGAGCCATATCAAGAAGTACCTACTGCCTTTTGAATCAGACTCTTGATCCAGAAGGCGTTATTAATATTATTAATTTATTCATTTTATTTTTCGTAGACAAATCGTCTTAATTGCAAACACTTGAAAACAAAAGTATTTAAAAATGTTAGTTATTAAGTTATAGCCAGTGTGGACTGTTATCTTAATAAACAATCATTAAATCCTAACTTCCTAACTAATATTATAAATGCGAAAGTGAGTTTGTTTGTTTGTTACGCTTTCACGCTAAAACGGCTGAACGGATTTGGATGAAATTTGGCAAATGGGTAGACCATGACCTGGAATAGGACATAGGATACTTTTTATCCCGATATTCTCACGGGATCGAGACTTAAGCGGGTGAAACCGCGGGGCGCAGCTAGTAATAAATAAAATAGTTATTAAATCGAATCCGTCCTTTCTATGTCCTTTGTATCACTAAATTATTAGTACATTATCAGATAATAATAGATTTGATAGGTTATGCACGATAACGTCAAAATACAATATGTATAATAAAATAGTAACGATTAATTTTTGTCCGTTTGTCTGTTTCTTTGGATATATTATCCGGACTGGCGCAAAAACGGCTGAACAGATCTGGATGAACTTTGGCACACAGATAGTTTATGACCTAAATTAAACCATACTTTTAATCCCGGTAATACGTTCCCGTGGGATATTTTCGGGCAAAAGCTAGTCTTACATAAATTTTCTCGTAAACAAATTAAATAATAAAATACAAGCCATTTATTTATTATAATTGGTTTGTTTGGTAAATGTAATACCTACTTATGTTTGTCTCCTGGTCCACAAACATTGTTAATTAAGTTCGCAGAAATTGAAGTTGGGAATTATAATGGGAAATGCATAATTATTATTTCGCGTAGGCGATGCAGTGGGTGGCTCGACGACGATAATAATTGTAACGATATTGACCACAAATTGATAAATAAATATAGCACGAATGTGGTTGGGAACAGTTGGTTTTGTTAAATGGGTTATAATATGCATTTAATACAACAATGATTTTTTTAAATATAATTCTGTTGAAGCTTACAGCAAAGAACACTAGTGTTTTTTTTTACTTTTCTGAAATCCAGTTGAAGAACCTGAATATTTATTATATTATATTATATTTATTATTTATTTTCTCTCACAATGGTTTTGCAGCACTTAACAGTTTTGAACTAGGTACATACATAAATTCACATTGTGGGAGCTGGTGTCTGACGTAGGTTTAGAAAAAACCTGTGTTAAAACCAGGTCACCAGTGAATGCTAATCCGTTACGAGTTACTGACAAATCAAACACATAACCCTCCTTTTTTAGCTTCGCCGCAGTCGGGTAAAAATAGTGACTTGGGAATTATGTAAGGAGTATCCTCCATTATTGTAATAAAACCTTACTGCCTATCGATTTTCCAAGCTTGGTGGTTACAGCAATATTCCCTCCCAAACGCCCAACCACACTTTAATATCTGAAAGAAAGTAACTAATACATTTGGGTGGTGATTTAAATATGCAAATGTGGAGAACGAAATTCGTGGGTTGTACGTAATTATGTAAATAAAGGGTACGTTCGACCGGCGCCTAGTTAACCCTGTCATGTTAGGATTGCGGGTAAATATATTATCAAAAAATTAAAGTAATAAAATCTAAAACCCAACTACGACAAGAAAGTCAATGAACTAAAAAGGTATAAACAAGACACCATAGACAGACAAATTAAAAATCCGGAGTCACACGTTTTAGTGTATAAATCGAACAGATTACGTGTGACTCCGGATTTTTAATTTGTCTGTCTGTGTGACCAGTCAAAATCATAACCATCCTTTTTTCTTTGCCGTAGTCGGGTAAAAAATCGAGCATGAGGTGTGGTTATTCTCATTTGTGAGCGCCGCGTACTTGTAGCTTCATACCTAAAATGTGTAGTGCGCCTGGTCTGGTAAAGTAGTACATCTGGCGTACGGCAGTCAACTCCGGTACCACTTTTCTTGCAGGTATTTTAATTTTGATCAGGGTATGAATTATTATCTGATAAGTCGTGCTAATACATGAAAAAAAGTGGGACCGTTTATCACTTATCTTTTAAGCTTCAGAAATTAATTAAGTGAAAAAGCATCTCTTATTAAACTTCAATCCACAAAGGGTGACCACAAAAAGGTTTAACAAAATATGGTCTTGTATTGTTTGGTCACACACATGTTTTGTTTTTGTTATTATAGTAATAACGGTGAAATTGCTTTTTAGGGTCAAACAGATTAGATTGTGGGAAAAAGTAATTTTAATTATCCGCCATGTAGGTTTTATTTATTACGGTTCAGAGCATTTTGTTGAACATTTTTGGGTCATTGTGAAAATATGTAAATGAAAACTTCAAAGTTTTAAATAATACAGTAGAATGGGGAAAGTGCGAATTCAATTAAAGTAAAACACTGGGAGTGTTTTACTGTTATATTTAGTGGTACACCACGTGGCTAAGTCTATGCGAATATTATCTATTATGGATCTCTAAATATCCATTTTTAATTCTTGTGGTACAGTAATTTTATTCTAGGTGCATCGTCTTCACATATAATATGTTATTGATGTATACAAAATATTGTAAAACATTTTTAAAAGAGTAACGGTGGAGTTTCTTGCCCATTCTTCTCCTCACGAAAACTACTTTTTGAAAGGGGCAACTAGAATCAGTTCTATGTATTTCTTTGTTTTTTTTGACGTTCAAAAGTGCCTTATATGTGCTTATTTGAATTTTTTTTTTTAGACTTTGTATAAAAATCCCGTCAAATAGCGAATCTCCGTCTTCTGACGCACATAACTTCCCCTCAAACAAACTACAACCAGAACTCAACACGTCAATTTCCCAGAATTTCCTTTTTCCATTCACAACACGTAACACAGACCTACCACATTCATAAAACAGTTGTTCTGCCGAAATCGATCCGTTGCAACCCCCACGCTTACATTGCGCAATTGCAATGACCTTCAACCTTCACCTTGACCCCCGACATTATGCTACTGCCTACACACCACGAAATACCAAAGTTCGGCACTACAGCCCAAAAACATAAACACATCATACATAGCTGCATTTATGCGGGGACTTCGAGAAATTTCCGTTTTGGACCAGAGATGGTTGCGGTCGGCTGTGCAAATTGCGCAGTTTGTAAGGGCAGGCGGTTCATTCAGGTTTCGGTATCTGAGTACAGTAAATAACGTAACTATTGCGGAGTTTGGACAGGAGTAACTTTGTTTGTTTGTGCACTGAAATTGAAGCTGGGTGCTGAGAAGTTTGTGTAGGTTATAGCTGTGTTTCACTTTTGATTTGGTGGTTTGTTACTTCTTTAAATATAGAACGTTTATTGCATTTTGAATTATGTAGCAAGCTGTTGCTTTGTTTTTTTCTTTTTTCATGTCTACAGCCTACCTATTGGTATTAATTTGTCTGTTTCTGGCTGATTGACATGATAAGTTCCAATTTAATATAACTCGTAGGTACAACTATTATACAGTATGTTATCTAACGAAGGGCGTTCCCGTTTACCTGCCAAAGTATAGCGTCTATACATGTTAAAAAAAAAAATTTGGTAAAAAGGTTTTATAATTTTTTTATTGTAAAATATTCACCAAAAATATTAAATTGCTAAAGAAAAGATGTTTCTTTCCACACACACGTTACACTTGTCTTTCTACATTGAAATACAAGTGTGCGTGTACAGGGTGTTTCTTTTACGTAACAATTTAATACTTTAGGAAATATTTCACTAAGTATACTCGTATATAAAAAAATAAAAATAAATATTTGAATGTTAATATTTTTAGCATGTATGGGCGCTATATCTAACATTGCCATACAAAGTGGCCATGCCACCGCCGCCGGTCTCTTGAGTACATTACCACTCGACAGCATGCGGAGGAATTTTTCAACGCCATATTTTTTATAGTTTTATTTACATTAGGATATTATTTTATTAATGTATGAGTGATACTGAATAAATCACTAAAATTCACTACCCAAAAAAATAAAGACTAATACCTATAACTGGTTCAAATTCGATAATCAACGTGGTTTTTTGTATAACTATTTAGGTACCTACTATCTAGGTATGTTAGAAAGAGTTCAACTTCGATTTAATAAGACTCAAAAGACCAAATTTAGGACCAGTCTACCTTCTACAGTCTACAGCTCAAAAAATATTCTCAGAACGAAGTCGATGTTACTTTCAGACCAAGTTTAGATACTTTTAAGTAGGACACGATAACTTAAGTCTGAGGGAGTATTTAGGGCAAGGACGTTAAGTTATACTCCAGTAAATTGGACTTTATTACTAGTCCGAGACTGGACGTTTTTATGACAACCTCTACCTCAATCCGGGGGGTATATTAAATGGGGCGCGCTTTTTGAGATGTAGCACTATATAAGCGAAAATTCACTTTGTATTCGTAGTGCAAGCTTATTGGTTTTGTTTTTATATTTTCATAGATATGTTGTTCTTTTGAAAAAGGAGGGTTATGATTTTGACCGGTATGTATGTATGTATGTATGTATGTTCATCTGTTCCCTCATATCTTGTAAACGACTCATCACAATTTGAAAAATGAGGTATCGTTGGAAGCGTCTTGATTGTCCGCTGGCTATAGGCTATGTGACGTCACATTAAATTAAAAATGGCGCCCTCTAGAGGACATACGGTGAGGAACTAAAAAAAAAATATAATCGTACCATGTTGGGTATCAAATGAAAGGGCTTAATGAGCATATTTCAAAAATATATATGTTATAACCCAAAAAGAATTTAGTAAAAATTAAAGTTATAAAAACTAAAACCCAACTACGACTAAAAAGGCCTAACAAGAGACCACAGACAGACAAATTAAAAATCCGGAGTCACACGTAATCTATTTGATTTATGCCCTAACACGTGTGACTCCGGATTTTTAATTTGTCTGTCTGTGGTCTCTTGTTTATACCTTTTTAGTCGTAGTTGGGTTTTAGTTTTTATTATACTCAATTAAAGATATAATACGGTGACAGATGTAAATACACAAGGATGTACTACAATAGGTTCCTGGCAGAACTTCAATGCAATTTATATACCTACACGATTTTTAAATAAAGTGCCGGTCTCAAATAACTACTTGATTACCGGTTCTTTCTGTAAACCATTAAATTTTCATAACTGGTACGAAGTCCCCCACACAACCACACATTTCTGTGAATTTCCTTGCTGAATACTTTTTAAAACTTTAGGGCTTTTCTCCCTTCAAAAAAAGCGTTCACCACTACTTTCCTCGCTAACATTATTTACAACGTAATACGGTACAACTTTGCGCCTCTGTCCCGAAGTTCGTGAATGCCTCGCTGTAGCCTTTTGTTTCATTTTACAAAACACTCCGCTTGCCTGCATAATGGATTAATTCCTTAACAAATTGTGGGACCTAGTACCTACACTAATTACGGTAAAGTGACATTCTAGCACTATTTTTAAACCAGCCAGCTATTTTTTGAATGAATGAAAATTGCTTTTTATGAAAAGAATCTCTTTGATCTTGGAAATTGAAGAGTTATTTTAGAGGGTTTTTTTTCTGTTTTTGCGGCCATGATTAAATATGGACAAGTGATGGTTCTTTCGTGTGGGAGCTTTAAGCTGCTTTGAAAGAAACAGTGAAGACGTTATAGCAGACATCGGGGGTCCTTTGGGGGTCAATGTAAAGGTTCTGTGTTAGATTCCCTGACTAGACAGTCTTTGAGTTTTTGACTTTGGAAACTTTTAATACTTAGAAGTCTGTGTCATTGATCTGTGCCTGGTACATGCAATAAATGAATATAAATAAATATCAGTAGGGTTTTACCATAGTTTTCTTGTCTTGTCTAATCTCCTCATTCCGGATGGTATAACGAAAAAGATTAATATACTGCTACTGATAGAAGGTAGCTTGCAGGGTTTTCGGAACAACTAAATTAAATAAACATTTCGGCTCGAATTACTGGTGGATGTAGAACATGCGATATTCTATGTCTTTCTCGTTCATTCCTGTACAATTTGCTTTTAGCATTAAATACACAGATTATAAATAACTTATCATAGAAATAACCGCCAAGTCCGAGGAGTGATTCCGGATCGCTCGTGACAGTTGGTCATTTTTTGACATCGCGATCCGAGATCGCTTTTGACAAACAAGCCTAAAAACCACACTTTTACACTTATAGCTTATATATATTATTTATAACAAATAACACATTCAAAAGTCAATAAAATACAGGAGTCGGAGCAATATAACACAATACCACGAGCAACCTCATTCGACATTAATTTCCATACATTTGGCGGTCACATTCAAAAACATGATTTCCTAGTAACGAACCGCTTTGTTAGGTAAAAAGATTCCAATTGATTATTAATAATAGTTAACTCAACATGTTCTCTATTGTTTTAAAAGTTATTTTTAGTTTGTTTCGGAAGTCAATTATGAGTATTTTACGGTTGTGCGAAGGCTGTGTCGGATTGTGGTTGCGCTGCGAGAGAGATTTGTGATTCGATGTAGTATCTAATCTATTCTTATGTTTCAACATTCGTTACAGGTTTAAAAATAATACTCGTAATTCGGCTTTGGAAGTAACTTTATGTCCTTCAAAAATATATGCCTAATAATGAAAGTGCATCCAGAATCTTTACATAGGACCTGAGGGCAAACAAGTGACAATCGCTTCGAAAGCGTTTCGTATTTCTACAACGACTTTCAACAGGATTTACTTAAGCTTTTCGATAGTTTATGTCACTCCTGTAGTGCATACCTACCTAGTAGTTTTAAGGTTATTTTTAGTGGATTAATTGTGTATTAAATATTAACAAGCGTTTCTCGCCATCAAACTTTAACGTTTGGCGTGTGAAAAGGTAAAAAAATCAACAAATAATGCACCTGTTTGGGATTTAAAAAAAAAAAAAAAATTGCCTTGTCCATAACCGTCATCGCTGATAGAATGTCACTTGCCCTCAGTAGGGTTTAGAATAATTATATTTTGGTTAGCGAAATATTATTTTCCGGACTTTATTTGACAGGCAAAGTAATAAACAAAGAAAGTCAGTGCTTAGTATTTTCGTGTGTTTTTCAAAGGTTCTCAATCCTTCCGGCTTAGCGTTGGCTTAAAGAATAAACGACCTATTTCCATCAATTACAAACACAAACATCTCATTCATTCACAACATGTTTTTACGATTAGATCTGAGGTTATAGGCATGGCATTTATCCAATTCCCTCACTTGATTGTTACGACATACTTGGGCAAGATTTTCCCCCAAAAATTCGGACCTATCTTTACCTACCTTTTAGAAGTTAACCTCACAAAAGGAAAAAGAGAAAATTCCTGGGTTTTCTTCATTTTATAAACGTGATTACTTGTAATACGGAGATATTCGCTACCGTTCTATTATTAATTAACCTTGGAACTCCAAATTGCTTCAGGTGGGAAATTTAATCTAGGTTTCAACCTCTGGGGTCTTACACACTACGTCATGTATTTTGGGCATGGTTAAGAAACGATCTTGCAGTGTGTGGTTTAGAATTTAGAAAATAATCTTCAGCTTTTTAATGCCTCGGAAAGCACGATAAGCCGCCTGCCGGGACCAACGGGTCCCGGCAGGCAAGATTCGAGGATCTTTGACAGTCGTTACGGGTCGTCAGAAGCCCTAAAGTCTGACAACAAGTCTTACCAAGGGGTATCGTATTGCCGAGTTAGGTACTGGATTGTGGAGGTCAGATAGGCATTCGCTCCATGTAAAATACTGGTATTCAGCTGCATCCAGTTAGACTGCAAGCCGACCCCAACATAGTTGGGAAAAGGCTAGGCTGATTGAAGTAAGTTTCGTCAGCTTTTTTTGTTGAAATAAAAATAAGATTGGAACGGTATTGATACTATTTAAATTGAATGATTTTGTATTCTGTTGTGACTTTTAAATGAGTGTATTCCTGACTTAAAAATGTTTTTTTTATTTTTTATTATGTTACCATCGACGACAGGATAACTATGTTCGCAAAATAATCAAAATATTACATCCTACAGCAATCCGGTATCTTGCGTGTATCCCTAGTCAGTAAAGTCAGTATATCATAGGATATTTTTTAAATAATTTAACTAATTGCAAATCCTGATCTTCAATTACAACCTTCCCTGGTCCTTTTATCCAAAATTTTCTTGTTTCTCATTAATTAATCCAACTAATTTTGTTACAGGTAAAAATGAATATTCATCCCTGGATCGTGACATCGAAAATTGTGAACAGTACCTACAGTCAGGTATACTAATTGTATCAAACTGCTAACTGCCCTTTTACTTACGAATTTAAATTAAGTAATTTTTTAATTAAGTTCTGAGCTCCGAAGTTTTAGGTAACTAACTGAATTAGGAGAGAAGGTGACTTTGGTAGATAAAATATAGTTATCTTAGTATCGTGAGGGAAATGTTAATTATGGAAGTACACAGTTTGGAATAGCGGTCCTTTGTACCTAGTAACCGAGATACAGGACGAATTTTCTTATGTGGTACTGTCCTAGCGTAGGTATCGCAGGTATTCCTTATCACACATTACGTCACGCCTGTATTCCTCAAAGGGTAACGCAGAGGTGTATCGTAACAGTCACACTATTGGCAAAATGTGTGTGGGTATTCCATAAGTGTTTTTTTCTATAAATATCAAGTGAAAACTTAAATAAACAATAAAAAAACGCTTTATTAGGAAATAGAAACAGGAGAGCAGTGGTGGCTGAAACTGCCGAAATTGGAAGACATGTGACATCTGGCAACCAGCACTGGGCCCGCGTGGTAGATTACAGTCCACTCCCTCTCGCAGAGAGGAGACCCTTGTCCCAACAGTGGGAACGTTAAAGGCTATGAGGAAAAACAATAATTATGGTTTTAATATTTATTGCACTGTTTAATTACTCTTGCTAGCTTTTTATCAATGAAAATTTAAATAATAATTGACTTTATCAATTCCCAAATTAAGTCAATTGGTAACTTCGATTTATAATAACATCTCTCTGATCTCACTTCACTTACCTAAAGGTCAATCCAAAACGTATAAACAACAGTAAAGACCGAGGGCAACGATAAGCCGAAGATTAACGAAAACAAAGTTAATTAAGAATTAATTTTATTTACACTAGTTGGTTATCTATTTATATGAACACTAGCTGTAACCCGCGACTTCGACTGTGATCCAGGATAAAAAGTAGCTATTTCCTTCTCAAGGGCATGGTCTACCCATGTGCCAAATTTCATCTAAATCCGTTAGCCGGTCTAGCGTGAAAGCGTAACAAACAAACAAACTCACTTTCGCAATTTATAATATTATTATAGTTAGTATCAATATTTTTATCTGTCACATATACATAAAAAATCACGGTTAAAATACTGAACCATTTTACAATATGATTAGACAGAGAATTTGCTTGGATGGAGACGAATATTGGGAACTTGGGGGATTAGAGATTAGAGTATTAGGTATACATTTAATACAATAGTTAGGTACAAGTTTACAAGGAAGATGTGACAGGGAACGCCGGGAGAGGACGCCCTAGAAGGACGCATAATGACCTCATTGCTGATGTTCTTTAGAAAGGTCAAGTGCGTAGTAGAGATGGGTTGTAACAGGTAAATCACGATATCTGTTATCACTGTTACTGTGATACAAAAATCACAGTGACAAATATCTGTAATTAAATCACAGCCTGTTATTTTTGTACGGACGATAAATACGTATTACGTATTACGGTCCCACACAACACTAAATTTTCTATTTACACTTGTCATTGTTTTCTTTATTAATCCTTACCTTTTACTGTACACAACTTAATTACCTAATTAATAAAAAAAAAGTTTACTGCACTCCTACACTACACTAAACTATAAAACGAATAACCTAAACTAAAAACTAATATCTAACTAACATCTGTACATAAATCGAATGAACACCAATACGCCTTATACACTTAGAAATTATTTCGACCAATTTCGTCTTCCGTTTTAGGAAAGAAGGACAGAAGTGAAAAATGCATCAAATCTAATTTGAAAAATTAAAAAATGTCAACAAATAAACCGGCCAAATTAATTTCAATTGAATATCATCTTTATTTGTATTCTAAGAAAGTCGTACATGTGTGGAACATTTTGCGACCAATCCCGGCAAACGTCAAACCAAAGATAATAAAGGAGTCCGGAGACGATCACTATTATTTTTTTGGTTGCATCATAAAGAAAATCGTACAGAATTAAAGTTTTTGCAAGCCAACAATAACAAACAAACAAGGCAAATTAAATCCTTAATAAAATTGAACATTTATACTGGTTTCGCAAAAAAATCGTTATTGAATATTTTGCGATTAAAATTCCGTCAAATCATAGATGTTAAAGGCATTCGGATACGATCAATAGAGTACGCGCAAGATAAGTCTGCGCGCGACTGTTGGCGTGCTTTATTCTATATTGTAATTATAATATTTAAAATTTAATATAGTTATTTTATTTATAATTTAATATAAAATATCTCTATCAATAATTAATCTTAAATTAATATGAATTAATAAATAATTCTAAAACAGATGACAAGACGGCGCAACCTACAATTAGTTCCGATTTGAGCCGCGTGCAGACATATCTTGCGAGCACTCTAATTTTCTTGGTTGCAAATCAAATTGCCATACAGAAAAATATAATAACATTTTATTTTATTTTTTTATTGGTCACTCACTCACTGAGTAAGTAACAGGTAGCACGAATTAATTTAAGAGTCACATTTTCGAAAATGTTTGTTCTTGTAAGACCACCAACTGTATTTTAGGGATAATAATTACTAAGTGGTTCTCTTTCTAGCGTAGTTTAACCGCTTTAGTAAGAATGAGAAGTAAACATATTTCGAACTAAATAATAGGTGTTTCTCTTTTTAGCAAGGGTGAGGAAAACAGAAAAATTGAGATATTCATCCTTCCTTTGTGTGAGTGTGTGTATGTGAGTAACAGTTGTGCAGAATAACAGCCAATAACAGGAAGTCCGGAACAGGTCAGTACAGTAAAAGTCGCGCGATCACAGATCACAGTCACAGTTCTTGAGGGCCTATTATTTTAGGTAACAGATAGTTTTATCGGTAGGAGCAACTGTTATTTGTGATTTTTAAATATCTGTTATTTCTATCTGTTACGATAAATATTCCTCACCCCTAGTGCGTAGTACTCGCGTTTCTGCCTACCCCCATGGGAAGGTGTGAGTTTATGTCTGTATTCAAAATCAAAAATGTTTAATTTCATGTATTTAACAGTTTTATAATGACATAAAGCATAAGATGCTAATAATGTCCTATTTTTAATATTAATATTGTACACATGAGACCTGTTATCGGCTCACGTTTGATAAACAGGTTATAAATAACTATTTATAAATGCACCTTTGCTATACAATTATAGAACTAATTAAAACTGTAGTAAACAGCAACAGAACCATTACCCAGCTATTTCCTACTAATTGCAAATTCTTCATTTGTGTTTATTTACCTTCTTACAACAATCAATTATGTTTTGTCCCATGGTCCGAAGTTCTGATGCTTGTGGTTTTTGGCCCAAATTTTATGCCCATTTTTCTGGCGCTAGTAAACTGCTAAGGTTTAGAGCCATGAATAGAAAAATACAAGGATTTTTTAAGTCTTTTGACGTACCTATACAACGCACTGCTGAATTGAACTAAATACTTTATAAGAAGCGTGAATTCGTGAGTTTGTTTCGGTAGAGTCGTCAGATAGAAAACGCCGACCTCACCTAGCTTTTAAAACATGATTGACGTGTAAAAGTGTTTGTACATACCTACTTACAGAATTAAACATCATCAAATAATTGTGGACTTAAGCTCAATCTGTCTAGCCTTTTCCGAACTATGTTGGCGTCGGCTTCCAGTCTAACCAGATACAGCTGAATACCAGTATTTTACATAGAGCGACTAATTTCACTGCCATGTTATTATAATGCTAATGCACTGCCATGCTAATTTCTCAACCGGGAGCTACAAGGATGTAAGCCAAGGATGTAAGCCAAATATTTGTAAAAGTATTTATTACTTTTACAAATATTTTTGGCTCAAAGATTGAAATAAAAACAACGGCAAACATAATGGCCAGTCCTCGTGATTTTACTATTAAAGTAGGTACTACAATAAATATTTTGGCTTAGCATCCAGAACTTTGCACTGCACATGCATTCTATAAGTGCTCAACTCACTACTTATAAAGACCGTTATATATTCTATGCCACCACCCCTAACAATTCGGACGACCAGCTTCCCATGACCTTCCACCCCTCTTCTACCTCAACCAATTCGGGGCCTAATGGGAAATCGTCACCAAACGCATAAAGATCAAGTTATATTGGTCGTAATTTTTTCTAGGTGTCTGGCAAAGCGCCTAATAGGTTCCGAATTTAGAACATCGCATCTTAATTCATTTGTTTAATGAAATTGAACTGTCTATTGGTGATGTAAGGTTTATTTTTGTAATGCATTGCTGATAGAAGCGTGATTTTGAATGCAACAGTTGGTGTCGTGCTTTTGGCGCCAAGTGTACAGTTGGTATTTTCTCTAGTAATATAGTGCAATCAATTGTGCGGGAAAATTTCGGTCATTAGATCGAAAATAAAGTGCGTTGGTTAAGCATATTATAAATATGTTTATATACCTATGTGAAGTAGTTATTTATGTGACAGAGCGAATGCACATAATATTCAGTAGGCGATATTATGTCGAACTGTTATTATAAATATAGACAGTGTATAAGAAAAAAAGCATAATACAATGGGTAAGCGAAGATCTAATCGTAATGGTCCTTAGAGGCCAATTTCTTTCATGTTTTTTTGCATGCAAAGTATGATAGTAGCGGGTCATGTTTTTTCAAGCATTTTGTTTCACAATAGTGCGATAATTATGTACCTCGTTTATTTTCAGAAAAAAGGACAATAACCAAAACTGGTAGGCTTGTCTCTATTCGCATTAAATTCCTCTTTCACTCACAAAAAGATAGAATTACTCTGACCCTTGAAAAATTTGCGTATAATATTACCTCGTCCTTTTGTGACCCGAAAGCAGTTCTTTCATGTCAACTTTCATAGTAACTCAGTACTGTCCTCGAGGTCACTGCTTTTTATACAAAATAAACTTTATCTCTCACAAAATAAGAGCGAATTTCTTTTAGTTTAGACAGGTCCTGACCAAGGTTGATATTTAATTATGTTGCCACTTTTTTCATTACTGCTTGGAGGCTCGTATATTATGTTTTATGTTTATAATAGAGTGCTGACTGGCAAATAAATATGAAATTAATTTAAAGCTCTATTAAAATGAAATTTTATTGATTAATTATTAAACGTTTGCTTACCTTCCGTTTTCATTTCCTGATTGAACTTTTAATTCTAACGGTTACGAGCCTCTCATTATTGTTAAACCGGCGCCAGACACAGTCACATATTTGAACACTTGTGAGGTACCTTTTTTTTTTGGGTGGGAAATCATCATATGACTTCTCCCGCTCTGGGCGGAGCGGAAGGGCGTGTCAGACTCTTACTGACTAAAACCCACCCGTGTTCCTTCGGTTGCCTGTTGCCAGGGTCCCTGTATCCCTTTCGGACTATTCCGCAACCCTGGCAGGCATCGGTCCTAACGGACCCCGTCAGGTGTGCTGACATCTCTTTGAGGCGCGCGTGGAACACTACGCGCCATCGACCCGGGCCTGGTCCTTATCAGACGGCGAGCTACCCATTGCTCGCCGTCCGCAAGCCCGCGCCTATGGTGGCCGGGAATCCGCCTGGAATTCCCGACGCCCAGGGTGTCTCCAGCGGCGGCGGTTAGGGGCGTGAGGGCGCAGGCTTTGCCTCTCCCTCACGCGTTCCGCCTCCTCCTTCGCGAGCATCACTGCTTCGCAGAAGGAGGTGACCGCCTCCCATGCCCTCTCGCTCCGTACCATGGCCTGGACCAGGGCCGGACGCAAGAGGTCAGTGCCGCCAATCGCCTCCACGAGGACACGGCGGTGCTCCGCCCAAGCAGGTCACACCTCCACCGTATGCTCCACCGTGTCCTCCGGACGATCCGCACAGTGGTGACTTGTGAGGTACCTATGGTTATAATTATGTGATCAAACTTTGACAGAACAACTCGTTAGAAACAGCTCATCTGAGAACGCGTAGAAGTCCCCGAGAGTGAAAACCGATTCCAGAACATTATTTTCAATTATCACTTTTATTTTTATTTTCTGGTAAGTTTTGACATTCAAAAGTGCCTTTTAAATGCTTAATTGAAGTCAATGACTTGACATTCTACATACTACAATATAAGTGCAATTTGGACAGCCATATCTCACGTTTTTACTAAATCCTTATGTAATTCTCACGCATAATAAAGCGTTTATTATTACGTATCGTGTAGGCCAATGACCGATATATAATACAACAGTATCTATTTGTATCACAATGTATTTCTATTTATTCCTTCGCGTGCGGAACACAACCTTTATATCATCAATTCATCACGATGATTCTGAATTAATCAAGTAACCATAAGTTTATTGATCAATTTTTAAACACCAACTTCATTCACCGCCTCTAAATAAATCTTAAGGGGGATGCGCTAAGGTAGCCCGCGAAATGCAAATTTGCTTACGTTTTTTACAATTTGCAGGTCAGTGTCACGTTGCATTTAAGAGTAGAGCTCGCACTCACATTTCTCCAAAATTATTTAGCCAGGACGTTAAACATTTGCCAAAAAAATACATAATTAAATAAATAGAGATGCGTGTTACACAATTATTTCGTTTAAAACTCGATAATGTCGAGCAATTTGTTTTATTTATCGGCGGCGGCATGACCTTGCGATATCTCTGCAGTTGCGCGATACATTGCGTAAAACATTTGACCTGCAAACTGCAGTGTTTACAGTAAAAACTTACTTCTGAATCTGCAATGCAAACAGAGTATTTGGTATGTGAACCGTTAGGTTATTAATAACCAAAGCGACGTACAACATTTATTTTACCTATTAACTACAAAGTCAGTGTAGCAATCGAAAGTTACACAAAGAATAAGTCGAAATTGTTCAAGAAAAATCATTCATCACATCTTAGACTTACCGAAATCCATCACAATTTTTTTTCGTTTTATTGTCAATATAGTTTTTCTCTTTTTTGTTTTTAAGTATCTTTTAATTAATATGTGTCGCTTTGAATATGTGTTCGCACCCTAAACAAACCCTACAAATACAGGGTGATTAATTTAGAAGAGTTCAAATGAAAAAAAATTACACTCCAATTGGTCGATCATTATTTTTTTACACCAGTTAAATGTATGGTCATTACTTTATGGTCAGGTGTATAAAACTGTGGCCTTGCTGATCGGCCTTCGTGCTGTACCTTTCCATTGCAAAGTTCAGTATACCGACACGTTTTAAATAATTAGCAGGTCTTTCTCGATTGTACCATCTTATTGTGGCTGACAGAATGATATTTAAATGATGTACAGTAGAACGCACGACGGTGCACACTTTGACCTTGAGCTGTTGCTGATATAAACGGAGTTTCAATAGAATAGGCCAGCTTACACTGGTTTTGTTACCAGTGACCAGTGGTCGGCTGTACCTACCTCTTCTTTTATTTCGAAGGCATACTAACTATTACCTTAATAGACTCTGTTCGTGTGTGGTCAAATGTCAAATCATGTCATGTCAACTGACACGATTGTTTTTTGTTATTATGGTCAAAAAATCACAACAGCTAGAGTTTTACAAGGATTTTAGGGCGTGGCCAAATTCGAAACTGACGCCACCATCTGGTTTTCAATACAAATTCCCGAAACGATTTCACAAATGTTTACGAACAACGCCCCCCTGTCAATGTTATGCATGCGCCAAAAGATCCTTGTAGTACTGTACATAGCATGAGATTTGATCTGAGTTTTCAGAGCAATGTTTTAGTAGGTAACTGAAGGTCCTAATTCCCTTTTCATAATCTTTTATCACCTTTTAGAAAGAGGCCGCAATCCATACGTCGCCTCAGCACGTGCTGCCTTAAAAGATATCTCATTGAAATATCTGAATCTACAACAGATCTGATAATCTCTAGAAAAATTCCACCAATCCAGTCTATTTTGAATTTGCTTCAGTTTTGTTTACTAAACACCATTTTCCACTCGTTTCTTATCAGTTATGTATTCGTTATCAAATCATTTCGTTATCAGTTCACGTTTTAAAGTCATGGCCGAATAGTTTATCCAATGTGTCATTGACTGAAACACACGATTTTGAACAAATTGTGGACACAAATGACTTTTTTTGTCCACCATAGAGCAAACGAGATAAAGAGTTAAGCGATTTATCTAGCAGACCACAATAATAGGCAGTGATACCCTAGCTAGAGGGGAAAAGTCCTTTTTTAAACGAAGAAAACTATTGTGCAACTAGATTGTTGTCGATCGACTCAAGTCATGGAAATTCTCATGGATGTTATAAACCCTTTTTTTTTTGAAGTTTGGATATCATCAAATGACTTCTCCCGCTCGCTCTGGGCGGAGCGGAAGGGCGTGTCAGACTTTTACTGACTAAAACGCACCCGTGTTCCTTCAGTTACCTGTTGCCAAGGTTCCGGTATCCCTTTCGGATTTTCCTGCAATGTCTTACACCCTGGGGCGGATGGAGGGTTTTGTCAGACTCGTACTGACTAAAACCACATGTAGTTCTTCAACTAAGTTCCTTCAGCCTTTGCACTCCAAGAAAGCCACTATATCCATTATGAAAACAAAACGAAAGTAATATATATAATTTATTTGTAACTAGCTGATGCCCGCGTGGTTCATCATCATCATCAGCCTATAGCAGTCCACTGCTGGACATAGGCCTCTCTAATTGCACGCCATTCAGCTCGATTCTCGGCAATTCTCATCCAGTTGCTACCAGCCACCCTGCGAAGATCGTCGCTCCACCTAGCCTGAGAGCGTCCTACCTTACGTTTGCCGATTCGCGGTCTCCACTCAAGAACACGTCTACCCCAACCGCGTGCCCGCGTGGATGTCGGTTATTATATACTAAAACCTTCCTCGAGAACCACTCTATACATTGGTGAAAACAGCATGAAAAAGTAGTAGTAGTCGGTGCAGTAGTTAACAGAACGACAGACAGACGCGGCGGAGGACTTTGTTTTATAATATGTAAGGATATTCTGGAGAAAAGCGCGGCGATCGCTTTTAAATAAGACGCGCCCTTAGGTACGTCAAATTCCAAAGTGATTTTATCGTGGAATAACGAAACTCTACACTAAGAAAAGTAAAACTAAAGTTATAAATCTTATCTTATTTGTAATAATCTGGAGAAATGGAACCTTTTTTTAAAAATATTGATAGTTATGTCAAGTTCAAGTACAAACGAACACACAACAGCCGTGAAACGTTCGACATCTTATTTACTTATCTGCATTATGTAATGGTTTTTTTTTCTCGTTGGTGAATTGATAAGGATTCTCTGTATCTGTTTGAGACGAAATTCACGGTATCATCTTTTAAAGACACGTGTCATAAGCACGTGTTTTTTATTTTATTAATTTTGTTGATTGTTTTGCGAGATATCGGTATCTTTTCTATTATTGATAAACAATTGCTTTTGGAATAAATAATGACCACGCAAAAGAGTGGCTGCGTGGTGCTGCGCGCTTACCCATTTCCCTTAACACAAGAGAAATAAAGAAAGAAAGAAAATAGATTTATTTAGCACAGACAGGGCACACACACAACGTAACTACAAGTAAAACAAGAAACAAATAAAAAAGAAACAAGAGCAGAGAGGTCTTCTAACGAGTACCTACGTGTTAGATATCTATCACATGATTACCAGTACCTTTGTACTCATGTTATAATTATGTCATTGCTTCATTTTTAATTCTTTTTACATATTGTGGTATAGTTATCTTATTCTAGGTGCATCATCTTCACACTAGTATAATTATACATATAATTTTATTGATGTATACGAAATATTGTAAAACATTTATAAAAGAGTATAAAAGAGTTTTTTGCCTATAATATTATTTTCCATACGAAAACTATCGTTTGAAAGCGGTGACTATAGTCAATTCTATTTTTTTGTAAACTTTGACGTTCAAGAGTGCCGTTTATGTGCCTAATCGAAGTAAATTATTTGACTTTGCTACCGCATCGTTTTTAGGCGGTCGTAGTCGAACATCGGTTTTTACATTTATATGGAGTTCCGGACCAAAGGACCAATACCTGTAAATATTTTACAAATTCAAGATAATTCGTTTAATCCAATTATTGTGACTAATTCAGTGAGTTGGGTATTTAATATCAATATACTCTGAAAACCTAGTCTGTTTACCATGCCTATAACAAGCATTGGTCAAACGTCAATGGTCACTCCATTGACGTTTACAGCCTGATAACGCAAAATATGCGATAAAACATTGTACCTATTACGTTTTGCACACCACCAATTACCACAACGATAGGTTTTCGTCCAAATTTACCTATGTTTTGTTCCAATTTATTCCACTACCGCTATGTTACCGCAAACCGCGACGGTGTGCAAAATACGTAAATAAACAAAACCACATCAACATATCATATATCAAAGCCAATACCGTGAATATATCATATTCACGAAATCTATTAGCCCATCTACGTATATACATATATAAGTGTATGTCGATAATGAACCAATCATAATTATTAATCTGATAAAGAATTTTTTGGGAAATAAATACAATTATAGCAAACAGTTTAGGTACACTGTATTTTCCCAAATGTCCCATTTGGTAAACGAGTCATGGTACAAAAATCATGTCATTTCGTATTTCTTTAAGTTAGTTATGACTGTCTCGATCTTTGTGAGAAACACGAACTTACGTTATCTATACTTCTATACTAATAATAATAATATTGTAAAGAAGAAAGATTTGATTGTTTGTTTGTTTGCATTGAATAGGCTCTGAAACTACCGAACCGATTTGCAAAATTCTTTCACTGTTGGGAAGCTACACTATCCCCGGCTGACATAGGCTATATTATATTATCAAAAAAATTAGGGCTCCTTACTAAAACTCCAATAATGTAACCCAAGGTGTAAAACAATTACCTAAAATAGCCGTATACTTAGTGCTACCTGTGCGAAGCCGGGGCGAGCAGCTAGTGAATGATATGATAGCTTCGAATTAACCATTCAAACACAATTTTTTGTCATAATTGATATTTTAGTACACCATGTTTGTTGACAAAATATAACAAGTGAAACAAACTTTAGATAGTATAATTTCATGTATATTTGGTTTATATTATATTAAGCTGACATTAATGCTATTGATTGTGTATATAAACATGATAATGTGCGTATTGACGTGGATAATGATAAGATTAAAATTAAATCTACAGGATTATTTAATAAGCACAATGAAATATATAATTGAGTTTCACGCAGACAGGATTGGTCCACTCTAGCTGAAGAGACCCCGGGGTAAAGAGAAAGGGAGGCCTTTGTCCTGCAGTGGGACAACAGGCTAAAAATTAAATAAATAAGGAGATTCCTGTCTCTGTAGCCCTAACCACCGGTAGCTTGGACCCTGCTCTTGATACCGGTGGACCGCTATTTTTTATTTGCCCAGGGATTTTTTTTCTAGCCTACCCATAGGCTAGAAAAAATATTAAAAATGTATGAAAATAAATTAACAAAATCAATAATAATTAAATAATGTCAATGGTAGTTAATAAAAAAAAATTGTTTTGTTTTTTTTTTTTTTTTTTTTTTCATATATTAATTAATGTTACAATAACTCATAGACAATATTCAATACAACCAACTATCCATTAAAGTGTAAGTGCTAACAGTACGGTGGTTTTTGTTTTGTATTGACTGATAACTTTATCAAAGGCAATGGTCGTCAAAACACACTGTATGGCAATAATTAGCCGATACTTTGTTGCTACTATTATTACGCTACTATTATTGAACAACAGTCAGATTACTATTTATTACTATGACTTCACTAAAAACATTAAATCTGAATTGTTCCACTGCAGGTTTCGTTTCTCTCTTGCCATAATTATCACTTATGTCCAAGATAAACTCAGAAACGTACATTATGATCTGAAAAAGTCACCTTGTTACCTATTTAAACCCAGAACCGCGTTCATGAGAGATGCGGCCTTAAAGGCCTATCTATCTCAGTTCAAATTCACTTTTTATCTCGCTCGCACCATACTACTCGCGGCCTGAGCGGGGTGCTGGCGGCTTCAAGCTTCGAATAGTTTAGGTAATTGCTTTTTACGGTGAAAATATTGGTAATTTAAAAAACATAAGACCTGCTTTATAGTTATTTCAGTTTTTATGCAAAGTTTCATGATCTAATCTGAAGTATTTTTTTAATACCAGTGGTATATAGTTTGGTTTAGAGGTAACTTTGGATTTTATTTACTTTTGTTTTTTTTTTTGTCAAACATTCGACCTTGTATCAATTCTCAACTTTAACATATTATATTTATTTCAAAATTGATACTGCAATATTTTTGGCATAACGGAGGATCATATTAAGCAATTTGAGGTTGGGTAGGCCCTTAACCACTGGGTCATTCCTTACCCTACTTTTAATCACCTTCAAGAAAAAACCTAGGATATACTTTAAAGTCACACTTCTCTTTACCTACATATACAGGGTGTTAGGGTAAACACCGTTATCCTTGAAACCAGTGGTTAGGTGTCATTTATAGAACGTAAAATCAATGGAAAATTACATTTTTTTTTTAAATTAAATTTTACCTCTCGAGTATTTCACCCTTTCACCTTATGCGCTAGGGCAACGAACTTGCGTCTCAACACTGGCTGCGAGCGCGACCCTTCCCTCAGTCAGTCAGCTGTTTCGCTTGCGAGCACGGAGTCGGATAGAAACTTTTTTAAATCTTTTAATGTAAATAACGTTTTTTTTTTGGTGTTACTCGGTCTTTTATTCAAGTCAACTACCCATGGTTTGAGTGACAACGGTGTTCACCCTTACACCCTGTATTTATTCCAAATACCTTTCCAGCAGCATGATTATTATTGTTTGTCGTCATCACGTACGTATTCAGGTCATCAATTAATTTCACATTGTTTACAGCAATCGAATTGTATCCATGACACAACTGTGATTTATGATTTATGGGAAATTATTATTTATCTATCACAGGATAAAGAACTTTAATACTAAAACTATAGAACGTGAAATATATTGCGTGTTGGTGTTAATCGCAATGATGAATGATATATATAATGAAATATGTACTAACTACACCAAAAATGTACATTGTATTATAAACTATACACAAATGAATTCATGTTTAGGTATATAAAAACTACTAGTAAAATATTATTCTCAAATATTAAACTACCCAGTGGAAATTATTTGTAACAATAATCTGGTATGAAAAGACAGAATGAAGTTACAAACACCCAAAACAAATAAATACCAGTGCAGTTCAGTGCAATTGCACTGAATTGAACTTTTCAATCGCTCTCAAATAAATCGCACACACTCGGGTTGCACTTGGATTGCACTCGGTGACTTCAAACAAGCTCTCGATAACATTCACTCAGACTCAATGTGAGATTTGGACCCGGTTTGTGAACACTTTGAATGTGAGAACGTTAAACACAATGCAAACTAGTTAACTGAATTAAAATGAAAGCATTTAATGTTTAAAGGGAGAAAGGAAAAGATCGTTGTTTAAGAATTGTTCTCAAACGAAATCAATAAATCAATTTTAAATTGAGAAAAGGTTTCTAATTTTCGAGCATTTCAAAAACCAGCTTATGTATTTTTACAGTGAGATATGGTTAAAGAAATATATAATAAATACAACGATAAGACAATAAATACATTGAGTATTAATATTGATACAAAAAGGTCAATCAATTCAAGCATTGTCTGAACTATAACAGATATTAAAAAGTATAAGAAAAACAATACAAAACAAAGTCGCTTTGGGTGTCTGTCTGTGTGACCACTCAGATCTTATAAGCAACTGACAACTGTCTTATAAGCTACTAATAATGGATTTTGATGCGTTTTTCACCTTCGCTCTACGTGCATGATACATTCATATTGAACTTAGATCTAGCACAGAAATCTTAATGTTTTGACATGTCATAATAGCACCCGTGCAAAGCGAGCGAGTTGCTAGTAACAGACAAACAAGAAAACAAGTTACGTCAGATAAAAACATATTATTAAGATACAAAATAGAAACCATTTAATAAGTAGTCTGAAAGTTGTCACCATAAAGTTCACTGTCGGGGCCAAGACTTTTCTTAAAGACCGATACATTTTTATTATTTATGAAGTCGATCGTAATTTGTAAGCTATGGCATACAACATATCAGATTAAGCCTTATTGGAGGGTTTTAACTTTACTCTTTATGGCTTCTTGTACCGAAAATGATTTAACTCATTTTTTTTATTTATTTAAAACACATACAACTATCATCACAGGCTTACCTAATACAATAGTGTAGTTATAATTATTTAAAGATTAACATCTAGACTTCTTAGCCATATAACATTAGCTTATTATACACATAAACCTTCCGTAATAAATTCTCTAAACTATGGCTCTAATTTATAATATTATGTCATAGTTTATGAACATTTACACACACATGAGATAATTTACAAAATGCATTTTGCTTTATTGGGACCGTCTGTTAGCGAACACTTCCGTGAATCCTTGGTCGTTAGATTTAATTTTTGTTGTTCAAGTTAGAAACTGATTAAATTGTACTGAAAGAATAATTTAAATTGTAATAACTATGCTAAAGAAAATGGGCCCTAATATTGTCCCCTGCGGCACACCCTCGTAAAATACTCGTCACACATTTTTCACCGTTGTTTTTATCTTTTATTTTTTTTTAAACGGACGCATTGTATGTAATAGTACGTACCAAGTAAGCTCCCTAGCAACCAAAGTCAATGGCATTAAGTTTACGCAATCTTCGAGTAAACAAACGATAGGGACGCATCAGTCGATATTTATTTTTATTACTGTGTTATTGTTTCAAGATCATTAAAGTGCATGTTTATTATGAGATTTAAAACCTTTGACCTATTTGCAAAAATGCTGACTTATAGTTTAATAGGACTTACGAAAAGGCTCCGTTTGGAAATTATTACGGTAATTGCCTAGTAATGCTACCGTTTATAGAAAATTGATTTCTATTTGGCATTTATCACTTACTAGCAGCGCTCCACGGTTTCACCCGCATAAGTCTCGATCCCGTGGGAATATTGGGAAAATTATCCTATATCCTAACCCAGGTCATGGTCTACCCATGTGCGCCAAATTTCATCCAAATCCATTTAGTCGTTTGAGCGTGAAAGCGTAGCAAACAAACAAACTCACTTTCGCATTTCAAATATTATAGTTAGGATATGAATTTAATTTCAAGGGTAAAACGGAGTCTACCTTGGAATTAAATTCAAAAGGGATTTATAAGTCTTTGTATTTAAATCGATTTAAACAAGATCTTGGACATGACACGGCAAAACTTAAAAGGTTTACACGAGCGACTAAGTAATCCTTTTCCCTCAATTTATGAGCCTGAAGTGATCGCCATTTACTTGCGTTTTTCGATTCAACAACAGATTCCCATGAATATTAATAATGTCTTCCGTGAAAACTGCACTATATTTATAGCCTTTTAATACAAAATAAAGTTCAAGGTTATACGAAATAATAAAAATAAGAAGTAGTGCGATCATAAAATTAAAATAATAAATCACTCCATTGAAATCGGTTTAACGATGGAACTGTAGTTGCAGATAGTTTTAATATGGCTTTATCAATATTTACAATTGCTTTGTAAGATGTCTACGTGAGATAGATCTCGTAGGCCCCGGGATGGAGAACCTATGGTACGCATGCCATTGCCACGGTTGGCACGCGACAAATAATTCTGGTCACGGCAATGTGCAGCAAGTACGACATCTAAGTACAATTACATTTTGATTTCTTTCAGATCTACAGTTCATTTAACTCAGCTTATTTATCTTAGAAATTATAACTTAGCCTGAGGAGTGGGCAAAATATATTTCCTTTAAATTGGAACGCAGATGCAAAAACGTTCGCCATTCTGTTGTAGACCTTTTTTATTTATTTCATTATTCAACTTCCTTTCTTCCCCATCAACAGAACTGACATGAAAACGTCTTCCATAACTGCAATATACGATCTCAACCAACAAAATATAGGCAGCGGGTATTACCGCAAGATATTAAGCGTTCTATTTATAAATGTATGTAGGCAGCGCCGGCCGCTCACGGATGTGGGCCGTCCTTGACGCAGGGCCGGCCGCCGAGGTACTTCGATAAGGTACATGTAATAGACACGGATTGCTAAACAAAATACTTGACACCCTTGCTATACATTCACACACATACATGAAACACTCCTTTGCTTGGAATTTGGAGCGGACTCGAAGCCAGTCTTACTTCCCTGTTAAATTCTTTGTAAATTATCGTTTTATCCGCCAGATGACAAATATAGGAATCAAGTGTTTTGTCGTCTTTGGCAGCTGTGTCCTGAATACTCACGGATGTGTTTCGCCCTTGTCACAGGGCTGTAGAACAACTCCGATAAGGTATTAAAACTATAGTATTAGATGACCCGGATAACATTGCAAAATATCCGCATTCTGTTGGTTGCAGACTTGATTGGGATTAGTAGTCTGCAGCTTTTCTTTTCAGGCATGGAGGTTCAATTACATCTTCAGGTTTTTAGATAGGTAATCTTGATTTATGAAGTCCCTTACATAAGTATATGACGCTCGTAAATATATGAGTCCCAGAGTGTAAAGAAAACTTAACATATCCAAGTCAATCGTCACTGCTTCACTCAAGTTTGTCATTGATTTCAATTTGACCCTTCAACCACTTTCTTAACGAGCCGATTTGGTCGCCAAGCGGCCCGACATTCAGTCGCGTAGTCCTATCGTACACGTCGTTCATACTTATGTATAGTCCGTTACGAATCTCAAGTAATTGGCCACATGGCAACGGATGCATTATTTTTTGTTTATCATACATACGTACCAATCAATTTATACGTACATATATGGCGTCAAGCTTGTTAAACTTCTACTGGAATTGGTGCACTCAGTTTTTGTGTAAGGAGATTTTTTGTAGGTGTAATTTATTTGGTAGATAAAATTAGGCTCGTTACAAGCCGACACCAACATATTTGGGAAAAGGCAAGGACGGAGCTGATTTCGTGATAGTTGTTGATTCAGACTGAATCTATATATATAAAAGGCTAGGGTGACTGAGATATCAACGCACAGCCTAAACCGCTGGTCCTAGAGACATGAAATTTGGAGGGTGTGTTCGTTATGAAGAGTAAGTTTCCACTAAGAACCGATTTTTCAAAATTCCACCCCTAAGAGGGTGAAATGGGGGAATTTCGTTTTTATGAAAAATCTTATTCCTTGAGTTGATAGACTTGAAACTTGGCACGAATACTTATTTAAGTAAATGATAAAGTATGCCATTTTTAGTTTATATAAACTACCCCCCTAAACGGGAATTGGGGTGTGTCAAAGGTTGTATGAAAGAATTTTTACGCACGGTTTAATTAACTCGAAAATCCATGTTAGTATCGGGTAATAATGTATATCAGGGATTTTCGAAAATTCATCCCGGGGAAGGAAATAGGCTACTTTTTATCGACATACCACGCGGGCGAAGCCGCGGGCGGAAGCTAGTCAAGTATAAGCCAAGAATGATAACATCAACTTAATCGGTACAGATAACGATCAAATGTTTAATACCTCACGTGTGGATTACACGATAAACCGCAGAAATTATTTCGCATATAAAGTCTCAATTAACAAGACAGAAACGTGCAAAAAATTTCGCACACTCCGTCTTTAAAAACTATTTCGCACATAAAGATGTACTACATACATGCAGCCGGTTGAAATAGCGATGGAGGCAATAGATAAAATTCACGATGATTTAGAGTTTTAGAGGAAGCTATAAATATTGAAATATAAATTATAGGTAAGATTTTTTGAATAAAACGTGTTGTACAGTCTAAACAAGTTACGGCAACATATTGAAGTGTTTCGTCAATCGAAGACCTTTCGTAATGAATGCATACGGTTATTATTAAAATTAGTGATACTGCTAGGATTCCTGTACGAGTTATTGCGACAGATTATAAATAAATATGACGTTCTGATGATGAATTAGTGTTACTACGCGTAGGGCTTGTTCTGTGCAATTAACGATTATTGTAAAATTAGTAACGAATTACATTACAGAATGACATGCCAATTAAGCGAAAATAACTTGAAATCACTACTGACGTTTTTGTACCATTGATATATTTATATATCACAGTAAAATACATATAGATACGACATAATTATAATATGAGTACAAATGTATATACTCATCTTTTGTCATAGTTAGCTTCTACTTTTTGCATTTTATAATGTTTAGCAGCTAACCCCACATTTTCATTTCACTATAAGTCTCTCAATCTGCAACTACAGGGTCTATTAAAACAAAAACATCTAATCCTACAAGGATATCATTGTAAATATTACTCTAAATTCTACAACATTGCATCGATACCTACATATTGGGTGACGTCATCCGTCAACCGGTCCTCGACCAAATCCGTATGAGCACAAAGACCCAATGACCTTGTGGCCAAATAGGCGACGGAAAGAAAGGAGACCAAACGCTGATCCACTTTGCGTGGACGATGAAAAAAATTGGGAATTCTGGTCTGAGTTTTGGAAACCTTTCATTAATAAGATCCGGGATGTAAAATTTGGTGTGTTTGTAGGTCCGGAAATTAAATTATGCAGTTGTTTGAAGTCTGTAGCTCGTTTGGATAATGGTTTACGATTGCCACAATGCAGCGCCTTATCTGCATTAAGAATATATCCTGTTTTTGATTGTTTGACCTTTGAGGAGCAGTGTTGTTATCAAAGCTTTTTGACTTAGCTAATCTAATATTAATAAGTGCTAAACCTGCGTTTGTTCCATAACAATATTAGGAACAAATACAGCCTTTCTGGAATATTGGAATATTTGGTCATCATTCAGATTTTTTAACAATAGCTACCTACTAATCTTATTAGCATAAGCATAATCAGCCTATAATGTTCCCACTGCTGGGACACAGGCCTCCTCTCTGTGAGAGGGAGTGGGCCGTAATCCACCACGCGGGCCCAGTGCGGGTTGGTAGATGTCACATGTCTTCGAATTTTTGGTTCTAGGACATGCCGGTTTCCTCACGATGTTTTCCTTCACCGTTTTGAGAGCAGTGGCGATGAAATAATTTACACAAAGTAAAGCGCCTGTCGGGGTTCGAATCTTCGACCTACAACTCGTAAGTCGTGGCCGATACCACTGGGCCACCACTGCTCTCCACCTAATCTTATTAACCTTCCCAAATTTATATATTGTGATGTAAATTTATCAAACTAGTCTACAAAGATTCCTTCCTGGTGACTTTTAAGCTTATTATAGGAAATGATTCAGTTATTTATCTTCTTAATTTCCATATTCATTATCTGATTTACAAATGATGCACGTGACCAAAATTAACTTTTATATAGTCCACCGTATGCCCAATTTGACTTTGACAACGCCTTTATTTCTGGTTTGACTGGCTCGTAGGTATATTGATCGCAACCGCTACTGTTCGAACGGTAGGTTCGAACCCCGACAGTCGCTTTACTTTGTGTAAATTATTTCATCGCCACTGCTCTCAAAACGGTGAAGGAAAACATCGTGAGGAAACCGGCATGTCCTAGAACCAAAAATTCGAAGACATGTGACATCTACCAACCCGCACTGGGCCCGCGTGGTGGATTACGGCCCACTCCCTCTCACAGAGAGGAGGCCTGTGTCCCAGCAGTGGGAACATTATAGGCTGATTATGCTTATTATGCTACTGTTCGATTCCCAGGTCGGGCAAAGTGTGATTGGGTTTATCTATCTGGAATGTATCAGTAGCAGTTTGGAGTCTGGATTTGTGCCCGGTGGATGGCAATATGCTTGCCCGTTTTACATAGCTCATAAACATAACTGGTGAAATGTGGGTGAACTATTACACCTCTGCCCAACGCTTCGAGGAACAAGCGTGATATTATGTAGTAAGGGCGGTTTTCATAGTTCAGTGTCACAATTTTTATGCAATTGACTGTACCACGCCAAATAAATTTACGACTGTCCGTCTAATTATAAAAAAGTCTTCTGTTCCTAGAAAAAACTTTTCAAAGGTAACTAATATTATTAAGTTGTAGCAATTTAGTTTTTTATTGCGTGATTAATTTAAATTGCATTTTATGCATCTTGAATAAATAATGAATTTGTTATTTATGATGTTGTTTTTCATCTAACCATCTGGAAAAGGGCAAGCAAAAAAGTGTTTAACATATTATTTTAAATTGTATTTGCAAAGCAACATTACATCATTGATAAGCCTTCAGAAATTACCACTCTTTTTTTTTCCTTGCTAATATAATATGTGCAACCCCGTAGCTAGCTATATGTCAATTGTATAGTCTTACGTATTGTGCTGAATTTTGGCAGAAAAGTTTATTTATTTAATCACCAACTTGCACTAACAGTAGTAAGACACCAAACGTACAAGTTCCCTACTCGACTTACTAAAAGAACCTACTCTTTTACAAATGGAGCATTATCTAAATAGACACAAAGGTTTTCCAGAAGAACTATAATCCACATCTGGGCCTGTGGCCTATGATGTGGTCCTTTTTTTTATGGTAGCAAATCATCAAATGATTTCTCTTTACTGACTAAAACCCACCCGTTTTCCTTCGGTTGCCTGTTGCCAAGGGCTCCGGTATCCCTTTCGGACTTTCCCGAAAGCCTGGCAGAAATGATAGGTAGTCCTAATCCTTACATATTATAAAACAAAGATCTCCGCCGCGTCTGTCTGTCGTCCTGTACGCGATAAAATCAAAAACTACTGCACCGATTTTCATGCTGTTTTCACGAATGGATAGAGTGGTTCCCGAGTAAGGTTTTAGTATATAATAACTGACATCCACGCGGGTGAAGTCGCGGGCATCAGCTAGTGTTTTTATAAACAACCAAATCATTTGCTCTATAGTATAGGTAGGTATAAACTGACTCCTAGCACATGTTCATCTTGAAAGTATAAAAAACAGCCGAACTTTATCGGAATGACCTCAATAAATCACATAAATATAACTACGATCGTTCTAATGTTGTTATTTAATAGTCACCTGCGTCTTCCGAAATGGCAAGCGTGTCACGATGATCACGACGAGTAACGTGTGTGTACTAGCAGGGTTGGCAATGTAGCTTGCCTCTTCAATATATTTATTGTAGCCTGCTTTTGGTTACATGTCACGTGGTGACGTAATACAGAAACCAGAGGGGCAATACCCGTATTTTTACCCGACTACGGCGAAGAAAAAAGGTGGGTTATGATTTTGACCGGTATGTATGTATGTTCATCTGTTCCCTCATATCTTCTAAACGACTCATCACAATTTGACAAATGAGGTATCGTTGGAAGCGTCTTGATCGTCCGCTGGTTATAGGCTGTGACGTCTCATTAAATTAAAAATGGCGCCCTCTAGAAGACATAAATTCAGGAACAAAAAAAAAAAATTGTTTATTCGTACCGTGTTGGGTATCAGATCAAAGGGCTTATAGAGCACATTTCAAAAAAAAAAATATTATAACCCCAAAAGAATTTAAAAAAAAAAAAAAAAACCGGCGTCACACGTAATCTGTTCGATTTATATTCTAACACGTGTGACTCCGGATTTTTAATTTGTCTGTCTGTGGTGTCTTGTTTATACCTTTTTAGTCGTAGTTGGGTTTTAGTTTTTATTACTTAAATTTTTTAAGAACGTTCGCATTCGCATTTTATTCGCAATCTGTCAAAAATACAATAAAACCAACATTTTTGACAAGTTTGACAGATTGCGACTTGAATGTGAACGTTTTTAAGTACGAGAATTGGCCTACTGAATTTGTATCCTGACTAAGCGAAAGTGAGTTTGTTTGTTACGCTTTCACGCTAAAACGACTGAACGGATTTGAATGACTTTTGGCACATGGGTAGACCATGACCAGGGTTAGGAAATGTGATATTTTTTATCCCGGTAGTACGTTCCCGTGGAGAATTTCAGGGCAAAAGCTAGTATTTTAAATTTAAAAAACAGACCACAAAATCTAAAATGTGAAATGGGTGGATGTTTCTTGTAAAACGTCTGTGTATTTCTTACCTTCCTTGTTAACGAAAGTGCACTGCTGAAAATACACAGTTGGAAAATGGAGTTTGAATTGCAAGCACCTACAGAATTGAATTTACTGATGCTCATGATCGTAGTCACCAGACATTATTGGACATCTGACAAAACTCTCTCGCCCAGAGGTTATTTGCCTAACCAACTACATATTTCATCTTCAGTAGTCAATGGTTGAACTAAACAAACAGTTTATACCGAACTGAGCAGCAGCCTCCTTCAGCTTATAATTTAGTCGCTGTTGCACACGTGTGCCCATGATTTTTTCTGAATTTATATCATATTTCATCATGTTATTATACAATTATCCAGGTTCGGACCTAGAGAAGGACATCTGAAATTTGACAGATAGGTATCCTGTGGGCTACCTATCTATTAGATTTAATAACGATCGGTTCAGTAGTTTAGGCTTGAAAACGTAACAGACGGACCGACCAAGTTACTTACGCATTAATAATATTAATATGGATGCCAGCCCTGCAAGTAAACGCACTGAATGAACGTAAATTATCAACACAACACATCTCACCTTGACTCGGCACTGACCCAGATTAATAGATAGTACTTTCGATTTCGGTCGATAATCCCTCTCGTTTTGACGTAAGGCACATTTTACACGTTGAACTGTTAATATTTTCTTTACGTTTTTCTATCAAAGAGGAATGCGTAACTTATGGTTTATAGTTTATTTGAAGAAGACGAATTTTTAATCACATGCTGTTATTTAAGGAAGAAATCTACGTTAAATTATAAGATCACGGGGATATTTGGATTAAGAAAAGATCTAGAAACTAATTATTGAATTAATTCTCTCAAGTTCGGGAAATTTTATTAAAATAAAGAAAGATAAATAAAATTAACTACAACACATACAACATTTCATACAAAATTACGATAGACAATATATGTATAATGTATACTTAACACAACTAAATATTTACAACATTACGTACTAAATTAAATGACTGATTAAACCTTACTATTGTTTTAATTATTGTTAATTTTGTTAAAACAATATTAATAGAAATACTGTTTGTTGTTGCTGACGAAATGTGGCTGTACTATAGGTACACCTCTGTCTTACCCTTCGATGTGTGTTATTGAAATGAAAATAAAATTTTCACTTGAGTACCTATACATATTATATGCTCAGCTTTCCTTTACAATTTTCCCAGCCAAATAATCAGTGGTCGCTTGTGATTGATAAACATGATAATTGATAAAACTTTCTATTTAATGATAACAATGTTCGGGTTTTCCAATGTCATATTTTGTATTACCCTTTCGCACTGTGACAGACTAAGTTAAACAAATACGTCTAATTTTTTGCTCTAAAACAAAATTAAGAACATTTGGATTCATGTTGAGAACTGACCTACGGAATCAAGTGCAGTTTAGAATACAAGGCATTTCATTTAGTACCATACTGCCTATGCAAATATGTTAAACTAGCTGCGCCCCGCAGTTTCACGCGCGTAAGTCTCAATCCCGTCGGGATATCGGGATAAAATGTATCCTATATGTTAATCCAGGTTATAAACTATCTGTTAGCTAAATTTCATCCAAATCCGTACAGCCGTTTTTGCGTGATTGAGTATCAAACATCCAGACACACAAACTTTCAAATTTATAATATTAGTAGGATATATTATTTTTCCCACGGGCTCACCTTGAACGATAGATTTGTTAAAAAATTATAGACAATTTTTTTTCGGTGAATTTTTATATTTACCTTGATTTATGTATTTTTAAAAACGCTGCAATCAAAAATACACTTATAAATCAAGTAAAATAAATGTGAAATTAAGTTGAGAATATTAAGTAAAGTTTGAATAGTTTGTTTCTTTATATTTGGTTAGTATGTTAGGCCGATATCTGTAAACGTCTCTTAGTACGTGGTTTGGCTTAGATATTTTCCCGTCTCTCCGCTACTCGTAGTTTGAAAGTTGTGTGACAGTAACAAGAATAACGCTTAGCCAAAGTAATAGGCCGCTTTTAAGAGTAGAACCTATATCAGTCCTCCCCTTCTTTAATTGAGAAGTATACAGGGTGTTAGGGTAGACACCGTTATCCTTGAAACTAGTGGTTTGGTGTCATCTATAATATACTTTTTCAATGGGACCAACCACTTAAATCAACAAAATGTATGGAACAGCTGATAATTTTTTTGCGATTTCAACGTTGGCTAGCTAGCTTTTGCCCGCGGCCTGGCCCACGTAGAGATCGGAAATCATCCAACGGGAATGTACTTACGGTATAAAAAGTATCCTTTGTTATAACCTAGGTCATGGTCTACCCATGTGCCAAATATCATCCAAATCCGTTCAGCTGTTTTAGCATGAAAGCATAACAAACAAACAAACTCTCTTTCGTGTTTATAATATTAGTTATGATTAGGATTATTATACATTGGGAGTAAATTCATTCCTGCCAGGTTTTCGCGAAAGTCCGAAAGGGATACTGGGCCCTTAGCAACAGGCAACTGAAGGAACACGGGTGGGTTTTAGTCAATCAAAGTCTGACACGCCCTTCCGAGCGGGAGAAGTCATTTGATGATATCCCACACTCAAAAAAAAGAAAATTTGTAAATTCATTAGTCATCACCATTATCTACTCTTATCAGAAAACATGCTAATAATGTCATGATGAATAAATGTTTAAACCTAAATACTTTTATCGTACGCACTAATTTTATTGATACGTCACTTCTCGGAAAACATACACAGCGATAAAAAATATTTCAGTACGGTGGAGAATTGAGTGTTTTGCACATAATTATAGCAGGTATAATAATATATAGCAGGTGAATCATAATAATTATTGTAAAGTGTATTAGTAATATCTATTTGTACTCGACAATTAATTTTTACTTCTTCGACTTAGATCACTAGAGGACATAGACAAGAGACATTATATTAGCCTATCAAAACGTTTTGTATTACTACGACTTTCAACAGGATTGACATAAGTTTTTGCTAGCTCATATGAGTTCCAGAAAAGGACTCGGAAAAGAACCGGAGCTACCAACATAGCTTGCAGAATAAGCAAACTGAAGTGGCAGTGGGCTGGCCATGTTTATCGAAGGACCGAGGGCTAGTGGAGCAGACAAGTCCCCAAGTGGAGACCGCGTATCGACAAGCGTAGTGTGTGACGCTCCCCAGCTAGATGGACCGACAATAAAACAGCTCTATTTGCAGCGAAATTTAAATAAAATCTTTGATAAGTTACCTCCTTGGTGCCATGTGCCGAAGTAAAAAGTTCGTAATTTTGTTTAAATTACCTGACAGATTTGAGTAGTAAAAAGTTATTCGGCCTCTAAACACGACAGATATGGATTTTCATACTAGAATTGCCGGCCGCGAGCTCGCATGTATTTGACCAGTACAGCATTTTCGATTTATCTTGTTTGTCAAAATAATGCTCGAATTGCCAAGCATATTTAAGAAATAATTATTTTTATACTAGCTATAGATATGACAACATTACACTAGTAACAAATTCTCCATTGTTTTCTATGACAAAAATGACGAAAAGGAAAAACTTGAAATGGATTATCCGTGTTGCCAATTATTATATGTATTTCATAATTATTATACTGAAACTACGTAATAATAATATCTACGTCACGTTTTAGTCATTATTGTGCCCTGTTGCGGCTAGGATGCATGTTTGCATGTTGGCAAACTATACTTTTATCACGGAAAATGTCGACAGGGTAAAGATGCACTGATAAAAATGTGGGGTTTACACTTAAAAACTTAAAATTAGTAGCACGTTTTTTTATCAGGGCACAAGTCAAATAAATGAGGGAAAGGAGTATCTATGATGATTTTTGTAATAAAATATACGCAGTAATATTTTTTTATATGGAGCAATCCAACAACATGTACTGTACAGATAGGTACTATGTGTGAGAGAGGCAAGCTGTTGCGTCACAATCTTTTTGTCTCTTTTTATTATATTACATACTACGTTCCGTTCTGCAAGGTGTATACTCTTATCATTTTGGTCGTTTTTGTCTTTCATTCAGCATTTTACTCGAAGTAAAAAGTCTGAACACAAATAAAATGAATAATAAAATCATTCGCACTCGGCATCTTTCACTCGCCTACCGAAGAATGATCGAAAAATGAAATGGCAACAGATGAACGTTCATTACTTTGTAATTTTGGCGGTGTCGTGTGAACGTGGAATGAAACAAAAATGAACATTACCTACCTTTTTAGTCGTAGTTGGGTTTTAGTTTTTATTACTTTTTTTTTTTTAATTCTTTTGGAGTTATAATAGGTATAAATAAATATTTTTGAAATGTGCTCATAAAGCCCTTTTATTTGATACCCAACACGGTACGACTTAATATTTTTTTTTTTTAGTTCCCTCCTTTATGTCCTCTAGAGGGCGCCATTTTTATGATGATGACTTGTCAAATTGTGATGAGTGGTTTAGAAGATATGAGGGAACAGATGAACATCACCTACATACATACATACCGGTCAAAATCATAATCCTCCTTTTTTCTTCGCCGTAGTCGGGTAAAAATAGCACTGAGTCTTTGATAAATGTGCACGATGTCGCAACAGCATATATTAGCCTATTGAAATTCCGATACAAGAATCAACCTTTGCAGCAGCCTTGCGGTCTGCAAGTATGACATAAAAATATTATTTACAAATAAGTACATGCCTACTTGGACACACCTTTAACTACACTTGATACTCTGATAATATCATTAATAGTATTCAAGTACTTGACGCTTTAAAGTCTTCATTCAAGTATTCAAATTGTGGTTTATATTGCTGACAAGTTAAGAGTTGTGTTAGATATGTTACGCAAGCTTATTTTTATTTATTTTGGTTATTCGAACGAACAACAAGCTGAAGTGCTATTTTAAGCACTTGGTCAATTAAAGCTCTATGGTTCAACAACACTAACACATATTCATAAGTATTTTCGAGGTTTCTATTTTTATAAGCATTTCTGTAAAAACAGTCACTTATTTATCAGTTAAATTTATAATTATAGTGGCAAAGTAATAACAACCGTACGGGTCGATCCATCAGGTTAAGCTACGCTTGCCGGGGTTGGTCCGTAGATGGGTCACCATCATTACATACCGAGACTCGGAAAGCACGTTAAGCTGTTGGTCCCGGCTGTCATTTCTGGATCTTTGACAGTCGTTACGTGTCGTCAGAAGCCAGAAAGTCTGACAACCAGTCATTCCAAGGGGTATTACCCAGTTTCTTGGTTGTGGAGGTCAGATACGCAGTAAGTTGCTCCATGGAAAATACTGGTATTCCGCTGCATCCGGTTAGACTGGAAGCCGACCCCAACATAGTTGGGAAAAGGCTAGGTAGATGATGGTTTATACTATTATATCTTTTTATTCTTCCTATCACGATTTTATTAATTAGGCGTCCAAGTGTACCCATATCAAAGAAGAGCACCATAAAAAATCACCAGCACCATAACATAAAATACCACGCTTTTGACCCCATTCAAACGAAATTAAATCTAAAAGAAAACTCGTCCAAACACGTTTATTACAAAAAGATAATGATTAAAATAAAGATGTCCCATATTTAGCAATTCACATTAACAGATAACTTGTAACATATTTCCCGATTTTTTTTATCGTTAGCTTTAATTAATTTGCCCGATGACCAGACATCCTTAATTAAAATTATAAATAATTAAATTCACGTGTTGCTTATCACGTTATCAACATTCCGAGAGTTCGCGAAAATTCACGCAAAGGTGCGAAGCGACGATTAATTAAAATAACAGGAACTTTGAAATTGACTGGTACTAACTTTAACTTTTTTTCCTCGTATATTATTATCATTATTGTAGTCGGCAAGATTGTTAGCAGGACTGACCGCATTAGCCTATTTTTAGTCACTCGGAGAGATTTAATTTAAAAATTTTATGTTTTGTTTTGCGTAATGTAAATTATTTTGCATACTATTTGTATAGATTCAAGTTTTTCTAGCTGAACAGACAGGTGTTTGCCGATTCTCAGCATAGTTTGAATAAATTACTTTTGATTTTACGCGTCAGAAGCTTTCGATGTGTTTTACCTATTTAATAATAATAACGTAAAACTCGTCTATATTAATTAATAATGCTTAATACTTTGTATGAGAATCATAGCTATACTAATCCGCTACAGGAATATAATCTGAAAGGAAAAGTTATACCTACAAGTTGTACCGACCATATTTTTTTAGCTTATTTTGTGTCCCACTGCTGGGAAAGGAAAGGGCCTCCCCTTTTTCCTTCCAACCCTCTCTATCTTCTTGGTCTCTGGCCATGTTAGCCCTGCAACCATGATCAGATCATAACACCACCTTTGCCGCGTTCTACCTCGATAGCAATGTCCTCCCTCAGGTGTCCAGTGCGTGACGAACACTATTCACGATATAAAAAAAAAAAACATTTATAAACCTTACTTGAGAAATGGGACCAAATCTTCCAAAAGCCAGGTTGTTCAGGGTCAAAATCCAAAAAATTAAAATATTTTATTTCACATAAACCTACATGGGCACTTATCATACGTCAGAAGCTAGGTCGAACCAATTTAATAGATCCCGTAACAATGCCAGTTTTACAAATGAAAGAAAACAATGAATATGCGTTTATTTGCGGTAAACATGACGCAATGAAAGAACACGAAAAGAACAAGTGGAATAAAAATATGCGTCACATAATGCTGCCAAATTAAATTTTAATAACAAACAGACTGATCCAAGCCAAAATTCTACTTGTATCAACTCGTCTAATACAGCATTTGATTTTTATGTTTGTGTGTATGACTTATCCGAGACGACGACGCACCTAGTGTAAGTATGTGGGAGTGAGTGTATGACTGTGTATTTTTATGTGTGTGTGTGCGTTTGTGAGTCTGTGTGTGTCAGCTCGCGCGTACCGACGATAAGGTCAGGGTCACACGAATTGGTCTTTCATTATCTTTCGATGGAATGACACTGGTTTTTGTTATATTTTTTTGACTGGTTTTATTTAATCTATTTCACGCTATCTCGGTTTGAAATCGTTTTCTATTTGTATTGTGTTTTGCCTTTTTTATTTGGGTGCATATTTTTCTTTTATTTCGTAGAAAACAACTTCACAATAAGCATTTATTATAGAAAATAAAAAGAATAGAAATCGTTTATGCAAATAGTCTGTTTTGCAATAAATATATTAAACAATAGAATACTTAATAATCAAAAGAATAACAATTAAAACAGAAGAACTAAAGCCTATAGTCACTATTGCTATTATTAGATGAAATTGCAAAATATGTATTTAACCGCATCGGCCCCTTTATATACTGAGTTGGGAATAAAACACTTTTCAACAAATCGTTTTCAGTTGATACAGAATAATAATACTCCTCTATAAAAAACGTTTTATAAAAGTCCTTGATATTTATTAGGTATTTTACGTTTATATAACCAACCTGGGAGGCGTTTAACAAACATGAAAGCCAAATTATCTACTTCAAACAACAATCGGATAACGATTGAATGAATTTTCGCCAAAATATACCCGTTGTATTTGCGTCACAATACGAAAACAAAAAAGTAGCGTTAACAAATATATTTACCAACCAGCTTACTTTAATTGAATATTCTAAAGAGCCAGTGAGAGGAAAAACAGGAAAATTTCAAAAATAAAAAAGCCTCTTTTGCGCCGCTTATTTTTACCCGTCGCCTTTATTATTCTGACCTCGTACTATATTAAATTTACTTTGTTTTTCAATATTCTCATCGCTCCTTTCTAATATTATGATTTTATAATAATTTTTTTGACAACCTTATAACGAAGACCATTATAAGGTTTTCAAATAAACTGTACTGTAACTTATAAAACATCCAATCTATATTCAGAGGGTGGTTTTTTAAGTGCTACGAGTCCTCTACGCCCGTAGTCGCCTACGCTCGTAGCGGGCCCCGCACACAACGCCTACGCTAAACGTAGCGCTCTACGAGTGTTTGTTTGTTCTGACGTCAGAGTAACTACTGCTAACATTGAAGCCCTACTACGTAAACAAATTACACTCATTTGTCTAGTTTCTCATACAAGTGCATCGGCGTCTATATAACATCGCTTATAATAACACTTAACGGAGTGTTAAGGTCGTTTGCATACCATTTAGTTCTTTGTTCGAAATTAATAAAATCTCAGAGCAGAACATGTATGCTATATTATTATACAAAACGATAAAACAAACCGCGCGTATTCTGGAGGCACGAATATATTTAATCAAACGGCTAGGTGTCATGTCATTAGTGAGTGAAGCAGATAGACGTATATGTTAGCGAGTGTGAGTAAGACAAGAAGTGTAGCAACAAGTCGCGAGCGCGAGGCGCGGGGGCGCGTTATCGTGTCCATGACGTCACGACCCTTTCACTGTCCGAAGTTGTGTTCTGGCGTCGGAGACTTCAGTCCGCGCGGCTCGGTCACAGCGTGAGCACGTCTCGCGCTTAGTGTTCCTAAACTTCACCGACTCACGCGTCACTCGCTAAAAGAATACGTAAAAAATATCGAAGCCAACTTTCGTCAGGAAAATAGTTCACACGCAAACGGCCCGCTCGGTCCTCCGTGTGTTACCGCTCCTGTAGACTTCGGATCTTCACTCCTGACTGACATCAGCATCAACATGGGCGTCATTAAAGTGACCCCGGACGCCGCGGCCCTATACTCTGCCTGCGACATGCTCGACGATATGAAGGTAAGTGTTACGAGCGAAAATCATGTGATGTCCAAAAGCGACTGCGATGGCGTCGTTCCAACCGGCTAGTTCCGTATTAGTGAAAAAAATATTGTGAATCGATGCGTGGGCGCAGACATTTGTCTCGTCTCGTCAGTTTACGCGACGTTTCGCGTAATTCTAAATGTTATGCGCTTTTACGCGATGGCATTCGGCGCGGCGCACACGCCGGGCAACTTAATGCAGATCGCGCGCGTTTTCTACCCGCGGTGAAAACTCGTGTCGTACGGTCAACGGAAGCGGGTGCCCTTATCAGTTGTTTGTGACATGATTGCTGTAACTAGAATTGCTACGTGAGAACATTCACACAGTTTTTACCGTACTATTTAGTACGTAAAACGTGAACTGATAATGATAGAAATTATTTCTCATATACCCACCGCAAATTTATTAAATAAACGTTGGTTGGATTTTTTTGTTGAATAATGTAACAATTGTTTTAGTTCATTTTGATAGTTCCCCCGTACATATAACAAATGATTCATGGTAATAAAACCACTGGAGCTTGTGGTAGACGACACGGAGATCCGAAGATTGTCGCAATGACGCAATGTCGTTAAAAATTGTTTTGATTATGCTAGTTTGGCCGAGGCATGCCGTGTGACGATATGTAATCTCGTGATAGCAAATGCGTGAAAAGTTTCTATAGTGAAATGGCAACAAAATGTAAAATGTAAAAATTAATAAAGAATTAAAGGAGCAATTTGATGTAGAAGAATATAATAGAATAGAAGATCATATCGTCCATAGCAACAATGTTACAATATATGCGTAAATCGTAGGAATTCGTGTCTAGTCGAGTGTGTTGTCTTGCACGCAATCCTTAGCAACAGTGCATGCTTCGTGCGCATGCGCGAGGATTCCTTGTGTTTAATTTTTTTTCTTTAAAGTTTCAACAACTCAGATTTATTGCATTTTCATGGTCAAAATGAGAACGTATTTAGAAATATCGTTTCGAATAAAAAATATGGAAAAGTAACGCTCGCTCATTAAATATATTTATCATACAATAGGTAGGTACGGACTCGAAATTAATATTATTATCATTTACATAATATCGTAATAAAATAAAAATACATTGGTATCGAAAGATAAATTTTGTTTTTGTGTGTGTTCAAACATATTGATATTGGTGGAGCGTTCGAGCTGGTTTAGTTACCTACATTAACGTTTTTTTGCCTTTCCAGATTTTTTTTCGTCTGTTGCCTAACTTGATCTACTAGACTTGACTAGTTTTATTTGCTTTTTATATTTTAATGGCAGACCTTCGAAATTAATTTCGTTTTGTGATCCGGATTTTTATTTAATTATTACTTATGTACCTAGTTATTAATTTTTAATGTGACAAAAACTGATTAGATTGAATTCTACTAATTCTAAAGACGGATTTTTATGGAATGAATTTAATTTTTACGGTCCTACGATTTCATACTACACGGTTCTTAAACAATAATACTCACAAATATTCGTACTTTTTCTTTGTCTTTACGAGTTGGACTTCGATTTCTTTCCGTTGGTTTCTCGTTACGATTTCCAATAGCTTTTCTACTGGTACCTAACATGTTGGTATTTCGCATTGCCACTCATGCAAATCGTAGTTGAATGGAGAAAAATTAACATGTGTACATAACACGTGAGTGCGTGGGATTATTTCAATGCCGTTTTATTAGAAACACTCTTTTCAAATATCACATCTACAGCTAATAAAATTAGTATTATTTTTATTTCTTTGTTTTATTATTTCAACATTTGACTATTAGGTTCTATTATCATAATCGATTCGAGCATCATTACTATTCGAAACTTAAACTTCACTATTAGCTATATCTACTCTTAAGACTTTGTTAGCAACAGGATCTAAATTAAGTCGTAAATTTTCTAATTTATTTGATTCTGTTTAAGTAATTACGTACCTAAATGCTCCTGTATTTACTCTATTAGTATGTACTACAAACGGATACATCCAATTAGATGAAGCTAAAAACGCATGTTCAACGGAATTTACATCAGCTGTTTAGAAACGAACTGACATTACACAAAATGTTTTTGAAACACTCGATAAAAACGTCAGGTTAGTTAATTTGAATATAAATTATTTTATTTCTTGTGACAGTGATAATCATTGGTATTAATTTCATTAAAGATAGGTACGTGATTGCCAGAAAACTGTATCGTGTGATATACCTATCTCACGAGACTCATCCTATATATATTATTGCTTTTAGTAACTTAATTTAATATTTGTTTTTATATGTCACCAAGTTTTGATTCTATATTAGAGTTGATTTTGTTGAGATAGTCATCAGTTATAGAATTTCAAGAAGTACCTATTTCTACTACTTCACTACTTTTTGGTATTTGATTATGAGGTATTAATGGATTATTTAAAAAATAATATATTTCTCTTCAATATCTTCTTCTTCTGATTGATAATGTACGATGTTTAAGTATTCAACTTAACCCCTTGCCTTATTCCTTCTAATCGGGTCAGCCGTTCACATTGTACTGAAACGTTTACATAATGTATAAGTAGGTACATAGCTCAGACAATATGATGGTCCTTTCGGTTGAGCCATATATGGCTTTCGTTATAGGTATGGAGGTAAACTAATGGTGCGTGTTCGGTTGTATTCGGTTGTTTTCTTGCAGTTCGTTCATATTTGATGGACTTGTATTTGGTTTACTTTTATTTATTCGAAATTCAGGATATTGATTTTTTTGACGACTTGAATTTTGACCCAGAACTTTGAAGCAGATTATGATTGTTGATATGTCTTGTTACTATGTAATATATCTCTTGTTATTTCGATAATTATAATCTATCGCAGCCGGTCTTAAAAAATAACAAATATTCTTTAAAATCCAATTCCCTACATTCACAAAGTTTACGCCATATTGAATCTTCCAGTCAAAATCACTATCAACAAAACGTGTTCTAACTACTTCACACACAGCCGTTCGCACGCGCACTCGTGAGCTTACCATCCTTGATATTAACAACTGAAGCATTTTCTATATTGCCCGCACTCGCGGATGCAGCGAGAATGTGGGTCGCGATGAGTTTTGAAACAACTCAATGTCGCAGCGTTTATCGCGGCCTCGTATGCGTTGCGCTTTGCTGGTAAGAGTGCACGTTTCGGAACTATTGTTTTTGATATAATTTTAATTGTAGGTATTTAAATTAAATTCTAGTGACAGGCTAGTCGACAACCTAACCCAACCTATCCTACGCTATTACATTTTATTATGACGAGCAATAATCTTGCCATTTATGTCTGCATTGATTTCCAGAATGATCATAAACTATTTAACGATACTAACTAGTACCTATTTATTATTATTTATACATCTACGTAGTTTTCTTTATAGTAACCATCAGTAAATTCCTAGAAATCTCAATCATGGAAAATGAAAATGCGTCGGCATTTTAATATGAGCTCATTTATATTGTATCCAGGAGCGCGTATACTTAATTTGTGAAATTTTCAGACCCCCTGCTGCGTAATTTCGAGAAGAAATTCTTGATTTTATAGCACCTCAAAATTATTTGACGACACGATTGGCGCAGTGGCTAAGCGATGGACGGCTGCGCAACGTGTCGCAGGTTCGATCCCCGCACGGAACAAATATTTGAAAGATCTGCAAGTAGTTGTTCCGGGTCTGGGTGTTAATGTATGTGAGTTTCTATGTTTGTAAACGCACCCACGATACAGGAAAAAAATCCTAGTGTGGGGGAACGTTTAAAAAAAAAAAAAAACTAGAAACAGATAATTGTTAGTAAAAAGGTGATTGGCCGGCAACCCGTCGCTTCTGCCCTATTCCTACCAGTGCGCAGTATGCGCAGTATGTCACTTGTCTACCTAATCATTGAACATACACAGTTTTATGTACAAAAGTGAAAGTTGTATTCAACCTAGGCCTTGACATAATATTTAGAAAAACGACAATATCTTATCTTTAGAGATAAAATGATCACATTGAGCGAAGTTTCTACGCTGTTACCGAAAAAAAATCAGAACGAAAATTATCTAACCGTTTGACAATGTAAAGATTCCTTATCGCTTTTATCTTTTCGTATACAATGAAGGTGTGGCTCTCACCTATTATGAGACAACCCCTTGCTTGCATAGGTATCATCTGTCAATGTGTGGGTATCCATAAAGATACTTAGGGCCTGATTTTTCAATTGTCAGATAAATTTTATATTATTTTATTTTATCATCAGATGACTTCTCCCGCTCTGGGTGGAGCGGTCAAACTTTTACTGGCTAAAACCCGGTATCCCTTTCGGACATTCCCGCAACCTTGGCAGGCAGATAAATTTTACCTGAGGAATAAATGTGGTGGTTTGAAATATTAAAAAAAAAAAATCTGCTGTTCCATACATTTGTGTTCACTTAAATCGACAAAATGTATGGAACAGCTGATTTTTTTTTCGCGATTTCAAAGATGGTTCCATAGAAAAACTTGTCCAAAATGATGACCCCTTTTCAGGTTTAGCATAAACAAAAACTAATGTTGTTTATACAAAAGCTATCAAAACGACAAATATAATTATTCCGTAGATATAAGTTATCTGACGTTTGAAAAATCGGCCCTTAGTGGCCTTTTGATAATTCGAATTGATTATTAGCAATCAAGATAGGTATACAATGTATGATACCTAAGGCTATATAATTTAAAGGTGCCTAGTCTTATATCATACTTACAAATTGTCAGCTTTGATGTTATGTATCTGGGACAAATTGTATGCATGTTGATACATTATAGAAATAACAGTTTTAAGTTTAAAGTGATACCTACTTGTATAATTGTGCGTGCACCTACATACATATTTAATATAGGGAGCCATATAGATACACCCATTTTATAGCATTTTTTTATTGGTGGTGTGATTGATTGTATAATTACCTACAAATCAAACGGATTTTAATGGGACTATCTATAATATATTTATTTACTTTCGTTAAGTCATCATTATTTTACTATTACAATCGATCACTCAATTCCGACATGACTTGATTAATTTTACTTGAGTCACAGTCAGATACATGTTAAAATTAGCGTCACTAAACTAGTACTGAAGTACTTTAAACTAATTAATTAAGTCATATTACTTCCCTAGATTTTGCAGAAGTTTACTGCTGTAATCTTGAATCTCTAAACTTCAACTATAAACTTCATCTACTTCCCAAAGTAGAAAGGAAATTAAATTATATCATTAACACGAAAGTTTTACAGTATTCCAGGTAGGACTTTGCCATTTAACAGCTGTTTTCGTTAGTTAATTGATTCAGGCGTGACTTTGCGGAAATCCATTTTAAAATACAATAGACGTAGATATATTTAGTAACCCATTCCGCTTGACTATTCTTCAAGAGTCATAAAAAACCCTGTAAGAAATCGACACGTGTTTCACCTCTCAACGAGGCATCCTCAGGATGACGATTGACCAATTGCAAACCAGAACACGACGTGTTGCCACACCGAGCGCTGGACGCAAAGCCCTTATACTAGCTTTTTTTAATCTAGCACCTTAATTATGTAATACACGATCAATCAGAATTGGAATCGAAACAAATGCTTCATAAGTTCGTAAGTTTTTTTTTCGAACTTATGAAGCAATGGATTAGACATTTGTTTCAAACCGATTCCAATTCTGACAGATTGTGCATTATGCAATTAGGGTGCTGGTTATGTAAAGGCCGCTAAAAGAAAAATATCTAAATAATGTTCAGCATCTTTCTCTAGTTAGCTATTAATACCAATAGGTATCAACAAACTGCTCACTATTTATAAATCCAGATCTAAGCTTGGCCATTTGTGGATTTATTTCTTTTTCTATAGCGCGGGCGCAGTCGTGGTGCAAATGATATGACGCATCTCTCGTTACTGACAACACCAATCCAAGATCGATCTTTCTGTCCACAAAATCATTTTAGCCCCGTAAAATCCAGTCTAGGTTCAATTTAATTCATCAATATTTAACACTATTATTATATCTAGGTATTATTAATAATACAACCTTATCAACAATTTTATCGCAACGCGATAATAAATTACTTTCACTTGATAAAGTCGTGAACTGGTTTGTATAAAATTCAAGGTTATTAACACAAAATGCGTCGTTTTAATAAAATTCCACTCCCATCTTTGTTTGCACATACAAGTGGCTGAGAAGAGTTAGTATTATTATATATAAAAAAAAAATGTGGAAATAAATAGGTGAACAATATTGATACCGATAAAAAAAAACGTTATTTGAAATGACCTAATTCATCATGTCATTTGATGGTTATCACTATGACATCTTTAATTATTAATGTCCGTGCATAGAACTCCAACTCCCCCAATCGCCAAAACTAACAATCATAGGGAAACTAAATGACATTCATACGATAAACAGTAGTGATCATACATGACATTATCAACACACAACTTTCAAACTGCACATAACAACGACCTTCAAGGTTGCATTTTAATTATAAATACATTATAAATTCATAATGTGACATTTCATTGATTTCATTCATAAAGGAAAAATATGACATCTAGTCTCTATTATAATAATGCATAAAAAGATAATTAAAATCAATTATGATACTGTATGATGTGCGAGGTTTTTCCCTTTATATGATGAAAATTACTGTGTAATCACCGGCTATTATAAATAATATCCAATTGATTACTTTGATCAATAGGTAGCTTACCTATTTACTAATATTTTATTATTCTTGGGAAAACTCATCATTCTGTGTAAATGCGCAAATGAGTGATATTATACCTACTGGGTTATAACATTTATGTAAGTAAACTAAAATAATAATAACGTAACATTATTGTAGTCAAAGCGGCAGCAGTATAGTAAAAAAAACTCGCAGGTGGTAGAATATATTTTATTGTAATTCTCTAAAAATCGATTTTCTTATTCATTCACCAGGAATCTACCATTCGTGTGTCAATGCTTGATATTTTACGATACATACTCCTGACATATACCACTATACGTTTTCGGAAGCTTACATAGGATAGTAGAAATTAATCAAAACTTTTTTATTCAGTACCACGTAAGATCACAATCGCTTAACCAATTCCCCACCACAATAGACCACACCATGATAAATGGCGGTCACAAACAGAACAGATAACGCCAAAGTGACCGGTCAAACAGGACGGTGCGTGGGAATGATCGACATTTTGTATTTTGTGGTGATTGACGATACGTGGGCGCGGGCCTTAATGTTGCCATAGTGATCCGATGTTGTTTTGTTTGTATTATGGTTGTTTCTGATATGTCCATCTATACTAATATTATAAAGCTGAAGAGTTTGTTTGTTTGTTTAAACGCGCTAATCTCAGGAACCCTGGTTGGAATTGAAAAATTCTTTTTGTATTGGATAGTCCATTTATCGAGGAAGGCTATAGGCTATATAACATCACGGTACGACCAATAGGAGCGGAGCATACATGAAAAATGTTGCAAAAACGGGAAAAATTATTCCTTTTTGAGAGCTTCCGTTGCGTGCGCTGCGTAAACGGTTTAAGTTACGCAAATATCATGTATGATGGAATTGTTCCTCTTTAAAAGTTCTAAAAAAAAGTCCGCGACAGCATATGTCTATCTTTTAAGATTGACTCACTATAACCTTTTTTATGGTAATCAATTTTTTTCGAAGTTAATGCATTATTTGCGAAATAGTTTTATCGACATAATATTAATTCTTATTCAAATAAATAGTTTTAACATCAAGGGTATTTATGTAGCAACAAAATACTTTTTAATTCATTCGAATCGGACATTTAATTTCGAAGATATAAAAATGCAATACGCGAACCGTTCGACGCCGGGCGCCGCGCCTCCGCTACGTTCCCTACTTTAGAGAGGAGAGGATGAGCACACGGGTAGACATGACCTGGAATAGGACATAGGATACGTTTTATCCCTATATTCCCACGGGATGGACATCTACGCGGGTGAAACCGCGGGGCACAGCTAATATGTTTACAAAACCAATTTTAGCAGGAGGTTTTACTCTGTGAGCATAAGGTCACTATGTGACTTGAGAAATAGCTTTTATCACTACAAAGATTAAAATCGTTAGATGTGCCCTCGAAAAATGGTCCATACTGAGAAGAGTAACCTCACTCAATAAAAATGGCGTTTCCATTACAATCAAGTCTCTGAAACATTGTGTATCAAAACACTCTAATTGAAACAACGCGACCATCTTTTGACGCGGTAGGGCGAATCTTTCGATTTAAATCTTTGTATCACTTACTTAAAACATAAAACCCAGATGTTATCTATATTGACGTCAGAGTTAGAATCTGATATTTTAAAAAGGTATGGTTTCCAGCTCTCCGTATTATCTATTGGGCTAGAATTCGTATACAATTCTTTTGCATTATGAATAGTTCATCTACGTTAACACTATTTCCCCATAGCATGACGCCATATCGCAGACATGAATATGCGTATGCGTAATATGCAGCTGTTTGTGGTTTAATGCTTTGTTTAATTTGAAAAAGAGCATAAGAGACTCAGAGCGCCTAGACAAAGTGACAGTCTCTAAGCGATACCGATGATGGAAAAGGCAAAAATGTATAGATCTGACTTATGCTATCGAAAAGTTTATGTCAATCCTGTTGAAAGTCGTTGTAGAAATACGAAACGCTTTTGAAGCGATTGTCACTTGTCTAGGCCCTCTGGACAGTTTTCTTTTTATATTTATGTTCTATGTGTGACTTCCAGTTAATGTGTGTGTCAATATTTATGCCAAGTAGACTTAATGTATGAACTTCTTCTATTTGTTGTTTTTAGATTGAAAGGTGTTTTTTGTATAATCTAATTTTATTATTTTAGTTTTATTACTATTAATTTTCAAGTTGTGGACCTAGAGCCAAGTTTTTTCTTGTATTTGTAAACATTTAGATTTTCCCTACATAATGCGTTTATCTATCAGTACCTACATAATTAAGATTGTCACTATAATTATTAGGGAGTGAACTTGTTATTTCACTTATTCAAAATATACATACCAACGAAACAGGCCTATCTATCAATGTACGTACTAATTCAAAAACTAGATAAGGCTTACTTTTACCGGACTGCCCCAGAAGGAGTGTAATGCTTTTCGAGTGTATGTATGTATGTATATCTATTTCTTTGGCACGCTCTGTAGCCTACACGGATTGATGGATTTTAACATATGATAGTGTCGTCAGATTCTTTTTAATTGTGGGAGTGACATAGGCTATTTAATGTTTTTACATCTGCAAAAAGAAAGAAGTTTTTTTTTTTACTTATCTTTTGAAAAAGTTACGTAAAACTGTCTACTGTAAACTGTAACAAAAAATTCTAATCCAAAATCTTGTAACCCTTGAACTCAAAATAAATGTTACTATCAGTGTTTCTTTGTTTTTTTTTAGTTTAACTAATTAAACTCTCGGTTTTATCATTTGTGGAATTATGTTTATTAAGACGGTAGCACCAGTAGGTACTAGTACGGCCTTAATAAACATGTTTTATCACATAAACAATTTTATTTAGAGTAATGTTTGTTCACACTAATCGATTCAGTCGTTTTTTTGTTTGTTAACTCCTTTGTCGTTAATTTGGAGTGAGAGTAGTTCCACACTCTTAAGAAATACTGAGATAATGAAGTGCATTCACACCAAAACCTAATAAGACGCATGTAAAACAAACAATATGAACTACTGTTTCAAAAAAAAAACGACAAGACAAATTGCCTTAATCAATCAATGGGCTTGAACTTAAAAGAAGCAATAAACCTTGCTTATAAAAAAAACGTATTTATGAACGTTACACACAATAAATTTAACCACGTTTACAAACGTCCTATTCCAAATCTGAGCTCATTAATATTACCAGAAATTATCCTCTGATCAACTTTGAAGGCTAGCATAAATCGACTAAAACGCCACAGAACTAACAAGCATTAATACTAGAAGCGTCACGTCGTAACTGCAGAGAATTTATTAAAACACGTAGTTTGTGCTGCCAGCGGTTGCTTCACAAGGGAATGTCGGAGGACGTACTTTGTATGCGACGTTGCGCGCGCTGACTGACGTACTAATGTTAATAATTGCTGTGCTCGATACTCGAGCCTTCTACTTGATAAGCCCTTGATCTAGAATTGTCGATTAAGTTAATCGATTTATTTTTCTCTCGATTATAATAATGGTGTGTATGGTTGCCGGTCGGAAAAATTGTTTTACGAGATTGTAGCCTACCATTTTGTATAGTTTGGAAAAGGCTAGTCCGGTTGACAAATATTTTGACATTGTTTGCTATAGTTGTTTGTTGGTTTTGTTTGCCAATGAAGTAACAAGCAACAACTAGAATTAAAACAAGGGCAAACATTTCAAAGGAATCGTTAAATTATTGTACCATTTCATTACCACAAAAGGCCATAAAATTAGATTTACATTCACATAATGGTGAACTAAAAGTCATTGGACGCAACTATTGTTTAACAATCGGTTAAATTTTAATCGACGGATGTTATCTGCTAACGTAACATGGCGACCGTGACATAAGTCTGTTTTTGAAAATAATTTAAAATTCTAAAAGTTCAATGACATGTTCGAAATTAAAAAAAAAATATACATGTGTAAATAGTTTTGTTTTGTTAAAAAAAAGTTGTTTAATGACTATTGTGTAATTCAAGTTTGGAAAAAGATTTATTAGTCGGTTAAGTGTAAAAAGCATGAATTCTTTCGATGTAATTAGATCATGTTTGTTCAAAATTATCTAGGTACAAGCCTGTGCCCGATGGAATTTCCTATCGGCAAAATGTCGAACTCTCATATAAACTTTCAACCCCTTTTGGGGGTACATTTTCAAACATTCTTTTTTATTGCTCACCTTCGTTACATATTGAACTCTTGTGCAAATGTCATGCCTCTAGGTACACCTGGCGGTTGAGACTGTGCGTTGTCTGTCAGTGAACGAATTTAATTTTTTTCACTGGTGTTATAACTGCTAATATTTAAAACCTTCATACTCGCTACGTAACAGAAATCGCATAAACACGGTGAAATAGAACGAATTCTAAAAAAGAAAACAGAATACTAACGTTCCATTTTACGTAGACTGGTCAGAAAAATACAAATGTCGTCAAGTGAATGTACAGCCTCAAGCAAGTAGGTTTACAAAGTAATGATAAATAAATCTGCAATAAATTGAACAACACAATTAAAATCGTACTTATTGATAGAAATAAATGTCAACAAAACGACAAACAAAGATATAAAAAAAAACTTGTTTTCTGTCTCTGGTTTTAATCAGTGAATTATGACGCTGCCCATAATTGTCTTTGGTTGCCAACTGAATGAGACACTAAGGTCATTTGGTACAATAAAAAAGTAGGTATTACCGATTTTATCATTTAATCGTATTGAAACTCGATTCATAAAAGATCAGAAGAAAATGAAACATTGGCTATTAACGACATTAGATACTTTGATATAGTTTTAAAGTAAGTTGCGAAACAATTTATCAAAACTTTTGTAATTGAAATAGACCAACAACACCACTCAACAACTTCATGGAAAGTAATTAATTAAAACTAATAATTAAAAGTTGGTTAAGGCCACAAAAGCCTCCCGGCAATACAACATATTTTTTGTACTATTTAATAAACCTATAATTACTTATGTTAATGAAATTAATTATCACCTCGATTCAACGGATACAGCAGATAGCAAAACTACTGAACGGATTTGGATGAAATTTCGCACACAGATAGTTTTTATGTTGGATTAACAAATAGGATACTTTTCATCCCGATAATCCCACGGGATCGTGCCTTACGCGGGTGAAACCGCGGGCGCAGCTAGTTATCTATAAAATAGCCAGCAGCATCTCGGTATCATCGTGATTACAAAACATTTACCGCTAAGCGTCCTTCGACGTATAATTGATGACTCTAAATGACTTTAGCCTTAAATTCTTTTTTCTCACTGTTACATCAATTTGCTTAGCCTTTTCGCAACTATTTTGGGGTCGGCTTCCAGTCTAACCGGATGCAGCTGAATACCAGTATTTTACATGGAGCGAATGCCTATCTGACCTCCACAACCCAGTAACTGGGTAATACGATATTCCTTGGTAAGACTGGTTGTCAGACTATCGGGCTTCTGACGACCCATAACGACGGTCAAATATCCACGAATGACAGCTGGGACCAACGGCTTAACGTGCTTTCCGAGGCACAGAGGAGTCTCGGTATAAAGATGGTCACCCATCCACGGACCAACCCCGGCAAGCGTAGCTTAACCTGTTGGATCGACCCGAGCGGCTATTACTACTTAACCACGAGCTCCTCAGTGAGATTCTCAGTCTTACATAAAACAAAGAATTCCCAGCCAACTGTTACTTTTAGTATTTCAAATGAAGTTACTAGTCGAAAATACAATCATTGTTACAAAACGTTTTCGTTAAAATGTACAAAGGTTACTTTTAATTTCGTTTGTATAGGCCGAGTGACGCAAGCAAGACCTCGTCTGCAATATTAATGAATCGATTCGAATAATAAAACGTTGATATAATTTAAAAAGAAAGTGAAAATGGCTTCCTTCCCGCGACATGACGGATCCCGCGCGCCGCGAGCTAGTTCCGTTCCGTGTTACGCATCACACGTATGCCGAGGCCATGCTAATTACTAGCCTCACGAAATCGAAAGTCACTCGATTGTCTAGATGTAGGACGCGAACGTATAAAGAAACGTAACATCATATCCTACTTTGAAATATTCAGATCGCGTATTGTTCTCTTTAGTCGCAAATAAAAAATAAATCTAGATTTAAAAATCCACTTGTTTCATAAACAAAGCAGGCTTTTTTTCTCGGTATCAATAGCATGAGTGCAACGTTTGGTAATACAATTGACCTTTCGCTCGACACATTACGAGCAATCGATGGAGATCTTAATAAAACGGAGACCAAATCGAAATTGTTTAAATTTCGAACGTCGGTCTCTAATTGCGGATTTCCGAGATAATTTGTTGTGCTGCGATGTTTTTTGTCTGCTTTTAAAATGTCTGCTCACGATTACGCTATCCGTTGCAAGGTCGCCGACTAACTTTTGACAGACGAGTGTCGGCGCCATATTGGCATTTCCTAAGGAATGCCTACAATAGTCTAGCCTAGTCTACGCTTTGTTTGACTTGAAAACTTTATGGTCAATTTTTTTTTAACTGCTGTTTAGATAATGACCAAGAAATGCTTTGATCGTATCTACATACGTACGGTAAATGCGTGTCTCATTGTAAGACCACTTCTTCAATGTTAGTCCAGTTTGTATTGTACCTATTGTACTCGTTGCGTCGCCTCGTGATGTTTTGAACCCGTGTGTCGCACACGGTGACGCGGACTGTTACGTTTAGTCTCCGTCTCACATTCTTCTTCACCTGATAATAATAGTTTAATGTTAACACAGATTAGGTTGTACTAAGATCTGATAACGGTGCGAAGATTTGTAAACACTTTTCCGGTAAACATCCGCTGTGAAACAATCATACGTTATATAATATACTTTATATTTTAGATTGTGAAGCTGTTTTGTAATGTATTTTTCAAATATTATAATGTATTTTTCATCTGACTGCGAAGACTAACTGCGTCTTAAATTTTGATATCAATCGCAATATAACGTATCCAATGAATACTTAATGCATCGGAAAAACGTATACAGTGAAAATAGAAATTGTTTTTGACAGCAAGGCAGCTAATGTGACGATTATAAAACCAACTTTCTCGTTGTAAGGAATTCGATTGAGCAGTTCGAAAATATAAATTCATAATTTCACATTCCCGTTCCGTATTGCGAATTCGCGAGCTCGTTCTGTTTTGCACGCAAAAACTGGCAAGTTCACGATCTATGTCGTGTGACACGCGGCATGCGGCTTTAGTCACGGGTTTTCTTGCTACTGTTTATGATTTTTAAATAATACATGGTATTTTTGTGGCTGTTTCAATATTACTGTTGTTACACAACGTGTTTTGTTCGCTAGGGTTGGCTGTTATTTTTATACTTCTGATATTACCTAATGGTTCATTTTAAACGGTAATCTTTCTCAAATGTTCGTCATTATACTTTAATGTCCTGCTTTAATTAATACCATAGCCATGTTCAAACATATACCCTAAATTAAAAGCAACCAAAATGTTAAAACATCAGTGTTACGGAACAATAAATCATTATTTAATGCTTGCGTGACGAATCCATGTCAAACAGACACACACAGTGGATAAAGACTATTGGCCTCTGTTATACACATTATGATCATTATTATTGTATGTACGAATGCCGTGACTTAACCAAATGTTTGGTTTATTGACTCAAACATATCTGGTAAAACTAAAAATGTTTGTCACTTTACAAGTTAAATTAAATTTAAAATTTACAAATCCCCCGACAAAAACAAAGTGGCTGATAAATGTTTTTTTTTTAAATATCTACGAACACTCTCGATCAAGTCACTCTTCAAACAAAACCAATAAAATCAAAATCAGTTCAGCCGTTTGGCAGCTACGATGGCGCAGACAGACACACAGATATACACGCTAAACTTTATAAGTTTACCTCCGTATAAGTGTACCCCCGAGGTATCACCCCTCGGGGGTACACTTATACGGAGGTAACACCCCTCTTTTTCCGTCGGGGGTTAAAAATATCAAAAATTAATATTACGTAGAAATATTCAGTAAAAAGGGGCACAAGTATCAAGTGAAAAACGATTGATCCTTTGGAGAATATTCTATAGTTCAATCAGGAAAAAAAAGGCTATTCTCTTAGAGAAGTCTGGATGGTATTAAAAATTTTACTCCTAAAATATAAATGAAAAATTGTATATGGTGACGACAACCTTCATAATCCAATCTATAAGCTGAACGGCCTAACCTCGGTTTTGTTTTTGAATCCTATTTCATTTGCGTTCACCAGTCTCTCTTTTGTTCTCTCTACAACGTATTATTCCTCAGTTTGCACACGTATTGTTCTAGTTGAGACAGCGTTTATACATAATTCACTGTAAAACAAAATAACTCCACGCAACATTCGACCTTGAAAGAAGAGAACAGCTGATTTCTACGTCTCAATAAAAAAGTTTAAGTATTCTTATTCAAGTTTATAGAGAACACGGCTCGTGTCCGATACGATTTGTTACGATTGCGCATTTGACCTCAACGAGCTACCGTCTGATTTCAAATCGACGAGGAAAAACAATACACAATTTCGTATTTTAATCGGACGCCGTAACGAGGTCACTTCGCATAGTTCATGAGAGCGGCCGCGCACCTCGCCGTGACAATGACACTGACACTTTTACAGGTTTTTTTTGAATTCACGATGATTGATGGGCGCAGGCTTCCGATTGGTGGTTTAATTAAGGTTGCGTTCTGAAACAAGATAAACGTTTGGCAGTCTATTAAAATGTACTCTTGACATTTTGTTTTGAAGGTTTAATATATAGATGTAGATAATTATTGCTTAGACTTTATTATTAGCTTGTGGTCGGGATGGCCTGCTATGTGCTTATCGCCGAAATAGTATTACCAATTGCATCAGCTATGAAGACATCGTTCTCCAAAGTTTTCTAAAAGAAGGCGCCTCATTTACTTCTCTTGCGCAATACTTTGATGTTTCGAAATATTTTGTTGCAATGGGCCATGAGCCATGAGCATGCACTTGATGACTTTAAATTGCGTTTCAGTGTTTTCAAACATATATTATCTAGAACATCAGCTGAATAAATAAATGAAATACAAATAATAAAATATTATTTCCGTGTATAATGAATTCAACAAGTACATAAGTATGGACTTCAACAAAAAAACCTCATGCCATGAGCCGGTAAAGTCACACTCAAACGAGCATTATTCATTCACAGAATCTAATCGGACAAACTTGACTTTAGAAATTCTAGTTCACGAATCCTGTTGCATTTATTATCAATATTGACACCAATAAAATGGGAAGTGGCGCAGCAGGACATAATTATCCAGTTTACGAGACAAGAATTAAATACGATAGCCTAAACGAGGCGGATAGAATTGATAAAGCCAGCGAGCTGGCGTGGGCCGTTCATGATAGATAGGTATTGTAAGCGAGCGATACTTTGTCTAGATAAAGTTAAAAGTAATTTGAACAGGTGGTGACTTTAGGTATGTTTGCTTTTCGAAATTGCGTTTTGACGTCTGGTTTTCAAAGTTGTATTGTTTTCGGTCTGTTTCCTGTCACGTCATTAGTCGATTCTGCTGTCTCTTTATTCTAATTACTATTTAGTTTATTGATTATTTTATTATTATTATCGTCACCATCTTCAGGCTACTTTATATCCAAAGTATTACTTATTACTTTTTGAAACGTTTTAAATAGCAGTCCAGAATGATAACAATAAAATTAACATGAAAATTCGCTTTCAATTAATTTTAGAACAAAACAGCTTCTAAGGATGCACATACAAATAATTTATTAATGTCTTAAAGGAAAGAACAACAATTTCTGACACTTGTTTTTTTTTCTGTAATTTGTTATGTCTTGTCTCACGCATAATTTTGTTATGACTCGTCAACAGGTACCATTTCGTTGCGCAGTCAACTCGTTATCGTGTTTACAAGTATTACCTCAGATGTAATTTTCTGGCTTGTTTGCATACTGCTAATGTCTTGACCTGTGACACTTAGGTACATACGAAGATAGAAAGAGCTGACCTATGGTGTGTGTTTGTTAAAATTCATACTAATTCAATACTAGGAGATAATCTGGTAGCTATAGAACTCTAGTTAGAGGTGAAAGAACCAATACGAAGCGTGTGCATTTACGACTGTGTCGTGAATAGTCGTGGCATCTAAGCTATAGGTAATTTAGAAGGCAAAGCGTGACTATCGCCGCAATTCTCTCGTCTGTGGAGATGGCGCCTTAGATCAGCACAAAACGTTAGCAGAACTTTAAGAAAATATAAGTTAAGATGGCAAAATAGTTCAGAATATATAAGAACTTCTCAACCAGATTTTTTATAGAAGAAAAATACACAACAATACACGTGTCAGCAACAAAACCAAACAGACACATTGACAGATTTAGAAGCAGATAAGACTAATATTACTTACACAATTTTTATTCAAAGACCATTGAACTCCAACAATGGACCACTTAAATAGAATCGCTTTACAACGTCTAATGGACATAGATTTATTACTAACTCATTGGTTTCAATGCTGCCATATTTAGACACAATAAACCATTTAGACTACATAAAAAGCATGGTCATTGAACAAATCTGGTAGTTTTTATTGGACTATGTGGGTAATCCTGCATTTTGGGACATGGCAATGTGCCAGCTAAGTTCGTGAAGGCAAATTGCAAAAATAAGCAGCACAAGTAAACGAGCTAAGTTTGAAAACGAAAGCATATTGGCTGTATTGCCAATTTTTTTTGCCGAATAACACTATTATGAAGCGATAAAAAATTATGATAAAAATATTCTGCGTCGTAAAACTATAGTCAATCACTGTGCATAAAATAATGGCATTCGCTTGTACAAACAACGCACCCAAATCCTATTTGCTTATTACTGACCTTGATAGCATTGCTAAGTAATGAATAGGTATGCAAAAAAATATTGTCAGCCATCAATTCAATAGTTCTCGGAAGCTCCTCAATTATGTCATTCATTTGTCTGCGACGTATTTATTTTTAGGCTTTTATTAGCACTGTATGTATACTCATAATCATTCAATAACAACGGTGTGTAACATTCTATCGGAGTTACAAAAAGACCTACGAGCGTACGCGAAGATGAGACTTAGGTAAGAAAGACCAAAGGTGGCCAATGATAGATAAAATAACCAAGCAATATTGCTTTCTATATTTAAATAGATTAGAAAGATAGATTCATTTATTTGCCTGAAATCATTCCTCATTTATTTTCATTATAGGTAATCTGGTATTATTACATTGTATTTCCTCAATAAACCCGATGCATCGTGTTCATAAACAAAGATTTCTAGAGTTAAGATAATCTTTCGTTACCGTACACTCACCAGCTGTTTCGCGCGTATTTTTCAAGGCAACGCGTAAATTGTAATTTGTGACGTAACCAAGAGAGTTCGTTCGCGGTATTATTATTATAGTAAAATTAATCTGTTTTCGTACAGTTAACATTCCTGCTATTACACTTTACCTTGAGACGACGGACCTGATCATTAGTATACTGTGGACACGCCAAACTACTCCAAAATTCCTCTTAGTTATGAAAACTCTAAAATGTTAACAAGATATTTTTTATTTTTGTTGCAGAGCGAGTCGAGCTATACATCATCAGAAGAAGGCTGCGGTGGAGGCGAGCGTCACGCCGTGCTCAGTTACGAGCAAGTGAGGCGGCTCGGTGACGTCATGGACGAGGTGGTCGCTATCCACGGCCGCGGCAACTTCCCCACACTGCACGTGCGCCTGCGCGAGCTGGTGGCAGGAGTGCGCGCGCGCCTGGAGGCGCCGCAGAGTGCGGGCGGCGCAGGCGTCAACGTGCGTGACGTCCGCCTCAACGGCGGCGCCGCCAGCCACGTGCTAGCCGACAGGGCCCAGCCCTACTCCGACATCGACCTTATCTTCACGGCTGAGCTGCCCACCGCTCGTCATTGCGACCGCGTCAAGAACGCCGTGCTCGGACACCTGTCCACTCTCATGCCACCGGCCACGCCGCGCCGCCGCGCTTCCCCGGCCGGCCTCAAGGAGGCCTACGTCTCCAAGATGGTCCGCGTGAACTCAGATGGCGACCGCTGGTCCCTGATATCGCTCGGCCACTCACGAGGACACAAGTCCGTCGAGCTAAAGTTCGTGGACAACATGCGTCGCCAGTTCGAGTTCTCCGTGGACTCGTTCCAGATCGCACTTGACTCGCTCCTCGCGTTTCACGAGTGCGCTCAACTCCCCATCGGCGAGAACTTCTACCCGACCGTCGTTGGCGAGTCCGTGTACGGCGACTTCAATGAGGCTCTGAGTCACCTTGCCGAGAAACTGATCGCGACGCGGCAGCCTGAAGAGATCCGCGGCGGCGGTCTGCTGAAATACTGCGCCCTCCTCGCAAAGGGCTACAGACCGGCGCGGCCAGACAAAATCAAAACCCTCGAGCGATACATGTGCTCGAGGTTCTTCATCGACTTCCCTGAGCTCGGCCAGCAGCGCGCTAAGCTCGAGGCCTACCTGCGGAACCACTTCGTTGGCAGAGAGGAGGAAGCTCTAAAGCATAGGTAACTACAACTCGGATACTACTTTTATTTCTGTCATTTATTCTAAAATGTATTTATCTCCATAATGCATGTTAAAAATTACGAGGCCTTCCATATTATAATGGTCTACATATTATATGTTTTTGAACTGAGAGATCTAGGAATCATTCTGCAAATCAACTTCTTGCATCTGGTTTAAGGCTAACTTTGGATCCCTGTGTGTCCACTAACCACGACCTGAATGTATTCAGTGCTTTATTAACTTTCTTGTCCATATTTGCAGATACTGTATAACACAGTTGACGTTAACTGGCGGTGTCGCTCGGTGCAGGTACCTGACCTTGCTGCACGGCGTCGTGCGCGAGTCTACAGTGTGCCTCATGGGACACGAGCGGCGGCAGACGCTGGCGCTGATCGAGGCGCTGGCGTGCCGCGAGTTGTGCGCGCGCCCGCCCGTCATGATGGCGCCGCAGTACTACGTGTGCGTGTGCGCGGCGTGCGCGGGCTGCCCCGGCTGCGCCGCGTGCGCGCAGTGCGTCACGTGTGCGCAGTGCGCGATGCCCGCGCCCCCCGCGCCCTACTGCGAGTGCTGCCACGCCGCGTCGTGCCCGGCGTGACCGGCCCTCCTGTTCGACCGACGATGAATTTAGTGCCAAATGTATATAATACGGATAAAAAAATGTATGTACGCGTAGGAGCGGGCGGCGGCGCCCCGCGCGTCAAGTTGCTCACTGTCCGCCGATCAATTCGCTCGTCAATTGTCCCCCGCGGCCGCTCGGCCCGCCGCGACGTGAAGTAATTTCTAGTCGTACTCCTTTCGTGTTGATAAGTTAATATGCTAGCAGTACGAAAATTATCGTTCACGTGGATTGTGACGGACGCGCCGCTAGATAGTGGGTCCGAGTCGATGGTCTGCCTATATGAAAAGACTAGTTAGTTATTTTTAAGCTTTTATGTATAGAAGTCGTCTCCATAAAAGTAGTGGCATGTCTCTCGCCGTCGAAATATCACGGAGAAGCGGACGGTCGGATACGAGTTTAATTGCTAATTAAGTGAGTAAATTTGCGAGAAATGTTAACTGGTTCACTTGAACGACGGATGCTAACGGAGGAGCGTGCGTACTTTTTGCAGGAACAATTTGTAAAGTAACAAGTCCGGCCTTGTCAGACGGCCTTAAACGCGAGAAAATCCGTTGAGTAGTACCTAGTAGATCACGAACATAGCCAGCGCGGTCGCCTCCGCTCCTCACTCTCACACACGTAAACAACTATTTTACTATGTATTTATCAATCTGAAAGGATGTATGTATATACTTACACGTTTCGTGATCGCTCTAGTATTGTATACGGCTTGGCGAACGAGTAACAAATTAAGATACACCTAAAATATATAAAATGATAAAAAAAACTTTAAAAACCCAAAAAAATATATTACTAAGGTGTGTACAATATTAAAGTTCACGCTTTTTTTAAATAATATAAAAATACCATTATAAAAATATTTTAAGAACATTTACAAGTAGTGAAGTCACGTTTAGTAACAGAGTACTTATGAACATTTTTTTTTTTACTTTAACCTCTCATCAATTGCAGTTTATATTAAAGCTGTAGATGTATGGAAAATGTGATTTAATTGTTGTATTAATTAACCATGTTGTCGATGATTATATTATCTACTTACATAACATTATGTAGATTAAATCCAATAGAGAGATATATTATTATTGTTGTATTTTAATGAGATAGAGAATATATGAACGATGGTGTAAACAGTGTCCGGCCAATACGTGAATGTGTTAGATATTTTGCCAAATGCATATTCAGAGTAAATACTATATTTATACACATTGCATGAACTTTGTAGGGCTTTTACTAAGCAGTTTGTTATGTAGTATATTTTGTAGCGGAAGATATATCCGAAGTAATCAAGTACAATCATCTTATAGAGTTAACCTTTGTAGTTAACTTCGGAACAATTTATCGAGTTTATGAACGAATTTTCCCGACTTGCTCACTGTCGAACCAAAATTTAAGATCTCATTTTTTAAACTCTTCAAAAATTCTTTTGGGATTGTATTGTAAACACTTTAACTGTTATCATATGCTTGTTATCTTGGCTGAACGTCATATTATGACTTGAAGGTGATAAAACATTTGATGCAAGTTAAGCATGTTCAGTGATCCGTTCCACTTGTGCGACAGTCTAGTGCAGCTCGTCGTGTGTATATTTTCTTCAAATTGTATTGGAATGATATAGTAACAGCACTAGAAAGAACATTTTGGAATATTAACGATGCGAAGCAAATCATGAGTGCAACGGAACACGGTAATCGTCAAACGGTAGCCCTAAAATTAGAAATAGTACGCAGTCGTCTGTACTTAGAAATAAATGAAGTACATAAACATAGTTAACTGAATCTAAACTTTATTCCATATGTAATAAGAGTGAATGTAAGTTAATTATCACTAGTGTTACTTGCTATATCGAGACAGGCGTCTAAGTTGTGATTTGTAGTCTTTTCGACAGGTATTTTAAATGTCATTCTATTGTCACTATATTTATTATAATAACTGTGATTGTTATATCTATATTGTAAATCAGCTATTGGCAAAATCCGTTAAGAACTACCTCCTCGCGTGAAATAAAAAACGATAATCGATGGTATATTTTTTGTGATTTTTCTCTCTACAACTATGGAGATAATTATGTAGGTATTTTAGCCGTAGGGTACCATACCAGTAATTTACCAGTCTTATTGTGTAAGTTATTAAAAACGTAGTTTCAAACGTGTTGGTAGACATTTTAATCGCGAACTCTAAATTACATGCTTTCTACACAGAAACTTGGCTCATCTACATAATTGTTTCTTTGGTTTGGGCCGAGTTCACTATTCCGAATTTAGAAAACACTCAACTCTCAAAACATTCGTAAATATTGGGTTCAATTCGAGAACAGTGGAAACGTACCAAGAGATGCTTGTAGCTCATAAAGCTCTTCCATATACACCATGTGACATGGCTAAACGCTTCCAAAAACAACGGTCTAAATATTTTAAATTCTTTGCAAAGAGAGACATTGCAATATAGTTTAGGGTTTTATTATTTTTTTCTAAAGTTACCATCAGTTTTCAGCTAGCCTTATTTTATAATTAATTTTTAATTCTAATGAGCACTGGTCAAGGCGTTCTCGTGCGGCAGTTGTTTGTTATTTATGTATATATTGTTGGATTATTGGTTTGTGAATTTGAGATACTTTTCTGAGATATTATGAAAATTTCTGAAAGATTGTACTTTCTACATTTCAAACTAAACAAAAGGCAAGGTATCACAAAGAACTAAGGAGATAAATCAGAATAAGTATCTTAAAGTTTTGTGAGATTTAGCTTGGAGTTTGTTTCTGAATTTCAAAGTGCCAAGTTTTCTAATAAATATTGTTACTTCACTCCTGAACTTACTTGATGATTATATAAACAGTATTATCAGCTTGAATACTGCGTATGTTTCTGAAAATACTGCTCAATATTATGTGGCATCATTATCATAAAAACCGGTTAAATGTCACATTTTGGCACACGAGACGTAAACAAATACACGTGATATTCTGTCTCGACTCAATCTTGTAACAAAATTAATTTGAAAAATGCTGATACAATTAACATTTATTAAGTGTCAAAAAGAAAGTCTGGCGTTACATTTTAATGATAGTCCTTATGTTGAGCATCCAAACGATACTTGCCACCAGTATTTAAAAATAAAATAAAGTGTTGACTTGTCTAACGGTTTTCATCAGATTGAGGTTGTCTATAAAAATAATTTTAATTCGAAATGAAATAAATTATTGACTTTGATCCCATTATATCTGCATTACCCAATACAATACCTTATATATAAGTAAAGAGATGCTCAGCATATTAACTGCTTTTATAATATAATGATATTGAGCTTTATTTTTTTGTTTATTTTGATGACATGATGCGTGCAATTTGGCGAAACAGAAACGTTATTATGCAAAAGTAATTATAATTTAAATACAATCAAATACTAGAAGCATTTACTTATCTATTTATAAAATGTTGGTACTAAGATTGAGTTGTTTGTTCAACGAAACGAAAATATTGATAAAGATTTCATTGATAAAGTTGAAAAAGTTCGTGATTTTCTGAGTTTTTGTTTCGGTGAATATAGAACTTGGTCTTAAATATGTGTAAGAAGAGTTGATTCTTGTTGAAGTATAGCACGTGAACGCCGTAATTAAAAGCGTGGTTTCGCAGAACTGGAGGCGTCGGCAATTAGCAGCGATGTGGCATTTAATATACTGTTTTACAATCTATCAGTACAAATGTTTACGACTGTAATTACTATGTGGGTGTGACTATACTGACAGAAGCTACTGATTATGTTAGAATCCATTTTATTAATTAATAATTATACAATTTGCCACGTATACCCCCTTCAAATTTTGTCTCCAGTCTCCATATTTTTTTAATCAATTTAGATAACAGTTTAAGTAATTAGTCCGAATCGAATCAAATATCACAAATACCCTTCAGATTAATCAAACTTCATCTTTAGTCACAAATATATCAGCAGCTCCAACCCACATCCACACAAACACACAGACATACAAAAAGTCGTGACAACAACGCCACCACCTCCCCGCAGCGCTGCTTCTTGCCCACCCTCCAAATTCTCCGAAGCACGCGTGTCGCAGCCCTCGCTCATATGTTAAAAGCGAATGTTCGACACACCGACTCTCTAGTTTAGGGGTTGCTAGGCCTTACGTTATATAAGCTTATATTAGGTTATTATCAAGTATATTTACATTATAGTTATAATTTTTTCTTTATCTTCCAAGTTGCCTGTTTCGTGTTACACGAATCGCGACGATGTGTTGTTACGATACATAATTACTATTATATTTGTGAGGAGTTTTAAGCTATTGTAAATTTTACAGAAATAAAAAATGTTGTGAAAATAAATTATAAAAAAGTGATATAAACAGTGAACCTGTGTCTTTTATTTGATATCCGATGGGAGGGAGAGTCCTTTTGGATAAGCTTGAAAAACTATTAAACGATACAATGATCTTCATGGTCAATTAGCCTGAGGTAAGTACTGATAAATAACAGTGCTCATAAGCGGAATAATGATCGCAATGTGATATTACAATCCCTACCTACAGAAGTTAATTACCAATCTTTTTTCCATAAGCAGGATAGAAAGCTGTACTAAAAAAAAATGACTATAGAAAAAATACTAAAAAGCTGGAAAGTAATAAGCTCGTTTGATTCTCAATTTTACTTAAATATAATTAGTAGTATTTCTATAGAAAATGCCGGAAAGTCATATTAACATTCGTTATCACTAGTGAATACAATCTTAAATGTCGCACGATCAATGCATTTGGAGATAGGGGATGCCCCTAATCATAAAATCAATACCTACCTCGATATTACAATTTAGGGACTACGGAAAATATACCTACGGACAATTAGTAAGAAGTCATTTAGCATAACAATTAATTTCTCTGACTTTACGCAGCACAACACATAGTAGAACTCATGCAAAAGTAACATAAATATAATAATAAATTAAGAATGCATAATTAACAAAGACGGCTCCTTCCTAACTGTACATAACGTTGAAACTGAATTAATTACCTACTGAGACCCTTTTAATGCTGAGACAACCATAATTCAATTACATAGAGTAAAGAAATGTATTTCAGTGTAATTCTGTTAGTCGTTTATCCCACGCTACGCCTTGGCAAAGATCATCACGCAGACTCTATTGTCTCAGAATTAATTTTAAAGGTTAATCAAGAAGACTTTGCCTGTTTTTATTTAATTAATGGCAATTTGTATTGACAAAGAGATAGCTTTCCTTAATTCACTATGTAAATGCCGATGGCATTAATTTTCTTTTTCATAAAGTGAAGGTTTCAATTAAAACGCAATTTTTATTAATTTGAGTCTTTGAATAACTTATCGTGTTCCTTTACAAGATTCGTCATACGATAGTATCAAAAAGATTCTATTGATTATCATTAATAAGTTTCACTGATATGCAAATTAAAAGCAGTAACGATATTCTTTATTATGATGTCATGTTATATGAATAACAAAATGGATCCACACCTCTTAGTGTGAACAATCAAGATGATTGAATACATAAGTGAATAAATAAACAATATATTCGAAGAATATATGCCAAAGTAGCAGGACTTCTGATTGGACTACGATTAAAATATCGGTTTGTTATTTTTTCCTATAACTAGAGAAAACTTGCCTTGGTGCCCGCATGTATTGAAGGCACCATCAAGGTACTTTTATTAATGTATGGATATCGTGATGCTGATACGAAGAAATGTGCTGACAATTTTACATCTACAATCTTTCGGTATTACTGGATTTCGAATACAAAAATAGCACCTCTGAAGAGACATATAAGCACAAATATGAAAAGATGATCTAATGTTTTTGTTATCAGTCTATTACATTAGAATAACAATTTTATTGAAATCGAATAACGGGAAATCAACTGATGTAACTGTACAGTGGCCTAAATACAATCATGCAATCGATTCAAAATAGAAGTTCAGACTTCCCGACACGCGACTCGATAGGGCATCGATGAATCGATAATATAGTCGATATAGATTGTAATAAAGATGATACCTATCAACATTGAGATATGATTGCGTCATTAGAGAGGCACATTACTTTCATAATCGATTGAACCTTGGTTTTTGAGAATGACATTGAACATGCACCGGGCAACGAAAATAATGTGATGTATAAATTATCCCTTCCCCTGACGGCTTTCAAACTAGTCTAGAAAATTGTCTGAAATAAGGCCTATTGCGGCCTGACGGCGCCAATCAGACTCAGTCACCGCTCTGTCATTATTGTAAGAATGTCAAAGTTGCCTATACCCCATTTAAAATCAATCAAAATCAAAATATTTTATTTCACATAAACCTACATGGGCACTTATGAAACGTCAGAAGCTAGGTGCACGGTTCCAATTGGTCGTTTCCTATGGAGAAGAGCCGGCAAGAAACTCCACGGTTACTCTTTTAAAAATAATTGGCTTTTACAATATTTTCAAATTACAGTATTAGTAGGCATGGGAGGACAATGTAGGCCTTTCAACAAGTAAGTACCAGGTACTTAACAAAATAGATGTTCAGTAAATCTACAGTCCAATAAGCCTACAAAGTTCTCACATTCACAAAATAGAAAATAATCTATATAAAAGACAAACAATAAAAAATAAAAATAAAAACCTATTTCAGCCAAATGACGTGATTGCTATTACAACTGTAACAAATTGAATAATTATCATGTCCACAAAAGCTACTAGGAGTTGAAATTAAATTGGAGGTATCTATAATAATAGGAATAATGTCAAATACAATGATTATGTCAAGGATGAATGTAAAGAGAATAAACATGGTAATTTGGGAGCAGTTAATAGACTCTTACATAATTATGCCGTTTATAAGGTACCAGGGAAGCCACATGTGCAGAAGGAATTATTGCCAAACTTCCTTGTCATCAACGTAGTCTTTAATCTTATAATATGCTTTTTTGATAAGGACACGTTTGATATGGGTTTTAAATTTTCCATCGCTAAGTTCTGTAACCGACTTTGGCAACTTGTTATAAAAGCGGATACTGTTTATAAGAAATGACTTGCTTGTTTTAGTTAATCTAAATTTGGGTATGACAATTTCGTGTCTACTACGTGTATTTATATTATGGAAATCGCTTCTTGTTTTGAAAAGTCCTAAGTTTTTGCGAACATACAAAATACTTTCAAAGATATAGAGAGAAGACAGAGTCAGTATATCAATTTCTTTGAATTTGTCTCTAAGGGACTCGCGAGGACTCATTTTATAGATCGCGCGGATTGCCCTCTTCTGTAAAATGAAAATTGAATCTACGTCAGCTGCCGATCCCCACAGCAGAACGCCATAAGACATAATACTGTGGAAATAAGCAAAGTATACTAACCTAGCTGTGGCTATATCAGTCAACTGCCTTATTTTTCTTACTGCATATGCAGCTGAACTTAGTCTACCTGAAAGAGTTCTGATGTGGGCGCCCCATTTTAGTTTTGAATCTAAGGTAATTCCTAAAAATATAGTTTCTGTAATTGCTTCTAGTTTCTTGCCATCAAGTTTTAGATTTAGACCCACTTGAGGTACATTTGGTAATGAGAACCTAATACATTTAGTTTTGTTCGCATTAAGTAAAAGATTATTAGCTGCGAACCATTCCGAAAGAGTAGCCAGACTATCGTTGACATGTGAGACATCTGTATCTTTTCTATCTATTTTAAAAATAAGAGAAGTGTCGTCAGCGAATAGTATTATATCCGACAAGTTTGCCATCATGTAAGGAAGGTCATTTATATAAACTAGAAATAAGAAAGGGCCGAGTATTGAACCTTGAGGCACGCCCATTTTAACTAGAGACCCCGAGGACGTCGCCCCGTTAACATTTACTTTTTGCTGCCTGTTTGATAGGTAAGAAAGAACAAGATCAGCAGCTTGTCCACGAATTCCGTAGTGGTGTAATTTACAGATCAGTGTATTGTGGTCGACGCAGTCAAATGCTTTTGAGAGGTCACAGAAAATGCCAATTGCATCCTGGGACTTCTCCCAGGATTCTAAAATGTGACTGATGAGTTTTACTCCCGCGTCTGTCGTCGACCTACCTTTCGTGAAACCAAACTGGTGACTATGTAAAATCTTATTTGAGTTAAAATGTGACAGCATCTGGTCTAGCATGATTTTTTCATAGATTTTGCTCAATGCTGGTAATACAGATATTGGTCTATAATTAGAGGGATCGCTTTTACTACCCGATTTGAAAATTGGTACAACTTTACTATGTTTCATTAAATCAGGAAACGTACCAGTGTCCAAACATTGATTAAATATCCCTGTTAGGACAGGGGCAATAGTTTTAATGATATCTCCTAGAACCTTAACAGAGATGCCCCATAAATCTTCAGTGTTTTTTGAGTTAAGACTTATGAATGCTTTTTTAATTGTGGCAATAGAAATAGGCTTGAACGCAAAACTTGGAATGACTTTAGTAAAGTTTTCTTTGAGAAGAGAATCTGCTAATAAAGATGAAGAGGGGAGAGATTTCGTAACCTCTATTGGGATGTTGGTAAAGAAATTTTCTAGTGTCTCAGCAACTTTTAACTTATCTGAAATGGTTTCATCATTAATTTTTAGAGACAATTCATTCGGGTCACGTGGTTTTGTGTTTCCAGTTTCTTTGTTGATTACCTGCCACACAGTTTTTATTTTATTATTAGAATTATCAATTTTGTTACTTATTAATTTAGATTTAGCTTGTGCACAGACTCTTTTAAATATCTTAGAATAATTCCTTACATAATTATGAACAACTTGATCAGAAGTCAATGATTTTTCGTAATATAAATTATATAAAATGTCTCTGCTTTTTCTAATGCCAGCAGTGGCCCATTCATTAAATTTTGGCTTAGTATTTATTGTTACTTTTTTTTTTTTTTTTTTTTTTTTTTTTTTGAAATAATATAAATAATAAAATATAGACATTAAAACAAACCCTTTTACAGTCCGTTCAACCGATTTTGACTTCTATACCGTAGGCATAAGGATAGCATTAAAAGCAAAAAAACGTTACACAATACCAACAATCTACTGCGGCTGCCATTTGTCATGCCACCAACGCAATAGAATTCAAAATTGGTTGAACGGAATGTAAAAAAGGCTTATCTATACGTCTAATCTTATTTCAAATGGAGTATAGTTTGAGACTAATTTTGCAAGTTTATTTGATTATTGACGTATTACAAACGCTAAAATGGTTCCAACAGATTAAATATTACAACTTTTTAACAAAATCACAAAGCGCTCGACCAGTAGGGACGTCACTCACAATTTTAGTAAGAAAAACGAAGATAGTGTCAAGTATAGAAAGAATACTTGGAAGTGGAATTCATTCATAAAATACCTACTCTTATTAAAAAAAATCACAACTACCTAGTGTGACACCACTTGTTTAAATCTGAATTATTGAAAGTAAGAGTCACAACATTTTCTATTAATTTAATCCAGGTAATAGTCACTCTCTCGCAGGCGCGGTCCGAGGGGGGCTCCTGGGGGTCATGACCCCCCCCAAAATCATTCAAGCTGTCGAGAGACTGAATGATTTACGTTCTGTACTAACTTAAAACTGTAGGTACTTGAGCCACAGTGACCCTGATGGGCATATACAAAATAAGTTTTTAGAGTACTTATCAACTAGGTAACCATTTCCCTAAATATATTTCTCGGCACCAATGGTGGGTGACCCCCCCCAAAACCTTGGGCTGCGACCGCGCCTGCTCTCTTGATTTGATGATATTTATGAATATTATCTGGCTCATTTAGATTTTTTTGTCGTGCAAGTACCAATGGCTTATATCGGGTACACATGGTGGCCCTGAACGAGATTTCCCAAGTTCGATAGTTAAGCCCTCCGAGCATACGTGAGGTGCACATCAAATCATGGATTTTGACCTAAATCTGTTGCTATGCTATTAAAATTTTATTGTTTTTTTGGGAAACTCTGAGAACCATACCAGTTTTCCTATCCTACTAATATAATTATTTGATGGTTTTTCTTCTTTCGTGCAGCAACGGAGAAACGGATTGACGTAATTTTTTGCATAAAAATAGTTCACGGGCTGAAGTGACAATTGTTACTTTATACCCCAGAAAAATGCTTAATAACAACAATCATTATAAATGAGAAGTCTATTAAGGAATTTGATCCAGCCAATGAAAGCCAAGACTCATTATCTACCACTAAGTTGGAGGAAGTTCAAAAGTTCAAAGTTCGTTCCCGTGAAGTGTTAACGCTTTAACTTCGAAATTATTATTATTCAGGCGTACTGTAATTGCAATACGATACTTTTAAACTGTTAAGAATATCTTCTTATTGAAAACTTTAAGGTTATTTTGGTTTATCGAAAATTATTCATCGGTTTTACCATTTAATTGGGAATGTTTGTGCCGATGGAGCATGTTTCAGACGCAGGATTTTCCGGAAAAAATCACAGGCTCGTTCCAAATGGTTGTTTTCAAAAATGTGTTGTTTTCAATAACGACCTAAAACTATACTCCATTTATACTAGAATTAGGCAAATAACGACAGTTATTGTATAATATTGTTGAAATGATTGCATTTTAGAGTTATTTCTTTAATGTAATTAGTAAATAAATTACATTGCTTTGTATTTATCGTGAAATAACAGAGTTTATTATACATTTATATTGAAATAACTAAAGCGTGATAATCGTAATATTTCTAATAATTATAATAAATAGCTTATAGTATAAATCTATTCATCAACAATCTCTCTAATTTACCTTTTTTTGTTGTTGGGGGTTTCTGTTTTTTTTATTGGAAATTCTGACACCGTCCGGACTCTGCAATTGTTCCTGATTGATGGATTGGTGGGTACAAATTAGGATGACAAAAAAAAAAAACAAAATGTTACAATTAATTTGTTCTCTTGGTAACACTTTATTATGAGGTTTCCGAGGTCTTATTTTATTTGTTCCTAGCTGTTGCCCGCGATATCGTCAGCGATCCAGGATGAAAAGTAGCCTATGTCCTTGTCCAGGTCATGGTCTACACATGTGCCATATTTCATCCAAATTCGTTCAGCCGTTTTAGCGTGAAAGCGTAAGGCCGTATACAGAAAGAAAGCTGGTAGCCGGGACCGATCAGCCAGCGCTTATCGGCGCTGGTCCATTCTGGTAACAGTTACATAAAGCAAGCGGTTAGGTAGTTAAATGGCGGGCGGCGCCAACGCTGACCGGCGCGTGTTGAAGAATGTCGGAACTTGTCGGCGACGTTCGGCGCTTATCGGCGCTGGTTTATATAAATGCCTGCGCCGGTTACCTGCGTGGACCGGTTCCTAAAGGCGCTGGTAGGCTGCCAGCTTTCTTTCTGTATACGGCTTTACAAAGAAACTCACTTTCGCATTTATAATATAGTTAGGATTAGCTGCTTACGATTACTGCAGCTTGTAAACGTCAGATAAATCATGCCATAACACACACGCCGCTCCTTTTTGTGTCCCAGCCGTAAACTCCTTACATTCAGGATATTTATGCCATAAATTATTGTTTAACAGTTCAGGTTCAACGGTCGGTTCAGGCAATTCTTTATTTATCTAGGCCGCTTTAGCATAATGGGATACGGTTGGTACCGTAGGCGATCTTAATATTCTGAATGTGTGATTCAGTATTCAGGGCAACAGGAACAAACTAATGGATATTAGGGCTCAAATCTATCTTAGGAATAAGACTATTTATACTATTTTATTGGATTGAATTGTAAGTTCTACAGACTTGTACTACAACTTAATTAAATGAAGGAATGGAACTATTACTATGAAAACTTTACATAAATTGTTCTACGGGTGTCGCGCCGCGGCTGTCTGCGGGTGTCTTAAATTGAATGATATTTATTTTTGTACATCTTTTAAGACACTTTTACACACATTTTTTGTCAATATTGTAGAACTAGATGGCACCGACATTTCCTAGATAACTTATCCTATTCTGTAGATGTGTGCTTTTTGTGTGGAACTTGCCAATGAAAAGCCTTGAGAGGATAATACATATACCTAGACATAACGGAACATCCTCTTAACTTGGATTTTTCGAGTATCCCGCATCCAGCCAGCCAGGGCGACACAACGAAAAGAGGGTTAAAATAAGAGGGCACGCCACACGGGAAAATACAATAATAGTTTATTGACTCCCCACGTGATGATTGCCCGCTTACAATAAAATTATCATTAGATAAGAAGTGACACATGTTGTCTTAACAAAACATCTACAATACAATGACATGCTGCGTTGTGACAATCGCGCGTCGCGCGTGGTTCCTACGATAATCATACACATTAGTATGCATTCTATGATGACATTTACAAACTAGAACTTAAAGTCCAAATCATGATAAACTTTGCTACTTTTGATAACCTTATCCTGCACAATGAAGTGGAATCTTCAGGGATGAAAGAGATGCATAGCGAAAAGTTGTATAGCGATGTCCTTTTCTTTTATCAGCTAGTTGTTATGATTGCTTGGTAGCTCAAATGTAATTAGTATCAGTTGTTTTATTGTTGTTAATTGTGGCATTAATGGATCTAAATATATCTGTAAGGCATGTTCAAATGTGGGGTCACAGAGATTCTAACTCTGTAATAGTCAGTTGGGGAAATTACCAACTAATGATTTTTATAATGAGGTAGGTGTTGACTAGACTTTATAAGTAATTAATTATTCGGCAATATACCCCTCCGTGTGTCGGAAAACACGTTAAGCCGTTGATCCCGGCTGTTATTCGTAGATCTTTGACAATCATTACGGGTAATCGAAAGCCCATGAAGCCTGACAACCAGTCTTATCAAGGGGTATCCCGTTACCCAGCAACTGGGTGGTGGAGGTAAGATAGGCAGTTGCTGCATGTAAAATACTGGTATTCAGCTGCATTAGCTGCGTAACAAGTCAACAACATTCATTGCGTTGCTGGGCAGCCTTTTTCTAACTTATGAAGAAATGAATTAGCAATATCTTGTATAAGTACCTAAGGAACATATTTTTAAATTCATTGCTTGCTATCTTAAGTGCTTTATCATATGCTACGCATTTTCTTTCAGTCACTCACAAAATAGCTGGGTTTATACATAGTAGGTACCTCCTGGATTTCCGAGCTCTACTCGGGTGAAAATAGAGAAAACCAATTTTCCCAGTAATTAGACCTAGCTAGCTAACTAGACTATCGATTTTTCGCCCCCGTGAATCCCAAGCAACTTTCATAGTCAGCCTATAATGTTTCCACTGCTGCGACACAGGCCTCCTCTTGGAGAGAGGGAGTGGACTGTAATTCACCACGCGGGCCCAGTGTGGGTTGGTATATAGGTATATACAAATATTTCTCATTTAATAGTAGGTATAGGATACACAGGTATTTATATCAAGCGTCTTAAATAATTATTAATACCAAATTGCATTTAATTTTCAATTCCTTATGAATAAGCAGCTGTTTCAATATCTTATAGGTACATAATAGGTCTTTACCTATGAAATTGCCGTTTTGTATGAAAAAATTTAAACGAATTTTTTTCATGAATTTTTTATTTGTATTAATCGAAGTAATCACCCATGCAATCAATGCATCTTTGCCATCGCAGTGGCAGTTTATTGATGCCCTTCTTAAAGAAATCAGCTGGACGGGAGGCAACAAATTCTTCAAAGGCATTTTGTACTGCCTCTCGGGTATTGAATTTTTTTCCCGCCAAGAAATTATCCAAATTCTGGAAAAAGTAGTAGTCTGTAGGCGCAAGGTCTGGTGAGTAGGGCGGATGACGGAGAGCTTCCAACCCCAGTTCTTGCAACTTGGAGACCGTCTGCTGTGCAGTATGAGGTCGCGCGTTGTCGTGCAGGAGCAGCGGAGACGAGCGATTGACCAATGCTGGTTGGAGATGCGCCAGCTTCTCCATCATTGTGTTCAGTTCTTCACAGTACACATCTGCAGTAATGCTCACCCCGTTTGGTAAGAAGCTGTGATGAATCACACCGGCGCTAGACCACCAAACAGTGACCATCACTTTTCTAGGGGTAAGTTTTCGTTTAGGGCATTGTTTAGGTGCTGAACCAGGATCCAACCAACTTGCTGAGCGCTTGCGGTTATCAAACAGAATCCATTTTTCATCGCAGGTAACAATGCGGTTCAAAATTCCTTCATTTGTGTGTCTGTTGAGCAGTGCAAGGCACGTCTCGACGCGTACTTCGCGCTGGCGATCATTGAGTTCGTGGGGCACCCATTTGTCAAGCTTTTTTACCTTGCCAATTTGACGCAAATGGACCAATATTGTTTTGACGCTAACGTCGAAAGCTGCTGCTAATTCAGCCGTAGATTGTGTATCATCAGCTTCCACAATCGCCTTTAATTCGTCATTGTCGACCAAAGTCTTCGGACGACCGCGAGGTTCATTTTTCAGGTCGAAATTTCCAGAACGGAAGCGAGCAAACCAATAACAGGTGGTGCGTTGGTTTGTAGTGTTAGCTCCGTAAACGTCGTTGATGTTGCGTGCCGCTTGTGCCGCGTTGCTGCCACGACGGTACTCATATTCCATAATTACTCGAATTTTTAACGTATCCATGATGACGAAAAAGATTGAAATGCGATGAAAATGTAACACTAATCAATAAAGAAATGACTACTTTTGGAAAAAAAAATCCATGTTTTTAAAATAAAATTAATTTGAAATTAGAATTCTTAGCCAAACAAAAATTATTTTGATTTGAAATGGCCAGTACTGCAGAACGGCAATTTCATAGGTAAAGACCTAATATTAGTCTTTTCTGTACTCATTTAAATAATAAACAACATTTTCATTCTGACGAAATAAGAAGACACTGCTGAACAAATACAAATATAATTAACAATATTATCTTATTTTTATAAATAGGTACCTATTGAGAAGTATAAAATGCAGTTGTCTCACAAGTCTTGATAAACTTATGTGAGGGTACACAATCGATAAATATTATATTTAAAATATTACATTATAACGAAAGACGTCCACTAGGTACTGGACATAGGCTTGTCTTCTCGCATCCAGCGGATTCCTGCAGCATTCACCAGGTTATCAATCCACCTTGTGAGAGGCCCTCAAACGCTGCATCTTCCGGTACGCGATCGCCACCAGATCCTTTCTCAAATATTATAATTAATATCACATAAAGTTTCCATGTCAAATCATCAAATTATTCATTAGCATAATTATTAAAAAGAAGACGCAGTGTATTAGCTAATAACATGCAACATTTTGGGAGAAAACATTACCTATTACCGGGACCTTTGCAGCCATATACTGGGTGTTAGGGTAGACACCGTTATCCTTGAAACTAGTGGTTTGGTGTCATTTAGAATATACTTTTTCTTTGGGACCAACATTGAAATCGCGAAACAAAGCAGCTGTTCCATACATTTGTGTTCACTTAAATCGACAAATGTATAAGGTGATTCTTGTTTTCAACTAGTCGTGTCGACTTGCCAAAGACATAACATGTATCATACATGTTGACTGACGTTGTTTTCAGACAAGTTTTGTTAATATTTTTTTTCACCTCTTGGACAAGTTTTTTAACGACGATAACCTGGAAGTCAAATTGTAAGAAAAATTTTGAACACGAACCTGACTACGAATTTCCTGAAAATAACTTTCGGCAAGAAATTATCCAATCTACAATTAGAAAACTCTAAATCAAAGATGCACTCCTTCAAGATCATCAAAGTTACTACTTAAGTAAAGTAGGTAGGAACAACTAACTTGATCCATACTAATATTATAAATTCGAAAGTAACTCGGTCTGTCTGTATGTTACCTTTTCACGCCTAAACCACTGAACGAATTTCGATAAAATTTGGCAAGGAGATATATGGCATCCTGGAGAAGGATATAAGCTACTTTTCATCGACATACCACGTGAACGAAGCCGAGGGCGGAAGCTAGTTAGTAATACAATTCCAATGTAAGATTTAAGAAATAATTTAAATCTCAAATAAACTCTTACCAAACTCTCGGTAGCACTAAGGCCGTATTTATTTACTGATGAAGAATTTGCAATTCATTACAATTATGTTTTTAAAACTAATTCAATGTCGGCCTTACTTTCAAATTATCTTAAAATAATATGCTGTAATTGCGCATATATGTAGAATGGGGGAAAATGTATCAGAAAAAAAACATTCGTCTGTGTTTTTTTTTTTTTTAGCTGTTTTTATCAAGAAAACCAAATGTCAACTATGTGGGTGTCGGCTTCCAATCTAACCAGATGCAGCTGAATGCCAGTATTTTACATGGAACGACCGCCTATCATACCTCCACGATCCAGTTACTGCAGGATAGCACGATACCTCTTGGTAAGACTGGTTGTCAGCGATTTTGGGTCCTGACTACCTGTAACGCCTGTCAAAGATCTGTTATCATTTAGCCCCCAGCTGTCTGCAGTATCAGGATAAAAATCGAATACCTACTACTGCGCAGTACTGCAAACACATATTTCCAAGCACATCTTTTAAACAACTTCTCATTTCAACAACTTCATTATTAAGCTGAATCAGCATACAACTTAATCAGCCTATCTGTGAGATCTAGGGCCGTAATCCACCACGCGGGCCCAGTTTGACATGGTGGATAAATCATATATGTCTTCGAATTTCTGGTTCGAGGACATCCCGGTTTTCTCGATGTTCTCCTTCACAGTTTTGAGAGCAGTGGTGATGAAATAATTTACATAAAGTAAAGTGCCTGCTTGGTTTCGACCCTACGACCTACAACTCGTAAGTCATGGCCGTTACCATTGGGACACCCCTGTTCCCATTTCTAAAATTAGAATTTTCAAATTTTTATTGATCTGTGCTATTTATACAAAAGACTTATTATAAAGAAAACCGTATCGAAATCTAGCAAGTCACTCTAGGTAATAGAAACGTTCAAGGCAATTCGCTCTCGTCTCTAAAAGCATGATGCAATCAAATCGCAAATGCATCTTTGGCGCATTTTCTATTTTCATTGAGCTACTGAATATTTTTTACAATAACGTCATCGAATGACGTAGATACAGGACTATGTCGAAAATATTTTCAAGAACTTTGATATTTGCACAACTTTTTATATGGTTTGGTACAAACGCCAGAATTGTAAGTGAAAATTGTGTAACACGACCTCCAAGTAATAACATTCGTTTTTACGATGAACAATACAAAATGGTTGAATGAAACTTGATGACATTGTAGCATTTTCACTGCTTACTGTTCTGATAAATAGGTTTTATTTGAAATTGCCTAGAACAGATGGCCGATGGGGCCGAAAGGTTCTGGAGTGGCGACCGCGTACCGGAAGACGTAGCGTTGGAAGGCCTCTAAGGTAGACCGATCGAGAGAAGCACAGAACCGGTCGAAGTGGCGTGGCTTGGGAGGCTTATGTCCAGCAGTGAACCTCTTTCGGCTGAAGTGATGATGAAGATGATTTGAAATTGAAAAGAAGAAAGGAAAAACGTTTATTTGCGGTAAACATGACGCAAAGAAAAACCCTATTCCTTAGAAGCGGAACTTAGTTGTTTGGAAAATCTTTGCGGATCTATTATGTAAAAACCTCACCATGGAAACTGAAGTGAAGCGAGTTGTCAATCCCTAGCAGCTGCCGGCACCGGCCTAGCTCTAGCTGTTGTTTAGCACTACTTATTACATAATATATCCGCAGCTTGCAACATTAAGCGGTTCAGCGGTTGGACCTTCAGGATAAAATCTTTGAAGCCCTTATCATCTAACAAGTACTTTACTATTTATATCGAATGTAAAATGTAGGTATGCAATCGAAATCATTTTCAAGATTGTAAATCACTGCTTTAGTTTGTGTCTGAACAAAACTATTATTGTAATTATGAAATATGTTTATTACATAAATAAATGTCTGAATGTTTATGCAGCTGTTTAGCTACTCCGAAAAATAGTAAAATCCAAATAATATTGTGCGATTAACGTAAAACGCCAGAGTGCAACGTAGCAGTAATTTCGACCTCAAATCCGACCTAAATGCGAATCTTCTGATCCGTACAACAACACGAGTTACTGATAACTGCAACAAATTACATTTTCATTGCAATTTGAACTTTATCATTAATATGATAGAGTACACAGATTATTGATCATCCGTCGTACAATAACATGTTGAAGATCATTGACTGAAACCTGCCCCTGTTGATATGAAGTTATGTTTTAATTAGTTTATTATCTTTAGGGGCTCCGTATCTTATTATTTGTGAATTGATTGTAGTAGATAAAACCTTCTTAATAAATATTATAAGGTAGGTGTCTCTGTCTGTATGGATGGCACGCCTCCAGGCCAAAATCTTTAAAAAAAAAATCTTAAGAAGCGAAATGGGTTGTTGAGGTTTGCATGGAAAAAATCAGAAAACAACGCGATCGAAATCCCCAGGCAAGCACTTGGAATTCAATAAAATACTTTAAAAAGATAGTGCATCCGATTTTGGCTCTGAAAATAAATTGCCTGGATCGTGTCCGGGCTATTTCTCAAATTTTTCAATCCATACTAGTTCAAAATGTACCTACCAACCAGATCACACAAAAAAACAAAAGAGTGCGAGTTTTGTGTTCCAATTTTCGAATGAGACACATAAATCACGATGCCTCAAAATAAAAACTGAAGTGGAACATAAAACATCCATCTCAGGTGAGAGCTTTCAAACGCGGCCTTCGTGGAAATTGAAAAAGTTACGTGCGACACCCACCCATCTTTTCAAAATAGGTTGCCTTTAGCAAACGGGGAGGCGTCAGTTATTTTTGTGTCAAAGTCAAAGTCAAATCATTTATTTCAAATAGGCACATTAAAGGCACTTTTGAACGTCAAAAAAACTAGACTAGTGAAATAGAACTGATTCTAGTTGCCCCTTCCAAAAGGTAGTTTTCGTATGGAGAATAATGGGCAAGAAACTCCACCGTTACTCTTATAAAAAAATGGTTTACAATATTTTGTATACATCAATTATAATTACATGTGAATACGATGCACCTAGAATACGATTACTTTACCACAAATTGTAAAAAGAATTAAAAATGGAGCAATGACCAATAAATTGATTAATAAAATTATGTGATAGATACATGGTGCTCACACATTTACAAACATTGTAAAAGTAGGTAACTATACAATATCACAATATTCCTAACATTTTTACATTACAAATAATACTAATAAGACAGTGTGTGAGTTTAAGTAATCACAAAATGTGTAAAAATCTATGATATACAAATAAAGTAAATTATACAACCAGATTTGTTTGATTTTGTCCAGACTCGAATATTGTCCTATGGAGCAAGACCAGCATGTATCCATGCATTCTTATCCTGGATATAATCCTCTAATTTGTAATATGCTTGTTTACAAAGTGTACTTTTTATATGAGTTTTAAATTTTCTTTCATTTAATTGCAATATATCACAAGGTATTTTGTTATAGCATTTAACGCAGTACCCCATAAAAGATGTTTGTACTTTAGCTAATCTGAAAAATGGTTGATCTAGTTTGTGAATTTTCTTATTTATCATTTTCACTTATTTTCGTGAAAGTTCAGACTGTAACTATTGTGTTTGGAAATATTCATTTTCTGTAGATGGCTAGTCCTATTTATTATATTTTTCAGAGTGTATTTTTCCATGGCAATAATTTTCTAGTAAAAAGTAGATTGCAAACATTTCGAATGAACTATGTTAAATAATTAAAAAAAAAAAACATTGTTATTGCATTGATTTATTGGTTTTTTTAAATTCTATGACTTCCTTCTGAGGTAATTGTACACTAGGTACTCCCATACTGTAATTTTCATTTTGGTGTAATACTGAATCTTCAGCAAATAGACTGTATACAGAAAACGTTAAGAAGTTCATTACCTACTTGTAAATAATGTATCTTGTAGGCACTTATGTTTTTTTTATTTACTGATCTAATTTTAGGATTCACTGAACTGTTTTGGACGACGTTTAGCACCAAAATGTGTGAATTATACGTCCAATATTATAAGTATTTTGTGTCAACAAGAATAGATGGGATTCTTATGAGCTGTAAAAATAACTTGAATACTGCGTTGTACTTTGTTGCATTTAACCTCGGTTTTACACACCTATGTAATGTTAACACTGCGCGTTAATTGTACCGGAACCTATTTGGGGCAGGCGCTACATAAGAAAATAAGAAGCGATATTGAATTTTCGCTATTTATTTCAAGAGGACGTGCTCACTTTTACGCGCCTATCACACAAGCTATCACAAAATGTATATCAGTACCCACCTGCACATTTGACTTTCCATGAATTTATTGAATTTTCTGGTGTGAGATGGTTGAGCAAAATGCCTCTACCACTCGCAGGAAACTAATTCATAAAACGCAAAAAAAATCAGTCATTATTGCTATCAACACAAAAATAACAAGGATACCATTGTTCCCCGTCTATTACGAACAACTATATTAAATATCACTTCCTAATTCTAAAACAGATGCAACAAAAAATAAGTTTAAATGTGAAGTTATTAATTTGCATTCCACTGTACCCAATATCATGACCTTGGTAAAATGTGTTGTACAAATTCTTTATATCCTACTTCTTATTTGGATAACGTGGAGCTCGTGGCTCAAGTAATAACAGCCGCTCGGGTCGATCCATCAGGTTAAGCTACGCTTGCCGGGGTTGGTCCGTGGATGGGTGAACATTTTCACATATCGAGACTCCTCCGTGCCTCGGAAAGTACGTTAAGCCGTTGGTCCTGGCTGTCATTTGTGGATCTTTAAGTTGACAGTCGTTACGATTCGCAGAAGCCCGAAAGTCTGACAACCAGTCTAACCAAGGGGTATCGTATTACCCAGTTACTGGGTTGTGGAGGTCAGATAGGCAGTCGCTCCATGTAAAATACTGGTATTCAGCTGAATCCGGTTAGACTGGAAGCCGACAAAACAATACAAATTGCCTTGTTGTCATAAATTATAGTAAAATATTGTGAGACCTTTGCGAAGCTCGTGGGTCAAGCCCTAGGGAACTCCAAAAAACTTTCCTTATTTTTTTTTGCTGTTTCTCCGGACAGCTTTTATCATCACTCAAAGCCTTGAATCTGCTCCAAACAACGTAATAAATAAAAACAGAAACCTCTCAAATTGATCAAAACTTTTAATTAGCCAACTACAAGCCCTGAAAAATATTCGAGAGAAAATTATACAAGGCTTTTGTTTATTCTATTTTGAAATGTACCTTAATAGGAACAAACATATAAGATTACGACTGTAATACCCGAAGAGATAGGCATAGGTGTACCTAAAGTTACACTTTACTTTGTATAAATTATATTCATCACCACTGCTCTCAAAACGGTTAAAGAAAACATTATGTGATAACCGGCACGAACGAATCCACGAACCCGCACTGTGGGATGAGCCCACAGTGCGGGTTCGTGGATATCACATATCTTCGAATTTTTAGGTTCTAGGACGTGCCAGTTATCACATAATGTTTTCCTCCACCGTTGAATTACGGCCCGCTCCTTCTCACGATCTGAGGAGGTCTTTGTCAGTGGGAATAATATAGGCTGATTATCCTAACTAATATTATAAATTCGAAAGTAGCTCTGCCTGTCTGTCTGTATGTTACCTTTTCATGCCAAAACCACTGAACGAATTTCGACAAAATTTGGCAAGGAGATATGCAACCTTTTTTTTTTTTTAATTGGGAAATCATCAAATGCCTTCTCCTGCTCTGGGCGGAGCGGAAGGGCGTGTCAGACTCTTACTGACTAAAACCCACCCGTGTTCCTTCAGTTGCCTGTTGCCAGGGTCCCGGTATCCCTTTCGGACTATTCCGCAACCCTGGCAGGCATCGGTCCTAACGGACTCCGTTAGGTGTGCTGACATCTCTTTGAGGCGCGCGTGGAACACGACGCGCCATCGGCCCGAGCCTGGTCCTTATCGGACGGCGAGCTACCCATTGCTCGCCGTCCGCAAGGCCGCGCCTATGGTGGCCGGGAATCCCGACACCCAGGGTGTCTCCAGCGGCGACTGTTAGGAGCGTGAGGGCGCAAGCTTTGCCTCTCCCTCACGCGTTCCGCCTCCTCCTTCGCGAGCATCACTGCTTCGCAGAAGGAGGTGACCGCCTCCCATGCCCTCTCGCTCCGTACCATGGCCTGGACCAGGGCCGGACGCGAGAGGTTAGTTCCGCCAATCGCCTCCACGAGGACACGGCGGTGCTCCGCCCAAGCAGGGCACACCTCCACCGTATGCTCCACCGTGTCCTCCGGACGATCCGCACAGTGGTGACACCCTGGCATTTCCTCCAGCCTAATCCTACACAGGTACCTCCCGAAGCTGCCATATCCGGTGAGAACCTGCGTCAGGCGGAAGGTGAGGACGCCGTGGCGCCTCTCCAGCCACTCCTCAAAGAGTGGACTTATAGCCGCAATTGTGGCGTGCCCAAATAGATGGCACCCTGGGGAACGCATAGCATAGCATAGGCTACATTTTATTGATATACCGCGGTGGCGAAGCCGCGAGCGGAAGCTAGTAATATCATAAATGCGAAAGTGAGCGAGTTTGTTTGTTTGTTACGCTTTCACGCTGAAACGGATTGAACGCTGAAAGGCACAGGGGCAGACCTTGACCTGGAGTAGGACATAGGCTACTTTTCATCCTCTATCGCAGACTAATTCGCGGGCATCAGCTGTAAGTACAAAGTACTTGTAATAAGAACCTTACAAATGTAATAGGAACCTTAGATATTATTATTTTCAATGAATTATTACAAAACAACTGCCTAACTTATAGAGAAATAAATCAGCTGTAATCTTGAGAACATAAAGTGCAATAAAATACTAAACGATCAACACACCATTGCTTAATTGACATTTTATTATCATAATCAATGAAAAATAATAGTTCTAAAGGTTCGATAATATTATTATTTTTGACATAACGAGAGCAGCGGTAAAAAATAAAGAATTAAGACAAAGAAACGGGGTCGCGACGGTTATTTTCCATTAGCAGCGACTTGCATTAAAATACGTTCGCTAAATAAGACTGCACTTATAAGTTTCACAATCTTTTCACTTGGTGAATTCGATTTCAACGGGCAGATTCGATTTGGTCTTGAGTTCGAATCCAAGATACGCACCTCTTGCTTGCTTTAAAAACGGTGAAGGAAAACATCGTGAGGAAACCGGCATGCCAGAGAGATATTTCTCGACTGCGTGTGAAGCCAAATCACTCAGCAATAGTAGGTATGTTTATATCGATAGAATGAAAGTCAGCACAACGTTTACAGTCCACAAAAACATCAAACATTTTTCTGTACTTGATAATGAATGAAAAAAATTCAAATTAGAATCAGTCATGTGTCTTTACGAGATGTGCCAGTAACCCAGCGGCTGGCAATTTGGCACTAATGACAGTCATGACTCACGGAATTAGACGCCACTGAACAAACGCGAGATGCGTCATTATGTTACCACATAATTTGATGAATGTGAAGAATTCGGGTACCAGACACACAATATATTTAACAGGTAATTCGACCAAAATGTTGGTTCAAATATGCAGTCTTTTACACGAAGACATGCCATTCTAAATAGCTTTCGAAAAATATTTGCTGTGATCTTTTCTACTACTGCCGTGCTATTATCTGGCTTTTGCTATGTTGATACAGATCCTAAGGTGTTAATGTTGAGCTAAATCACAAAGTGTTAAAGGATTGAGAAGTTAATTTTCATTCGAGATAACAGTGTATTAGGTAAACATCGACTATTATTACCAACACATCTAAAATAAGCTCTAAGCATAATACCTATAGTATATAGTGCGTTTCATCAAATAGTTTATATGCCGTAATGTTGGCCCTACCGTTGTAGGACCAATACGAATACGCTCCGTTGCTACAGCAATACTGAATAGGTCCGTTTTTTAAATTTAACAGTGGAGCCAACATTACGATATATAACTTCAAATAATATCTAAACTACATCAAAGAGAAGATTTCCCACCACAAATCTTTCATTATCTGAGTACTCCGACAATATATAATATCGAATCCACGACGTCACAGCACCCACGCTCATACACGTCCCATTTGGCACGGGGAACGGAAAAAAGAATATATCTTTTTTTCTACGCCACAATCCACCCATAGGTACTACATACCTGGTATTATTAGCTTTTGTTTCGTTCCATACTGATGACGATGTAGATGTATTATTAGAATACAAATTGTCTGTAATAAATACTTCAACCCCTTCATGAATGGATGAAACAATATTATGGATACTCTCTTCGAAATGTATCCTTATGCCAGAGGGCGTAGACAAGTGAGAATCGCTTCCAAAGCGTTTCGTATTTCTACTTTCAACGGAATTGACATAAGTTTTTCGATAGCTTATGTCAGTCCTATACATTTTTGCCTTTTCCATCATCGTTATCGCTGATAGAATGTCACTTTGTCTAGGGCCAACGTAAAATAACACCGCATTTTTCAGACCGACCCTACTAAGAAGTACTTTTACTTTGCCAATCTTTGGACTAATTATCATGTGAAGCTATTTTCTGTCTCTCTTTATAGTTCCATATAGCAGAGTTGGCTTTCCTGGTCCTCTCCATCCACCCATCACATTAGCGTGCTTCTAACTAACACGTATTATTGTAATTGGATTCTTTCAAATTGGATACTTCAAGTGAAAATAATGCGGTTGACGATGGTACTGGAAGTATCTCAAATCTATAAACAAATATTTTATTTGCTGAAGATCAGGATGTTTGCGATCGGTTGTTATGGTATGGTGTTGGGGATTCATTAAAACACATTCTTGACCAAAATATATCGCCTTTATTTTCTGACACAACTGTTATTTTGGGTATCTAAGATACATAGAATAAACGACGTGCTGTGTCAACTCATAAGTACTAGATGGCCAGTACTCACACTCCTCTTCACCGCATCGTCGTGGTCATCAGGAGATCAGGAAACTCCTAAGCCGCTCCGCAATTTCAGCAGCCGCGGGCCGGGTAGTGCTTTAGTTAGGATATCTGCTTCCATATCTTCAGTTCGCAGATACCTGACCTGTATCGTTCCGTCCAGTATGCAGTTTCGTATGAAGTGCATTTTTAAGTCAATGTGTTTGGACTTGGAAGTGACCATTGTGTTCTGACTTAACTTAAGGGCGGCTTGGTTGTCATTTAATATGACTATACTGTCATACTTGGCCCCAAGATCTTTGAATAAACTTTTCAGGTGAATGGCCTCTTTTGCAGATTCAGTCAAAGCAACATATTCTGCTTCGGCAGTTGATAGCGCGACAGTCTTTTGCTTTTTCGACATCCAACTTATGGCCGTTCCAGCATATTTAAAACAACAGCCCGAAAATGACTTCCGGTCAAGCTTGCATGCGCCCCAATCTGCGTCGGCCATGCCATATAATTCTTTGCGAGTCTTTCTGAATATAAGACCAACGCTTTTTGTTCCCTTTAGGTATCGCAGCACTCTTTTGGCACACTTGAAATGCTCTTCTCCGTAACAGTCATTAAATTGGGAGAGATAACTTATGGCAAACATTATGTCAGGTCGAGTTGCCACTGCCAGATACATCAGTGTGCCAACTAAATTTTTGTAGGGCAAATCGTTCCTTTCATCTCTTCCTGCTTTTTCTAGTTTAAGACCTGGTTCTATGGGTGTAGACGTAGCCTTGCAATCTTCCATTTTGAATTTTTTAAGAGTGTCTTCTATGAACTTCTCCTGGTTCAGTTTGATTTCATTTTCCTTATAGGTTACATCTATCCCTATTAGCCGTTTAGGTGTTCCTAAGTCTTTTAACTCAAATTTCGTATTTAATAGGTCTTTTATTTCTTGGAGCTTTCTAGGACACGAATAGGCAATTAACAAATCGTCGACATAGATAATTATTATGACTTTAACTCCTCTTTTCTCTAGTAAGTATAGACATGGGTCGGCTTCCGATGCTTTGAAACCTATGTTCTTTAACTCTGTGTCGAGTTTCTTGTACCATTGCCTCCCTGCCTGTTTGAGTCCGTACAAAGCTTTTATGAGATGACAAACTATCCCTTTGGGATTGTTTTTTATGTCTTTTAGCATACTCATTGTTTTGTTGTACAAAATTAAATTTTCTTGTTTACTTTCTTCAACCATGATTTCAGTCAGATATTCTTCTAAATAGTCAGGATACTTCATTACTATCTTTTCTTCTAATTCACCATTCAGGTACGCCGTTGTAACGTCCATCTGGTTTAATTTCAAGCCTTCTTCCATGGCTATTCCAACAACAGATCTTATTGAACTCAGTTTAGCTACAGGAGCATATGTTTCGTTGAAGTCAACGCCTGGTCGCTGAGTGAAACCACGTGCTACAAGTCTAGCTTTCTTTGTGATACTATTGTCAGGTCCTATTTTGTTTCTTAGAACCATTTTGTAGTCCACTTCTTTCATTTCCTTGTTCTTCTTTACTATTTTCCAGGTTCCATTCTTGACATGTGCTCTAATTTCGGCTTTTATAGCATCATGCCAGTATTCATCATCTTCATTTTCATCGGATATGTAGGATATCTCCGACAGTAGGTGACTTTCTTCAGTTTGGTTAAGTATAAAATCTCTGGTCCACGCAGGCGGACGCCTCTCTCTTCGTGGCCTCCCATTTTCAGGTATTTCTACAATATCTGATGCGTCATCGAAAGATTCTATTTCTTCTACCGAAGAAGCATCAGCTTCTTGCTCGTTTAAATTTTGTAACGTATTTTCCTTTGCATTCTCTGTTAATTCAATTTCTATTGGTTGTAGTACCCTTTTATTTTTCTCATCATTGTCTTTAATTTTGTTTTCTTTTTGAGGTATCTGAGAGTTTTCCTTTTTCTTAATAAGTTCATCATAGTTCTGACTTTCTTCTTCGAAGTACATCTTGTCTATGACTTTTATATCCCTGCTTGTCACTACATCATTGTCTTCGGGTATGTACACTCGATAAGCCTTTGAAGTCATCGAGTACCCCACGAATACGCCTTCTTTGGCATTCTGGGTCAGTTTGCCTCGTTTGTTCTTTTTCAAAACGAAGGTCTTCCTGCCATACACGTGAAGATGATGTCCACATGGTATTCGGCCTAGCCATTTCTTGAATGGTATTTCGCCATTCAGTGCTTTGGAAGGGCTACGATTTATAAGGTAGTTTGCGGTTGCTACCGCTTCCGCCCAGAGCTTTTTAGGTGCCTTGGCCTCGATTAACAGACATCTGGCTTTGTCTAGCAACGATCTGTTCTTCCTCTCGCTAATCCCATTTTGTTGAGGGGTGTAAACTGTGGTCAACCTTCTTTGGATGCCATGCGATTTGAGAAAATCTTCGAATTCCTTGTTGCGATATTCTGTGCCATTGTCGGTCTGCAGGTTCTTAATCTTCTTGTTATGGAAGGTCTCAACTTCATTTTTATATTCTTTGAAAATATTAAATACATCACTTTTTCTTTTAATAAAGTAGACGTGACAGTAGCGACTATAGTCGTCTATAAAAGTAACATAGTATTTTGATCCTGCTAGAGTATCGCATTCAAAAGGTCCACAAACGTCGCTATGTATTATTTCCAGGTTATCTGTTGTGTAAAGATCTTTATGTCTTATAAACGGTAATCTGGATAATTTGCCTTTGATGCAGGTCTCACATGTTTCCATGTCTTCATCATTCAAGTTTAAGCCATACATAAGGTTATCTTTAGCCATCTTCCTTAAATCTCTTTCATTTATGTGGCCTAGTTTGCGATGCCATTCCATAATGTCACTGACATTTCTTTGTGTGTAATTTGCAGTCTCTTGTCGTTCAGATGCAAAGTAGTAAAGCCCATCTCTCTTTCGAGCAGTCAGTGTCATTTTGCCGGTTTTTTCTACGACGTAGGCTTTTTCTTTTTCAAAAACGACCTTGTTTCCTCTGTCCGTTATCTTGGCGACGGATAAAAGGTTCACTGATATATCGGGAACATACAGGGTGTCATTGAAATTGTAGCCGTGTTTACCGGTGCTAATTGTAACTCTCCCTTTGCCTTGAATTTTACTAGTATATTTTTCTGAAGCCAATTTTAGGGTGCCTTTTTCAGGGATCATGGTGGAAAACATCGATTGGTCACCGCACATGTGTGATGAGCAGCCGCTATCTAGACACCAGACATTATTATCAGCATCTGAATTTACGGTGCTCAGACAAACGTTATAATTGTATTTGTTTCGGTTGTCTTTTTCGTTTGAGCTTTTCTTCTTGCCCCAACATGTTTCGATACTGTGGCCTTTCTTTTTACAGCCCTTGCAGTACAATCTTTGCCTGTTTTTCTTGATATGATATGCCTCTGAGCTTTCAGGTTGGTCATTTCCGCTCCTTGCTTGGTATTCCTCCAGAATCTTTACTTTCAGATCTTCAGGATTAGGCAGGGTGTCTCGTGATTCGATGGCTATTCTAAAGTTTTCAAAAGGTGTTGGCAAACTGTAGAGAAGCATTATGCTAAGCAGTTCTGGAGGTACCTTTATATCCATGTCTGCGAGTTTGTCCACAATATCCATAAAATTGTTTATATGGTCGCGTATCACCTGTGGTCATTTTCTTTAGGACCAATTGTTTTAGTAAGGTTGCCTTCCTTGCAGGCCCAGTGCTCTGATAAGTGGCTTTTAGTTTGTCCCATACTGCTTTTGATGTATTGCAGGCCTTAATCTGTTTTAGTTCTGAGGGGGACAGTAAAAGTAGGATTTCGGCCCTGGCCTTTAGGTCCTCTTTACTGTACGCCGATCTTGCTGCCGCGTCCGAAGCAAGTGGTGTTGGTTTATTACCGCTTACGATGTCCCAAAAATCATTTTTGATGAGGACCGCTTCGGCTTGTAAGCACCACGTATCGTAATTTGATTTAGTCAAGAGTTCTATATGACGATAGCTTGTGGTTGATGCCATTTGTCATAGTTTGCAGGAAACCACGCTCTGCTACCAATTTTGTTGGGGATTCATTAAAACATATTCTTGACCAAAATATATCGCCTTTATTTTCTGACACAACTGTTATTTTGGGTATCTAAGATACATAGAATAAACGACGTGCTGTGTCAACTCATAAGTACTAGATGGCCAGTACTCACATATGGGTATGTATTGTGGAGGAATGGGGAAAATATCGTGAGGAAAGTTTTGAGTATGAATGAGGACGGCTATAAGAGTAGACGAAGACCAAAGAAACGATAGATAGATTGTGTGAAAGATGATGTGTCTACAAAGGGGGTGACTACCAAGGTGACGACTAAAAGAGAATTATGGACGAAGAAGACATGTTACGTAGACCCCAAATAAATTGCGACAAGGGCAAGAGAATAAAGATCAGGATGCTTATGAATGAAGTCGAAGCATACAAATCAAAATCAAAGCGTTCTCCATCATCATCTGAACGTACAATCGCTGCAAGTAAAACCAGGCGACCGGCAAGGTCGTTCAAGGCAGGCCGGCGCGCACGTGGGAACGCGCGCCGCTCTCTCGGCTGCGCCGGCGCAGCGCCACCCAAATTATTTTAGAACGTCTTGTTGCTATGCATGGCTGTGTGCAGTTCTTGTTGAGGTAGTCATGATTGATGGTAGATTAAGAGGAGTGACATTGTACGTGGTAAATGATTTTGTTTTTACGCAGTGTCTGTAGTGTGTTTTGGATACAAAGTCTTTGTTCTGGAGATGTTGAAAAGGCAAAAACTTTTTACAAAAAAAAAAAATCAACCGACTTCCAAAAAAAACACTAAAAAAGTGAAAAATAACTTTAATTTCGGAAGTCGGTGTCTTTGCTTTTCAATTTCCGTTTTTTGCCACCGACTTCCGAAATTAAAGTTATTTTTCACTTTTTTAGTGTTTTTTTTGGAAGTCGGTTGTTTTTTTTTTTTGTAAAAAAAAAATATTTTTCACTTTTTAGTTGTGGTACCTACCCCACACAAATCCGAATACCACTACCTGCTATGTAAATAACAGTGAAGGAGTCAATCAGGATATCGTCTAGATAAACTAAGTGGGAAAAATACGTAATATTGAAGCTAACTCAAAAATTACGCAAACAAAGTTAATAAAATTTATATGGGACCACCTCGGAAGCATGACCTACCAAACAAAAAAAGAATCATCATAATTGGCGGAGTAATCGCGTAACAAACATAAAAAAAAAAAAAAAAAAAATACATACAGACGAATTGAGAACCTCCTCCTTTTTGAAGAAGTCGGTTAAATAGGTTCACCATACTGATATTAGAACGTCTTGTCACTCTGCACGGCATTGCACGGCTGTATGAAGTTTTTTTTGAGGTAGTCATGATTGATAGTGGATTGAGAGGAGTGAAATTGTATATCGTAAATGATTTAGTTAATGATGCAGTGTGTTTTGTACACAAAGTATTTGTTCTGGAGATGTTGAAGAGACTAATGTTCTGGGTTTTTTATGTCTAATATTTTATAATAAGGTGTGCGTGCCGATGCACTCCAGACCTAAGCAGATTTCAGAATAATGGTATTGACTAAGTATAATACGATACTTGACGAGACCTGTATTTACCAGTACCTAGTCATCTCTGAGCTATAAAGTTGATGCTGATTGTGATACATTTGATACTGCTGATTACACCACATCACAATATTTCAATGAGAGGAAGATCTATTCTGAAACTAGTATTTCTCAAATAAAACCTACTTATAATCAGAAGAAACATAACAGCATGACACCTAACTATCCTAAATAATATTATAAATACGAAAGTGAGTTTGTTTGTTTGTTTGTTACGCTTTCACGCTAAAACGGCTGAACGGATTTTGCACAGGGATAGACCATGACCTGGAATAGGACATAGGATACTTTTGATCCCGATATTCCCACGGGATCGAGACTTACACAGGTGAAACCGCGGGGCGCAGCTAGTACTTAATGCAGTCAAAAGCTAATTTGGTTTAATGTGCTTGGAAACTAAAAAGACTATAAACTTAGTCAAGCTTGGTAATACCGTTAGTGCCGGCCATCTCGAAACTGAAAGATTTCACAAATCTTAGCTTTGGTAATAAGAACTTTATAGCTGAGGTTATTTATTTATGTATATTTAGATTACAATGTAACTCACTCAAATCCAAAAGGTACTTGCAGATCTCACAGCAAAAGTGCGCTTCGGCCTTCATCGTATACCTTCGGAAATACGAACGCGCGATTTTGGAGATAGGACTGATAAGAGCTGTTGCAACCATGGAAGTACAAAGTTAATCGAAGCGCATATTTTTTCTGGTGTTATTTTACCTGTTTACCTGTATACGATGCCAAGCTCAATGAACCAGAGAATACCTAGTTTAGTATCTACTATATCTATTTATATTTGAAAATTATAGCCTATGGTACTCAGTGATAATATAGCATTCTACAGGTGAAAGAATTTTGAAAATCGTTCTAGTAGTTTTTGAGTTTGTTCATTACAAACAAAAATAAAAATATTTTCTCTTTTCAATATTAATGACTGGCTTTTGCCCGCGGCTTTAACCGCATGGATGTCGGATATCGTCCCAGGGAAACGTACTACCGGGATACTTAAGAAATGCTGGGTTTCCTATACAAACTTTCATCCCCTATATCACCCTCTATAGGATTATTTTTGAAACAAAAAGTAGCATATATCCTTCCCCAGGATGCCATCTATCTCCTTACCAAGTTTTGTCGAAATCCGTTAAGTGGTTTAAGCGTGAAAAGGTAACATAAAGACAGACAGAGTTAATTTCGAATTTATAATACTAGTATGGATTAGTATGGATATAGATAAACCGTTACTCCATAAAACATTTGAAAGTAAATGCTCCATTAATAATCAATTAACAACGTTAACTAGACTCAGACCGAACACAGACACAAAATATTATTTAACTTCATGATTATTTCAGCTCATCAAGTATTACGGACCCAAACCGCAATATTCAATGTACATAAGCCATTTAAGCATGTTGTACAACATGAACATAGTCATATAAACTAAAGCTTACCTCATCTTTATATTCGTACTAGCTTCCGCCCTCGTGCTATGTTAATAAAAAGCCTATATCTAGCCTATGTCCTTCTCTGAGTCAAGGTATACCCCTGTGCCTAATTTCATCCAAATCCCTTCTGTCGTTTTAGCGTGAAAGCGAAACAAACAAACTCACTGTCGCATTTGTAATTTATATAGTTAGGATTTGCTTTCTTTTTATCTTTATTGAAAAAGCCTGGGAAATATTTCAGCCCTATACAAGGTACACTCACGGTACGGCTGGTCCATAAATTCAAGGTCACTCAGCGAGCTATGCTTTGAATATCTCTGAAGGATAGAATCCGGAATGAGGTAATCCTGCAGAGAACCAAAGTTGTAGACATAGCTCACAGAATAATTAAATTAAGTGGCAATGGGCCGGTCATATTAGCCGTAGAACCGATAACAGTTGGGTAAACGTGTTCTGAGAGGAGCGGGACTGAGGCCCTAGACAAAATGACATTCTATCAGCGATAACTATGATGATCGAAAAGGTATAGGACTGAAATAAGCTATCGAAAAGCTTATGTCAATCCTGTTGAAAGTCGTTGTAGAAAAGTAAAGATTCTGGATGCACTGCCATTAGTAGATAAACATTTCTGAAGGACATTAAGTTTCTTCCAAAGCCGAATTACGAGTATTATTTTTAAACCAGGGAGCTTAAAACGGTCACTTTAGCAGAATCATAATATGAAATGATTATGCATTATCGTAAAATGTCACAAACCGACAATTCATAATATGATCTGCGTGTAATTCATATGTTATTACGAAATAATTCATCTGTTTGACAGGTTTCTATGTAGATTCGTAAAATGGTCCGTAAATTATGAATTGATTCTTAGTCAAATTAGAGGAATTGCTAATGACAGCTGGGATTCACGAAATGAACTGCTTTTAGAGGAATTGCTGATGTGGCCGGTTTAGGCCTCCTGTAACGAATGTTAAAACATAAGAATACATTAGATACTACATCGAATCACAAATCTCTCGCGATTGTCACTTGTTTAGGCTCTCAGGTATTTACACTCGGATACCTACCATGAAAAAATCTCATAATAGCAAAATTTAAATATATATTGGTGCCGATTCCCTTGTACACAAACTAAACTAAATTTAAGTTCAGTGCATCTTTTTCTTTCTATTTCATTATGAAAAGGACAGAAGATAAATTTTAGTTTAGTCCTGTCAAATTAATCAGCGCCTGACATAAATTGACGTAATTTTAGTAGGCAAGTTTTTAATCGCGTCTAAACTTGTTTGGAGTAGTGACAGTTTGACAGGACTAAACTAAAATTGATCTTCTGTCCTTTTCTTAATGAAATAGAAAGAAAAAGATGCACTGAACTTAAATTTAGTTTAGTTTGTGAACAAGGGAATCGGCACCATTTACTTTTTGTGTTATATGATGTGCAATAAAGTGTTTCATAAATAAATAAACAGATGATGGTAAAAGTCTGTTGCAAGAAACTGATTTTATACCTTTGCATTTTTTGAGATTTGTCAAAAGCTACTAGCGACGCGAGGCATAAGGTTTGCAACCGGCATCGAATAAGCTCTGCGGTACGATCTTTTATATTTGAAGAATATCTTCGCAGTATGTAACACACTTTAGTATAGGATCCGTCTTTAAAGCTAAGAGAACAATGGTCCCAATTCGCATTTACGAAGTGAGCGTTCATCACTTCGAATGTTTCGCAACTTATTTCGCAATTCACTTCGAAACTCTGCCACTACTTAGATTAGACATAATTTATTTTAAGTTTATGAATGTTGAGTGCCCAAATGATGTGTTTTTATTGGGAGTTTTTTTGACTAATGACCTTTTTTCGGCGAATTACAAAACGGCTTATCGTAGCTTCGCCCGATTTCGGGCGGATAAATTCGTGCGAGTCACCAATAAGCCTAAAAAACAGTCATTATATTAAAACAATTTCAACTCGCCTAAAAACTTTTCTAGTTTAAGTCAGATCAAGAATTTCGTTTTTTTTTTTTTTCACTAACTACTTATTTCCTGATTTAAATTGTGCGGTCTCATTTGCAGCAAATTGCTAGTTGGATCAAGAGACAACATAATAATGTCTTCTCACTATTGATACTTCACAGGTTGTTTCTAATACTCTATTAAATTATGGGTCATTAATGTAATGACAGTAAAACGATAGGCCATCAACTTGTCAATGTCAAACTGCCGTAATATAATGGACTCCTATACCAATATTATAATGCGCCATTCATAGCGAAGTCTTCCATTGAATTGATACAAGACCATCAATAAATTACGTCACACGTTACTAACCCCCCGTCAATATAGTGTGACATCGTGTGACAAGGAGGGGTCGAGTCATAAGCTTCGAGACGTCACATAAATTAATCTAATGTATTAAAGCTGTAAACTTCAACTCTAACTAAAAGTTTTAAAATATTATTTATTACCAATTCTATCAATAATTATTTTAAGGATTCATTCAAAATTGCAAAATATCGGATGTCACACCGTGGAAAATCATTTAATTTAGTAGGTACCTAATGTAAATAATTAGTTGAGTTAATTTAAAGATGTCAAAAAAAAAATTGGCCATCCATGAAAAAAAAAAAAATTGCTTTTGAAAAAAGTAAAACAAAAAAATATGACCACCTGTGCCAAGGACGGGGGAAGGGCTCCAAAAATCATGAACTTCATGTGACGTAATTTTTGGAAACCCTTAGCAAAACAGCAATGTATATCCAAATGACTATTTATAATTAACTGCATTGAACGTTACTCTTTATGTAGAGGAACTATTACATTCACTTCATTATTGGCAAGTAGCTGACACTCCTTGTTTTGCGGAACATTAAACGCTGTATATTATTATGGCTGCACAAGCCTTCAATCAAGCCCATTGGGAGGTAACACGTAAAGAATGGACTACCACTGGTTTTCACGCTTAGTAATTATTACCTATATTTTCAATGTGTTTATATTTTTCTCTATGTCTTTTGTAATGGAAAAATTGATTTTATATTTCAGTTTACATCAGTGACTTTTGGAATGAAAAAAAAATAAAAAAAAATTTTTTAGTTCAGGTTTTTATATTTCATGTCTTTGGATTTCACATTTGTACATTTTATATTTACTTAAGGACCTACTGATAAAATAGAGTTTGCATTTTAGTTTGAAGGTAATTTAGTCGATAATTTAAAGCAAGCTGTGGCTTTATTTAAGGAATGCACTAGAAAACAATTTAGTGCGAATTTCACAAATGAAAATGAACGAAATCAGCACCTCTAAACCGAGTTATAGAGCTGTCAGTGTCGATATTCCAAAGAAAATAATGACACTGACAGCAACACAAATGTATGGAACAGCTGATTTTTTTTTTTCGCGATTTCAAAGTTGGTCCCATAGAAAAAGTATACTATAGATGACACCAAACCACTAGTTTCAAGGATAACGGTGTCTACCCTAACACCCAGTATTCTGTTGGAGATCTTTCATAAAAAATAATACAAGTATAGCGATTTTGGTGATAGTTCTAAAATCACAGACACTTTAAGGGCTGATTTCACCAAAGAAAAATTGATCGCGATTAGCACTTCTAAATCGCGTAAGAGCTGTCAGTGTTAATATTCCATAATAGTTTTGAACGAGGTTTAAATGTGCTGAACGAGTTTCATTGGTAAAAGTCGCCCTTAGTCGGATTGCTGTACCTACTTTAACTCCGGAAGGAAATTTGTACCTATTGAACAGTGCTTGCATACGTGTTTTGATGAATTCAAGAAACTTCAAAATCAAGTATAACACTAGTCATAATTCAGGCAAGCTGCTGATCATCTTCTGACACATCAGATGTAAGTACATTAATAACTTGATACTAACTAAAGTGACTACTTACATAATAATTAATATAAGCTCGTTATAATTTATTACTTGTAAGAGTTTTGGCCCTCAAAAAACATTAACATTTGTGGCGATGAACAGTATAAGCTGACTACTTAAAACTCCATAAAGTATTATAACGCCAATCAAAGCAAAACTTTTAAACATAGGTTAGTACAATATTTCGCAAGCCTTCGCTCCAACATTCACTGATTGATCAAGTTCTACTGTGGCAACAGGCAACGAACACGTGTCTCGCACAACACCTATTAATTTTAACTTTATAGTAGGTACAATGTAAATGTAAATGCAGTTTATCTTATTAAACTATTTAAAAATGTATTGCAAGGCCGAGAACGCACGTAAATGCAGTTTGAAAAGCTAAGAGTCTGGTTGATTGTGCAATGCACTACTTTTGTATTTTGGTTTCTTTATGACCTGTGGGGCAATTCCCGTAATTTTTAAGAACGTTCGCATTCGCATCTCATTCGCAATCTGTCAAAATTACTATCAATTTACCAACATTTTTGACAAATTTGACAGATTGCGACTGGAATGTGAACGTTTTTTAAGCTAGAGAATTGGCTTTCTGGCTTGCTATTCTGTAACCATCTCACCGTGAAAACTCAGGTGAAGTGAGCGTGGTGTGAGCTGTCATTGTCATCGATACCTACTGATGCTAAGGCAGTGACAGTTCACTTCAAGCTCACTTCACCTTAGTTTTCACGGTGAGATGGTTACAGAATAGCAATGCTGATATTTTCATAACTTACTAATCGTTTTACTTACATCACGCCTGTCTTCCCCGAAGGGTTAGTTAGAGGTATACCTATAGTACTACCACTTTTCACCATTGATGTTTAAGTCATTCATGTATATGTCGCCGGCAGATTGTATGATTCGTCATTTTACAAAAGTCACTGTCCGTTTACAAACGCTCGCGATTATGCAAAATGCCTAAGGCAAATTGGCAACTCGTTCAATTGTTGTAATTTCGACATTGTCTGTTATTGTAGCATGACCCATCATAAAACACAGGTTGGACAAATCAGATTTTATTCCAGCAATCAAGTATATATGAAGACTTAAAATAAGAGTAAAAATACGAAAGTCCTTTGCACACGTAGAATTTGCACGGTTTCAATATTTTTCTTGGTCACAATACCAGTACTCGACGCCATTTTTCTTGTTTTGATTAGCAGCGACGCGTGTGGTAAAACATACTAACTAAATTCTTCAATTTGCCGCGGCATTTTGTAAACAGCGTTTGAATTATCCATCAAATGTTGGAGCATTTTATACAGTGACTAGGTAATTTACATTTATTCTTAGGCATTTTGCATAACCGCGACCGTTTGTAAACGGACGGCGCCGTTTGTGAAATGACGAATCATACAATCTGCCTGCGACATATAATAATTTCGTCGTTACGGAAGTTAGAAGCCCAAAAACCTGACAACCATTCTTACCAAAGAATATCGTGTTACCCAGTAACGTGGTTCTCAAGGTCAGATAAGCAGTTGCTTTATGTAAAATACTGGTATTCAGCTGCATCCGGTTACACTGGAAGCCGACCTCAACATAGGGAAGTGGCTAGGCAGATTGATCGTGCCATGAATCTGATTTGATTCACTATTGATTAAAATATCATGAGATCCTGAGAGAGCGAATAGAATTGGAAAGACTGTTCCTCCGACATTTTAAATAGTTTTTCTGTTGTGAATTTGCACAAGTTTGTTCATTTCAATGAAATCACGTGTATCGTTCTGAATACTGTTATCGTTTGCTAATGGAATCGTCGATCGTTCTGCCATCCTTGAAGTTTCATCCAAAGTTTTAGTTGAAATGGAAGAATTTTCTGATTCAACTGTTGTATTGTCATTTCTAGTTGTTACGACATAATATTGTAATGTTGTTTTTTCTGTATGTATTGTTAAATTGCAAGCAGTATTATTTGCTTTTTCTGTCTTTATTTCTAAATTGTAAGCTGTATTATTTGCTGTCTCAAAGCTGTTAAGATTCGTTTTGCATCCGTCGCCGACGCCATTTGGTTTCTCTAATAAGTCTCATTTTTCAGTCCCTTTTGTTGTCACATTGTATTTTGTGTTATTGTTTGTTTTGCATGTATCATTTGGTTTCGCTAATAAATCTCTTTGTTCATTAATTTTGGTTTTTATGCCAGAAGGATAAATGGATTTCGTTTGGTTATAAAATATCACTATAGGATTAAACACATCTTTGTAAATCGGCATCACTGTAGCTTTGTTTTCTGTAATGTTATATTTTGTCATATTGTTAAAGTCTACACTATTTGCTTGAATGATGTAATTTTTTATGTTGTTTTTAGCTTCTAGATGATCATCATATTCAACAACAGTGACAAAATCATTCGGTACTCTTATTATTCTATGTTTTGCTAGATTAGTTTTTTGATACTGATTATTATCTTTTGTATTCAAGGATATACTGTACCTAGATTTCTCTTTCGATTGGATTTTATCTTCTCTAGTTTCATTTTTCTTCTTTACGATTACATCATTTAAGTCTATTTTGATTTTAATGTTGAATTGTCCAGTGTCATCTATAATCTTTAAAACAATAGGATTTAGATCGTCATCACTAAGGGACCTTTTAATAACTGATAGGGTGCCGTTTATAGTTGATATAGTACTTTCGGCGCCACCTTTTCTTGTTTTATTCAAATCTCCATTTTTTGGAGATCCAACTGTCTTGTTAATGGGTGGCTTAGTGATGGGTGGCTTAGTGTAAGGTTGCCGAACTGAAGGTAATTCTTTTTGTATCGAATATTTTAAAAGGTTTTTATATTTTTCAGTTACATAGTCTCTTCGTGAGCCTTTGGTTTCAATGCCGGTCTTTTGTGGATCCATCGTTACTAATATAAACTCGTCTAATAGCTGAAAATGTTAATATTATTGTTAAGATTAAGTATTAATTATCATTATTACAATTCAGTTAAATAATCAATTTTCAAAACTAGAAGGGCCTTGTTATGCCAAAACAGACAGCTACAAAATTTCGGCCAGTTTCAGAATTCATCATTCAATCATTCACAAATCATTAAATGATTTGTGACAAAGATGATTAATTTTAAACGTATTCTAAGCATCATGTCTTAAAGCATTATTATCAGAATCAGTCCAGTCGTTTATGCGTAAGTAATAAACAGTTTTACGTTTTATTATAATACTAGCTTCTGCCCGCAACTTGCTCTGCGTGAATTTTCAGCCCCCGACCTACCGCATCGCTGCGCATCATCCACCCGCGCTATAAAGGGAACTTCAGACTACGCTATAATATACAGCATATAGCCTATTGCACAACAATATCGCTCAGCATATATTTTACATTGACACATTCACACAACGCTATGCTACAAGTGTTGGCTTACTGTACGCGATAAACTTGAGGGATTTTTCAAATCCGACTGGTAGTTCCTGAGATTAGCGCATTCAAACAAACAAACAAACAGGCAAAGTCTTCAGTTTATTTAGTAAAAAATAATTTACAGGGTGTAAGGGTAAACATAGATGTCACTCAAACCATGGGTAGTTGACGTAAATATATAAATAAATGACCGAATAACAATAAAAAAAAACGTTATTTTCATTAAAAGATTTTAAAAAGTTGACTGACTGACGAAACAGCTGACTGAGTGAGGGAGGGATCGCGCTCGCGGCCGGTCAGGTCACGTCCCGCGCCACCCACCCATGTTGAGATGCAAGTTCGTTGCCCTAGCGCCCTAGGATGAAAGGGTGAAATACTCTTGTGGTAAAATGTAGATTTTCTTTTTTGTTTTTTAAGTTGTAGTTTTCCATTGATTTTACGTTTACCAAACCACTGGTTTCAAGGATAACGGTGTTTACCCTAACACCCTGTATAGATAGTATAGATTAATAAAGATCCTGTTACCTGGTCGGATTTACTTTCTTCTGTGACCTCAGGCAGTGGCGGTGGATCAACGGTCGACATGAGACTGCACATTGTTGTGAATAGCAAAAATGTAATTATGCAGCCTAATGCAACGATCGCATGAAACTTTCCCATCGTGCTAAGGAAGTGAGATACAATATGACTAGCTATTGCCTATACTCCATTTATTGTAACATAAGACAAATAACGATTATCACCCTTTCTTTATCCTTATCTATACATATTATAAAACAAAGTCCCCCGCTGCGTCTGTCTGTCTGTCTGTTCGCGATAAACTCAAAAACTACTGCCCCGATTATTATGCTGTTTTCACCAATGGATAGAGTGGTTCTCGGGGAAGTATTAGGGAGTAAGTATTTAGTATATAATTTGTCAAGACCTCCATGCGGGCGAAGCCACGGGCATCAGCTAGTTTCGATATAAACGTCTAATAAACTCTATTGTTTCACGATAAATACAGAGCAATGTACCATTTACATTGAAAAAATAACTCTAAAGTGCAGTAATTTAAAAACATTATAAAATAGCCGTTATTTGTCTAATGCTGAATAAATTGAGTAAAGTAGGGCTAGCCTAGAGAAACTTACAATAAAATTATAAAACGGGAAATATTTAACTGAACCTCTAAAAACTTATTGCCCTTCCAATGATGTACGCTTTTTAATTTAAATGATCCCCTTAAAAACATTTTGGGCATCTAATGATACAAAGTTAAAAAAAATAAATGAGCCTCTTTTTAATTTTCTGATCTTTTCTCACAGCTGGTCGCAGTAACTAAGCCAGGGTACCGCGAGCCAACGGGTTAGGTTTGCGACCAATATCAATGAGGCTATTTAGTAAATAATTCCTAAGTTCGGGTTGCAAAAAAAAAAAAATGAGGTTTACTAAAAAGAGGCGCATTCGTTTAATTAGAGGGCCAATAATATTTTTAAGAAAGCAAAATGGTTTTTATTTGAGGTTCGATTTCGATCTATTAAATACGTGCCTAACGTAACATAGCATTACGCCTATATTCCACGAAGGGATAAGCAGAGGTGTATAGAGCATCCACATTTCGCCATTTATGTTTAACTTCGAAAATTGGGCACAGGTCTATTGTCATATACCGGGCACAAATCCTGAGAGAAATTATTAATAGAAAATTTCAATGACATTTTGAACGACCTGGGAATTGAACCCAGGACCTACGCTCAGCAGTCACGGTTGCGATAACAAGTCCAATAATTTTTTGTAAAGTTCTTTCACATAGAGCAATTATTATTTAAAACTATTTCATATTTCAAGTTGATAACATACTATGTAGTTCCTGAAATAAGCTGCTGTGACTGACAGACGGACAAAGTTGCAACAGAAGAGTTCCTTTTTTATCATTTTGGAACCCTTTAAAGATTACAAGAGTACAATAATTTGCAATGAGTTTGCAACCTGTTCCTCTTAAGCTTACAATACGTTCAAAAATACAGGTCAGTCAATTTTACATTGTTTCCGCAAACGAATCGTTACTCATCGCTTACCTGGAAAGATCCACTGGTTTTATTTAATTTTATCCAAAATAAATTCAATAATAAAATAAACAAATTAATTATAGTATCAAATGGGTTTAAATTGTCACTATTTGACAGTGACGCACTCCTGTGACGTGATAGCTTAACAGACTAAAGAATTACCGGAGACAAGGTAGAGTTTAGACAAGAAGAGTCAATCTAAAGGTTTAGCCATCCTATTTCTAGAGCCATAAGCTGTTTCTTAGAAGAGCGGTGGTGAAAATGCTGGCAGTGGCAAAGATTGAAATCGTTAGATTCGCCCGCATCCAAAGATACTCGCATTTCTGTTTCGTTTTGACTCTCTGACACACAATGACACAGTGACTTCACTCGATTGTCATGGAAACACTATTTAATAATGTGTGTGCTCATTCTTCTCAGTCATCATCATCTGCCTAGCCTTTTCCCAACTATGTTGGGGTCGACTTCCAGTGTTACTTTTAAGAAGCGGAGCCTTCAACCGACAGTACAGCGCTGCAGCAACGCCGCTGCTGCAGCGTTGCAGCTGTGCGAGGGATAAAAGAGTTTTCTATAAACAGTTTATTTTCACATAACTAAGTATTTCAGATTGAGATACATATTAAAATCTAGTTTATTACTAAGTTGCTGGATCTGTTCCAAAGCTCCGAGAAGTCACTGTACATTTCTGAAGGCTGTAAAAGAAAAGATTTTAAAATTAAGTTCTGTTATTAGCAAATACAAAAAAAGGGACAGTAGGCCGCTTGTCGAGTTTCACTTTGATTTAGACCTTTTTTTTTGAGGGTGGGTAATCATCATATGCCTTCTCCCGCTCTGGGCGGAGCGGCAGGTGTCAGACTTTTACTATTACCCACCCGTGTTCCTTCAGTTGCCTGTTGCCAAGGGCCCCGGTATCCCTTTTCGGATTTAAACCTACGAGTTTGTTTCTGCCTTTCTTCTCAGAGTAGTTAAATACAAAACGCCGACCTCACCTAGCCTATTTTTTATTATGACGTGTAAAAGTGATTCTGATATCCTATTTACAGAATTTAAAATATCATTTAATTTCCCACCAGTTCCTCTAGATCAGCGCGCACACCTTCAGCATTGGTCTTCATCATCCTTGCTGCTTTCTCCCTGAGCTGCAGTAGACCAGGGTCCACCAAAGTCATCAGGTACAGGAACGTGACGAACAGGCTAAGGACCAGGCAGGAGTATACTACGAAGTAGAGGATGTATCGCATTTTCTCTTAGCTGAAATAAGTAAATAAAAATCTACTTTAATAATAATATTAAATTCATTAATTTCGTGACAGAATACGCACAGCCTAAACCACTGGGTCTAGACATAATGGGTCTTTAGAGGTATGAGGAACAGGGTGTAAAGTTTATTCATCCTCTTTATAAAAGGGAGGATTCTCCGACCGGACGGTTGTCGTATCTAGCGGGCAACTGCCCAGAAATTGATGTTGGAGTCGTTTCAATATCTTGATCGCGCGGTAAACTCTAATTGCGCGATGCAGGATTTTGTGTGACGTCATGATTTTTGTGTGTCAGGTCTTTGATGCATATGTCTAGGGGTATGAAATTTTGCATAAGATAGATAGATAGAATACTCTATAATTATGTACAACACAAAAATTACAGATTTAAATGTAAGTAGAAATAACAAAGAGAGAAGAGTCACAAACTTTTTTTTAAAGGGTTTTAATGGGGGATGTGAGTTTTTTTATTTAGTAATAGGTAGTTTAACTCTTTCATTTTGAATTTACAAAAATGTGGATGTTGGTACTAAGGACCTGAGTTAATAAGTAAAAGTTTAGAAGTATCAAAGTTTTTGGAAAATCGTCTTCGAAGGCTCCAAAGAATTTGCCACAGTTACAGCACACGGCATGTTGTATTATATTTTGTTTGTCTCTACCATGATCACCATAATCACTTGCAAATTCAGGCGAACAATGGAAGAATCGGAAGAATATTATTAAAATAGTTTTCAAAGGTACCTATTATTCGTTGAAATCAAAACAAAACTTTAAATCCTAAAAGCTGTACTTTATTTATGTTATGGACCAAGTGATTATTAGGACATTATGAAAAATGCCCGGGCAGTTTGAAAAATGCCCAATATGAGAGGGCAATGTGATAACAACTATTGAAATAATCAAAATGACCGGGCATTTTTTATAATGCTAGTCACCTATGGGGCAGTATAATTAAAACCAGATTTTAATACTATTATTTTAATTTCAAACGTAGAATCAATCATAATTTCAGCCGAAAAACGTCCACTGCTGGACATAGGCCTGGTATCCTGCCTCTTTGCCAAAAATTGTTTGGCAGATTATCACTTGCCAACCAACGTTTCGCCGATGTTTCACTTTGACAACTAACGATTAGCATATTTTTGTATGACAACGTTTCATTTGGTAGAATTATTGTAATGCTGATTATTATAATAACACAAAACGTTTGGGACATTTATCATTTGTCAAACATTTCAATCTTAGGTTACGATATGTTAGGTTAGGTTAGAGTATGACAACATTTATCATTAATTGTCAAACATTTCAATCTTAGGTTACGATAGGTTAGGTTAGGTTAGAGTATCACTAACAACGCACGAGCCGAGTAAGCGAAGAGAGCGTGCCGCGGCAGCGAACGGCGATGTGCCAGAAGCGAATCGCTTTTGTAAAAGGAAACAGTTAAGTTAGGTTACATCACATAAAGATAAAGTAAAAAAACACTCACTCACTGAGCACTCTTCAATACACTCACTCATTTTAATAAATTGAACTCTACTTGAAAGTTGGCATTCTGCCACTTAAGTTTGGCAATACTTCGGGCTATGTCGGACATGTCGGTTACCTTGGATCTCCTACGGATCTCTTCATTTCAGAATCAATAATTAAAATCAAATAAAATATTTCCATTCATAGACACTCTGCTGACCTATGATGACTTTACCATAATTAAATGTTAAACTGTTGTTAAAACTGACTGGTACCCCGCACCCTGTGCAAAATACCTGTGTATTATCAGATTGCCCAAAGACCACAGGGCAATATTTATAATGACGAGGCAATGTGATAAATAAGGAAGTTCAAAATATAATTTATTATTTTGCCCTAAGTAGCTTGTCATTATTCATAATGCGCGGGCATTATGAAAAATGCCCGTATTTATCACTTGGTCCATAACATTTATATCCCGACCGACAAAAGTACAAAATTTAAACTGAAAATTACCTTTTAATTAGTTATTGTTTTTTTGTTCCTCAAAAACAATGAAAACAATATTGACAATATGACACGTTCCACAGAGACACGATCTGCCATGATCTACCAGGCAAAAATCAGAGACAATAAGTATAAGGGCTTGTACACAAAAGTGCGTTGCGACGTCACATCGCAAAAATCAGCGACGGTACCATAAGATTTTCTTAGAAAGCTTCGCCAATTCGCATCGCGCATCTGCGTACACGCCCTTAAGGTACGATTCCGGAGCCGACTGCAGGCAGCAGCAACAGGCGATATGTCGCCGCGACACTACTAGTTTCTATGTATTTCTATGAAATCGACCGGTGCGTCGCCGTCTAGCGACGCGGCAGTAGCGAGTCGCGACTCGCCCGCACCCCGCCCGGCTATCCATGTCCCGCGGCTCGTAGCTCTTATACCTTCTGTGTGTAAAATGAAAGGAGCGGCGCAACGCCTGCGCCGCATCGTCATGTCACCGCGCCCGTGCCCCTCGCCTCTTGTGTATGTCCTGCGCCTAACAGTGAAAGTGCTTCGTTGTCACTAGTACCATTAACAGTTCCATGATGGAACTACTGCTGTTTTTTTTAATCAACAGTTCCATTTTAAAAGAATCTGAAAATGATGGAACTAGTGTTGATTTTTTTATCACTAGTTCCACTTTATTATTTTAGGCACTTACAAATAATATTGTTTTTTTTTTTTTTTAATAATGCTCCTTTTCAGTATCCAGTTACTCTCAATGACTAGATTTTCTACTAAAAAGGCTTTGGTAATTTAATTTTGCTCCATCAATAGACGGTTATTTATTATGCTCTTGATCATTAACAAGTTTTCCCAGAAAATGGGCTTTGAAGACTAAGTTCTATGAGCTGGGTATACCTTGAATAACAAGTGGAAGACCCACGCTTACAACGCGCGACATTCTCAGGCTGCCATCAGACGAACTGCATTTCAATTGCACTTCAACTGCTTTGCAGTTTGAATGCAGTTACAGTACGAGTATTGCAGTCGTACTAAACTGCATTCAAACTGCAAGAATGCAGTCCGTCTGATGGCAGCCTAATCCCGCGACCTACTTTAAAGCGATCGTCAGGCGAATACACGATCATTCGAACTTTTTGATCGGTGAACCTGAAGACTTAGTCGCCGACAGAGGGCGCGACGAAAAAAAAACGGGTACAAGAATTAATAAAACATCATTTATTCAAAGTATAGCCAACGCACACGAATAGACCTCCACACATCAGTGTGGTAAATAATTATAAATCCACTCAAAACGTATAGCGTAGAAGAACCTATCACTTCCTCCATCCATAATATGTGTGGACAGTCTGTTTTGATCGATCGTGCGTTGGGACAGACTGGTTTCATGTAGTGTTAGACTGTTGGATGATAGTCTAGTGCCGCCATTGGATTACAGGAGTGGTGGAATAGGTTCTGGATTCGCACATAGGATACTTTTTGCCCGATATTCCCACGGGATCGAGTCTTACGCGGGTGAAACCGCGGGGCGCAGCTAGTTTATAATACTTAGGAGGAAGTTAGGATTCTTATAAAACCTCTGCAAGAATAGTCGCTTGTAAAATAAAAAATAAATAAAAGAATAGTGACATTGTCATTTTTGTACAAACGTATTTTTTTCATGAAAATGTTTTTTAATTGGATATAAATATTGATTAACTAAAAATTCACTTCCTACGAGGTACCTAAAAAGTAGGTAAGTAAAGTTATTATTATTGCCATGATCTAGATAAGCACGTGTCTTCTACAACTTGTAGTTTTATTAATTAATTTATCATAAGCACTGCTTTGGTTTTTATTTATTTGTATCCTTAGACGATCAAATTTGTATCCTATCAAGTCTTGTACTTATGAGTTGTAGGTCGTGGGTTCGAACACAGACAGGCGCTTTACTTTGTGTAAATAATTTAATCACCACTGCTCTCAAAACGGTGAAGGAAAACATCGTGACGGAACCGGCATGTCCTAGAACCGAAGTCATGTGACATTTACCAACCTGCACTGGGCCCGCGTGGTAGATTACAGCCGAGAGGGCTGTAATCTACCTCTCGTTATTATGAAGTTATGGTTCATCCTTCAAACTGGAAATGAGAATTCTGCTTGGCGTTGGAGATAGGTTATTCCACATAGAGCTCTAAACCAACCATTTCTTTACCAAAATTTAACAGGACTGGACCCATGAAAGTCCTTATTATTAATCCATTAGAAACTACCAATTTTTTTTTTTTGTAGCCTGTAATTTATCCTGGGCAAAGGCCTCCCCTTTATCCTTCCAAATCTTTCTATTGTGTGCGATTTCTGGTAATTTTGGCCCCGCAAACATGATTAGATCGCCACACGACCTTCTCCGCGGTATACCTCGACGGCGATGTCCTCCTTCAGGCGTCCAGTGAGTGACGATCCTTGCCCATCTCTCCGGATGCATTCGTGTAACTACTTTGACATAATTATAACATAATTATCTTTTTTTTTTTTCACAGTAATGACAAAAGCATCAGCAAGACAAAGCATAACCGACTCCGAGATAGGGTCGATCCGAGCGGATCGCGCGAGCAAGTTGGGGGCCATCCTATGTCCTACAATTTGTGCCCTCCTCCTTGTATCTATCTTCGCAGTGTCCTTTATCGGCACCAAGCTAGCCTATGACCAGTATGACCAGTTCTGCACCAGCCGTCGCTTTGACGTTGCCAAGTTGTATGTCTTCCCCAATTTCACTATATCAGGATATATACCTGCACCTGTTCAGAAAGAAAACTTTTTCCTAGAAAGAACAGCTTAGAAAGTATTTCATTTACATTGACAGGATAATAGACAGATCGTAATATTGTTATTTGATTAATAAATGGCTTGAAAATTTGATTTCTTAATCTTCATTATTCCTGTGTATAAGTGTGTCGGGCACTGCGCTAGCGCAGCGTCGCAAAAACAATGATTGTATTCAAAGTAAGGGGATCCCACACATCCTCATTCAGCGGAACTTTAGGCGTGTCACACACTAGTGCGGGTTGACATGACACCTTATATAATGGACCATTTAGACGGGGCCAATTCCCGAGACAATCTACTAAGCCGATCCAATAATAGCATCGTGTAAATAGAGACAGTCCACTGCATTTTAAATTGTCCTCAAGCCATTTTGCCTTTTTATTTTACTGGCTTACTGGATTGGCTTAGTGGATTGTCTCGGGAACTGGCCCCGTCTAAATGGTCCTTAAGAAAGAAAGGAAATACGTTTATTGGCATAAATACAAATAAAACACTCAAGTTTTTTTTATACGTAATGTTTCATGGTTGCTACCATCATCCACCACTAGCAAACCAACTCTCCATTAGTCACTTACATTCTATCCTACTATATTATAATATTATAAACGCGAAACGCGAAAGTTTGTGAGGATGGATGGATGTTTGTTACTCTTTCACGCAAAAACTACTTAACGGATTTAGCAAACAGTTTATAACCTAGTTGAACACATAGGATACTTTTCATCCCGATATTCCGACGGGATCAAGACATACACGGGTGAAACCGCGGGGCGCTGCTGGTGATATATATTATAACCAAATTAGTTAGTCATATAATTTAGTACCTACTTAGTTTAAATAGTTAGTTGTGTTACATATACCTAGCAAATAAAATTAATTTTTTAAACCATTCTTTGTTGTTAGTCCACTATCGCGGCCAGTTGGCGGCCAGCCCCTATAGCGAAACATGAAGATAGTGTTTTTACATGAGGTATGTAACGACATCTATTGATGCCACTGAGTACTTGTACCCACTTCAGTTATATACTGCGCACGTAGATTTGCGAGTACATGCAGGAAAGCGTTTTCCTTGAAACGTTAACTGCAGTCTTCGCTAGATGGTGCCACCTTTATGTTTGAAGCGTGTTTTCACAGGTGTAATGTTTTCACCATTTTCATGTAGGTATGTTTTGTTGATGAAGATATCCTATAGGCATCTATTGATTAATTTTATAAGTGAAGATGTATTAACGTTAATAACTATTTTAGCTACTAATAATTATTTTAGACACTATAATAAGCCAATTGATTTGGTTAAAATTATTAATTAATCTAATAGGGTTCATAATTATTTGTAAACTAGAATTAATGGTGATACATTGTTACATTAGAATTTGAAGGTAATAAAAGAAAAATACTGTTGAATATTAGAAATTATCAGGATAATACGATAAGGTGTAAGGTAAGTGTATTGAATGAAAATTTCATGAAATCGTCAGTCAATACACTTACATGAACTTAGAGAGTTGTATTGCTGATTCTAATGTTTATAATTCTGTAAATCCATATTTGTTACGGCCGCTAATAATATTTAGATCAACATACAACCTGATACTGACCTGCAAATTGCAAAAAACGTAAGAAAAAATGAATTTCGCGGGCCCACCCTAGCGCATCAACCTTAAACAAGATCATGATAATTATTGTTGTAAAAGTTATTTGCTCTTTCATGAATACCATTAAACATGTTCAATAAAATTAAAACATAGATAAATCTACAACATAAAATGTGTTTTAAAGTGTTTTCCGTAACAAAATGTAATGTTGCAACATTTTCGCAGAACACTTTCCCAGCAAGGTTTCCGAACGCTTTCACAATTTTCCGGCGTATTTTTTGCTCTGGCAACGTGACAACTGACAGAAAACAAAATGGGCGGCCGCTAGTCGTCGTTAGATAGTTTCAAGTAGAATTTTTCCTAATATTTTATTGTTAAAACATTAATATTTTGTACTCACGGCTTTGTTCCTTAGTGCTAGTGTTGTTTCCTTCGAATTTCGTGTTATAAAATGTGAGTATTCGCTCTGTTTTCTTTACAATGTATATTTTACAAGTTGTATTGATTGTGTTAGCAAGCAAAGGCCAATGTCAGCCTTCTTGTAGGGTGAGAATGGTGAGATGCGTGTATTCTGAGAATTTAGGTTTTACTACTGTCTGATGTTCGCGAGTTTTTGCTGGTTTTGTCGAAAAGATAAGTAGTTTTTAGCTGCTGTGTTAGGATAAATTATATTGTTATTAAATTAAAGATAAGTTAAAAGTAGGTACCTATCTACTTTATTAAAGGTACTCTAATGAATTCATTCCGTAGTTGTTCTTAAATTAAATAAATAAAAATGCGTGGTAAACTAATTTCTTTTGTAATGAGTTTTTAATTTTAACACTAAACATTATGTAGGTATATAGGACAATATTTTCATATCGGAAATCGATACTACAGGTTCTTAGTTATTCATTGCTTTAACACTTAAAAACTTACAATATAAATCATACCTTTCAAAGTAAATTACGATATATATATACCTAGTTATATTAACGAACTAATATCTATAAGAAGTTCTTATAAAAAACTTAAAGAAAAAAACGTTTTTAGTTGTTTAATAAAAATACGATTATTGTCGCATTAAAATTAAAAAAAAAAAGTAACTTTCGTCAAACCATAAGGGATCTCGCGCACTAGGCGGCCACGACCACGACCAATGGTCGCACCGACCATCTATCTAATTGCCGGAAAATCCGACAACCAGTCTTGCCAAGGGGTATCGTATTACCCAGTTACTGGGTTGTGGAAGTCCGTGTAAAATACTGGTATTCAGCTGCATCCGGTTAGACTGGAAGCCGACCCTAACATAGTAGGGAAAAGGCTCGCCAGATGATGATATATTTCCATAATATATAGACTATGTCCATCGGGAATATAAATTAATTATATTTTCAAATGGTGAAATAATTTTTCAAATATTAGATACCATACAAAACTCACAGAATTTGCTCTCTTTATAAATGGATCTTTTTTTTTTATTAGTTCTGTAAATTAAATAGGTTTTTTATAAAGTAACGAACTATACTAACTCTAACAAAAATAATAGGTTTAGAAAGCTGTAAGATGTGTTGAACAAGTAAATAAACTTACCCCTATAATCCTATAATTCTGAGCCTCTACTTATTACCTAAACCTGTTGTGATAACTGTTTCATTTGTTGCCAAGAATAACATTTACCAATCACTTCTTTAACCACTACTTCTACTGCTACTTCACCCGCGTGGATGTCGGAAAATATCCTACGGGAACGTACCACCGGGATTAAAAGTACCCTATGTGTTTACCATCTGTGTGTCTCACCCAAATCTATTCAGCCGTTTTTGCGCCAATCCGGAACATCCAGACAAACGATCAAAAATTCTAAAAACTATATTTACGGCATCAGACTCGTTCATACCTCGTAGCAATTACTTTGTTCAAAAATATTCAATGTAGTTTTGACTTCGTTACTATTTTATTATATTTAGATAAAGATGTTTTTGTATACAGATCAGGGGGCTTAAAACAGTCACTTTGGCAGAATCATAATAGGAAAATATTATGAATCATCGTAAATTGACACAAACTGACAATTCATAATATGATCTGCGCGCGATTCATATTACATAATTCATTTGTTTGACAGTTTTCTATGGAGATTCGTAAAATGATCCGCATATTAAGAATTGCTTTTGTGTCAAATTAGAGGAATTGCAAATGACAGCTGGGATTCAGGAAATGAACTGCTTTTAGAGGAATTGCTAATGTGGCCGGTTTAGGCCCCCAGTATGAAGACTTTTAGCTATCAAGGTTAGGGAATTTGTAATCCTACACAGCTAGGTAGGTATGTGGTTCATTTTATTTTCCAGCTTTCAAAATGCTCCAACCCTAAAGTACTCTCGTCAGTTTGCATTTATATTTTATTTGAGAGCAAAAATATTTTTTCAAATTTACGCCCTAGTTACTAAACGGGGTAAAGTCTCACCTTACCCCGAAATAAAAAAAAACCGGGCCTCGAGTGACAACCGTTGGTCCGGGGCTGTCATTCGTGGATCTTTGACAGTCGTTACGGGTTGTCAGAAGCCCAAAAGTCTGCCAGTCTTAATAAGGGGTATCGTATTACCCACTTACTGGGTTGCAGAGGTTAGATAGGCAGTCGCTCCATGTAAAATACTGGTATTCAGCTGCATCCGGTTAGACTGGAGGCTGACCCCAACATAGTTGGGAAAAGGCTAGGCAGATTGATTGACCCATATAGTATAAAATAAATTCATTTTTCGTGTCTCTGTATGACATGACCACATAGTTCTCCTGGACTACACAATGGATTTTGATGCAGTGTTCACCAACATTTAGGGAATTTAATCCGGAAGATTTGCATTGATCCTTAACAGATAAATAGCGGAAATGCGATATTCAATATGCAGCCGCATATCAGTACATTAAACCCGTGGGAAGCAGGTTGCTAGTAAAAAATATGCATACAGCAATACCCTAGAGCGCAAAAAAACAAAAAAATGTTGCTTACATAAGAGCCTCTTACCTCCCTAATACATACATGATACCGACGCATCCCCTGCATCTTGTGGCACGGTACCCTAAAAGCTGTTACATCATTTTTCCGCTCTGCGGTGCCTCCACCTTTGTGGCAAGACCTCATTTCAGCCGACCTCATCAAGTCTTCTTGCTGTATGCATGGAGCAAACATTAAGTAGCGCAGCCTCATGAAAGCCTTTTTTTTTTCTTTTTTTTTAAAATAAGCTAGATGACCTACTTTTTAGTGCCTTTTTTCTTTTTGTTGACTTCTCGTTATGAAGACAAAGGTAACATCTGAATGAACATTTAAAAGAGACTCATTCTTTGGGATTTCCATTCGCATCATTGGTAGTTTTTTCGTTTTCTTGAACTTGCTTTTATGGATTTACTAGCTACGCCCCGCGGTGTCACCCGCGTAAGTCTCGATCCCGTGTAAATATCGGGATAAAAAGTATCCTATGTCCCATCCCAGGTCATGGTCTACGTGGCCAAATTTCATCTAAATCCGTTCAGCCGTTTTAGCTTGAAAGCGTAACAAACAAACAAACTCACTTTCGCATTTATAATATTAAATCATTAAAATTAATAGTTAGTAAGCTTAATAGATTAATAATTACTTTGATTATTTTTGGGAAGCTGTGTTTACGTCAAGATATTTACGTCAGGGTCGTAACTAGTTCTGCCAGGGTTGCGGAATAGTCCGAAAGGGATACCGGGACCCTGGCAACAGGCAACTGAAGGAACACGGGTGGGTTTTAGTCAGTAAGAGTCTAACACGCCCTTCCGCTCCGCCCAGAGCGGGAGAAGTCATTTGATGATTTCCCACCCAAAAAAATAAAAGGGTCCTAACAGTTCTAAGTTTAATTTAATTGTTTTTTTTTATGTTTTGTTAAATTGGTTGCAAGCGCAGTTGCCTCTATGATATATATTAGTATTAGAAGATAACAACAATATCTTTGTCCATTCTTTTATTTTTCACGACTGTGATGTGAAAATAGTCCAAGATCCCATGGTCCACAGACGTTAGTTATTTTCTGAGTAAAAAAACTTTAAAAGTGATGACTATCACACCATCATTTTTTAAATTTAATAGGACTGGTCCCACTCACCAGATATAGGTACCTTGCTTGATCATAGAAAATCTTCAAGAATCTGCATTCAATATTCCACTATATGAAAATCAATACTTACCAAAAACAAATCCAGACATACAGACTGGCGACATCATCCGCCTTCCATGTCTAGTTGAATGTAAAATGACATCGGGCCGTATCGGTTGGAAACTAGCCAAAAGAGACCGCAGAAAGGGGTTAACCGTCGCTTGCATAAATCGGGGATACATGGTATCTGTTTTAGGCGAAGTGTTCGTGTAAATCGATAGTACACTGCCCTTCTTTTAAATCCCCGAAATATGGGAAAAGGAGACAGGTAATACCCACAAAAAGGTCGGTACAGTACCCGGGCCATAATATTACACATTGAAATATAGAAAAAGACTCCCACAAAGTTTTAGGCAAAATTTACAGACCCTACTTCGACTTTGCTTTGCTAAGCTAAGTGTTTCATAAACTTAAAAGGCATTCATTCAAATTAGCTGAAAATTTAGAATTTTTTAACACCATTTCCTAGGGCTTTAGCTAGGCAGAAGAATTGGCGCAACAAACCAGCAGCACAGCTGTCTGTTAAGTTAGATGAACTTGATGCTATAAAATAGTACCTATTGTAACGAAATAAAATATGGTACTTCGTTGAATACGTATAATTTCGTTTGTACAAAAGAATATAAAAAAACACTACCGAAAAATATAAAAAAGGACGTTAAAAATACAAAATATTACGAATCAAGCCGCGGCTTAAGAGACTTATGTTATTACTATTATTTATATTTATGTCAAATTTACGGCCGGATTAGTATAGGAAAACTTTCGGAGTAAAAAAAACTCAGGTGAATTTAGTAACGCGTCGGAGTTCGGTGTGTATTATAAGCGTTTGCAATTGCTATGCAAACGCTTATAATCCGTACCCTAGTCGCGTAAACGCAACTCGCCGAATAAGGAACGCAATCGAATGTTAACCTGAGGCTGACCTAATACATTTTTATTCACAAGACCATTTACGTGTAAAAAAACCTAAATCAATTGGGCGAATTCTTTCGATCTTCAATATGGAAAAATCCGGAGGCACGACGCTTCGCAATGAAAAAATTAACGTTAAGTTGTAAATTAAGGGTAAGTTGGTCAAACACTGGGCCGCCCGGTACGTGGGCAGGCGGGGACGGTACGTGCACGACGCTCTGCGAACTGAACTGCCGGAGCGCCTGGTCCAAGACCGCAGACGAACCACTGGATCAGGCGGGTTCCCAATGCCCTGCCGGTAAAGGCCAAAATAGACCTTTTCTCTGGTTCTTAACAAACCTATGACAAATAAGATGGTTTTAGACCAGCGAAAAGACTAAAGACATACCTTGGGGAAAGAGCGAGTATAGTAGCACAGATATAATTCGATACGTACCATAAAACTCGGAAAATATTCACGACACTGCACTGCTGATAATTTACTATTATTTTCGCCGCATAGTGAATGAAGTATGCGGCGAAAATAATAGTAAAATTAAGTAGGAAATTATTTAAAAATACAGAGATGTTTATCACCAAGAAATGGAACCGCGACTGATGGCCGCCTAAAAAATTGCTCATCTATTCGCGTCAGATTCAAATTCAGAAAAATTAAAATTAACAAAAAGATCCAAGCTCGAACATTTAAATGCAGCGAAACGCTGCATTATGCAAAGTAATTAACATAAAAAAAAACAAAGAAAAAACAAAACTTAAATTAATTTAAATTGTTTTATATATCGATACCGGAAGTATCAACTAACGTAAGGGACATTTTGGCGAAAATGATTTATGTTATGTCAGCTACCCCCATTATACCAACACAAAGATATAGAACTATACTCAAGCAGAAAATAAAAATTTAAGAATGTGAACCTATTTTTTAGGAACTTAATGTTCAATTTCCATTGTTGGGACACATAGGGAGCGGGTGAAATTATTTACACAAAGTAAAATGCCTCACGCCTGTCTGGGTTCGAAGCCACAGCTTACAACTCGTATATCGGGGCCAAAAGCACTGCGCCAGCACTACTCTCTTTACTTAAAACTGAATGAGCAATATTTATCGGCCAGATACAATACTATCCACCTCTTTTCCTCTTTCCTATTATCTTCAAAATCTTAGTAAAAGCAAAGTATGCTACTTTAGGTAAGAAAGTTAAGTCCTTTGATCCTATCACACATTATGGGATAAGGAAGAACCGTTCCATCCCACATCGGAGGCAGCCAACTGTCCCGGATTCTCGGGAACAAGGTCGCGAGTTATATAAAACGTTCCGCCTTCGCGCCCTTTCACAGCGTATTTACTAAAGAAAAGCGCAGAGCTACTCCGTCATTTGTTTTTGCCAATCTCAAACTATAAACCAATAAATTACTATAAAATATTAATCTTATGACAGACACGCTCCGCATTCACCATTTAGGGACCAATCTAAAATAATCGAATCAGAGTTATATTTTAAATTCAATTTCGGGTCGCGGAATCGATTGTTTCGCTCGATATGACAGACGATTAAAAAAATAAAGTTAGTCGAGAGTAGGGTTTTAGTTTTTATTACTTTAATTTTTTATTCATTCTAAACAACTTGTTACTGAAACTAACTGGTATTCAACAAGTTCCTCCAAATACGTTAAAATACGAACCTTCTCAATTGTTTAGTAAACCTGTGTAAAATATGAAAAATTTCATGTATTTCTATGAAATCATATAGTTTATATTTGTATAATAAAGGTATATAATAAAGAGAGCAATAAAATCGTTGATATTCCAAATCAAACAGTAAACAAAGCATCAACTGCCATTAATTTTAATTCAGTTTCATGTTTAGTTAAGAAAAATGCACATGCACTTTAAAACAGTACAGCACGTGCCTAACGTATGTCTCGCTTTAAACGAAATGAATTGAAAATAGAAACTCTTATCTTCACGGCTATTTCGCTTTCAATTGAGTATGACGAACTAGCCGCATACAGAGTAGAGGAAAACTTGGAATAACGGAGCATGAAGTAATAATATAACAACAAACAAAATAATGGTAGGTAAATGTATTTTGAGATGACGTCAGATCGACTCAACAGAAATACAGATGCAGTGAGGCAGCCCAAGTGCTTTGAAGATACTAGACTGAGGCCCGATTTTAGCATTACTATCACTACAAGTGTCAATGTCAAAACACTGTCATTAGCATATTAAAAGGTAGCAAATACAATGTAGGTATAGATAGCATATGCTGTCATTTTGGGAGAATATATTACCTATTGGAGAGTACCTACGAGAATTGTAATAATGTTGTTAGACTAAGCCAGATAACAACTGTAAGAGCTTACATCAGTTCGGTTGATTTTGAAAAATTAATGCTACCTAGAAGTCTAGGAGCCTATACTTCTTTGTCAATTCATCACCAGATGACGTACATCACATACAAACCTGTTGTGTGCTATTACAAAATCATACGCGCCTGACGTACAAACTGACCTATTTCCCTGTTTCACCTGGGATGCGTCCTGACGTCATAGTGCGACGTCACCGATGACACAGTGCCCTATTTTCCAAGCGGCCGTGGCGGGGGGGTGTGTCCCATTCAGGTTTAATCCCTGCACACAGTGCCTATTTTTAGCCCACTACTTCATTCATTGAACGTCATGCAATACAGATGCGGTATACGCCCGTCCTATTTTCGATATTAATAGATTTTGTGATGGATGTAACCTTGTGGAGGTTTATGCTTTGATTGTTGTCCTTGACATGCGTTAAAGCGTTATTAGGGATGGGAGGATTACGACGAGATTTGGATTGGATGAAATGGTTGAGTACAATTTGGGGAGTTGGAACATTTGGCTCTTTGTCTTTGTGTTGTTGGTTATTCATGTCTCGTTGTATACGCATCATGGGTATATGAAGAGGAAATAAAGCAGCAATAGTAACGTAGGCACAAATATGTGTATAAATTGGTAACATGTAGATCAGTCCAATATACATTGAACTTTTATTTTTCTAGAAAATTTTAATGCTAGGTGGTTTGTGGTAGGGAGGGATGCCTCAAGTAGGTGTGTTAAGGCCAATTATAATTTTGATGTTAAGTAAGTCCATCTGAAATGTCATTGATTGACATTGTATAATACAAATAGGTCAAATATGCAACATTACATATATAACGAACTAGCTTCCGCCCGTAGCTTCACCCGCGGAGTATGTCGATAAAAAGTACCTTATGCCATTCCCCAGGATGCCATCTATCTCCTTGCCAAATTTTGACGAAATCCGTTCAGTTGTTTAGGCGTGAAAAGGTAACATACAGACAGGCAGACAGAGTTACTTTCGAATTTATAATATTAGTATGGGTTTGTCGTTACTTCAACACCTTGTCTAAGCGGTATTATAATCGTTCCGTTGTTACTTGCCTCCACAGTTTTATCAGTGATTCTCGACATAACAACGGTCATTAAAATTTAATTCTTCTAGCATTCTTTAGAACAATAAAGAACTTTACGAAACATGCAAAATTACTGTTAATCTGCTAGGTGCCAACAAATTTGGACAGTATTTTGACGATCGACACGCGTGATTTAATCATTTAATCTTTTAATCATTTGTTAACAATAATTAACAATAACATTATGTACAATAAATAAGGTGTTAAAAAAAAATTACAAGCGTGATCAAACAAAATCGAGTAGATGTGCAACAGTTGTAGTGTACGCAACAGACGACACATTTTTATTTGCAAGCAAATCTGTAAGAATCTGGCAGATTTTTTTGATCGTCAAAACGCAGCATATCTAGAGACAATAATGTAACATCACCCTTTGTATCCCCGACGGGTTGGGCAGAGATACACTCACATTGCGCATTGTCCCATGTAATAAGGGGCGAGTCTATTGCCATCAACCGGTCACAATTTCTGACACCAGCCTGAGAAATTCGAGATAAAAAAACCCAATAACACTTTGCCCAACCTGGGAATCGAACTCAGGACCTCATGCTCAGCAGTAGCGCTTGCGACCACTAGACCAACGAGGCAGTCGAACCCAGCAAATCCGTTGGCACCTTTAACAACTACAAGTTCAAAATAAAAAGATATCGTGGATCGAACCTACTCCTCGGTCTAGAAAAGCGGTCGGCGAGTCGGACTCGCGGACGAAGGTTTCCGTACCATTATCTATAAAAACGGCAAAAAAATCATGGGAGCCCCTTAATATTTTATTCTGTTTTTTAGCATTTGTTGCTATAGCGGCAACAGAAATACATCATCTGTAAAAATGTCAACTGTCTAACTATCACAGTTCATGAGATACAGCCTGGTGACAGACAGACAGACAGACGGCCGGACTGCGGAATCTTAGTACTAGGTTCCCATTTTACCCTTTGGGTACGGAACCCTAAAAAATACTACATTATTAATGAGGATATTTTAAGACTGCTGATATTATTAATTCAATAGTTTTTGCTCGGATTGAAAATGAAATTCTTTGCTTTGAATGTGTATTTCCGTCCGTATAATTAGTTAATAAGTATTATCGAAGGGATTGGAACTTTGAGATTTTTAGAGATATATCTGCGAGGTAATTGCGCAATCGCTGGAAATTTCTTTCGTTTGGACAGTTCAGTTTCATTGCGTTATTTACGTTGTTGAGCTTGAGCAGACGAATTTTTCAAATCTATGCAATGGATTAGGAATTTCCTTCAACAACCTCGGATTGTGATTAAAAGTGTGTTATGCAGTAAGGGTGCTAGTTACTTATATTTGGAAAACTCAAGCCCGAGTGAACTCAACCCGAATAATAATAATTATCAGATATTTTACTCCCAATTACGGTGATTTGTACAGTCAGGCAGAAAATCGATATTTTAAAATAAGTTATCACGAATTTAAATTTTGTTTTCAATTCAACGTAGGTTCTTACCACGTTCAATCATATGACGTCAAGGTACAAAATACCTAGTTATTATTGAAACAGAAGTCAACCAATAGTGTAAGTAAACAATAATTAAACTATAGAAGTAGATTACAATACAGATAATGATAGCTGAAAAAGCATTAAGGCCATATGCTAACTTTGATTTCATTTATCTTCAGTTGGCTGAACTTAAAAATATTCTTGATGGTGCAAAAAGAGGTAATATATTCGACGTCGTAAGAGTTTGAATAAAACTCCTAGTAAATTGAAACTTCAGTAATGTAAAGACTATCTAGTATCTTACTAACGCTCACATTTTGTCTTAAGGCGAAAGCATAAGAGTAGCCCGCGAAATTGAATATTTCTTAGGTTTCTTGCAATTTCTTGTATGTTGATCTTAATATGATTCGCGATTATAATTATATTTGCGATAACAAATATATATAGAATTTGAAAATCATCAATACAGGGTGTAAGGGTAAACACCGTTGTCACTTAAAACCATGGGTAGTTGACTTAAATATAATATAAATGACCGAAAACAACAACAAAAAAAACGTTATTTTCATTTTCATTAAAAGATTTTAAAAAGTTTCTATCAGACACCGAGCTCGCTAACGAAACAGCTGCTGACTGAATGAGGTAGGGCAACGAACTTGCGTCTCTTGTGGTAAAAAGATTTTAAAAAAGTTGTAATTTTCCATTGATTTTACGTTCTATAAATGAAACCAAACCACTGGTTGCAAGGATAACGGTGTTAACCCTAAAAACCTGTATAACTCTCTTTTTTTTCGCGCACTTGATTTGCCGATATTGAGCCGAACATTGAAAATCCAGCAGAGCGCATCCCAACGCGTCAAGAAAACACTGATGGAATTTCAACTCTTGCTGCTAAGCAGAGAGTTGAAAATCGAGTGCGTGAAAGAAATCGCGACCTGGGTTAAGTGACGGGATTACACGAATATGTCAGCCGTGTCGCTGATTTAGTCTTAGATGGCGTCTGTAATGAGCGCGAAGTGACAATTGAATAGGTTTGACCTCTGACCACGGTCCATAAATACATTGATGACGAGTAGAGTATGCTAAGAGATATATGCATAGTATTATACAGGGTGTTTGGCAGAACGTTGAACATATGAAAATGGTGGATAGGTGGGGTCATCTGCTACTTATTCAGCCCTAATTTGTTTGGCCCTGCTCTCCTGGATATAGTTTTTCTCTTTCTTCTATTTTCACCACTTTCTTAAATTTAAAGTGTATTTTTTATTAAAAATGGGTAAAAGAAGATTTTTTTTATTTTTTTTTAAATTACCCTTTAAAGTTGAGAAACTGGTGAAACTAGAAGAAAGCAAAAACAATTTTTATATATCCAGGGGGCCAGGGCCAAATAAATTAGGGCTGAGTAAGTAGCAGATGACCCCACCTATCCACCATTTTCGTATGTTCAACGTTCTGCCAAACACCCTGTATAAAGCATTCTTAGTCGTATAGTTGTATAGACGTGTGACTATAGTTTTAGCTTTAGACAATAATTAGTTTAGTTGTTTTCGTATACCTACACTAAAGAGTGATGAAAAATCGCGTTTATGGTAGTGCGCAACGTAACGCACGCAAAACATTGTGTTTAGCATGCAATGGTTCAGGGTTCGTGGGAGTATTTAAAGTAAAGTTGTAACATTTAAAACTTACTTTCTTTCAAAAAACGTCTGGAAAAGTTGGAACTTTGACCTTCAAAATCTCCATAACCAAAAGGTTCCCAGGTATGGTCCAAAACAAAAAAATGATCACAATGTGGGGAAAAACAAGTAACTTTCGGCTTCGATAAGCGTCTTTTTACACCCGCTATATTAGGACTAAAGAGCTACTTGCAAGGTCCTTTTACGTCAGAATTGTTTGTTGGCGCACCATAATAACATGGTAAAGAAAGAGAAAGATACAAATAAATATGATACAAAGATACAAAGCACATATCTCTTGCTTGAACAGGGGCCTAAACCGGCCACATTAGCAATTCCTCTAAAAGCAGTTCATTTCCTGAATCCCAGCTGTCATTAGAAATTCCTCTAATTTGACATAAAACCAAATCATAATTTGTGGATCATTTTACGAATCTCCATATAAAACTGTCAGACAGATGAATTATTTCGTAATAAGAATTACACGCAGATCAGATTTGTCAGTTTGTGACATTTTATGATGATTCATAATATTTTCATATTATCGTTCTGCATACACAGCTATTAAATATGTATACATCATACCTCCATCGGAACGATAACAGCTGCTATAAAAATTTCCTTTACATATTTATCATAAATATATCGGTAGGTAAGTATATTTTATTAACAATAATGTTAATTGGTCTTGACGTGGTACTTATACTTAATTATTATAAAGACGTATACCGTTGCTCCTCGCCGAAATATTCTTGGAAATCTTGAAACCAATTGCAGAATATACAATTGTAATATTATTAGGTCATTTTTTTAATCGCACCTCAAATAATTTCTCATTTTGCTTTCCTAAAAATATTATTGAACAAAAATCATCAAAATATAGAGATATATATAATATAATGATGATTTTTTGTTAACCTCAAATAACTCCTATGTTCTAAATATAATACTAAATAGCATAGACGTTCAAGTAAATTGATCAAACAAGCTGGTTCAAACAGTTTTATCAAATTGAATGTGTGTGGGAAAATTAATCAAAAATTAGTTTTCAATTGGCATGAAGAAATGAGAATTTACGTATTTCTATTTGGTCAAACTGTTCGAACCAGCCTGTTTAATCAAATTACTTGAACGTCTATGGCCCGCATAAGTAACTGAGACCAAGTTGGATGTAATGTTTGGTTACAGTTCTATCCTAAGCTAACCCGTTTGGTCCGTGGTGTACCCTAGCTTAGTAACTGGACCAACTATGAGAAAAGGCCCGAAAAGTGAGAAAACACTCATTTATTTAAAAAAGTGTACTTCAGTAGAAGCCCAAAAAGTTTTTAGAGGTTCATCTATCAAAAAAAGCGTTCATCATTAGAAAGTCAATAACTTTTTAGAGGATCAGTTTGTATATTAGTAATAGCAAAACAATAGTGTACCATAGCTTTCAAAAGCCATTCATATTCAATCTCTCGCCACAATGAAACATTATCAACGTAGTGCAGTCGGGAAATCAATGCAACAGGCTGACTGGAGGTATAATATTGCCATTCAATGTTTGACAGGAGGAATGGTGTTACCACTCTAAGTGCAATACAAACAGATGAATTATTATGTATGTAACAAAAACCTGTCCGAACCGAAAGGGGCACATAGGTATTGCAATAACATTAACAGTTTTTTATTTTATTATTATTGAAAATAAAAAAGTTATTGCAATTTGAAATTCACATTTTTAGTACCAATATTACCCCAATTTCAGCAGAGTGTGATCTATGTTATGATTATGACTTGTAGACTCTCGCTAGACGAAGGCCGCCCGCGCCCCATGTAAACCGGTAAAATTGCCGATTTAAAAATATGTGGAGAATTATTTTTTCATTCTTAACCGACTTATTCAAAAAGGAGGAGGTTCTCAATTCATCAGCATGTTTTTTTTTTTTTTTTGTTTGTTTCTCGATTACTCCGCCAATTGTGAATCGATTTTGATGATTATTTTTTTGTTTGGTAGGTCATGCTTCCGAGGTGGAGCCATATAAATTTTATTAACTTTGCTTGCGTAGTTTTTGAGTTAGCTTCAATATTACGTATTTTTCTCACTTAGTTTATCTCTACTCTTTCACTGTTATTTACATAGCAGGTAGTGCTATTCGGATTGGTGTGGGGTAGGTACCACAACTAAAAAGTGAAAAATAAAAACTTTTTACAAAACTTTTTTTTTTGTAAAACGTTTTTTTCCATGTAAAAACCACATAAATAGACTCTCAGTACGATTCTTAACAACATCCTCACGGATAAGACAGGGTTTTTTTACACGCCGATTATTTTATTTTCTTTTTTATCTTAAGCCATTTGTTTGTTCCTATGTTTGTAACTTCCTATTCGAGTCCCAATAAATACTTTTTCTTTATTTCATTTGAGCACCTTCTGCGCAAAAAACTTTTTCGCATACAGAATAAAAACTTTTTACAAAAAAAAAACAACCGACTTCCAAAAAAAACACTAAAAAAGTGAAAAATAACTTTAATTTCGGAAGTCGGTGTCTTTGCTTTTCAGTTTTCGTTTTTTGCCACCGACTTCCGAAATTAAAGTTATTTTTCACTTTTTTAGTGTTTTTTTTGGAAGTCGGTTGTTTTTTTTTTGTAAAAAGTTTTTATTTTTCTCTTTTTAGTTGTGTTACCTACCCCACTCAAATCCGAATACCACTACCTGCTATCTAAATAACAGTGAAGGAGTCAAACAGGATATCGTCTAGATAAAGTAAGTGGGAAAAATACGTAATATTGAAGCTAACTCAAAAATTACGCAAGCAAAGTTAATAAAATTTATATGGGACCACCTCGGAAGCATGACCTACCAAACAAAAAAAGAATCATCAAAATCGATTCATAATTGGCGGAGTAATCGAGTAACAAACATACAAAAAAAAAAAAAAAATGAAAAAAAAAAAAAAAAAAACATACAGACGAATTGAGAACCTCCTCCTTTTTGAAGAAGTTGGTTAAAAAGAGCATCCTTGAACACAGTTGCTCGTTTTCAGCCTGGGTTTCTTTAAAATGTTTTCCCTCATAGTGTAATTACAATTAACGTTAATTAAATAATTACATGCAGGTAAAAAGACTACATAATAGCGACAAGATAACCGCTTGTCTAACCTTTTTGTGGGTGTTTCTGACAATTTACCCGCATGCCAACTAACCTTTGTAGCAGCAGGTGGCATATCATAATATAAGTACAAGTACAGCAGAAGCATAATCAGCCTATGTTCCCACTGCTGGGACACAGGCCTCCTCTCTGTGAGAGGGAGTGGGCCGTAATCCACCACGCGGGCCCAGTGCGGGTTGGTAGATGTCACATGTCTTCGAATTTTCAGTTCTAGGACATGCCGGTTTCCTCAAGATGTTTTCCATCACCGTTTTGAGAGCTTTGGTGATGAAATAATTTACACAAAGTAAAGCGCCTGTTAGGGTTCGAACCTACGACCTACGACTCGGTATGTCGCGGCCATTATATCTGGGCCGCCACCGCTCTCCAATAAAGTACTAGTATGCAAGCAGTATTATTTTGACCTGCTTTGCTAGTGTAGCTTAGTAGTGCATAACTAATTCTGTAAGCAAACCTAGCTCAAAGAAGATATGGAAATTACACTGTTCATAATAGCAACGGCAAATGCAAGCCTAGGGAATATGCATCAGATTGAAATGAAATCGGATTTCTTAAAATAGGTCATATATGAGTTTTAAAAGATAGTTTGCCCTCAATTTGGCGATTTTAGACACCTATCCCAGTACGCCAAAAATAGATTAAAGGGTTTCAAGCCGTATTTTAATAAGCTTCATAATTGCGATGGTTGGGGGAGGCCTATGTCCAGCAGTGGACCTCTTTCATCAGAAATGATGACGATGCTGATGAGGCTCCATACTTAAGTATACTTATGTAGCTCCGACTTACGAGTTGTAGGTCGTGAGTTCGAACCTAGTCAGGCGCTTTACTTTGTGTAAATAATTTCATCACAACTTTTTTTTTTCGAAGCTGTTAAATCGTCAAATGACTTCTCCCACTCTGGGTGGAGCGGAAGGGCGTGTCAGACTTTTACTGACTAAAACCCACCCGTGTTCCTTCAGTTGCCTGTTGCCAAGGTCCTAGTATCCCTTTCGGACATTCCCGCAACCCTGGCAAGCATCGGCCCTAGCGGACCCCGCCAATTGTGCTGACATCTCTTTGAGGTGTGCGTGGAACACGACGCGCCATCGACCCGGGCCTGGTCCTTATCGGACGGCGAGCTACCCATTGCTCGTCCGCAAGCCCGCGCCTTTGGTGGCCGGGAATCCACCTGGGATTCCCGACGCCCAGGGTGTCTCCAGCGGCTTGCGGGTGCGTCCGCCTCCTCCTTCGCGAGCATTACTGCTTCGCAGAAGGAGGTGACGGCTTCCCATGCCCTCTCGCTCCGTACCATGGCCTGGACCAGGAATTTCATGACCCCTGCTCTCAAAACGGTGAAAGAAAACATCGTGAGGAAAGCAGCATGTCCTAGGACCAAAAATTTGAAGACATGTGACATCTACCAAACCTCACTGGGCCCGCGTTGTATATTACAGTCCATACTCTCTAGAAGAGAGGAGGCCTGTGTCCCAACAATGGGGACATTATAGGCTGATTATGGGTTCCTTACTTGCTACGCTTGTCGGGGTTAGTCCGTGGATGGGTTACCATCTTTACATATCGAGACTCCTTCGTGCCTCGGAAAGCACATTAAGCCGTTGGTCCCGGCTGTTATTCGTGGATCTTTGATAGTCGTTACGAGTCGTCAGAAGCCCGAAAGTCTGACAACCAGTCTTATCAAGGGGTATCGTATTACCCAGTTACTGGGTTTTGGACTAGATAGGTAGTCGCCCCATGTAAAATACTGGTATTCAGCTGCATCCGGTTGGACTGAAAAGCCGACCCCAAAATAGTTGGGAAAAGGCTAGGCAGATTATTTTTTGTGTTCCCTACTTTATGTTTATGCTTTGTAGCTAGTCTAGCCATGGCGAACAGCGTCGCTATAGCAACGACCCTTTTTGACTTGACGTCACTTAAATTAAAGTCCTAATTAGGTATCCCATTGTTGCCAGCCTACAGAAAGGCTTTAGTGCATCTTTGTTTAGTTTCCTGTCCAAAGAATGATGGTTTACTATCTACATTCTACTTTTCCTTATAACCCAGAAAACTCTCAACTCGTCTGTTTGTCCAACTGTTTGTCATAAAGACTGTGTACTCGTATAAGGACATATTTAAAAATTATGTAAATCATTTCACAAAACAAATCTATGGAACTGTGTCTTCTCTATTGTATGTTATGTTCACACATATATAAAATTTAAAACTTCCGTTTTCCGACAAACAGTTTGAAACTGCTTTGAATGTATTTAGATACAATTGTTTGACAAATATTTTGAAACTGCTTTCAATGTAGGTATTTCTAAACATGTATGTATGAAAGTATATACCTATATTATGTATGTTTGTATTTACGTGTGTTCCGCCCTAGCGCCTAAACTCCTGAACCGATTCTGGTGAATGAGGTATCAATAGAGTCGTAATAATGGTCCGGGTGACTTAAGCTATACTGAAAAAAAAACAGGTGTTCCATCATACATTTGTGTTCACTTAAATCGACAAAATGAATTGAACAGCAGATTTTTTTTTTTGCGATTTCAAAGTTAATCCCATAGAAAAAGTATATTATAGATGACACCAAATCACTAGTTTCAAGGATAACGGTGTCTACCCTAACACCCTGTATAAAACCCCCCTAAATTCAATATGGACTTTCCACGTAAATTTCTGACCTCGACAAATTTTAATTGAGATAATTATGACATGTTTGGTATCAAAAGAAAGGTCTTGCTGAGCACATTACAAAATGTGTCTAAATATTATATTGTCTAAGTAAATAAATATGTTTAAATTGTTAAAAACGAGCAAGACTACGCTACGTACAGCGCGACTGTAAACGAAATGTCACTCTCATAGGTTCCCAAAGCGAATAGTTACGAATCGTGTGCATCCATCTTCTAAATGCGACCTTCACTGAGTCGTTTCTCCTATTTATTAGTTTGTTTACCTATCCACTCTTACGTCGTCTTATGTTGATTTCCCTAAGCGCTACGAATGTAAACACACGTATTGTAATTGGATATAATGTTGTGTATGGTTTTGAATCGTTAATGACCTGCATGAGTTAGCATATTCACGTATTATTTAATCAATTGCTGTAATATTGATCACAAATTGCCCTGCATAATATATCACATTCTTATTAACAATATCTGATTTTGTTTTAACCTAACTGCGTTATAAAAATAATATCAATCTGCTATTCGCGCAAACCAAGCACAAATATAATCTTCGGTTAATCTGATAGAGAATCTACACCAAAACTCACGATCCGATATAATTTTTAAAAGACCTTCCTGACTTCGTGGTTAGCAATCTTATCAAAACGAGCGTTTGGTAAGTTATCGGCACCGATACTGAACCAAAATTACACTGCGGAGTAACTCCGCGGTGATTTCATCACTGAGCCATCTTGCCTTAAGGCTTTGCATAAAGACCATGGATACATTTGCAAGCGAAATTTATTTTATGCGAGAGAGCAGCCATGAGACCTCAGTGAATAATAGGGTTGGCAAATTTTCGCAGTTTGATCTTATTAACGCAGGGGAAGCCGCTGGCTAACTCGCTTTTACGACGCCCTAGGGATTAATAGGGATAAGGTAATTATTGTTCTTTGTAAAAGAGATCTGTTGCTATTTAATTTTTTTTAGTCATGGCTATTCTTTTGTTTCGTCCTCTGGATCTGGAAGTAGGACAACCACGTAATGTAGGCCAATTCATTGTAATTTATGATGAATTCTGTCCAGTGTAATCTAACTAATATTATAAACGCGAAAGTTCGTAAGTATGGATGGATGGATGTTCAACATTTTGCGAATTCAACATTTTTGCAAATTCAACATTGTAGGCCAGAAGGCTTTTCACGTAAAAACGACTGAATGGATTTGCATGAAATTTGGCAAAGAGATAGTTTATAACCTGGATTAACACATAGGATACTTTTTATCCCGATATTCCCACGGGATCGAGACTTATGCGGGTGAAACCGCGGGCAATAAAGCCATGGGGTGTCTTATAATTGATTTCTCATAGATTCATGATAAAGTACCTACTCAAAGCAAAATTAGACTAATCAATCAGCGTCTTAGTTGCATTTTGCGTTCAATCAAGTCTTAATTTTATTGTTCTTTTCAATGCTAGGATCTACAATTACTCACCCTTTTCTCGCCTGCTGAACTTAACTCTTTGGTAACCTATTTCCAATTCATCACGAACATAGTAACCTCGCTCAAGTTTAACGATTTTTTTTTTTGTGATAGATATTAGCTATAAACTGCGTTGCGTTTCGACCTTACTGCCGACTACACGCCATCGCGTTATAACAATGTACCATTAATCTGTTTTTGGATATCATTGTTAGTCAAAGTATCTTTATTTTCTGATAGAGTTGTCACAATAGAATTTGTTTCTGTCTTCTTTTGGCGGTGTGCTATCGATATTGCAAATTCAAACCACTGAGTTTGAAATGGTTTGACTTTTTAACCGACTTCTTCAAAAAGGAGGAGGTTCTCAATTCGTCTGTATGTTTTTTTTTTTTTTTTTTGTATGTTTGTTACGCGATTACTCCGCCAATTATTCGATTTGGGTGATTATTTTTTTGTATGGTAGGTCATGCTTCCGAGGTGGTCCCATATAAATTTTATTAACTTTGCTTGCGTAGTTTTTGAGTTAGCTTCAATATTACGTATTTTTCCGAATTAGTTTATCTAGACGATGTCTTCATTTACTCCTTCACTGATAATAGGTCTTTACCTATGAAATTGCCGTTTTGTATGAAAAAATTTAAACGAATTTTTTTCATGAATTTTTTATTTGTATTAATCGAAATAATCACCCATGCAATCAATGCATCTTTGCCATCGCAGTGGCAGTTTATTGATGCCCTTCTTAAAGAAATCAGCTGGACGGGAGGCAACAAATTCTTCAAAGGCATTTTGTACTGCCTCTCGGGTATTGAATTTTTTTCCCGCCAAGAAGTTATCCAAATTCTGGAAAAAGTAGTAGTCTGTAGGCGCAAGGTCTGGTGAGTAGGGCGGATGACGGAGAGCTTCCAACCCCAGTTCTTGCAACTTGGAGACCGTCTGCTGTGCAGTATGAGGTCGCGCGTTGTCGTGCAGGAGCAGCGGAGACGAGCGATTGACCAATGCTGCTTGGAGATGCGCCAGCTTCTCCATCATTGTGTTCAGTTCTTCACAGTACACATCTGCAGTAATGCTCACCCCGTTTGGTAAGAAGCTGTGATGAATCACACCGGCGCTAGACCACCAAACAGTGACCATCACTTTTCTAGGGGTAAGTTTTCGTTTAGGGCATTGTTTAGGTGCTGAACCAGGATCCAACCAACTTGCTGAGCGCTTGCGGTTATCAAACAGAACATTTTTCATCGCAGGTAACAATGCGGTTCAAAATTCCTTCATTTGTGTGTCTGTTGAGCAGTGCAAGGCACGTCTCGACGCGTACTTCGCGCTGGCGATCATTGAGTTCGTGGGGCACCCATTTGTCAAGCTTTTTTACCTTGCCAATTTGACGCAAATGGACCAATATTGTTTTGACGCTAACGTCGAAAGCTGCTGCTAATTCAGCCGTAGATTGTGTATCATCAGCTTCCACAATCGCCTTTAATTCGTCATTGTCGACCAAAGTCTTCGGTTCATTTTTCAGGTCGAAATTTCCAGAACGGAAGCGAGCAAACCAATAACAGGTGGTGCGTTGGTTTGTAGTGTTAGCTCCGTTAACGTCGTTGATGTTGCGTGCCGCTTGTGCCGCGTTGCTGCCACGACGGTACTCATATTCCATAATTACTCGAATTTTTAACGTATCCATAATGACGAAAAAGATTGAAATGCGATGAAAATGTAACACTAATCAATAAAGAAATGACTACTTTTGGAAAAAAAATCCATGTTTTTAAAATAAAATTAATTTGAAATTAGAATTCTTAGCCAAACAAAAATTATTTTGATTTGAAATGGCCAGTACTGCAGAACGGCAATTTCATAGGTAAAGACCTAATAATATTTATATCGGCTAGTGGTATTCGAATTTGTGTGGGGTAGGTACCACAACTAAAAAGTGAAAAATAAAAACTTTTTACAAAAAAAAAAAACCGACTTCCAAAAAAAACACTCAAAACTGAAAAATAACTTTAATTTTGGAAGACGGTGGCACAAAACGAAAGTTGGAAAGCAAAGACACCGACTTCCGAAATTAAAGTTAATTTTCAGTTTTGAGTGTTTTTTTGAAGGCGGTTTTTTTTTTTTTATTCCAACATTGAGAAAAATAGATTTTATTGCACTAAACATCTCGTTGGTTAATATTATTACCTTTTTTTCGTTATTTTTTTATATTGTTTTTCTCACAAATTCTTTGAATGTTTTTTTTTAATTTATCAATTTAGTTTATCGCAGTCCAAACGCCGTATAAAGAATAGAATAGATTAATAAAATGTACAATTGTTATTTACTGATAAAAATAATGATATCGAAAACTGGAACTATCTATATAATACATACCTACATACAATAAAATAAAATTGAAGTGTCTGTTTGTAATGTGAAAATCTGAGCCTGTCTGTGTGTGTGTGTGTCTCTGTTTGTCTGTCTGTCTTTTTACTAAATGCATATGAAAGTATATACGATACTTATAACATATTTTTTTGTCTGTCTGTCTGTTCCGGCCAATCTCCGAAACGGCTGGACTGATTTTGACGGGACTTTCACTGGCAGATAGCTGATGTTAAAAGGAGTAACGTAGGCTACTTTTAGTTTAGAAAAAGAATTAGAGTCCACGCGGGCCGAGCCGCAGTTAGTCGACTAATAAAATATAATAATAATATTACACTTATGAAAATAAAATTTACGGGTAGGTCATTAGGATAGATCCATCGTGTAATTAATTACATCATAATGATACCAGGTACTCTTAATTACCCTTCGGAAATGGCGTATTTATTGATGAGCCCTAGTAAAGTCATTTTAAATTATGATCAGCTTATAGATTTAACCTTCATTATAATCTTTATAGCAACTCTGGGCATATTTACTCCTGTAAGGTTTTGTCCTGATAAAACCTACAACTAGGTATGTGTGTACAATATGTAACTGAATTAATGCACATTATGAAAGTAGTATATGTTCAGAATCGATTACTGAATCGATTTCTGTCACTTTTAATATAGGATTTTTATATCCCAAAAATAATTAAAAATCCGTAAATTCGAGTCAAAACAAACCAAAATGGATGTACAGGGGTACCCCTGGGTACCGCTGGTCTACTAAGCTAGACTCTTAAAATATATAATGTGTGCGATTGTGTGACTGTGCGTAGAATTATAATGTGACCACAATATTCTCCCACAATCGGTGTAACTAATTTAATTCACTATTATGGTTTATACCCATAATAGTGAATTAAATTAGTTACACCGATTGTGGGAGAATATTGTAGTCACATTGTTTATTTTCAATGTTTTATACCCACAATAGTGAAAAATTAGTGTATGTATATGAAAATAACGTATAGGGGTGTTTGGTAGTGTGTGTAATTCAATGACATTTGTATATACCCGTTTACTTTTTATTATGATCGTAATTTTATTAGATATTACAACGATCTTATATGATACATTGAATGGAACCTTGAGAAACCAGTTTTAAATTGCAATGCTACAAAATTAACAAACACGTTGTATTTTAAAATTATGTTCATGTCTAAATATACCTACTTACTGTGATGAATGATGAACACATTCATGAAAAGGCAATAGTTCAGGTAAAACAAAGTTTTTAAACCTATATTAACGTTAGTAGATAGTTATTATTATACCGGCTTTTGCCTCAAATGCGAACAAGGTGTGGGTTCAAGCTGATGTCAAAACTGCATTAGAACAGCCTACACTAATTTACCTATCTTCAGTTATTCAAAAAAGAACTTTAAAATGTTCGATCTAAAGTGCATATTCCTATGAATAAAACTTTGAAGGCTATAGTGCGATGCATCTTACGCGCGTTCAGTCACAGTTGGACGTTCATAGGGAACGGACGCGCTACTCGATTCAAAGTATTTCGCGTAGAGTTTCAAACTAATTCGTGTTAATAAACTTTTTAAGTTTGTCTGTGAGTGAGACAGTGATAGTTGGTGATTCTTTCCAAAGGTTACTTACATCTCCACCCTGGATTTCAATTTTGATGGTAAGAATGTTTTCATTAACCTGTTCGAAGATCTTATCCTGTACCTAGTAATTTTGTATACTTTGCAACATTACTGCATACATACGAGTAGAACTGTACAAATATGTCAGTCGAAGCCTATGTAGGTACAGCAATTAGTTTCAACATTAAATCCCGAGCGAACCGATAGCAAAACAGTTTTTACAACTTTGTTTTATATTTGCTTATCTTTCGTATCAATAACCGGCGACCTTGTTTACCGTTCAAGGATAGATTGATTTATCAACGGGCACAATATAGCTAATGTCTCAACAATTGTTATTTTAGATCTTCTTGAATTCGTGTCTTCCCGCGATGGATCGGTTGTTACATCCGTCGGTTGTATCAAGCATTCTGATAAAGTATGAAAACAAGATAATTTTTATGGTTACCTCATAAAATACAGCTCTGTGAGAAAGACAAAGTTAGCTTATAAACGCTGTGGTATAATGTTCAACAAAACTAAACAATATTTGCATACATATCTACATCGTAGTACTTCAAAGATATGCATATAGTTAAGCTTAATCCGCTCATAACTGTTGGGTCACCAACCTGCATATCAACCGCTATGACGACCCCGATATCATCAACTACATTTCTAACTATATTATTGAACGAAGGCACATCACAGTATATACTAAATCGAAATCCACGAAAACGCTTACAATATTAATAATGATACTGGCCACAACCCTTCAGTAACACCGTTCAAAATATAAATAAATCAGATAACTACGAGTAAAGCCAGTCGTCCTAAATTAGTAAAAAGCGGCGCGGATGTCGAGCCGCTTGACCTGAGTCGGGTTTATCGACCCAGTGTCCAACCTGTTACCAGCGATCGAGCTGCTTTTGCTTGCAACCGCAATATATTCTTGAGATATAAATAGAGGAAGGTAGTCGACAGTATACTGAACAAAGAAACCTTACTTTAGGTAGTATCAGTTTTGTAAGTTATGAATACTGTTTTAGTATTTTTTCTTTACTGTTCAAGAACCTTGCATGATTGTTTAGTTGTAGCTTCAACTATGTCGTAGTTGTACTCAGCCCTTTGTTGTTGCCAAATAATTACACCTTAGCTTCTTCTGTAGACACTTGAAAAGATACAATCACCGCCAATTTTGAGGTTATATGACTGAGTGTTCTAAAATCTTTCAAAACAAAAACAACAGCTTATACAAATAAATATTTCAAACTCCACAATATTTTATAGTAAGAACCTACTACGTTTTGGAATGGGAAACTAGCTTCATCTTTCTGACTTACCGATCCCTTGACAATTAACAAGTGGTTTGATGAAAATAAATGCTTTGAATTTTGAAATACCATCTATTTTTTTTTGTTGTGTCTGTAATTGTTATGGTGTACATAATAAAAAGTATTCTATATATCTATCTAAATACCACAAAGATTTCCTAACCAAAGAACTCAGAAACGTTACACAACATTGCGAACATTAGAATCTTTAAAAGGAAACATTTTGTTATTCCATAGAGGCCACTATAAAATAGTCTTTATATGGCGCGATGATTCATTCACTGCTTCATTGATGCCGTCCAATTCGAATTCAAGTTTTTTGTCCAACAAACTGTTTACAAAAAAGTTGTTCGAAACGTACCAAATGAACGTATTTATCTTTGTTGAACTCACCCGTGTTACCTGGCTCAAGTGTATTTAACACTTATCTAAGCTAATGACAATGCAGTCTTATCTCTACAGCGAACATACCTATCTGTCGTTAGTATTTACAAATATTTTTTAAACAATCTATTGTTTCAAATGGATAGCTAAACATAATGAAACAAAAAGAAATTAAATTGATGAGATTTTATTTGGGGTCATCAACCGCAGGTAGTGTAGTCAATTGAAATATGAGTTTAAAAAAACAGTTTTCTTTGTGTAAACTTCACAGACGTGAAAGGTATCAATGTCTAAACACGATAAAACAAAAAATAATACAGATTTTCTCAACTCATACTTCAAGTAACAACACCACCAGCGGTCGTTCACCCCAATTTTTTTAAATGTTTTATGTTCTGTTTTTTTTTATGATATCGATACCCATCACGTCTTCAGAGTTTCGCTAGCTAATTTAATTTGACCCTGTATATCAAAAATAAGTTTGAAATTATTGTGCTAGCCGCTTTTTAACACCAAACTGATTAAAAGATAAGTTTGAAGCTGTAATTGAAAATAACAATGAAGAGAAAAATATAAACTCTTTTTCTTTTTTTAAAGTTTTGTTTTAAGTATACTTGTACATACATATTTCTTTTTAAGTAGAATATTAAAGTTCCTAAAATTAAATTACTTGAGGTCTACTAAAAGAAAAATAAAATATCGCACTTGCCGGAGAAAAATAATATAGATTTTAATAATAATGAAATGGTTGAAGAAAATCCAACTGGTAATCCAACTCTTATTTCTTTAACTAATACAGGTGAATGTTCTACAGCAAATGTATGCGATAGTTATGCTCTTACCATAACGCACGTACCCGCTAGCATCGCTGACGCCAATTAGATACGTGTGTAGCATTAATGGCAAACTATCCTATCATCTCTTGAATATTGATGTCCATTACCCTTTATGTATGCGGATGGCAATCTTCGTAGTATCGCATCTGGGTCAATGTACGTGGTGCATAATTAGATAGTCTGACTTGAGACTGCTGGTAGTACTCCCTATTAATATTGGTGAGGATGATAATGATGTTGTGAAAGATAGCTAAGACTGGGATATACAATAATATTTTTTCAGGAGTATAGACATAACTGTTTTCCCCGTAGGGTTAGGCAGAGGTGCACGTATATTACACCCCCATTTGGCAACAACTGGGCACCAATCTAGACTCGGGGCTGCTACTGAGAATTCCAGATGTAAAAACCCAATAATAAACATTATCAACAAAATAGACAAAAATAAACAAACTAAAAAGGAAAAATTATAACGTGTTAGGAGATAAATGCAATTTGAAAAACAATGTGAATACTAAAGTAGGTAGACAAAGAAGGGTCATGCCAAAAATTCATTACGATTGGATGCATCACCGTGACGTTTTAAACGATGTTTTTGTATGAGTCGAACAATACCTTGGGCCAACGCCCATATATCCCAAAATGCATTTAGCGCTATACCAATTTAAAACATCGTTTTGAAGATGAAAAAGACATGTCTTAAATGCAAGTGGGACTTAATATTTACATCAGAGAATAGTACCTAATTACTTATTCGTCCATGAATCTAACCTTTTTAACAATTCACAGCTCTGTTTTAAGATTTTTGGCAAACCAATTTAGATAAAATCGACATCAATGTTGCATTTTGTTTGTTGTGTAATTTGCAAAAATGTCTAGCGGTTCTATGCATCACATAATTTAAACGAAAATAAGATATTCCTACGATAAAATATATTTTTGAATATAAGATTTCAGAGTTTTTGAAACATGTTTGTTTACATCACTTATGAATGATCAACGCCAGACAATTACTGAAGGCCATCCATGGTTACTTGGAATTTCCACAGTGGATTTGTTATACTCATTAAGCAAATTCTAATTTGCTTTATTACTAATACTCATAGTTAAATCATATACTGCATTTTTTACTATTATTTTCTCTTTTTTAATTTCTTATCTAAGTACATACCGCGGGCAGTTAGCAATGATGTGTCATGCATTTTAATGTAGACGACGTCACGATTGCTAATTACCCTGACCGTTTAGTCGCTCCATTCTAGACGGTTTATTATCTTTATGACTGCTGTAATATTATCACAACGACATCTATGCTCTACGTGCTATGGCGCTAAGCGACGTTCTACTTACTACATAATATATAGTCCAAAATAGCCCAAGAGTGTTTCTTTAAACGTTTTAGGATAATTTTTTCACCTATCAGACACACTATTTTGACAAGATATGTATCACAAAGATATACGAGAAAATATCAAAACAGAGATATACAAAATATCATTAACAATTCATCTGAAATCGTTGAACATAATTGTTTTCTCAATAATGAACTTAGAGGTCTCAAAAAGATTGGTAATGCATAGCGTGGTTACCTTAGGATATAAATAACTATTTATATGCACGATTAACGTTGAGTCTACTTTCACAACTCAGAGAATATAAATGGTATCATTTATGTATACCCAACTTTTGTTCTACAATATTCTATTCCAGTATTTTATTTATTTATTTATTATTTATGTACACACAGTAAAATACAAAGAGGATATGACTTAATTATGATATGAGTACAAAGGTACTGCTTATTTCTTAAGAAATTTCTTCTAGCAGACCTGCGAAAGGAGAAATGAGAAAGAAATGTAGACAATAGTGTGTGAGAACAAGAAGAGAAAAATATGATTATGCGAAGTCTTAACTAAAATATTAAATATACCTACATATATACGCAAGAAAATTAACATATACTTAAATAAATACATAAAGCTTAAATATATAAACATAAATACACTATAGGTACCTATATATTTTTATACTCACAGTTGAGAGGAAAGATGTAATGCTCTTTTACACGAAATTTAAATAAAGAAACAGTTTTCAAATCACGAATGCTAGGCGGAAGTGATTAAGTGAGTAACTATTTTGTTTATTGATGTCATTATAAAACCATACCACATGATGTTGGTGTTTATTCCTTATATTGAAATAATATATGTATTATGTACTTTTAAATTCCTCTCACCACAATTACAAACCAAAGCATTGTCTTTCATAATGACCATTCATAAATTCTTCAACAACTCTATAGAATCTACAGTTTCGCAATCCTCATTCATTTATGAATTCTCACAGTACAGTGACGGCCAATGAATTAGTGCAGCCATTCTTTGTGCCGACCCGTTGGCCCGTGAACTGCACTCGCTTTGTAATGCCGTTACGTGGTGATTCGTTTCGTTGGCCACATGTGTTCATCGTGCGATACCGCCTCGTGTTTGTTTCTGATGGTTTTCATATGAATGCTTTGTAGCGGATTAATTGAACAGATGGTTCAGGTTTTTACCATTTCTCTTTCTTTTTATAACTTAATTTGACCTTTTACTGACTATGGTGTTAGAAATGTTTCATTTACGCTCAAGATTCCATTTTTTTTTTTTTTACTATAAGTTTTTTCGCATGTTCAGCATTTATTTTGAAAGGAAACTTTTCCTGAATCATAACTCTTACTTCAAAACTATCATACTTACTAGAAGGTACTGCTATAAGACCAACCTCGGCCTTGTTCCACACAACCTTCACAAAACATTTGCGCCAGTTAATCTTCAAAGCTACTTAATAATAGACAACAAATAACGTTATAAACTGGAAATAGGATAGGCACAAATCCGGCAGGGCTTCTCCTGGCCATGTCGGAAGCCGCTGAAGTGTATTGACGGTGAACCACGATCGTATCTATATCAGATTAATACGGGTGGATGGCGCCCGTAAATATATACGTAATTATACGTCGTTATGCAGATGTGATTGTTCAGCTGTCTGTGATGCTGCTTCAGGGCTTAAGATATTAGATATTTGGTTTTCTGCTTCTATTATTAATAATTCATCATAGTCTTGCTTTCTATGGCCACTTGTTGTTGTATTATATATGCCTGTTTTGCTGTTTCTTGATATCGATTACTTTTTTAACGTCCTTGTGTTTTTGTCATTTCTTGTATACTTACCAACAACAATAATCAATGACATTATCATAGTATTGGTTGATACTGTTCCTCAGTTTTCTGATATATTTGGTTATGTAGCAGTTGTGACATTGAGAGCACTTGAGAGCACACTATTGGATTAGGAAACCTTGGCTATGAAATAGCGTCCACATACGTAGTAAGAAGGTCTACCGGGAACTTGTTAAACAGTCCAACTCTAGGTCATTGTGAGGGTCGCAATGTGGGGAGGTCACGAGATGCAATGTTCAGAGCTAATATCCCGAGTATTCCCGAGTGGCCTTCGGGAACTAGGAAGGTGACATTCGGGTTTGCGTGCTCGAATTTAGAATATTTGCAACTGTTCAACTGTTTGTCATTTAGGATTTATTTTTGTCTTTAATCAAAAACCCACCACGACATGGCCTAAAATTGCCGATGATTGAATACTATGGTTCTAGTATATCGTGTGAATTGAGTATGGCGAAACACCATCGAATTGCGAGTTTGCTGACTCCAAAATAGTTTTGAAGTTTAGCTTTCATGTGTGAAGTGTAAATAAAAAGCTACTGTTTTTCCATAAATTACCGCAAACCACTAATTTGACAACGCCCACGTTTCGGCACTAAAAGTAAAGTAGCCTGCGCTAAAGCGTATATCTATTAACGTGTTTACGCGAACTCCAAACAACGGCGTGCAAACTTTTTAAATATGAAAGAACACACATGCGGGTGACACAGAAAAATAAAAGCAAAAGGTCCATGAAAAAGAAAAAAACTCGAAGACAACACAGACATCCAGCAACAACCTAATTACAAACGATAACAGAATCAAGCTGAATGAAGCACGCAGGCTACTAAAAACAGATCTTGTTCTGAATACGCAACCTGAGTGAGGTGAAAGATCCTCGTCTCCCCAAGGAAGTCATCTTGCATATCGAATTCAGCCTGTATGAAAGAGGGTAAGTACAAGTATCTCCGATGCAGCACATGCTTTTCGAAAAGGGAATGAATAGCTTTCACCCACACACACACTCGCACAGTCCACAGTCGCTATTGGCCTGTTTATATGAACCCAAAACAAATGCTAGTGAGTGTTGGACAATATCAGAGTTTAGTATATTAGTATTGTAGCTTTTCATGGTCGTGTAGAAATTAGTCCTTCTGAAAATATACCTTTCACATAACGACTGTATTATTAAATGGATGTCTCGCCAAATAAAAGGATAATAAATTGCATTCGTTCGCGTGACTTTTGCGACAGTTAACGTGATGGTTTATGATGTCTACGCAAACAGTTAAATGTTGTAATAGTTTGACACTGACCCGAACATTCGGCTGTTAGTAATTGAACCATCGGTTTATAAGAAAAGTGATGGTAAAAGTTTATGTTGATTTGAGGGGAAAGAAAAGTAACTAAGAGTTTTAACACTCTCACTGTCCACAAAGTAAGACACTATAGTTAAATAATCAACGTTGACCATTATGTGGAACTAATTTCGGAACTTTTTACACGATTATGATAAGCGATTTCTTTGGCAGACCGCTTGTCAAAGAACGTATACATTGAAAAGAACTCCTGCGACTTAGAGAGATAATTATATGTGTAAGAGTTGAAGCATTCTTCTTCTTTTCGTCGTATTGATGATTCCATTTGTCTATTGTATAATCTTCGACCAGAATTCGGCAGAGAGCAGAACAAGAGGTGGGGCAGCATTTGCGATGTATCAACAGTCACAATGTGGTTCATCGGAGTACCCCCTCCTAATTAAGTTGTACCTGCAGCGGTCCAGCTTACTTCTTAGTCGGTTAAGAGATTTCCAAGTAGGCCATGAAACATCTCCATGTACGCCATTACTAAACAGATAATGACATCAGTTAAACATCACTCTACAATGATATCACAAGGGAGTCCCTTGATCTCTGCATAGTCTCTGAGACGCTTATATTGTGATTGTTCCCGTGGGATTCTTTTATTTTTTTTCTTAATTCTCTTGCAAACTACTAGTTGAACAGTATTTCAATCATATAAGTAGGTATTACTAGTTTCAGAATGTTGTGTAAATTAATACTCAGATGCCTAGCCCATTCGGTTTATCAGACACAAGTGTGATAACGCAATCTTTGACCTCAAAGCATTTCCCATTACCTGTCACCGGGCCCTTCGCTTACCTTCTTATCTTTTGAACTATGAGCATGTTACCAACAAAGCCATAGAATACATTACCAATACTATTTAGTAGCGAGAAACAATAGTGAATTGCGTCACTTGTCATTGTCTTGATTCATAGATCGTGACTTCTAATGTTAAATACAAAAGTAAACAAGTATAACAAGAGATGAGCATGTACAATGAGGTTTACCCGAGGCATGAGGATTAAGGAAAATACCTAGATAATTTATACAAAAGAAACATAATTATTATGCTCGTGGTTGTCTTTGTAAGAGACATAAATAAGATTGTAGATGTTGCTTAAATCATAATTCCATCAAAAACATAACATGAGCAAATTGACACTGCCGTGCGCCCAGATACGGTATTATATTAAGAGTTATTTCAAGAGATGACCAGCCGCCAGCTGCCTCATTGGTCTAGTGGTCGGGAACACTACTGCTAAGCATGAGGTAGGTCCCAGGTTGGAATCCAGAGTTGTTCAAAGTCTTATTGGGTTTTTTCCATCTGGAATTTCTCAGTAGCACCCTGGAGTGATGGCGTGATGTTATGTTATGACAAGCAGCATTTTTCAGTCAGTTTACCAAAACGGCTGTTAAGCTTCAAAAATAAATTAATTAAAAGAAATTAAAATAAATTTTCTAATGTAGGTATTTATTTATATTATGATGCCACTTTAAATATGTTGACTATTTTCTAAGGCCTGCCACAGCCTAGCTGAAAGTCCATTTTTTTTATCGTTATTTTCTTTAACTCCTGATGAATAATGTCTTTCTACTAATATATCGCAAACATGTCTTGAATTAACACAGATAACGCAACTCAGGCCCTCAAGATACAGGCGCTACCAAGTTTGGAGACCTCTGTTCAAATACCTAACCATGTTAAATATTCGAGTACAGTAAGCATACATTATAATTATCTATTTATAAGATTTACTATTAGGCTCCCATTTTCACATTTATGTTTTTGATTGGATATTCGAATTACAGTAAGCATACATTATAATTTTCTATTTATAAGATATATTTTGAATCAATATGTAGGTAATAATCAATTCTTATTAGTCGCATCATTACATTATTGCTTGCTTTATTTTTTATTATTCGTGTATAGAAATCTCTTCCCTACATATTATTAGGAAATCTTTCAAATGCAGATTTCTATTGAATCACATCTGTGTCGAAACTGCATAATGATTTGTGCAAATTAACAAATAAATGCAAATGAAAACAAAGACGTATTCGATTCCAACATCAACGATGATGTGATAAGTATAAAAATAAACATTTCGCGGGAAAAACCGGTTTTTCTTAACGTTACCGATTTATTGTATCAAGATGCCGACTTCCGTTGAAAATAAAATTAATTGATTTACAATGAGTCGATAACGGAAATTAACAAACTGATTGGATTTAAGTTTTCGTGGTTTTAAAATAAGATTAGAGCTACGAGAGAGTTTTTTTTTATCTTCAATAAGTAGCTTAGCATACCTACGTTATACTTCTTTTGTTTTCAAGGGGTCGGTCAGTCACAAAGATGAATCTTGTTGCCCATTCCAGTAGGTTCCTATGGAGAAGGACGGGCAAGAAACTCATACAAATTCAAACGGCCAACGCTTACACTTCGAATTTCAAATTGGTTACCTCTGTGAATCACGATGAAGCTATGACATCACAACTACGTTTGTACTCTTGTATTATATTTTAGTTAATTTCTATATATTATTAACTGTATGATCTCCATACACAATTCAAATTCAAATTCAAATTCAAAATTCAATAATTATTTATTTCTCCAACATAAATTAGTACAAACAGCTTAGTGATTGGAGCCTCCCTTTAAGCAAATAATGCCTGTATTGGGAGACACCGCTCTTCCATACCGGATACTTAGTGGATAAAAAATAATAATTAACAAAAATTTACAAAATAAAATATAGAAAACAAAATACACTAATTGCGTGAGTGAGTGAGTATATGTGTGATTGTGTGAGTACATGTGTGATTGTATGAGTATATGTGTGATTGTGTGAGTACATGTGTGATTGTATGAGTATATGTGAGAGTGTGTAACAATGGAAATTATTACTGTCAATTTTATTGTTTACTAGCTGAACCCCGCGGTTTCACCCGCGTAAGTCTCGATCCCGTGGGAATATCAGGATAAAAAGTATCCTATGTGTTAATCCAGGTTATAAACTATCTGTTTGCCAAATTTCATCCAAATCCATTCAGCCGTTTTTGCGTGATTGAGTAACAAACATCCAAACACACAAACTTTCACATTTATAATATTAGTAGGATAGTAGGATTAGTAGGAGGAGCTCGTGGCTAAGTAATAACAGCCGGTCGGGTCGATCCATCAGGTTAAGCTACGCTTGCCGGGGTTGGCCCGTGGATGGGTGACCATTTACACATATCGAGACTCCTCCGTGCCTCGGAAAGCACGTTAAACCGTTGGTCCCGGCTGTCATTTTTGGATCTTTGACAGTCGTTACGAGTCCTCAGAATCCCGAAAGTCTGACAACCAGTCTAACCAAGGGGTATCGTATCACCCAGTTACTGGGTTGTGGAGGTCAGATAGGCAGTCGCTCCATGTAAAATACTGGTATTCAGCTGCATCCGGTTAGACTGGAAGCCGACCCCAAGATAGTTGGGAAAAGGCTAGGCAGATTGAGTAGGATTAGTAGGATAATGATCGAAAATTATATCGCATTTTGAGTCTTGAGATTGGGCTTGTGGCTAAGTAATAACAGCCGCACGGGTCAATCAATCAGGTTAAGCTATGCTTGCTGCGATTGGTCCGTGGATGGGTGACCATCTTTACATACCAAGACCCCTCTGTGCCTCGGAAAGCACGTTAAGCCGTTGGTCTCGGCTATCATTTGTAGATCTTTGACAGTTGTTACGGGTCGTCAGAAGCCCGAATTCTGACAACTAGTCTTCTCAAGGGACAGTCGCTCCATGTAAAATACTGGTATTCAGCTGTATCCGGTTAGACTGGAAGCCAACCCCAACTTGGGAAAAGGCTCGGCAGATGATGCGTTAGTTTGGATTTTTTGTTTGACCCATGCTGATTGTATTTAGAAACTATGAATGGATTTTAAAGTGGCTATGGCTAAAAATGGATATAATTTTCCTTAATTAAGGGGGTTGCGCTAAGGTAGCCCGCGAAATTCAAATTTTCTTACGTTTTTAGTAATTTCCAGCTCAGTATCAGGTTGTATGTTGATCTAAATATTATTAGCGGCCGTAACAAATATGGATTTACAGAATTATAAACATTAGAATCAGCAATACAACTCTCTAAGTTCATGTAAGTGCATTGAATGACGATTTCATGAAATAATCATTTGAATTTCGCGGGCTACCTTGGCGCATTCACCTTAAAGGAATTTTCCTTTTTCTAAACAAAACATTAGGTCATGAACATTAATTTGTTGCAGTACAATCACAGTAGGTAATCATTCTAAAATCATTTAAAAATTGCATTGTTGCTTTTCGACAAAAAAGTAAGTACTTTTTTTTTTTTTTCGCTAATCACCTGCAAACAAAACTGCATCTCATTTACTAAAACAGATAGGTATTTTATTTGCACAGGTAAGTATTCAATTAAAAGTAGCCATGTTTATTTAAATATTTACCACTAGCACGTTGTTATCGTAACCCATTAAAAAATGTATATGCGATACAAATTAGGTACCGTTATCGATTTAAAATAAAAACCTCTGTTTACCGAATACAGTTCTGTATAATACATAATACAATCGTCATGAAGCAGTAGGAAAATGAACTTTGAATTTACAAAATTTTTAATATTACTACGTTTGTCAAAACCACAGATATAACATCATGGTTTGTAATAATTGTAAATCTGTGCATAGCCTTGAGCGCGTACTAAGGACAATGACATCACCCGCTTGCATGGTCGGATAAACCTTATAGAGTACTGCAATAAAAACACTGTGGCTATGACGTGATGCCAGGTAATACCTAGTAATTTTGAATTACGATGTTCAAGAACGAACATTGGCATACTTTTTTTTTTTTTTGAGTCTTGGAAGTGGGCGTGTCAGACTTTTACTGACTAAAACCCACCCGTTTTCCTTCGGTTGCCTGTTGCTTAGGTTCCGGTATCCCTTTCGGACTTTATTTATTTATTTAAACTTTTCGCACACAAAAAAAAAAAGGTACAAAGGCGGACTTAATGCCTTAGGCATTCTCTACCAGTCAACCAAGGGTGGTGAAGAGATTAGATGACTTTCCCGCAACCCTGGCAGGCATCGGTCTTAGCGGACCCCGCCAATTGTGCTTACATCTCTTTGTGGAGCGCGTGGATCACAACGCGCTGTCGACCCGGGCCTGGTCCTTATCGGAAGGCGAGCTACCCATTGCTCGCCGTCCGCAAGCCCGCGCCTATGGTGACCGGGAATCCGCCTGGGATTCCCGACGCCCGGGGCGTCTCCTGCGGTGGCGGTTAGGGGCGTGAGGGGCTGAGAGCGCAAACTTTGCCTCTCCCTCACGCCTTGAACATTGGCATACTATTTTTGCTAGGCTGTCCAGACTTAAACCAAGTTGGACCAAATGTTGGTGAATAAACTTGTTAGTGTTGGCCATGGTTGAATGAATATTTGACCAACTTCGAAACTCCGCCTCTAAATTCGATGCAAGTTTTGCAGGCTAAGTTTACTTAGCACACACGGCAAACTTTGCCCAAATTTTGGTTAGCCAATAAATTCGTGACGCTTTTGCAAGGTTTGGTAGTTGCAAACTAAGTGTAAACTAAGTTCTAACTTGGGATATGATATTTTATTACACTTACCTGTTACCTTAGATTTATTTTCAGCTATTACGTGTGATCTTCCTTGCACGTAGGTAGTAAAGAAAATATGTTATAGCTTTGTTAGTGGTGATCATAAAACCATAATTATACCTATGATTTTTATGTAGGTACCTATCAATGATTACTGCAAGTGCATTTTATGTACCTACCTAGGTACCTGAATGAGAACACAAAATTGTTTTGGATCCCGTGTATAGCGGAATAGATCGAAGTTTGAGCTCGAACTCGAGTGAGTGACAAAAGGCACACTTAACTTTAGCCACAGTATAATAAAGTAACAGTATTATATATCGGTAATGACCTTGAAATAATTACCTACGGCCGCTCGGTAGATAAACCTTCCGCGTCCAAGCGTTACTGCCGCGCACTCGAGACTGTTGAGTACTGATATATTCTGAGATTTCGAAGCGCATCATTTCAGCCGTTTTTTTATGCCAATGAGGCGTATATAACACAAAGAAGATTATTTTCCAAAACCTAATTAGAGAACAAGTTGATTTTCCAAAAGACGTGGAAAAACTTATAAGTTACAATTATAACGTAACGTTAACGTAACTAAGTACTTAAGTAAAGTTTTGGTAGGCTCGACAGCCAGAAGAATCTAATAACCAAATCTAGTTGGAGAACAATTTGATTTGCCAAATAACGTGGAACAACGTAACGTAAACGTAACTAAGTAAGTTAAGTTTTAGTAGTGCCTGACATTTGTATCTATATTTAGACAATCCAATAAGTGGACAGGTAGCAGTGTAGGTATAATTCGCGGCGTGTCCTTGACTATCCATATAATAAGTCTAGTCTGTTAGTGTGGGAGTACCTTACATAGATAGATAGGTACGTCCTTTCAAGTGATCAATTTTGTTAACAGGTATAGTTACCCTCAAAAAGATTATATAGGTACATCGACGGGAATTTATTTAAATGCCTGTACGGATTATTGTACCAGTGCAGCCATCTTCATCACCACTGCTCTCAAAGCGGTGAAGAAAAACATCGAGGAAACCAGAATGTCGTAGAACGTGTTATATCCTTCGGGGAAATAAGACGTGATGTTATGTTATCTTTAATTGTAGTACTTAGTATTAGTTTATTCGTTAATTACATTGTAATTATATATATTTTTAACCGACTTCTTCAAAAAGGAGGAGGTTCTGAATTCGTCTGTATGTTCTTTTTTTTTTTGTATGTTTGTTACGCGATTACTCCGCCAATTATGAATCAATTTTGATGATTCTTTTTTTGTATGGTAGGTCATGCTTCCGAGGTGGTCCCATATAAATTTTATTAACTTTGCTTGGGTAGTTTTTGAGTTAGCGTCAATTTTACGTATTTTTCCCACTTAGTTTATCTAGACGATGTTTTCATTTACTCCTTGACTGTTATTTTCATCAGCTAGTGGTATTCGAATTTGTGTGGGGTAGGTACCACTACTAAAAAGTGAAAAATAAAAACTTTTTACAAAATAACTTTAATTTCGGAAGTCGGTGGCAAAAAACGAAAATTGAAAAGCAAAGACACCGACTTCCGAAATTAAAGTTATTTTTCACGTTTTTAGTGTTTTTTTGGAAGTCGGTTGTTTTTTTTTTTGTAAAAAGTTTTTATTAGTGATATTTATTTTAGAAGTATGTATGTAAGTATATTCTCATATTGTATGTTTATATTTAAGTTAGTGAATTGTTTCTTATTTTATGTATTTTGTTTCTCTTCTACTCTTACACACGTTGTCTACATCGCTTCTATCTACTTTCCTATAGCAGGTATGCTGGAAGAGATTTCTTTAGAAATAAGCATTGCCTTTGTACGTATTTTTCAGGTCCGTTCTTCTTGTCTGTATTTATAATGTGTGTGCATAAATGGTTAAATAAAGAAATAGTCCTCGCGCGACTGCTAGTCACCGCCTGCAGTATGTGAGCGGTCGTTTCTTTCATTCGTTCATCATTCAGTCACGAATAACGAAATTATAAGCGATTTGACAGTTTTGACAGGTGCCCAGACATAAAGTCTGAGTGCTGCCACGTCATTTAAAAAAACCCTCATTACTTTGTACTTAATAATTTCCGTATGCTAAGTAATCAATACGTAAATCTTCAGTAAATAATAATATATTGCGGTAATCATTATCACAATATTAATAAAGCCGCATAATATTAAAAACAGGTTCTATGGATTGGACCTGTTCAGACAGGTATTGGCATAAAAGACTAGTTGTGACTGTTATTATTTATATGATGTCACTATTGAGGCCTTTGTGATATTTCTTGGCTGTAGACAAAGGATTCCGCTTTCATATTTCTTGAGACGAGGGTAAATATACAAAACTAGCTTCTATCCGCGAGCCCCTCTAAAACATAGCTAGCGAATGTGAGTTTGCGTTTGCGGTAATATACACCTCTGCCTAACCCTTTGAGGAATACAGCTGTAATGTTATGTAAGTAACCGTTTATAACCCCATTACTCCTACTGAAACGTATCCAATGTCACTTTGCATAGCGATTTGTTAGTATTTGCATTCTGCGTGCACCTCAATCGATATCTGTTTGTGACTGCACTATATTTATCCTTATCAGAGGTAGCTTTATTATTATATAACTTCGGTCTTTGGTGGAGAATCGTTTTAACAGTCAAATTCAATTCAACATTTCATATAGGTTAACCTACATTTGCACTTATGAAACGTCAGAAGCTAGTTGCACGGGTTGCAATTGGTCGTTTACTACTTAGAAAAGCCGGCAAAACTCCACGGATAATGTTTTCATTGTGTCACTAACCAACATAATTTGGACATAAACTCATATACACAGGCACATACGAAAATTTTTCTTTTGAATGTTTTTTTTTTTTTTTTTTAGCTCCCCCACACTAGGAATTTCTTCCTGTATCGTGGGTGCGTTTACAAACATAGAAACTCACATACACTAACACCCAGACCCGGAACAACTATTTGCAGATCATACAAATATTTGTTCCGTGCGGGGATCGAACCTGCGACACGTTGCACAGCCGTCCATCGCTCAGCCACTGCGCCAACCGTGTCGTCAAATTGTGTGTCTAGTGCAGATTAAAATCTGATATACGGAAACACAAACCTGGATTTTTACTACTAAATGTTTTTGTAAACATTACCCCGCATTCGAATCCTCCAATATTTGTTGTGTATGTTTGCAGATAAAATCTCTCTTGCTCAAACAGCCAAAAATTTCTATTTTTTTCTTTAGTAATTGCTTCTGTTTATTGAGTGCACTTGTATGAATTGAACCGCAAATCTCACTCGGTTTTTGAATTAGCTTCGATAGTATGTATTTCTGTGTATCTTGATGATGTTATGATATTTTCTGTCACTTTTCTTAACATAGCAAGTAGTGGTACATAATATGAATTCTTGTGGGGTAAGTACGTACCATAACTAAAATTTTTTTTTTACAAATTCAACTAAACTCCGTAGTAATGTTACTACATATTACTCATTTCGTTATCACCAAGTTTAGACGGTAAAAAGTCACTTTGCTTCAACTTCAAGGTGAAACGTAATGCGTATCTTTGGGAGGAGTCTAATGCTCGGTTCCTATAAACGCAAAACGAATCGTTTTGCTTACCAATAGTAGCATTTTTATGTCCAAACTGCCGCATATAAATAGATTCATAAGCAATTTTTTACCTGTGATAGCTACTTCTATATGGGAGGGTCTACTATGCAAAGCAATGAGGTCTTTGCTTCATAATTAGTAAAGATACAAGGAGTCTTAATTTTAACCAATAACGGTCCGTAAATTATGGGATTCGGTCATAAGTAGAGCAGATTTTAACAGTCGTATCATAAACCCACGTATTTGTTTGCCAACCATGAACTATGCCATGATAAATGACAAAATTATACTGCCCCTAGTTCGCACAGTTTTTGCGGCTTGACAAAACATCGGGATTTCTTTATAATGTCCGATGACCGTGATGTTTTTTTCTTAATTTTTTTTTATGGCCTTCTAGAATAAATTCCATGCGCCTCTGTTCATACGTGTGCTTAAAGTATTAAATAAATAAATAAATTCCCTAAATGATGGTCAAACTGATCTAAATGATGGTCTGGAAGCCGACCCCAAGATAGTTGGGAAAAGGCTAGGCAGATTTTGAAATGATGGTCAAACCCGCATCAAAATCCGTCAACGACAGACATGAAAAGTGAGTTAATCAATAATTATATAGATAAAAAACATAGACAGTTTTTTGTACCTGCATAGACTGCAACAATAAAGATAGAATTTTTATTTAAATTTACAATGTTTTATTCAATAACACCCTATTTACTTACTGACCCAGTCATATTTGAATTTATAATTGTTGTGCTACTAACCTAGAGACAGAAAAAGACGATTAATATCTTCATTGCTAAAATCGTAAATGGAAATATTTATTGAAATGTCTCATTGGACAAATAAACACAACAAGTTAATCGATAGACAGACAGTTGTGTTATAAAAAAGAAACAAGTTTTTACGACAATACAGCATGACCTACGTTACATTCAGTGTTCGCACGACAACTCTAAACGCGATCCATTTAAATTCTTAATGAAGCTCAAGACGACACCGGCCGTTTGTATGTAACTATACCCCATTTGAAATAAGATTAGACATTAAAACAAACCCTTTTACAGTCCGTTCAACCGATTTTGACTTCTATACCGTAGGCATAAGGATAGCATTAAAAGCAAAAAAGTTACACAATACCAACTATCTACTGCGGCTGCCATTTGTCATGCCACCAACGCAATAGAATTCAAAATCGGTTGAACGGAATGTAAAAAAGGCTTATCTATGTCTAATCTTATTTCAAATGGAGTATAATTCATCATCTGTGTATGCATTTGCATAAGCCAGTAGCTGAATACCAGTAATTAACATGGAGCGACTGCCTATCTGACCTGCACAACCCAGTTACTGGGTAATACCAATTGGTAAGACGGGTTTTCAAATTTTTGAGCTTCTGACGACCCGTAGCGACTGTCAAAGATCCACGAATGACAGCTGTAAATGACAGTCAACGGCTTAACGTGCTTCCAATTCCGAATATATTAATTTATAATAATGGCTTATTGACTATTCGGCTTATAGTTGCGGCGCATTTCTAGTTCAGTTTTTGTACAATAAACTCATTTAACTTATTGGTACGTATCAATTCAAGGTCTTGTCAAAGGTTATCTTACACGTGGTGGAATATCTCTCTAAATTGTATATTTTTTTGTGATTCTGTGGTTTGTCAATCATACTAAAGAATTTATAATTCTTTGTTATTCAATGATCATGCTCATCCATCAGTTTGTCTCCAGTAGGGTCGGTACCTACACCATCATCTGATCATCATGCATAATTTTCTTTATTTCGTTTTTCCTTTTTATTTAAATCACACTAACTTTGTACATTTAATAACTTACACAAAATTTCATTTTTTATTAAAGTGTGGATAGTATGGTTGCACACATTGAAGTATCTGATATACATCCGACACCACATACCTTCAGATCCAGTTGATAACCGTTGTCATATATGTAGCTTTTTTCCTGGGCCTATTTAGAAATAATGAAAACATATTTATTGGGACACGCACAGAAGATCACAAATTATATAAACTAAACCCACTCATATAAACATAAAAAATAACAAAAGTAACATAAAAACAGTCCTGAACGAGGCCAAAAGGATCTCAGTATGATGCTACGAAATTTAAAAATAAGTCGCACTCGCGTAATTTGTTTGGATTCCTGCTAAGTTCTTACAACGCACTTTACACTTTTTATTTATTTGCAGAATATGTTGTGTGTGTGTGTGTGCTAAATAAATGAATTTTCCTTCTTTATTATTCTGCTTCCTTTCTTCTTTCAACATCAATCTTAATTTATTTAAGTTCGCTCAGCATTTTTTCTTTCATACATCTCCACTCAAAATTTTAACCACTTTTTTATCAGAACATTACAGTTTAATTAAAATAGTAGCCAAATACAACATATGTAGTAATGATTATGTAGATAAGCACCACGGAAAAAGTCATAACATTTTAACCACGACCTTTGAGAAAATGTTTTATGCAACGTTGAAATTAAAACTAGTATTTGAATTAAGCGGAGTACCACCTGCACTCCTGACCTTAAGGCCTAGAACGATCTGGAGCATTACAGTTAAACATACAAGTCTGTTTCGTCTTTACATAGAAAGTAATCAATTCAGAATATACTTTTGTAAAGGAATTTTATTTATTTAAACTTTTCGCACTCAAACAAAAAAGTACAAAAGCGGACTTAATGCCTTAGGCATTCTCTACCAGTCAACCAAGGGTGGTGAAGAGATTAGATGGCGGGTGCTCTGATTAAGAAGAACAAAGAGATTTTTTTTATTATAATGTTATATATCATTATAGATAAAACAGTTTTTACAGTACATAAATAAGCTATAAGCTTATGATACATATACTTACATACATATTTACTATAATATATAAATATATACATACTTAATATACAAATTCAAGGCAGAGAGGTGTATATGACTCTACTCTATTTATTTTGAAAAAAGCTCTGCAATTTCCGCTACACAAATAAATTCTGGATTAACTAGTTTCTAATTTCTCATTGCTGCGGTTTTCAATTGAAAGCGAATAGCAAATAAGGCTGTTGGATTGGCAAGATGTAATTAAGTAATAAAAACTAAAACCCAACTACGACTAAAAAGGTATAAACAAGACACCACAGACAGACAAATTAAAAATCCGGAGTCACACGTGTTAGAGCATAAATCGAACAGATTACGTGTGACTCCGGATTTTTTATTTTTTAGGGGTTATAATATATATATATTTGAAATGTGCTCATTAATCCCTTTCATTTGATACCTAACATGGTACAATTAAACAATTTTTTTTGACTTTATGTCCTCTAGAGGGCGCCATTTTTAATTTAATGTGACGTCACATAGCCTATCACCAGCGGACGATCAAGAGGCTTCCAACGAAACCTCACTTGTCAAATTGTGATAAGTGGTTTAGAAGATATGAGGGAACAGATGAACATACATACATACATACCGGTCAAAATCATAACCCTCCTTTTTTCTTCGCCGTAGTCGGGTAAAAAGGAACAGATTTCGCAATACCACTAGAATTGTCGAAGTCCAACGATTGATTTTGCGTTTACAATAATTCAAATACATCGGTTATTTTTATCAATAAATTACCTACTCAATGTTAAGGCCAAAACAACACAAACATGGAATTTTCATATGCAAAAGTTATGTCATAAAGAAATCAAGTAATGGAAGCGAATCCAAGCTTTTCCAATCACCGATCGAATGTACCCCCAAACTCCTAAACGATTCATGGTTCTCCGGGGACGAGCAAACACGCAACGTAATTTTTCAACATGAAAAAGGATTGGAACAATCCGTATTACACTTCATTCAAAATGGCCAACGGTTTTTTAAGTCATCTCTGTCCAAATTATCCAGAATTTTTAATATTGGGGTCATTACCCTCGCATGTTCATTTGTCCTTTATTATAATTAAGGTTTCTGCATATATTATGTTATTTTTTCTTTTTTAGGCTCTGTTGTTGGGTTTCCTAATGTTTTGTTGCTCTCGAAGTGTTTGCGTTTGTTTATTTTTTCTCATGTTTTCTTTAGTCATTTTGTTAAGTATGGAAGAAACAAAATAACACCAGGTATAAAGTCCGCATTTGCACAGTTATTTTTCAAAGTGCATTTAAATGCTTTAAACATAAATAAACATTTAAGTGTAGTGTACCTACGCGCTGTCACTTGTGAAAATTATGAAGCTTGATTCAGTTTCTGGAAAAAAACAAACTACCGGATAAATAGAAGACTGCAACTGAACTCGAATGAAACTATCTTCCACATGAGATAGCTAGAACATATCCTTAAATGGTGAAAGCTGCCATAAAAAGAGATACCGTAATAGATCTGCAGGCACTTTGGAAATATCAAGAATACTAGTTAATTTTTTGATTTACACGTAGTTTCTAAAATCAGATGCCTATCCTCACACGTAAATGTCAATTGTAGGACACCATGCGTTGCTATGGCTATCATAATTATCACCGTGATCTAGGCATGTCAAGGCGACGTGATCAATAATTACTGTCTTTACTACTAGGCAATTGAAATGAAATAATGTTTGTTTACTCTGCAAATAAGTTATCGGAATCTCACACATTTTGTCAGAATATTAATAACTAGTAATAGTAATAAGTAGCCTAAGGCACGATCCCGTGGGAATAGCGGGATAAAAAGTATCCTATGTGTTAATCCAGGTTATAAACTATCTGTGTGCCAAATTTCATACAAATCCGTTCAGTAGTTTTTGCGTGAAAGAGTAACAAACATCCATCCATCCATCCATCCATACTTACAAACTTTCGCGTTTATAACATTAGTTAGATTGCTTTGAATTTTTCTCGAAGGAAAATTCAAGTACCTAGTACATGGGTAGAAAGCGTGAAGCGAAAAAGAAAGCTATTGAGCATTCCTATAGCTGTACATACCATTATAAGACTAACTTCTATTTGTAGAGGTTTTCTGTAATCCATTTAGCATTGCAGGCGAAGTTGGGATTCTTAGCAGATGGAATCGTGAATATGACTCAAATAATTTAAAAACCAGATTCGAATTCCCTCGAAAAACTTTAAATTGACTAGTGCTTAGAATTTGACTCAATGCTATTGACGTTACTAGCTAATAATAGCACCTTCTTAAATCGTCATCGTCTTCGTGCCCTTCTCCCATTTTTTTCTTTCATTTTGTCCTATCAACCATCAGGATATTCACTCCTTTTTCTTTAATTTTTTTCACCTGCTGAAATAAATATGAAACCGAAACAAGACTTACGATCGAATACATTGGAGCTCCAAGTTTGCGATCTTACCCTTTGCCCTTTTGAGAAAGCTAGATGCTTATTTTGGTCTACGTACGCCAGACATGTCTGCGCTAGTCTCAATTAAGTAAGGCTGATATCTTTTTGCAATGTATCAATAATGTTTGTGTTGGAGTGCACTATTGTGTTCCTTCTTGAATACTGCAATGACTTATTTCACTAGAAAGCTTAACGCTAAGCTCTTCAACTACCATTTCATATTTTTCTGCAGTCAATGATTTTTCAACTATTTATCCTAGATTTTTGTCATTCCTTAGATCGTTAGCATCTAGACATTCTAGACTATCTATATTTCTTCCTTTAGAGTTCTGTACAGTCCCTCCATCAGTATCTGTATCAGTTTTATTCCATGCGAATCTCTGAGTAACACAATCCACTCCAACTATCGTCTGAATATCGATCTCTTTATATTGTTCTCTCTCAAGTCTTTAAACTACACGATCATCAAATATCTTTTCACCTCAATGTTATGACTACAGATAGACGCAGAGACTACAGAGTTCCCATTCGCAAAACAAATGAAGTAACATCATACAATATCAAATAGTGGTTAGATACATAGTAGGATAGTAGGTAGGTACAGTTAGCAATTGTGGTCGCTGTGATTGCGATTCTCTCTGAACACAATTCAGTTCGGTCGTTGATGATAATTGGCGGTAACTGTATACTTGATTGTCAATTTTTACGGCACACAAATTGTCCGAATCGTTTGTTGGTTGACTACGTGTATCGAATACGTTTGGTTGGCTTTGCTAATTAGAGTTGCAGTATTTACACAATAGATTAACTGGATTTGTACCATGCAAATGTAAATTGCGATCTCTCTATTATTTGTAAAAGCATTATGGTTCATCTGCGTGGAATTCATTTGTTTATCTTAATTTCAAATAATTTGTTGTAGATCAATCGGGTTACTAGTAGTTTACTAAACTACATAGTTATAATAATCATACCAGCTAAAAATGCATCTTCTCATACATAAAAGTCCTGAGCCCTGACCTTGATCATTACGCTTCCTCAAGGCGGATTGACGATTTCAGAGTTATATTATTAAGTACATATAAGTCCGGGTTTCTTAACGATTCTTTTATTCACCGACGCGGTGTCGCGATGTCCAGCGAAACTTGGAACACAATATACAATATGTAAAAAAAACCTGTCCAATCCCAAAGGGGTACATAGATACTACAATAAAATTACCAGAAAAAAAAAAAAAAACTCGTTTTTTGTACGAAAATTACCCCAATTTCATTATAAATTAGCAAAATTTCTACAGAGGTCATAGGTTATGACTTGTAGACGGCCGCCCGCGCCCTAACAAACCGGTAAAATTCCCCATAAAGAAAAATGCGCTTTTTTTTCTTTAAAAAAAAAAAAACCACATAAATAAACTCTTAGTATGATTCATAACAACACCCTCAAGTATCGGACAGAGTTTTTCTTACACGCTGTATGTGTATAGTCACTATTTTCCTAAAAATCTGTTACTTTTCTACCGTCTATGTAAAGTCCATGTTATTTTTCCTATAGATATCCAGCTACGGGTATATATCGAAAGATAGATGAGTCGGAAGCTTCATTATTCCAACGAGATGCTGACACTGCCTGTTGTAGTCATTAGCACCATCCCATCAATTTCAGCACTTAACCCCGATGTAGTTCATTGCACTAACTCCATAGCACGATGATTTGATGAATATTTCATAATCTCTACGTTGCTTCCCGCAGTAGTACTGTGACGTTTTGAATTTCAAAGTAGGAGATTCCTTAGTTAAACTTGGACAGGACTAACTTTTGAAGGAAGACATTTCAAAATGCACAAACTTGTCAAAAATGGAAGTAAACGAGAAGATTTTGACAGATTGAGAAAAAGATGAGAATAAAAATTCTGGTCCTGGCAGTCACAAATTGCATTGCGCTTATGACTTGGTTAACGGCAAAAAGAATAATAAAACTGGAAAGACATATCTGCTAGACCAAATATAATAAACCGCTTAAGTAATATCAACGTCTGGTTGAGAATTCTTGTTTCCTATTGACGATTTCCACTTATCTAAGCGAGACAATTATACTGTATTTTAATTACCTATCATAACTGCTAGGCTGTAGTCAGACATAACTATTACACTGTATCTTGATTATGATGTTGTTATCTACATACATGTTGTGTAAAACAATTGGTCAATGTATGATTGTTTCGAATGAAAGATTAGAGATTGACATACACATTGTTTACTGAGATGGTTTAACGGTAAGAAACAACCCCGGTTTCTGAAATGCCCATTTAATCTGCTGCCAGTTCCAAGTCAACTTACATCTGATTGCTTGTTCATCTGATTCAGGCAATGCTGCCCGTCATGGTCACCATTGAAAACACAGCCTTATTGGAGTACATGTTTATGAATATGGATAATCCATTCTGAGTTGCAATCATCGCATTATCCGTTATAAAGTGCCGTAAAGAGAACAAAAGGAATATAAAGTAATTGTAAAAGCTTATGTGCGCAGATAATCACTTTTGTGTAATAAGCCTCATCTGTATTACAAGTAATGGTAAATAAGGTAATTTTATTTTGAAATACTCGTGTATTTTATGGGAAAACAAATTGTATTAAGTACTTTGTGTAAAGTGTTTTAGATTACTTTTATTTATTTATTTATTAAAATTTCTACCAGTCAGCCTTAGGGTGATGCAGAGAGGAAACATGGCAGATGCAACATCCGGATTGATTACATGAAAATAACTATAAAATATAATACAATAATAAATACATAGACACATAAAGTAATTTAAAAAAAAATGTATGATTGTGTGAAAAGTGAACCGGCTAGTAAAGGGTGAAAACAAAGATGACGGTTGATAGAGATTTTGCGCTGATCCGATTCCCGACCCCCGATCGGATCCGCCGATCGATCGATTGGGATCGTAGGAGGATTATCACGAAGAAACAACAATATGTAAAAAAAGAAAATAATTTAATATACCTAGTACATGTTATTTATTTTGCACATAATTTATATTCGCCCAACAAAAATCATCATCAGCTCATTGTTATTAACTCACTGCAGGGCAGAAGCAGCCTCATACAGAGTGTTGGTATGGGAATACCAAAACTCTGTATGAGGCTGCTTAAAAGGCTGAAAAGAAACAACTGCGGGGGACCGCAGTTGTTTCTTTTACCGGCTATAGTATTGTCCTATATTATATATATTTACTTAGTAAGCAGAACACACATTGAATACAATTACCAGGTTATGAACCGTGAAAAATCATAAAATATTTATAAACCATATTTACAAAAAAAAAACCCGTTGATTATCATTTAAAATGGCTTTATTTAATTCGATTTATCAATGTTTTATGCATATAAATAACATATATATAATAGTATGCAATCAAATAGATTTTTTATTTACATTTGATTTACATTGGTTGCACCAGTTTTGTAGACCCTAAATTATGTATGTGTATCGAGGTCAGCATTAATAATAACTTTGCTACCACGCTCTTTCCTTTGTTTGACTCCTACATTTCCTAATACACACAGTTTCTACATTCGCTTTATGGTCATAACACTTAACGTCTCTTAATCGTCTTCCTCCTGAATAGCTAGTTCACAAGGCTAATTTTGTTTGACATGCTGGATCTTTTGGTAATTCGCATGAAGTAGGATAGCTAATGTCGTGTTTAATATATTTACCAGTGTGGTGGTTCGAGGACTAACTGTTTAAGATACGCTACACATAAGTTATGCAACTTCATAACCAGCCTAGAATTTTCCCACTGCTGGGACACAGGCCTCCTCGTTGAGAAGGTGTGGGCCATAATCCACAACGTGGACCCAGTGCGGTTTGGTAGATGTCACATATCTTCGAATTTTGGACATGCCGGTTTCCTCGCGGTGTTTCACCATTTTGAGAGCAGTGGTGATTAAATTATTTACACAAAGTAAAGCGCAAGTATTGCTACTGGTGAAGGTTATAATAATGCACCCAAATAAACATTGTTGCTACAAACTGCTGCAATAAACGACTGTTGACAATATTGGTAGAATCACCGAACTTGATAATCGTGCTAGCGATCACAACACTGATCATGATACGTGTAACCATAGCATGATATCACAGTAGGATAGTCCTACCTACTTCAACCACCTTGTTCCCACGAAGTTTCAGGAAGCTATTCTTTGTCACTCACATAATTTCACTGCGTAATAAGTACATACATGTTTCCTTTCGTTTGTTAGGTAAAGTTTCAAAACAACCAAACATTTACAATTGTCTGACGATAGCTAAGCTGCGTCAACAACAGCTCAAGACGTTGCTCTCTTGTGTATTTTTTCTTAACTGAACCATTAAGTGACACATGTTCCGTCTGGCTTCACACCGTGGATTTTAGCAGATACCCGTACACAATAAAATAAAACAACTAAACAGTAAATCTTAATTTGGCCAATCTCAAATCATGTGAAGTTTGTAAATTGATATATTGCTTTAACTAATTAAGTCGCGCAAAGGCTTCCAGACACACTTTGATCATGGATGTATGTAGACGAAAGCTTTGGGCTGGTTTTTATTTTTTTCCATAGTTCATTACTGTTAACTTGCGACGAGTACTTGAGCAATAATAATATAAACTTACTACTTTATATGTCCTTGAAAACATATTCTAGAAATAAATACTTTTAACTTTGAATATTTACGCAGCCTATATCTAGTTGTATTTAACACTACTTCTCAAAACACAACATTTTCCTCACATGAGTCATACGAACGAAGTTATCTTATGTATTGTAGTCCTCGACTAAACCATGTTAATCCATACTATCTCTTATATTTAAAGTAGTATTAACATTTTCTTTGTCTACCATAATAATTTTCCTTTCGTCTGAAAGTTAAATCTTTACGATTTTGTTATAAATCTAAGCAAACACTACTGTGTGTTAAATACATATTTTGCAAATACACGTGATTAATATTTTACGATGTTTTTATTATTTACTATGCATAAAATAACATTCAAAAAAATTATTTGCTTTACTCAGATTATGAACAGTTGCCAAATCTATTCAAAATATTTTGCAATGAAATGAAATTAATAATTTGGCATGATACAGCTCTCAGAAAACGAAAAACAAAGTATTAAGTTCAATAAATCAACAAAGAAAGTTAATGATACGATACATCTCAAGTGCTTAGCAGTATGCATAAGCAGAAAACACATAATGCATGAAAATGTTCCCACCCATCATATTTACTTAAATAAAAAATCGATAAAACTAGAATGATGCAAGCCATTTTTTATGTGGATCGATGTACAATATTTGCCTCTACAATTTCACAAACAGTTTGTCATGACAATATTAAAATTTTAGTATCGCTGGCATTTTAAAACAGTCCCTCAGTCAACGATCGGATCATGGCTGGCAAATGAATTATGCAAGAGTATTGACTAGTCCCGGCTTCATTTGAAATAATGCTTGTCGCTGATACCTGGAATAGCTCTTAGAATTATGGAACGGGGATTGAATACATTGTACAAGGGCCTGCGTACAATAGTTTCCTCTGCTATACCATGCGTAACTATTAAACATAGAAAGTGGGCTATTAATGCTTGCGGCCGTATATACCGCACTAGCTTCTGCCCTTGACTTCATCCGCTTGCAGTTTCTTGTTTCAACATAAAACATATCCTATGGCACTCGGCGATAATGTAGCTTTCTATATTGTTTGTAATTTTTTTTTTGATAAGCAAATATCGGAAGATTAAGGGCTCACTTTTAATTCATCACCATTTTTAGGCTAATTAACATGGTAATTACCAATGTTATCATCCACTCTCACCCTCAGACCAAGGAAAAAAAACAAGAAATAACGCTGCGAACAATACAGTGAAGCATGCCAAAACTACACCTCCGCTCTGTGAATATACGCTCACACGAACACATTTACAACCATTTAGAATCAAACTACACCTCACTAACACAAATGTTTATGAAACCGGCCTCACGTCACTGTTAACAGCTCTCTGTCTTGGTTTTTTATTTGGTCTGAGTTCTCACCTATCATAATTTATTCGGGATTATTGCAACACTTTATTCTCCTTTTGGTTATATCTTTTGCTTCCATTATTCTCTTCTCTATTTGCCGTTATCTCTCCATTTTGTTCTTTGGTCTTTATGTATTCACGACCATCCATATTCATACTCAAAACTCTTCTTACGTTTCCCACTCCTTATCCCATCTTATAATATCGTTTCCAAGCCAAGCTATTTTGGATACCTATGGCTTGTGATAAATGAAAACACTGTAATAAAAACCTGAAAACAATGCTTTGTCATCACCAAATATAACAAGTTCCAATCATTCAGAGTTATTTTAAAACTCCGTACGTATATTTTTTTTATAACGCTCGATAACAGTCTTGTTTATTTAACCTGTCGTTAATTTTCTGTTATCTAAGCGAAGCAATATAGCCTTTTAATCAACTGTCGGAAGATCAGAGAGGTAACACATTCGGAGGATAAAGAAGGATCAGATGTGACATTTAAAGGATCACGGCAGGCAGTCGTTTATGTTGAATTATAAAACCAGTTATCATTTGATGCCTAAGGGTCTTTACCGCTTAAGAGATTATGATAAACCGAATTCATGCAATCGCTATGTCGGTTATCATTGGCAAGGGTATGTGAACCTTGTCAGTGTATTTTTACCTGACTGCTCCAGAAGGAGGGTAATCACCATCACCAACCCAGCCTTTTCCCAACTATGTTAGAGTCGGCTTCCAGTCTAACCGGATGAAGCTAATAACCAGTATTTTACATGGAGCGACTGCCTGTCTGACTGCCACAACCCAGCTACTAAGTAATACGATACCCCTTGGTATGACTAGTTTTCAGACTTACGGTGTTTTCGGGATTCTGTGAGCTTAAAACAGTCACTTTGGCAGAATCATAATAGGAAAATATTATGAATCATCGTAAAATGTCACAAACTGACAATTCATAATATGATCTGCGTGCAATTCATATTACGAAATAATTCATCTGTTTGACATTTTTCTATGGAGATTCGTAAAATGGTCCACACATTATGAATTGCTTTTGTGTCAAATTAGAGGAATTGCTAATGACAGCTGGGATTCAGGAAATGAACTGCTTTTAGAGGAATTGCTAATGTGGCCAGTTTAGGCCCCCTGATAACCCGTAAAAACTGTCAAAGATCCAAGAATGACAGCCGAGACCAATAGCTTAACGTGCTTTCCAAGGCGCGATAACTAAAAATCCAAATATTTTATGTCATGAAACGTCAGAAGCTAGATGCACGGCTCTTATTGGTAATTTTTTTTCCTCCATTAGAAAATAAACTCAGAACGAAAATCGTATATGAAGAACGTTATTTCTGTGACAATGAGGACGATATTATTATTTTACCTGATCAATGTATCGATTTGTTATGTGGTCACGGCCCATAATGTCAGTTATATCAAGGCCTTTGCCAATGCATTGTCAACCTTAGAAGCAAAGTTAAAATATCTTGTGTACTTTACTGAGAACCCTTTCGTTTGAAAGAGTTGATAAGGATGAAAATCAACTATTATACAAAAAAAAATAATCAGAGAGGAATTAGCATTGCCACATATCGTGATAAAAAGTGCCCAAACGCCTGGCAACTTCACGCCAGACTTTTGGCCACTTTTCCTGTTGACAGCGATGTGGAAGATTTTATTGACGCCCTATGATTCTTTCCCCTCCTTTTTCTGTACATATATTATTGTTTTAAGACAGCTTATATATATTATGTAAATACTATATTTGGGTTTTGTTTTGGGATTGGATTACATGTGACATTATTTGGGTCAGTACACCTAAAACTACAATTTCCCATTGACTGCTTCCATAAATCAATGCGATTGAAATCAGGTTCGAACTAGTTTTTGTAGGTAATTAAAGGTTTCAGTCCCGTGATTATTACGATTGATGAGGACGTGTATCAAATTCAATTATTAGTAGCTTTAAATCACCTTTTGATTTATTTTATTGGTTATTCTGGTTAATGGTTATCGAAAGAGTAGGTAATTTCCAAAACTAAATTATCAACATTTTTGTTAGCTTGCAATAAACAAAACAGCTCATACCCGTAATAGTGTTTATGGTTTAAAATAACATGAAACACACATAAAAAACATTGAAAAACAGAATTAGGATACTCTACCTTTTTTTTTTTATTAATCAAACAGTTAAGTACATAGAACTAAAAACTTACTACTTTTCACCCCGGAACATTAAACTTTTCATGCGGGCAACACCACTGACGAAATATATAAACATGCAGAAATGGCACAATATGACTAAGAAGAAGAAAAGAAGAAGACTCACGCCTTCTATAAAGGGCAGAAACTGAAGAACTTCCTAACATGGCTAAATCTTTACTTTAGGATACTTTCCTTATTACCACAAAACCGTGTTTATCAATGGTTTAGCAACACCTTTTAAACATAAAACTCACGTTAAACACGCGTTGAACAAGTGTCTAAATTTTTGCGATAAGACCCTTTATATTTATCTTAACCTCTCGCATTATTTAACTTAAAGCTAAATTAAATATGCGTGTAACGTGACCGAGTTCACTTCAACAGTTCATCGGGCCGGGATTGAACCCACGACCTCTCGTTCAAGAGTCATCGCCCCAGCCTAGCTGGCAGTCGGCTGTAGACGCTTTAAATAAGTGACGTGACGACAAATAGCCATGGCTATATGAGAAAAGATATAGCTGGTACGGAGTATTGAGAGCGCTTATGGCTCTGTAGTAGCTGGATGTAGATTATTTTAGATCTCTCACATCTATAGTATGATACTAGGGACGAGGTTAGTAAATTAATGTCAGCTTTTCATAATTTACCTTCTGCTAAAAAGAAGAAATTATTATGAGACTGTAAGTTCCAAAAATAATAACTGATCCGGTGGATGAAAGTGGTACTAACGTAAGCACTTTGAAAAGTGACCTGGACAAAGTGGCATTTGATCAGTATTATCAATGATGGAAAAGTCAATAAAGTTTGTTTATCATAGAAATACGACATTTTGAACAGACGCTCCTCTAAATTTCGATTGACATACGCTACCGAAAAGTCATGTTTGAAAGTCATTGTAGATAAGAAACACTTTGAAGGCGATTGCGACTCGTGTCTAGGTCCTAGGACTATATTTTTTTGTACTTCGACACCACATCACTGGGTCAGACACACTTGTTGGGACTATAGACTGTATGACCTATTGACTGTATATCTACATGGTATCCATTGCAAGTCATCTTTTTTATTCCCGCTAAGCCATGAGCTCTTGCAATCGGTGGCCAATTCTTTAGTAGGCATCTCATCCCACCATCTTGTTTCACACCCATAGTTTCGCCCATGGCTTTTTCAGAATATGACAGATTTAACCAGTTACATCTTGGCACTGTAGCCAACGTCCCCAATTTATGGTTTGGAAAGAGATTCGGTAGAACGATGAACGGAAGTGCTGCCGCGATCACAACGGTAGCGAACGAATTTGTAATAAGTACAAATAGGTGGGGACAAAAGACTTGCCAAACGGTATTTTAGTTACTGTTACGAAAAGTGGACATTAAACCTGTCAGGCTGTTGTTACTGCAGGGCAAAGGCCTCTATTCATATCAAAGAAAAGTGCATTGCATGCTTGTTCGCTGCGTGGAGGCGATTTGAGATCCATATCGTCGCAACTTTGCTTAAAAATTTTCCTTTACTATAAGTCATTCGAAGACATGTTACATCTACCAACCCGCACTGGGCCCGCGTGGTGGATTACGGCCCACTCCCTCTCGAAGAGAGGAGGTTAGTGTCCCAGCAGTGGGAACATTATAGGCTGATTATGTATGTGTAAACGCCATGTTTGACTTATACAAGTCAAACATGTCGTTTATTAAGATTATCCTCTGAATCCGACCATTGTTATCCGAGTTTACAACAAAGACACAGTTCTACGATTCAACACCTCGCTTTGTCTGTTTTTACTCAACTTTGATAGTAATGAGGTCATGTTCTGTTTTGTGAAAGATGACTAATGTTACTGACTGTTGACTGCTTTAGTGTATAGAAATTATTAGTAGGAAGATGCGAAAACTCACGTAAAGGAAGACATAAATAGCGTCGGTTACGACAACGATTATGATGAAATAACACCTACATTATGAGAAGCTCGCGGCTAAGTAATAACAGCCGCACGGGTTGATCCATCAGGTTAAGCTACGCTTGCCGGGGTTGTTCCGTGGATGGGTGACCATCTTTACATACCGAGACTCGGCTGTCATTCTTGGATCTTTGATTCATTACGGGTCGTCAGAAGCCCGAAAGTCTGACAACCAGTCTTACCAAGGGGTATCGTATTACCTAGTTACTGGGTTATGGAGGTCAGATAGGGAGTCGCTCCATGTAGAATACTGGTATTCAGCTGCATCCGGTTAGACTGGAAACCGACCCCAACATAGCTGGGAAAAGGTTAGGCAGATTGAACACCTACATTATGCCTGTTTTTCCGAAATAGTATAGTAGAGTATAAAACTACATGTTGCAGCTGTACTAAACTTCAGCATAGGCTCCTACCTACTCGTATTGCAAGCAATTCCACCTTTAACTGCCAAGATAACCAGCTAACACAACAAGCCAATTACCATAGCAGCGTTGGTTATATTCAGGCCAATCTTAAGTACTTCTATAAAACCAATAAATCATCAGCTGGTAAACTCTGAAAATTACCACGTAAAATATCAACAAGAGATAAATATATAAAATTGCAACTTATACAATATCAACTACTTAATAACTCAAGTTATTCAAGTTGATTTTTGAATGAAAAAACTACCGATAATCTTCATAAAATAATTTTAGTTGGAATGGAAACACAATTAAGTTAAAGTTTTTTATCCGTCTCGTTGGCTTTAGTATGAATTGAATGTATGAACATTGTGGTTAGTAAAATCACAAAAGCGAACTTGATTCACAGTTAACTGGACCCAGATTCAAAAAGCTTTTAGGAACTGGGGCAACCTAACAAACATTAGTAAAAAACTTCATAACTCTCCAAAAATGTTCGTTTAAAAAAATCCGTACTACCTCTGTCAGCGTCGGCCCCTCTATCAGTCCAGGCATTTTTCGCCCAAAAGTTGGAGACACATTTTAATTTCAATATTCCACATGCAAAAGGTGAAATATTTAATAAATGAACAGGCGCTCATAACATTGAGATTCCTTCGACATTTTTGGCTGAAAATTTCCGAACTTATTGGACAACAGTAGCGTTTGAACGTATCATACCTTTTTTGTAACAAATACTAGCTGTGCCCGCCGTTTGAAGTTTTTAAATTCCGGGATGAGAGATATCTTGTGTTACTGACAAAAAATCCTTTGTTATAGTGAATACTATTTCGCCACAGCCCTTGATCTGTAGAATTTCATCAAACTCAGTTCAACAGTTTTCATACAAGTCTTTAATAGTAAATTATTATATAACTGATTATGTACACTAGGTTCTCTATGAAAATTAATCAAAAGATAAACAAACATTATTCCTTACTTTTGTGGTTAAGTATATTTTTAATAAAAAATATTGTACAATTAGCTGTATTAAATAGTAATAAATAAATATATTTACACCTACAAGCATTGCGGGTCAGAATACAGTAGCGTGTATGTCATGCAATATTATTATATAAATATATATAATCAGCCTATGTTCCCACTGCTGGGACACAGGCCTCTCTGTGAGAGGGAGCGGGCCGTAATCCACCACGCGGGCCCAGTGCGGGTTGGTTGATATGACCTATCAACCAAACCGCACTGGGCCCGCACATAGTAAGTAGTTAAGTAAGACATGCAATGTAGTAAGTAGTTTTTACTAAGAGAAAAACGATGTAGGTAGTTCGATGCAGAATCTAACTATTAATATCAGATCATGCTGATTGCTATCAAAATCAACATAATTATCTAGTCACCGAAAACAGCTAAATCAAAATAGCAGGATTAACAGATTAAAATCCTAAGCATGGCAGTCTTACCAAGGGTTATCGTAACCCCAACATAGTTGGGAAAAGGCTAGGCAGATTGAATACGCATGGCACAAAAGAGAAGATGACTAAATTGCCTATACTCAGCAGTGGGCTGAACAAGGTTGCCAATGATGATGATGATGTAGCAGGGCACAAGTATAAATAAGTTGGGTTTATAGGTATACAAAATGCGCTGTCATATTTTGGGCTTAACCGACAAAACGCTTGCAAAACGACGGCCGTATCAGCCGGAACATGCCCATTACCTACTCAATGTAGGACGCTCCAACAAATGGTCCCGATAGGGGGGTATAGTGACCGCACTAGGTACAACTAGGCATAGCCTGATTAATGATTGGAGTACGTTTAATAGTACACTCGTGAATGCTGGCTGTTATCCGCCATCTTTGTTGACCTATTCATAACGTAAGTGGCTAAAAAGACAGTGTAATTTGTGGGAAAAAAAAAATAGCAGAAGGAAGTTGGTGCTACTACGTTACCTTCTGCCTCCAAGTAGCATTGCTGTATCGGTTTGAAGCGTATAGGTACCGTATGGGAAACGAGAAGTTTCAACTTAGTCCGCGTATCATGATGTTGCAGGCCTGCATCAAGAAAGCCATCTGACTGTCTTCGAAAATAACACCTAAAATATAAAGTTACAATAGCATAGTTCACGTAGTCATCAGTTTCTTCAAGTTATTTTTCTCTAGACTCTAGAGCAACTCGGTTACCTCGTAACTTGTTTTTAAAATTGCAACCCAGTTACAAACCGGACAGGTCTATCAAACTCTTAATAAACGGTTTACTTCGCAATACAATGTAGCTAAAGGCAAAGTTAAATAGGAAGAACAAAGTTTAATTTAGCATAGTTGAGTATAGTTCCCGATGCGAATATATTTGGTAAAAAGAGAACTCGCGACTTTGCGCCATTTTGTTCTAAGATGGCGGTGCAATTTCGCACGTATCTGGCGCCATTATGGCTTTATGAGAAGGGAATAAGATTTTTTTTTTAATTTTAAATGTAAGATTTTCTGAACTACTAGCTGCTCGCCCCGGCTTCGCACGGGTAGCACTAAGTACTTATCTACGGCTATTTTAGGTATTTTTTTTACACCTTGGATTACATTATTGGAGTTTTAGTAAGGAACCCAAATTTAAAAAAATATATAATATTGCCTATGTCAGCCGGGGATAGTGTAGCTTCACAACAGTGAAAGAATTTTTCAAATTGGTTCGGTAGTTTCGGAGCCTATTCAATGCAAACAAACAAACAATCAAATCTTTTCTCTTTATAATATTAGTATAGATTTCTTGGTAGGTGAGGCTGATGTTTTGTAGATAAATCAATATGCTAGCCGAATATTTATTAATTTCATAAATGCACCCTGTATGCATCCTCTAGGTGGATTTCATACGTCACATGAAATCTTTCCTATTCAAAAACTCCCCTTTCTTTAGTGAAGAGCTTTTTATTATATATTTCATATTCTAGTTCAGACACAGGTGTTCCAATATTTGATCATAGATTTAAGGATTTTATACTGTGTCATCACTCATCATAATTATTATTTAAATTTATGCATTCTCTATTCTATTCTATCTTACAATACAATTCAACATAATAATGTATGTTACCAGAGCAGCAAATATGCTATTTCTATTACTTAATTTAAATTGGCTTGTGCGTGCGTTTCATATAAATGATAGCAATGCCTTTTAATTTATTTAATGAAAAACTATTGATAACAAAACATGCCTGGTTGCAGCAAAATTGACGAGACCTACCACATGCAACTTATGTTTAAAGAAAATTAAATAATAAATACCTTTAATCACGTTTTATGAAAATGCATTTTCTACCGTAAAATTAATTAAAAACTCAACGCCATATTTTTAGACATATACATATTAAACAATAAAGCCATATATACTCTGAAAAGGTAATTACTATTTCGAACGACCTTGTACTCCAATCATCAATATCGATCACGGATTCCTCAATGATAATCTGAATGACACAACTTACGTAACGCAAAGACAATTACAAAAGGCTCTATCAAAACTGGCAGATCGACCAGCCCGATGACCCACTTCCGCGGGTCATCGACCGTGTGACGTCACGGCCGGCCCACCCCCAACCCCACGCACGTCACCCCCGGGGGTGTGTCCCCATCCCGCCGGTTCGAGGTCACATGCCGCTCGCGTTCCGCGCCGTTCGGACGTCGCTGTTGTTAATTAACTTTTAATACCAGTGAGTGTTTTGTGTGATTTTGATTCAGTGATCGAATTGTGATGACGATTATTGGTGAGATTTTATTTTATTTTCGTACATACATTTTAAACAAAGATAATTTAAATGTGATTAATTTTTGCTCAGGTTATTCTGATACTTAACGCAGTTTTCTAACAAAGAACGTGTACCTAAAAAGCCTTGTAAATGAGCACGCAATATCCACACCAAAAATTCTCTCTGCATGTTATGTAACACATTTTTACCATAAATGTGACCTTCAGACGACTGTACGTATTACGCGTACATAACTTCTGTGTTTGATTTCTTTGCATCTGTCCCTTGACAGGCATTTTTTCGGTAACTCGGTACGAAATCGCGATGTTTCGTGTCGTGGGCAATGTTAATCGATTCAGTTTTGCGTTCGCTCGTAAAAATGCCTTAAATACTGTCCTTGATTATGTAGAAGATAAAGGATGTATATTTCGATTGTAGTTTATTAGTATGTAAATGTTTCTGGGGTCCTAAATCAGCTGTTCCGTGCTTCGGCCGAGTCTTGCCATTTATAAATAAGTCAAGTCATTTATATATAAATGACTTGCGTCTTGCATCAATAAATTGATGGATCACGAAATCAAATTCTCATCGGTATCAGAAAGCCTGCATTATTTATAAGCTCGCCACATAAATGAAGATTTTATGAACATTGGTATACGTTGCCTTCAACTTATCAATCCGCTTTCTTTCGATTTACAAATTCTCAAGTCATTGTCTGGTTCCATTCAATCACACATATCATAGGGGTCAAAAGACTCGTAATTTTAAAGAAATATCATATATTATTAGTGGACCTGTACACTCAGATAAAATGAGTAAGCATTTCTGAAATATCTCCTGCCCTTACCCCAAGTTAGGTATAGTCTTCTTCAATACATTTCTAACAGCCCCTTTTAGTTTTTCTTTCATTACAATGTTTAGTTTACATATTAACGTGTAGTCTAATTATGTTCAGCCATAAATACGAGATGTAATATTATAATTATTTGCAGTCACGAACATAAATGTTAATTAATACTATGAAAAGTATGGCAATCCGCTTACATAAGCCCGTGTTGCTCGCTACATGTAAAATCAAATATCCTTCATAGCGCATCCCCTTGCAGCAAACTGGCAGCCTTGACAAAACAAATGAAAAAAAGAAAGAACAGAAATACATTTATTTGCACTAAACGTCACACATAAAGAAACAATTACAGCGATGGCAATGGTGCAAGATACTCTGTTCACCCGAAGTAGGTATAGACAAGTCTAAACCAAACCGTAGCGTAGAAGCTCTTTGTGAAGGCCCTCGTTCGGGGACGAGGAGTAATTATTGGGACATGAGACATTCTGGCTTTGTCTCTCGGATAGGATCGGATCCACGATGCCTCGGTTGGCGATGACAACTTAACAATATGAAGTCTGTTTTTATAACATAAAAACAGACTTCATATAATTGATGACATTACTCTAAATTGCGGAAAAACTCTTTGCCTTCAGCTTGGGATATCGTGTTAAAAAACCATTACCGATCATCCGAGACTATAAACAATAGCAAACTACCAACGTTTTTCTACCATCCTAGGTCAAAGTACAAAAACAAACTGCCTACTTTACAGCAATGCTGCCAGCCTTTTGGGCACTTTTCCTACTGACAGCGATGCAGACGAATTTTTGGATGCCCAATGAGTTCGTACGTTGTACATAATACATTATTATTTTAGTATTCGATTGTACATATTGTATTTGAGGTACCTTCCTTGTCTTAAATAGGGACAAAGGTACATATTGCAATATATGTAACACCGGTGTGTTCATGAATAATTCAACGGTCCTTGAATGTCTTGAATTCCTAGTACCTACCACTATTAAAGTGCCATTGAACAATTGGTATTACTAACCAAACAGTTCTTAAGAGGCTATAAATGTTTCCAGAAATCTGCATATTTTATTTGAAACTAGCTTTTGCCTGCGACTTCCGTCCACGTGGAAGTCAACTATACCATAAAACAAATCTCAAGGCACTCGCTAATAATTTAGCTTTCGAAATCAAAATCAACGACCAAATGTGGTGTAAAGAGTCGTGTTCGTTCATTCACGAAAAGAGTGTAAAATTATTAACAGCCCCCACAAAATATCCTCCCTGAGTGAGCGACGTTTCAACTACAGTCAAGAATAGGCAACAGTCGAGTCACAGCTCACACTGCAAAGGAAATAGATTTTCCAACATCAATGAATTTGCCATCTTTTTCTTCAACGTCGTGCGAGTGAGATAGTGCACTTTTTGACGTCACAGGACTTTGCGTGTCCTACTTATTGCCCCAAGTAAATTACATTCCAATTTCATTGTCTCGTGTTCTTCAAGTAACGGCTCATGCGGAATCACCCTTATTTGCCACTATTCAAGGTCTATTGTTGTGTAAATTGTTACAGTTTTCCCTTGCACAATTTTATGCTTCGTTCGATTCTGCGGCCCTAGTACTTGAGTCTGGAATGTAGGTCGATTTCTCCATGAATGGTCTGTTGAACTGTAAAATGGAGTTTAATGGGGGTACTAATGGGATAATCCGGAGACTTTAATGTTATCCGGAAATGTTTTCAGACCCTTTGAAGGGTTGCAAACGTTAATGATTGTAAATGTTAAACCTCTGTGAATACCGGGGTTTAACACAGCCATTCCTATTCATGTTACAAGTTTTGATAGCTCAATTCTGGGCATTTGTTGGGCAAATTGTGTGAATCTGATGAGTTCACTTCTGAAGACTGTTGATTAGAGAGAACATTTAATGCAATGTGTATTAAAAACTTGCCAAACCAAAAGGCTTTCAAGGATTACTTTCACATTTTTATCAACCAGCTTAGGGCTTAGACAAAGCTGAGAAAACTGGAAATCAAAACCGTTTTTGGCAGTCTGTGAGTCATGCGCAAACCTAAAAAGACACTTCTGTTATGCCGAAAAAACTGCAATCTTTTTATACTAAACCCTGAAAACAATACCCACAGTTGTTGCTAACCGACTCGTAAATACTTTTGGTCCAAGTATCATTTTCTTGTAACACAACGTGGACTTTGTCATCGATTGAATTAACTCGAAAGCCTTGGAATAAACTGCGTTTAACTACGCCTCTAATAGCAAGCTGTTAGCACTACATCAGTTTAAACTGACAGTCTAATTGACCGGTCTGTTTTAGGTTTGTGCTTCAAACGAACGAAAATTTAAATACATACAGGTCATGTACCTACCTGAGGCCCTAGACAAAGTGACATTCTATCAGCGATAACGATGTTATGAAAGGCAAAAATGTATAGGACTGACATAAGCTATCGAAAAGCTTATGTCAATCCTGTTGAAAGTCGCTGTAGAAATACGAAACGCTTTCAAAGCTATTGTCACTTGTCTAGGCCCTCTGATTTATATAGCCATTTGGATTTCTTAGTTATATTTAACTTTAATACTAACGAATTATACGCATAAACCTTCCGGAATACATTCTCTAAACGATGGTGAAAACCTCATCAAAATCTGATGCGTGGTTTAGAATAACAACGCGGACATACAGACAAACACGAAAAGCGACTTCTTACAGATTAAAGACAAATTAAAATCCTAAGACCAGTTAGGTTAGCTGCCGACTGCCGCTTTCCTTGTAACTTCCTGAATAAAAATTCGTTTTACTTATTTCTTGTTTCTCTTATCCCCAGAGCCCGAGGTGTGCGTGATGCGCGCGCCAGGTGCGGGCGGCGTGTCCTGCGCCGGAGTGCCGCGCTGGTCGCACTCGGCGCCCGCGCATCAGGCCGACTACGACAACGTGCCCGCCCACACGCACCCCGTGTTCCTGCACGATGATCATGTTAACAGCCGGTTTGCTATCTGGTGAGTACAGTCGAACAAATAGATTTGTATGCAGGTTTATTTGAAACAATGATGTGAGTGTGCTAAGAATTTGTGACTTTTACGTCACTCGTATAAGTGTGTCTCAAGAGTAAAAAGATTAATATTGGCAGTGTGGTGGAAAGTATTGAGAGTTTTACAAAGAGGAGACGACAATCAAAACCTTTTTACCGTCAATTGTTTGAGTTGAATGTAAAAAGTGTGAAAGGCTCTAAATAAAAATATCAAAAATGACTTGTTTATCAAAAGTGTTTTCTGTTACAAACCCTATTTTTCTGTTTTCTGCACTATAGTTTACTATCGCTACATCAGAGAAAACCTCCTCGATCATGGCCTGTCAAAGCATTTACAGGGCCAATATATTTTCTAGTTCCACTGATCACACGGTACGATTTCCTGTTTAACCCTCGTCCTCACGTTTCAGGCAAGGTGACATATCGGCTTTGGAAGCTGACGTCATCACGAACACCACTGATGAAACCCTGACGGAGTGCAATGCCGTCAACGAGCGCATCCTGCAGGTGGCCGGGCCTGAGCTCAAGGAGGAGATCATCACTAGGGGATATGGTACGGAAACGATCATCTTCTTTTTAATTTACTAGAAAGCCAGGCTTCCTGCCTATGCGGGAAAGTTCGAAAGGGATACCGGGGCCCTTGGCAACAGGCAACTGAAGGAACACGGGTGGGTTTTAGTCAGTAAAAGTCTGACACGCCCTTCCGGTCCGCCCAGAGCGGGAAAAGACATTTGATGAATTCCAACCCTAAAAAAAAAAAAGGCTACCTGCCTACCTTAGTACCGGAAAATAACTCTTGGAGGGACTGAACTTATGAATGGGAATTCATTCGCAAATGATAAGATTAAGCTATAGGTACGCTTGCCGCGGTCGGTTTGTAGATGGGTGACCACCCATTACCCACATATTTAGACCCCTCCGTGCCTCAGAAAGCACGTTAAGCCGTTGGACCCGGCTGTCATTCGTAGATCAGTTACGGGTAAGTTAGAAGCCCAAAAGTCTGACAAACAGTCTTACCAAGGGGTATCGTGTTACCCAGTAACGGGGTTGTGTAGGTCAGATAGGAAATCCCCTCATGTAAAATACTGGTATTCAGCTGCATCCCGTCAGACTAGCAGCCGAGCAGATTGATTTAGGTAGTTTGGTGTTTTGCAAGTTACCACTAGCGCCATCTATTGGCGGCAATGTAAAACAATGCTTTAATCTCAGTGAGGTCGATGAATGTATGTGGTTTTATTTATTGATTAAGCAATTATTACTGTATTGATTATTGTGTTTATGTGTTAGTGAACGTATAAAAAGCGTAGATAAGCCGAGACGCACTATTCTGTTTTTACAAAGAAATTCTTTGCGTATGTACAGCTGTGATTAAACCTTGGTCTCCTTGCAAGCACAGCTTCTGCTTTTCGGTTATATATACAGATATATTTAACCAACTTTTAAAAAAAGGAGGAGGTTCTCAATAGGTACGTCAGAATATGTTTTTTTTACAATTGTTCAGCGATAATTCTTGAGTACGTAGACCGATTTCAATTATTGTTTTTGTCCAAAAATATCCAATATGTTTTTTTATTTTTTTCCAGAGTGCCGCACCGGCGAGGTGGTCCTGACGCCCGGGTTCGGTCTGCGCTGCCGGCACATTATCCACACGGTCAGCCCCAAGTACGTGGCCAAGTACCACACCGCGGCCGATACCTCGCTGCACAACTGTTACAGGTAACTTTTATATACATATAATACTAGCTTCCTGCAACGGCTTCGTCCGCATGATATCTTTATTAAATACTAGCTGATGCCCGCGACTTCGCCCGCGTGGATATTGGTTATTATAATATATACTAAAACCTTACTCGAGAACCACTCTATCCATTGGTGAAAACAACATGATCATCGGTGCAGTAGTTTTTGAGTTTATCGCGACGATAGACAGACGCGGTGGAGAACTTTGTTTTATAATACGTAAGGATAGATAACTCAGTGATATACCGATCACATAACATTCTATTTTTAAAATCAGTCCAGGCGTTTTTTGAGTTTATTAATTAAGTACAAAAATACAAATAGTAGTGTAGACAAGCGTCTAACTGTCCCACTGCAGGGCAAACCTCTCTTCTCTCAGGCACGAGCATTAATAGACGTTTTAGAATAGAATATAATCTCTTTATTTCGAACACAAATATCCATAATTGAAGTGTTAGTAACATACAAAAAATAACTTATTGCCTAGTGTTAGTAAATATCAACCTCCGCACAAACTGCTTCACAATCGGAGAACCGAAGCTCTCGGCTACAGTTTTCAGGATACTGTTCCGACTCACTCTCCTCAGTAGCGACGCAGTTTGTTGCGTATAATTGCACAGAAGCCGTCGGTGCGGACATGTGCAAAGTCTCCGATGCGCTGCAGTAACCACCGATGTTTCCTTCACCAATGTCTGTAATGTCTAAGATAAACTTAGAAAGTAGGTACCTACTTTTGATTTGAAAAAGTCACATTGGTAGCCCAGTGGTAACGGTCGCGACTTAAGAGTTGTAGGTCTTATTCGAACCTACACAGGCGCTTTACTTTGTGTAAATTATTTAATCACTATTCTCTCAAAACGGTAAAAGAAAACATCGTGAGGAAACTGGCATTTTCCTAGAACCAAAAATTCTAAGATGTGTGCCATCCACCAACCCGCACTGGGCCGGCGTGGTAGATTACGGCCCACTCCCTCTCGAAGAGAGATGGCCTGTGTCCTAGAAGTGCGAACATTATAAGCTGATTATGCTTATGCATTGGTACGTGCCCGGATTTCAACTTACATGCAAGAAAGTGGAGGCTTTAACTACTGATGCTCGGTTCTTATAAACGAAAACGAATCGTTTTGCTTACCAACGGTAGCATTTTTTATGCCAAGCTACATAAATACTATACAGGGTGTTAGGGTAGACACCGTAATCCTTGAAACAAGTGGTTTGGTGTCATCTATAATATACTTTTTCTATGGGACCAACTATGAAATCGTAAAAAAAAAAACAGCTGTTCCCAACATTTTGTCGATTTAAGTGAACAGATATTTTTTTCCCGATTTCTAGGTTGTTCCCATAGAAAAAGTATATTATAGAAAAAAAAGTATATATTATATTATTACACCAAACCAGTAGTTTCAAGGATAATGGTGTCTACCCTAACACCCAGTATAAATAGATTCGTAAGCTAATTTTACCTGTGCTAGCTAGTTAGCTACTTCCATATAGGAGGGTCTTAATTTTAACCAATAATGTTCCGTAAATTATAGGAATCGGCCATGGGTCATCCATCACGCCATCCCAATCAGCTCACTATAATAGGCTAAAATCCTCTTCCCAAACGAGCAATTATTTTCACACTTGCTCACTGGGTGACAGAGTAGGTTTCCCTTCACCGTAATTTAAAACGTTGCATTAGTACTTGCCAAGATTTTAGTCCTGTAGCGGGTCCATAATCTCAGGCCACTATATATATTATATGATGTCTTTTCTTGCCTTGAAAATAACATAAATAGGAGAGGCCAGGACTCATCCGGAACCACGTGCTCTTGTAAGTAAAAAGTGCTACTATTTTTGCGGTTAATTGTGAACGCCTGATAACGACACGTTCACATTCTCACATTACACGAGATAGCAAAATACTTAGTACCTACCTTCGTAAGGCGCTTTTATATCTTTGCGTTTAAATGTGAACGCCTGATAATAATGAGGGATTCATATTCTCTCTTCAAGGCAGCATTGCCATTTAACGTGGCAATGCTACCAGCCTTTTGGGCACTTTTCCCACTGACAGCGATGCGGACGAATTTTTTGATGCCCAATGAGCTCTCCCCCTTTTTTAAATTTTTAAACATAATTGTACATACTATAGGTACGTTTCTTTCTTAGTATAATTATTTCAGTTCCTTGAATTTGTATATAACCCGTGAGGCGTTTAATACTTTAATTTCCGTATCCTATATCGAACAATAAGCTATAACTACATTCCCCAGGGCAAGGCAACTCGGAGGAAAATTTAACTTTACCTTACAAATTTAGTCTTTCTAGGATACATCATCTAACCGTCCTCCTGCTCTTTTCCCCAATTATTGAGGGCACGCTGTTTTCTTCTATACATCTCTATCTTCGTCTTCTTTTTCGTGTGGTTAGTAACTAACCTGGTGTCAGAGTTTTATGCCACCCAAGGGTCTTTAACTTGGCTTCACAAACCACCGAGATACATCTCTATAACTTTGCCGTTTTTCGAGATCACAGCCAAATATCCTAACAATTCTTCTAAAGCCGTTTATTTCCGAGGGTACATTGTTTGTTAGCACAAAGCATTTGCACGAAAGTATGCAAGTCCCGCAGTTCAGTGTGCCTTTTGGCATAGACCTCCTCCAACTGTCAATTCTAAAGTCTAAAACAATTCAATAAACGTGCGGCCATGTACTGGACCCAAACAGTATAAGCAACATAGATATACCGTCGAAACGAAAGGAAGAAGACTGCAATTGGTATATATTATATTATAATAGACAATTTGTATTTATTTGCATTACAGGAACGTGCTATGCAAGGCAGCAGAGGTGGGCGCTCGTTCTCTAGCGCTGTGTCTGATCTCCGCGCCGCACACACAGTTCCCGCCTGATCTAGCTGCACATGTGGCTCTGCGTTAGTATACTATTGTATTTAAATTACTTATTAAAATATAAAAACATTTAAAAATATAAAAAATTGTAGTCCACCGGTATCGGGCGACCGGTAACAGTGTCCAAGCTAACGGCGCGGCGGTCAGGGCTGCAGATAGAGGAACCTCCTAACAATACGGGCCGTGTCTAGGAGTACCGCTTTCTGAATCAGGCCCTTAACCCAGCTGCCCAACGAGAGCCTCCATAGGTGTTGGTTGAGGCTCTTGGCAATTAAGCCATTGGCTAATACGACTATCGGCACAATGATCGAGTCCGCATCCCACATGTCGACAACCTCGGGACCCAAGTCAAGATGAGAAGAGACTTGATTTGTTTATCTTTAGCAGTAATAATTTAATACGAGTGGTAGAAAGGGCAATGTACCGAGTCATTTTCGACATAAATTATCTAGATCAAATTGGTACACTAGAGCCGACGTCGCCGTCGTCGCGCGTCGGGCCTCCTACCTACATCGTGTACTGTTTCTACAATTGTTTTTTTGTGCCTTGTGAGGTTAGGCACCTTTGCTTGTCACTTACCATCAGGGGCCACCTGCTTCTTTGCCACTATCATCAGTCAATCAATCTATCTAGCCTTTTCCCAATTATGTTGGCGTCGGCTTCCAATCTAACTAGATGCAGCTGAATTCCAGTTTTTTACATGGAGTGACTGCCTATCTGACCTCCACAACCCAGTAACTGGGTAATACGATACCACTTGGTAAGACTGGTTGTTAGACTTTCAGGCTTCTGAGCCGGGACCAACGGCTTAACGTGCTTTCCGAAGCCGAATGCTTTGCCACTACTGCCGTTATTCCAGACACATTTGAGATAAGTGCACCCAGGAGATATCCAAATGTAGGGCCCGGTCTTTCAGCGTTTCCGAAAGACGTCCAATGCTGGACATAGGCCTCCCTCCGATGTTTAAAAAACAAAAGACAATCGTCAAACATTCCTAATTTAAATTCCATGTTGTCTGCAGGCACGATCCGCCGCCACCTGGAGCAGCACCGCGTGCCGACGCTGGTGATCCTGTCGTCCCCGTGCGGGCCCGACGTGGCGCTGCTGTGTGCGCTGGCGCCGCTGTACTTCCCGCGCTCGGCGCGCGAGGCCGACGCGGCGCGCTGGCGCCTGCCCGACGAGCCCGCGCTGCAGGACAGGAGGATACGGATCATACATAACCCGCACTCGCATAATTCTGATACGGGTAGGTTTTTTATGAACATTATTAAAGTTTGCCCCGAGGAAGTGCCTCCACGGACGGCGATGAATGCCAAAACAGTGTCTCCACTGCTACGAGGAGCTTTGGGTGCGCGAATGACGTTGACAGGGCTGTGGCTCTGTTAGTAAATATTACACTTGTTTTGTGAAAGGTATTGAAATTTAGGTCCTCACGTGTACGTGTGCAATATATTTAATGAAATATCGATACGAACCACAGTGGAAATTACGATGTACCTACCAAAGATTCATCTGCCTAGCCTTTTTTTCCCAACTATGTTAGGGTCGGCTTCCAGTCTAACCGGAAGCAGCTGAATACCAGTATTTTACATGGAGCGACTGCCTATCTGACCTCCACAACCCAGTAACTGGGCAATAAGATACCCCTTGGTAAGACTGGCTGTCAGACTTTCGGGCTTCTGACGACCCGTAACGACTATCAAAGATCCACAAATGACAGCCGGGACCAACGGCTTAACGTGCTTGCATGATGTACCAAAGATTACGACAGATAAAGATTAATGAACCGTAATTACGAACTATAAAGGGTGGCACTGATTGATTAAAGATAAGGATTTTATACGCAGTCGATAATAGTTCTAGAAATAGAGTAAATAAAATACTATTAGTTTGATCAATCGATTTGCTAGGTTTAGGAGAATGATGCAAAGGAAATAAACATGATGTAAAAAAAGAATCCGGAGATTCAGCTACGTTATTGAATCCTTATATAGGTCACAATTACGCAAACCTATTTTTTGGCGACCATGAGTTATGTCAGTTAATAATAATATAATCTTCATTGTCCCAACAGACTATGCGTAGGTAAAGCGTAGATATAGGTAGTAAAAGCTTCTTCATCAAAGGAATAGAATGACCGATAAGGTTTTAACTGGAAACAGATCGAATCATCACAATATACGTCACCCCATTTCAACATGCCCCTTAATAGTTATCAAAAATGACTCATAAAAAGGTAAACATGCGTGTTTACCCAACGATTGCGGATCAGGATGATTTTAGTTAAATACCCAAAAATATGATAATAGTATACGCATAAACATCGGCCATTAAATCCTTTAATCATGTCCGAAAGTACTAAAAAACAATATCAGGATACAATCGAAACAACACTGACAATTCAGCCCTAAATTATACCTATGGATGAAAACATACAGGCAATTTCCACCTATATAGCCACTAAATCTAAAGCTGATATTAGCTTGAATAACAATGTAAGGATGTCATACCTATGTGACCATGTGTACAGCAAGCTTATCTTAGATAAAGCATACATATAAATAGGTTATCGGCATATTGACGCATTCAGTATTATCGATCATCGGTAAAACGTTGTTCCGTGAAAGAGTAGTTTTCTAAACAGTTCCATTAGTGATTGTGACAATGGAAATTGAGAAGAAAGTGACAACATTGCAGATGAAGGCGCGGCCTACTGGTGGGTAGTTTGATAATATTTACATTTGAGAAGATTATCTTCCTCCTGAGGCACAGTTTAGTCACAAAATGGTGGTGAAGGAAATGTGATTAACAATAAACAAACAATACCTTACATTTAGTTAGATTTTCGCTCAGCATGAAGTTATAATACCTAATTCTTTGGCAATAGGTTACAATGCTAGCATTGCATAGTATTATAGCAATCAAACTTTTTATTACCACAAAACCTTGTGTATCAGTTGTTTAGCCTTTACACCTTATAAACATGACATTTCTGTATGGAGTTTGACATAAAACTGACATGAGACACGCGTTGAACAAGTGTCTAATGGCCGATTCCTATAATTTACGGACCGTTATTGGTTAAAATTAAGACTCTTGTATCTCTACCAATATTGAAACAAAGACCTCATAGCTTTGAATAGTAGACCCTCCCATATGGAAGTAGCTATCACAGGTAAAATAAGCTTACTAATCTATTTATATGCCCAGTTTGGCAATAAAATAATTATGTTACCATTGGTAAGCAAAACGATTCGGTTTTGTTTATAGGAACCGAATATTAGTTTTTGTGGTAAAGCCCATATTACTTAACACGTAGAAACAAACATGGTATTCTGTAATCAAGGTTTTCCTCTGTATAAAAAGAGGTTTTATTGCAGTAGGTACTACAGCCAGCAACGGCTTGTATATGCGTTTGGACTATGTGGAGATACAACCAAGAAATTCTAGAATCATTTAGGGGTTGTTGGACTGAGTGGTAACGGAACATTAACCCTTTCTCGCCCTCCTCAAGACAGACAAAAATATATTCAACATTCATCTACCTACTCTTTGCCTAGTGGATGTTAAGAGTGACTGCTTGCGTTTTTGGCTGCAGACCATACTCAATCTTGTCCCCATTTCAAGGAGCACTAATACCTACCATCGTTATATCCTACCACGCCCCATCTGCTAGACTGTTCAAAATGTCCATGCACCAGCACTTCTGAGGACTTTCAAATCGCCGCTAATGCCGCGATTGGCATAGCCACCTACTGGGCTTAACTCTTTTAACACAATATTATATACCACCACTTCAAAATCTCAGACCAAATAAAAAACCAAGACAGAGCGCTGTCAACAGTGACGTGAGGCCGGTTTCGTAAACATGTGTGCACTTAGTGACGTTAGTTTGATTGTAAATGGCTGTAAATGTATGCTTGTGTATGCTTAAATATTTTTGGTATGCTTCACTATAATGTTCGCAGGGCTCTGTCTTGGTTTTTTATTTGGTCTGAGTTCAAAATAAGAAGAAGTTTATCTCCTACCTGCCCATCCCCATTTTGATTGATGTTATCTCAACTAGACAATACTGCTACAATCTAGAACAATAGGAATAAAGACCAGAAGCTTTTTCTGTTATCAGCAGTTACTCAAATTAGTCTGTGTTCATCAACCTCGAGAATTAGATCATGAATAGAATTAGAATAAACATATATTTTAAATAGAAGGATCTCAGGGAAGCAAGCAATAAACAGACAGCAAAAGAATAAAATTAATAATTGCTATAAAGGACTTTTATTAGTCGTAGCTTTAAAGTCATTTTTGTTTCCGGCAGGACATTTAAATGATGGATGATTCGAGCTACGCTCATAAACACAATCATTACGATTTTGGCGCAAACTTCTTTCCAACAAAATCCAGTCACTTTATTTCATAAAACCTACATACATTGATTCTCTCTCGTCCCAACTAAACATATTCTAAAATACATTATACATACAAACAACCACAAACAACACATGCCACCTATCTGTATACAAACATTCTACAATTTCGGCTCATTTTCACATATCCTCTTGACAAAGTTACACATTACGCTAGTGTAAGGAGATAGTGCTCCCAAAGTGATATTCTGCGAATTCACGGAACTGAAAATTTTACGAGTGTTTTTCGAAATGGTGGACAAATATTGTGTTTTAGTGAACATGAGATTAGTCATACAAGGGATAGTGTATTTTTAAGATCACGGGATTGATCAAAGTGATCTGTATTTTTTAATTGAAACTTCATGTGTTTATAAACTGTGTATAAATTAAAAAGCTATCAAGTGCTCTGGCAGTACGTAATTAAATAAAAACTTTCAACATTATCAAATAAACAATGAACTGCATAACACTGCCAAAAAAGTATTATCATTATGAAATTAAATACAATAGGTATTCACATAAACAATATGATAGCATTAAGCAGACTCACGCATGATTTCATAATGAAAATACATTGCAGTTGACGATACTATTGTTCAACTAGTGAAACATAAACACTCTTTGTAAAGTGACATGTGTTTCCCGCCACGACGCCATCTTGCATTGTCTATGGTAACGTTCGGAAGCTGTCACAGATAACGAATACGATGTACAACGAAGCGTTTGAATACGATCGTAAGTTGTTCGGGTTGTCACTACTTGTTATTATAACAAAAGATATGAATGATGTGACTGTTAAATGAATACTCTATGCTACAACAGAACACGTAGGTACCTATGAGCCTACAAAGTTCCAAGCAAAGCTTCAATTTTTCTATCGAAAAGGTTTTCTAAGTTTCCTATTTTCCAATATTTCTCAAATGCAGTAGATACCCGAAATAGTTTTTTAACGGCATCTACATCGCCACATGCGAACTACTCATCAAAGACCTGCCGCCTAGAGGATGATGAACTTTACACCCTGTTCCACATACCCCTAAAGTTTCACTTCTTCTTCGCTTCGCTCTTGACGGAGCGATCGTCGTAGCTCGCCTCACCATCTCTCTCCATCTTCTGCTTCTGTTAAATGACTAATTAGTGTTTTGCACAAGTAGACTTTTAATATGTTTCATATTACCTTATAAGCACGAAAATAATGTGCAACAAAGTGCAAAATTAACAATAATTTCAACAACTTTCTGATACTTACTAATATATAGAATGATATATTCTTTACTAAAATGCGATTTCCAAGACGCATTTTAGTAAAGAATATATCATTCTATCAAACTAAAGAAGTTTTTTAATCTCGTGGACTCTCTCGTCAAACTCTATAATGAAAAATCAAACAACAGTCACTTGAAATGTCAGAGTCTAAGAGATTATAAAATGGACTTTAGTCATTCAATCCAATCTTTAACATTTAGCACCAGCAAGGTTTTCAAAAATGCTCTTATTATTGTATTACTTTTATAAGCTAAAACTATAAACAATGTTTGATCAATCATTAGTTATATCATTCCTAGCTATTATTAACTACCATGTAGGTAAATCTTATCACTTGACGTTTGCGCATTGCAGATTTTTGTGTATATCTACTACATAATTTCATTCTACATAATTTCCTTAAACATATTAACTAGGCTACGTAATACAACGTTTTTGTTATCGTAAAATAAACAAATATTTGATTTAGTGATAGAACTATTATATACTTTAGTGATAAGTAAAAGAGCAATGTTTTTCTTGCGGAATCACAATATAATTCCGGATGTAGGTAGGAATGTCACCTCCACGTTCTTACAAAAGTTTTTATAACTATTTTTACCCTGGTCTAACATGTGCAACGTGGCTAAATATTTTCATCACAGTATGTATCTCTTACCGAAACGAGATAATATTATTATGACTAATATACTCTTGGTCATTTTTGCTTGCTTGGGGATAGCATCTGCGGAACTACACGGGACATGAGCAAGTTTCCGTACTCTTAACTCATGGTAGTTTGGTAGCAGGCAAACATCAGTAGCGTTTTAGTCGGAGAGGAGAGACATAACCTTCCTTTCTCCGCAAACGAAGAAATCCATATCCTCATGCATACCATGAGAATTTGGATTGGATTTCCTCAAGAGAGAAAAAAAAACTGCAAACTTAAACCATTATTTTCAATTAAGCCTTTTGAATTGATAAGGACTCGGTCAGCAGAAAGATGAAGCTAGTTGCCCATTCCAAATAGTATGTTCTTATGTAGAAGAATGGGGAAGAAACTCCATGGACACTCTTTTAAATAAAAATATATTGCTAAGGTTACATCCTGCCTATATTCGACAACTAACAAACCTTTATTCCTACAGCCGAAGATGACACATCAACATACGATGAGGAGGCGGCAGTGGAGGCGGCCGCAGCGTTCGCCCGCGCGTGCGCCCCCGACACGCAGCGCCTGCTCGCGCCGGCCAATGCGCGCCCGCCGTATGAACGGAGACCGCGCATTGACAATCATGACCAGTGAGTACCTAGATACTATATAAATACTATCGATTTGATTTGATTTGTGAAGAATATTATAAAAAGCCGGTACCGCGTCGATAATGTGGACACTCCCTAATTTAACTGCAGAAACATGCGAATGGACCAAATTCCACTGGTATTCTTAAAAAAAAAACAGGGCATGGCCGGACTGCAAAATTCATTTTTGAACATGAATTTTCAGCGGTAACAGTAACATCAAAATATCAATTCAATGCTTGAAGTAGGACTCTCCTAGACATACCTATATTTTGCAAGCTAAGTTAGGGTTGGGTATTCCTTTTACGTCTATGTTTGGGTTCTATGTAGAAAACCTAGGATTTCTTGTGCCAATGATTCTATTACCATTACGCTTATTGTTTTCTTTACTAATAGATAATTAAAAAACGTTTGACGGTATTAGTAAATAATAGGATGAAGCGTCTTCAATAACCAAGGTAAGTTGTAGGATGTCATATTTCAGATCATACTTTCAGACGTTGTTTTAAAATATAAATCTCTAGGCAAAATGCTGTAAAACATGCTATTTACATAACATAACATAACATCACGCCTGTAATGCCCGAAGGGATAGACAGAGATGCACCTATAGTACACCCACATTTATATGTTACTAGCTGCGCCCCGCGGTTTCACCCGCGTAAGTCTCGATCCCGTGGGAATATCGGGATAAAAAGTATCCTATGTGTTAATCCAGGTTATAAACTATCTGTTTGCCAAATTTCATCCAAATCCATTCAGCCGTTTTTGCGTGATTGAGTAACAAACATCCAAACACATAAACTTTCACATTTATAATATTAGTAGGATTTATGTTATTTAAAAACCGCTTCCGATGTCATTAATGTAGTTTTTGGAGCTTGTCAAAATGGTTGATATTTATTTCAGTAGAACTATGTAGGTACGTATTCTATAAATACGACGTTAACAATAACTTTTTTGAACTATTTACGTCCTTGACTTAAAAACTATGAATAATTGACTATACCGGAAGTGTTATATGATAGGTTAAAATTATAATGATCGTTTTATATCGCACTCTATGTCGTGGGCCCAAATAGTAGACGTTACAATCAAACTTATTCTGGGACTATTTTAGGTGTTAATTCGGTCTTCAGCAGCAAATTCGGACAACTTTGTATTTTGATTTCCTTTTTAACCGACTTCTTCAAAAAGGAGGAGGTTCTCAATTCGTCTGTATTGTTTTTTTTGTATGTTTGTTACGCGATTACTCCGCCAATTATGAATCGATTTTGATGATTCTTTTTTTGTATGGTAGGTCATGCTTTCGAGGTGGTCCCATATACATTTTATTAACTTTGCTTGGGTAGTTTTTGAGTTAGCGTCAATATTACGTATTTTTCCCACTTAGTTTATCTAGACGATGTTTTCATTTACTCCTTGACTGTTATTTTCATCAGCTAGTGGTATTCGAATTTGTGACTAAAAAGTGAAAAATAAAAAATTTTTACAAAAAAAAAACGACTTTTTAAACCGAATTTCGGAAGTCGGTGTCTTTGCTTTTCAATTTTCGTTTTTTGCCACCGTCTTCCGCAATTAAAGTTATTTTATTGTTATTTAGTTATTTATTTTTGAGTGTTTTTTTTTGGAACACGGTTTTATTTTTTTGTAAAAAGTTTTTATTAAGTAGTTATAACCGTTTACTCATATTAGCTATTTTAACTCATCACCACTACTCTCCAAACGGTGTAGGAAAACATCGTAAGGAAACCGGAATGCCCTAGAACCTGAAATTCGAAGACATGTGACATCTACCAACCCGCGTATATACTTCTCACAGAGAGTGGGCCTGTATCCCAGCAGTGGGAACATTATAGGCTGATTATGCAAACGGTTTACCAAAATGCAGTATCGCTTGCGTCAATCAGCCCACGATAATAGAAACAATGAGTAACAGTCGTATTTTAGGAAGCTCTAAACAATCAAACTTTTTCCTGGACTATTTTCGGTGAAAATTCGGTCTTCAGCAGACAATTCGAACAACTTTGTATTTTTATTTGCTTTTTAGTATAACCTATAAGGTTTACTCATATTAGCTAATTTATCTAATCACCAAACGGTGAAGGAAAACATCGCGAGGAAACCGGAATATCTTAGAACCTAAAATTCGAATACATGTGACATCTACAAACCCGCCTATTCACTGTCACAGAGAGGAAGCTTGTATCCCAGCAGTAGGAACACTAGGAACATTATAGGCAGATTATGTAAACGGTTTACAAGAACAAATACCAGAATGCAGTATCGCTTGCGTCGATCAGCCCACGATAATAGCAACAATGAGTAACAGTCGTATTTGAGGAAGCTCTAAATAGCATAATTTACTACTGTAGTAATACACCCGCGACCTCTATAGTTCTAGTGTATTCTAAAACTATAACTAACGGATTTATTTCAAGAAATCTTAGCAGGTGTTTAAATCATGTTATACTGGAATGTCACTTTATTTTCACATAATTACAGGTAAATATAACTACTAACTAATTTGTAATATCTACTTAATAATAATAATTATGTACAAGGGGAAATTATCAAAGGGCATCAAAAAATTCGTCCGCATCGCTGTCAACAGGAATAATGCCCAAAAGGCTGGCCGCATTGCCACGTTGTATGGCAATGCTGATTCTTTGGCCAAAAAATAGGATCATAGGCCTCTGGTCACGTGAAGAGTCGACCAAGCGCTTGGCGATGTCTTGAAAAACCAAGTGGACACTCGGACCCCATGGCCCTAGGGTTTCAACCCCAAACGGCTCGAACATATACGTCCCGATAAGATTGGAGTATTATTATTATCCATTATTGTTATAATGGCTAATTAATATTCCCTGAATAGGACTGTACTTTACATTAGGTATTACTTTACTACCCATTAAAACTTACCACTAATGACTTGTTGTTTTACTATCTATTGGTAACACTTTTATATTGAACAAATAATTTTAATTGAAGACTATGTACGTAGGTATGCTTTAATTTTGGAACAAAAATCCTTTTATATTACAATAAACATTGCTTACTTTAAATGCAATTTCGATTAACTCCAAAACAAAACTATTTGCATTTGAAAAAAAAGGAAGAAAACACATTGCGAAAAGTCACTAGAACTATAAATTATGTTTGCAAAGACATAAGTAGGTATACTTACATCACTTTAAATGTGATATGTGTGTATTTATTGTAATATTATTCGATTTTTTAATGATAACAATATTTTAATTCCTATTTACCTTTTCTATTTCGACTCATGCTACTACTCATATTTTATTAATTTGTTGTGTGTTGAATATGATAGACAAAGATTTGAATTTGATTTAAACGTTGTTCCATTTCTGTCAATCATTTGAAGTTGGCAGAGAGAGAGTGACGATAAATACGTTTATCGCTAAACTTAATAGTGATTTGTGGTGCACCGTGCAAGTGATCGCCTTTTGTTTATATTTAACAAAAAAAATGACGCTCCTGCTTGAGGCACTTTTTAAATACCATTTGGCTTAATATTTACACAAAAAACAAATTTAAAGAATACTAACTAAAAGTAAATAGTAATATAGATTTCGCCCACGATATGTACCTAATCAGAAACCAACAGAATCGTCTAACATCTAAAGTCTACTAAAACATCAAGTTTATCATCTTGCGTGATGATAGACCTTACGATATAATTTCTAGATTTTTGATAAGCATAACAAATACTTATTAGCATAAATCCTATGTTTTTGACCTAGATCCTGGCATAACAATGGTATTTCTTGGTTGATTCTATCTTGTTATTGTTTTACATGCATTCAAGGGGTGGCCTTGGCGACCAAGGGATTTTATCAAAGAAACTGTAAAAAGGTGTATCCACACAGTTCCGTGTGAAGGCTCCCACAGACAGGCGCGATGCGACTCTGGTGGAATAATTTCAATGAAAATTTCACGGAAATTGTTCTACCGGTATCGCCTCGTGCCTGTCGTGCAGGTCTTGAAGGCCGTCTGGCCTTCAGGACCTTTCAGGCTCCGAGCCGTCCAGGCTCCATGTTAGTTAGACAGAATACACGGTGTAAGGGACATCGACGCGCAAACCCGGCGCTTGACACCCGCAGCGTAGAAATTTCGTAGCTAAAAATAAAAACTGCTGTAACGTTCGTATCGAAAAGTATCGTCTAAACCTTGTTCAGACGATGCAACTTTTATTATTGGTTCAACTCAATCAGGTTTTATGGTGTTCAAACTAGTAGGTACAAAAATTCAATGCAACAAGCAAACTAACTTCTCAAACATGGATTGACATTATTACTCATAACTCAATCTGCCCAGCCTTTTCCCAACTATGTTGGGGTCGGCTTCCAGTCTAACCGGCTGCAGCTGAGTACCAGTATTTTACATGGAGCGACTGCCTATCTGACCTCCACAACCCAGCAAATGGGTAATACGATACCCCTTGGTAAGACTGGTTGTCAGACTTTCGAGCTTCTGACGACTCGAAACGACTGTCAAAGATCCACAAATGACAGCCGGGACCAACGGCTTAACGTGCTTTCCGAGGCACAGAGGAGTCTCGATATGTGAAAATGGTCACCCATCCACGGACCAACCTCGGCAAGCGAAGCTTAACCTGATGGATCGACCCGAGCGGCTTTTATTACTTAGCCACGAGCTCCTCCACATTATTACTCATAACTATAGGTACCTACTTATTGTTTTAAATAATGAAATTCCACGTATAAAGGCTCGTGCAAACAGACGCGAAATCGCGGGCGCGACAGGCAGCGGTAGCTTTGTCGACAAAGGTACCGCTGCCTGTCGCGCCCGCGATTTCGCGTCTGTTTGAGCCTTAACCCGGCAGCCTTCAAAGCAAGAGTGAACAGGCATCTTCTGGGCACGCGCGCTCCATCATAGATGTCGTCTATCGCTTTCCACCAGGTACGATCGAAGTCAAGAGCAAGCCCATGCGGCAATAAAAATAAAAATAACACTCGTATTATTAGTTAACGGAAATACGGATAACATACAATCTGACACACTGTAGGTAGGTACTGACATACATACTTAAATAGAATAAATTGAAAAGATAATAATTTACATTGTATGGATTCAGCAGATTTCAGCGCAGGTCGTCCCATTGCAAACGTGTCCCTAATTGTCATTCTCCTTTTTGACAGGAGAGTGACAGAGTTAATAGGCAGTCTCAAAACATAGCCTTTAACAGCCGGGAAGTCGGGTAAATACGATTAAAAAGATAACAAAGAAATCATCTACCACTTATTAACCAAGTCTATTTGTAAAAGTAACATTAATTACACAAAAATAATGTCACCTCGACTTCTCCACAATTTATCATTAGTGTCCTACATATTTTGAATAAATAAAGCTTTGTGCAAACATGTCAAACGTCGCCGCGTTCAAACAATGCTATCGTTGCGTTCGTACGAGAATAGCCGCAGCGTGACGATACCCTTATCAACTGTCAACTGTAAGTCATGTGATGAACAGGAAGGTTTGATTCTAAACAAGAAACCTTGTGATTGATGTTATTGTTATTAAAGGACAATTTTTGGTATTTGTTTGAAAATTATTATGGAGGATAATGACGAAAAACAAAAATGAAACGAGGAGAAAGTCCCCTTTTTTTTATGTCAGCAATATCAGACCCCTGAAACTGTTAATGCTCGCACAGACAGACGCAACGCGAAGGCGCGGCGTGGCGGCGTAACGCGACTCCGGTGGAACATTTTCTAAGGAAATTGTTTTATCGGAGCCTTTACTAGCTAATGCACCGAAGCCCTGCCCACGTTTTTATTAATTTTCCTAAAAGAAAACTATTCTTATATACCATATAGTATAGTATATATAGTACCATATCCTTATTCAGGTACTTACATAACTTTCAAGTTTTTCAATTTTCCGAAACGAAAGGTACCCTTATGAACTATTTCCTTCTTCAGTTACCAAACTGACTTCTCTCAAACGTCCCCATGAAAGATAAAACCTTTTGTTTATCACTCTTTCGTATGTTATGTTTGTTCGTAATATACAATCAAATATTATTTGTCCTATATTATAAATCATATTTGACAAATGTATTTACAATTTAATAAATGATATTCAGGCTAATTCCACGTGACATTTGTAAACATTACTTATATTTTTTGTAGTAAAACAATTTTACAATGCTTGCTCAAACAAACAAATATTTACACGTTCTACATAGTTTTTAGTTCGTATCTACATTTATGTCGAAATTATTTTGAATGTATTCTGACAATTTAAAATACACTACTACATGTATAGCTCTGCCCATCCCGTTACGTTATAGGTTAAATACAATACAATTGCAGTAAATGTAAATTTAATATTATTAAGAAAAAAGATTTAGCTACCTAATATATTTTCTGTTAATCATGCTGATTTACTGAAAACTGTTTAAGTGATTGAAATAAAAAATGAAATGAATCAGTTAAAGATCACAAAATGACTCAATCCAGATTAGGAATATGATAAACAAATATATTCATTACAATATGAGTAATTAATTAACTAAAACAGCTGATAATTACTACACAATACACCTATGTAAGTAGTAATTAATGACTAATCAATGTCAATATTACACAGGCTAACATAGCCAATACAAATCTACACTAAAAATAAAGCTGAAGAGTATGTTTGTTTGAACGCGCTAATGTCTGGAACTACCAGTCGGATTTAAACATTAATCTTTTGCATTTGGACCCACCCCGTCGCATCGCATCGCAAAGGGGGAAACAAGAAATCTCACGCGAGAATAAGCTAGTCATAAATATGTTCAACTTTTCTATCGAAGAAAATCATATATTCCTTACATTTTCGTTGGAAAGTTTTGAAACAGTCGGTATTTTTTTCAATATTTCAGAGTTGTTCGTGGTCCCATAGTAAAAGTTTTTTATATTCTTTAGTAGTTTCGCCCATGTAAGATTGCCAATGATATCAAAGTCAGCCTGTAGGTATAATAATGTAAGTAATACCTAACATAGTTGCAGTACTGTGATCTCATACGCCGCACTACGTTCGCTCACGTAACGCTTTTAATGGATTAAAAGTTTTATGTCTTCTATTTACGTCTGTTCTAAGCCTTTCTTTACAACTTCACTTTTCCTAGATTCTTTCATTTTACAAATAAAAACATCGTAGGTATACTCTAGTATACTTCTTCAAAATCCCCCTCCGAGCCCAAAAGGTTATTGACTATTTGATAACCGCATTGAAGTAAGACGATTTAATTACGTTAGAAAATGTGGTAATAACGTGAAGATAATATACCTAAATTACTATTAGGCATCTTGAGGAAACCGGCTTGTCCTAAAACCAAACATTCGAAAACATGTGAGAATTACCAACACGCAATGGGCCCGCGTGGTGTATGTCGGCCCACTCCCTCTCACAGAGAGGAGGCATGTGTCCCAGCAGTGGGAACATTATAGGCTAATTATGATGACTAATCGTTAGGTACTAATCTTTATTAGCGTCAATTAATTATTATTAATAATTATGATCCGGATGTGTAGGAGAAATTATTAGTCACCGCTACACCGGTTGAAGTCATGCAAATGATGCAAGAACAAGCATTTGTCACGACAGACAATGTCAATATTCAACAAACATCTTTAAAAAAAAAAACTATTTCCCAATAAAACCGACAAAATCCCGTGAAACTACTAAATACGATGAAATTACAAAATTCGATCAAAGACTACGTTTTCTGATAAAATAGGTACTCGATTTCCCGAAAAATCCGCATTCCGTGAAAACTACGTCATAATTCCTGTAAAACTACTCGCAACTCCTGAAAATCGTTATGCTATTCCCCAAACAGTACTTTACTGAAAACTGAAACGGGGAATTATGCATTTATAAATGACGTGACACATCCGCTCTTTGTAATCTGCTATTGTAAATTATAAATATTTATAACCGAATGCATTCTTCTTTTGTACAAGTATTGTTCTTAATGTAAAATTAGGGAAAACCGAGAACAATTATTATCTACATGACTCTTAATACAATGTGTCATTACCTACTGCGCAGTGAGTTTAAGAACTTGTTCAGCCAGCTCTCAAAACGATGAAGGAAAACGTCGTGAGGAAACCGGCATGTCCATTTGGCGTGACATTTACCAACCCGCACTGGGCTAAGTGGTAGATTGCAGCCCACTCCCTCTCGAAGAGAGTAGGCCTGTGTCCCAGCAGTGGGAACATTATAGGCTGATTATGATATATAGTTTATATTTTATCATTTCAATGCACAAAGCATCACGAGAATCAATTGTGTTGAAACTGAAAACTATGCGAAGTTAGTGTTTGTTTCCAGTTGCGCTGGCTGCGTCGTAAAAATGATCGAACCTAGCTACAAACAACTGTCTAACATTCAGCGGCTGAGGGGCCTAGACAAGTGGCAATGGCTGTCAAAACATTTGCTTTATTACCACGAAACCGTGTTTATCAGTTGTTTAGCCTAAACACCTTTTAAACATGACATTTCTGTATGGAGTTTGACATATAACTGAGATTAAACACGCGTTGAACATGTGTCTAAGTTGTTGTGCTAAGGCCCTTCGTATTTCTACACGGAATTGACATAAGATTTTCGGTAGCATATGTCAATTGAATATTCATATTGGGTCGTCAGAAGTCGGGTTTCTGACGACCTGACAACCGTCTGACAACCAGTCTTACCAAGGGGTTATTACCCAGTTACTGGGTTGTGGAGGTCAGATAGGCAGTCGCTCCATGTAAAATACTGGTATTCAGCTGCATCCGGTTAGACTGGAAGCCGACCCCAACATAGTTGGGAAAAGGCTAGGCAGATGATGATGTCAATTTAATACTAACATGTTTGTGTGTTCAATAATCTTTACCGCTCATAGAATCGCTTTCTCTAGACCCTCTGATCACATTCAATTCACGTAAACCAAGTTAGAAATGTCGTTTCTACAAAAACCTAGACTTCTTTTCATCATATTCAAAGGAAGATAATTGCTCCCCCCCGTATGACGTTATCAGTCTGGTCTGAGGCTCCATTATTAGATTGGATTACAGGATTGTGTCATCCGCAGCCACTTCAGTTGCGAGAACCTTCCTTAATGTCCACAATGCTGTCATCCTTCCACGTCTATATCTGCTTACTTAAATTTGAATCCATTTTAATTTTGCGCAAAATAGGAAGCTAGATTTGATTTAAATGATATGCAACACCACTATTAGGAGTATATTTAGAGCAAGACAAACTGAAGATCAATCTCTTTTATCAATCAACAGAAACAATTAATCTGAACAATTTACTTCTTATTATCAGCTGAAGTTAGCTCGCAATTGTTCATTGTGGCAGCATTGCGGTCATTAAGGAAGGTTCTCGCAACTGAAGTTGCTGTTGCTGATTCAATCGAAATCAATATTGTGCAATGTGCATGCGTAAATATTCATCCCGGCTAGGACTGTGGGGACCCTTAACACTGTCTGAGTTGCAGTTGGCCGGATATTTGTTTTTTCTTAATTCCGGCATTTCATCCTACACTCAAGATATATTCAGCCACCATAGACTTTTTTTTTGAGGGTGGTAAGTCATCAAATGACTTCTCCCGCTCTGGGTGGAGCTGGAGGGCGTGACAGACTTTTACCGACTAAAACCCACCCGTGCTCCTTCAGTTGCCATTTACCCTTTGGGACTTTCCCGCAACTTTTGAATCAGTCGATAACATTCTCGAGCAAATATAAATAAATCAAGTATCACATTTGTAGCTTCCTATACATATTAGATACCAACCTAGTTCTCGTTCCGAATAGCCAATGAGCTAAGCTTAATCTTCTAGTACGGGTTACCAGCACATTTGAGGATTAAGTGTTGTATTTTTAAAACATTTCCACGTATCTATAAGATATTATTGTATCATCAATTGTATCGTTTGTAAGAGAAGGGTATTTCCTAAGATGATATTTGACGTTGCTATATTTTAAGAGAATATTAAGTATCTACCTATACAATTATCGATCCCCATGCTTTTAACCTTAACTCGCACAATCCTATATATATTAGCAAAGAAAGTGGTTTTGCCATATTAAAATCAAAAGTCATTTATTCAAGCTAAGCTCCTGAGAATCAGCAGTTTTCGAACTTCAAAATTACATAAGACAATCCCCCAAAACGCCCACCCTTCACCACTCCACACCACTTTAGCTGGGAAGAAGAAGTGGCGCAACAAACTCCCCAGCAGCACAGCTGTCTGTTCAGTAAGAAAAACTTGATTCTGTACAATAAGTATGCAAAATAATTTACATTACGCGACACAAAATATTAAATTATTTGCCATGTCAGGAAGCACACGCCAATACACCATAAAAAAAAGATATAAATCGGTAACATTGGATGGCATACCTTCTCGGTGAGTAGAGGAGAGACATACTTATTGTAGTCACCAGAAATGTGTACACTGCAATATTTACCTATATCCCAGAAAATTAAACACGTCATACGCAACCAAAGGATATCAAGCAACACCACAACCACAGATTGTCAATTTAAAAAAAATCCTACAAAAAGCACTTGTCCTGTTCTAAACTGGGTCGAAAGCATACACAAAACAGGCTCTGCTCGTTAATTAGTCATGTGCTCATGTGGCCGTGCTCTTAATTACTACTCTTTGGCGGGCGCAGCCTGCTTCTATAATTCAATGCTCGGCCTGTTTGTGAAGCATAGAGGATGTGGTCGTGTTAGGTTGTGTTTTAGTGACAGGTGACGCGTTTTTTAAGTAGGTTTGCAGGAACTTATTAATTTGATTCAGAGGGGTTTATTTATAAACGTTTCTTAAAGTTAAGTAATGATGAGCGACTGTTTAACCATACATTTTCGGAAGTTTATAAATAAACCCCATAAACTCACGCTTTTTGCCTATGAGGGTAGGCAGAAATTACAGAACACCTGCTACGATCCCGACATTCTCCTTTCGCGTTTAGTTTTCGCGAAACGTGAATATTAAAAATTGGTTTTGTTGTGTTGAGAAATTCTTGAAGGAATATTTCTTAGTGAACCACAAGTCTGGCTCAAACGCGGTGAGTCCCTTAATCCATTAATTAATATTTGTCTCTACTTGAGGCTTTCGCCGTATAGTAGCAACAAAATAACAAGCTAGTTTATATTATGTATAGAAGGTACATATAAATAATATACTTTTAAATATTTAATAAGACAGAATATGCCCCAATGTTAAACTAAGTCATCCAATGAGCCTCTGAATTTGTTTTCGATTCATATTATATCGCACCCCTAGATGAAGGCTCCAGCAACTCAAAAACCCTCATTTTTCAGAAATGACGAAAAACTGTTTGTACCTTATATAAGAAAGATATCAAAGATCTAATGAGACATTCATAAAGGTAACGTTGCGGTTGAAGGCATCGTTACGCGAGTTATGTATAGGTTCAAGTCAGGAATTCGATAAAGCCACTAACTCGAAACTCGTACTTTTAGAGTTAGTGGGGTTTTTATCTAGGGGTGCGAATTTTCTCTTTTCACCATTTACAAAAATTAAAGTAATAAAAACTAAAACCCAACTAGGACTAAAAATATATATATTATAACCCCAAAATAATTTTAAAAAAATTAAAGTAATAAAAACTAAAACCCAACTACGACTAAAAAGGTATAAACAAGACACCACAGACGGACAAATTAAAAATCCGGAGTCACACGTGTTATAATAATAATAATATGTGGGCATAAATCGAACAGATTACGTGTGCCTCCGGATTTTTAATTTTTCCGTCTGTGGTGTCTTGTTTATACCTTTTTAGTCGTAGTTGGGTTTTAGTATTTATTACTTTAATTTTTTATTTTTTTATTTTGGGGTTATAATATATATATATATTTGAAATGTGCTCATTAAGCCCTTTCATTTGATACCCAACATGGTACGATTAAACAATCTTTTTTTTTAAGTTCCTGACTTTATATCCTCTAGAGGGCGCCTTTTTTAATTTAATGTGACGTCACATAGCCTATAAACAGCGGACGATCAAGACACTTCCAACGATACCTCGCTTGTCAAATTGTCATGAGTGGTTTAGAAGATATGAGGGAACAGATGAACATACATACATACATACCGGTCAAAATCATAACCCTCCTTTTTGCTTCGCCGTAGTCGGGTAAAAAACGCTTTTTCCGCTTCCCCCGTCACTATGCAAGCATCCTTCCCTGAAAGGGCCTTCAGTCCTCAGTCCTGTCAGTAGCTGAACACAAAACAACAACGTGTGGAGTGAACAGCCAGCGTAGCACGCTTGTCGACAATTATGACGGCTTGATGCGACATACGGATATTAATACCTGCCAGTTTGGACTGACGTTCTGAAGAGAATACTAGAGTTCTAGCTTGTTGTTTATACACAGTATAAATAGGTAACAGTATTATATCTTCAGAGCAGTGGAGGCCCAGTGGTAACGGCCACGACTTACGAGTTGTAGGTCGTAGGTTCGAACCCTGACAGGCGGTTTACTCTGTTTAAAAAAAAAAATCATCGCCCTTGCTCTCAAAACGGTGAAGGAAAACATCGTGAGGAAACCGGCATGTCCTAAAACCAAAAATTCGAATGTGACATCTACCAACCCGCACTGGGCCCGCGTGGTGGATTACGGCCCGCTCCCTCTCACAGAGAGGAGGCCTGTGTCCCAGCAGTGGGAACATTATAGGCTGATTATGCAATTATGCTTATGCTATTATTTCTTCATAGAAAACTTCTTCTTTTTTTATCGTATCGTGTGTAGATGATATCGATACCCATCACGTCTGCAGAGTTTCGCTAGCTAATTGTATAATTTGACCCTGTATTCATTTGGTTAGTATATCTACCATTGTTGTTGCATACTGCCCGTATAAACTCTCAATAAACACTCCGAATCAACAATCATCTATCTATCAGATAAAAGAGAAACAGATTTTTTATCAATTATTTATATTATCAATTTTTTCTAACTGAACGAACAGCTGTGCTGCTGGGGAGTTTTTTGCACCACTTCTTCTTCCCAGCTAAATCACTAGGAAGTGGTGAAGGGTGGGCGTTTTGGGGGACTGTCTTATGTAATTTTGACGTTCGAAAAGTGCTGATTCTCAGCCTAGTATGACTTTTGATGTTGATGTAACAGGCACCTATCCGGAAGTGGTGAAGCAGGGCACAAACTCATTTCTTAATTAACTCTTTCCTTTACGCCATCCAATAAGCATTTTCTCAGAAGGGATATTACCTTGTCACACGTCCGCGTGAACAGACTGCACACAAGTTGACAGCGTGACAGCCTAGCGGATATTAATTCCACTCGTTGTATGTTTCCATCGACTACGTGGTACTCGTCTCAGTGGTGTAACCTACTTACTGTGTAAAGCAAACAGGTCCCTCTTTTGTTTTAAAAACAAAAGACTAGGAAGTGGTTTTACGCTTGGAATATTCCTTTCTAGGGTTTCGTACCTGAAGGGTGTCATACGAACGTCCAATTATAATAGTAGGGGTTACTATTATAATTTGACAGATGATTGTCATTATTATTCTTAATCTATTAACTATGATGTAAGTTCCAATTTTATTAGCTTCATTAATTTATTAATTTAATGTAATTTTGCATGCTACACTCGCGACAATCTAAGAAGTCCGTTTTACGTTTCGTTCTCGTACATATAATAATACGTTAAGCCTTGAGAATCAGTTTACGTTGATAAATCGTAAATTACAAACTCTCTAAGTATGTTCAATCGATATGTCTCGAGAATCAGTTTTTAAGAAACTATTTTTTTTTTTCATCGCTAAGTACCCAAAGCATTTTGATAACTGTCAAAACGGACTTCTTAGATTGTCGCGAGTCTATTTTTAACGAATTATTTAGAAAACCCGACCTTAGGTTAGTTTACAGTACCTACAGTTATTACAAATTTTCATTTCATTTAAAAGGAATTACTAAGCCTCCGCTGTCCGTCCGTCTGTCTGTCTGTTAGCGGGGTGTATCTCATGAATCGTAATAAGTAGACAGTTGTTTTCACAGATTGTGAATTGTGTATACCTATTGCTGAAATAACAAACAAAAAAGTTAAACATGACACAAGAAACGTGTTGTTTTTTAAACATATTTTTTTATTTTTCAGTGTTGTGTTCGAAATAGTACTGTGATACGGAACCCTTCGTGTGCGAGTCCGACTCGCACAGGCCCGGTTTTTTTTTAAACTGGGTCCTTCGTTTCTTTGTAGCCATAGGTAAACAGACCTACAAGGCCCTTCTGCAGCCGCTCGGATGTCGTTGACACTTTTGGTAAACATGTTTTGTGCAATATTGAAAAAACCAAATGGCGGCGCGCCAAAACAGCTTTATACAGCTATTATTTACTTTTACTAGGGAATTGAAAACTTTTACCTCTGAAAACGAACTGGGCCTGTATCTAAAGTTTTGTATTTTCCGAGATGAAAACTGTTTAAGCCTTTTCCTGTCCGATACCAAGCTGTCTTACTGACGAATTGCTTTAAAAATCGGTTTGATAGTTGAGTAAAAAAATCGAAAATATTGTAAAGCCAATTATTTTTAAAAGAGTAACCGTGGAGTTTCTTGCCGGCTCTTCTCCATAGGAAACGACCAATTGGAACCGTGCACCTAGCTTCTGACGTTTCATAAGTGCCCATGTAGGCTTATGTGAAATAAAATATTTTGATTTTGAGTCTAAAAACGTTGTTACCGTCTTTCTACACCGATGGACATCATAACGTCAACGCCAGCTGTCGCTGAAAACCGGCGCTGAGGCTGTGTCATGCATAGGGTCGCAGCATTATGCTGAGCGATGGCCGTTTTGCATGGATGTGACGCATATTTTCCCCGAACGTGTTTTTTTTTTTTTACTTTCTTTGCGTCATGTTTACCGCAAATATTTTCTTTCTTTCATGTTAATAATCGCTTTTCCGAACATGTTGTTCGTGGAAATAATAAAAAAATAATTAAAATAATTTGTATTTAATCTGACATGGAATTAGTATTTTAGACTCATATTTTCATTATGTTATTTAACAATTTGTATGCCCAAGTGGCTGATCATGGAATGAACATTATTTGTATATAATTATGTAATGAACACATGCATGTAACCCATGTATCACAAATAAACGATTTGATTTGATTTGAATATTCCTAATATTAATGTTCTATGCTTCTTCTCGACAAAGCCTTCCAAAAGAACCTCGCACAGTATAATTTCATTTACAGGCACCTATATTGATATTTTCGATCAAAGATTGGTCTTTATAAAACGGTCACGTCCTTTCGTATATAGCAGAAGCGAGCTATGTAAAGCTATACGTCTCAGAACTGATCTTTCCTGCTCCATTTTCATGGAAGCGATCACAGAGCACGCAAGCGCCGGCAGCGTCTAGATACGGCAGTTTTTTTATCCTTATTGTTTTATTTTATTGCTTGTTTTCATGATTTTACTAGTTTTGATGTTTCTTTTTTTTGTTTTATGCCCTGTGCGTGTCCCAAATAAAATATTTTTCTTTCTTTATTTCTTTCTTTCTTTCTTTTTTCTTTCTTTCTTTTTTCTTTCTTTCTTTATTTCTTTCGTGGCATTGAAACTGCGTGGAGCGCAACTTCTGTCATTGACCGCCTTCAAAGCATTCAGTTTCTAACGGGTGGAACATACGCGTAACGAAGTCGAGATTCACATGTTCCTCCCGACTTTGTGATCATCTTGTTCTAGACCATACTTGAGAACCTCTCGTTTACGGAGATATGAAGGTCAAAGTTCCAACTTATTTTTACTTTTTCTCACTAAAACAAGTTTTAAATGTTACAACTGATAGCCTCACAGCTCCAGTACTGTTGCACAATGTTTTGCGTGCGTTAAATTACATTGCGCGCTTCCTTATACAGTGATTTTTCACACCAAAAATAAAAGTCGTTTTCCAGCAATAAATTTTGCTCAATGTTACTTAATGTGATGTACAGAATGCGTAGATAACGACTATGTGATGGGTATTTTTACACGCTGTATAAGTTACTAGCCTAGACCTGAGGCATCGCCCGCGTGATATCTTTATAAATTATAGCCTATGTTTATCAGTGATAATAGCATACTACCTACTGGTGAAAGAATGTTTAATATCGGTCCAGTAGTTTTTTAATTTATTCATTCCAAAAAAAATACAAATACTTTATTTTTATATTTTTCATACTACGACACTATTCTACACTAATAGTGTAGACTACGACACTATTCTATAGTGTAGATTAGTGTCGTAGCGCAAGTAAACGTTTGGTTTGTATGGAAAATGTTGATAATGTCACCTCTAACAATGGCCGCCGGCCGGGTACGCGTCTCCGTGTTCTATGGTAGCTATGCAGCTACGTCAAGACGTAATAAAGCCAAGGCAATCCAGCTTTAAAAGAAATGCTTTGACGCAAGTCCATTCCGATTAGGTATACCATTTACTTTGTTTGATAGCGTGACTCACACAGACAGGTTAAACATCAAAATAAATCGTGGTAAAAAACTGACTTCTTAATGGACAATCACTGCCTACAATCAATTTTGTCTAGTTCGTAATTATGAGCATGAATTGCTTGCCGTTGTGACAAGGTTTTAATCAGGGACATTATTTTCATTAATTGTGAGTGAAACTCTAAGCGTAGCGCAATTAACTGACACTAAGAGATTATTATGAAGAGGATTTTAAAAAGAAAACATGATGGAAAATGTAGGGTGGCGAAACTTAAAGCCACTTACATACTGGCGCGAGTATGTAGTTTTCTCAGAAATTGTTTTGTTAAAAGTCGCGTCGCGCGACAAGTCGCGCCAGTATGTGACAGCCTTAAACCCGCGTTTCTTAATAAAACTGCGACCAAAATTATCTACCTAGGATAAGTCAGGCACTAAAACAATAAGTACCTATAAAACCTACAAACTGGTTTAATACTCAAAACGTTTACCTTATGACAAACATACCAACGGACGCCAGACCACAATTCGAATCTGTTGACAAAACGAAATACCCACAGAATTTGAATATCAATGACAAGTGACGTAGGTTGGTCGCAAGCAGTCACGGTGGTCGCGAGCGGTCGTGCGACCAGTGTGCGGATCGATCCAACAATCCGCCCAAAGAGAGGGCGGGCGCGACCAACCCCAAGCTGCTACCTTACTTTTATTTCTTTAACGACGATGTTACCAGCTCTCCCTATTGTTACTGTAAGGAAATTGCGAATAATAATTAATCAAAATTAATTATCTTGCATTTGAGGAAAACTTTGAAATTAATTTTCAGTTTTTCTCGGTACGCTGCCTTGAGAATTTTTGACCTTCTAATTTCCTCGTGAAAGTTTGATTCACTATTTTAATTCCTTTAATTCTGATTTTGTGTTCAAGGTTTACTATCTAGGTCAGAATAAATTCATTATTTTCCGCCTATAGTTTAAAATCTTGAACAATACCGGGAACTACTCAGTCCGGAAATATTTGTAAACTATAAACTCACGTTGACGCTGAAAAACACGAATTTTCCGAACGGAGAACACATAAATTACCCAAATTATCTGGTAATTTACCCCGTGGGGGGCGTCGCGACGCGCATCTCTAGCCGGGTACTCTGCGCCCCCTTCCTTCAGTAGCGCCGCGACACTCGCCCGAGTCACACGTACGCTCGCTCCGCAACCTTGTATAAACAACACAGTTTCATGTCCAACACTGTAATCGACAATCCAGTGAATGTGAAGTGTAATAAGTGCTCATTATTTGATGTCGCATTCTAGAATCGTTTGTTCTGCAACTGTGTGTTTCCACGATTGATTACTTAGATGTCACCTTAACCGTTGGTATCAAGAAAAATGTTTCAGACGTTACTCGTTTAGTGGATATTGCTTAGGATGTGGGTAGTGTTTTAACATTTCGAAAGGTTACCAAACCTTTACCAACCTTTACCGAAAAGGGAGTATAAATTAATCCATCTGTTGGTATTTCATTATTAATGTCACCTGCGATTACCACGAATTCTGAACAATTAATTCATGAGTTATTGAAACTATTTTAATTAACGATCACAATAAAACAACATAATATACTAATAACTCATATAGTACTTTCAAGTAATTACACACAATGAAATTGAGAACGACTGGCGAATCACGTCGACTCATAATGTCCATATTTAGAATATTTTTATTGTTGCTTGCATATATGCAACACTTGCACAGATGCGTATTACCGAGCAGTGTTGTGAAACCGGCATTATACCCATTATGAAACAATCGCATAACGCTCAAACAATCACATCCGCTGAACTTTATTGTAATAAACGTTACATTTTCGTACTGAAATTTAGTGTAAATGAAACAATACGTTTATAAACAGATGATCAAGAGGAAATAAAGGATTTTATTGACACGTAATTAAGCAAGGATAACTGAAAGGGAAATAGTTCATGTTATAAACAAAGTAGAATATTATTTGAAAAAAAACTTTTTTTAACGTTTAGAACAATACAAAATTCTCATTCGATGTAGTCTATGTATATCCTCCGAAGCAAAATTTGCACGGTATGCGTCAGTCATGCTTATCAGTTCCGTCACTCACTTTATTCTAAACTGAAGTCTAGCCTTTAAAATTAATTTAGTCTAAAATTTTCCATCAATTACAAATTCTCTACATCAGGTTATATTGCCGTGAAGGTTTACTTCGTTGATTTAAAAATAACATTGAAGAGCAACAAACTGTTGAACTTTTCTCTCCTAACGTTGTTTCTTAGTTCTGCATTTTCTCGTATTTCCTTCGAGACTTTAAAATAACACATTTCAGAATCTAGGCTATTAGTAACAACTTTTTAATTCATGTTGACTTACCTACTCTGTATGAAAACTAAAATGACAGACAACTGGAACGCAAAAAATATAATAATATACTAACGTGGTTCTTACAAACAATTAAAAGAGAACCAACAAAATAACAGCGGTATCAAAAACAAAAATAAAATAAATTTTGAAAAAAAAAATGCTGTGTGCAACACATGAACTTATATTAAAACTAGAAACCTTGATACAATTGGCAAGCAATACGGCTCGAAACAGTTAACCCACAAGAGAACCCATGAAATAAACATAAAAATAACAAATCGTGAAACTGATACGATAACTTTGTTATTTCTCTAAATGTTGCGAACAATTGGATTGATAAATTATTGTCAACTTGTTACAATTTAGATAAACCTGTTAACAAGCTAGAAATTATCTTTAATTAAGATATATGTGAAGCACTACTTACTACCGGTCTAGATAGCTGTAAAATGTAAATAGCAGTAAGAATTGTCTCAATGGATAGTCGAATGTGCTAAAAGTAGAAGATCTAAAAATAATTGATACAAACGACGACGGCGCTGTGCTAAAACCTGAATGAATTTTCTGTGAGAGCACAGTCAGTTGGATTCGAATCGAAACTGAAAATTGGCAAAAACCTGTGATCAAGATTTTGTTAAAAGAAACGAAAATTTGAATATCGTCAGGATTTCGTTAACCTACTGATATTATAAATGCGAAAATAACTCTGTTTGTCTTTCTGGCTGATACCTTTTCACGCCTAAACATATGTTTGACTGATAGGCCTGTAAACTTACTGACAAAGTCATGGGCAACAGGAACTAAGTGTCTTATGAAATCAATGAAAGTCATGTCCGTTCATCATTACAAACTAGTTTCGAGCCATATATAACAATATTAGCAAAAATCTACGTTCATTTTCACTCGTCAGTCATACGAGTGTAAATACCGAGCGATTTCACAGAAGACTTGACGCGTAGCATGCATTCATTCGAAGCGAACACCGTGTAGTTAATTCCGTGCGCGTTATTGCGTATCGTGGTCACGCAAATAGCACCTAAGGGGAACCAATCATGGTAATAGATCCCCATGTTAGGGTTCTCGGCCCTTCTGGTGAAAATGATGACGGTTTAGACAAAGCAATACGTGGACTTGATGTTTTAAATAAAGACTAGCTTATGCCCGTGACTTCATTCTCGTGAAATTACGTGTTCCCCGACCCACTCCGTCGCATCGCACTGCCCGCCCGCGCTGTTACTTCGTTTTCGCTTAGTATTCTTTCTGACTCTTTTCGTTTTGCTCGGCTCCTATGGGTAGTGTATCCTATAACCTTCCTCAAGAATTGGGCTATCAAATGCAACAAGAATTGTTCAAATCCGACTAGGAGTTCCAGAGATAAACGCGTTCAAAAAAACAAACTCTTCTACTTTATTATCAACAATAATAAAAGTAGATAGATATGTGGTTCAATAAAGCCAGTACCATATTATTATACTATAGATTAGAATTCTAATTGTAAAGAAATGATTACAACATAGTGCAATAATTCTTTTCTTCTATCTTCTCAAGACATACATCATCTTCATCATTGACAAAAATAAAAAAGCTACATAACTATAAATTATTTAGGAGTGTTTTGTGCCGTGGAACAGGTCGTAAAACAAGATTTCTATATCATTTGTCTCCCCGAACTGCTGCAATGAACGTTCCTTGTGGTCATACTCGCTAGTACCATTCACATTATGAGATAGAAGAGTGACATTATTATTATACAACAGGCCGCAGCAGTCAAACCTATTAAAATAATCCTATGGGAAATGACATGGACGGTAATTCAATGTGACATTTCCGTCAGTCTTACGTAGATGAGATATAGTTTTATAAGTCCCTCCTAGTGTTTCCTCCGCCACGATGGAAAATCTATGTAATCTAAAAAGGGTTTGGATTTAAACTTGAATAGTCTCCCAAATACGGCTGCTTTCAAGTCGAAACCCAAATAAGCTGAAATTCAACGGGAATTAAAGTCCTAAGTAAAGATTAACCAGGCTAGTACACCCAAATTAAATAGTCTTATTCCGATAAGTAAAAAAGGAGGGAAGCATAGGGTCGATGGTTTATTAGCTTCGTTATATTAATCATTCAATGAATCACTCATTCTGCAATTATGAATTTTAGCAAAGTACATCGGTACTTTGCTAAAATTCATAATTGCAGCATAATTGCATTGCATGTTTGAGCCATCGTTTTAATTCTGATGATTCATTCATATTATTACTATTCATAATGGTACGTTTAATATCTTAGTACACTGTAGACTATAATCACGTGGCTTTAGTTTTCATAACAAAGAATAAACAATTTTAATGTATTGCAGTATTGAAGCAACATGGTAGAATTCACGAAAATATATGGTTTGGTAAACAATTACGACACTAATAACATCATATCAGAAGAAATAATAATTATGTTCACTACTGGACATAGCAGATAGGATAAATTCATATACTCCAAAAACAAAACGATAAGAAACAGTCTCGCATTTTTCAAAATTGTGAAAAGATTTTATTTTCATAAAAAACTTTGCAATAAAGCTGCACTGGTCACCGATGTGGCCGATGTTTTAATTTATTACTCTCAACGAAAGAAAATTAATAAAAAGTGCCACTTGCAGAAGGCTTCATTGATCTAGGAGGATTCATATAAGTACCATATACTAAAATTAATAAGTAAAATGTCTCTTCATTTGATGCTCAACAATCGCTAGTACTCAATTATAGATATAAAATGTATCAGATTTATTAGTGAACCATGAGAAAGCTAATAGAAAACTGTTTCAAACAGAATTTAGACAATTCTAGAACAGAAAGCCCTAAACATTGAACTTTTAAACAAATGACAATCACACTTCCGTAGTCAACAATACTAACTGTAATGACGTAAATTGTGACGACCTGTCAAGGTGACACACAAGATACTATGCGTTTGCGCGTGTTTCATACAATGCTATCAAAGAATCTTTGAAAGAATTACGGCCTTCCGCGCTTTGTGATCTAAACTCTTGTACCTAATTGAGAATCTAGCAAGTAGTCTTTATGAATAGATAGTGTAGTATCATCGCTCTCAAGTCATTTTTCATTTGTTTAATGATGATTAGATGTTGTTGATTGTTGAGTTGTGACTTGGTATCTGGATTTTGTTGTATCTTTTGCAGTGGAATATTATAGTAAGATCTACTTACTCGTCCTAATATGCATTGCTGTGGTTGTTAAAGTGATTTCTTTTCCATCTTCAAATGGGCCGTCTATCGTTGTATTTCAGCTAACAATTTTTCCACGAACAAAAATGTATAATAGCCGTAAAATTTTCCACCTTTCCTGTTTATTCACTAAAAAATGTTTACGCGCCATTACGTTACAAAAAATGTTGCAATCCAGTAAACAAATCACTGACTTCCGAATACCAGCCCACTTTAAAATATACTTTCAAACGTATTCTGGGTACACATGAGCTATATTTTGTATACGTTTTATAGTAATGTTACTCACAGTTGTAAACATGAGTGGGTATGCGTTGGCGCACCACGCGGGTATTGCGCGCTAGAGATGTGCAGTAAACAAAAACAAACGAATATTGTTTATGTTCATGATATTTTCGGATCGTTGGTGCGTATTATTTCTGAAACGGAAGTATGGGCATTTTTTGTTTTTGAACACCCATTATTTTATGTGAGATGGTGTTTGCTTATTTAGGGTGTTTCAAAATTTTCGCTTGTTATTAGTTTACTCAATATTTGACCAGTTATATTTGGCTTTAGGTTTATATTAAAATTCTTTGGAATATCGCCTTGACAGTCGGGTACCGTTCTGATTCTTTTCCGTAAAGCTTCTTATCTATAGTAAATCTATATTTAACAGCTTTTATATCCTGGCTAGCCCACCACGATTTATCGACAACTGTTCTAGATTTTCCCACAATCCAGACGTAGTTTTTCCCTGACCTGGCTCTGTCCTATGACCTAATCGTCCGTCAGCTCAAAGCCAAACCAATGAAATACCCACTGCAGTATTTTATTACACCAATAGTCTATATGGCATTTGCTTGTAGCAGTGCTTTAAAAGAGACAACTTATATCTTCACGCCTGATTCCCTGAAGGGTAGGGCAGAGGTCTACCTCTAGTACACCCACAATCTCTAGTTAAGGCGATTAACACACGGCACCGCCAACCGCCGCGGTAGGCGGTCTCATGTTGCATTGGCCTCTATGAAATCCGCTGATACCTAACAGACGTACACCGCCCGACCGCGCGGTCGAATTGCACGGCACCGCGGCGGTGCGCGGTGCCGTGTGTGAACCGCCTAAGAGTCCCCGAAACGATCAATTGCAATTGTACATTTTTACGTGATTGATACACATTGATGCGCAAATTGATCGTCTACCAAATGCAATTGAAACGATTGACAATATTACTACAACACAAATCGATGGCAGTTGATCAATTGCAATCGGTCGTTTCGGGGACCCCTTCCTTATTACCACAAAACGTGTCTATCAGTCGTTTAGCCTAAACACCTTTTAAACATGACATTTCTGTATGGAGTTTGACATATAACTGAGATTAAACACGCGTTGAACATGTGTCTAAGTTTTTGTGGTACGGCCCCACGAATACCGACATCTTTGTAAAATAGTCTTAATAAATACTTTGAATTTAAATCAACCTACGTAGGCAGATAATTATAATACATACTTACTTTAATTTGTTTAATAATATCATATCAGCATTGTTTGCTTTTTGCTGTGTACCGACTTTAAAATACTAGAACCTGTTTTGCATATCATCTCCAACTCATAAAAAGTTATTTGAATTTCATTACAAGTCTTTTTTACTTATATGTAATCCTTGCATTGTTTGATTAGTATTCGATTTTTTACTAAAATAGAGGTGAATAACCGTATCAACATAGCTTTTGGGGGATCAAAAATTAACTGGTTTTAAGCGGCATCAAAGTAGTAACGCTTTTGATAATTATTACCATTTTCTGAGAATACAAAACAAGTAAGCTTTCACTCATATGGATCCATATTTTACATGAAAGTGGTGATAATATCCATAATAATCGTGCAAAACAAGCTGATTCGTCACCATACATCTATTTCTTTGATAACGATAATGATAAAGATTCTCGTCGTGCAAAATTCGATGGCCGAGCAGTAAATTTCGAAACCAATACTTCTAAAACTACGCCAGTTTACGACGTCGCACCAACAAAGAATTTCAAACTATCGATTTTGTTTAACGTCAACCATTTCGGGTCGTCTAAAGTTTTGAGTAGCCGTCCACCAACTATCTTCTATTCATAAACAGTTAAATAACTTATCCATATTTTACAATGAACCAAGTAGGTACTACTTCTACAAATACTGTCAAAAAGGATGCTCTTACTTATGACTATGACTTAGCAACAGCCTTTGATAATGCAATAACTATAGTTTTTGATAATGATACAGCTTCCTGAATCACATTATCTCGACGTTAGATATTCTGACACTACACAGTTGTTTCACAGTATTTCACCACAGTGATAAAACGGGGACACATGTCATGAATATTTGAACGAACTAAATATAAATTTTTAGAGATAACAGTAGCGTTTGAAACATTACTTACCACGTTAACGTGACGGAATAAGCACATTTATAACAAACTTTTGTATACATACAGATACTGGCATCTAAGAAAATAAATAAAAAGTGAATTTCAATTAGTGTGCTATCCATGTATGTGGTTATAAGAACACAAGTCTAAATTAACAGTGCAAAAATGGCAATGGATACGATGGCAGTTGAACTGCCGGACTTATCAACACATGTACCACAGCCACCTGTGGAAGAGACAGCTGAAGAAAAGTAAGTAAAAATAGGACTAGGAGGTTATGAAACTTAGTCGAGTGAATGATTAGATTGGCAGGATACCAATAAGCAACAGGCTTCTATTTTAATCAAGCTACGGGTCTAAGGATGAAAGAAAGATACGAGGATTTTTCATACCTTGTTTTGCCACTCTGGGTTTGTCTTAATCTTTAGTAGGTAATAGTTACACCGCTAAAATAAACTAGATGAAGTGTTAGCAACCTGCTTTTGTACGTAATTTTTTTTTTTAATTATTTACGAATTTATTTTATAAATCATCAGGCCGGTGGTAAATGATAATAATCCAATTTAGCCTCATCTACGCCTTTATCAGCAACAAAACAGAGGTCACTTTGTCCACGATTTTCTACTACAAGTGCAGTAGTAGTAGTAATATCGCAGTCATTGCTTTTCGCAGGAGTCGGAAAATTGCACTAGGTACTATGCTGACGACGGCTTTATCGAAAATCTTGCAAATAGCTTCAATCGCATTCGAGCACATTGTACAAGCATAGCAAAATTGGATTGTGTGTAATTAAGTAAATAACGCTGGTGGTGGAGAACTCGCCAGGGAACCAAGCTATGTCATCGTGGTTATAGAGTGTAATACTGAGCTGTACTTCTTTATGTATAATAGGTATTATAAATTCAAGTTGATTTTTTGTCTGTCTGTATGACCACGTTGTTCTTCTAAACTAGGAAACGGATATTGATGCGGTTTTCACCATCATTTAGATAATTTATTTTGGAAGATTTATTTGTGTGTAGTTCATATCAACTTACATATAATAAAAAAAACTGGAAATTGTTTCAAGTCGTAAAAACTGAGCGAAACAGGAGAAGGTGGTGATTATTATGTTATAATGTTTTTATTAATGTTATTCAAGACGCTATTGTATTTGTCTCTTGAGAAATTAACTAGGATTTGTTAAGTTTTGTAATTTTGGCACTTATCTATGTGGCGGTATCTACATCGCCACATGCGAACTACGCATCAAAGATCTGACGTCACACACCAGAACTCAGCGGATCTATGAATTCAAAATTCGAATTCACGACTACCGATTATACTGACAGAAGACGTATCGGTCCTGAATGTACAATAAATGATCTTGCAAGTCCGAAGCTCCAGTATTGAAAGGAATGAGAATTTATGTGTAGGTCTTGATAAATAACTTCGAAATTCGTGTTCTTTTTCCTTTCCTTGTCGTTTCTTTCAATCAACCCCACAATAAATTACACCGTCACTCCTATTTAATTCAATCCTTTAAGGGTAGCGGAGCATCCATTCTATTTGTGTCCAACGAACAAAAAGTTAATTAATATGTTAAGCCCTGACGAACCGTTTCCTCGACTTAATAGTGTATTCATTGTTAACAGAAATAAGTGTGACGTTTCAATTAACGCTCATGTAGTCATTAAATGTGCTAATTAATTAAGTGTTCTGTTAAATTTGTACTTATGTTGTAGTTAAGTTTTTATTCGAAGTTGTCACAGTATGAAAAGTAATGGAACTAGGTTAATGGCTAATTGTATGGTTTGACATAAAAGTGTTATGGACTTTCATAGTAGGTATCTATGAATGCTGATTATGATCTCACGGTCTCTCTGTCACATCGATCAATAGTTTGTGGCTCTCTTTTGTATGATGTGGTGTTTGTTTACGCGTTTCTCCTGCTGCTTGCTTTAGCTCTTCGTCAATACTAGATTCTTTTTGCATATAATATTTTGATGTCACATTAGCGTCTACCCAGCTCGTGGCTAAGTAATAACAGCCGCACCGGGTCGATCCATCAGGTTAAGCTACGCTTGCCGGGGTTGGTCGGTGGATGGGTGACCATCTTTACATACTGAGACTCCTCCGTGGTTCGGAAAGCACGTTAAGCCTTTTGTCCCGGTGTCATTCGTGGATCTTTGACAGCCGGTTACAGGTTGTCAGAAGCCCGAAAGTCTGACAACCGGTCGTACCAAGGGGTATCGTATTACCCAGTTACTGGGTTGTGGAGGTCTGATAGGCAGTCGCTCCATGTAAAATATTGGTATTTAGCTCCAGTTAGACTGGAAGCCGACCCAACATAGTTGGGAAAAGGCTAGGCAGATTGATTGGCCCATACATAGTTGCTGATCAAATTTTTCGGAATTTTAACAATTTAATATTCAACAAGTTATTTTGCCTTTTTTAACTGGACGTTGTATTTTTAGAAGCAAACAGAAAATTATAAATAACCATAACTCGTCCATAAATATTTAAAAACCCGTGCAAAATGTTCCAAAACCCGTCGGCTCATAAAAGATTAAAACCTTCCTGAATTCAGCTGTTCAGCTCCATAAAAACGTGAAACCTCAGCAAACAGCGTCAAACGTTACATTAAAACTTAAAGAGCATTCCGACGGTTCCAAAATAGACGTTACTTTAAGGCGGCTACCCCCAAGTGCCTGAGGGAGCCTTTTTACGATAACAATGTTGTTACATCATATTTTATACAACCCTAATTGGATCTCCAAGGCATTTTCACTTACAAGAAACGTTCTGACTGACTAACTGAATATAAAGTCATGTTGTACAGTGCAAAATATGAAGAAAGGCAAGACAATTTATAAAACAGACCTAGTGCAGTTAAGGAACAATTATTTCACTTTCACGGAGTTTATAATATATTACTACAAACGTGACAATGCTGCTAGCCTTTTGAGGACTTTTCCCATTGACAGCTCTTCCCCTTTTTAGGGTTCCGTACCCAAAGGGTAAAACGGGACTCTATTACTAAGGCTCCGCTGTCTGTCTGTACGTCTGTCACCAGGCTGTATCTCATGAACCGTGATAGTTAGACAGTTAACATTTTCACAGATGATGTATTGCCGCTAAAATAACAAATACTAAAAAACAGAATATAATAAATATTTGAGGAGGCTCCCATACAACAGACATGATTTTTTTTGTCATATTTATAGATAGGTACGGAACCCTTCGTGCGCGAGTCCGACTCGCACTTGGCCGGTTTTTTATATACTTGTACATCATTTTATTTAAAAAAAATCACTGTAAATTGTGTATTACCTGCAATATTTTCAAGTTACGTTTCTGTATATCTCTATACCTAATTTTAATGATAAATTTTCGGAAAAAATCATTGTAATCATTACTAATTCTGTAATGCAAGGAGTACTTGCTTCTAACAATATTAACCCAAAGACCCCTGGCAGCTATTTTTGTCTCGTAAAGTACCTTCTTGGTGCCCTTAACACACGTAAAATAACTTTGAACTCATTCTAGTCCTACTGGAAAAGAGTCTTACCTACTATCAGCACAACGCGATGAAAATATCCATTGAAAGGAAATACAAAAACGCGCCAGCAAAGAGCGATAAATGTTCCAACCGGTTCCTCCTATTGACGTAACTAGACTGATAAAATAAAAAACACCACTCTAATGAACAGTATTATCAAGAACAGTTAATTTAGGGCAGAACTCTTTAGTAAAAGTCTTTGGTCTCAAAATAAAAAAAACAAATGAAGCCGTTCGATTTCAAGCCCCTTGTTGAGCATTGTTGCATACAGCCCGACCTATGTTCTGAAGGTGAACCAAGTCTTGTGATTCAAATTGGGAGATATGTCCAGCGATAAGCGTTATTTAAAATGCTTTATTTTCAAATGGAGAAAAACATTTTTCTTTTCTATTGTGTGCCTTAACCTGGGTATTTTTTTTTCTGGGAATTTATTAGTTTGTCACGAATCAGTATCCTATGCGAAAGTGAGGTTGTTTGTTTGTTACGCTTTCACGCTAAAACGGCTGAACGGATTTAGATGAAATTTGGCACATGGGTAGACCATGACATAGGATACTTTTTATCCCGATATTCCCACGGGATCGAGACTTATGTGGGTGAAACCGCGGGCGCAGCTTATTTACAGTATAAAGCCAGTATGTTTATTTTGTCTATAGTTTATGTATGTGTACTTGGTTAGTATTAAACAATCTAGTTTATTATTAGGTCAATGTTAGCTGAAAGCTTTAGCACATTTGGAGCAATGTTACGCGTCTGTTGTCATTGCATAATAATTTATGCAATGTTGCATATATGCTTACGATAGCTTAGGTATTGTATTTGGATGGAATAATTCCAATCTGAATTTTGAGCATTAGTTACTTACAATTATTAGAATAAATGGTCAATATACAAAATACTTTAAGTATTTATACTTACTTTACTTTTTCAAATATGTACTTAGCTTAAAATTGATCTAATATAATATAAATTTAGGGCAGAAAATAAGTGGCTGAAAAGAAAATTCATGATTTCACAGTTTGAGGAAATATGTGGCTGACCAAATCAATTTGTTCTATGTATAATTAGGAAGTATTCCCGCTTGAGCACCTATGCATTGAGTACCAAAGGTATTTCAAATGAGAATACTCAATGCATAGGTCCTCAAAAAATAGGTGCTTAAACGGGAATACTTCATAATTATCATTTATTTACAACAAAAAGGTAACTTTTATAATTTAACATTTTTAACTTAATAACAAACTTCTGAAAGCGTTTATTCTGCTTCTAATTTCAAATAATAACATCCATACTGTTACGTAATACCGTCGCCGTAGCGAGCCCATAAAATATTTATCAGAGCATCGTCCCGAAAACCCAATAATCGGGTAAACTTGACCCGGCTCAGCGGAATGGGAACACTGATCGTATTAACATTATTGCTTGTCTTGTTTTTATAAAATTGTCTAATATTTACGTAGATTTCGGAGGATACTAAACTGTAATCGGCAATAATAACATTGCCGATTTTAATCGTGCAATGAAACCTATGCTGCATCTAAGAATAAATAGTTATACATTACATACATGGTGTGTTCCTTTGAAGATATTCATTCCTTTCCTATTTGGTAGAGTTGGGCAGGAAAGGTCTGTTTCAAAGTAGGTATTGTAACTTCTTCTATCATTGCGGAAAAAATGTAGTCTATTATTAGCATTGATTTGAAAGAATAATCCTAGGTAATCAGTATTAAACTTCCCTTTAATATTCTTGGAATTTAATAACATTTCTGTCTGCATTTAGAATTAATGAGTACCTATTGCAAGCTCGTTTTCTAGCGAGCAGTAATCAAAGAAAGAAGTGGGTGTCCCTCATAAATAGTCTCCTTCACTTAAAGTTCTTTTCATATTATCTTGTAAGCTGAATATAGTAGCATTAATATCTTGTGGAGTTCATCATTTGCATAAGAATCCTAATCCTCACTATAATAAGTATTATAAATGCGAATGTGAGTTTGTGTTACCTACGCTTTCACGCTGAAACGGCTGAACAGATTTAGATGAAATTTGACACACGGGTAGACTATAATCTGGATTAGTAGGTACATAGGATACTTTTTATTCCGATATTCCCACGGGATCGAGTCATGTGGGTGAAGCCGTGGGGCGCAGCTAGTTTTAAATAATTATTAACATGGGTCTTCTCTCTTTTAGCTTTAATTGAGTATTTATGCGGCTTCAGGGTTTACATATGAAATTAATTAACCCTCAAGTAATGTCACTTTCATTTGATTTTCAAAGTCTATATGCCACCTGCAGTGTAGTCAAAGTTTTATATGAGCTCATATAGAAATGTGTCATCTATTAAAAAATGTGTCATCAATACGAAGAAGTTACAAATAAATATATAAAGTTTAGGTTTTCTATACACACGAGAGACACGCGTCAACGGCAGGGGCAAATCCAGCGACGCGTCGACGGCTGCAGTTGCCTTTGTCGACGCCTGCAGTTGCCTTTGTCGGCGACTGCAGTTGCCTTTGTCGACGGCTGCAGTTGCCTTTGTCGACGGCTGCAGTTGCCTTTGTCGACGGCTGCAGTTGTCTTTGTCGACTGCTGCAGTTGCCTTTGTCGGCGGCTGCAGTGGCCTTTTTCGACGGCTGCAGTTGCCTTTGTCGACGGCTGCAGTTGCCTTTGTCGACAGCTGCAGTTGCCTCTGCCGTTGATGCGTGCCGCTCGTGTATATGAGCACTAAGCAACAGAAACAGCCATGTAATATCCAATTCAGTTTCAAATAAAATTTTCTACCTCGCATTTTCTTGCCTTGATAGGCTCATAAAGGCTAGACTACATAAATGTTAACACATTTATGACGTCATCAATTCCAGTGGTCTAATAGCCGGCGAACGTTTTACATTCGAGTTTATACTCAGTAACTTTCGTTTGAAAGGTTTTTATAGCATCATGTCACTCGACTAGCAACCTTGGAAAGTTGAACTTGGAATAATGTTTTTTGAAGATTGTAAAACTGATCATGGAGAATTGTCTTTGTGTGATTGCTTTTTTAAATACCCGAGTATTTTGACTGAATTGTGAAAAAAAACTCAGATATGCTAATGCTACGTCTGAATGAGCTTATCAATAGATTTCGATGTCTTTTCTGACTGAAACGGCATTTTAATATTGTTAGACAAATCTTTCCACCTTTCCACATAACTCTCTCTCTCTTTAGCTTAGCCACGGAAAACGAGGTACCAAACTACCCCTGAAATCTTCTGTATGACACCAATCAGATGCGCAGCGAGAGCAGTGGTGGCCCAGTGGTAACTGCCGCAACTTACGAGTTTTAGGTCGTAGGTTCGAAATCTGACAGGCGCTTTACTTTATGTAAATTATTTCATCACCACTGCTCTCAAAACGGTGAAGGAAAACATCGTGAGGAAACCTATGTCCTAGAACCAAAAATTCGAAGACATGTGACATCTCAAACCCGCACTGGGCCCGCGTGGTGGATTACGGCCCACTCCCTCTGAGAGAGGAGGCCTATGTCCCAGCAGTGGGAACGTTATAGGCTGATTATGCTATGATGCGTAGGTTTTTAAATTTCACTCCCATTTAATTAAAACCAAGTAATATACTAACAATGAGTACTTCATATATAAACTCTGTTTAATTACATTCATATCTGTAACACCATCTCATAGAATAAAAATCCTGTAGGTATACCTTTGTACTATCTCCTTTTCATTTGAACGTTGTATCACAGAAGCCTCTTCTAACATTTACATACACGTCACGTTCACAATTTCTGTGCAAAGTTTTGTCTGAATGTTCTCTTATTGGCAGAAATTTGACAAGCAAGACTTAAGTAGAAATACCACTGAATAGCAGGGTTTAACATAAAGTCGGTACAGGAAAAATGCGAGAGAGTTGTATTGCTGATTCTAATGATTATAATTCTGTAAAGCCATATTTGGTACGCCCGCGAATTTTAATCAACATACAACCTGACACTGACCTGCAAATTGCAGAAAACGTAAGAATTTAACATAAAAATTTCGCGGGCTACCCTGAAGTCGCGGGCTACCCTGAAGTTTTCGCCATGTCAAATACTGGTGGAAATTATAGATTTTCACGGCCGTTATAATAAGACGGAACCGCTTTCCTACCCTAGCTTAAGAAGACCTTTTACCCTTAGGCCTCGTTTACGGAGACGCGGGGCGTCGAGCGTGGCTTTGGGCCGCGCGGCCCGCACTGAATTCAAACATATGGCTTTGTATGAGTGCGTTTACGGATAAGCGTATTTTCACGCGTTTGCTTGAAATGGGGGGTTTTACGCGGCGGGGCACGCAGCGGTGCCCGCCGCGTTCTTCGCTACACGCGTGACGTTTCGCGGTGGACACCGCCACTCTTCCCGCCACGCATCTCTATGAACAACATAGTACATTGCCATATGTTTGTGTTTACGCGTACGATGGTAAGCCGCCTCTCCGTAAACAGAAAAAACGTCCGACGCGCCGCGAAACGCCACGCTGCACGCGCCGCCCCCGCGTCTCCGTAAACGAGGCCTTAGACGAAGAGTTCAAGGCCTATAAAACAAAAGAATCTAAAAACAATAAATCTAAAGGTTACCCATGCAGTACCTACTACAAATTAAAACGCGTTTCCACCTTCATGGAGCGCGTTGTGTCCGATTCCTATAATTTACGGACCGTTATTGGTTAAACTTAAGACTCTTGTATCTTTACCAATAATGAAGCAAAGACCTCATAGTTTTGCAAAGTAGACCCTCAAATATGGAAGTAGCTATCACAGGCAAGTAGCTATAAAATTAGCTTATGAATCTAAAGCTTATGAAAACTTTTAAAAAAAAGTTACCATTGGTAAGCAAAACGACTCGTTTTTGTTTATAGGAACCGAGCATTAGTAGGCTAGGTATGTAATGACGGCGATGACGGCACAAGTCAATGGGCGGGCGGCGCGGTGGCGCGGCGCCAGACAAGTCCCTCTTCCGACCCCCACTTCACCCCCCTTAGCCCTCGGCTCACAATGCATTGTCGGGAGTCGTACTCTTTACTACTTCCGAGGCACTTTACGCCAGCGTCCGACCTCTGGAAAGGGCTTGACCTGTCTCACTTTATAGAAAATGGGTGCAGTTTTCTAAAAATGTGTGTCTATCTTTAATCTATGTCAAACTAACCCTGCCTTACTTTTATGTATAAGTAAGGCTTCGCACGGTTTTTACAGACAAGTGCACTTGTGTCTGCACACACACTTGTGCACTATAATATCTATAACGCCGAAGACTATTCTCCGTTGAGATTCAAAATCAAAATCAAAAGTCATTTATTCAAAGTAGGCTGATAATCAGCACTTTTCGAACGTCAAAATTACATAAGACAGTCCCCCAAAACGCCCACCCTTCACCACTTCCTAGTGCTTTAGCTGGGAAGAAAAAGTTGCGCAACAAACTCCCCAGCAGCACAGCTGTCTGTTTAGTATTGGCCGCCATGGCTGATAAACGGTTTGGAGGACCTATGTTCATGGAAAATCTCTTCTGAATCTTCTTACTTATAATTGCTTCACAGTAATAAACTTTTGGTTGAGTGATGTCATTCATTCTTATCAGTGTACCTAATCTATAAATCTGTGCTATCTTAATGATGTCATAATTGTATGTTGTCATCTCTGTAATTAATTTATTAATCCTTTAATGTTTCTCACTTGTTTTACTAGCTGCATTTGTAATATAAAGGCGGCAGTGCCGGCGGCACTGTGTGTAGGAGCCTTTAGACAAACATTTTCCTCTATCTATCTAATTAATTATTTCTACTTATCTTGTCACTTAAAAGGTTTAATTATTTAAATGTGCCACACTCCATCGGCATAGCTAGTATATTTATTATCTAGAACTAGCTGACCGGACAGACATTATCCTGTCCAAGTTTACAAAAATTCATACAAAATTCCAATAGAAAATGCACTTTCAGTTTTTTTCTTTCCGTAAGAATCTGTGGCGTATTATTTATTTATTCATTTAAATCAAGCAACAGGACTCATAGTGTTAGTAAAATATGTTAGTAAAACATTAACATCAACACAGAAATCATTTATGACATCATTGCTACAAGGTGACAGGCCCAGCCGATACCTTGCAGCAGTGGCTCACAAACGCACAATCTAGTCTGCTTGCTACCATACGACCATTACGATAATTTTAAAACATAAATTTCCCAAATCGGCCTAGCCGTTCTGAAGTCATGCGCTTACCAACAAACAGCATTTCATTTATAGATAACGAAACTAAATGAGTCAATATATCGTTCGGTAAGCGTTGAGTTCAGTTCAACATTCACAATATTCATAAAACACAAAAAAACAGCTTTCCTCTCATTAATTTATGCGTCACAGGATTACCAACAAAGAACGCAGTAGTTATCCACCAGCCTGCTCACGCATCCTAAAAAGTGATCAAGCTGCGTCACACGTCACACATAGAGCACTTAGCATTGACACTGGCAGCCAGTTACGACCAGATATAACTGAGGCTCTGCCAGTTGTATCTAAACGAGGCATTTACCATGCGTATGTAAGTGCTCGCTATTAATAGATGTGTGAGGTCGGGGCAGGATTCTGGATTATATAGTAGACTGGCATTGGGCTAATACGGATTATGTCTAGTTTATACTGGGTTTAGAGTAGGCCAATGCGTTGTAGGCATGTCAGTTAACTCATCTAATATCTCGCCTGTGTTTGGGGACAGTTTTCTATTATTGCCGATCTTGTTTGCAAAGAAAAATATAGGAATATACGTAATATATCGGTCAATGCTGAACCCATATCGAATGACCATAAAATGCACATAAAGCGCTCACAAGCAGAATTCTACTCATAAAACGATAGCACGAATCCAACACTGTTTTATGTTATTATAGCCATTCTGGTGGTCGTTTCATATGATGGCTATTGAATGGCCAGGAGTGGCGGTACAAAGTAGTTGTATGTATGGTAATGTGAAAACGAAGGTTATAAACTAAGAAAGACAGAAACATATATGAGTTTGCTGCTCAAAAGCATCATGTAAATAGTTAGAATTTGCGAACTCGGTTTTCCAATTTCAACTAATGTAATTCAATTTCATCTTGGTTCTTTAGAATTCAGTAGTAATTGAATTATCCTGAATTCCTGACATACCTAATCATAACAAAAGGAGGGAGGAAATGCATGTGACTAAACGAGTGATGAATATAAATGTTGATAGATGGAGAGGGAGAGGAAAGGCAAAGAAAAGATGGATGGATTGTGTGAGGAATGATATGAAAGAGAAGGGAGTGAATGATAGCGTGGCGGTTGACAGGGGAGAGTGGAATAAGAAAACGTGTTGCGCCGACCACAAGTAACATGGGACAAAGGCAGGAACGTCATGATGACCAAATTATAGCAATTCTTTCGATTCTTTCGACACCAATCTTAAAAACACACAAAATGGCATACACGCATCCAATTTTGGATTCACTGACGTCGCGTCTGCTAAATTCAGATTTAACTGCATGAGTATGTTTATTTTTACCGTCGAAATCTTATAATAATATATATCTTAGGAATGGAAACCCACTCCAGCCAAAACACGCGCGAGTTATTCATATGAATCTAAAATTGGAAATTATTGAAATATCTTTGGAATTTTGTCGTGGTATAATATATATATACCCCGTAAGTATTTAAATATTATGCGATAAATGTAATGTACTACCCTAAAGATTACTAGCTTCAACCATTGGTAGAAAAACCAATTTGTAAACAAACAATAACATGCTTGGATTGAAGACCGCAGTTTGAACATGTCATTCTATTTCACTTTCAATACTCCAGTGAGGCCAGTCACAACATTCTAAGCGTTGCCGTCATATTCCATCTAAATAGCTTTTACATAAATTGGGTTCAAACTACCATAACTCCGGTCACAAAGCCTCATGACACAGTTTCAATGAATTTCTGACGTCAAACGCATAAACGATTCCGATGCCACCCCACGTGCACGGAAATGGAACACCTCACTATACTTAAATACAGTGTATACATACGAGACTCCATCGGTTGAAACAAAGCATAACACAGTATACTATGAGTCATTGGTTCGCAGTTTCATTGATTGTAATACGAAGATACGCAATAAAGGTTAGATCTAAAAATAAAATCTATTATTAGAAGGAAATGTCGATTAATAATTGTTTCAATGTGTACTTTGGAAAGGAATGTTGCTTTTGTCGAGTGTTTGTGAAATAATGTTCACGATTTTTCTTTGCGGGAAAATTGTTGCTGAAATTGGCACGAACGCATTTTATGGCAACTGCATAACTCATTTTGCATATACAGACTGTATGCAAAATGAGTTTTCTACCAGCCAGTTTTATGAGTTTTCTACCAGCCAGTTTTATGCTTGTATTTTTCTTTTGGTATTTACTAAATATGTGTAGGTACCTATTTCTTTAAAAATCAGCTTGCTCGGTGTGTTTTTTACTTTTATGATTTTGCAGTAAAATATCGATGAAACTGTATTCCTACTTATATTTAGTAGGGTTTACATTATGAAACTAGTGTCATGAAATAGCTTGACTGGTTTCGGGCTATAGCTAACTGACACCTGGTTTTAGAAAAGCTAATAAATTCAAGTAACACACTGATATATCTCATGTTAACTGCTCAGATTTGTTGGCTGAAATAATTGTTACAATTTTTCTATATGACAGCGTGTGGTGATCATAAATACAAGCGGTACGCTGCCAATGGCAGAGGCACCTGCAGGTTAGTTAGCTATATCCCAAGTTAAAGGGGAAAACCTATAATTTCGTAATAAGGCCTGTCGTACTGTATGGATCGGAATGCTGAGCCATGAAGAAGACGGATGAACAAAAGTATGCATGTAGCGAAGATAAGAATGTTGAGATGGATGTGTGGAGTGTGAAAATGGATAAAGTAATAAATGAGTATATATGGGGAAGTTTAAATGGGGCGCCAGTGACAGAATGTGATGAGGAGGGACGAAACGCATGTGATAAAAAAAGTGATGAATATGAATGTTGATGGATGGAGCGGGAGAGAAAAGGCAAAGAAAAGATGGATGGATTGTGTGAGGAATGATATGAAAGAGAAGGGAGTGAATGTTAGCGTGACAGTTGACAGGGGAGAATGGAAAGAGAAAACGTGTTGCGCCAACTACAAGTAACATGGGACAAGGGCAGGAAGATGATGATGAGTTAGCTATAGCCCAAAACCGAACAGTCAAGCTACTGTTTGTTTCACGACACTAGTTTCATGATGTAAAACCCGCTTTAAATTATTAGGTAGTTAAGTACAGCAATTGTCAAATTACAATTATTTACGATCGTCACTTGATAATTTAAATACATAGGTACTTACAAGGTTAATTCTACAACATAATGAGCCGCAATGCGATTCTGTGAACACACTCGTGTTTGGAATTAAAATATTTTAGGTAATTCTAAAACAAATATTAACATAGTTGTGTCCGTATTTGTTTCGCGTCATTTTTAAAGACGTAAATTGTGTACGGGCATACAATATTAAATCTTATTTTTTTACCATTAAAGTACAAATTTGGTTAGCAATAAAATGCGTCACGAGACTCAGGTGGATTTTAATTACTGTTTGTAAACAGCTCGTTAATTATATTAAAAAAGCCTTTTACTTTGCTAGTTCCGTTTGTGTTATATTAAACGTTATAATGCATGATAACTAGAGCGGAAAATTATGCAATGTAGATTAAATAGATTATAATAATTATTATAAAACCTATTGCATGAAAAGCGAAGCATTGTCACTGGCGGCCATTATTTTGTTGTGGCCATTACTAGGTCTTGCGGCACGCGACTGCAAATTGCTGCGGTGTGCACTAATGGCACTCAATATTAATAATCATGGGAAGTTATTACGTGAATTATGGTTTTATTATAAACTAACTTCCGCCCGCGGCTTCGCCCGCGCTTTATGTCTATAATACCGGCATCAGACACAGCAACACACATTTCAACAGTTATTTGAACACATGTGAGGCACGGGTGTTTGGGTATTTGATCAAAGTTTGATCGCGCATTTATTACCGTACCTTGCCCACCACAAGCACACCTATTTATTACCCACCACAAGTGTTCAAGCAAGTGTTCAAATATGTGACTGTGTCTGGCGCCGGCATAAAAAGAAGCCTATGTCCTTCCCCAGGGTGCCATCTATCTCCTTGCCAAATTTTGTCGAAATCCGTTCAGTGGTTTAGGCGTGAAAAGGTAACATACAGTTACTTTCGAATTTATGATATTACTAGCTGCGCCCCGCGGTTTTACCCGCGTAATTCTCGATCCTATGGGAATATCGGGATAAAAAGTATCCTTTGTCCTATTCCAGGTCATGGTCTACCCATGTGCCAAATTTCATCCAAATCCGTTCAGCCGTTTTTGCGTGAAAGCGTAATAAACAAACTAACTCACTTTCGCATTTATAATATTAGTTAGGATTATGGATAGTATGGATTTTCAGTTGGGACCTATGGTCATAATGATTATGCTGCACTATGTAGGTAATGATTTGTGGATATTTATCTAAGTAGCTATTTATTTAGTAGGTAGGTACCTAGGTACACAAGCAAAAAATACTGTAGGTACCATGTAGGTACATACAAAGGCGGACTTAATGCCTGCAGATTCAATATGAAATTATACTAAGTTATTATACATATAATATATATATATATATATATATATATATATATATATATATATATATATATATATAATATATATATAATATATATATATATAATATATATATATATATTATAATATAATATACATATTTATATATATATATTATATAATATATATTATATTATACATACATATCACACCTGGTTTCCCTGAAGGGTTGGGCAGTTATAATTTAGGTAGATATATATACGTAGGTATATAATCAAACAGGGGGAAATAATAGGAATATAAACACCGTTTACGAACATTAGATATATACAAGGATAACACCAAACATTTGGCCAGTTCTATGTCCCATTTTAATGTTTCAAAGCATGTTATGTCCTTACATACTTACATTAGCTATTCCTTCTAATACTTCTCCTCTACGTCAGTGATGGATATTACAGCTCAAAATAGACCTGTTTGCTCATGACCACCCACCAACATAAATTGATACCCAACACTTGAGTTACACCACCAAAATAAGTTCAGGGCCAGAGCTCTAACAATACTGGCCATTCCGTAGAAGCTTTTTAGGCCAAGGGCGAGAAGCAAACATCGAATAAATATAAATAGATCTGTTTATTAGTTTTGCATTATGATTAAAAGAAGAAAGAAAATACATTTATTCAGCACATACTAAAAGGCACACAATATACATAATATACAGCAGATAAAAAATAAAAATAAAGAAACAAATAAGAAGGTAAAGTAGGACATTATCAGGGGAGTGTGCCTCACGGCTGCGCCAAAAAGGCCCAGTTCAGCAAAAATGCCAGACAACTAGTGCCTGACGCTGGTTTTCAACCGGACCCGAAAGTGTGAAGTTACGGATGCAAATCAGTGTGATGTGTGTATGCATACCTACTTAAATAAAATAAAACAAAATAAGTGTCACATAATAATAATAACCGAGAACACCTTAAAGATTATTATGAATATTCGATGCGTGATAAGAGGAAAATTTGTAAGTTTGAACTATGAAGGTGTTATTAATGAAAGTAAAACCAGGCTTGCTTGACCCAGCCACATGACTAATTGTGTCGAGTGTCGTCATTTTCCTTATAGTCATTACAAGCCCAGTTTAAAAAAAAAACGGATGATCAGTCATCGATATTACTTTACACAACTGACTTATTATTTCTACTATTTTGATTTGTAAGTATTATTTACCTCCATCTTTTAACAAGGACTCATATGTACCTAGTTTCTTATAGCTTGAGGTTTGGACTGAAACTTTTAGACCAGCTTCATCAGGATTTATGCTCGGTTCCTATAAACACCAAGGAATCGTTTGGCTTACCAATGGTAAAAAATTTTATCGCCAAACTGGGCATAAGAATAGATTTTTAGGGGCATGAGGAACAGGGTGTAAAGTTCACTCATACTCCATAGAAAAGGGAGGATCCTCCAACCAGACGGGTGTTGTGTCTGGCGGGCAACTGCCCAACGATTGATGTTGGGTTCTCGTATATATGTCCACTGCACGGTAAACTTTAATTGCGCGATGCAGGATTTATGTGACGTCTGTCTGACGTCAGGTCTTTGATGCGTAGTTCGCATGTGGCGATGTAGATACCGCCACAGATTCGTAAGCTAGTTTTACTGTAATAGCTACTTCCATATGGGAGGGTCTACTGTGCAAAACTATGAGGTCTTTGCTTCATTATTGGTAAAGATACAAGACTCTTAATTTTGACCAATAACGGTCCGTAACTTATAGGAATCGGCCATTAACAATCTATTACATTACTCTGTCATAGAAACCACGCCAACACGCGCTCTCTATAAGCCTGTATGCCTGCCAAACTTCAGGTTGACAGAGAGTCTAACACGTCATCAATGGACAGTCCTATAACCAACGACATCATTCTGTTATTCAACATGTTTTTAACGATATCCTCTCTTCTTCAACAGATATGAACGCCTCTTGCGCCGCGCGCGCACAGAAGATTTGAGTGAGATCTCCGGCATCGGCTGCCTGTACCAAAGTGGAGTGGACCGGCTCGGCAGACCCGTCGTAGTGTTCATCGGAAAGTGGTTCCCCATTGGAGACATCGATTTGGATAAGGTAAGACCGTGAGACTTATTTGCTCATTACCCCTGATTCTAATAAAAGTTCGAGTTTAACACCCAGTAACCGCTTGCAAAACTTTCCAACTAGTTCATCATCGTTCCCTTGCCCTTATCTCAATTTATTGGGAGTCGGCGACACATCTTCGTCGTCCATACCTACTATTATTAGTCGTCATCTCTCCATTTATCATACGAAAGTATGAAGTTTCCTCTACTAGACATCTACCTATATGATAATAAATATATCCCTTTGTCGAAGAAACAAACAGAATTAAAGCATCAAGCGGAACAAGCAACACTTTAGTGCGATCCATTGTCATAACAGCATCCCCTTTATACTTATCTCAATCTCCTCACTTTTCAGGCGCTGTTGTACCTGATTAAGCTCCTGGACCCGATCGTGCGCGGCGACTATGTCATAGCCTACTTCCACACGCTCGCCTCTTCCGGCAACCACCCGCCTTTCTCCTGGCTCAAGGAGGTGTACACCGTGCTGCCTTACAAGTAAATACAATGTTACATACTTATCTAAAGTTTTAGACGCCTGAGCAAGACTCTTATATAAGTAGTATATTCTGCTATCGTGTCTTAAAGTGGTTGATGTGATCAGTCAAACAATATAACAATATTAATCATGGTTGCCTAGCAAAATCGCGCTTGGACTTGAAGATGCGGGCACCAGCCCGCTTTACAATACAATACAATAGGTACCTGAGTTTAGTTAATAGATGACAACATCTTTATATACCAATGGAACCTATACTTATTGCTTACGTATTGTAATCGCCAGCTTCTCCAAGCAATATGCTATGTATTTTATGCCAATTTTGTATATTTTCAGATATAAGAAGAACCTGAAAGCATTCTATATCGTACATCCCACATTCTGGACAAAGGTAATTTAAAACTGAAAAAATAATTATCCTTACTATTAAATGCTGATTTCCTTGTTCTTGTTCTTCACAATAAACTATTTTCATTCGTTAACTATTTTGTCATAAAACTTCTACCAACAATCTCCCAGAGATGTTACTTTTATCACCTACTCATTAATGTTCTGTCATGTTTAATTAACGTCTAACTAACAAGCTCTGCTATCCTCAGATGATGACGTGGTGGTTCACAACGTTCATGGCGCCGGCGATCAAGGCGAAAGTTCACAATCTTCCCGGAGTAGAATACTTGTACTCAGTGATGGCGCGGGATCAGCTCGACGTGCCTGCCTTCGTCACAGAGTATGATATGACGGTAGGTTACATTATGATCATGTTTTTTTTGTAGTCTGCTAAAATTGTGCTCACCTGTCCTTGAACGGACATTGCAGCGGTCATTGGAATATTCATGTTCAGTAGGACGATTAGGGGCTATTGCAAGGTGAAAAAGAGGTGAAGAAGACTATGAGGTTTAGGGTAAATCCAACAGTGAATGGCGTTTTATGATTGTCTTCTGCCTCGCAGCAAATAGGATGGCTTGGGATGATACTTTTTTATTAAAGTCTTGTGCGCATCTCTGCCCCATCAATTTCAATCTAGTCTGTTCAGCGCGGCAGCGTCTGGCGGAAATGTGTAATTAAACTTTTCATAATGCTAGGCAGATTTTTAATTAACGCCGCCATTGTTTTGAAACTGCGACAGGTTGTTCTCTCCCTTTCTATTTCAGGTTGTTGCCGCCCAATACCTTTTGATTATTTTAATGAATATGCTTCTGTTTTTTCAGATAAACGGTCTCCATTACTTCCAGCCGGATACGAACAACACGTAAGACGCAGTAGTCGTTCCTTAGCTATACATTCTGATCGTTGTTATAACATGTTCTGGGCCAGTTGCCAACATCTCTCTGTGTCACTATAATAGGAAGACGCTTCAAACAACTAGAACGAAGGGTATAGAGTGTATCTCACTCGCTTTTCGCTGGTTACGCTGAGTTCCAGCAATATTTATAACTCCTATACTATAGATATTGCTAGCACCACAGCTAAGTTTAAAAGTTTGTCTAGGACTAGATGTGATTTTTACGGTTTTCTCATAAAAGCGTGCGCCGGCACATAAAACTAGCGTTTCGTATAAACTTCGTAATAAATATAAAGTCGGCGGAAAATAAAATCTTGCTTAAATTTTTAATCAATTCGTAGGATTTCACAAAGATATGCTGGCAACACTGCAATTCGAATTCGAGTGACCGTTTGAAATCGGGCCAATGGACGGAGAAAAATAAGTCATTGCCGATTGTCAAAAATGGTGATTCGTTTTTTAAGGCCGCTGTTATAGTATTTTTATGGATTTTTTATTCGGTGTCTGATTTAACGTTACATTTAAAACGAATCTCGTTGTCAAAAATATGCACAAAATTTTATAATTCCATTTGATTAAACTGTTGTGTCGGAAGAATTTGGCGTAGGATAAAATGTATTATGAGTAATGTAAATTACAGATTCCTATCAGTGACATATCAGATAACTGTTGGGTCCAGAAAATCGAATGATCTTAAGACTTAGATGTTAGAACACGCCAAACATGTAGATGGTACAGCGACTCTGTTGATCAGAAAACATTACCATTCCAATTGTATAAAAGTGTACAGTTAAAATTACTGAATTGACCAAAGAACTATCGTAAATTCAACTAACTTAGATAAAATGTCAGACATTGAATAAAAGATCCACAAAAAAGTTAAAATTGTTGAGAATATATCTTGTAATCTAGTATTAGCGGTGCATTTTATATTATTTAATTGTAATAATTAATATAAGACATATTATCGATCGTTAGATGTTCTTATTACGTCTGTATTTTTAACTCTTGCAACCCCGATATATCTATACCACATCTAAGAATGGTACTTAGATTTTTTATATTTTGTCTGTGTATTTAGTTGTGGACGGTATAATGTGTGCTATTTTTTGTATACTATATTTTCATAAAAAATAATAGATTTAACTGACATTTTATTGATGTAACCTTTCTACGTAATCTTGATGCTTACCGTGCTCATGAGCAGAAAAAGCACGCCTACAATATGATCACTATCTTCTTCTCCTTTAGATAGTACGTACCTACCTATTACCAATATTGTTTTATTTCTATTTTTGTCACTTCATTGATTCCACGGCCCCCATTTCTCTGACACTTCACTGTTCAAGCGACAGGGTATTTGGTTAGCGAGTAGCGAAGAAAATTTTATTTTTTAATAAAAGATACCTCTCACCGCGTAGATTTGGTATCATTTAGAAAATTACTTATACCACACCCATTCTCTAAATTAGATATTTAAACTATTAATTTTTACATAAAGGTGCTTGATAATTTTTGCATATTGAGATTTTAATTTTTTACATAATAGATTTTAAATATAGGCTTAAAAACAGTACCTACATAATGTTAGTATTGTAAATATGTATGCTGTTAAAGATTTTTGCGAAAGCATTTACTCATCTCGCACTACGGTAATGTAGATTTTTATATATCGCTGAATGAGAAAGTGCGTTTGTACTTTTGGCTAAGATTATTACCTACTAGAGAATTTAATTGGCATGATAATAAGGAAGTTACACTATTTAATTGCTACTTTATATTGTCACTGCCTACAAGTCGAAGGTAGAATCGTAGCCTAAGAGGCCAATAATAGAGATAGGAATGGCCAACGAACGCTCAAACGTATGTTAGTACAAACGCTCACTTTCTCGGGAAGCATCGTGACATTATCAGTGTTGAAGTAGTCGTGTGCATTGTGGTTAACAGGGCTCACTACCAAATTATTAGAGTACCTAAATTGTATAGAGATACAGTGGGCCGAAAATTGTTCAGTAATTTGAATAGTCAAAAGTTGATGATGATGTGGCCCCAGTAGTGTTGCCAACGTTAAAATATAATACACTGCCACTCGCAAGTAGCGGCATAGCGACACGCTTCGCGACGTGCCATAGTGTTCACATGTGACGTTCGTAGCCTTTGAATATTTGAACTTTTAAAATATTTTTTATAATAAATAGAACGTTTTTATGGCAGGTTACTCGTTCCACGAAACCGTGGTTAGAATTTCTGAGTGAAGTAGGCTGTACGGAGTGTATTCTAGTAGCGATTTTGCCAATTACCTCATATTATAATAATTATTATGAACTTCTATATTGTTAAAAATGCTGTTGTTATAATAGAAATAGGACAAAATATAACATTTGTAACTTTATATTTATCAATCACGTAGTTTACTGTTTATGGCAAGGGGACGTTTCGTGGAACGATTCTAGGTATTTTCTTTCTTAGCCAAAATACTGAATAAAGTGTACCTACCTACAAACAAAATAAATCTGTTTTTTGTTTTCCGAAACTATTGTGCCACCATGTTTGAAACAATTTTTAAATATTTATTATTACCGGTAGACTAAGGTCCTTGCCTGAGAGATCTTTGTAAGCGCTAGAGTTATTTGTATTGACAAAATAAAATCATCAACGTTTGTATTCCCCAAGGGGTGTACCTACAGTAGATAAACCCACATTTCGCCAGTTATGTTAATAATATATTATGCTTACCTAAACATAGTCAATGCAAATAATTCTACCGCATTCCGCAATAGACCTTAGGAAACGACTGATTTGCGGGGTTTGAGTATAAATGTGTATGAATCATTTTGCATGTCATTGAGTGAAAAGTTGCAATTTTTAATACAGTTATATTTGTAAGTGATCTTTCTGAAGAATATAATGTTAGTCTTCAATATTAATAATCGACGATTATATAAAGCAATGTAGAGCTGTGTGATGTATATCGTGAAGGTGTGTTAAAAGTTATGATGTAGGGTATTTTGATAAAATTGCGATGAAGAGGAATTGTTTCCAGCATTTTCCGTTAGATGGCACTAGTGCGGTTTGAGATCCGTTATGTTTGAATGTGATAAGGAAGTTCCGGTAGGTAGTTGAGCAAAATAATACGTATAAAATGGTACATACAAAACGATTCCTCTTCACTCCGAAAATCAATCATAGCATTCTCTTTCAAGACGATCTCCATCGAGTGAGAGAGAATTAATGCCATGATTAGAAGAGATTAATGCAACCAATCTACTTATTGATTATTTTTAATGTTCGCACTAGAAAACCTGAGAGTTAAAACAAGGCCTTAGATGTGTTAACTATTGTTATTTTATCGTACCTTTGTGTTGCAAAGTCTATTGCTGTTAAACATTTGTGAATTAACACGTGGTATTCATAACGCTAATTATATTATAGTAGTTATTTAAACAAAAAATATGTGATCAAGCGAATGTTGGTTAAGTTTCATATTTTATTAATAAAATAGAGCATTAAATAGGCTATGTAAATATTTAACAAATACAAAATAAAATTATTAATTTACTAAAACTATGGTTTTATTTATGTTTTCAAAGGGCCACTAAACAAAAATTATGCTGATTTACCTACAGATACCTATCGTAACTAAAACCTGTCGAATTCCCAGAGTCCGCCTATAGCGCAAAAGTACATCATTCAGAGTAATCAGAGTCACTGCGTCTGACGAACTGTTCGACCTTCAAGATGGTAAAATCGGTGTAAGGGACATCGATGCGCAATCTGTTACCATGAATTCAACAGAAAAACAATTTGGGGTTCCATACATCGGCTCTTTGCTTCAATAACGTGATAAGTCTGACAATTCATTATTTTAAATTATGATAATTACCAAATTAAAAAAAAAAAAAATTGTCGGACTTATCACGTTATTGAAGCAAAGAGGCGAATTTTGACCGTGTAGGTATTTGCACTTTCGTACGGCTGATTTATTTTTTAATAACCGGAGAAAAATTTCAATGTTATACATCCTATGGACCTAAACTATACCGGCCTATGCATGTCACATATCGCACCCCTAGATGAAGGCTCCAGCAACTCAAAAAACCTCATTTTTCAGAAATGACGAAAAACTGTTTTTATCTTATATAAGAAAGATATCAAAGATCTAATGAGACATTCATAAAGGTAACGTTGCGGTTGAAGGCATCGTTACGCGAATTATATTGATGTATAGGTATTCAAGTCAGGAATTCGATAAAGCCACTAACTCGAAACTCGTACTTTTAGAGTTAGTGGGGTTTTTATCTAGGGGTGCGATATAGTACTTTATTTCCCTGTTCCATAGTACAGACGCCAGCACATCAAGCTACCCGAAACTGTCAACTTTCCCAATCAACCTTGAAACTAAAGCTTTAGCGATAAAGTTTAAAATCTACTAAAGAAATTTGACAGATTATAGTAGTTTGATGCGCTGGCGACTGTACCGTTAGGTACCTAAGAAGTGACACATCTATACTCCATTTGAAATAAGATTAGACATTTAATAAACAAACCTTTTTACAGACCGTTCAACCGATTTTGACTTCTATACCGTAGGCATAAGGACGGCATTAAAAGCAAAAAAGATTACACAATACCAACGGGCTACTGCAGCTGCCATGCCACCAACGTAATAGAAATCAAAATCGGTTGAACCGACTGTAACAAAGGCTTATTTCAATGCCTAATCTTATTTCAAATGGAGTATAGATAAGATAATAAACTATTTAGTTTTTACTTTTTACCGTATCTTCCTACTAAGATAAGGTTACATGCCCTCACCGCTCACGAACGTGCTCGTATTTCTCTTTTCGTGTTCGATTCAAGACACCGATTGTGAGAAATCACCACGGTTTTGTGGCACGGTTTTGATGAGTATGTATCGTTCTATAAAAGCCTGGTGATTTCACGCAACCAGTGTCTCTAATTGAACATCAACCTAATAATCTAGCTCCTAAAGCTCTAGCTAATGAATCTGAACCTCTAACATAAAATGCCAATAAAAAATAATACAGCAGTAAGTACCTATTACACAGTAGGTATTTTACGAACTAGTGTAACTAATTTTGGATTGGCGCAATAGTTGTACTTTTGTTTTGTTTCATTTTTGCTGAATCTATACTAATATTATAAAGCTGAATAGTTTGTTTGTTTGTTTGTTTGACGCGCTAATCTCAGGAACTACTGGTTGGAATTGAAAAATTGTGTTGTATAGTCCATTTATCGTGGAAGGCTATAGGCTATATAACATCCAGCTACGACCAATAGGAGCGGAGCATAAATGAAAAAAAAAGCAAAAACGGGAAAAATAATTCCTTTTTGAGAGCTTCCGTTGCGTGCGCTGCGTAAACGGTTTAAGTTACGCAAATATCATGTATGATGGAATTGTTCCTCTTTAAAAGTTCTAAGAAAAAGTCCGCGACAGCATATGTCTATCTTATAAGATTGACTCACTATAGCCTTTTTTATGGTAATCAAATTGTTTCGAAGTTAATGCATTATTTGTGAAGGAGTTTTATCGACATAATATTAATTCTTATTCAAGTAAATAGTTTTAACATCAAGGGTATTTATGTAGCTGTAAAATACTTTTTAATTCATTCGAATCGGACATTTAATTTCGAAGATATCACTATATAAATGCAATACGCGAACCGTTGGACGCCGGCGCCGCGCCTCCGCGACGTTAAAGAGGAGAGGATGAGCACACGGGTAGACATGACCTGGAATAGGACATAGGATACGTTTTATCCCTATATTCCCACGGGATCGACATCTACGCGGGTGAAACCGCGGGGCACAGCTAGTTTTATATAAATAGTAACATATGCACAGCAATGCAAAATTGAGATGCACACTACAGATAGTAGGATGCATGCAAAAGGTATACTCCATTATAATGGTGACCCAGAAAGAAAAGTTATTTAGTTTTCATAGATAAACCTGACCTGGAAGCTATCTTTTAATTCAAGAAGCCTAGCTGGAGGCTGCAGGAGCTGAAAGGGGTGCTGCACAAACAAAAGACCACCTAAATCAGCAGAATATAACTTTAAATCATAAATATTTATAAAAAACTCGTTGGAACGGTGACCTACGCAGTATTTTAAACCTAGCAGTGATACAGGAGAGGCTGTTGAACTGGATATTCTCCTTGTCATGTTATCTAGATGACTGAATCATTAAGGCTAAATCATTTTAATAATAATTTATTAAATACATAGAATATAATACAATCTTGTCATTATTTAGGTAACTTACATACATTTAGCATTTCAACCAGTATGTTTAACGATGGATATTTCTGTGCACCACTCATGAGTGTCACTTTTAATACTGTTAGTACATTGGCAAGCAAGAATCCTCCGACTGCACCAAGGTAGCATGGTATCGGCCACTTCTGCCAAGGAGTGTTCCAGTCTAGAGGGATGACTATAGCCCCCACCCATGCTCCACAAACTGTCATCATGGCATTGCTGACAAGCATCTCAATAATAGTATCTTTTCCATATGTTCGGACTCCAAACAACAGCTGCAAAGATGACTCAATCCCACTATGAAGTAACATAGGAAATACTGTGAGTAAAGTAAGTAACGATGACAGCATCAACGTCTCCTCGTGACATTCAAGCACAGGCGCTCCGAACAATATAATCCCAATAAAGTATGTGAACTTGGCACACAACAGATAAACGAATCCTTTCAGGATGTCTCCCGCAGTATTCTTGCTCGCCTTGTTCTTCTTTCCGTGGATGTCATTACTAGAGTTCAAGTAGAATGATTTCAACAACTCCGCCACAAAAATTAGACCCAAAATAAAGCAGGATGAGCCATTGCCGACTGAGTAAAGAATCCCTCTATACGATATAAATGTGATGATACTCGGTAAATAAATGCATGTTATCAGACTAGATATAGTTACTTTTCGTAGTTCCAATTGATCGTTTAAGGAAAACATGTCCTCCTTTTTCTTATTTAGCACAAAACATAAAAAGTTAAAACCCTCACTATTCTGGGATTTGGAATCGGTTTGGTTGGTTTCTGTTATTTTGACACTTTGACACTGACAGTGACATTTGGGCGTGTGCAAGTGTCAGCTGTGCATACAGCTGATACTAACTGCAACAGTATTTTTTTTATGGCAACAAATGGTTGCTAAAGCTCAATGTACATTCTTGCTTGTGACATGATACAATTATAATTTCAGCAAAGCAACGGCATCAGGTTGTACCTGACAGACCCGACGAAAGCAATAATATTGTTGCACTGTTTATTTGCAATTTCATGACTTGAAACTCATGAAATAAAAAACGATGCGCTAGGGTAGCCCACTATTTCATACGCTTTTTGGATTTGCAGCTGGACTAATGGAACTAATTTAAATATTGGAATTAAAAATAATGGAAATCCACGCAAGGACCAGTAGTGCTTCAGTGTTTCCATGTTAATTAAAAAATATATGTTTCGTGAATGGCAACTAGACAGGAAACGTCAAAATAAAATTCTATGTGGCAACATTTTTCTTGTGAAATCATAATAAAATTCCGTAAAATTCTCAGTGAAGTGAATGAAGTATCAAACGTGATCGATATGACGACACCAACTTTATAAATGAAAGGTGCCGTTGGCCGTGCCACCAGTTGACTGAAGACTGTGAGACGTTCGGCTACAGTGCGAGCCAACGTTCATACACAAATCTCGTTTAAATAACATAATACAAACCTGTACTTTGTGTCGCAAGTGTTTGGTGTGTCATTGATTACATAAAAAGTAATAATGCGGTGCCCGTTCATAGGATCGTTGAACCAGGCCTTCGTAAAGAATTACGGGGCGACTCTTATGAAACAATACGGAAACTACTGCCCCGTAGTAACTCGCGGATTCCGTTCACTCGGCGTTGACGAGACTAAGTGCCCCTTCATCCAGCAGAACGTGGGCATCTCCGAGGCGCCCAAGGAGATGACCGAGGACATCACGGAGCCCGCGCAGTCGTACCACTACGAGAAGTTCTTCCACGAGCAGATCAGCGCCAAGAAGAGAGACTACTCGTACCGCATCTTCAGGAAGGTGTCGCGGTTGGCTGCGGATGGCGTGTACCCGCAGGCACTGGAGGGGCCCGACAACCATCGCGTGACCGTCTGGTGCGCTAACGACTACCTCGGCGCGTCTCGCCATCCTGTGGTTCAAGATGCTGCCATCAATGCCATCAAGTCCTATGGTACCGGAGCAGGAGGAACCAGGAACATTGCTGGAAACTCTCAGATGACTGAGAAACTTGAAACTGAAATAGCCAACCTGCACAAGAAACCAGCAGCTTTAATATTTAGTTCATGTTTTGTTGCAAATGATGCAACATTGTCTACACTAGCAAAAATTCTACCCGGCTGTTTAATCTTTTCTGATGCCGGAAACCATGCATCTATGATACAGGGAATTCGAAACGGGCGCTCCCCAAAGCAGATATTCAGGCACAATGACCCAAATCACTTGAGAGAACTGTTGTCTCAATCGCCAGAAGGTGTTCCCAAGCTAGTCGTATTTGAGACTGTCCACTCGATGAGTGGAGCGATCTGTCCTTTAGATGAAATGTGTAACATAGCCCACGAGTATGGTGCTCTAACATTTGTTGATGAAGTCCATGCTGTGGGGCTTTATGGGAAACATGGTGCTGGTATAGGAGAAGAGAGAGGAATCCAGCACAAGATAGACATAGTGTCTGGAACACTAGGGAAAGCATTTGGCAATGTTGGGGGCTACATAGCTGGGTCTTCCCTATTGGTAGACACAGTGCGATCTCTGGCCCCTGGCTTCATCTTCACGACGGCGTTACCGCCGCCCGTGCTGGCGGGTTCTTTAGCCGCTATTAGACTACTTGCAAGCGAGGAGGGCAGGAGCTTGCGGGGGAGGCACCAAGCTATTGTGCGATACTTGAAGCTGTCCCTCCTTGTGGCTGGTCTGCCACAAATGCCTTCAGTCAGCCACATCGTACCTGTACCTATCACGGGCGCCGACAAGGTGGCGGCCGTGGCCGAGTCCCTGATGAAGAGGGGCCACTACGTGCAAGCCATCAACTACCCGACAGTGGCGCGCGGCGAGGAGAGGCTGAGGTTCGCGCCCGGCCCCTACCACACGCCCGAGATGATCGACAGCCTCATCACAGCCCTAACCGAAGCATTCCATGAGAACAACATCAATTTCAATGAGTTCATGAAGAACGGGACGTGCCGCGAGTGCAGCATGGAGTACAAGGTGGACATTGCGTACGAGGAGCCCTTCAAGTATACGCAAGTTGCGTAGTTTGACCTTGGCATGACCGTGTATCGACCATGACATTGGGCGCTTGGTATAATTTAAAAAAAGTATAATGTAAAGCTAAGCTATAAAAATGTATGTTTATATTTTGTTGTTGTTCTATTGCGGTTCGTGGTTCATGTTAGGTTAAAATTAAAACGTGGTATCATGGAGCTCAGTCATTTTATTTAATCCCAGTACTTGATGACGCCATCCCAGCCTGCCGTGAGCAGTTTGCTGGGTTCGTGAGGGTGCCAGAGTGACGTGATGCAGACGCCGTCATGCGCCTTCCATTTCTTGTACAGTTTTGTGGTCTTCCAGTCCCAAATGTAACACTTTCCGTCCGCATCGCCGGACACGAGGTAACTGTAACAAACAAACGATGTTATGTAACAGTGGACATGTTAAGCTTGTTTTTTCCTTATTGAATAGATATATCCGCCTAAAATGATAACATAAACATTGGACCGACTGTTGATAAATTAGTAACACCAAAAAATTGCAATAACATCCGTACTGCACGAGTTACTAATAGCTCATTTATCAGAAATGGGGTACCCAAATTAGGTGTAGGAAATCCCCTACAACATTTTTCGTAGTAACTAATGAGAACAGCGTGACTCAACACAAAAATAACATGCAGAACGTTAGGTAGTAGGTGCAATATTAGTTAATTATTGCATTTCCTTTCCTCATCGGTAATCGAATGTTGGCTGACCAAGCAAAAAAAATTCCGTTAGATGGACCGATTCACTTCGCTACGTAAGTACAACTTCTACATGACTGTTGCTAACTAGCTTCTTTATAGACAAACTTATGCGAATCCCTTACTGAAATAACTCTTCAATATCAAGTTTGTGGTAGGTACCTACAGATTAGTAGCTACCAAAGGCTTGAAATATCGTAATGAAGTGGTAAAACGACTTAATTACAATGATGTTACGATAGAGTTTGTAGTACCAATCTAGCTAATGTAATTCCGGATAACATAACATAACAACAATATCGATATGGAATGGGACTTATCACGATTATGCATTACATACACTTAACTATGAGTAGTTAGATAATGATCAAGGTTTGCATGCCCACAATAACATTTATCCAACTTAGGAATTCATTCATCTTTTTAGACCTGCGCAACGGCTGCAGATTTTAGAGTAGTACTACGCACTTGACCTTTGTAAAGGACAAAACCGATTGGGTCAATGTTTCAGGCGTCTCTAACATCCGGTTTCTGAATTCAAAATTTGAAGTTGAGAAATTGTCAAATGTCAAGTCTACTTTAGCATTACATAGCGGGCTAGCCCGCGAAATTAAACATTTCTTACGTTTTTGCAAAGCAAGGGACACAGGGGCACCTCTCTGTGGGAGGGAGTGGGCCGTAATCCACCACGCGTGCCCAGTGCGGGTTGGTGAATGTCACATCTTCGAATTTTTGGTTCTAAGACTTGCTGGTTTCCTCACGATGTTTTCATTCACCGTTTTGAGAGCAGTGGGTGATATGAAATTAAATACACAAAGTAAAGTGCCTGGATGGGTTCGAACTCGTTAGTCGAGGCGAATATTACTGGGCCACCAGTGCTCCTACCTGTTTATCACTGCTCCTGCACCTTTGGATTCCTGCAAATATTTTTTATTATTTCGCGGGCTACATTGAAGTATTAATCTTATTATGTAATGTTAAAATAGAGTTTGCCAATTTTCAATTCAGAATCCGGGTGTAAGATACTTCCGTCTATAACGTCCATTGCCTATGAGTATTTTCGAGGCAAATTGGTCTGAGCCCTTGTATACAATTTGATAGTAAATAATTTTGTATCGAACAAACTAGTACCTACTATAAAAACTTTTTACAAAAAAAACAACCGACTTCCAAAAACAACACAAAAAAGTGAAAAATAACTTTAATTTCGGAAGTCGGTGTTTTTACTTTTCAATTTTCGTTTTTTGCCACCGACTTCCGAAATTAAAGTTATTTTTCACTTTTTTTGTGTTGTTTTTGGAAGTCGGTTGTTTTTTTTGTAAAAAGTTTTTATTTTTCACTTTTTAGTTGTGGTACCTACCCCACACAAATTCGAATACCACTACCGGCTATGTATATAACAGTGACGGAGTCAATCAATATATCATCTACATACACTAAGTGGGGAAAAAATACGTAATATTGAAGCTAACTCATAAACTACGCAAGCAAAGTTAATAAAATTTATATGGGACCACCTCTGAAGCATGACCTACCAAACAAAAATCATCAAAATCGATTCATAATTGGCGGAGAAATCGAGTAACATACACACACAAAAAAAAAAAAAAAACATACAGACGAATTGAGAACCTCCTCCTTTTTGAAGAAGTCGGTTAAAAACTATACAAAATAGAGACGACGGAATCGTCGGCGTCATTCCGACCTCGGGGCCAAGGCCCTGCCCATTTGTTTGCATACTTTCAGTCAGCGTAGTGTTATGACGTGTTTATTATATGATAAATATTTGCATTTAAATAATACAAGCAGCTATACTTTATTTCTTTGCTAGGTAAAAGGCACAAGTGTACAATATGAGGAAGAGAAACATGGGTGCTGTGTCCGCGCTAGCTTTTCTATCTGACTTGCAATTTACAAAACACACATCACAGCCTTTAAAAGAATAATTATTATGCCTAGGTAGGTATGTATAGAATGTGGACTTAAGTTAGGTAGATAGTCTGCAATACTTAGGAAGATAATGCAATAACTATGAATGATTTCAGATTTCAGCCGATAGTTTTTTTTACAGTAGGTATAGTACTCCTCAAGATTATAACTAGACTTGATTTTTATTTTGTTTGACATTTATTACTGTCGCGTACGGTCCTCGGCCCCCAAGCCCTCTACGTGACCTGTAATAAGGTATATCCTACTCTAGTTGCCTATGGGGACCCCACTCCAACAGAGCAGGTGTCCCAAACGCTGTGGGAATAAAAATGCAGGATTTTCATCGATTTGAGGAAATTAATGGCCTACTACCAAAAACAAACTTGAAGCCTTTTTTAGGGATCTTTCGTGAGCCAAAACAGGCTCTGTGCTCTACCACTGAGGTAGGTAGTTGATCTTCGTAAAATGTTCGATGCCTGATAATCCTGAATTCAATATTTCATTAAACTCCAGAGATTTTGGACATTTTTATATTTTGTTTGTCCGTGGATGGGTGATCATCTTTACATACCGAGACTCCTCCGTGCCTCGGAAAGCACGATTAGCCGTTGGTCCCGGCTGTCATTTGTAGATCTTTGACAGTTGTTACAGGTTGTCAGAAGCCCGAAAGTCTTACAACCAGTCTTACCAAGGGGTATCGTATTACCCAGATAGTGGGTTGTGGAGGTCAGATAGGCGACTGCCTATATATGCTACATGCAAAAAAAAAAACTGGTATTCAGCAACATCCGGTTAGACTGGGAGCCGACCCCAACATTGTTGGGAAAAGGCTGGGCAGATGAGATGATGATGACATACGTACGTAGGTACTTGTAAACAGACCTTAATATTTTACAACTTCTTGTAACAAAGACCATAAATGTCAGTAATCCAGTGTTAAAATGTACTTACTTAGGTACTTACTACAAAAAAATATTTTGTACGTATTAAATTAATTTATCGGTTTTTTTGTGTTTAAATCATGTGACAAGTGACTTCTGATAACAATTAATTGGTACCTATTAACTACAGTAATTTACTCCAAAACAATGTCATAGCTCGTGATAAACTCGAAAATAATTATGAATTATATAAGTACCATAATAGTCGTTTAACAAAAAAAAAATTGTAGATATCCGTAATTTACTCCAAAACAATGTCATAGCTCGTGATAAACTCGAAAATAATTATGAATTATATAAGTACCATAATAGTCGTTTAACAAAAAAAAAAATTGTAGATATCCGAAACGGTGTTTGGATAGTGGGATCAAATGAAAAAAAAATATAATTGTCATTATTTATAATTATTAACTTCTCTATCTTATCTATCTTCATTCATAACAGATTTAGCCAGTTATAATAATACGCGATTTTCAATATTCCATCGCTTGAATATTTGTACCGTTAAAATGTTTTTTTACTCGACTACGGCGAAGAAAAGATTGGTAGTATGTATGTATCTATCTCATATCTTCTAAACGACTCATCGCAATTTGACAAATGAGGTATCGTTGGAAGCGTCTTGATCGTCTGCTGGTTATAGGCTATGTGACGTCACATAAAAAATGGCGCCCTCTAGAGGATATAAAGTCAGGAACTAAAAAAAAAATTTTGTTTTATCGTACCATACCTATTGGGTATCAAATGAAAGGGCTTAATTAGAACATTTCAAAAAAAAATATTATAACCCCAAAAGAATTTAAAAAAAAAAAGTAATAAAAAATAAAACCCAACTGCGACTAAAAAGATATAAACAAGACCCCACAGACAGACAAATAAAAAATCCGGAGTCACACGTAATCTGTTCGATTTATGCCCTAACACGTGTGACTCCGGATTTTTAATTTGTTTGTCTGTGGGGTCTTGTTTAAGTATACCTTTTTAGTCGTCGTTGGGTTTTAGTTTTTATTACTTTTTTTTTATAAACTTGACATGATAACACGAAAAAGCATGTTAAAAATGACACTATCTCGTCTCTCACTCATCTATGGAAAATCTATGAGATAAACGTCTCAGGCATGCCTTTATACATATAAAATGACCGATGCAACCTTCACACATTTATTATTTTGATTATTTTTGATAATAAAGACCTGAACCTATCTGGTTCAGGTTTTTATTATTTGGATAGGTTTATAGGCTTATCTGTCTATATGATAAGAATGTAAAGGATTGACAGACAACTCAAAATTCCGATAGAGATTAAGAACTTTACATTACAGTAATTCACTTACTAAGTAGGTATAACTTCTTCATTGGATCTGAATATATAACTCATTGAAATGGTTTTACCTCCCGTATGCTGATTATAAAATATCAGAAAAACTGATATAAACTAACGCTTGTAAATTGAATTGAGTATGAAGACGTGAGTTTAGACCAAACGAACATAGAACCAGCACCCAGCACCCTAATTGCGTAACACACGATCAATCACGATCAATTTGTTTCATGTTGACAGTTCAACTACATTCATTGCGTTATTTACGTTGTTGAGCAGATTTTTTTTTCGAACATATTATGAAGCGACGGATTAGCTATATCCTTCAAAATGATGCAGTTTATGACTGATCATGGGTTACGCAATTAGGGTGCAGAACAAGAGCAAGAGCATTCTTTTCTTGGTATTCTTGACATTTTAATATGGATAGACCAACGAAAGAATGCTCTATCCCTGTTAACATAACAAGATTTTAGTAAAATGGGAATAGAATGTTTATTCGCTCGTTTGGTTTATACCTTCAGGGGGGCAAGTCTGCTAATTTACAAACGTGTCAGTGGTCTCACAATGATCAGTTTTTGACAGATAAGCCATACAAAATCTGTCAAAAATTCACACGTTTGTAAATTAGTAGACTTGGCCCCAAGTTTCTTCATGAAGACCTGCCAGTAACAGAACAATCCAGAACAGAAAAAAATAGTAGTTACCTTAGTATTTTATCACGCCTAATCTTAACAAACATGCGGTAATCCCTTAATTCTTAGATTGTCGCCACTTCACTAGACAATAATCGATCACTATTTTGACAATATTAGAAGATAGACGAAAACCAAACAAACAAAATGTGTCACGCTTATAAGATTACTGATTGTGTTACCTAGGTTCCAAATCGATTGATATAGATATCAATGGATTGACAGGTATAAATATCAGTTGATTCATCACGATGAATCCCTGTGAAATCGAAATCACGAATCTCTTGATCTATCATTTCGATTTCATCTTGTGATATCGTATACCCAGTTAATGAGTTATGAAGGTGAGATAGGCAGTCACTCCTGGTATTCCGATGTATCCGGTTAGACTGGAAGCCGACCCCAACATAGTTGGGAAAAAGCTAGGCAGATTGAGGGATACGTTGTGATATTCTTTATATATGCTACGAGGGTTTGCAGTTCGTTGCGATTTGTCTTAAAAAAAAGAATTTAAAAGCAAGGAATGCAAAGTAGATAACCTTGCAATAGTGACGTGCGCAGATAACCAGTTGTTTTCAGGAAATAATAATACAAATTTAAAAATATATGAACATTCACAAAAACAACAATCAATGAAAGTCGAAAAACAAAAAACTAGCTAAGGAGACGTTACAATACTTCTTACCTACCAAAGTTAGACTGTACTACTGTAGTAAGTAGTTACCGACTGATTTAGACAAAAAAATAGGTATGTATATAATATGTCCTTTGAAAAGGACAAAACTTATCGATAATGGGTGAAGTAGTCCATGTCCATTAAATTATTTAGATTTGAAAAAGAATTATCAGGTAGACATAGAACAGGAAGAAGCCAAATCTCTCAAAAAAATCTTCAAATTTTTAGAAGAAAAAAAACCGATTTTTAGTTAAAATGCGTGACTGAACTTAGATTGTTTTTTGACCTTTTCGATAAGGAATCAAGACTGTGCTACTAACGGTATAGTACACGTTTTAGAACTAAATAAGATATCAAAAAGGCCTGTAGGTACCTACTTTTTCTAATGCTTAGCAACAAAAAATACCAAATAACTTATAAGCTATCTAATTGAGTGACATATTTTCGTTAACGATTCAGACTAATTATCAACATCATTCATTGAATACCTAATTAATTTCATAGTTTTTTTTTTTTAGAACTTATGTAGTAATGGATTATCAATCTGTTTCAAAACGATTCAGATTGTGAGTGCAGGGTGCAGGAGCAATGCCATAATCAATTTTCTTGGCAAGAGCAGTAAGTAATGGTTTCAGGAAGACGGCGCCATCCGCATACAGATTGATTTTCTTAGCTTCCCGCTATTGAAGATGTAGCGGGTAGATGTTGATTGTCGGGAGCAATTTTTTTTATATCTTAGGTAGAATTTCGGCCGGAACAATCAAGCATGCTCAGCTCGATGATGTAGTCACAGTACCCGAAAAGCTCCCAAACTCATCATTTTTTTGTAACCTTTTTCAATGCAGTAACCCAATATATTTGGGGTCGCCGCCGCAATGTCGTCTTTTCCCATACTTCGCTTATTAGTCGTCAATTCGACATCTCAGTAGTCATTCCCTTTCTAGTTATATGATCTTCCACACAGTCCATCCATCATTTCTTGTTGTTTTTGTCCTAATCCACATTGATACTCATAACCTTCCTTACGAAGTTCCCAAAATCTGGCCTGAGGAAAATTTGCCTCACAACAGTCACAACGCTTGGTAAACGGATGGACAAACTGACACTCAATATCAACAAAAACGTTACACGTGCTAAAATAGCTGCCTGCAATGCAAGTACTAAAGTCATTATAGTTTTATTACTAAGACTTGCTGTAATTATTTTACATATTGATGTACTCAATCACGTTCCAATAAATAGTAGGGAGTGTTTTTTTTAAGTAAATAACAAGTTTAAGTAATATGTTAGGAACGGTTCAGGTGGCGTTCTGTAGCTTCTGCCTACCTCCATGGGAAGAAGGCGTAAGTTTATTTATGTACAGTCTTCAGAGTTGATTTTAAACTTTATTGCTAATACATTAGGTTCAAGGTTGATTGGGAACGTTTCAAATATTCGGGTAACTTGATGTGGTGGTGTCTGTACTTATGTAAAACATTATTTGTAACAAAAACTATCGAACAGTAGGTACCAAATACCTGTCTTGAATATTTTTGACTTCGTTTATCCTGTTATCACATACTTTGAATCACCATCCGAGATTTTTGAAGCATACCGATTGATAATCCATTGCTTCATAGAAGAAAAAATCGTCTGCTCAACAACGTTAATAACGCAATGGACGTGGGTGAACTGTCAAAATGAAACCCATTGCGATCAATTGTCATTTTATTTGTGATATGAATTACCCCGGTGACGACACAACAAACATGATGACTGCAAGCCATACATGGCATGGAGTCATTTATAGCAGATACATAAATTGTGTTCGCAGAAAAGCAGGAAACTATGTTTGAATTAGACAGTTGTAGGCTACATCCAACAAGAGAGCCTACAATGTTATAATAACATCACAGCACGGCACTACTTACTGCTGAATTGAATCATTTATATTTCCGTAAATATGCATAATTACTGCAGTGATTGGAAAAGGGACAGCGGGATAATTGCGTAACACAATAACAGTAGCAATGGCTTTGATTTTGACAGTTCAACAACATTCATTGCGATATTTACGTTGCTGAGCAGACAAATTTTTCGAACATTATGAAGCAATGGATTAGCAATATCCTTCAAAATGGTTCAGATTGTGATTGATCGTGTGTTACGCAATTAATGTGCTGATTCAGGCTATGCGGCCTGAAATATCTTGGTTTATCTGATGAGATTGAAATCTGTGTAACCAACTCCAAAATCATAATTAAAACTAACACAAATAAGTATTATGAAGTTATTATTGCCGTGCGCTAAAAGTTACCTCGGAATCTCTAAATAAGAAAAAAACATAAATCATTTATTCATATTCATATTTTATTTGCATTCCGTAATGTAGATAAGGTGTTACAATGGCTTAAAGCTAAGGTACAATTAGGTACGGACCCTGTAGGGCACAGCAAAAAGTATAAAATTAATTGAAATATGATTTAAAATAAAAACAACTAAAAACTGCTTCTTAAAATGATTAAAAGCGTTCTCATTAAGAGTGACCTTAATGAGTTTCAATCTTAATAATCAAACAACTACAGCATTGGAGAACAGTAAATATGTGTTTAGAATTTAGCATAATTCATATTTTAGGTATGAATAGAACTGATGAACAATTCTATCCGTCACTAGCTTCATAGCAACTGGTTCCACCAACCAACTATACCTACTCAAAAGACATACTAGGCACAGGTAAATATAAAAAAAAAACGAGACTATTTTTTACCCATAGATGTTTGGCTAAAAATTCTAAAAGCTATGCCAAAAATCTCTCGTGTCCTCTCTCTACACACGAAAGTATTCAAAATCGGTTTGTTAAACGGCCGGAACAGACCATTTTACTTCCGCAAGTAAACCAATAATCCAATTCCGGCAAAATGTTGGTCAATCGGTCAACGCCCTAAGACATGGTACAATCTCAAGGTGTTAATAAATACCGTACCGAAGAACCAAAAATGGTAAACGCAGATTTTAAATCTGATCAGTACCTACTTTGTTTGTGTCCAACTGTTAACATATATTTAAAGATAGCCCAGTGACCTGTTTACAGACGTAGTAATTATATCCTTGAACCCAGTGTTAGTTTGTACTGCCTAAAATAGATAAAGGTATCAGACGTCTTTAAGGCTACGCCTCTGCTAACACCGCAGTGGAAAAATCCAAATGCGTTACGTAAGAGCTCAGTGTGCAAAACAATACAAATTCGACAAAAGCAATACGAAATTAAGAATACTGGTTGATTCAAAATAGTCCTATAATTAGAACATCAAATATTTTCGTTTCAATGAGAATAAATTATATTTGGGTTAGTGTTTTGTAAGAGATTTAGCAGTTTTAAGCGCCCACATTATTTGGATTCACGCCTGACTTGCGTACCGAAGCCCTACTTTGTTGCCAAGAATAACGTTCCCGAAATACAATCCCAGTTATAACCAAAACAGTGGCAAAGGTCGATCGCCGCGGCCGTAGATTACAAAACATTAACAGACCGAGTGACAAATCAATTGGACACGAAAGGAAAACTATGATTTGATCTACAGTGCTTCCTCACATATTTTCTCTTCGATAATTCGCCTTTTTCAGCAGAATGAAGGAAAAGCAATATGTTAGGAAGGTATTATTTTAGCTGAACTAATGAACTCAGTTAAATAATAGAATGTAGACAATCATGCCCAATATATAGTCAGTCCAATCGCCAAGCTCATCCCATTTTCCAATTTGTACATTTTCAACAAACCAGTGCCAGTTGTTGTACACTGCACATACTGGTATTTCCGCGCACTTAACAATAAAACTTTTTACAAAAAAAAATCCGACTTCCAAAAAAAACACTCAAAACTGAAAAATAACTTTAATTTTGGAAGTCGGTGGCAAAAAACGAAAATTGAAAAGCAAAGACACCGACTTCCGAAATTAAAGTTATTTTTCAGTTTTTTTTGGAAGTCGTTTTTTTTTTGTAAAAAGTTCATATTTTTTCACTTTTTAGTAGTGGTACCTACCCCACACAAATTCGAATACCACTAGCTGATGAAAATAACAGTCAAGGAGTAAATGAAAACATCGTCTAGATAAACTAATTGGGAAAAATACGTAATATTGAAGCTAACTCAAAAACTACGCAAGCAAAGTTAATAAAATTTATATGGGACCACCTCGGAAGCATGACCTACCATACAAAAAAGAATCATCAAAATCGATTCATAATTGGCGTAGTAATCGCGTAACAAACATAAAAAATAAAAAAAACATACGGACGAATTGAGAACCTCCTCCTTTTTGAAGAAGTCGGTTAAAAATGAGCGCTTATGGTTCACATGTTGATGTCAAAACAGAAATACTACAAGAAAAGAAGGGCCTAAAACCCAGGTCACGAGTTTGTCCTAGATATTTGACCTCCTACCAGCTTATTGATCCCGACCACTTGTATTTCAAGTAGTTACGAAAAGGTAACATGGTCACAAAGAAAACAAACAGTTTACGATATTAGGGCCAAGCTGCTTAATCGAAACTTGACACCAATGTGGTAGGTAAAGTAGGCTGAAGCCGTCAGTTTTAACAACACCAGTTAAAGCTGCTTTTTTAACCGTCTTCTTCAAAAATGAGGAGGTTCTCAATTCGTCTGTATGTTTTTTTTTTTGTGTTTGTGTTACTCGATTACTCCGCCAATTATGAATCGATTTTGATGATTCTTTTTTTGTTTGGTAGGTCATGCTTCCGAGGTGGTCCCATATAAATTTTATTAATTTTGCTTTCGTGGTTTTTGAGTTAGCTTCAATATTACGTATTTTTCCCACTTAGTTTATCTAGACGATTTCCTTATTTACTCCTTCACTGTTATTTACATAGCAGGTAGTGCTATTCGGATTTGTGTGGGTTAGGTACCACAACTAAAAAGTGAAAAATAAAAACTTTTTACAAAAAAAATCAAACCGAATTTCGGAAGTCGGTGTCTTTGCTTTTCCATTTTCATTTTATGCCACGGACTTCCGAAATTAAAGTTATTTTTCACTTTTTTAGTGTTTTTTTTTGTCGTACTTAAGAAGCAATGTATTAGATATTTATTTCTAATACATTGCTTGATGGGGTATTACGCAATTAGGGTGCAGTCTTAATACATTGAAACTCAGTACTATGATAGGTCAGCTCAAGGTCAAAGTTTGACTCTCCCTACGTATACATTGAAAGTGGAAGTTAATCGATTTACGAATACCACCCTAATAGCAAGTACCTATACTATCACAGAAGTTCAATTTTTTTTTCATTTTCAAGAACTAGGGCGAAAAGCCTTTTTTTTTTGGACTATCTAAGCAAATTGTCTTACTAGTATAAAGTGTAGGCGAACGAAGCAATGTTTTACTTGTTGTATAGTAAGTAATTCATTCAAGACAGAGAGACATAATTACAATGGTTCAACCTTTTAACTTTGATACATAAAAGCTCGGAGCAGAGGAGCTCGTGGCTAAGTAATAAAAGCCGCACGGGTCGATCTATCAAGTTAAGCTACGCCTGCCGGGGTTGGTCCGTGGATGGGTCTTTACATACCGAGACTCCTCCTTGCCTCAGAGAGCACGTTAATCCGTTGGTCCTGGCTGTCATTCGTGGATCAGAAGTCGTTACGGGTCGTCAGAAGCTCGAAAGACTGACGACCAGTCTTACCAAGTGGTATCGTGTATTACCCAGTTACTGGGTCTAAGAGGCCAGATAGGCAGTCGCTCTACGTAAAATACTGGTATTCAGCTGCATCCGGTTAGACAGATAGCCGACCCCAACATTGTTGGGAAAAGGCTAGGCAGATGAGATCATCATGACATACGTACCTACTTGTAAACAGACCCTAATATTTTACAACTTCTTGTTACAAAGACCATAAATATCAGTAACCTAGTGTTAAAATGTACTTACTTAGGTAGGTACCTAAGTAAGTACATTTTAACACTAGGTTACTGTCCTAGTAGGTACTGGGCTAGGCAGATTGATTGACATACTTCAAAAAATTAGTGGCACCTATAGCACGTTGTTTTTTTTTCCAACAAATTAACTTGAAAGATAAGTACATCTGGAGCATATTGTTAGTGAAAAGCGTACCGCTCATAAGCAACATTGTGTTACTATCGAACCTTTTAACATCTATCTACATTTTTAAATAGCAAACAGTGAATACAAAGCATTGTTTTTCCTTTACTACCACATTATCGTGAAATTATTATCTTAGAAGCGTGAAAGGACCAATTTGTTTGTACTATCTTAAGCACATCTATACTAATATTATAAAGCTGAAGAGTTTGTTTGTTTGTTTGAACGCGCTAATCTCAGGAACTACTGGTTGGAATTTAAAAATTCTTTTTGTGTTGGATAGTCCATTTATCGAAGAAGGCTATAGGCTATATAACATCACGCTACGACCAATAGGGGCGGAGCATAAATGAAAAAATAAATCAAAAAAGCTTCCGTTGCGTGCGCTGCGTAAACGGTTTAAGTTACGCAAATATCATGTATGATGGAATTGTTCCTCATTAAAAGTTCAAAAAAAAAAGTCCGCGACAGCATATGTCTATCTTTTAAGATTGACTCACTATAACCTTTTTTATGGTAATTAAATTTTTTCGAAGTTAATGCATTATTCGCGAAGGAGTTTTATCGACATAATATTAATTCTTATTCAAATAAATAGTTTTAACATCAAGGGTATTTATGTAGTAGTAAAATAATTTTTAATTGATTCGAATCGGACATTTAATTTCGAAGATATCACGATATAAAAATGCAATACATGAACGCCGGGCGCCGCGCCTCCGCGACTTCCCTACTTTAGAGAGGAGAGGATGAGCACACGGGTAGACATGACCTGGAATAGGACATAGGATACGTTTTATCCCTATATGCCCACGGGATGGACATCTACGCGGGTGAAACCGCGGGGCACAGCTAGTCATTAAATAAAATTGTAGGTCATACGTAACAATGTTACTGACACTGTATTATCTAAGACATGTTTTTATTGTCTGAATGCCAGTAGGTCTTCCTAATCTAATCTAATATGATTTTTGATAAGGAATCACGCGTGCTGAATGCTCAAAGTCTATGGAACTGTTTGATAACGATCGACCATTGTCCACGATTGCGTCAATAGGAAGTTTTTCTATAAGAATACTCTATAAATAAAATAATTGTCTTTGTTGTTGTGTTGAAATAGTTGTCGTAGGTAGTTGTGTTGAAATAGTTGTCGTAGTTGTTATGTTGAAATAGTGGTCGTAGTTTTCGTGTTGAAATACTTGTCGTAGTTGTTGTGTTGAAATAGTTGTCGTAGGTAGTTACGTAGTCGTAGTTGTTGTGTTGAAATAGTTGTCGTTGTTGTTGTGTTGAAAAAGTTGTCATAGTTGTTGTGTTGAAAAAGTTGTCGTAGTTGTTGTGTTGAAAATGTTGTCTTAGTTGTTGTGTTGAAATAGTGGTCGTAGTTGTTGTGTTGAAATAATTGTCGTAGTTGTTGTGTTGAAATAGTTGTCGTAAGTAGTTACGTTGTCGTAGTTGTTGTGTTGTCGTTGTTGTTGTGTTGAAAAAGTTGTCGTAGTTGTTGTGTTGAAAAAGTTGTCGTAGTTGTTGTGTTGAAAACAGTTGTCGTAGTTGTTGTGTTGAAATAGTTGTCGTTAGTGTAGTGGTCGCAAGCGCTACTGCTGTGAAAATTGTATGAGATGGTCATTCATTGAGTTTTTCCATCAGGAATTTCTCAGTTGCAGCCCAGTCTGGATGTCCAATTGATGGCAATAGGCTCGCCCCCTATTACATGAGACTTAAACATAAATGGCGAAATTTAAGTTGACTATAGGTTAACCTCTGCCTAACCGTTCGGGGAATACAGGCTCGATGTTGTTATGTTTTAGAAAATAAAGGGTTTTTATTATGAACTTAGACATGAGTATTCTTCTCAGACTGTTATGTCTAAGGGTACCGTGTGCAATTCAATGACACAATAAGTATAATATGTAAGTATGACGCATCAAAGGTAGGCGTGACCTACGACATTACATAGGTACAGCATTAATATCATATGAACCATTTCGTAGTTTCAGCCAGATACCTACTCATCCTCATCAAATAAAAAAAAACAAAAGTTAGGTAGAACTTTCTGTGATATCACACATCGGGTCATCGGGTGTATGAATGGTAATGAATACAATTATACAGCATTTTTTAATTAAAATTGAAAATAACTACTTGCTAATAAATACTTGCCTACTTTCATTTAGATTCGTAATTTATCCGTAGTTGAATTAATCAAATTAAGTAATTTGTAATCAGTTGGGCTTCACTTGTTGAAGCTTTGTTAAAGAAATTAAGTTTTACTATAAGCTGCATATAGCTTCTGTCTAATGTTTAATTCCCTAAATGTTATGTACACCTATAATTTGTGTATACATTAGCAGTAATACCTTCCTAATTATTAGATTTTTTAAGCAATGTTGAATGTATATGCCGTTGGTGTTCTTTAATAAATAAATAAATAAAAATGTTATTGCAATTCGAAATTCACATTTTTAGTACCAAAATAACCCCAATTTCATTATAAATTAGCAAATTTTCTACGGAGGTCATATGTTATGACTTGTAGGCAACCGCTAGACGACGCGATGCAGCCCGCGCCCCATGTAATAACCCGGTAAAAATCCCCATTGAAAAAACTGCGGCGAATTAAATTATTTTTTCATTTTTCCAAAAACAAAACACATAAATAGACTCACAGTATGATTCTTATCAACACCACACGGATCAGACAGGGTTTTTTTTTTACACGCTGTATACCAAAACTATTATCAGTTACTCTTATCTAGAACAGTAACTAAAAGTAACGATGACAAGCGATTTCGACATGAAACGTCGACATCCTTCAAAAACATTACGGGTGAACTCGTGTGAAATAAACTGACTGAATTGACTGACGCAAAAATCGAATTAAATGAAAATGCTAATGAAATGCATTTCATTAGCATTTTCATTTAATTTCTAATACTATTTTATAAATAAATTTAAATTTTTGGAATTATTTGGTTATATGACTTTACAAGTTATTGCGTTTGCATAAAGATCGTTTACACCTAAAGCAGTAATAAAGATTGGAGATTTTGAAGGCGTATCACTTGGGATGGTGATCAGTTTTGTGAATTTATACCGATGCTACATCTAAGTTGTGTCGTACTGTAATAATATTCACAATCCATCTAGTTCTGCTTCTATAGAGATCCATGACTCGCCGTGGGTGCTATTAATGATAGTCGTTAAGCAAACAATCACGGTGGCACTCATAATATCAGTAATCATGATCGTCATCATACCTTATATAAACTTATATGATAAACGTGACCCGAGCTATGATAGTGCATACCTTGCAGAAATTATTTTATGTCTTACTTATGTAATTCTATATTTTCTATCTATAAAAATAAATACAATTGAAGTGTCTGTTTTTACTTTTACTAAATGCATATGAAAGTATATACGGTACATAAAACATTTTTTTTTTGTCTGTCAAAATTGTTCCGGCTATCTCCGAAACCGCTGGACCGATTTTGACGGGATTTTCACTGGCAGATTTACTGATGTCATACGGAGTAACTTACTTTTATTTTAGAAGTAGAATTAGGGTCCACGCGGGCGAAGTCGCAGGCAATATTTTACATGGAGTGACTGCCTATCTGACCTCCACAACCCAGTAACTGGGTAATACGATACCCCTTGGTAAGACTGGTTGTCAGACTTTCAGTCTTCTGACGACCCGTAACGACTGTCAAAGATCCACAAATGACAGCCGGGACCAACGGATTAACGTGCTTTCCGAGGCACAGAGGAATGTTGGTATGTAAAGATTACAAATGTGAACATACTGGGTGTTAGGGTAGACACCGTTATCCTTGAAACTAGTGGTTTGGTGTCATCTATAATATACTTTTTCTATGGGAACAACTTAGAAATCGCAAAAAAAAAAACAGCTTTTCTATACATTTTGTCGATTTAAGTGAACACAAATGTATTGGAACAGCTGATTTTTTTTTCGCGATTACAAAGTTGGTACCATAGATTAAGTATATTATAGATGACACCAAACCACTAGTTTCAAGGATAACGGTGTCTACCCTAACACACAGTATGTATCTATTTAGACACAGTATTCAGAAACGTTTTTATGGCAAGATGCCTTTTCCCAAGCTGTGGGACGATTATGTTTATAAAGTTACCTTGTATTGCATCTATTGAATTTGGTGTAGTAATTAGTAAAATGTGTAATGTTTTAGGTACATATGTGTTATGTTAAGTCAATATTATGATGGGTATGGATCAAACTAAACGCTGTTTAGACTAACATTGCCGGTTGCATAACAAATTAAACAAACAATGGAATGTCAGCAATCTGCCTAGCCTTTTCCCAACTATGTTGGGATCGGCTTCCAGTCTAACCGGATGCAGCTGAATACCAGTATTTTACATGGAGCTACTGCCTATCTGACCTCCACAACCCAGCAACTGGGTAACACGATACCCCTTGGTTAGACTGGTTGTCAGACTTTCGGGCTTCTGACGACTCGTAACGACTGTCAAAGATCTACAAATGACAGCCGGGACCAACGGCTTAACGTGCTTTCCGAGGCACGGAGGAGTCTCGATATGTGAAAATGGTCACCCATCCACGGACCAACCCCGGCAAGCGTAGCTTAACCTAATGGATCGACCCGAGCGGCTGTTATTACTTAGCCACGAGCTCCTCGAACAATGGAATGTCAGCGTAACTCTTAATTGACTACCAATTAAATTTCTCCGTTTCCTTTGCCATCAACGAGAAAATTGAACTAGAAAACGTTTTTACTTAACAACTGATTAATAAAGATATGTTTTGAAACGATTGCATTATTCGTAACACCAGAAGTAATTTAAATTGGTCACGTAGTCTTTTTATAGTTATGCAGTAAAATTCTATACCGTTATTCAATTCAATTCAATTAATATGTATTGCAATCCATAATATACATATACAGGTGGTACTTACAAATATGTATTTATAAATAGAAACAGTTATGAACCCTGCAGGCATAGCAAAATCTAACTAATATTATAAACCCGAAAGTTTGTAAGTATGGATGGATGGGTGGATGTTTGTTACACTTTCACGCAAAAACTACTGAATGGATTTGGATGAAATTTGGCAAACAGATAGTTTAAAAAGCACATAGGATACTTTTATCCCGATATTCCCACGGGATCGAGACTTACGCGGGTGAAACCGCGGGGCGCAGCTAGTTTAAAATAAGTAGGAGAGCGGAAGTGCGATTATTCGACTCAAGATAGATGCATATAGGATACTTCACTAACACGAATATCACAACGGCAGCTTTTTAATTTCCATTACCTACCAAATTACAGTTCGATTCAACGGAAGTTAGCTACTCGCTGCGCAGTACCCCGCCCCTCACCCCCGCCGCCACATGAAATTATTACTGCGCAGCGACTCGCCTCATGTTCCGTTTGAAACCAACTGTACTTGTAGGAATGCAATTCTCTTAGATTTTTCAAACCCTAGCAATTCTCCGTTTTCTTTGCCCGCAATTGTTTCTAGAAAACGTGTTTAGTTAACAACTGATTATAATAAAGATATGTTTTGAAACGATTGCATTATTCGTAACACCAGTAGTAATTTAAATTGGTCACGTATAGTCTTTTTATAGTTATGCAGTAAAATGTCATACACCGCTAATCGACTCAGATAGCTGCATAAGAAGATACTACACTGACACGAATATTACATCGGTAGCTTTTTTATTTCCTATACCTATTTATTTACCTGGTAGGAATGTAAGTTTATTAGATTTTGTCGTCAAAGCCTATACTCCATTTGAAATAAGATTAGACATTTAAATAAGCCTTTTTTACAGTCCGTTCAACCGATTTTGACTTCTATTGCGTTGGTGGCCTGACAAATGGCCGATGCAGTAGAGACTTGGTATTGTGTAATCTTTTTTGCTTTTAATGCCATCTTTATGCCTACGGTATAGAAGTCAAAATCGGTTGAACGGACTGTAGCAAGGTTTGTTCTCAATCTTATTTCAAATGGAGTATAGTAATTTCTGTAATTGGCGTCGTAGCCAGCGCTTATCTCAGTGCCAAACAAGTTTACAATTGGTCCTATTACGCTTCAGGAAAAAAAAGACCAAATTTTGAGAAATTATCATACCGAACAGGCAACGGTACGGAGCATCATCTTGTTGAATGACACATATGATGTAGTATTATAGTTTACCCACAAATAAATAAATTACCTCCATAGTATAACGTGTTAAAAGGAAGGATTCACACAAATTCTCATCATTACAATTATTATATTCCCGAGATCCGGGCGTTGCGAACTTTCGACGTTTGAGAGAATTTTGTGCAACAGACAATTTCACAATCTTAATACACCACCTACATACCTAATACCGTATTGGCCGTAGAACAAAACTGGTACTATAAATTTGCGATAAAGCCTAGATGTGATGATACCGATGATAGTGACAACAGATCATAATTTCAGCCGAAAGACGCCCACTGTTGGACACCACAAAGCAGGCCTCCACAAAGCACCGCCACTTCGAACGGTTTTGTGCTTCCTGCATCCAGCGAATTCCTGCTACCTTGACAAAGTCATCGGTCCACCTTGTGGGAGACCTTCCAACGCTACGTCTTCCGGTACGCGGTCGCCACTCTAGAACCTTTCGGCCCTATCGGCCATCTGTTCTGCGAGCAATGTGCCTGTCCACTGCCACTTAAGTTTGGCAATTCTTCGGGTTATGTCGGTCACCTTGGTTCTCTGCGGATCTCTTCATTTCTGTAGATCACGTAGGGAAGCTCCAAGGATAGCCCTCTCCATTGCCCCTTGGGTGACTTTATGACTTTACAACTGATATCAAGAGGCATAATTGCTGGCACAACTCTGGTATAAACTAGAATTGCTATACTTATCTCTAAATCGTTTCCAATGAAATTGTTGACCTCGTAATACCGATGACGCTACCAGTTAATGATAATACATTTAACTGGTTTTGAATTAGCAGCTTAGAGCAAATGTATGTTAATTAATATAGACAATTATTCCGCTAAGTATTGTAAACGTATGTAGGTAAGTATTGAATATTTTCCGCACTCTGAAGTCTTGAACTGTTATTAAATATTTCTCATATCATTGAAGTTATTATAAATTACTTTTCCAATATTGCTAAAAACTTCATTCAGTTGATTTCCCTAAACAGAAAAAAGGTCATCCTTATTAATATTATAAATGCGAAACTAACTCTATCTGTCTGTCACGCTTTCATACCAAAACTACTGAACCGATTTAAATGAAATTTGGTACACAGATAGTCTAGAGCCTGAGAAAGGACATAGGCTTTTATCGACATGCCACGCGGGCGAAACCGCGGGCGGAAGCTAGTTGTATTGTATAAGGTTACGTATTCGACCGAAAACATTAAGCAGTTCAAAACAAAGTTGGACTTGGAAATTGTAATGGAAATGTTTCACAAAAATTAAATTTGTGTATATTTTATACAGCGAACGATCGTAATTATGCAGAGTTCCGACGTCAGTCGCTGCGATTCAGGTTACGATCACGTGTTAAAACGATTTACATATCTTTGGTAAACACGACGAGAATGGCAGTCATGAGTTCATGAGAATTTCAGAATATGTGCATAAGGACCAATTTTTGAGTCGTATGCAACTTAAATTGATAAAGTAAGAAATTAGTATAAGGGGAAGTTTTAAAATGGCGCTAGTGACAGAAAAGTTGAAAGGAAATTCTTTTGGCTGGCTTGGTATGGGCCTGTTATGAGGAGGAAGGAGAAACGCATGTGAATAAATGAGTGATGAATATAAATGTTGATGGATAGAACGGGAGAGAAAGACCAAAGAAAAGATGGATGGATTGTGTGAGGGATGATATGAAAGAGCAGGCAGCGAATGATAGCGTGACGGTTGACAGGGGAGAATGTGAAAGAGAAAATGTGTTGCGCCGACCACAAGTAACATAGGACAAGGGCAGGAAGATGATGATGCAGCTAAAGTGATAAGTAGGTATAACTCTGACCTCACTGTCATGAACTAAAGGTTTGTAAAGAAAGGAAATCTTTTAACCCGGTGACATAGTTTGAGATAATATTTTAGACCAAATATATTGTGGTTTATTTAACTATAAGTACGTACTATCCTACTATAGCCTACCTACTGTAAAAAAACATGTATGCGGTATCGAAACCTGCCCGACTGCCCTGGGGTCGACGCAAAATGTCCCTTTCTTCCATACTTCTCCATTAGTCGTCATCATCATCTCGGTAGTCATCTCCATAGCCATAAGGTTTCGAAAACTCTCTTAATACTAGTTTCCCTTGATTTATGCATGGTCAAAAACTATTTTTGAATACCACAAAGCTATTTTATTACAATATAAACTCTTGCGCATAATACAGTTATACCTGCGATGGTCATTATAGCTACTTTGTGTATAAATAAACCAAACTGCTAAGTCACGGTGAATTGTAAATCAATTTTTACGTCATAAAACCCGTTTTAAACAAACCTAATGTTTTTAAAAGATGAACAATTATTTCAATCTATACTCCATTTGAAATAAGATTAGACGTATAGATAAGCCTTTTTTACATTCCGTTCAACCGATTTTGAATTCTATTGCGTTGGTGGCATGACAAATGGCAACCGCAGTAGATAGTTGGTATTGTGTAACTTTTTTGCTTTTAATGCTATCCTTATGCCTACGGTATAGAAGTCAAAATCGGTTGAACGGACTGTAAAAGGGTTTGTTTTTAGTGTCTAATCTTATTTCAAATGGGGTATAATAGTGTAACTGTTATGGTACATTCTTGTATAAACTGAATAGCAAAATACTACCTACGACATCGTCATCAACTGATCACACACGAAATTCGAGGCTTAGAACCTTTGGATAAGACTTGAGTTTCCAAAGATTAATATTGGGGTTAACCGAGATCGAATTAGCTTGCAGAATGAGGAAACTAACCAAGTCTGTGAAAATGCCAATGGTGATAATTATGGAGCAAAATAGTCCTTTTCTTGAAGACTTGTACTTTGGGGCCCACGCTACCTTCTACTGCATTGTACTAGTTGCTTAAACTGGAAGACCGGAGGCAGAACTAGGAAGAAGCACCTTATCTAACAGATGAACATCCTAATGGCAGACAAAATCTAAATTATCTACCTACAGACACATACGGCGATGTGCAGTATCGAAACGTGCGATGAGGTGAGGATGTGATAAATAATTTCAATACACAATGAGTCAGTAATATCTTATATTGACATACCATCCATTAATTATTAAAGGGCCGATTTTTTACTTCAGATATCTTTTATCCGTGTAAATAAAACGATGTTAGACAGGTTTTTTATGGAAAATCTGTGTATTTTTTTTAAAATATTCTTCTGAAAATTATATCTGTCAAGAGATCAAAAAAACTTTTACTCATGGGAAGTTATGCCATGCATAACGTAATAATAATAATGTAGCATTTAGTAATGTCAGTTAAAATATATAATAAACTACCAAAAGCAATAAAAAATGAACAAAAATCTAATATATTTATAAATAAACTAAAACAATACCTAATCCATAAATGCTATTACAATATTAATGAATATTTTAATGATAAATTAAATGAATCATTAAAAATTAATACCAAAAATAATAACTAAAATTAAAGTGGGAGTGAGTAGTAGAAAAACATTTACCTATAATTTATTTCTTTCAAATAATAATAATATATAATATTAGCCCTCTTCCTCTATCTTATCTTGCTGTGCCCGACAGGGTCCACAATGATCTAAAATTATGTATATTTTATAATGTACCTACTACCTATGTTAACATTGTGGAATGCAAATAAATATATTGAGTATTGAGTATTGCATTAATCTAACCGTCATCATAATTTCAGCCGAAACACGTCCTCAGCTGGACCTAGGCCTCCCCCAAGCACCACCACTATATGGTTCTATGGACTATGGACTATACCGGCTATGGACCGGTTCTATATGCCGCCCACATCCAGCAGATTCCTGCGTTTCATTAACCTGATATAGCCAATTAATTAGTAAAGCCCATTAGAAAATATATGTATAATATAATCATTATTAAACTAACTTCTTCTATTAAAGTTTCTTTTTAAGTTAATAATTTCTGCGTGTTTCTAATTATCTTTTAATTTGGTTTCGGTTAACAATTATCACGGCCTCTGAACGTAATTGTTTTAAATAGACTCGGAGTTATCGATAATGAGCTTTGGAACACAAAACCTCAACTGTTGGATTAGGCACGAGTGCACAATTATCAATGGCCAAATATAACGGTTGCTATTTATAATAATTGTACATTAAGAGAGTATTTTACTTTAATTAACTTTAATTATGATAATCTCAAGGTTAGTGCCACTAAAACACCAAATACTTAAGTACTTGAATTAAAACGTTTAAAAACCAATTTTAATAATGACATACACAGTTTCTACATCTGTACTTACATATAACAAAATAGTAACGAAATCAAAACAGAACATTTAATATTTTTGAAAAAAGTCATTGTTACGATACATGGGAACGAGTCTGATGCAGAAAATACAGTTTTTTGAATTTTTGCTCGTTTGTCTGGATGTATGTTCCGGATTGGCGTAAAAACGGCTGAACGGATTTGGATGAAATTTTGCACATAGCTAGTTTATAATCTGGATTAACACATATTGAACTTTCGGGACTGAAAGAGTCCCGTATGTTCCCGTGGGATATTTTCCGCATAAGTTAGTAGGTACCTAATATAAAATAGAGATCAGGAAAACATGTCTTTAATAGTAGTGATTATCATGCGTGCTACGCCTATACATAGGTACTCTTTATAATAATAATCATGAATTCATAATGATAAAAACAATATTCTGAAATAACGAATCGTGGCCCTTCGATCCGGATGCGAACCATTGACCTAAGAATCAGAGAATTATAAAAATAATTTAAAAAATTGTAAATTATTATAGGTCACTGAACTTCAATCAGTGTCTAAATTATTCACTACGAACGAACTATTATTATTGTACGAACTATTATTAGAATAATAGTTCGTATCCTGTGCTGTCTCAGTATTGCCGTGAAACACAATAAAAATAATACAAGCGTGTTTGCATAATCAGCCTATAATGTTCCCACTGCTGGGACACAGGCCTCCTCTCTGTGACAGGGAGCGGGCCGTAATCCACCACGCGAGCCCAGTGCAGGTTGGTAGATGTCACATGTGTTCGAATTTTTGGTTCTAGGACAAGCCGGTTTCCTCACGATGTTTTCCTTCACTGTTTTGAGAGCAGTGGCGATGAAAAAAAGACACAAATTAAAGCGCCTGTCAGGGTTCGAACCTACGACCTACAACTCGTAAGTCGCGGCCGTTACCACTGTGCCACCACTGCTCTACAAGCGTGTTTGTTTTGCCACAATTAGAGATCTTCAGTTATAAGTACCTATCAATATTTTGTTATGATTATGACATTACGTGTGAATATTGTTGTTAACTTCAACTCTAGATCAATTTTCATTTCATAAAGCGATTGTGTATTTATGAGATTCATCGTGAATTCGGATATAAACCTATCCGGTAGAAGCAGCTATCTAACGTGTTATCATCTGCCTAGCCTTTTTACCCAACTATGTTGGGGTCGGCTTCCAGTCTAACCGTATGCAGCTGAATACCAGTACTTAACATGGAGCGAACTCTACAACCCAGTTACTGGGTAACAAGATACCCGTTCGTAAGACTGGTTGCTAGACTTTCGAGCTTCTGACGACCAAATTTCCTTTAGGAACTTTGCGGCCATGACTTCAACATGAATTGTTATAATATTAAAGTGCAATATACAAAATGAAATGAAATTGTTTATTCTGTAAATAATATTGGAATCACTTTTACACGTCATATAAAAAAAAAAAAAAAATAAGCTAGATGAGGTCGGCGTTTCCTAGCTCTGAGAAAGAAACAAACTCAGAGGTCACAGTCTCTTTTAAAGTCCAGACATAATCTTGGTCAGGCCATATAGATTAGAGTCTGAAATGGTATTTTGAGTAAAGAACCAAACAGATGTGAGTGGACCTGTCCACTCAGTGAAAGCATTTGTCGGTAATAGTGGAGCTCAACACAAGGTATTCCATCAAACTTGGATTGACTCCCTGAACACTGAAATATAAAAACTTTGTATGAGGCCATCAAGTCCCGAATGCGGAATCATTGACAAGATAGGCATGATAACACGATAACATACATATTTCCTAACGTTTGTCGCATTTATAAGTGTATTCAAATATTTAACAGTATTTTACTGAATCTGATATTCTAATTCCTTTGTCCAGAACCAGACAAAATCAACAGTCATAACTGTTATTTTTGTCTTTGACTCTTACTCAATTCTTATACCTTGAATAACTAACAATCAACGAACAGACCTTGCATTGATACCGGTTAGCTGGGGGCCAAGTCTACTAATTTACAAACGTGTCAGTGGTCTCACAATGATGAGTTTTTGACAGATTTTGTATGGCAAATCTGTTCAGAGACGTTTGTAAATGAGTAGACTTGGCCCCCTGGTTCATCGACACCATATCTTAAAAGATACAACATTCACAAACACACGTCTCACTTAGTCACAACTCTTAGTTGTAACACTGTAGGTCACAGCCTTCAATAAACTGCAATTTAGATAGTTACGTATTGGCAGCTTAGACACACTAATTACAACCATGTCATTGGTGTTGCGAGTTCATGGGGTGTACTCTCTAAGTCCGTTAACGAAAATACGGGCCCGTGCGAAAGTAGTTGATACGTCAAAACAAGTAACAAATGACAGTGTCAAAAAACAAGGGGCAAAAGCACATCGGGATTAGCGACAACTGTCAAATCGTGTTATCATTTATACACATCGGTATTAGGGACAGCTGTCAAATTGTGGCGTCTGTCGGGCCCCGAACTAATTTTATGTCCGTAAGGGATACGGTGTAGGAAATGCTCGTAACCACGGCCGAAACTACGGAATACGTGCTAAAGGAGTACACCCCCATGTATGTACGGTACGTAGACTGCCTTCAATATTTTTGTTGTGTCAGCACAGCACACAAAAGTAGCTCAAGCTGTGGTAAAATTAATAATTTGATGATTTTTTTTATTAAAAAAATTACCGGTCTTAGCTCAGGTCAGGGCTCACCAAGGTGTGGCCGTATGCATATATATATTCACGTCATCACCACACCAATCATGGAAATTGTACGAAATGCACGTCATGGAATCGTAGTATTGTTGGTCCTTCGAGTCGCGTATAAATAGCAGTAACCATTAATCGAAGTTGTCTCTGGAAGTTAGCCATAAGAAAGTACTGACACATGAGAAAAATATACTTCATGTTTACAAAAGCCCATACATTGGTAGGATAGATTCAATCATTTTAATGCATAGCCTGACAGCATAATGTTTATTCCGAGAAGACAGACGAAAACAACGAATGCTGCTAAAAATGCACATAACATTATGAAGAAAAAAACAAGCAGGTAAGGACGGTATTTGGGATTCAAAAAAATTGATAGTCGTTAAAGTTTGTTTCTTTTTTACTTGAAGTTGTCATCTTATAATTTGTTGTTGCAAAGAACAGAACACAATAAAGTATCTTTTTCAATAAACTCAACAAGAAAATCTTTGAGTTTACAGACTGGTTTCTCCATCTTACTTGGAAATATCCCAACACGCAGACATCCTTGTTAAGTCATTTATGAACAGCGACGATTAAGTAGTAGAATATGAAGATGCTTGAAGGCAATATACTTGGAATTCATACCGTAGAACCTATAGTAGGAGTCATAATGGCGATGGCGCCTTCCTGTCTTTTAATCACTTTAAACTACAACCAACAAGTCGTTTGCCAACTTTGGTGCCATAGCATATAAGCATGAATCACTCAAGACAGTAATAAGGTAATCTTTAATGTGACTACATATGTTCTTGACACCTCTCAGTTTCATACTAACGAATATGTGTTTTGCGATTTTGATCCTTATTACTACTAGAAATTGTTCAATTGACAGGTGTCAGAGACGCATTCTCTCGACGGCCGAACTGTAGAGTTGGATTTAAAAGCTAAAGATACGATCTAGAATTGCATAAAGTCATTATTTATTTTATTTAACATTGCAACAGTCAAGTAGTTAATTAATTGTCTGCGAACACCATTTGGTAACTTATTTATGAACAGAACAAGGACATCATTTCGCCATCTTCGTAGCATTTTCCTCAAGCTTGCTGAATATGGCTTTCAGTCTTATTCGGTGTTGAACGTCTTGTTCTTAACAAGAACAATACGTAATGAATCTTATCATGGAAGAATTTTTCCCGTTGCTGAATTAACATACTTGAATCACATTGTTTGTTGATGAAATTGTAATTGCAACGGTGATAAATCGTAATTACAATATAGTTAAAGTAATAGGAAAAACAATATAAACAAACAATATTATGTTTATCTACAATAATACTATACTAATTTAATAAATGCGAAAGTAACCTGGAGAAGGAAATAGGCTACTTTTCATCCTGGATATTAGCATGAAATATGATGAAATAGAAAAGACCCGCAGACGACGACGTCGCGGGTAATTAAAAGTGATTTGCACATGTGAGAAACGTGACAAGTTTATGCGTTGTGAGTCTTGCAGTTTGGAAGCAAGGTTGGTGATAACTTTCAAGTGACATTAACGTTTATAGATATATGGGGATCAAATGTAATCCGAGATACAGGTTTAACACCCAGTTCGGATGCAGATCGTCGCAAACTTTGTATATTAAAGACTTTAAGACATTTTTTAAACGACTTCCAAAAAGGAGCAGGTTTTATGTTCATCTTTATGAATTTTTTTTTTTTTTTTTTTGTGTATATTCATCGATATTTTCGCCAATTGTGAACCAATTTAAAAAAATATTTTTTAATTCGAAAAGTTATACTCCCGAGGTGGTCCCATAAAAAATTTATAAACTTAGCTCAAAAACTACTTGCATAGTTTTTGAGTTAGCTTCAATAATTACGTATTTTTCCCACTTAGTCTATGTAGACAATACAGGGTTATTGGTAAAACACCAACAACCTCTTAAGGAGTCATTGTACTCATAATTATGAACAACTTTTACTATGGGAGCAAATACGGAATCGCGAAAAAAAAAAAACAGCTGTTCCGTACATTTTGACGAGTTATGCGAAAATAAATGTACTGAACAGCTGTTTTTTTTTTTGGCGATTTCGTATATGTGTATCGTTTCGTGTTTTTTTTGGAAGTCGGCTGTTTTTATTTTTTGTAAAAAGTTTTTATTTTTCACTTTTTGGTAGTGGAACCAACCCCACACAAATTCGAATACCACTACCTGCTATGTAACTAACAGTAACGGAGTCAAATAATATATCATCTACATATACTTAGTGGAAAAACGTAATTATTGAAGCTAACTCAAAAACTACGCAAGCAAAGTTAATAAAATTTATATGGGACCACCTCTGAAGCATGACATACTCGTACCAAACAAAAAAAGAATCTTCAAAATCGATTCATAATTGACAGAGTAAACGCGTAAAGTATTTTTTTTTTTCTGTCTGTTTACACAGAAAAAAAAAACTTACAGACGGTTAAAAATAAAAAATGTCAAATGACTCGAAAATTGTTGACATTTCGAAGGAGTCGTGTTAATTTAGTTGTAAATGACCTCTCCTACATCCCCTTAATGGATTCATGAGCTCACTCTGCGATGGCGGGTCAACTAAACGATAATACTACGCAAACCTGCATAGCATAATCAGCCCATTTGCCTCTGCTGGAATACAGGCCTCTTCTCTTTGGGAAGGAATGGGCCGTAATCCACTACGCGGGCCCATTGCGTGGATGTCACACGTCTTCGAATTTTCGGTTCTATCGCTCCGTTCTGAGAGCTATCTAAGTAATAAATTATATACCTCTACAGGTTAATGATATTGTTAAGACCAGCTATATCCATCAAGTATTCGATTAAGGTTCCATTCATCATCAAGTATTAAATTGAATGATGAGTCACCTTGAGGGTTGTGTTTGAAAACGGGCAGTCTATCGGTCAACCCTCGTAAATAATAGCACATGAACTGTGCCAAATGCCAACGAATGTTATCAACGCCAACCAAGCGCCTGATTATATAAATGAACTGATCTTTGATAAGGCAAAAGATTTGCCTGCAATGATTACAAATCTTAATATATCCCAAGCTGCTGGACACAACCAGAACAAGTGCTAAGTTGACCGCACGTCCATGCTAACACTTTGACCATGAGCTGGCCTAGGGTAGTAAGGAGTTTCAATAGAATAAGAGGCCAGCTTATACTGGTTTTGTAACCACTGAATGATCGGCCTACCGTACAATACGAGCCAGGGCCTACCACCAGCTTATAGGAAATCCCCAGCGCGTAGGAAAGAGATGAAGCTCTACAGGACGTATAGCTCCACCTCCTTCCCCCACTGAAGTAAGGTTAAAATAATACTGTAATAGCTCCTCCTATATTCCTCCTTTTAGAAACCCACAAACTATAACTGACCGTGACTCTTAAAGATGAGTTCTTAAGATCATTGTCGACTCTTGGGCAATATGCCAACGACTTGTCACTACACAATATTCTACTATTATTGCAGTATTCATCTTTACAATCTCTTGTTTTTGTTTACGTGCTTTCAAGTGCACTCGTGTGTATTTTTAGAGTTATTTCGATGCGAATAAGTATACAAGTTAATGGTGTTGAATCAACATTCATAAACTCTGTTTTTTTTTTTCATGATGTGGACATTTTTGCACTTCTTAAACTTGACCGGTTTTCAGATTGCGCTCATTTTGATACTTCAAACAGTTGACCGAAACTGGAAGCTTATGAAATTGGTAGATATTAAAAATTAAGAGGGCAACATGTGCAATTTAATGACGAACGATATGCATTTTAATTTCGATATTTAAAGAAATGAATCTACAAGACTTGAAAATCATATCCGAAATAACATTTAAATTGAATATAGACTGTAACAATGTAGATGACGATGTAGTGGTAGAGGACCAATTTTCCGTAGCTAAGGACTTTAGACCAAATAAAAAACCAAGACAGATTGCTGGCAACAGTGACGTGCACTTAGTGAGGTGTAGTCCGATGTTAAACGTGTGCGTGTGAGCGTGTATGCATCGAGCGGACGTGTACTTTGGCATGCTTGACTGTATTGTTCGCAGCGCTATATCTTGGTTTTATATTTGGTCTGAGCAAAGAACCACTTTCCTCATAAAGCTAGGTCACATAAGATTACAAAAAAATTAAACTAGGTAGACCATCACTTGTTCACACATCCGGCACATCACGAAACAAAACTGAACTCTATTGCATCACTTTAAATAATAAAGTAACACAACAGACACACGATACAAGAACATCCATTACTAACACCATTAGATGAAGAAAAACAGTTGCATCATGGGGATGCGTAGCAGTGTTATCCTGCTAATTACATCATCATTATTGACAGCCTAGCTCCACCCAGAGCTGAGTATAGGTATCCTCCCTACTGTGTCATGCTTTCCTGGTCTGTGCGAGTTTCAACTATTTACAACATACCTACTTCGAATATGGTGATATTCCCTACGTTCATCAATTGAAGCGGTCACTGGAAGTCCATATTCATAATTTAGTGATATATTATTACCATCTCGAAATTTGAAAAAACCGGACAAACTATGGACCCAAAAAACGGGACATGTCCGCCTAGTACAGCGTACCATAACTAAAAAAAACAAGATTTTTGTTTAATCTGTCTTTGTGTTCGTGAGGATGTTAGATCTTCTGCACATAATGTACCTATGGTTAAGGCGACTTGGTTCGGTTCCATTGAGCGAGGTCGAGGAGAGAAAGTTGCGTGAGCCACTGTTATGAGAACATACAAGGCAAAGTAGGTACTGCGAGGAACTAAGATATGGTGGCAGTGACAGCGGATTGAAATTAACCTTTCAAGTCTTATTTACATGATTCTAGTCAACTTTTTTATGGTACTTATGGTATGCCACAGGCAATTAAAATGCACCGTGTAAATCAGGCTCTAAAGACTTACCTATTTTATGTTCTAAAAAGTTTTTAACAATCGAAAATCGGGCAAATCAATTTTTAACCAGCAAGTTCAGCTTCAAGAATATATTTTTCAAAAAGATCTTTAGAAGTACTTACAAGAAAAACGAAAGTTATTCTTAAAGTGATGAACTTTCAGAAAGAGATGTTTTTAAATAGAGGTTTCTGTTATTTTGTGTTTGAACATTACCAGAAGGCATAACTTTTATTTGCTTGTAAATAAATGGTAATTAATGGTATCTGAAATACACAGAGAAAGATATAAACGACGTTTAGAGAAAGTAATGGAGAATGTAAAAATAAAATGGTTTCATTTTATGATTCAAATAAAAATCTTAACTGCAAAATACAGTCAGTGAACACAAAATGAATTTGTTTGAATTGTTATACTTTCACATTTTACTGCATTATAATTTTTCTTATGAGGATTTGCTGTAATTGACGCTTTGAGTTTGGTTAATGTTTAGCAAAGAGACCAATGTCGTTTCAAACTAATGGAAAATTGCGCTAATGGAGGCCTCCCACAACAAAGGGTACTGGTACTGCCAATGTTGACCTAAATATAATTGACTCTTGGCTTGGCACTACTGTGAAACAAGAATGATGTAACCAATATATTGTAACAATATTCGGATTTAAAAGAGTGTCCGTGGAATTTCTTTCCCGTTCTTCTCCATAGGAACCTACTACGCTTTGGAATGGGCTACGCTTTGGAACTAGCTTCATCTTTCGGACTGACCGACCCCTTGACAATTCAAAAGTACCTATAATTGGTTTATCTGACATAAATGCTTTGAGTTTGAGTTTGAACCAAGATTTGCGCACCCCTCATAATTGGGCTTCCAATATCAGTAGATACAGTCCAAAGTGTAGTCAAACTCAATTTTGTGTCTCGTCAATGTTTCTGACTTTGAGAAAAGTCTTTGCAAAATCTACAAACGGCAAAGAAATCTTCACTTAGACGCCATCTGAGAAACGGGTGAGAAAATTGAAGCGATAGTCTCGTCGTGCCATTAAATTCAATAGAAACTCTTAGAAATAATCTCCACACGGCGATACCATCGCGGCAATTGAAGGCATAGCGCAGCGTCACTATCGTCGCGACTCTCTTGTCTGTGTAGATGCTTACATTCCATCTTTCAGTGGAACCTCACCCCACAAAGATCACATGAGCATGACGTCACCCGTAAGGCCATCAAAAAACGTATTTCATACATTATTATATGACCATTGCGACGCATACTTGCATCGCATCTCCGAATACCGAAATATTAATGACTCCTCTTACATAATGAGACAGTGACATACGTAGTGATAGGTGTAAATAGATGTGTGGATCAGCTGATTGGAGTTTGTACATTACGTTGTACTACATAATAGAAGAGATAGTAGGTGTCCGTTATTTAATATTTGGCTTCTTGAATCGTCTGTCGGTCGATAGGATTTGTGTAATTAATTTGATTGCGTAATCTATAATCGTTATACTTATTGTATAACATTGATCTTGGAGAAATGATGGCATCATTATCAGAAAATGTTCATTGTCCACATAATAGGGAATATGCATGTGTTTTTAAAATATTTTTATTCGATAGTTTACATCGCAAAATAATAGATAAAAAAAATTCGGCACCAAAAAAGCAATTTGAAGTACTTAAAACAAATACAAAAAATCCAACCGACCCGGGCTATTTAAACGCCCTCCATTTCGCGCTTGGTGTGATGACGTGACAGTCTATGACAACAAACAAACAAGTGTCAAGTCAATGTCAAACACTCCTACTAAACACATTGACATTTTGATTATTGTCATAGACTGTTACGTCACATCCGCCCTCATCAATCATTTCTCGCTCAAAAAGAAATATTAGGTATTCAAAAATATTGATGGACGCATCATATTGAATTAATATAGTTTATAAAAAAAAATACTTGACCCTTATTTGAATCACATGCATATTCTCTATTATTTAATGGGAGATAAATTGTCATTCCTTAGTCAACTTTTACAACTCCAAACGGCTCAACTTTTGTTGGAGTCGGCCTCTGGATACAGTTGAATACCAGTATGTTACATGGAGCGACTGTCTATACGACCACCAAAACCCAGTTGCTGGGTATGGGCGTTGTGTGTAAGAATACCCTTGATTTCTGAGGAAAGGCAGAGTTTTACGGTGACAAATACGCGTAAATATTCCACTTGCTTAGAATGGTAAATTTCTTTTCAATGCATATTGAGTTAAATGTGTAATGTAGGTATTTAGTTACCTGCTTGCCTCCACGTAACATAATAAACTACGCAAATTAATTATAATGAGAACAAAGTGTTTGCTTTGTTCCAAAACACTGAATAAAAACAGCTGTATAAAATACTCATTTACACAAACATTGTTTTACGTTAAACCGGTTTCATATGAGGCGTTTGGCGGCAAACAAAACGTTTATTTACGCGTTACCGCGGGAAAAGCGGCAAAGATCCAAAGTTCAAGCGAACTCTAGACTCAACACAATGGGACGCATCAAAAATTCGACGAAACCACGCATGTCCTGCGTGAAAAGTAAACTCAGGCGTACATGAAGAAGCTATATGAAAGATACATGATTGTAGGCGTGACAGACTCTGCAAAAGTGTATAATCTATGCTCTGCAAAGCCGAACCATTTCTTCTTTTGTCCAATATTTTATGTTGCCGTGCCCTAACCGGGTTTCATGTTGGATCTTACTTTAAATACTTGTAGCAGCTGATATACACATGAATGCAATAAAGAATTTGAGTTTGAGTTTGAGTTTTCTCAAAACTAAATATTCATAAATAATATCATATTTACCGCCAAGTAAAGTTAGGCCTGCTTGCACCACAAATCACACTTAAAGCGCTAAATGAATTGAGGCATAGACAGAAAAAAATTCAAAAATACGAAAATTCATACTTCTACATGCCATTTGACAAGGAACTCATTTTGATCAAATTTTTCTAATGATTTTTTTTATTTACCTACTATAGTGATTATTTCCCCTTCCCGTTTTTATATACTTGTACATATTATTATTGTTTAAGTGTTAGATGTATACCTATTATTGAAGTATTGGGAGTAACGTTGAAAGATAAATAAAGAATGAGAATTTTCCCACACACATTCATGCCAATTTGATAAAACTGTTTGAACCAGCCTGTTTGATCAAATTACTTGAACGTCTATGGCCCGCACGTCCAAGCCGATGAAATTGCAGAAAAAAGCAAATTCGAAATTTAAAAATATCCCTTACCTCATATCAGGCGAGAAGTCAACAGAGCACGCGTACCCCGCCACCATATGCCCGCTGAAAGTCTTCTTCCTGTTCATCTTGAACCTGTTCAATGCACTGAACACTATCACTTTATTGTCCATGGACTGGCACGCCAGCCATTTGCCGTTAGGTGACACGGTGACCGCTGGTAGGGAGTGCATTGACGGATCTGCTATATATTTCATGTCCACTGGTATGTCCCTGTGAAAGAAAAGAGTTGATAATTCATTTGTTTAGAGATTATTGCGTTGATTATATTGTAATTACCCGACTACGGCGAAGCAAAAAGGAGGGTTATGATTTTGACCGGTATGTATGTATGTATGTTCCTGTGTTCCCTCATATCTTCTAAACTACTCGTCACAATTGGACAAATGAGGTATCGTTGGAAGCTTCTTGATCGTCCGATTAAATTCCGACGTCACATTAAATTGATTAAGGCGCCCTCTAGAGGACATAAAGTCATGAACTAAAAAAATATTTTTTTGTGTGGCCGTGTTTGTTTTACGTATACCCTTTGGTTTTTGGCGCATTGGTTGTCTCCAGAATTAGGCTCAATTCCCAATCACATAAGACTTTTAGTTAAATGGGATTTATTTACTGGGCCAACCGTGTGAAATCAATTTCCCTAGCCTTTCCCCAACTATGTTGGGGTCGGCTTCCAGTCTAACCGGATGCAGCTGAATGCCAGTATTTTACATGGAGCAACTGCCTATCACCTTCACAACCCAGTAACTGGGTAACCCCTTGGTAAGACTGGTTGTCAGACTTTTGGGCTTCTGACGACACGTAACGACTGTCAAAGATCCACGAATGACAGCCGGAGCCAAAGGCTTAACGTGCTTTCCGAGACAAGGAGGAGTCTCGGTATGTAACGACCGTAGTCACCCATCCACTGACCAACTCCGCCAAGCGTAGCGTAACCTGATGGATCGACCCGTGCGGCCGTTATTACTTAGCCACGAGCCGGGCCAACCGTGTCATCGAATAGGTATAATTATCTTAATGAAATCTATTGGTTTCATCCCTCCAAATGGCAACAAACCGAACCCTAGCTAAAATAATAAAACTATTATTCAGAATCTGAGATAATTATCAAGTTTTGGAACAACAAACTCAATGTCATACAAGACAACATTCAAATTCCATTGCACCCAAATTTTTTTTGGACCTATTTCTTACCAATGGCCACTCAAAAATCAACTTAAAATACATAAAGCTAGAGTAGAAAGTTGAGTAAGTGGCAATGGAATGTAAATTATCTGACATTATAAATTCAAGTACAAGTACTTTTAAAATGTACATAAAATTTAAATTAAATAAAACAGTCACCTTCACGAATTCTTAATAGCTGAGCCCAAGAGTCATCAGTACTCAGACTAAATTACTCAAAAAAAGTCACAATTTCACTCATACAAGAGAATGAGTTACCAGCACTATGTACCGGCTTCCATTTCGACTCCTCCATAATCAAATCACAAGGAGATTTAGTACTGAAATCAAACCTGACTATATCTGTTAAAACCTTTTCTCTGAAATATACCGCAGGGACTGGTTTTAAACGTGAACTTAACACTTTTCCAAATGCTGAACATTTTGCTTTCTTAATTTTTTGGTTCAGTATGTACGTTATGTCTGTTTTTATTGGTAATAGTTCATCAACTCTTGGTGATGGTAAGGTAAATTCTGGAACTATGTCCTTGAAAATCTCTTTGAAATCTAAATCCAATGGTCGGATGGCATTGCTGTCTTTATAAATCTCCCGTCTGGGTTTTTGCACAGCTTTCATTAAGTCAATTTCATCAGTTTTATCTTCAAATGCCAAAGATTTCATATCTTGTACAATTTCTTGTTGCTTAAGCTGTTTAGCTTTTAGCATATTTGTCAATTGTTGTGATAGCACATTGGCAATAGAACCGTCGGTCAAATTGAAGGTCGGAGTAGGTAATCTTGGAGTTGAATTAGGCGTAGTATCAGATCCCCGTGGGAGATTGAACATTGGTCTGTTTTGATCTGGCTCAGTTGGTCTGCTGTATTGCGACAAATGACTGTCTACTAAATCATATAAGGACGTAAATGAACTTGAATCAGCCATTTTGAATTCACAAGACTTTCACCTTATTACCACAAAACCGTGTTTCTTAGCAGTTGTTTAGCCTAAACACCTTTTAAACATGACATTTCTGTATGGAGTTTGACATAAAACTGACATTACACACGCGTTGAACAAGTGTCTAAGTTTTTGTGGTGAGGCTCTTAAAATCTATTAAAGTAGTAAAACACTGTATCACGAAAATTAAGTAATGAATAATTCAAAAGAATGTTCACTAAATTGATAAGTTCACTTGTTTTGTTTCGATTTGTAAACTACACTATAAAAACTATGATCAGCAAAATTGATAAATGCGTTTGTCCTAAATAACGGAACAGCACGCTCGGCAATACACGCTTTCATTTGTTTCTAGGCTTAGTAGAACTGTTTTATTTCTACCCTCAATAAAGTGACTTCACGTAGATAACAAGAAGTCTTTATAAAAAAATATTATATTAGACAAGTACCCTCTTTTACGGATATTTCGTTTTATGTTGCATCATCCGCCTATAATGTTCCCACTGCACACAGACCTCCTATCTGTGAGAGGGAGTGAGCCATAATCTAACACGCGGGCCCAGTGCGTGGTGTTGGATCGTTTCATGTGATGTGATTGTCAATATTATTTAGCAGTTCATAAAACTATTACAATGTCTTAATATACAGTTAGCAAATCCATGTCATCATCATCATTCCAGTCTAACCGGAGGCAGCTGAATACCAGTATTATAGTATAATACATGGAGCGATTGCTTATCTAACCGCCACAACCCAGTTACTGGGTACCACGATACCCCTTGGTAAGACTGGTTGTCAGACTTCCGAGCTTCTGAATACCCGTAAAGACTGTCAAAGATCCACGAATGACAGCCGGGACCAACGGCTTATCGTGCTTTCCGAGACACGTTAAGCCGTTGGTATTTAAGATGGTCACCCATCCATGGACCGACCGTAGCAAGCTTAGCTTAACCTGATTGATAGACCCGTGCTACTGTTATTACACGTGTATTCTTAGTTGAAAATGCCAGTAGGTATATAAAATTATGATAATATTGATATCCTAAGAAATAATAAAATTGTGCATTGTTGTTAGAAGAAATGAAAATAACCATGACTTTTGCACACAAATAATTTAAATACAATAAACGAGAACAATAATACAAAAAAAATAATTTTTTATAGTAAATCATGAATTCATGACACAGCAACTTTGTCATTTAATATTTTATTTACGTTATTTTTCTTAAAATAAGATTAAAATCATGCGTTTAGATAAAGCCGGTAATCATGACGAGACAGAATTATTAGTGTCACATGTCTTGTCACGTGTGTTAGGTAAAAAAGTCGTTTAACTCGCATCGGCAATCGCGCCTGCATTTATTAAATATAAGCGACCCGCTCTTGTTTCGCACAGTTTTCTGAACTTGAAAAAACATCGAGATTTCTTAGTTATACGTTACTTTAATATTAACGTATTATACAGGGTGTTAGGGTAGACACCGTTATCCTTGAAACTAGTGGTTTGGTGTCATCTATAATATACTTTTTCTAGGGGACCAACTTTGAAATCGCAAAAAATAAGTCTGCTGTTCCATACATTTTATCGATTTAAGGTGAACACATTTTATTTTCGCGATTTCATGGTTGGTCCCATAAAAAAAAAAAATATTATAGTTGACACCAAACCACTAGTTTCAAGGATAACGGTGTCTACCCTAACACCCAGTACACAAACCTACCGGAATAAATTCTCTAAACGATGGTGAACCTTATCAAAATTTGTTGCGCAGTTTAGAAGAACAACGCGGACATACAGACAAACACGAAAGCGACTTTAATTTATAATGTGTGTTATACCATTATGATGAATATGATGACCAATGATGATTACGCGGGCGACAAGTTAGTAGTTTGTACGCGCTCTAGTCACGAGCACCGCTTTTTTTTGGGTGGGAAATTTTAAAATAACTTCGCCCGCTCTGGGCGGAGCGGGAGGGTGTGTCAGACTCTTACTGACCAAAACCCATCCGTGTTCTTTCAGTTGCCTGTAAGTTGCCAGAGGCCACGTTATCCCTTTCGGACTTCCCCGCGCCCGGCGGGCATCGGCCCAAGCGGGCCCCTGCAGTAGTGCTGACATCTCTATGAGGCGCGCGTGGAACAATACGCCGTCAGTCACGTGCACCGCTGCGTTTCGATCTTCCTTATAACTCCGATTCAACATTATCGGAGTTGAACTCTGAGTCGGAGTTGTAATAATCGGAAGTTCCATCCTTTCGGGGTCGGAATCGAAGCTCCATATATCATCTCTGCTAGTATCCTATCGATCCGTATCAAAATAGAATAGTCTGTTGTACTCACCATTCCCAAACCCTTAAACTCTTGTCATCTGACGTGGTAACAAATCTTCTGTTCTCGTCCACGAAGGTGATTGTGTTGACAGCGCCTAAATGTCTGTCGTACTCTTGAACTATTTCACCGCTACGAATGTCCCACTGTTGGACAAACAATAATAGAAGTCAATATGTCTCAGACTATAGCAAATTTCAGTGGCTGTTGTGGTTGATATAAATCCGAATCCGCGGAACAGCTTTAAGGAACCGCGCCTGATCTCTCTCCGCTCGTGTCAGATTGCTGTCCCATCGGACTATGAGAGAGTGCAGTCCTGTGTCTGCGCACACACAGCGACGAAGCCTGGTCTCTGTTGAGATTGGCCGAAATATGGTCTGAAGGACTATATAGGTATATAATACTAGCTCCGCCCCGCGGTTTCATCCGCGTAAGTCTCGATCCCGTGGGAATATAGGGATAAAAAATATCCTGTCCTTTTCCAGGTTATGGTCTACCCCAGTGCTAAAGTTCATCCAATTCCGTCAGCCGTTTTAGCGTGAAAGCGTAACAAACAAAGTCACTTTCGCATTTATAATATTACTAGATGCCCCGCAGTTTCACCCGCGTAAGTCTCGATCCCGTGGGAATATCGGGATAAAAAGTATCCTATGTTCTATTCCAGATCATGGTCTACCCATGTGCCAAATTTCATCCAAATCCGTTCAGCTGTTTTTGCGTGAAAGCGTAACAAACAAATAAACAAATTCACTTTCGCATTTATAATATTAGTTAGGATTTAGGATTCTTGTACTGTTTATTCCGTTTTAACTCATACTCACACAAATAATCTTCTTATCGGAGGTGCCGGCCACGAAGAGGTTCTGTTTGTCCTCGTCAGGGTTGAACTTCGCGCAGTAAGGCACCTTGCGCGACGTGAACCGCGATATACACTCGCCCGTCTCTGTGTCCCAGAGCTTTATGTAGCGGTCGTAGGCTGGGGGGAGGGAATTCGATGGTTTTATTGGCTGAGAACCTGCGTGCCCTATGGGATGTCCCATCGGCTAAAATGACTAAGTTCCGTATAAAATTTCATCCCCTTAAACCCGTTTAAGGGAAAAAGAATTAGGATTGCCATTGAACGTGGCAATGCTGCCAGTGTTTTGGGCACGTTTCCGGATGACAGCAATGCGGACGAATACTTCGACGCCTAAAGATCCTTTTGTGTTTATTTTTATTGGTATAGTTGCTAGTCCTTTTAGATTTTTAATTAATTTAGACCAATATATTACCCAATGTATATATTTTACCTAATACATTACGTACTATTATCAACAGCTAATAAGATTGAGAGAGATTGATTGAAGAGCACTTGACATGATTTGAAGTTCTAGTAACCCGGTGATAATGTTGCAACAGCTCTTTAGATATCATGATCGTGCTTTCATATTTCCGAAGTTACACGAATAGGAGATGACTGCCGAGGCGCATAACTTAAATAGTATTACTGTAATAATAAACTTTTATTTCTGGACTCTATTAATTAAGAAATAGAGTTCAAAATGCACACAGCGTGTCACGTGTTTCACCCTTATTAGCTTCCAATAAGTAAAAAGACATGAATACTAACCAGCTGATAGGAATTTATCTCCAGTGTTGTTGAAGTTGACATCTCTTACAGCTTGTCTATGACCGAAGTATGTTCTTATGCAGCGACGGTCGCCGTACACCTCCCATATCTGAAATAGAGAGTAATGTATATTGTTAAATAGACCGTGGAAATGAACAGGCATTCGAGTTAATTAGGGGATATAAGTAGGCAAGTTATTTATTGCATGGAATATTTACAGACAAAATAAATCTTTAATTTAATAAATATATATAGTCCTATGCTTCACAAATAAATAATTTAAAGTATTGGTTTCCAATGGACGTATAAGAAGGCTTGATTACAAGTAATGACACGGTTGATTCAATTTGATTCGAGCTGATATTATATTCATCCGGCTCGAAGGACCGAATGTGGATTGTGAAATTATTAGGAGCTACCAAAAAATAAAAGAGGTGATGAACCGTACGGTTTTCCACGACGATAAAAATATTAAATAATAAAACCAAAGAATATCAGGTCGCATCCTATTTCGATCGGCGCTCAAATACGCGATGATCGATCACGTATTTGAGCGTGCATGTCACTTTTTGTTCGGAAAACCGGAAAGCGCCCTCTTTCGGCACAACCACGTGTTCAGATTCACGACCCAAAAAGTTCGAACAATGTTGCTTTGGCGCGACGATTGCTTTTAAATAAGACGCGGGGTTAAAGGAGTATGTTCCGTCGCCAACAATAAGTGGAACATTACCTTGACCCGACAGTCCATGCCCGCCGACAGCATGAGGTGCGCCGGGCCCGGGAACCAGCGCACTGTGGCCACGCCCTTCGTGTGGCCCTTCCAGGTGTAGATGTGGGCCTGGAAGTAATATTGAACAGAATTTATTATGTATCACTATTTATATGAGAGTAATTATTTTTTACAAACTTTAAAGAAAGAATGAAAGAATAACATTTATTTGGACACGGTTCGTGAAACAGCATATACAAAATAAATAAAACTTATTACCAAAAAAAAACCGACTTCCAAAAAAAAACACTCAAAACTGAAAAATAACTTTAATTTCGGAAGTCGGTGTATTTGCTTTTCAATTTCCGTATTTTGCCATTTTTGGTACCTACCCCACACAAATTCGAATACCACTAGCTGATGAAAATAACAGTGAAGGAGTAAATTAAAACATCGTCTAGATAAACTAAGTGGGAAAACTACGTAATATTGACGCTAACTCAAAAACTACCCAAGCAAAGTTAATAAAATTTATATGGGACCACCTCGGAAGCATGACCTACCATACAAAAAAAGAATCATCAAAATCGATTCATAATTGGCGGAGTAATCGCGTAACAAACATATAAAAAAACATACAGACGAATTGAGAACCTCCTCCTTTTTGAACAAGTCGGTTAAAAAGTGAACATAATGTTTTAACAATAATGTGTGCCTCACGGCTGCGCCAAAAAGGTTCATTTCGGTGTTAATGCCAGACAAATGCTGTCTGACGCTGATTAAAGTCATACTCATAAGTCATGCTTTAGGCAGTATTTGAAAAAAAAAAATCTACGTGCATATCATTAACATACCATAACGTTATTTAAGGTTCATAACAAGACTATTTGAGTATACCCGAAATTGTAATTTTAGATCTCCATAAAGATGTTTTTCATGTAAAATTGTGGCTAATTTTATAATTTCAATCTCCGTCGATGATTTTTCAATTACAATTTTATAATTTCATAAGTTTACCAACTATATCTATACTGCGTACGCGATAAAGTTTCCAAACATGTAAACAAATGTATGTGTTTTTGGTAAAACAACTTTAATACCCACAAATAAAGTTCAGTTTGCGCGACAACTTTGAACATTTTTATGGCTTTTTCAATAGTACTAGTAATTCTGAAATCAACTTAATTTACACTACTATAAAGTTGATATTTGTTTAAGTGGCAATAATATCAATGAGAAGTATTGATCTGAATAGACTATAGTTGTCAGGAAGATAGAAACATACCTTAGGGAGGAAACACTTGTCAGGCGGCGTGTCGCTCCGCAGCTGTGTCTCACTGCGCGGTGGAGAGATCCACGACCTGCCCTGGTAATCCGTCGGGTTGTCAACTGAAACAGACGAAAACAGGGAAATGTTGTTTACGAGAATTTTATAATGGATTTTGAATACAACTTAAACTTGCTGAAAGATGACTAAATATTAACACATTGGAAAACGACGCATACAATGGAAATTAAGTCTTATGAATTATTATACTACTAGCTTTTGCCCGCGGCTTCGCCCGCGTGGATGTCGGAAATTATCCCACGGGAATGTGCTACCGGGATAAAAGTATCCTATGTCCCATAACCCACGTGGTCTGTCTAGGCGACCTAGGCGTTACGACGTAAAAGTAACAGACATGAGACAGCCAGTAACTTTATATATTAGTGGTAGTCCATATCTATATTGTGGTGATAGTGTGGATAGTATTGACAGCAGTATGAAACTGTCGGAAAGATAAATGAAAAAATATTGTATAAAGATTAATGAAAAAACTATGGCATATTGTATGGACGATGGAAACTAAGGCGAAAGCTTTGGGGGAGCCTGCGATATTCAAATTTTCTTATGTTTTTTGCTTTTTACAGGTCAGTATCATGTTTTATGTTGATCTAAATAATGAATCGCAGTTGTTTCAAATATTTATTTATCTAATCTAACTAATATTGCAGGAGTTGTATTCCTGTATCTAATGGTTATTATTCTGTAAAGCTACTATTTGCTACGATCGCGAATCATATTTTAATCATATTGTCATTCGAAACTTACCCATTAAACGATTTAAAAGCTGTATTAAAACCAAACTTTGTAAAAAAGGGTACTATACAATTTCAGATTATTTAGAAGACAAAAAGCATGGGATTGAGCTGCTCGCTCTGCTAACATTTTGTCATTTTGGCATTGTGACATTTTGAATAAGTGAAAATCATCAAAATATATCTACCAGTTTCATATACCAATTCACATTATTGAATATTATATGTAGGATATTGACAGAATGACATGATTACTTTGTAAAGTATTGTATTATTGTGAATGTGAGGACTATGTGGATGTTTATTTTGTTTTTATTATTATATTTTTTCGTTCTCAGTTAGTTTTAACAATGGTCTGGCAATTTGAGAACTTTATGCGGCCTACACAAATGTCCTTTCTTTGGTATTGTTCGTCGAGTCGTTGAGCTCCTTAAGTTCTGAGCTGAGCTCCACTATTACTGACAAATGCTTGCAGTGACAGGACAGGTTCACTCAAATCTGTGTGGTTCACCATTTCAGACTCTAATCTACATGGCCCTCATAGGGCCTGACCAATATGCCAATATCTGACCTAGGTATGTCCGGACTTTAAAAGAGACTGTGAGTTGGTTTCGGCCTTTCTTCTCAGAGTAGTCAGATAGGAAACGCCGACCTCATCTAGCTTAATTTTACAATTTTTTGATATTACGACGTGTAAAAGTGATTCCAATAACCTATTTACAGAATAAACAATTTCATTTTAACATACAACCTGCCTGACACTGACTTGCAAATTGCAAAAAACTTAAGATTTGAATTTCGCGGGCTACCGGCGGATCCCCCTTAAGAAAATCGCATCATTTGCACAACGCCATCTATCGAGTAAGTACTCACTGGTAAACTCAAACTCTTCGTTCCAAGCCAAGAGCCAAGTAGTTATAACTTTTGATTGAGTGGACAGATTCTCAAGTTACGGACTATGACTATATTCTCAATCCCTTAACGCTCTTGAAGAGAGTCCCACAAAAATGTCAATAATAAGTACTTACATGTGAATTTTAAAATCAAGAGGGTAAAGAAGGGTTTTTACCCTCATGAGGGATGATTTTAGAAAAACGTAACTCTTTGTTAGATACGAAAAGCATAAATTTTCACAGCCTTAAGTTAAAAAAAAAACCGGCCAAGTGCGTGTCGATCCATGCACAATGAAGGGTTCCGTAGTTGGGATGAATTATTTTATCAAACAAACTTTCGCAAAGTTTTATTGTTATTACGTCTATGGGCGTTTACTGTCCCTCAAAGTGTTAAAAAACTTGTTCTCGCATACAGAATGTTTGGGTTTTTGCAACTGCACATGTAAGTTGGTCGATTAAAAGTTTTTGAGCTAAGTCGCGGACAGACAGACAGATAGACGGACATGGCGAAACTATAAAGCTTCCTTGTTCACTACGGAACTCTAAAAATGATAGGTTTCCCATAAAAACTTTCATCCCCTATATCCCCCCCCCCCTTAAATTTGTTTTTGAGAAAATAATTGCCTATGTTCTTCGCCGGGATGCCATCTATCTCTTTACCAAATTTTATCGAGATCCGTTCAGTGGATCAGGCGTGAAAAGGTAACATACAGAATTACAGACGGACAGACAGACAGAGTTACTATCGAATTTATACTTTTAAGCATCGATTAGTATGTGTTCAATTCAAAATGAGCCAAATGTTTGATAATTATGATTTCGGCGAAAGTCATTCTTCTACGGAGACTCTTAACACCGCGATTCAGAAAATGACGTTAAATGAACAACGCCATCTATTGAGCACAAAGTGATACTGTCAAAATATATGGGAAAACGTTCGAACACTCTGCAAGCTATGTAGAAAAGACGTAGGGTTGCATGACTGACTTGACCTGACTTGACTTGACTTGACTTGACCTGACTTGACCTGACTTGACCTGACTTGACCTGACTTGACCTAACTTGACCTAACTTGATTTGGATTGAGTTGAGTTAACCTTGAGCAGGTATATTTTATCGCAGCAGGTACATTGGTAGTTGAAAGAAAAGTAGATTACGTACCTTGCTAAAGTGAGTAATTAATGCACTCGTGTTTATTTAGTAAGCGCATTCGTGCCTTAATTACTCACTTTTTGCTCGATGTAACAATCTACAATTTTTAAGAAATTAAAATTTATCACCATTTTTTCATGATTAATATTTGTATCATGATTTAAAAGATAGATAGCGCCACCTATGGCACTACTACCAAACAATGGATTTGGAAAACTTGAATTAACCAATCTTTAGATTGGGTAAATTCACAATGTATCGCGTTATGTTTCCGCGCGAAGTATGTGAACATATGATGATTATGATCGTGTGTTACACACGTTCTCACAAACCTACCTGATTTTACGCTAGTGTCTAATTTTACGTCAATAGAACGACATCTATGTGTATCTACATTACGTACCTAATGAAAATTTCTTCTTGAATACTTTAAACTCTTATATCTTTTGATATTTTGAAGCGATTGCAATGAAACAAAGACTAAATGAAACATCGAGTTACACACAATATTTGAGTGTTTAAGTTAACCATATTGATTTCGTACTTTTTACGTGATACTGGAACAATCAAACAAACGAACAGACAAACAGACAAACAGTCAAACAGACAAACAGACAAAAATTCCAAAAATGGTAGAAATGGCATCTGTTGGTTATTCTTGGACACTCCACCTAGGTTTTTTTTTTTTTTTTTTCATTGTACAGAAACGCCTCGTCTACAGATTTATTATATGTATAGAATAGATTTAAAGATTTAGTTTCTTGTAGATACACTTTTAAGACAGTAAGGCTGTGTTTCCACCAGAGATGAGCGAGGATGCGTAGCGAGGAATGTCCGTAAAACTAATCAATAACAACGCTAGCTGAGCTCAAGCCATGACAGTGCAGCAATGTTATTGGTTAGTTTCACACACATCCCTCGCTACACATCCTCGCTCATCTCTGGTGGAAACGCAGCCTAAGGCCCTTTTTACACTGCACGGTTTCTTTACGGTACGGCGTATAAAGGCTCTTACATACTGGCGTGAAAGTCGCGCGACGCGACGCCGCCGCATTGTTCGTCGTGAAGTTTTCTTTAGAAATTGTTTTGGTAAAGTCGCGTCGCGCTTGTTTGTGGGAGCTTTAAACCGCGCCATACTTAACAAGCTTCCATAGTGATCCATACAACACTGACGACCGTGCCTACTCACGGCGAATAAAAGTAATTTTCACGGCAAGATAAACTTGTGTACAAATTACGTAGGGCCTAGTTGTTGAGAACATCGAACATAGTGTTCATGATTTATGTAATAAATATTATAACTCACTATGGAATATAGATTTCTCCTCCAAAGGTTTGTCATCATCCACTTTGCCTTTCTTTTGTCTCTTCGCGACAATCTCTTGTAATTCTTTTGCCTCGTCACCTTCTGGCCTCATCACCCTGAAATTATTACGGGAATTTTAATTAGGAAAAAAAAAAGAATAATATTGTTTACTCTGCACAAATAGAGGAGTGGTGGCCCAGAGAGGCCCTGTCAGGGTTGCGGGATATTCCGAAAGGGATACCGTGACCCTGGCAACAGGCAACTGAAGGAACACGGGTGGGTTTTAGTCAGTGAAAGTCTGACACGCCCTTCCGCTCCGCCCAGAGCGGGAGAAGTCATTGGATGAATTTCCACCAACAAAAAAAAAAAAAAGAGAGGTATCGGCCAAAACTTACGAGTTGTAGATCGTAAGTTCAAACACAGACAGGCGCTTCACTTTATGTATTTAATTTCATCACCTATAATGTTCCCACTGCTGGGACACAGGCCTCCTCTCTGTGAGAGGGAGTGGGCCGTAATACACCACGCGGGCCCAGTGCGGGTTGGTAGAAATGAGAGAAACAAAGATCCAGCTAGAAAAATTATAAGTAAAATTGCCTACCTCTGTTCCCCCACATATCCTCCCCAGGGTCCAAGGAAACCGGTGATATCCTCAGGATTATCATTTTTGGTCCTCTTTTTCTTGTCAAGGGGTCTCTTTTTAATTGTCTCGAACACTGACTTGCCTACTGCTTCCTCAGGGGGCGCCACCATCGCTGATACTTTAAATGGAAGTAATTTATTGATCATTGTGTTCTATGTTCTTCAGAAAGGTACACTATGCACCTGGCATACTCGCAACCAGTGTGCGTATATGACCAGATGTAGGAAAGGAGACGAGGCTAATACCCCATTCAAGCTCTAAAGCCAAGTGGCCATTTTCTGTAATGTTTTAAAAAAAACTGCCTAGGACTGCCTCAATGGTCAAGTGGTTGCAAGCGCTACTGCTGAGCGTGAAGTCCTGGGTTTGATTCCCAGGTCGGGAAAAGTATTGGGTTTGTCCACTTGGAAGTCCCCGGAAGCCTGGTTGGTGGTAATAGGATCCTATGGGACTTTTTTAACGCAGACATACAGACAAACAAAAAATGCGACTTTAATTTATAATAAGTCGTATTGATTAAGTAGGTAGTACAAAACATAACTAGCGAAAAGTCGGTGTACTATAAGAGGTACACCTCTGCCTAACCCGTCGCGGAATACTAACTAGATTTGAGTGGTTGCAACTAGTTTTACATAATGCTTGAGTCTTGAGTGAAGTTCAGTAATACAGGCCATAGTATACCATACAGCCACTACTTACCTACTATAGCATCCCCACTCCCCGTATCACCATCCGTAGAAGGGTCCACAGCATGCCCATAACTTGTAAACGTTCTCCTCTGATTTTCAAACTGGAAGTCACTGATATGTGCCTTTTCTACAAAGCCTGATAACATGTTTCTATTAGCCCTCATTTGTTGCGTTTGAAATGGATTCTCAGGACCGAACGAGGGAGCAAAGAGTTCTTCATACTTAGGATTGTGCATTAACTCTTGACTGTTTGGTAATAGTATTCTAGTGTCATCGCTGTTCTGGAATAGATTTTTTTTTGTTGTTATTGAAATGTTTAACTTGTAGACACATTGATAGTTGACAAAATATTCAAATTATATTATATATTTTATTGTTTTTTTTGTTATATATTTTTGTGGTGTACAATAAAGAATATATAAATAAATATAAATAAAATATTCAAATAACAAACATTACTACAAAAACTTGGACACTTGTTCGAACAATCAATGTGTCCAATGCCAGTCTTATGTCAAACTTCATACAGGAATGTCGTGTTTTAAGGTGTTAAGGCTAAACAACTGATAAACACGGTTTTGTGGGACTAAGGCTACAGTTTACGACACAATAATATGATGTATACCATCACAGGCCACTGCTCGCTGAACAAACACTTCCACACAATAGGCATAACGGACAGTCCTCTGTGCAGAGCGTGCATGGAGGCTGAGGAAACCGTCGCGCACATGCTCTTTGAATGCACGGGCGTCGCCCAGATTAGAACTGAAACTCTAGGGTCACCCAGATCTTACACGGAGGTTCTGTGCAAACCAGTAGAGTTGGTAAACTTCTGGAGGGAGGTGGGCTGGATGGAATAACCCCCAACGGCCGCCATGGCCCACGCACAATGGTCCATCTTAGGGACTAAGTGCGGAAACCAAACCCGTAACATAGAACATAGAACATGATGTATACAACGTCATAGAACATGTTGAAACAGACCCTGATTTAAAGAATAAAATGTAATTAGTATAGACTTATGAACAAAATTAGTTTATAACTACCAATTTGTGCATCAGATAGGACATTGAATAGTTAATTATCGACTACTCACAAAATAACCTTATTTGTTTGTAAACATGTAACTATATCAATGGATGGACTGTGTAAAAGATGATATGGCTAGAAAGGGGGTGACTACCGAGATGTTGAGTAATAAAGAAGAATGAAAGAAAGACATGTTGCACCAACCCCAAATAAATTGGGATAAGGGCAGGAAAATAATGATGTTGACCCCAATGCAAGTATTATTGCTTTTAAAAATCAACCCACTAACCTACCGTAAAATCCTATGTGAAATAACACACACATTGATGGCGAGATATTTTATAAGTAAGTACTTTTTTATGTAATAATGATACTTACTGTTGGCATAACGACGGGTGCTGCACATATTTGCATTGATTTAGCCACGGAGAAGTTAGTGTCCACTGGTTTTAGATGCGCTAGTAACTTTTCGTTGCTCTCTCCTTTGATAGTCTCAGTTTCATTGTCTTCTTCGTCCTCAGAACTACTACCGTAGTTTCGTATATTTAACATTGTTTTGAGCGTCTAATTAACTTAATTCTATTCTAAAACAATAATTTGTTCCTATCAAAACAATGTGCTTTTCAATACGAAAATGCGATTTGCTTTGCAAATTACAATTTACAAATCAACAAAACTGTCAAATCTTGAAGCGTCTTGGAAGTAAATGTCATACAGAGAGAGAAAGAAAATCTGTTTTTGGAAAGGTGAAACAAAGAGTCACAATTATTACGCTAAAGTTACAATTTGTGTACTACTTTTTTGTGAAACTGGAAACTGGAACGCTGTTTTCCTGTGACAGCATTAATTCGTTCAGAAACTACAAAAACAAAAATAAAAATGCAGACTATAATTTAATCATGTTTTAAACTTAATAGTCTCATGTCCTAGTTGTGCTCATCCCTTATCCCAATTTAATTAAATGGGGTTGATACAAGATATCTTTTGCTTCCATGCTTCTCTTTATAGTCGTCATCTTGGTAAGTAGTTTCGCCCTTTCTAGCATAATTTCTAGGAGCATCTTTCACACAGTACCTAGGTGAGTGTATAAAATATTGTATTCCTTGCAGTTCATGCAGGCAAAGTTTGTATGAATGTAATGGCCATACATATTAGTAAAGAAAAAACAAAGAAAGGAAGTGGGATGCCTTTCTTTGGTTTTTCCTTGTATGCCTTGCCTCACGCACGATTTTTTCTTGATTCCTCCAAGTCCATTTTCCCGCATCGTGTGTTTTTGAATAGGTAGGTATCTTTCATAGTAGGGATCTTTCATTTCATACGGCTTATTTCTAAACGTTAAATCGGTAAACCGGTAGGTAAAGTAAAATGGAGTTGATATCAGTACGACTACCTAGAATATACGGATTTTGTTTTATTTTCTAAGTGTAATTTTGACAAGAAACCATCTGTCCCACACGTACCAACCGAACGCCGCAAAAAATCTATTCAAGTCAGGTGACGAGCCCTTGTCACAGTTCACATTATTTCTTTTAAAAACAATAAAAATCAAGAAAAACACTAATCATGTCGATGATCGCGCTAGCCATGAAGGGAAAGCTAATCAGCGTCATCGGAGACGAGGTAAGAAAATCTTGCAACCAGTATCTAGAGGCCATGTCGTTGTTTGAGAAATAAATCCAGAATCACTCTTAAATTTTCATGCAATTAGGGCGTTATTTACTCTAGAAACGTTTATCTGATTCCAGGACACCTGCGTTGGTTTCCTGCTGGGCGGGATCGGAGAAATCAACAAAAACAGACACCCAAACTTCATGGTGGTTGACAAAAGTAAGAGTTGATTTCAAACAAAATTAGTACTATATTTCATTTATTTTAAATTCCTGTAAAGAGGCTAAGATAAACCTAGAACCAAACTCAGATACACCTAGAAGGAACCTAGGTTTATCTGTGCTTGAAGCTGTACATTTTACCGAAGATTTCAATTTTACAAAATATATAAGTATTCTTTGTTTGTTTCACAGTATTCTGTATAATAGAAATGGGCAAGTTTAAGCTTTATCTGAAAATGAATTCCATAGAATCATGATTATTTTAGAGTCTGTTATTTCTGAACGAAGACCTATTTATCTAGTTATTTTAACGAGATGACCAGAACTATTAAACAAATAAATATATTATTTGCCCATTAACAAAAGGTTAGGCCAATTTAGGCAACTTCAGCAGTGCCTAAAAAAAGTAGTCCAAGTAGATGTGGTGATGTCATCTAGGCCTAACCCAAAATAAATGTTTGGATTTGAAATTACTTGTAATTGTGAAATATCAAAGTTTTCCGTTTTTAATTAGCACCCAGTATTGGTGGTTTTTAATTGGTCGTACACAGTACACTTCATAAATTTAATGTCTTAATTTTTTTTTCTGTATTCCTCGCATGGTTAGGCAGAGGTGTACCTATATTACACCCACATTTCGCCAGTTATGTTCAAGTCTTGTGTAACAGGGGGCGAACCCATTGCCATCAACCAAGTATGAATCCCAACACCTGCCACAGAAATTCCAGATTGAAAAACCCAAAAAACTTAAAAAAATGTGATAGATATACTAATTGGTATTGTAAATCTGAGATGTCATCTTATTTTGATTAAAAGATGATATTTTATTAGCTTCCAAGGTCATGAAGACAAGTGAATGTCAAAACAGTTATCAAAGAAAAAATATCATTCACATAGTATTTTTTTTAAATCCCAATGTTATTATCGTCTTACCAATGTCTATTATCTCTGACAGAAATGATGAATTGTTCCTGAAATTAATTTGAAACATAAGATAAGATCATTTGCTTTGTTTTTATAAAGAAAGTCTTAAATCCAGTGAATCTTCCACTTGACTGCCCCTATGTTATAGTTGTTGCAAACGGCTGAGAATAGGGTCCTGGGTTCAAACCCCAGTTCAAGCAATGTGTTTTACATATTTATTGAATTTTTCTTAATAATAGCATTATTTCCAGTGCAATGTTGTGCATTAGGTGCAATCGCTAAATGCTGCGTCACTGAATCCGGCTTCAAAAATTATTAGGTCTTTACCTATGAAATTGCCGTTCTGCAGTACTGGCCATTTCAAATCAAAATAATTTTTGTTTGGCTAAGAATTCTAATTTCAAATTAATTTTATTTTAAAAACATGGATTTTTTTTTCCAAAAGTAGTCATTTCTTTATTGATTAGTGTTACATTTTCATCGCATTTCAATCTTTTTCGTCATCATGGATACGTAAAAAATTCGAGTAATTATGGAATATGAGTACCGTCGTGGCAGCAACGCGGCACAAGCGGCACGCAACATCAACGACGTTTACGGAGCTAACACTACAAACCAACGCACCACCTGTTATTGGTTTGCTCGCTTCCGTTCTGGAAATTTCGACCTGAAAAATGAACCTCGCGGTCGTCCGAAGACTTTGGTCGACAATGACGAATTAAAGGCGATTGTGGAAGCTGATGATACACAATCTACGGCTGAATTAGCAGCAGCTTTCGACGTTAGCGTCAAAACAATATTGGTCCATTTGCGTCAAATTGGCAAGGTAAAAAAGCTTGACAAATGGGTGCCCCACGAACTCAATGATCGCCAGCGCGAAGTACGCGTCGAGACGTGCCTTGCACTGCTCAACAGACACACAAATGAAGGAATTTTGAACCGCATTGTTACCTGCGATGAAAAATGGATTCTGTTTGATAACCGCAAGCGCTCAGCAAGTTGGTTGGATCCTGGTTCAGCACCTAAACAATGCCCTAAACGAAAACTTACCCCTAGAAAAGTGATGGTCACTGTTTGGTGGTCTAGCGCCGGTGTGATTCATCACAGCTTCTTACCAAACGGGGTGAGCATTACTGCAGATGTGTACTGTGAAGAACTGAACACAATGATGGAGAAGCTGGCGCATCTCCAACCAGCATTGGTCAATCGCTCGTCTCCGCTGCTGCTGCACGACAACGCGCGACCTCATACTGCACAGCAGACGGTCTCCAAGTTGCAAGAACTGGGGTTGGAAGCTCTCCGTCATCCGCCCTACTCACCAGACCTTGCGCCTACAGACTACTACTTTTTCCAGAATTTGTATAACTTCTTGGCGGGAAAAAAATTCAATACCCGAGAGGCAGTACAAAATGCCTTTGAAGAATTTGTTGCCTCCCGTCCAGCTGATTTCTTTAAGAAGGGCATCAATAAACTGCCACTGCGATGGCAAAGATGCATTGATTGCATGGGTGATTACTTCGATTAATACAAATAAAAAATTCATGAAAAAAAATCGTTTAATTTTTTTCATACAAAACGGCAATTTCATAGGTAAAGACCTATTATTACTATGTGGATACTGTGAAGTTGTTCTGAAGATTATTATATTATTATTAAGATACTATCATTTGTTTTTAAGTTTTTTTTACTAACACTACTGTATGGATTCCTTGTGATCTGTGTTGAAAATGTATTATGATAGTTTCTCAGAAGCAGACTCAAGTCTGAATTTATGCCCAGTACAAGGCAATAGGCTCGCCTCCTATTACATAGTGGAAGTTAAACATAACGGACCTCTGCCTACCCCATCATTATTTAATGGTATTAAATCCTCCATTACTACACTCCACAGATACTCCAGTAAGCGAAATCGAAGAGTGCTTCAAGCGTTTCATCAAGCGTGATGACATTGACATCATCCTGATCAACCAGAATGTGGCTGAGCTGATCCGGCATGTGATTGATTCCCACATCGCCCCTGTACCCGCTGTCCTTGAGATTCCCTCGAAGGACCACCCATATGATGCTAGCAAGGACTCTATCCTCCGACGTGCTAAGGTAAATATTTTACTAGTTTTTGCTCGCAGCTTCGCCTGGGAGCATACTATCAGGATAGAAAGTCTCCTATGTCCTAACCCAGGCCATGATCGATGTTGTGTACCAAATTTATGTCCATCTGTGGCCAAAACTTGGATGATTGCACAGTTAAAAAATCTTGAAACAATACGAAAAAAGAGGGATTTTAATGCATATCAACTGTATCTTCAAATAATTTCCTTCTCACAGAGAGAAGGCCTGTGTCCCAGCAGTGGGAATATTCTTGGCTCATTATGCTATTATGGTTCAAATAATTTTGTTTTATGTTTAAAACCATCCTATACTAGAATTGTATTAAATGTCGGGAGTATGTTCAAAAAAATCCTAAGGCTACACAAATATTAGATTGTATGAGAATCGAAACCACGTTACGTAGCGCAACAGCCAATAGCTCAAACACTGCGCCATTCGTGCCATCTGTTCACTCATTACCCAGTCAGTTGAATTAAATTTTGTTCTACAAACAACTTGACCTGCAAAATGCAAAAACCATAAGAAAATTTTAATTACGCGGGGTACACTGGCGCTTTCTTAATGTAGGGTCGGCGCAGCTTTATTGACCCATAAAACTATTCAATCTAATATTTTTTTTTTTGTTTCAGGGCATGTTCAACCCCGACGACTTGGTACGCTAAAACTAATTTATTGCATGATATCGTTGTCTGTGCATCAGACGGCACTTGTATATAAGCCAGCCGTGTACCAACGTTACAAACTAACTACTAATGTGACCATCCATCCACATTCAACCGATTATTCTCTTGGCAACATTTGACGCTCAACATTTTCTATCGCTAAAATGGCGACAATGTGTTATCACAAAAGTGGTTGTTTTATAGCTACTTTTGTTAATTCGTGTCCCCAAAAATAAAGGATTAAACTACCCACTTATTGTAAGGGTAATGGGATGATTCTATACAATCAACAAGATTTTCAAAAATCGAGTAATATTTCCTTCAAAATGTTTATAGTTAAAATGCGTCAATCGTTGCCTAGTGTATACACGGCCTTACAGTTTTCAGTGTGCAATTTTATTTTCAACTAAAGCAGTTAACTAATACATTCCACTTCCGAGAAACCTTTATTTTAACTGTTACAGCGAATGATCCCGTTATTTAAATGTGATAAAATTATTCAAATATGTAAGGTTGGAAGTTCAGTAAAGTTGATCGCGCCGTTATCAAATATTTTGTGTCATAAAATTATCCTTATTATTATACCGTCGACACTAAATATTTTTTTTATAAATTATTTCAATGCGACTTTAGTGTGGTTCCAGCCTAAAATTACAGAGTATTAATCAATCATTTATTGTATAGATTTGTTGAACTTGTATTATAGAATATGAAATACCAGTTTGTTGTTTTATTTTTTTGAGTTTTCAGTTTTTGAGTGATTGTTTGCTGCTTAACTAACAAAGAAATAAATAGTGATAAGTTTGAAATCAGTTTTGGCAAATATTTTTAGTTAGTCCTATCAGTCCACACAGCATCAAAATGCTCAAGCCTTTTTCGTTGATATATGAACTCTATTTCTATTGAAATAGAGTTCAAAATAGCTTGCAGGTGATTATTGGCAGAAGCGTGCGTTCGCCCCTGTTCAAAAAATGTAGGAACCATACTCACCTATGCTACTTACAACTATATTTTAGTTGCGATTTAGTTTAGTTTAAGAAAATAATGTTATGCTCCGCAACAAAAATTACTCGAGAGAGCATTTTGCTGATCCGTGTGCTAAGACCCTAAGGCGCCATGCCATCAAATTTAATAAACTATGAATCAATCTCCGGCTCACGGCGATGATTTGAAGGCACGCGCGCGATTCTCTCGTTTGGGGAGATGGCGCCTAAGCGTCAAGTAGAAAGTGACTCAATGATAGATGACCTTTAGCAATTAATTTTACCGCCATCGATCGATCAGTATCAACCGGTGGTACTCGCAATGTAGAATCGATTGCGAAAGGAAGTGAGCTGCATTCCATGCTAATTATACATCTTATAATAGGAGTCCGAGTAATATCGAACGAAGTCAATGAGTGTATCTCTACTAGTACTGCTGCTAGTGATGTCTCGGAATAAATAATAGTACCAACGTAGTGATGTCCTGAACTCGGGATTGTTAGGAATTTGCCCATCATTCTTGCAAAAATATATTGTTTTGATTCGATCAGGTACAGCTAGCACAAATATCGATTTAGGTACACTTCAGTTTTAAAATCTTGTTAATTGAACACAATATTTTTTTAAATACAAGGGAGGTGTTTTTTTTTTTAAATAACGCATTCTTGATCTATTTTTTTTTTCTTTTCTTAGCTAATCAAATGATGAATAGTAGTGTAAGTGCCTACTTATCGAATTTTTTATAATTTATTATGTAAATGATTTGTGAAAGTTCAGTTGGTACAGACAGCAAATCAAGTTGTGTAAAAGTACCTAATTTACACGACTTGATTTGCGGACTGTACCGTGATATCTCATGTTTATAACCACCACGGTTTTATTCGAAAGAGGTAGGCACATATGTAGGGTACTATTTATTGATGTTATTATTTTTATTTAAATAATTAAAAACTTTGCCACTATATTTTGAAGACCACTTGAAAAAGTTGTTTATTCGTTCCACTATTTATTTCGATGTTAATTAAGCAGTAGGTTTTCGATCCATTCCATTACTTTTAACATAAGCATGTGTTCAGAATATGCGACAAGTGTGGTTTTTCTGTGATCTTGTCATTATGCGTGTATTTCGGCTTCAGGAACATAGAATAGTGCTGCGCTATATGTGCAAAGAGAATTGTAGCCTAGTCCTGTGTTATATGAAAAAAGTGTGGATTGTTTTATTGTCTATACCCAGTGTTTTATACTGTTGTTTTACTAATGATTACTTTTTGAGTTGTTCAGTGTGTTTTGTGAAAAACTGAGTGAGTACGCTGTTTAAATTTTATTCATTTGAATTGTTGAAAATGTGCCTAATAATAATGTTTTTTTTTTTTACAGTCAACGTTTGGACAAGATAACTACTCGAATTAACTAAAATATTCCAGGAATTATTGTAACAATTGGCCTCTTCATATATTTATATGTATCTATACTTAATACTCTTCTAATAAAACCAAAGAAATTTTTTGTAATTAATGTTTATTTTAAAGATTAATAACAAGCTTACACTATAATACTTCTATTCACACAAATATACATTATACAGTGCACACAACCATATTTATAATAGGTAAAAAAAACAAAATGGTAACAAATACCTATTTGGTATCAATTAAAATGAACTACCTACGTATATACCCGTATTGATAACATCGTGATTGATTAGTTTAGAGTTGGGATAGTCAATTTGATTGATTATTTATTCATCGAACTCAGCGACGTCATTTTCGGCCTTCTTGTGTCCAACCCAGTCCCACTTGGAGTAATGGAGCTTGGTCTTCTTGAATTTGGGGTTCTTGGATGTGATGCGGACGAATATGCGTCTTCCGAAGAGTGGTTGCAGCTGCCTGAAGTTGTCAACGAGGGGCAGGTTCAGGTTGGAGAGGAGGCCGCGGAAGTTGTCCATCTGTTGGGGGTAAATGTCTTGAGTATATGCCTTAGATTTGGAGGTCGGATGCAGATATATCTTACATCCAACACGATGTGTCTAGCTGACTGAAGTCATTTGAAGTCCTATTACTAATATGAATAAAGTTCATTATTCTTTCTTACCTGGAACACGGAGATGGGGAGGTAGTCAGAGAACACGACCCATGTGACGGCTTCGGCGCAAGGAGGCGTGGTCAGGGATCCCTTGTAGGTGTAGAACCTTTCGGTGTCAAGACCAGATAGGATGGAGGACAGAGAGAAGGTATGGGGCAGCTGCATGGAGGTGTTGTAGTTCTCGATGGCGGACAAGTTCTTGACGATGGGGGTGAGGAGCTTGGCGTCGAATTCTACGACCTGGAACAAGATGGTGATTTGTGAAGAGTTGTTTAAGAGGGCTGTAGGCAGATGTTGAATGATAATAAGGAATGGTCAGATTATGAGGCAGTTTGCAATTGATGCAATAGTTTTCTAAAGCGTCGATATCCTCTTCAGTTCCTAATAGTTCTCTCTTGTTGATCAAACGATTGTGCCTTGTAGGGGGTTCTTTTACTCTCTGTTTATAAGTAATTCTGTTCACCACCCTTACCTGGTAGAAGAAAGCAAGCACGCAAAGACCATCGGGATGCTGGAGGGCTTCAGCGAGGTTCCTGTACTTCTTGTTCCTGTGGATGATATGCATTTCCAAAGGTAGGCGCATATCATTAAGAGTATGCTCGGAACCTCGGTTGTTCTTGTCTCCCCAGTGGAAGTGGAGTCCTTCAATTTCGTACTCATTGTCCAGGGGTCCTCCGAAGATGTAGGGCAGGCGGAAGCCTTTCTTTTCTTCTTCAGAACTGTATTTGGGGATGGTGAGTGCCACTGGAAATGTAAAGGAATATTGTTAGGTGCAAGTCTATTGCTATTGCGCAGGCGCAGATTCAGTCGCGCTTACGGGCACCAGGGTAGCCCTGTATGGTTTAAGTCTGATGTGTTTTTCTATTTATTACCTATCACTGATAATGTATTATATAATATATTCTAAGGGATGATAATGAATATAAATGGGTATATAATTCCTTACCTGAATGTCCATTATTGGTGATTGTAAGAGGACCAGGCAGTGGGTTCTGGTAGCCGATGAGTTCCATAGCGGGAATCGAGATGGGGATAGCTTGGCGGGCAGCAATGGCAATGGGGGACTGTTGGCGACCTCCGCAAGCGGGGTGGAGGACAGCCCAGCGCCTCTGATCGGAGGCTCTGTAACCCCAGCCGAGGGCAAGAGATACTGTGGAAGGAAAATATGAGCCGTGATGATTTTTGTCATGGAAGCTAGCAGGCGAGGCCTACGAATAACATGGTGAGTCACTTCTTATGTTCCTTATTTCGTGCAGGATACTCGTTTTAAAATATTTAATATTGTGCTGATAAAGAGAACAATATTGATGTGTGTGTAAACCGAGTTTCGTTGCTGACCGTACCATCCATGCGAGTTGGCGTAATATTATCATGCTTGCCAGAAACTGTATGGTTTACATAAATGCCAGTGAAGTAGTTGTAGGTAGTAAACAATTTTGACAGTTAACCCTCTCAATGCTACCCGTAATTCCCAATTCAATTTGTAAAATCAAATGTTTATTTGGTTTGAAGTTTAAATGACTCGCTGTTAATGTTCCCAGAGTATTGTTTCAATACAGGCATAGCATATGTTATCAAAACATTCAAGATGAAATAATAATAATTGAATTATCTCATGTCTTTTGATGTTTTAATAACACTGCGACATTGTTACGCCTTTCTTGCAGGTGATATAGTAAACAATATAAATAAATCGGTATTCGTATCAACAATCTTATAGATGTTTTAATACAACTCTGACACATGCATTATTATAACTGTCAGATGATTCAAATTTTTATAATAGGAATTAATTGTTTTTTTTTTCAAATGGTCATTTAACCTAAACATACATTGATCGTTAGAGGCCATTAAAAGCAAACACAAAGGGATTACAAATTAGCAGATTATAAATTAAAAAAAGTCGTCAATAAATTTGAAATCCAAAGGCAACCTATTCATTATTCTATCTGCGATCGGGAGTATCCTTTTTGGTTGTGACAATCATAAATTTTTTGTACAACAAGAATGTCGAATTATTCTAAACAGGTCATGCATAATCTATGTGTGAATGGTAATTTATTATATCGTAATTCGCTTGCGATTTAGCTATGCACATGTAGATTTATTCGACTGTCAATCAAACGGTGATTTAAATTAATATAATTAAAATAGAGCGGGTTTTTAATACATCGATACTGAAACATGTCTATGTGCAATACGATATCACAGAACACAGAAATAATGTCGCAGAATTTTATGACCAAAAAATATGTCAGTCGTATCGATAATAATTTGCATGCGATTATATAATATTACAAGGAGGCAATAGCCGGTAGCTTTGTATATTATTAAGTGTTGAAATTAATATAAAATAGGTAAAAATGAACGAAAACTGTGAAAAGTTTACGAACGACAATCATAAAAAAAGCGAATTTCCAATGGATGTGCCATGCTTTGAATTACTTATGTAATGAAATGAGGGAGATTTAAGTTTAAAATATCAACTCTTTTACAGAATTATCATGTTAACCCTATAAATGCGACATGCTTTTCAATACAAATAAAATGACATGAGAGAAATCAAATCTAGCATGCAATAAACTAGAACTTTAATTAAATTACCCTTTCCTGTTGCTGGTGTGTTACCTATAAGGGGAAGAAGAATATTCTTAACATCCTTTTCATTCCTAACATGTTAGAGAAGGACGGATTACTCTTCTTTCATAGAACCTGCTTAGTGTTGACCCTCTTGTTACGCGAAGTAATATGCATGTTTAATTAATTACATATAATGAATACTCGCATTTGGAATAATATTGACGACGAATATAAAGTCTAGTTTTTGTCGCCATATTAAAATCTAGCGTGTTAACGGTAGAAAAAAATGCCTAGATCAGTCTATTATTAAAATATCCTTGTCCGTAACTTATCTCTTGCTAGATAAATTCGTGACTAGTGGGCCGAATTCCTTTGTAAATTAATAACATTACATGTTTTTTTATCGATTTACGATCGGTGCATTTAGGAGAAAATTGATTTGACAAATAAAATCTGACCTCTGTTGGATTATCTAACTTAAATTTGAGGTCAAGTATGCAGATTATGTTTGCATATGTTTAGGTGTTGCAATTTTGATTTGTGCGATGGATTATTAAGGCCATATAGTGTTGCCTGTGTATCTATGTTTTTGCATTTCTTCCAATTTAGGATATGCAGATTGCTTATTAATGTTTTTTTACAATATTTTGGAAATGACTTATTAATTTGGGTTGGTCATTTCTTTTCTAGTCTGTGAGTTTTACGGGCTTTGCTGATGATTCTAGAGTTGACGCGATAAATGCTCATTAAATGATTCTACTTTCGCACGTCGCGTTTCGGATTAACAAGCGGAAAATCTGACTGTGGGCCTGAAAATACCTGCTGATTTTTATAACGCTTTTACCTTATAACTTGGATTTACAAGAGAATGAATTGCTTCGTGTAGACAACTTGTTTATTTCTAATTGTCACACGATGTTATATTTACCATCAGGGAAAACGTCCTTCAACTCAGTTCGTTATTGTTATTATTTAGTCTAGTTCGCGTGTTAAAATGCCATAATATGGGTTTGGCAATCTATTCTAGACTGTTGACCAGTCACCTTGCCTAGGTTTTCGTGTTTAATACAAGTAACTGGCGACTGTTGTATTAAAATAATGGGATGTGAAATTTTCACGTAGTTTATTTCTCGTGATGAAGCTTTTTAATAAGATCGGAATATCTTCCACGGTTCAGTTCGTCAAGTAATCTTTCCTATAGGCTTGTTTTCAACAACAAACACATGAGATTTTGTTGATGTTTTGGTTTGCAAATTCCAATTACTGTTTATGTTCCGCGGTTTACAAGTTACATAGTTAAATTCTACCAAAATTATTGTGCGATAAAAATGATGTCCTTTTGCATTGCTAGCTGCATAATGCATAGGTACTTACTGAAATGTAATGGTAAAACTTAATGAAAAATTACAAAAACAATTTACCATTTATACCATGACAAATTATCGGACAATCATTAGCAAGTAATCGATGATGACTTAAAAGTCGATAAATATTTGATCGCTTTTCTAAGGAGTGAAAACTGCCAGAGATATGCCATGTAAAGGAAATGTGATCCGAAACGTTATCAGTTTTAATTAAATGCATATTGATAATTACAAGTATCTAAGTTTCAAACTGTTTGGAGTACGTGGCCGAGATAGAATGCAGAGCGAATTATTTGAGTTTTGTATTCGCTAAGACAATGTTTGGTCCGGCTGTCGGATGTTTGTGCGATCCGACGCACCAGAGGAAGATACTGCGTTTTTCGCATGTTTCAATTACCTAGCTGTAGATTATCTTCACGTGCTGAACCTATGTTTTATGATAAGTCTATAATTGTTTGGCCTCACTCTACTTTAGCTATATGTTATGAAATTATGATTCAATCTTGTAATTAAATGCAGCCTATGATTGGCTGATAAATTCGTGTTTTGTAATAGGTACTAATCGTAACTAATCCCGATTTCTTTTCTTTTTTTTTATCCTCGTGCACTTACTCAAATGATGGTTGTCTGTAGCACAAAAATATTATTTTTATAATCTATTGAATACTTCATGGTTTTTGATTCGATATAGCACTCAATTATTTTTAATAATTATATTTGCACTTTATTTTTTTATAAGGAATTATTATTTTATTTCTTATCACCACTTTATAAACTTTAATATATAATACTGATTTAATTAACTTTAAAAATCACTTAAATTATGATTTTATTTTTTTAACTCACCGTTTGCCGCCAAAATGGCGAAGACAGTAGTAAGCACAGCAGATCTCATGTTTCACTTTATTATTTTTTGAGATAATATAAAAGATGAGATGATTAGTGTTGGACACTTCGATGCTTCCTGCCTGGCAGCCCGCAGTTTATATACTACACATCCACATCTTGAGCACTGCGTTTTCAATGGCCTAACGCGTCATCGACGTGAGAATTAACCCTCCAATAGTGACACATTTGGTTTCAGTACTACTGAGCGTATTTTCCTCGGGACTTTGATGAAAAATTGTCCTGATATTCAATATCTAACCAAATATGTTAGACTTTCTTCACATACATTATTATAAATCGCAATAATAATCCGATGCCTGCAATTTGAACCACAAAACGTGGTTCAGCTAAATGGCATGTACCTAATTGATTTGAATACAACGAATACTTTACACGTACTTAAAGTATTTTATTTTATTACATTTTCACGGTTGATAATAGTTCTACCTATGCAATTTTGTCGACGTTGCTGTTTCAATCTTAAATTAGTGAGCATGACAAATTTCTCCAAACATGGAATTTATTTCATTTTGTCCTGAAATATGGCTTGAAAATTATGAAAAGATTTGTGTAAGTATACTGGAACTAAGCAATGCAAAAACATGAAAATAGTCTTCCACCTAATTAGTATTTTTAATAGTATTCAGGATACTATTCGCATATTTAGTGACTGCATAATAATGCGCTATCAGTATTCAGAACATAAAATATCTGCATTCAACGGGGTTGACGAACGCCGTTGTTTTGGATTTTTCAATCAAGTAGTACCTGTCGTATTTCTATTGAATGGACAGTATCCATGAAGCGTGTATATCGCTCAATTATCGGGTTTGTAAACAAAGATTAATATATGCGGGATAGCACAATTGCATTCATTTATCGCGTTTAGGTGCACATATTTTTATTTTAGGATCTTTCAATGCTAATTTATTTTTAAATAACAATATCTAAAATCTGCCTCAAATAAATTGTTTACATTATCTTGTCCTCTGCTAACATGTCATATTTTCGAGGTACCTTGTACCCCACATTCCCTTTTCATGAAAAGTAAATGCATCTGCATTTACAGGGTTAAACGAACGCTGCCTAAATGAACGAATGTATTGAACAAAAGATGATAACATAATGGAGAGATGATGTAAATTATTAGGCTGGTTGTCATAATACTTCCATTGATTAGAACCAAAATATTATAGTAATGATTCTAACAAAATATTGTTACATATTGGACGAAAGCGGTGTCATTCGGTGGCTGATTGCAGAAGGAACTGAGGGAGAGGGGAGACCACTCGGGTAACCGCTGCAGTCATCAAGTCTAGGTACTCCTAGATTTAAGATAACAGTTGTTAGATAACTCGTGTTTTCCTTCATTCATAAAATTGTAAATTACGTTATAGAAGATGGCATTTGGTTTGACAGGCGCGCTAACCCAGCAGCGGTGGCCCATGGCATCATGAGTAGAGGCCCTAGACAAAGTGACATGCTATCAGCGATAACGATGTTGGAAAAGGCAAAAATGTATAGGACTGACATAAGCTATCGAAAAGCTTATGTCAATCCTGTTGAAAGTCGTTGTAGAATTACGAAGCGATTGTCACTTGTCTAGGCCCACAGTGGTGGCCCAGTGTAACGTACCCGTCTTACTAGTTGTAGGTCGTGGGTTCGAACCCAGTCAGGCGCTTTACTTTGTGTAAATAATTTCATCACCACTGCTCTCAAAACGGTGAAGGAAAACACCGTGAGGAAACCCGCACCCGAACCAAAAATTCGACATGTGACATCTACCAACCCGAAGTGGGCCCGCGTGGTAAATTACAGCCCACTCCTTCTAGAAGAGAGAAGGTCTGTGTCCCAACAGTGGGAACATTATAGGCTGATTATGCTAGCTCATCAATCTCGTGTAACTATTTAGGGCTCTCGGTTTTATTTTCCACTATGGGATTTCATCATCATGATCATCAACCTACAGCAGTCCTCTGCTGGACATAAGCTTCTCGTATTGCACGCCATTCCACCCGATTTCCGGCAACCCTGCTCAGATCGTCGCGCCACCTAGCCCGAGGGCGTCCTACCTTACGTTTACCTATATGGTTTTTTTTTACCTTCCATGCCTACAGGCTACATCCCACCGTGATTGCTATTAGATGTGATCATGGCTATATTTCGGTCAACGATAGGGTGAATTTTCGGACAAACCGTAACGCGCGTGGTTTATAGTTATCGGGAGAACGGGGTTGTTATTATGCACACTTTTTTTGTGGCGGGTTCTTTTTTTTAATCAAATGACTTCTCCCGCTCTGAGCGGAGCGGGAGGGCGTGTCAGACTTTTACTGACTAAAACCCACGCTTGTTCCTTCAGTTGCCTTTTGCCAAGGGCCCCGGTATCCCTTTCGGACTTTCCCGCAGTTATTATGCACCCTAAAAGCGTAATTACTTAGACGGTTCATTTTTGCGTTCATTGTCGATGTGTCATCGTTGATGTGCCTATGTGATGACAGTCACTAGCCTGGTGGCTATAATGGCTTCGCTATCATCGGACATCGCGAAATGAATCACCGTCGTCTCATTTCAGTTGAATTAACAGAATAATGAAGAGATTGTACGATTAGAGTGCTGTTCATAGCGCCAGCCCCTTCCCACGGTGAGGCAGCGGTGATTAAAGGGATACTCAGGGTAGCCCTCAACATTTTGTAATTTGCATGCATCCTTACCTTATTTGGCTAACTTAGTGCATTTGCCTTATTTGGCTAACTTAGTACATTTAACTTTTTCCTTCAAAGCCTTGTGGGAAGTCGTCGCGTTCATACAAGGTTGTCCCTCAAAACTAGACTATTTTCCGTAGTTGATTTGTAACAAGGGTTTAAGCTTCTGATGTGATGTGATTTATAGTGCAGATATATGTTTTGTGCACCTTTGCTGCCCCTTGTGGTCGTTGGAAAGCAGAAAATCAGAGTACATACTTGTGTCGTTTTATCATAGAGCATAGCTTACCAAGACTACACTTTGTATTGTTTAATAGATGTCATGGTAAAAAGGTTTTACTATTGCGGGTTAACGGGAGCGCTCTTCATTAGTTAACATACAATATATATCTGTAATCAACGGCTCTAAGGCTCTAACGATTTCGGTGAAAGTTGTAATATAGCGGTTTACGGGGGTGAAAAATCGATCTAGCTAGGTCTCATATCTGGGAAAATTCGTTTTCTCTGTTTTCACCCGAGCAGAGGTCGGTCGACCAGAGTGCCTAGACAAGTAACAATCGCTTCGAAAGCGTTTCATATTTCTACAACGACTTTCCAGGATTGACATAATGCTTTTCGATAGCTTATGTCAGTCCTATACATTTTTGCCTTTTCCCTCATCGTTTACGCTGATAGAATGTCACTTTGTCTAGGGCCTCAGGTACCTACTTATCTTTTAGATAAAACTAAAATACAATTTTATTTTTGTTAAAAATCAAGGGTTCCTTAATCACTATACTCTATTTTTGCGATAGCACATCAGCTAAATCCGAAACTATCCCCATAGTTTCGGATTTGGCCGATGTGCCATCAAAAAAAGTATTATCTTAGTTTGGCCTGATTTTGATGATTTCTCGTAGTAAAATATTTCTATATATTTCTAGTTTCATTCCAAGAAAAAAAAGGCATGCATCATGCTATGGCTGTCATACATTTTGGGCATTGGCTTTTCATGTTGACTTGATATGTTTATACAGATTCTGACTGCTCCAGACTGCTCGTGTCGAAGACCTACTGGACAATATCAATGATCCATTAAATTAAGGACTTGTTCCACTCGCCGTCTCAATGGCTGTTACTGAAAAGCATTCAGCAAGTTACATAGATTCCTAAAATAAAAAGTAACGTTATTAGAAAGACGTAAGGTCGCGATACGTTTGTCTCTATTGCATTGTACTATAAACTGCAAACGAATTCAGTGTAGTACTGTGATCAGAAGCTTTCTAAGTAGTCCCGTCCCGTAAATTCAGAAGACTAAATTCAGACAAGTGGAATTGCCCTTACGAATGTCCAATGTTGGTTTAACCCTTATTAATACGTCGCTTGACTACGATCCTTTATGATCCCTAGTATGCATGCTCCTGAAATGGTTCTTACGCCCGTTTTCACTAATTTTAAACGACGCCTAAATTAATGTCTGAAAAAGGGGCGCTGTTGAAACGTTAATTTCAGCTCCAAGAGTGAAAATCCAACAGTAAACGGGCATAAATCTCTTGTAGTTGTACCCACGGCTACACATTATCAAGCTATACATGCCCAATATAAGCTGATCTCGCATTGTATAGGATTTCCGTACAATGCGAGGTCAGCTTATACTGGAAATGTGTAGCTTCATAGCGTGATGTGTAGCCGTGTGTACGTATCGTCCTGAAAGGTTCCTCAGTCTCCTTTCACGATGATAAGAAAAGGACCAAAGGCTTAAAGGAACCAAATATGGGCTTAATATGGCTCCTAACCAAAGGTCATTATTACCTTTAGCGTTTAGTTTGACACTTTTTTGCCGTGAGTCGTTGAGTACTTAACAATAACCCGCAGCACAGATATTATAATACTACGCCCGCAGTATTACTAAGTGGAGGTCTGGACTGGGGAGCAGTGATGACCCTGTGGTGACGACCGCAACTTACGAGTTGTAAGTCGTTCGAACCCAGACAGCCACTTTGAGTAAACTCAAACTCAACTCAAACTCAAAGCATTTATTTCAATTAAACCATTTACAGGCACTTTTGAATTGTCAAGGAGTCAGTCAGTCAGAAATATGAAGCTAGTTGCCCATTCCAAAGCGTAGTAGGTACCTATGGAGAAGAACGGGCAAGAAACTCCATGGACACTCTTTTAAATCAAAATATTGTTACGATATAATGGTTACATCATTCATGTTGAAATTATACATGTGAGAACAATGTAGAAAGCACGTTAAAAGCGTCCGCAATTATAAAATAAGCACAATTCAGAAATTAAAATAAGCCATGGCAGCTAAGAAATGACCAGTCACAACTGACGGCGCCCGTTCACGAACATGACGCATGGATCAGCACCATTCAGCTCAACCATTTTGAAGGGAGCTAAATGATCCAACACATACGCCACCATCAGCGAGACATTTGAGTGAGCATGACATTCCCAGCCGCCAGGGCACATTCAAGTCAATGAAAGACAAAATACCCGGTAAATGCTAGCTCTATAGTACATAGTACTCACACCTGTGCAATTATATAATACAGAAATAAAGGAGAGATTGAGTTTATACAATGCAAATATAGTCTTACAATCTTCAGCAGCTCCAACAGCATTTTCGAATGTTAATTAGTTAGTTGTGGTTGTGGAGCAGGACCAGCATTAAAATGTAACAATTAATGTAGTTAATGTGTAATGTTTTATTACCACAAAACGGTGAAAGAAAACATCGTGAGGAAACCTGCATGTCCTAGAACCAAAAGGTAGTTTTCGTATGGAGAAGAATGGGCAAGAAACTCCACCGTTACTCTTTTATGAAATCTTTTACAATATTTTGTATACATCAATTATATAATTACATGTGAATCCACCAAACCCGCACTGGGCCTGCGTGGTGGATTTAGCCTACTCTCACAGAGGAGAGGCCATTGTCCCAGTAGTGGGAACGTTATAGGCTATATGCTGATTATGCTTATGCTAACTAAGTAGGTATGTCTACGTTACAATAGGGCTGTAGTACATAACATGAGGGACATTTGTATAAAAACATTCTCTAAGAAGGCAAGCTGTTATACAAATTTTTTAATACATTGTAACTTGCAAGTAAGTGTGAATTTAAACAATAGGGATGTCATTGTTTTATAGAATAAACTATAAGTACTACCTATGACACTGTCTTGTCCATTTGCAGTCGGGACTAATTCAAAACTCCAATTCGTAATTCTATGTGCTGAAAAGTACTGAACTAAAAAAATTTGCAAATAATGGTTTAAAGCCGTACCCTACCTCAGATTTTATCTCGCGCGAGAACGGGATGGATTGGGGTGCTAGCGGCTTCCAAGCCTCGAAAAATGTTGGTAATTGCTTTTTACGGTGAAAATAATGGTAATTTGAAAAAAATTAAAAACATAAGACCTGCTTTATAGTTAGTTCAGTTATTATGCAAAGTCCATGATCTAATTTGAAGTATTTTTTTAATACCAGCGGCTTATATAGTTTTTTTTTTTTCGAGATCGTGTTTTCGCCAAACATAGGACCTAGCATCAATCCATAAACATAAACTTTAACATATATTTATTTCAAAATGAATGCTGCAGTATTTTCGGCGTAACGGAGGATCATGCTAAGCAATTTGAGGTAGGGTGCGCCCTTAAGTGTGTTCACAATTTCATCAAATATGTCCGTAAAAAAAATTGCCAAGTACTTAATGGTCCTATCTCAAACATCCCGAGATACCTTCTCTATTACTTTTCAGTTAATTCCATAGATATAAGATGGTTAATTCATACTTGATTACCTACTTTTCAGTTCATTCATCTTGACTTATACTTGACAATAGAGTTTCATAAATATTATTCGACCTGCATAACTACCGAGTCTAGTCTACACACGATCAATCATAATCTGAACACTTTCGAAGGATATTATTGCTAATCTATTGCTTCATATGTTCGAAAAATTTGTCTGCTCAACAACGTAAATAACGCAATGAATGCTGTTGAACTGTCAAAATGGAATCGTTTGTTATTGATCGTGTCTAGGTCTTTTTAACCGACTTTTCAAAAAGGAGGAGGTTCTCAATTCGTCAGCAGGTTTTGTTTTTTTTTTCTGTATGTTTGTTACGCGATTACTCCGCCAATTATGAATCGATTTTGATGATTCTTTTTTTGTTCGATAGGTCATGCCTCAGAGGTGGTCCCATGTAATTTTTATTATCTTTGCTTGCGTAGTTTTTGAGTTAGCTTCAATATTACGTATTTTTCCCACTTAGTTTATCTAGACGATTTCCTTATTTACTCCTTCACTGTTATTTACATAGCAGGTAGTGGTATTCGGATTTGTGTGGGGTAGGTACCACAACTAAAAAGTGAAAAATAAAAAAGTGACAAATAACTTTAATTACGGAAGTCGGTGTCTTTGCTTTTCAATTATCGTTTTATGCCACCGACTTCCGAAATTAAAGTTATTTGTCACTTTTTTAGTGTTTTTTTTGGAAGTCGGTTGTTTTTTTTTTGTTAAAAGTTTTTTTAGATCCTATAAATGGTGATGTTTAATTCACTGTTCCTTTACAACCTTTCAGAAGGCGACAGTACGCATGATTATAAACAACTTTCACTATGGGATCAACTATGAAATAGCAAAATAAAATGCATCTGTTTCATACATTTGCATCGGATGCACACGTAGCATGAACACCGTAGAAACGAGTTTTATCGACGGAAGAATAGACAAAATGACAGATTGTGATTGTTTATCCGTCATTTTGTCTATTCTTCCGTCGACAAAACCCCGTTTCTTCGGTGGTCATGCTACGCATGCTGGGGGAGTGTGGGATTTTTACCTCACGACGTAACGGCTATACAATGCGTAAAATAGCAATACTTTGCAAGAACAATAGACTCTCAGACTCGACGTAAAGGGACTCTACGTAAAGGGAACCAATCATTAAAATCACCCTGGTGGTTGCCATCTGCACAGGGAATGGGGCACCGTTATCTCTCAAAGGATCAATCCGAAACCTCTGTGCAACGCCTGTAGTATTTAGAATTGTCAGTTACGTAATCCTGGGGAAATAATTGTATCTCTGCTCTAGGTATCTACGTCATACGATATCTATGGTGGAAATAAACCTAAGTAAGTACTTACGTCATTTTAATTGAATGCATATTGTACTTAACTAGATATTCACTTACTTTCGACATGTGTAGACTCATTTTCTTTATATGTATAACTCCGGTGCTGTCCGCGGTATCGCCCGCGTGGCCCCTAATTAATTTTCTAAAATAAAAGTAGCCTAAGTTACTCCTAATAACATCAGGGAAAGTCCCGTCAAAATCGGTCCAGCCGTTTCGGAGATTAGCCGGAACAAATAGACAGACAGACAATGTTTTTTTTTTTAAAGTATTTTTTCGTATGCATTTAGTAAAGAGCTGTTATTTTGACATTACAAACAGACACTTTTTCTTCATTTGTACCTAAGTATAATTGTATAGATTAAAGAAAGTACTAGTATAGGCTGCTATAAAATTACTAGGGTACTTACCTACTTAATTTTTTCATAACTGCTACGGAGTCCAAAAAGGAGGGTAATATTTTTTTTTCTTGACGGTGCGTGCATTTTTTTCTTAACTTATACAAAATATTGTGTTGCTATGTAGCAGTGCTATGTAAAAAATAACTCATAATCAGCCTATAATGTTCCCACTGCTGGGACACAGGCCTCCTCTCTGTGAGAGGGAGCGGGCCGTAATCCACCACGCGGGCCCAGTGCGGGTTGGTAGATGTCACATGTCTTCGAATTTTTGGTTCTAAGACATGCCGGTTTCCTCACGATGTTTTCCTTCACCGTTTTGAGAGCAGTGGTGATGAAATAATTTTACACAAAGTAAAGCGCCTGTCGGGGTTCGAACCTACGACCTACAACTCGTAAGTCGTGGCCGTTACCACTGGGCTACCACTGCTCTTTAAAAAAATAACTCACTTTTCATCAATGATTTATAATGATGAGTTATTCGCAGCTGAGCTGATTAACAAAGTATCTATGCATAACCTGTAATAATATGCGGGTGGGATCCATAAAGCCTTAATTTTACGTTTTTTATTATCGCAGCTGTCAAATCTATCATTTTAGCCCAATTCCAAATAAACATCCATAGAATTTGCCACCTCACGGATTCAGTGCTCGCTGTGGGGCTGTCTAACGAGAGGGGAGTTCGATGCCCAGAGAACCTAGACAAAGACACATTCTATGAGCTATAAAGATGATGGAAAAGGCAAAATTGTATAGAACTGACATAAGCTATCGAAAAGCATAAGTTGAAAGTCGTTGTAGAAATACGAAAAGCTTTCGAAGCGATTGTCACTTGTCTAGGCGATCAAACAAGGCGGTTCTTTAGATACAAGGGTAGGAATAGTAATAATAAAGTAGTAATAAGCCATGTATTTAAAGAAAAACAATCACCCGTTCTTTCCGTTTCGTCCCGTATACAGAAAGGTGACGTCATATTTAAGGGTGTGATACAGACTATCAAACTGACTTTCTATATGAGACATCGTTACCGCGAAAAAATTGTCAACTGTCCCAAACAAAACTTCAGTACCTCCCGGCCCTCCTAGAACAAAATGTATGGGACGGCTTATTATTATTTCGCGATCACTAATCATGAAAGTTATCAAAGTAAACCGAACTTGTTTTTATGTAGGACAGGATCTGATGGGCAATTCCTGTAATTTTTAAGAACGTTCGCATTTGCATCTCATTCGCAATCTGTCAAAAATACAATCAATTTACCAACATTTTAGGCAAGTTTGACAGATTGTTACTTGAATGTGAACGTTTCATAAGTACTCAAACGCCCGGCAGCCAATAGTTGCCTCGAAAGCAGGGACTTGAAACGTTACTCAAAATAGAGGTACAATAACGTTATGTAATAGCGTTTTGGATAGTTCCAGTAATAATTCATGAACTAATTTCTTGGCAATACAACGAAAATCTATCGGAACGAAATCTTATACTATTAATTCAGTTACAATCCGGATGGAACGGTAGAAATCGTTACTGGAACGATAAACTATAACGGTATTTTAACGTTATTTCATAACGTTTTAAGTCCCTGCTCGAAAGTCGTATGGCAACCATACGACTTTCGAGCAGGGACTTAAAACGTCCAACGCTATTACGCTCGGGCGTTTGCATGAGTGCATATGTACGAGAATTGGTCTTCAGTTGAAGTGGCACTTATTTTACAATACAAGAGAGTATGATAACATACTCTCTTTTTATGATTAATTTTAAAATTGTAAGCTGCTTACCGATTGTAACTTTGATAATAAAACATCATTGTACTTATTATAAACTCATTAAATCATTCGCCCATTGTTTTTGGACAATTGATATTTGATAAGCCTTAACTAAATATTTTAAGAGTCACTTGCATTTTTTTCAGCTGCTTTTAATCCTTTAGCACAAAAAAAAACTCATGTGCTTTTAGTCATCTTCACTTGTTTTTATTGCTGACTGTCAATCACCTCAGCCTATCGCTGTCCACTGCTGAACATAAGCCTCTTCCACAACACCCTGTCCTCCGCCTTCCGCATCCAATCTGTCCCGGGTAGGTTGTCATTCCATCTAGCGGGGACGTCCTACACTACGCTTGCCGATACGCGGTCTCCACTCCAGGATCCATGAGCAATGGGTAGCTCGCCGTCCGATGAGGACCAGGCCCGGGTCGACGGCGCGACGCGTTGTGTTCCACGCGCCCCTCAAAGAGATGTCAGCACAAATGACTAGGTCCGCTAGGGCCGATGCCTGCCAGGGTTGCGGGAAAGTCCGAAAGGGATACCGCGGCCCTTGGCAACAGGCAATTGAAGGAACACGGGTGGGTTTTAGTCAGTAAATGATAAATGATAAATTATTTATTTCTGTAAGTAGGTTTGTACAAACACTTTTACACGTCAAACACATTTTTAAAACTAGATGAGGTTGGCGTTTCGTATCTGACTACTCTGAGAAGAAAGGCCAAAATAAACTCAGAGGTCACAGTCTCTTTTAAAGTCTAGACATAATCTTGGTCAGATTATGTGAAGACCATGTAGATTGGTGTCTAAAATGGTCTTTTGAGGAAAGAACCACACAGATTGAGTGGACCTGTCCAGTCAGTGCAAGCATTTGTCAGTGATCGTGCAGCTCAACTCAGAATTTAAGGAGCTCAACGATTTGACGAACAATACCAAAAACAGGACATTTGGGTAGGCCGCATAAATTACTCAAACTGCCAGACCATGATTAATTAAAACTAAGGAAAAATAAATAATAAAAAGAAAAGAATGATCCACATAGTCTTCACATTCACAATAATTAAAATAATGTAATACTTTACAAAGTACATAATTCATGTCATTGTAGGTATACATAAAATGTCAATGTGAATATAAAATCCAGACATAATCTTGGTCAGATCATTTGAGGACCATGTAGATTTGTCTGAGATGGTCTTTTGAGGAAAGAACCATACAGATTTGAGTGGACCTGTCCAGTCAGTGCACGCATTTGTCAGTCATCGTGTAGGTCAACTCAGAACTTAAGGAGCTCAACGACTCGACGAACAATACCAAAGAAAAGACATTTGGGTAGGCCGCCTGTAGTACTCAAACTGCCAGATAAATAAAATATATAATCCACATAGTCCTCAAATTCACAATAATTAAAATAATAATAATATTATACTTCACAAAGTAAATATTCATGTCACTATGTATATAATAAAATACAAAGTTATCAAAAATAACAAAATTCAATAAGTAAATAAAAAATTTAAAAAAATGAAAAAATTGGAGCAGCTCAATCCCAAGCCTTTTTGTCCTCAATGTAATCTTTAATGGTATAAAACGCTTTTTGGCACAACTTACGTTTAATAAATGTTTTGAATTTATTAAGGCTAAGATCTTGTACGTGGCTTGGAAGCTTATTGTAAAAGCGTATACATTGACATCTGAACGAGCCACCTATTTTCTTGAGCCTAGTTGTAGGTACAAGAAATTTGTCTTTGTTCCTAGTATTAATATTATGGATATCACTGTATTTTTTAAACAATTTTATATTTTTATGGGCATATAAAAGATTTTCAAAAATATATTGAGAAGGCACTGTCATTATATTTCTCTCTGAGAGAGTGTCTCGGACTTAATTTATAAATTGATCGAACAGCTCTTTTTTGCAAAACAAAGATAGTCTGAATGTCGGCGGCATTTCCCCACAATAGAATATCGTACGACATTACACTATGAAAATAGCTAAAGTACACTAAACGGGCTGCCTCTATGTCAGTTAAATTACGAATTTTTCTAACACCATATGCCGTGGAGCTTAGTTTTTTTGACAATTTATCTATATGTGTAGTAAAAGTCTGACACGCCCTTTTAGAGGGATTGATCTAATTATAGGTACTATGGCAAATTAAATTAGTTAGCAATTTGTCCACAGACGATATGGGTATCGATGCTATCTCAACACGATAAAACGTAAATCATCAAGAAACTACTATAATAGCGGTCGTTGACCCCAAAAAAACTTCAATACTGTTTTTTTTACCGACTTCAAAAATGGGAGGTTCTCAATTCGTCTGTATGTTGGTTACGCGGATACTCCGCCAATTTTGAATTGATTTTGATGCTTCTTTTTTTTGTTTGGTAGGTCATGCTTCAGAGGTGGTCCCATTTAAATTTTATTAACTTTGCTTGCGTTGTTTTTGAGTTAGCTTCAATATTACGTATTTTTCCCACTTAGTATATCTGGACGATGTTTTAAGTTACTCCGTATGTCACTGTTATTTACATGGCAGGTAGTGATATTCAAATTTGTGTGGGGTAGGTACCACAAATAAAATGTGAAAAGAAAAACACTAAAAAGGGAAAAATAACTTTAATTTCGGAAGTCGGTGACAAAAAAGGAAAAATGAAAACCAAAGACACCGAATTCCGAAATTAAAGTTATTGTTTATCACGTTTAGATATCCATCACGTCTGCGGAGTTTCGATAGGTCATTTGTGAAAATTCCAACGACATACAATACTTTTTCATCATCCTCATTACTCATAGATTTCCTAAGTCGGGAAAAGACGGGAAAGGGTATCACAGACCATCAAGAAAAACCACACCACAGCGCCATTAGAACATGACGAAAGGATCTAAAGGGGAACAATGTGATTTAAGTATTAATCGTACCTTATAAGGGGAATCCGGAGGAACATGGTAACCAACCGTAACATAAGAACGTCATGAAAAAGGGCATCAGGGCAGGGTCATGAAATTTTTCTGGTTTGTGTGATCGTTCATTCATTATGTACCTATTATTGAGTCACGTTCTACATTAGTAATTATCAGGGAAGATATGCATAGCGACAGTGATTGAGTGATGACGTCGCTCCCGTAGAGGAAATTCAACGCAGTCAATGGGCCATGTCCTTATTTAGAGTCAAGCAATCTGTCTAGCCTTTTCCCAACTGTGTTGGAGTCGGCTTCCAGTCTAACCGGATGCAGCAGAATACCAGTATTTTACATGGAGCGGCTGCCTATCTGACCTCCACAACCCCGTAACAAGGCAATACGATACCCCATGGTAAGACTGGTTGTCAGACTTTCGGGCTTATGGCGACCCGTAATGACTGTCAAAGATCCACGAATGACAAACGGGACCAACGGCTTAACGTGCTTTCCGAGACACGGAGGAGTCTCGGTATACAATGTGGAGACGACAATACAACAATAAATGAAAAAACTGGCAATACTAATGCATAACAGTATTTTGGAACTATCAAATAAATCCTAACATCGAAATTAAAAACGTCATTTTTTTCAAATAAACTACATAACTAGCTGGGCCAAGTATGGGATTTGCCGATCTTTGACTAGCTATCGTAACTAAACTATTGGATATATTTGATTATTTTTTTGTATGTAGACCGAGTACGTCATTAGATATATGGAGTTTCATTTTTTGTTGTATTGTCGTCTCCACTTTGTATCAAGATGGTCACCCATCCACAGACCAACCCCGGCAAGCGTAGCTTAAAACGATGGATTGACCCGTGCGGCTGTTATTACTTTAGCAACGAACTCCTTGTCCTTTTCGTCTCATCAAATAGTTCCATTGATGTAAAATTGGCTCCACTATTTAAAAAAAATGTACGTATTAGGTAGCTCCGTAGCAGCGTAGCGTATTCGTATTGGTCCTACAACAGTGAAGCCAACATTACGGCAGAGGAACTATTTGATGAAACACACTATATTACTAGATATATATTACCCTTTGAATGTCACAATTCCAAATATCAGTTAGCTAAATACTTTTTCATCATCGTCATTACTCATAGATATGCTCAGTAGGGAAAGGGTATCATAGACCATCAAGTTAAACCACACGACTCCTAGAACATGACGGAAGGATCTAAAGGGGAACAATGTGATTTACCTATCGAAACTTATAAGGGGAATCCGGGGGGAACATGGTAACCAACCGTAACATAAGAACGTCATGAAAAAGAGCAATTTTACTGGTTTGTGTGATCGTGTAGTTCATTCATTACGTATTTTTGAGTGACGTTCTTCATTAATTATCAGGGAAGATATGCATAGCGACAGTGGTTGAGTGATGACGTTCAACCCATAGAGGAAATTCAACGCAGTGATTAGAGCATGCCACGCCATTATCATGAGCATTACGAAAAAAAAACAAACTAAAACCCAACTACGACAAAACGTAATCTGTTAGATTTATAACACGTGTGACTCTCATTAATTTGTCTGTCTATGATGTCTTGTTTATACCATTTTCGTTGACTTTATGCAAATCAAGCTTGTAATGCAAATGGTGTCAAGCTTGTAGTGGTGGGTGAAATCCTTCGTCCAAGTTTCTCAATTACCTTCCCTTCCAAGGATCACTTAGGTTGAATTTCCTAAGGTTATGGTTTAACCGTGTGCGAAATTTCATCCAAATCCGTTCAGCCGTCAAGGCAGGCGTGTAAAGGTAACAGTCACATAGACTTTCGCATTAAAGGTGAACGCACACTTATCCGAGCCGAAAGCGTCGAACGAAATGAAATTTAGAATTCTTTATAAGAAACCTCGCACAACTGCCCGCGTCGAATCGTCCGAATCTGGAAGACCGTTCCTAGCGTTCTCGTTGACTTCGATTCGTTCGACGCGTTCGGCTCGGATTAGTGTGCGTTCACCTTTATAAAATCGGTATGGATTGTATTGTTACTTTCTGTAAAATAAACTTAACTTTATTTAATTTACTGAGTCACATTAGCCATTCAATATTAAGGAAGAAATCTATAGCAACAGTGTTGATTCTGACGACGTTTCATTAACAGGAAATTCAACGTATCAATGGGCCATGGCCTGTTATATTACCGACCGTCTTTATGAGGTGGCATACCATTAGGTCATGGTCATGATATGCTAAACCAAGCAGTTCCGTAAAATTTCACCATGAAACTCAAATCCAATTCGTGAAAAAAAAATCCTATACAAAAAAAAAACCTATAAAAATTCATTAAAAATCTATTGCAAACTTTTTTTTAAGAAATGAAGTACTTACCTATTTCTGATTTCAGAGAAGGTAGAAAAATAGTAAATACAGATTTAAAAAAAAAGAGTATTTCCTCTTTTACGGAAATCTTAAAAAAATGGTTGCGAGCGAAGCGAGCTTGAAATTGTTAGCATCCAGCTTCGAATAGGTTAGGTTTTTTTTCTCTTTGACCGACCCTACAGAAAGAGAAGTATATTTATCGACTTAATACGCAGACAAGTTAGAGAAGGATGATGCAAAAAAGATGCAAGAGCGAGCGAAGCGAGCTCGAAAATTTTAGCACCCCGCCTGGGAGAGGTTAGGGGAGGTAAGTATATCTCAGAGAATGCTGAGGGTTGACCCTGCTCAGGGGGAACAGAGGACCTACGCGCGGGCCACGAAGGATATTCCTGCGCGGCTTGCCGTAGCAGTCTGCTTTCCCCACCCAAGTAGGGACCTGACTAAGGCCGAGGCCGAACACATAAAGACCGAGCTGGAGAACGCACTGATGGACACTGACCCGTCTCCTGACCTGAGACTTACAGTGATGAAGCAGACTGACGTGCCCACCCGTGTCCGAGCCTCGCTTTTCGTCCCTCGCTACAGAGGTGACGTGGCCAGGCTCCATAGTATTCTGACTCGTCAGAATACTTGGTATGACATTGGCAGGTGGTCTTTATACAGGGCGACTACCGTCGGTGGCGACAACAGCGGGACTTACCTCACGCTAGGGTTGCCACCGGAGGAAGCTGAAAAGGTCCTGGGACGGGAGCGACGTATATCGTACCTCTTAGGGTCGATATACGTGCGCTTCTGGCCCACGACCCGACCCTCTGACACCCAGACTGACGACACTGACGGAAAGACGACCTTACCGACCACGGCACAGACGACTGACACCGACATCGACCAACTCGAGGAGGACATGGCCCGAGCGGCAATGGCCGATGTCGACATCGAGACAGCACCGCCCCAATCACCTGCCTGGAGCGAGCGCTTACTAGCCTCACCACCGGGTGGGAGACAAGAGGGGACGTATCGAGAGGAGGTAGCGGAGGGGCTGTCCGATGGATCCATCTCCGACTAACACCCCTCCACCACCATCGCCCCTAAACATCATACAGACCAACCTCCAGCATAGCCAGACTGCCACGGCCAGCTTGCGCAGGGCACTGGAGGTAAAACCCCGAACCATAGCACTGATCCAAGAGCCGTGGATCAGAAACAATAGAATATGCGGACTAAGTAATATCGGAGGTAAGCTTGTCCTCGACACACACGGCTCAGACAAGCCACGAACCTGCGTCTATATACCCAAAGACATTCCCATCACACCACTCACCCAATTCTGTTCCAGAGACCTGACAGCTGTCAGGCTCCAAACCGAAGGCAGTGATCCAGATGTTGTACTGGCCTCGGTATACATGCCAGGCGAGGGCGTGGACTGCCCGCCAAAAGAAATGGCCGACCTGGTACAACACTGTGAGCGCGCCAAGCTAGACCTGATCATCGGCACCGATTCGAACGCCCACCACCCGCTCTGGGGCAGCGATGCACCAAACTCCAGAGGAGAGGTACTATCCACCTATTTATTCTCCACTAACCTTAACATCATAAACCGCGGCTCTGAACCCACTTGGGTTACAGTCCTCGGACAAACGATTATTGACCTAACACTTGCTACTGAAAATGTGACAAATTACATAACTAACTGGCACGTATCGGACGAACCTTCTTGCTCAGATCACAGAAGAATCCGTTTTACACTGACCTCCAACACAAGGAAACCAGCACCAAAACGGAACCCTAAGCGCACTGACGTCCCAGGGTATAAACGTCTGCTGGCCTCCCTGTTAGCGAGGCACCTATCAAGCGTAACCATAAGAGACCAAACACAATTGGAATACACAGTAACAAAACTATCAGAGTACCTTACCGAAGCATACCATGCATGCTGTAAACTAAGAGCGCCAAGAGCCAAGGGGGAGAAAAACCCCTGGTGGAACGCAGAACTTAGTAAGCTAAGAGACCTACTACGGAAGAACTTCAACAGAGCCAAAAACACCAGACTCCCGGACGACTGGGAGGTATACAAAGAAACCCAATATACATACAAGAAACAAATCAGAACCGCCAGGAAATCAGCATGGCGGAAATTCTGTGAATCCATCGAAACAAACAACGAAGCCGCAAGGGTAAGGAAAATCCTATCAACAGATCAGGACCGAACCCTTGGTGCGCTGAAAAAAACCGACAACTCCTACACGCTTAGCGATCAGGTAACTAGTAGGGTCCTTCTTGAGACCCACTTCCCAGAATGTAAACTCCTAGAGGATAGGACGTGGGACGTGGATCCAGAATGGGCCCCAACGGATCAAGACTGGTCTAGAGCCCTCGACATAATAACAGAAGACCGAATAAAGTGGGCTATCAACTCCTTCCAGCCATACAAATCTGCAGGTTTAGATGGCATCTTTCCAGCCCTACTGCAGTGGGGGGTAGACCATCTGGCACCATGCCTGGTGGAGATATATCGAGCCTGTATAGCACTAAGATACATTCCTCTTGCATGGCGAGAAGTGAAAGTCATCTTCATACCCAAACCTGGTAAAACAGATTATACACTACCCAAGGCTTACAGACCCATAAGCCTCACATCCTTCCTACTCAAAACCCTCGAGAGACTCTGCGACAGACACATCCGGGACGGACCCCTCCTGGCAAAACCACTTCACAAACAACAGCATGCGTACTCCACTGGCCGATCAACAGAATCCGCGCTGCACAGCGTGATCTCCAAGATTGAATGTGCAGTGGACCACAAATGCTCAGCACTGGCCGTCTTCATTGACATTGAGGGTGCCTTTGATAAAACTAGCTTCAAAAGCATCACCACGGCCCTCAACAGACACAGCATAGACTCGGCCCTGAGCGGTTGGATCACCAACATGCTCAGACTGAGAGCTGTACAGGTGACCGTGAATGACACCACTAGGGCCATCGTGGCGAAGGGCTGCCCCCAAGGGGGAGTCCTCTCGCCGCTCCTATGGAACCTGGTAGTAGACAGCCTCATCAGGGCACTAAACGACAAAGGTTACTTCACCGTAGGCTATGCGGATGATATAACCATAATAATCAACGGCACACATGAAAACACTATATGCAACCTCATGCACCAAGCCCTGAAAATAGTAGAGGACTGGTGTAATAAACACCAACTAACGGTGAACCCTACAAAAACTGAGCTGATCCTATTCACAAAAAAGAGGAAACTACCAATGCTACAACTACCCCGCTTCTTCGGGACAACCCTAAGCCTATCGACTGAAACCAAGTACCTGGGCATCTTCTTGGACAAACAGCTGAACTGGGCGAAACATATTAACTATACCGTAACAAAAGCCACCGTATCCCTCTGGCAGTGCAAACGACTGCTTGGAAGGAACTGGGGAATTAGCCCCAGGGTCACCTACTGGCTATACACCACTGTCATCCGACCGATTATCACATATGGCTCACTGGTCTGGTGGCCCAGGACAGACCTGAGCACAGCCCAAAAAGACCTCGAAAAACTGCAGCGATCTGCATGCGTTGCAATCACCAGCAGTATGAGAACCACACCTACTGCCGCCTTACAGGCGATGCTCGGACTACCGCCTCTGCACCTCATTGTACGAGAGGAAGCGGCCCTGGCCGCCTTTAGGCTCCACCTATCAGGAACCCTGACAAATGACTCCAGAGTTAAGCACACACGCATAAAGGATGATGCGGTCAAACGACAGCCAATGATGTCAGCACCCTGCGACAAAGCCCCGAAGACACACCACTTTCACAGACACTACAGCATAGCACTCACAGAGGAACAGAATGACTACTCAGGACCGAAAGAGTATACACTGACGGATCGAAGACCCACCGGAGTCGGAGTCTTCTCACGCGACCTCAACATTAATATATCCAGCCCGCTAGGAATGTTCAACACCGTCTATCAGGCGGAGTGTGTGGGCATCATACAGGCGGCCTATGCCATAGAAGCCAGGAGAGTTACGGCTACCAACATACGCATACTCTCCGACAGTGCCTCAGTTCTCCAATCCTTACAGAAAAAATACATCACTTCGAAGCTTACACTAGAATGTCACAACGCACTAGAACGTGTAACGGTATCCGGTTGCAACAAGGTGACACTACAATGGATTAAAGGACACAGTGGATCGCTGGGCAACGACGCAGCAGACGAGCTTGCTAGAAGAGCATCTAGCACTTCAGTTTGTGGGCCCGAGCCCATCGTTCCCATCCCCTTTAACCAAATACGCAGGTGGCTCCAGGAATTCACCCATACCCAAGCGGCGAACTGGTGGTCCTCGGGACCGGGCTGCAGGCAGTCCAAGGAAGCTATTCCATTTCTGGACAGCAGGCTTACCAGGCGTTTGTTACGCCTGGACAGGAATGGCCTGCGTCTGGTGGCGGGGACCATCACAGGCCACTGCTCGCTGAACAAACACTTCCACACAATAGGCATAACGGACAGTCCTCTGTGCAGAGCGTGCATGGAGGCCGAGGAAACCGTCGCGCACGTGCTCTTTGAATGCACGGGCGTCGCCCAGATTAGAACTGAAACTCTAGGGTCACCCAGATCTTACACGGAGGTTCTGTGCAAACCAGTAGAGTTGGTAAACTTCTGGAGGGAGGTGGGCTGGATGGAATAACCCCCAACGGCCGCCATGGCCCACGCACAATGGTCCATCTTAGGGACTAAGTGCGGAAACCAAACCCGTAACATAGATGCTGAAGTTGCAGAAATTTATTCAATACTAGCTTTTGCCCGCGGCTTCGCCCGCGTGGATGTCGGAAATTATCCCACGGGAATGTGCTACCGGGATAAAAGTATCCTATGTCCCATAACCCACGTGGTCTGTCTAGGCGACCTAGGCGTTACGGCGTAAAAGTAACAGACATGAGACAGCCAGTAACTTTATATATTAGTGGTAGTTCATATCTATAGTGTGGATAGTATGGACAGCAGTATGAAACTGTCGGAAAGATTAATGAAAAAACTATGGCATATTGTATGGACGATGGAAACTAAGGCGAAAGCTTTGGAGGAGCCTGCGATATTCAAATTTTCTTATGATTTTGCTTTTTACAGGTCAGTATCAAGTTTTATGTTGATCTAAATAATGAGTCGCAGTTGTTTCAAATATTTATTTATCTAATCTAACTAATATGGCAGGAGTTGTATTCCTGTATCTAATGGTTATTATTCTGTAAAGCTACTATTTGCTACGATCGCGAATCATATTTTAATCATATTGACATTCGAAACTTACCCATTAAACGATTTAAAAGCTGTATTAAAACCAAACTTTGTAAAAAAGGGTACTATACAATTTCAGATTATTTGGAAGACAAAAAGCATGGGATTGAGCTGCTCGCTCTGCTAACATTTTGTCATTTTGGCATTGTGACATTTTGAATAAGTGAAAATCATCAAAATATACCTACCAGTTTTATAAACAAATTCACATTATTGAATATTATATGTAGGATATTGACAAAATGACATGATTGCTTTGTAAAGTATTGTATTATTGTGAATGTGAGGACTATGTGGATGTTTATTATAGTTCTCAGTTAGTTTTAACAATGGTCTGGCAATTTGAGAACTTGATGCGGCCTACACAAATGTCCTTTCTTTGGTATTGTTCGTCGAGTCGTTGAGCTCCTTAAGTTCTGAGCTGAGCTCCACTATTACTGACAAATGCTTGCAGTGACAGGACAGGTTCACTCAAATCTGCGTGGTTCATTCCTCAAAAGACCATTTCAGACTCTAATCTACATGGCCCTCATAGGGCCTGACCAATATGCCAATATCTGACCTGTCCGGACTTTAAAAGAGACTGTGAGTTGGTTTCGGCCTTTCTTCTCAGAGTAGTCAGATAGGAAACGCCGACCTCATCTAGCTTAATTTTACAATTTTTTTATATTGTTACGACGTGTAAAAGTGATTCCAATAACCTATTTACAGAATAAATAATTTCATTTTAACATACAACCTGCCTGACACTGACTTGCAAATTGCAAAAAACTTAAGATTTGAATTTCGCGGGCTACCGGCGCATCCCCCTTAAGAAAATCGCATCATTTGCACAACGCCATCTATCGAGTAAGTACTCACTGGTAAACTCAAACTCTTCGTTCCAAGCCAAGAGCCAAGTAGTAATAACTTTTGATTGAGTGGACAGATTCTCAACATACGGACTATGACTATATTATCAATCCCTTAACGCTCTTGAAGAGAGTCCCGCAAAAATGTCAATAATAAGAACTTACATGTGAATTTTAAAATCAAGAGGGTAAAGAAGGGTTTTTACCCTCATGAGGGATGATTTTAGAAAAACGTAACTCTTTGTTAGTTACAAAAAGCATAAATTTTCACAGCCCTAACTTAAAAAAAAACCGGCCAAGTGCGTGTCGAACCATGCACAATGAAGGGTTCCGTAGTTGGGATGAATTATTTTATCAAACAAACTTTCGCAAAGTTTTATTGTTATTACGTCTATGGGCGTTTACTGTCCCTCAAAGTGTTAAAAAACTTGTTCTCGCATACAGAATGTTTGGGTTTTTGCAACTGCACATGTAAGTTGGTCGATTAAAAGTTTTTGAGCTAAGTCGCGTACAGACAGACGGACATGGCGAAACTATAAAGCTTCCTTGTTGACTACGGAACTCTAAAAATGATAGGTTTCCCATAAAAACTTTCATCCCTTATATTCCCCCCCCCCCTTAAATTTGTTTTTGAGAAAATAATTGCCTATGTTCTTCGCCGGGATGCCATCTATCTCTCCAAATTTTATTGTTAAATTTTTTTTTATTAATTTATTTAAAATTTAAGAGTTACTATCGAATTTATACTTTTAAGCATCGATTAGTATGGATTATGTGTTCAATTCAAAATGAGCCAAATGTTCGATAATTATGAATTCGGCGAAAGTCATTCTTCTACGGAGACTCTTAACACCGCGATTCAGAAAATGACGTTAAATGAACAACGCCATCTATCGAGCACGAAGTGATACTGTCAATATATATGGGAAAACGTTCGAACACTCTGTAAGCTATGTAGAAAAGACGTAGGGTTCCATGACTGACTTGACTTGACTTGACTTGACTTGACCTGACTTGACCTGACTTGACCTGACTTGACCTGACTTGACCTGACTTGACCTGAACTTGACCTAACTTGATTTGGATTGAGTTGAGTTAACCTTGAGCAGGTATATTTTATCGCAGCAGGTACATTGGTAGTTGAAAGAAAAGTAGATTACTCGTGTTTATTTAGTAAGCGCATTCGTGCCTTAATTACTCACTTTTTGCTCGATGTAAGAATCTACAATTGTTAAGAAATTAAAATTTGTCACCATTTTTTCATGATTAATATTTGTATCATGATTTAAAAGATAGATAGCGCTACCTATGGCACTACTACCAAACAATAGATTTGGAAAACTTGAATTAACCAAACTTTAGATTGGGTGAATTCACAATGTATCGCGTTATGTTTCCGCGCGAAGTATGTGAACATATGATGATTATGATCGTGTGTTACACACGTTCTCACAAACCTACCTGATTTTACGCTAGTGTCATTTTACGACAATAGATGTCGTTACGTGTATCTACATTACGTACCTAATGAAAATTTCTTCTTGAATACTTTAAACTCTTATATCTTTTGATATCTTGAAGCGATTGCGATGAAACAAAGACTAAATGAAACATCGAGTTACACACAATATTTGAGTGTATAAGTTAACCATATTGATTTCGTACTTTTTACGTGATACTGGAACAATCAAACAAACGAACAGACAAACGGACAAACAGACAAACAGACAAACAGACAAAAATTCCAAAAATGGTAGAAATGGCATCTGTTGGTTATTCTTGGACACTCCACCTACGTTTTTTTTTTTTTTTTTCATTGTACAGAAACGCCTCGTCTACAGATTTATTATATGTATAGACAAAGTCAGAGTCGAGATAAAAATACTGTATTTAAGCATACTTTTACTGGTATTGTAGATTATAAAGTACGCCTATGCGAAATAGATTACAATTATCTGTATAAGGAGGTACCCTAGGGGTATCCGATCTCTGGATTGAGATTCGGGTTCTCGCATTTCGGGGCCCTGCCTACGGCCCTGGGGGTCGAGATAGCATCTGGAAAGTCTTTCCCAGATGCTATCTCGACCCCTCTTCTTTGGCAGAAAATGGGAGAAGGGACAAAGTGCGAGTTCAGATTAACAAAGGGATAACTGATAACAATACAATTTATTTTTTTAAATTGAATCGTTAATCGAAGCGATAGAGGTACCCTGAGATACCCAGTGTTGAAATGGGAGTCGCAAGAGGTTGCGGTCGTGAGGTCGAAGTGTCGAACTATTGTGCGTTTTTTTATTTATTTATGTCGTGACGATATTACCGTGGACGCCCACGGCATCACGATACCACAGGGAAGTAAAATGTATGGAAATATGTGATGACGCTTTTCCGTCCACGGTAACGTTATAAAGTGCACTTACTTCCATACATTTTATGGACGTGGACGTTCACGGTAATATCGTCACGTTAGAAATTATAAAAGCCCACATTGGTGCCGATTCTGTTGTTCACAAACTAAACTAAATTTAAGTTCAGTGCATCTTTTTCTTTCTATTTCATTAAGAAAAGGACAGAAGATAAATTTTAGTTTAGTCCTGTCAAATTAATCAGCGCATGACGTAATTTTAGTAGACAAGTTTTTAATCGCGTCTAAACTCGTAAGGAGTAGTGACAGTTTGAAGTCGGTGGCAAAATACGAAAATTGAAAAGCAAAGACACCGACTTCCGACATTGAAGTTATTTTCAGTATTTTTTTTTTGGAAGTCCGTTTTTTTTTTGTAAAAAGTTTTTTATTTCAATGAAACCATTTACAGGCGCTTTGTCAAAGAGTCGGTCTGTTAGACAGAAAATTGAAGCTAGTTCCCCTTTCAAAAACGTAGATCTGTATGGAGAAGAACGGGCAAGAAACTCCAAGGACACTCTTTTAATTATATGGATATAGATACTACAAAATCCTGGGTACAGTATTCTTGTTGCTTCTATATGTGAGAACAATGTAAAATAAAACAAATTTAAACAAACAAATAATTTGTTTTATTTGAAGCTTTTTAGTTTTATTATTAAATATATTTGGAATTAACTCATTACTAGCTTTTATATTGTTGTAATTTATTTAAAAAAAACCTCACACTCCGTTTTTTTTTTTGTATTTGCAGATGAAATATATAAAAAAATATAGCCTATGTTACTCCCACAATTAAGAGGAACCTAACGACACCTCGTATGTTAAAATCCATCAAGCCGTTTAGGCTACAGAGCGTGCCAAAGAAATAGACATACATACATACATATATATACTCTCGAAAAACATTACCCTCCTACTGGGGCAGTCGGGTAACAAAAAATAATCAAAAACAATTCAAAATATATGATTAAAAATAAGCCCTGGCAGATAAGAGATGACCAGTCTCAACTGACGGCGTCTGTTCACGAACATGACCTAGCCTAGTTCATGAATCCTGTAATCTATAATATTGAAATTGTAAAATAATTTTTCAAACCGCAATAAGTGGTCTCTACCTGAACCACAAGCATTGTCTCCTAGTTCCTATTATGAATGCCTTCAAAATAAGTGTAGGTACCTACTAATGTATTACGTGTAGTTACAGTTATTGTGACGACAAAATATTCACGACACATACGTCATTTCAGAGTATTGTAACCACGGCTTTACGGCTTTATAGTATTTGGCTGCCATTTTCCCAATTGCATGATGTAGCCTTTGTGGCTTTGCACGGTTTTTACTTGTGCATAAATCATTAAATAAATTAACGTGAAATAAATTGTCTGATTTATGGGATAAACTCATTCGTCCGTAACTTCGAGTTCTAAACCCGCACAAGGGCCTCAGACTGGGCTTCACATGCCGTCGAGAAACAACTAGCCCGTAACAACTAGGTCAGCGGTACTCTAAGTGTGTTCCGCGGAACCCTAAGGTGCCGCGATGCCCCTGTAGGGGTTCCGCAAGAATTTAGAAAAAAAATCAAGACACCTCTCTCTGGTCAAACACGAGAAATTTTTAATAAAATAAACATATTTTTTAAATAAAATAATCTTAGTTGGAACGATTGCATTGACATTTGTACAGATGGGGCAAAGTCGATGACAGGTAAAACAGCAGGAGCAGTATCACGAATAAAAATTAAAGCGCCTAATTGTAGTTCCAGCCATTGTATTCTGCATAGACAAGCACTTGCGATGAAGCAAATGCCGTCAAATCTAAAATTAGTTATGGATGAAGCGGTAAAAATAATTAATTTTATCAAATCAGGACCACTACAATCCCGATTGTTCTCATTATTGTGTGAAGATTATGGCAGCAAACATATAACACTGCTGCTCCATACAGAAGTGCGATGGCTGTCTCGGGGTAAAACTTTAACAAGGCTATTTGAACTTAGAGCCGAGTTACAAATGTTTCTTTCAGCAGATACAGTTTCATTTAATTTGAAAGACCGTTTGTATGATAAAACTTGGTTGTTCCGATTGTCTTTTATGGCGGATATCTTTCAAAAACTGAACGAATTGAATTTATCATTGCAAGGTAAACAGACAACAGTGTTCCAGGCTTATAACAAAATAACTGCCTTCAAAAGAAAATTAGATTTTGAAATTATTTGCGTTGGTAAGAGAGAAATAGAAAGCTTTACGTCACTCGGTGAGTTTGTTAGCGATAACGACTCAGAAATGTTTCAAGATGATGTGTTTGAAGAATTGGTCCAATTTCTCACTTCGATGCGCGCATCTTTTGAAAAGTATTTTCCCGAAGAACAGAATACAAAAATGAAGCTGAATTCATGGATTCATAATCCTTTTTTACCCAACTTGCAAAACCCCGAAAGTTTGTCAAACGAGATATATGAATCTCTTTTAGAAATGTCATCAGACACAAGTATGGAGTCACTGTTCAAAACGACGCCTCTCAACGATTTTTGGTGCAGAATCCGTGATGAATATCCTATGCTTGGCAGAATGGCTCTGAATATTCTTCTTCCGTTCCCAACAACATATTTGTGCGAAACAGGATTCTCAACCTATGCAGCCAAGAAAACAAAATATCGCAATAGACTGGACGCCGAACCTGATATGAGACTTCAAATGTCTTCTATCAAACCTGATATCAACCAATTGATGAAAAATAAAAAACAGTTTCATACCTCCCATTAGTTAAGATTTTTTCATTTTTAATATCTTCTATTATTGTACTTGCCATGTGGTAAAGTAAGTAATAATTAGTAACTGTTACATTGTACTTTTATTATGTTTATATAATAAAGAATACACTTTTAAAAACTATTGTTTTATTGTAGGGTTCCGTCAAGTATTTTGCTTGTCAAAAGGGTTCCGTGACCATAAAAGTTTGAGAACCGCTGAACTAGGTATTTATTTATTCATGGCATTTATTTACACACAAAAAACACTAATTGGTACTGAAAAATAAATAAAGCTTAAAGAGCACAAAGGCTGTAGTAGGTACTGCACGTATCGGGTGATGGACTGCGGGACTGAAAGCCGCTCACAAGGTTGGCCTTATCATAGGTTTATATGATAACTACTACCTAACACAACTATGTACTTAAAAAAACAACGTTTGATCTTGATCATCTTAAAATAGATTACACAACATTCCAATAGGGTCTACGCCGTAGTCGTCGTAGCGTCCCCGTAGGCACCGTAGCATCCCCGCAGACCCGTAGCAACCCCGTAGCCAATCGGCCTAGCCTAGGTCAGTCTACGACACAATAATTATCGTAGGATAAAAGGTATCTACCGGGTGGTTGATATACTTTAGCTAAATGTTATGTCGTTTTTTGTTGTAGTTTTTTTCATCCTCGTGGATTACCTACTGGATCATAGTATCGTTTTCAATGACGCGGAGGTCATTTAAAGGTCTTTACAACGCAAAAAACTTCTTGCTACTAGCAGTTTTTGCGTATCTGTCTCATATTTATATGTGCAGAATGATATAACTGATAGGATCAAACCATGAAAGTACTATTAGTGCGATTAAAGCGTGTTTAAAACAAGACGCGTCGCGATTTTCATACAATGATGTCAATAAATGACATCGCTGGGGGTGTGGTGCAAGTCAAAAACTTCGCTCCTATATTTTTTACATATAGAAAATCTACCAATTTTACGAAATTGTAAAGAGCTCCTCTCTCTACCTATTTAAAAATTTGCTGTGCCCGACAGGGTCCATAATTGTTTCTATTTTCTTTTTTTTACCACCTATATTTTGTACATTATGGATTGCAATAAACGATTTGATTTGATTTGATTTGAAATGGCAAATATTTTATATAAAGAGATTTTATATAAAGAGTATTATAAACTATTAGAAAAATAAGCCTTTATTATCCCTTTATTAAAAAAAAATAGTTCTTAATTAGAATTAATAAGTGTTACTCTGTATACTGAGAAACAATAATTAATTAAGGACCCTTCGACGGGTATAGGCCTCCTCCAGTAATTTCTAGTTAATTAAACCGTTACCCGGATTTAATATAAATTACTTAAGTTTTGTTGGTGTGTATAATTAATTGTATACAACGTGTAACGTTAAATGCGCAAAACCTCAGGCACCCCAATTGATTTTTCATTAAAAAAATCAGAGAGAAGATCAGAGAGAAAAAAAACCATTAAAAAAATTGTAAAGGTTTTTTGTGCTGTTTTAGTTTTACTGGCAATTCGGATCGTTTCTTGCGTCTGCGACGACGCTCTATCGAGGGAGGGGTCGTCGCCGGGCCGATGCGCCGCGCGGCTTGACCTATGAATAAATAGTCAACGTTTTTAACGAAGATTTTTTGGAAAATATGACCTATATTAAAAAGTGGTTCAATTGATTCTGCTCGTTATTCTGATCAAATTATTTTCAGGTTTTGCGCGTTACACTTTGTATAAGCAATTGATCAGCTTTAAAAATCTAGTTTTTTTCCATGTACTTTATCTGAACACTACAGAATTACTAACTAGTCAATCTGCCTAGCCTTTTCCCAACTATGTTGGGGTCGGCTTCCAGTCTAACTGGATGCAGCTGAATACCAGTATTTTCCATAAAGCGACTGCCTATCTGACCTCCACAACCCAGTAACTGGGTAATACGATACCCCTTGGTTAGACTGGTTGTCCGACTTTCGGGCTTCTGACGACTCGTAACGACTGTCAAAGATCCACATATGACAACCGGGCTTAACATGCTTTCCGAGGCACGGAGGAGTCTCGATATGTGAAAATGGTCACCCATCCACGGATCAACCCCGGCAAGCGTAGCTTAACCTGATGGATCGAGCCGAGCGGCTGTTATTACTTAGCCACGAGCTCCTCGAGAAACGAGAATTACTAACTAGTAACCTATCTTTTATATGTATATGAATTAATATTTTCAGGTGGGACCATGCCAAGACACGGATCTTGGAAAAACTTTAAGTAGAAGCTTCTTCCTCCTAAATTAAAGAAAAGAAACAGCTAAATCTTATCCCCTGCACCACATCGACATCCCAATAAAAATGCAGCGTTTGTCGAATATAATCGGCGTCTATCACACCGGACGGGCGGAGTCTAGCCGCCTATAATTCATGCTCACTGCTAAACTTAATTGTTAATGGCACCCATAGACGTGTTCCGAATACAAATTGGTTTATCACGGTGTAAATGCAGCCAACACGGCGCATGGCGCGAAGATTCCTATCTGTGGGCGGAGTTTGATTAGTATAAACTTTTTTATGATGGATGGGTGGATCAGAATGACGTATGAGGATAAATTGCTCGATTATTCGTCTATCCAATCAATCTGCCTAGCCTTTTCCCATTAAAGGGTCGGCTTCCAATCTAATCGGATGCAGCTGAATACCAGTATCTTGCATGGAGCGACTGCCTGATCTGACCTCCACAACCCAGTAACTGGGCAATACAATACCCCTTGGTAAGACTGGTATTGGACTGGTAGTTGGTATTCGTCTATCCATACTAATATTATATAGTGAAAGTAAGATTGTCTGTCCGTCTGTTACCTTTTCACTCCTTAGGAGCTGAACGGATTTTGATGGCACACGAATAGACTAATAAACTGGGTAAGGTATACCTACTTTTTACCCCGATAGTACTTTATTACAATTTTTTATATTATGTTTTTTTTTTATCGATTTTTTATTTTTTTTTACCGCTTGATATGATATATTGAGGTATACAGCGTGCCGCTACAATGGCGACATTAATTTAACACACGGGTATGGCTAGTGGCCAGTAAACATAAAAATTATAATAAAATAAAATAATTCGTAAATTAAAAATATGAAATTTTCAAACAAACTAATTAACAAAAACATAACCAAAATTGAGATCACTCGGTCTAAAAGATTCATTCATGAAACTACCTACCAGCTGGCTTACGTTCTATCGGTACTATGCTTTGTCGGCATAATTTCTAAGAAATTGCGCGGCATTCCTCTATTCGCCTACCATATGATCCGTGACCCCGGCAAATGACCTCTTCGCTACTGTTCTTTAAGTACAGGTTGCTCCAAGATGGTAATTTAGAAAATTGTTAATAAATCAATAAATAATAACGTTTAATGAAATTCAAATATTTGCATAAAACGAATACGCGAAATCGTATACGTGTATTAAATTAATGTCGCCATTGTAGCGGCACGTTGTATTTATGTGAATGCCAATTGCGGTAGGTAATCAATAGAATTTACAACCGAAAATGAGATGCGTAGAATCATCCATCAATTAAAATCAAACAATTAAAATTCTTGAACAAGCTTAATTAATGTCGCCATTATCATCTAGATAGCTGATTAATTGAATTATGTTAGTTCAATTAATCATTATAATGTATAATGTTTATAGCTAGGTAATTAAAAATTCTTTACATAACATCACGCCTGTAATCCCCGAAGAGTTAGGCAGAGGAGTAAGTACCTATAGTACACCCACATTTCGCCAGTTATGATTAAGTCCCATGTAATGGAGAGCGAGCCTATTGCCATCAACCGGCCACAAAATTCATTCTTCGAGCTGCTACTGAGAAATTCCTCTTGGAAAGAACTAATAACACTTTGTCCGACCTAGGAATCGAACCCTGGACCTCATGCTTAGCAGTAGCTCATGCGCTCATTAGACCAACGATGCAGTCCTATTACTACTTATTATCTTAACTGGCTAACTGCGTTCGTAATAAAAAAGTTAAGGGAAGGAGACAATTTATGAGGACTTTGTTAGATTACATAGGTACTCGCTAGAAAACGAGCTTGCAATAGGTACTCATTAATTCTAAATAAAGAGAGAAATGTTATTAAATTCTGACAAGAATATTAGGTATAAGTTTAATACTGATTACCTAGGAATTTTCTTTTAAATTAATGCTAACGATAGTCTACAATTTTTCCGCGATGATAGGAGAAGGTACACCCTCTCAGCCGGCACGCAGTCTCGTTAGTGACAGTTGACTACCTAAGTACCTACTTGAAGTGAAACGAACGTTTGACCATTTCGCTTAAATCTATTCCCCGAATGGTCAGTTAGAACTATATATAAGATGTAAGTAGCATAAGTTATTTAGCTTTCGTGCTCAACTTAACCAAGTAAGAAAGGCAGAACTTTACCATCATCCAAGCATGAATCCTAACCTCCTAACTATAATATATAAATGCGAAAGTGAGTTTGTTTGTTACGATTTCACGCTAAAACGGCTGAACGGATTTGGATGAAAATTGAAATATAGCACATGGGTAGACTATAAGCGGGGGACATAGGGTACTTTTTATCTCGTTAAAACGTAACCCGCGGTTAGAGCTAACTCGTAACTGGCAAATAGGTGCCTACTGTGAAGTAATTAGTCATACTTAGTCAAAGAACCTGTTTCTAAAAGATTATCTCATCTCGTGCATTAATCCAAGACTAGATTGCCAAGACTATTTCAGTAGAACAAAGTGTTCATTCAATAGGTGTAAAGTTACCAAGGCCTTGGCTAATTCAGTATGTTTTCAAATTGAATTAAATCTGATGTGCTAATTCAGTGCAACAGTTATCGATGAGGTTTACAATTACCAAACTTTTTTTGCAGTAGCTCTATCTAAAAACCTAGATTATGTATGTCTGTATTTACCGAAGGAGAAGGCAGCTGGCCCATACAGTTTAGGTATTAATATTAAACTTTAATGTGGAACAGCAGTTTTTTTTTTCGCGATTTCATTGTTGTTCCAATAGTAAAAGTTATTCCGTTCGATGGTATAAAGCACCTCTTAAAGTTAGTGTCTACTCTCACTTTTCGCCGGTTATGATAAGGGGCGAGCCTAGCCTATTACTATTAACTGCACACAAATCCAGACTCTGGCAGCTACGCAGAAATTCATAATAGAAAAACCCAAAAACACACCCGTATCTGTGTTTCAAAAATCATGACCCCCAGTTGGGCTAACCCGAGACCTACCTACCCTCGTTGGTCTAGCTAGTGCCTAGTGGTGGCAAGTTTTAAGCCGTTGGCCGAGTGCGCTCGGTCAACGGGCTCGCCTGCTGTACTGGGCCTAGAGCCTGGAGTCTAGATTTGAGTCCCGGTTGATCGCAATAGGCTCGTCCGCATTACATGGGACTGAAACATAAGTGGTAAGGTGTGCAATAGGCGTCTGCCTAACCCTTTGTGGAAAACAAGCATGATGCTTTGTTATGTAATATGTACCTACTTAGCTAATTAATATAAATAGAGGTATAGTCCCAAACATAACATAACATCACGGCCGTATTTCCCGAAAGGGTAGTCAGAGATATGCCTTCATTATGGTATCCTAACCATTCTTTGCCAGTGAGATTTAAGTAGGTACCATGTAGTATATGAAGCAAACATGTACAATCCGAACCGCTACTGAAACATTCATAATAGAATGAAGTCGGTTTTAAACAGTCGTTTTTTAAAGATTTATATAAAAGGTTACATAGTAACCGGAATAGTTTCGATAAGACATCTAAACGTGCAGGCAGTTTTACAATGCCTAGGAATAATCTATGACATGCATTGTGTAATAAACTAACTTAAAATACTAGGAGACGAATTTAAAATGACTTGCACGTACTGGCGCCAGACGATTTTCAAATAAAGTGTTCGCGGTGCGCATCCTAAATGATTTTTTCATTAAGGCGAATATTTGATAGCGATCTCTGAATCGATTTGATTATGTGGTGGCACCGTCATTTATTTTATGATAGACTCTATGGCAGTGTAGTGCAAGTTAATAGCGTATTTACCAAAGTGATGGGAGATAAGGCTTGTTTTTTAAATAGGTACCTAAGGTAATGCAGCGGTAATAGCCCAAGAGTTTGGACTGACGAAGACGAGCGAGAGCCATCCTTTACATTAAAAATACGAAAATCAAGTTAATCTTCTTGATGGGTAGACAAATCATAGACTCCTTCCAATAGGCTATTTCCGTAGCCGCAGCGTTTGGCGTCACTAATTCGTGAGTTCGTGACATAAACAGGCGCTTCCGAAAAGGTGCATCAGAAAAATCCTCGAGTGGCGTACAGGGACGTAAGTAGGTATCTACCCAACTTTTAGCCTAAGGGAGAATTTGAAGTTGCAACTCGAAAAATTCCTGTGTTAGGTACTTACGTATAAATGACTTAGAATGCTTAATTTACCAGCTAAATGGAGAGACCGGAAGAGCTCAGTTGGCCTCTCCTACATTTAGCTTAGGCACCCTGGAGTGAGACCGATAGGGATGATCCTGGGTAAAAAACAAGAAATTCTATTTATTCCGTCACGCGTCAGTCAGATTAAAAACATACTAGACACTTTTTTTTTTCTTCACCTATTAATTTAAAAAATCTTAGATAAAACGCATTAGAGTTGGGGAGTGGGGGTCGCTACGCCAAAAGTAAATCTACTCGTGGCGTCATGGCACATTGTAACTCAATGTATCGCCGTAATCTTTTGATTACGTAAAAATTTTTTTTTTTTTAATAACCTACCAGACGGACAAAAACAATTTTTTTCATCATCCCTATTCGCAGGTAGCTCTCTCAGTACCCGTGGCAGTAAGCGCTGCTATCCTCGTCTTTTCTGACCTGCAAATCGAACCGAGGTATACCTATAAGTTATTATATATACTTCATAAAAGATAGCTTGATATCTGCGACTGCTGTCAGTAAAATGAAACAAAGACTCAAATGAATTTCAATTGAATCAATTCAATTTCCCATTTGAATTATTGCGATCATCATGATTTGGAATTCAATTGAATTGGACTCAAATGAATTCTAGAAATATCAGTTTGACATATTATGTCGCAGAGATCAAGTTATCTTTTATGAAGTAGGTATAGGTAAGTACCTGTTACACGAGATAAGATCGTACTAAACAAACTACACGCGAAAAGATTGTTTTTTTTAAATACACCTCATCATATGTTATGTAGTCAATTAATCCGTACCTAACTACCAATTATACTTAATAATACACCATTACGTTAGACATCCCCTTAAGTTTTATTAGTTTTAGATTATCCTATTGTCTAACATTTAGACATACAAGCACAAGCCGTGTTTATGGGAAGTCCATCAATCTTCCAGACACAATTTATTGGTGACATCTTTTGGCGGATGACGTCAAATTACATCGATCATTTACTAGGTGGAATTCATTAAGAGGTATTTAAAAATGTGCTGCAGTTTTCGCTATTATAAGCATTAAGACTATGGAACATACGGGTTACAATAGCGTGATCTTTTGCTCTAGTTAATCTATTATGCAATCACCGTTAAAATACATAAATAGTCATGTTTTATATTCATGGTTTTAATTCTGAAGTGAGCTTATTGAGTTCAGTCAATCTACAGTTCAGAGTTCTACACTTACCTAGACTATCCCAATACGGCTAGATTTAAGAGTTAAACCGAGGGAGAGATAAATTCATGAACAGTAGTAGGTAAAGTAGGTACCTATACTCCATTTGAAATAAGATTAGACGTATAGATAAGCCTTTTTTGCATTACGTTCAACCGATTTTGAATTCTATTGCGTTGGTGGCATGACAAATGGCAGCCGCAGTAGATAGTTGGTATTGTGTAACTTTTTTTGCTTTTAAGCTATCCTTATGCCTACGGTATAAAAGTCAAAATCGGTTGAACGGACTGTAAAAGGGTTTGTTTTAATGTCTAATCTTATTTCAAATGGGGTATAGGTATACAAACTCCTAACTATCAAAAAAATATTAGGATGTCTTCGGTACGTAACTTTGTCGTAACGGTTAAATAACCGTTACGACAAAGTTACGTACCGAAGACATAGTTTGTCTATATATATAATTATATATAGATAGCTAGTCTAGGCGTAGGCAGTCGCGTAGACCATTCGTAGTACCAACATAAAATCTGACTAGCCATTTCACAACTATGTTGGGGTCGGCTTCCAGTCTAACCGGATGCAGCTGAATACCAGTAGGTTTACATGGAGCGACGGCATATCTGAAAAAAATCAGCTGTTTCCTAACATTTATGTTCGCATGTCTCGTCAAAATGTAGGGAACAGCTGATTTTTTTTCGCAATTTCAGGGTTGGTCCTGTGGTACACAACATTAGTTTTTGTTTACCTATCCTAAACCCGAAAAGGGGTCATTGTACTCATCATTTTGAACAACTTTTTCTATGGAACCAATTGAACCTTCGAAATCGCGAAAAAAATAAGCTGTTCCATACATTTTGTCGATTTAAGTGAACATAAATGTATGGAACAGCTGATTTTTTTTTCGCGATTTCAATGTTGTTCCCATAGAAAAAAATGTTCAAAATGATGAGTACAATGACCCCTTTTCGGGTTTGGGTAAACAAAAACTAATGTTATATAGGTATGTAGCTGGGGTACAAAACTAAATAGGTGGGTACTAATCCTGTTTCACATCACATAAGTAGGTACTTTTGCAAGCGATCGTTAGCCTGATGACCGGACACCGGATGCCAAGACCAATGCACTAAGATTAACATAGGTTTTAATACAATCAACAGCTTAGGATGCAATGCAGCCCCATCGAGGTCCGTTCCACGTGCAATGAATTTTACCACAATACCTAAGCATTAAAATCCTACTGCCTGACTAGCCTTTTCCCAACTATACTGGGGTCGCCTTCCAGTCTAACCGGATGCAGCTGAATACCAGTATTTTACATGGAGCGACTACCTATCTGACCTCCACAACCCAGAAACTGGGTAATACGATACCCCTTGGTAAGACTGGTTATCAGACTTTTGGGCTTATGATGACCCATAACGACTGTCAAAGATCCACGAATGACAGCCGGGACCAACGGCTTAACGTGCTTTCCAAGGCACAGAGGAGTCTCGGTATGTACCTAAAGATGGTCACCCATCCACGGACCAACCCCGGCAAGCGTAGCTTAACCTGATGGATCGACCCGTGTGGCTGTTATTACTTAGCCATGAGCTCCTCATTAAAATCCTACTATCCTACTTAATAATCCTAATCCTAACTACTTCCTTACATATCATAAAACAAAGTCCTCCGCCGCGTCTGTCTGTCGTCCTGTACGCGATAAACTCAAAAATACTGCACCAATTTTCATGCTGTTGCAACTAATGGATAGAGTGGTTCTCGAGTAATGTTTTAGTATATAATAAAATAACCGACATCAACGCGGGCGAAGCCGTGGGCATCTAGTTCAGCTAGTAATATTATAAATGCGAAAGTGAGAGTGAACGGCTGAACGAATTTAGATGAAATTTGGCACATGGGTAGACCATGACCTGGAGAAAGACATAGACTACTTTCATCCTGGATCGCAGACGAAGTCGCGGGCAACAGCTAGTAATATTATAAATGTTTGTTTTTATTTTATTCAATTACGCAAAAACGGCTGAATGGATTTGGATGAAATTTGGCAGTGGCACACTGATAGTTAACACATACGATATCCTACGTGTTAATCGGCTATAAACTATTACTAACGTTGGTACTAAAAGTATATACTTACCTACTTTTGATCCCGATAGTACCAAAGTTCCTGTGGGATAATTTCCAACGTCAACGTTGGTGAAGCCATGGGCAAAAGCTATTACCTACATAATTACGTACTTACGCCTGTATTTTCCAAAGGTGCAGGTAGGTATAGGTAGTACACCCACATATCGGGAGTTCAAGTAAGCATGTCCAATGTCCATGTAGGTAAAAGCGGAAAAAACCATAGTTTTCGTACTCCAATATATTGGGCTATTACGTTTTTGAAAAACCGAATAACACCACCAACAGAAGTCGGAGCCGGCGGCGGCTTTAAACTAGGCGCACCGGTGTCATGCATTTGGTGCCCTTTTACTTTTTACCCGACTACGGCGAAGAAAAAAGGAGGATTATGATTTTGACCGGTATGTATAGATAGTGCGTTCCACGAAGACGCGCCCCACTCCGTGATTACTGTACTGTAACTTGTTCTTTAGTATGGAGCGGAGCGGAGAGGGGCGCGTCTTCGTGGATGGAACTATCTATATGTATGTATGTATATATGTATGTATGTATGTTCATCTGTTCCCTCCTATCTTATAAACCACTGATCCCATTTTGACAAATGAGGTATCGTTGGAAGCGTCTTGATTGTCCGCTGGTTAAAGGCTCTGTGACGTCATATTAAATTTAAAATGGCGACCTCTAGAGGACATAAAGTCAGGAACTAAAAAAAAAAACATTGTTTAATCGTACCATGTTGGGTATCAAATGAAAGGGCTTAATGAGGACATTTCAAATATATATATACAATAACGCCAAAAGAATTTAAAAAAAAATAAAGTAATAAAAACTAAAACCCAACTACGACTAAAAAGGTATAAACAAGACCCCACCCCAGGAGGTTGACAAGACAGACAAATTAAAAATCGGGAGTCACACGTAATCTGTTCGATTTATGCCCTAACACGTGTGACTCCGGATTTTTAAGTTGTCTGTCTGTGGGTTCTTGTTTATACCTTTTTAGTCGTAGTTGGGTTTTAGTTTTTATTACTTTAATGTTTTTGAACTTACGGAGTAACAAAAGCGAAGATAGGAAAGTATACAGGAAGCCTAATACGAGTTGCTATTTCTCGCCTATCGCTCAATGCGTCTCCCTGTCATCCTACTTATATATGTTAGTGAGGGATACGACAAGAAAAGCAACAAAATGACAGGTCGTGGTAGATAGGTAAATGCTGAATAATCTTACTCATACTATCACTCTTACGAGATATATAAGTTCATATAAGTTTATGCGCTGAATTCAGTTTTTCTAAGAGATAGGTATTCAAATTAAGTGGTTAAGTTAAGCTGGCGTGCGCACCCTGTATATCCCGGCGCCCCGGGCGACCGCCCCACCATTTATCCAGCCCGCCCACAAATTCTGGTTTATTGTCTGCACGGGTACACCGTGCAATACATAAAATTCATCCTAACCTATTATTATAAATGCGAATGTGAGTTTGTTTGTTTGTTACGCTTTCGCTAAACGGCTGAACCATTGTGATTAAATTTGGTAAAGCCAAAGTCAAAGTCAAATAATTTATTTCAAATAGGCACATAAAAGGCACTTTTGAACGTCAAAACAGAGAAATAGAACTGATTCTAGTTGCCCCTTCCAAAAGGTAGTTTTCGTATGGAGAAGAATGGGCAAGAAACTACACCGTTACTCTTTTCAAAATCTTTTACAATATTTTTTATACATGAATTATATAATTATATGTGAAGATGATGTACCTACTACTGGATTACTGTACCACAAAAGGTAAAAAGTTTAAAAATTATAAATGGAGCAATGACAAGTAAGTTAATTTTGTGATCTATACATGGTGCTCACATATTTACAAACATTGTAAAATTAAATATATGGTATGGATAGGTACTTACTTTGAACCCTCGGGGAAGGACATTTTAGGCTATTTTTTATCGACACCACTCTGGCGAAGCGGTTGGTATTGTTTATTACATTGGTACTTTTCAGAATAACAGGTGAAATAGGGTTACTCTCAGTTGGGTCACCTCTGCCTACCCCTACAAGAAATACAGGCGTGAAGTAATATTCCGTTTAAGTTATAGTAGGTAGGCGACTGTTACGCCATCTATCTATTATTAGAGGTACAATAATGGTGCGCATACATACGCACAAAGAGTACGTTTTTATACAGGCTACGCATACTGCACTAAATGCTAAAGTTTTAAGACCCGCCATCCTCGTTAGTGCTCTGTGCCCGCCATAGAGTAGGTACAGTAATAGATTGGGACACCACACCCGCATTCTATGTAGAACGATGGTCAAGCATAATCTAATAGATTTATTAATAGTTCCACGAAAGAAAAAAAATCAATCAGTTCTAAATTAATTCAAGCTCGACTACTTGAGCATCGTTCTAAAATAGGGTCTTAGGCATATTTTTTTTTTTTCTATCTTGTTGCCACTCATAATGTTATTGCTATTTTCTACTGCTCTGGCATCTCATCTATTGACTTCTAAAAGTAGGAGAGAGAGAAACCATATTATTACAGTTTTACCCAATTGGGACATCCCAAATTATCAATGAAAACACGAACATTGTTGAATTATGATATACATTTATTATCATAAAGTCTTACACTATACTTAAAGCATACAAATAACTAGCAATAAGTATACACAATTTTAAGTAATAATAAATCCGTATGTAGTAAAGTACCAAAGTAACCAGTAGCCAGGTACCAAATTGTATAGCAACTTATTCAGTGGGATATGTAATACAATCTTAAGAAAAATGCACCTTTCTTAATTTTAGAGTAATTATGTCTAATAGCATGTCATGCTTTTATTTTAATTAAACTTAATTTAAAAAAAAATGTTTGAAGTGAATCTGACAAAATTTATTGTTGTCTTATTTCACCTTAGTCTTTTTTTGGCACAAATCTTGTACTTATTCTAGGGCATTTTAATTCTATAGAGTACCTAGTTTTTTTTTCTAATTTAATAATGATACATTATTAATTAGAAACAAACTAAGTAAGTACATACAATTTATAGTAGCAGCTATTTTTATATCTTAAAAATTGCAAGATACCATTCCAAAAAGTTTATTGCAAACTACCTTTTTAAAAGTCCAGAATTACCATAGTGTAATATTGTTATTTAATTAATTAAAAGACTTATTTTAATTATTACACCTATATAATTTAACTACAATTTATTCTGTTATGTAACACCAGAATACCATTTACATAACTTTTAGATTTTTGCAAGTTGTTTTTTATTTATATTCTTTATGGCACCTCTTTAGGTCATGAGCTATCTTGGCATAGGTCTAAAGGGGGAAGCCCATAAGACCTAGGCCAAGATAGCTCATGGCATATTTGCTCATGAAATATTTTTTGATACATGAAAATTGATTCGCTGTTACAATGTATAAATAAATCACACATACCAACTTCAATTAAAAATCCCTGAAATGATTAAAGCTGCAAATAGCTTAGTCAACAACTTTTCAATACTGAAAAGGCTCGTCTTAGTGTGTAGTTTACAGATTTATTAACATGAGGACACAATCTAAAAAGTATTATCAACCAAAGCCAGTATAAAAAACCATCTAAATGTCAAGTAATTAAAACTAATATAATCTAAGTACAAGAAATAATATATTTCTTAAAACACACTCATGTTTGCTGTTGTTTCCAGTGTTACTCCAATGCATGCAAGTTTGCTTAAGTCCACATCAGCCTATAGCAGTCATGCTGGACATAGGCCTCTCAAATTGCACAGAATTACTACCAACTACCTCTAGCTATATTAAAGAGTAGGTGTTTCACTTTGAGGCAAACAATCATGAAAATATAATTAAAACTGTAAAGTAAATTAATCATAAAATTAGACACAACTTATAGTGCAAATTCTGAATCCAGAAACTGTTTCTCCATCAACTTCCTCATCTTCTCTGGGATTGGGACTCCGGAGTGAGCAGGCTTTGGGCGTCTCTTCCAGGACGGTTTCTTACCACTCTTGGTCACACTGCTGGGTACAGGAACCGATCTGTTATCTTTTGGTTTTGGAGTATTTACCTTTGGGACGGTGCTGGTTCGCTGCCTCGTTCCTTTTCCTTCGGTGGTGTTGTTGACTGAAAAGAATGTTAGTAAGTACCTGTTTATAAATAAAAGAGGAATGCCACAAAAAGATTGTAATTATCAATGACTGAGTTATCCAAACAAGAGCTTACAACAGATGTTAAAATGCTTTACAACTACAAAATACATGAATACACAATGGAAATTAGGGAATTTGTCAGTTGTTAGGGAGATCTTTCGCTACCAAACTAACTATACAGCGAGAACGAAGGCCTGATAGATGATTGCTGAAGATTGACTATCTAATTAAAAAACTAGGTTCAATGATTTAAGTACTTATACCTCTAGGTTCAACAAATAGACAGAAACTGACCTCTCACCAGAAGAAAATAATTTTATTGTTTCTTCTTAAATGGAAGACGGCAAAAGCAAATGGTACACGTTACTTACTTTTTAGGGGAGTTTTATCCACCGTCTTTTTAACCAAGATGGTCTTTTTAATCGCCCCTACTGGTGACGCCCTGCCTTTGGCTGGCATCTCTTTCGCGGAGCGTTGCACCTTTGTTGTGGGTTTAGGAGTTTCTCGGGGCGCCATTATTTACTATTTGAGAAGTTTATATCAATAACGAAACGAATAAACATAAAATACAGCTTAAAGCGCAGTTCAACAACCAACTTTCGAAAATAACGTTTTTGATTTGACATTGTTTGACATTGACAATTTGACATTCTGTCAGTCAGATGTCAGATAAAAGTGAATGCGAATTGTGCATTTACAAAGAAAATAGACAGCTAAAATGTGTTTTACAAATACAAAATAAAACAATTTGGAATAACATCATCATGATAAACACGCAATAAATTATTAAATAACCGTTCTTCGTTCATTTCTTTTATTTTTATGAGTTGATAAGCTACAAGCACTTGCTGAGCGAATACGGTGCATTTATGAAGTGATTATGGGTTCCAGACTGTAAAGAGCAGCTGTGACGTCTGTGTTTATTTTAATCGACATCGACTACTGCAAAGCCCAAACAAAACCAAAAGGATGGTTTAGGTAATACAATTTAAAAGGAAGTAAAATAATATTCAAAATAACTCATATTTATTATGAAAAACACTGACAATTACTAACACTGGCAAAGAAAGCTGTTTTAGATTAGATGCAACTTGCAGTACCTAATCATTTAGCGGTATGAAAAGTTGAATTTTTTTGATAGGTAATTTTGATACGGCAACTCGAGTCGATTCGCAACTCGAGTTGACTTTGTTTGTATGGGCGCGGGTAACGGGGCGTGACTCATGGAAGCGACGACGTGCTAGATCGAGTTCGATCGACCGAGTTGACTCGAGTCCATTATATTTGTATGTAGATATTATTGTGCTCGAGTTGTTAAAAACCGAACCCGATTAGACTCGCTTACGATTTCATTCGAGTTTCGAGTAACTTATTAATTAACGTTTATCAACCCGACTCGCACATCACTAAATCGTCCTAATCACTTTGGTCCTAATTATTATTATTTGATAAGGGAATGAAGCGGGAAATTCGATTTCCAAATCACAATGCATTTTGCGTCTGTGAAACCAAATCGTACTATTCTAAACGCATTAGAGAACTTATTAATCCAAGAAATATTTTTTACTGCGCAATGCCTCGCAATAAGATAAATACGAATTGAAATACTTTCATAACCGTGGCGGTCATTGACATTGCCAAGCGATAGGTATTTTGCATTATCAGCAGCATCCATTACAGTAAATTGGTTGCCAACTTAAAAAATGCTAAAATAAATTTACGAAAAGCGAAGCGTATAATGCAAAATATGGGCTAGTCATGGTTGATTTCTGACTTTCAGATTAAAGTGGTGTATCTCTATATGATTTGATTCGGAAAACATAGAATAAATAATGTAAAGAATTTTATTTTGCAATTTTTTATCAACATAATGACATGCAAAATAACGGCAACATTGCTATTTGGCGTCCATCTTTAATCTTTTGATGTGTTGTGTTATTTTAACAAAATTGTAATAAAATTGTTATTATAACTTCTACAATTAATTTAATATACAAATTCTATTCAAGAGTTTTGTCTGAGACCTATATCTTAAAATAATAACTTGGTATGATGTGATTTATTAAAAATTTATCGAAAGTGTCACAGTATCATTATCGTTTGTTCTAAAAGTTTCACTGTTCTTTGCTATTGACCTAGGTGCTAATTAATCGACCAACCTTCAAATGTTTTCATTCGCTTTCTTATAATCAATGAAGTGGATTCGCGCTGTGATTATAACGTGCATTGTTACTAAATTGTCGTTTTCCTGTTGTCGCAGCAGATGAAGTGTGCAAATGGATAGGTTGAGCCACTTGCGGGGAGAAGCGGGGGGCTCGCGGGACTCCACGCTCGACACCACGTCCCCGCCGAGTGAGTCCTTCATGACAGCCAACGAGAGCTCCTCCAAGTACTTTTCTCTGTCAGAAGTTGACTCTGTTGATTCAACATTCGACATTTCTTCTATAAAAGATGTGTCGCTGGCTAGTACCACCACTGACTCCGAAGGGACCATGACGAACGCCGATGAGCTGATATCGAATCTGTCGCCAATTGGAAAGAAAAGTGATATGCTAGATAGCTACAAAATTGGTAAACAGATTGAGGCAGCAAACATATTATCAGGCGGTGTTGACATATTTGATGATAATGACAATTCTTATGATGGCGATGAGCTGGTGATTGATGACAATGTTGATGATGACAAGTCTAATTCAGAACACAAGCAGCCAGAAGAAATGGAGTTTAAGTCTGATGAGAATATGATAGAGTCTACTTTGATAAATGAGGAGACAGACATAGCTAGTAAAGATACAGAAGTGGTGCTACAAATTGATGGTAAAAATGTAGATGCAATAGATATTGGTAATGGATTGTACTTGTATAGGAAGGAAGGTCAGGAGGAGCTGGCCGCTGTTCAGATAATTGATGATGATCAGCAGCAGACCAGCTTCAAATTCCTGAAAGTGCGGTGAGTCTAATAACTTTACAAACCCTAGTTTGCTATGGCTGATAAATACTTGTGAGTTTTTAACAATAAATCCAAATGAAATTGTTTGTAAACAATAATAGCCTGTTTGTGTCTGTTCTAATATGGCCAATTAGGACATAAATGGGAAATAAATTTGAAAAACACATACAATTTGTTGGGAATGATCTGTCAAGCAGAACTTATCAGAAAGTTTAGTATAACATTGAAAGTGTTTGTGTTACAATTTTGGCTATGACTCATTTATTTGTTATTAAAAATGAAGAAATGTTAACTTCAATCTCATTTTGTTAGATCAAGTAGAAGTAGAATACTTCTTTTTAGAAACAGTAAAAATTCTTATTTTTCTATAAATAAACTGTTGTGGGTGTAACTATAACATAAACATGATTTGACCTAATTAGAACTAAGATGTTTCACTGCTTTCACTCTTACAAATGCTGGCATCTTTACATTGCAGCTTTTTTTATACTGATTCCAAATATATAATTATATGTGCATTCTTCTTGAGACAAAATATTCCAATAGACAAATGTCCTGGTTTTATAAACTGAGATGACAGATCTTGTGTTCAGCAAATTTTTTGCTTACTGTGAATCCGCAGTGGTTTCCTGCGAAATTCAAATTTACTTACGTTTTATGCAATTTGCAGGTCAGTGTCAAGTTGCATCTTGATCAAAATATGATTGGAGACCATAATAAATGTGTATTTACCTGTAAAAAAAATCGAATTTCCCGGGCTCCCACTGCAGATCCACCTTAAACATCACATTTACTGTTGTGGTTGTCTGACCTAAATATCAACCGGTATACAAATCACACTTGACATGAGACTTGTAAACAAACAATCTTGATCATGTTTTCAGAAACTGGGGATCTTTCAATATTTTTTTTTTTTTAAAGAAGAAGAAACATGCTTTCTGTAGCTTTTTAAAAATGTTGTATAGGTACACAATAACACAACATTCAACCTACAGAAATCATAGAATACAGGTGTATTTACAGATAAATTATTGATTGATTTATAAACTTGATGAGTTGAACATTTTCTGCCAACAATAATTTTGTTTCCAGATTTGTTTTATCCTAGCTGTGCCTTTTTTGAAGTTATTACTTAATTTTCTGGTTACATGGCACATGAATCCAAATACTATAGCTGACTAGCATCATTATCATCATCATTTCATCCACAAGACATCCTGAGCTGGACAAAGGCCTCCCCCAAGCATTGCCACTTCAACCAGTTCGGTGCTTCCCGCATTCATTTATCTGACTATACTAGTAGGACATTATTTTGTAAATTTAATTAAAAACCATTTGGGTAAGCTGTTATTGAGGAAGAGACGTTAATCTGAACAGTTTAATCTAATTATTGTATGGATGAGATAAAATTGTAAAAATATGAGAGTTAGCACATGTTCCAACTTACTGTTAGCCTGTATCATACCAATGGTGAGAAAAGGCTCTCCCCTTGAATTCCAGTGCTTGTGATCCAGTTTTCCAAAGCAAAGTGGAAAAGAGAGTCCATATTTAGCTACAATATAAATATTGCACTACTTATTCAAATATAAACCTATTATTTAAGTAGCTGCAAAATTGTACTGGGGTGTTAAAATAGTTATTATCATTCTTATAAGCAAGTAGTACATGAAATCATGACTTAATATTGCACATGAGTAGGTTTTTATAGACAGTATTATAATTAATACTGTCTATAAAAACTTGACAAATTCTAATATTCAGTCACATTCAAAATTGCTCATAAAACTTGAAACTTGTTTGGATCTTTGTTATGTTATAAGCATGTCACATATGTATTCCCTGATGTGGTAGGTCTTAGTAAAACACACCCGAATTTCGCTAGTTATGTCTAAGTTTGATGAGCATAGTGCCATTGACCTGGGGATCAAATTCAAGCCCCCATGTAGGACAACCGCAGGAATAGTAAATAGCAGCATTCTCTCATCTAAAACAGCATCATGACCAATCATGTCATCAATGTAAGAATGGGCATTCATTCCTAAGTGCTCATTAAGAGAACCCTGTACATTAGTAAATGTAACATGATGAGATAACAATTTTATTAGGTTGAACTGTTCAAGTCAGCTGACCCCCACTGCACCTTGAGTTTACCTAAACAAGGTGTTAATGTGCTGAGCAATCTTGTATATATTTTTGATGTAAGTTTATATTGTCTGATGTGATGACTCACCATGTTTTTCATTTTTGATAGTGAGGAAGATTTAGTAATATTGATTATAATATGTATTTCAGTGAAAATGCGGAGGGTAATTTAGAAGTTTATGAAGAAATAGAGATAGAAGTACCTAAAGAAGTGGTAAGGAATTGTTTTATTATGATAAACCATTAGTTGTTTATATTAAGTAATTGAGTCTGCCAATGATATGTATTACATCCTTTCATACTTTACTTTACAGCCTGCAAAAGAAGGGAAGATGGCTGATAAGAAAATATCATCACATGTGCCTATAAAGGATATCAATAAAGTCATAAGTGAGTCTGCTTGCAACAAAGTTGTTGAAAGAAAAATTAAAGCACCAAGAAAAGAACCAATTTTAACAACTAAGATAACTGAAGTTGAACTTGAAGTAAATAAAGAAACTTCGCCTGATGGAAAATCTGAATTCAACATAAATGGAAAAATGATAAAGTTTAGTGAATCACGAAAATCTCCAGTGATAGGCAGTTTCACACCCATGACATACCACTCAACACCAAATAAAGAGCCCATACCATTAACTAAAACAATGGTTGACCAACAGCTGCATCCTAATAGGCATTCAGATAATGTCAAGAAAACAATAGAAGTACACACTGATAGTTGTAAGCAAAGAACACCTGAAACACCAACAAAAAATAAAGATGGTGATGACAATAAAACTAATGAGATTGCGAGTCCTGAGAAGGAGATGGTGATTGATGAATCAGTTGAAAAAGATACTGTAACTGAAGAAACTAAGAAGGAAACTATAGAAGAAAAGAATATTGATAAAGGTAGTCCTAAACCGTTGGAACCAAGTAATGATGAAGCGAAAGAAAAACCTATAGACAAGGACACATCAGTTCCAACTGAACAAGAGAATATCATTGATTCTACTGAAAAAGATGTAACTAAAGTTAAAGCAATATTCAACGAGAATATACAAAGTGAAATTGTAAATGAAAAGAAAAAAGAAAACAGTGGGAATATAATTAATATTGAAGAAGATATGGAAGAAGACCTTGAAATTGTAGAAACAGTTGCCGAAGACGTAGTTGATAAAGGTGAGGCAAAAACCGAAGATCTCGTTAAAAACGACAATGATAAAGTGGAAAAGGTGAATGATGATATTCAACTAAGTCAACCCGAAGTTAAGATTTCTGAGCCTATTCAAGTAATTAATAAAGACGTTGCAATTGATGCAATTGATAAGATTGATAAGGCGATAGTTAAAGACAATACCCAATGTGATAAACAAGATGAGACCAAAGTTGAAGAAATTATTTACGATAAAACAGAACAAGAAAATGATGAAATTATTATTATTGATGATAGTGAATTAGATGAAACCAAAATTGTGGTAACAACTTCAGCAACTGATAAGGATGATTCAAAAGATGAAAATATTACGAGCATTGACCAAGAAAGCGAGAAAGTTGAATTAAATGTTGCAACAAAGAATAAAGAAGATGAATCAGAATGTGTTCAAGACAATAATAAAAAAGATGCTGAAAATATTCAAGCCGATTCAACTTCGGTAGTAATTCCTGATACGCACAAAGAACAAATTAAAAACGATGGGACGCCTCCTTTAGGCGACATTGTTAAAAACAATCAGTCAAAAATACCTATAGCGAAACCAGAAACGAAGAAAGAAGTAACAAAACCTACAAGCAATGACACTTCGATAACGAAAAAGGCTTCTACAGCCATTGATGTTGAAGATGGAAAAGTTGAATTGAAACCTGAACCCTTAAAAGAAACAGGTACTGCTTTGAAAGAAGTTGCTAAAGATAAAGAGAAAGTACTGAATAAAGAATCACCACAACCATTCAGTACGAAGGAAGAATCCCATAAACCAGTAAAAACTGAAAAACCTCAAATTAAACCAAAAATTGTGCCTGAAGTATTAGTGCCTGACAACAAGACAATCATTAATATTTCTCGCTCAATTGCTAAAACAGAAACTGCTGTACTAAAAAAAGAAAATAATGTGCTTCAAAAATCCCCTAAAAAGGAATCTAAAAAGCCTATTCCAATTGCTGAATCTCAATCTAATGTAGTGCCAATGGAGGTTGACAGTACCACCAATGTTAAAGTAGAAGCTTCTGGAAAAGGTCCAGTCAGCAGTGAGAAAGTACCGAGCAGTGAAGTAAAAGAACAAAAACCTGTAATCCAAGAATCTGCTGGAACCTCCTCTAAAGTAAAGCCACAAGTGGCTACCGTAGAGGATGAAAAGCGAGAAATAAAGATTACATCTAAAGCAACTACTTCTGACGAAGTGAATGTTAAGGATATTAAAGTAAGTCAAGTGCCAAAAGAAGAACAGCCTAGTTGCTCAGGCACACAAGATGTCAGTAGTACGTCAACAGACAGTGTTCCTAATAATGATAGTAGGAATGAAGGCGAAGATGATTCGGAAGAACCTAAACCAGGCGGAAGTAAAAAAGCGGTGCCTTTTGGAAAATGGACAGCTACTAACAGGAAAGAGTTCTTAGACAAAATAAAGAATAGAAACACAGCCCCCGCACCTGCCGTGCCTTCTACCAGTAGCAATCAGCTGAAAAATTCCAACGATCTCAACAGAAGAGATGTTCTTCAAAAAATTGACAGTCAAAGGCAACAATCAAGCAGTGCAGCAGCAGCTTTAGCGAAAACTCAAGAAGGAAACAAAGTTATTAAAAACGAAGCTGCTTTTGTAAGCAAAGCCAATCAAAATAAAGATAATAATACTCAAGAAAGCAAGATTCCTTTAAAGGTTGAGACAGTTAAAGAAACATCGGAAGCTGAGGCTGAAAAAGCTCCAAGCAAACAAGATGTAACAAATGATATTCAAAACGAAGAAGTATCGCAAGCGTCATCTGCGACCAGTCTAAAGAAAGAAGCTCAAGTAACGGAAGTAAATTACCAAGACTTGATTGATAAAACGATTGAAGATATGATACACAGAACAGTTGGGACTTCAAAAGCGGGTCAAGATGAACCCAACCAGACGACGGCAAAAGATTCGAATGCTCCACCAACTGGTAAATTCCCAGGAAATTATCAGCCAACTGACCAAGCCACACTTGACGAAATAGAAATGAAGATGAACGAATTACACGGTATTCCTTTCATCGAAAGACCTCCACATGAATTACCTGTGGTTCCTTTAGCTGAACCTAAACTCAAAACCGTTTCTAAAGCGGAAAAAGAAAAACCATCAGTTCCTATCAAAACTACTAAAATACCAAATCTTCTACCGTTTCCAAATAAAACTCAACAAAAGATTATCAAGGACAGTGTAATCGAGGTTGATTCTGAAGATGAAATAATAGAGCATGAGCCTATTACAGGAGATATTGATATAAATAAGAAAACTGTAGCAGCTAAGTTACCACCTAAAGAGAAGGTACTATCGTATGCTAACACAGATAAACCTAATACTGATGCTGCTAAAAAAGAAGGTATTATAACAGAAAAAGATTTTGACAAATTCGCGAGACGCAATTCCATAACGTATGAGAATTGTCTCACTATGAACTTCGATAGCAAAGATCCGCACAATGTTATTCAGACGGTTGTGGAGAAAGATCCATATCCAAAAACTTATTCTAGGAATGATATTGCACGTGTCGATAAACCCAAGATGCCGTATAAATATCAGAATGCGCGCCAACCTATCCAACCCGCTAAAGTGCAAGCTGCAAGCAAATTGGGCGCTACTGAAGACTCTTCTAGTAGAAATCAATCTAAGTTACAAAAAGCTTATCAATCAGCTTTATCAGCCAAACGTCAGAAAGAATGCCCTATTACTATAATTGAAGATAAACCAGTAAAAGTGGTTTTTATGGATAACATGGAGTTTGTTCCCAGCTCATTAAATATACAGGGTCAACAACTTTCACCTACTAAGAAACTAAGCACCGAACCAGATAGCTTCACTCTTAGCACTCTTGATTCTTTAGAATCCGACGTGTTAGATACTACTGATGATTCGAAATCCCAAGAAGAGGTTAAAATAAAAACTAAGCATCAGAGAAAACAAGTTCTAACTCCCGTTGACGAACCTGAATTAGAACTGATAGAACCGAAAGATTTAGGCCTTGAAGTGTCACCCAAAAAGAAAAGGAAAGCTGATGACGATAAAACAGATAAAAATGTTAAATATCCCATGCGGAAAAAATATTATCTTCTTGGATCAAACACAGCAGCGGAGGATAAATATACGCACACAACAGAAGTCATTAAAAATCCACTCAAGGAGACTGTAAATCGTAACGACAACGGTGTAGCTCATAAGAATGCTGTCTCTGCTATAGACAGTTTGGTAAAGGCAGCTGAGTTACTTGAACACCAATCTGAAAACATGAACATTATTGATTCTCCGACTCCTGATAGTCAGCAGAGTACTCCTGTTAAAAGAGGAAGAGGTCGTCCGAGAAAATATCCTCTTCCCGAAGGAGGAGTTGAAAAGAATAAAGTGCCAAGCCCACAAAAGAAGCCACGGTTAATAGATGCCAAAATCCCAAAACGTGATACCGTCACATCTACCGATGAAGACGATGATGACGAAGATAGCGATGGTCAAATCATTAAAGAAAATTGGACGATGGGAAAAATTAATGAGAACATAGTTTGTCCGATTTGTAACAAATTATTCAGAACTGAGAACGTTGTGTTTAAACACGTGAAACATTGCACCGGCCCTTCGCCTAGTCGATCTGGTTCGGACAAGAGAAGCCCCAGAAGAATGAGACCATCTCAAGAATCAGATTCCAAGTCACAAGGAAGTAAATCTGATGATATGGACCTTGACGATGACAAGCCTCTTGTCGTCAGGAAAGAAACTCCTAAGAAGCGTAGATCCAAAGATTCCATTTCTAAATCGGAAGATAAAGACGATGTTATAGTCATAGAAGATACACCACCAGTCAAGGAAAAGGCTGAAAAGAAAGAGAAGGAGATTGATGAAAGAAAAATTCACGAATCTAGAAAACCAAGAGCCAAAATATTCCCCAAAAGTAATGATCTGGTTTGCGAGTTCTGCGGAAAAACATTCAGGCAGTTATCCTATTTGGTCAGCCATAAATTACAACACAAGAAAGAGGAGCCAAAGAAAATAGAGAAAGAAGCTCCTGTTGTAAACAAATCAGTATACAGCTGCGAAGTTTGCAAGAAAGAGTTCAGGAAGCTGCATCATCTGGTTCAGCATCGCATTATTCATAACCCGAGTTCAGCCCCCGCGAGGTCGCTACGAAAGAGCTCTTCAGAGCAGTCTGACACAAAGGTTGAAAAAGAACCAATTACTACTAAAGTAAGCGAAGACCCAAGCGCTGGTTTCCGCTGCGAACCATGCGACAAGTCATTCAGAAAACTGCATCATTTAGTGGAACACAGGGAAACTCACGACGGTATAAATAGACAGAAGACTACGCCAACGGTGGTACCTAACAACGTTGAGAAGCCCGTGACTTTGCACCAGTGTGAAGTTTGTAAGAAAACGTTCAGGAAACTACATCACTTGATCGAACACAAGGAGCAGCATGTAGAGACCAGCTCTGAAAAGTCTGATGACAAGAGTGTCAAGAGTTCCTTATCAACCAGAGACATAATACACGAGTGTTCACTTTGTTACATGGTGTTCCCCAACGAGCACTCGCTGAACAAACACACCATCATCTGTCAACGAAAGAAACGGCAGTCGAAGCAAGCTAAACCTGCTGAAGAATCTGAGGCAACGGCTGAATCAGTTGAAGACGCGAGTGAGAGTCCAAAGATTGAAGAAAAATTAGATGACGTCGATTCTCCAAAACTAGTTATTATTGAAGATATAAAAGAAGACGAGCACAAAATGGAGGTTGTTGAAAAGATAGAATTGCCTAAGGAAATACCTAAAGTAGTTGAAGAAAAACCTGTAGAAGTTGTAAAAGAGGTAGAAAAAGAAATAGAGATTGTTCCTCAGAAAATAGAAATAAAACCCGTCGAACCACCAGTTATTCCTGCAAAGAGAGACTTCTCAGAAACAGAAGTTGTCAAAACCGAAACCAAGCCAGAAGTCCCAGAGAAAATAAAGAAAGTTGAAATTAAGGAAGTAATTAAAGTTCATGAAACACCTAAAAAGAAAACATCCATCAAAGAGAAATCTACTGGTAGTGCAAGCAAACGCCTTAAAACAACAGCTCCTGTTCCCGTTCCCGAAGAAACTAAACCAGCAGTGGAATCGAGCGACGATGATGAAGTTAGGTACATGCTCAATCCCAACTTCAAAGTGGAGGAGCCAGCCGAGGAGAAAGTCTTCATGAAAGTGAGAGCGAACAAGCGCAGCTCGCTCCAAATAGAACGGCCGAACTCCAAAGACCTAGTTAAGAGAAGAACGTCATTACAGCACCCGCCCAAAATACCGCGCCTGAAGCCAAAAGCCGTCGAACCCAACCCGGTAGCTGTTAAACACGTAGCTAAAGCACCTAAACTAGAACCAGTGCCTTCAACGGATTCTGACGATAGCGAAACTGTAAAATACTCTTTCCCAAAAACCATTCCTGAAAAAACATCGAAACCCGCACAAGAGCGCACACCTAAAACTACAGAAAGGAAAACTCAAAAGAAAACATTAGCTGATAAGAGAAAGTCCCTGAGTGGAATAGCAAAGAGGAAATCTTTGGGGAAAGCCGTCACTGCCAGGCACAAACCAACGCCCGTAAAACAGATAAAGAGAAGTAAGTGACATTATAGTTGATCTTTTTTCCTAAAAATATTTACTAAAATAAATTACCGGAAATAATTAAAAAAAAAGCAAAAATGTTGTACATTCAAAACAATTTCTATTATGTAAATGCTTGCTATTATAATATCAAAGCTAAAAAAAATCCTTCTCCCGCGTCTCGTACCGTGGGAATATCGGGATAAAAAGTATTCTATGTCGTATTCCAGGTTACCCATGTAAGTCATGTGTGTCTACCCTTGCGCCAAATTCATCTAAATCCGTTCAGCCGTTTTTGCATGCAAGTGTAACAAACAAACAAACTCACTTTCGCATTTATAATATTGGTTATTCAAGTGACAACTAAAGCCTTCTTGCAATAAATATTGGGTACTAATAGCAATTTAAATGTTCTATTTTGTAACGTTCATGTTTATTTCCGCAGGAACGTTGGAGGTGGAGCACCGATGCGACTGCGGGCAGCTGTTCAGTAGCGCGGCGCTGTTGTCGCGCCACACCACGCTCGCGCACACGCCGCCCCGGATACGGCGAAGGCGCGAGCCGCCGCCTGAAGACAAGCCCGTCATCAAGCCAGCCCCCCGCAAGTCCAGCGTCGCCGACAAGCCCAAGCAAGCTCCGGCTTCGAGGAAATCCAGCGCGCGAAGCGACAGCAGCACCTCTACTAACACTAAACCGAACAAAAGTGAAGCAAAACCTACAAGGAAATCGCTTGACAAAGAAACAAAAACTCCTGCCGCCGCGAGGAAACCCAAACCTGAAAAGTCTGAGGCGAAATCCAGCGTCAAACCGAAACGGACGCCCGCGCACCGCGGCGTGCCCGTGCCTGAGAAAATGCGGAAACTTATGCAAAAAAATAAATAAATAGATATTTTAATAATAAAGATTGGATCGAGTTCGAAGTTCGACTGAAAGTTCCCTTAAATTTCGGGATGTTATTAGTAAGGGGACCGCTAGTATGTTTAGATAATATCACGCATCACAAGGCTCACAATCGTAACAAACGGACCATTGTTAAATAAAAATATTTTTACACGTTTGATGAAATGTTACTTCAACAAACAATATTTTTATCGTGAGTCGTTTAGGTAGGCGTTGATCTTGTCTATATGTAAATGAGAACTTAAAAGAATAAGTATATTTTGTCAATTTGTTCTAGAGTTTAGATATTATGTATGTATAAGAGTAAATATTTATGTTTTATTAGATCTAGGGATAATAATTTTCGTTGGCATTATCGGTTAGTATGCTGTAATTTTCAGTTAAACTGTAAATGTTCGCCATTCAATGATTTATCTGATTGTTTTCGAAATGATAAGCCTAAATATATTGCAAGAAGGTGCAGACTTATGTTGTAAAATTTATATTAGAATAACAGAGTTCTTAATGAAGTTTATAAGTAATGTTTGGTGGGTTTTGAATGAGCTTATTATTGAAATTGTTTTGAATATTGATTTGAATGGAATTGTAATTGTATACAATGCTTATAATAATGAATTCTTGAGCTTCCCGATCGCGGAGTTTGGGTTATTTAGTGCTTCGTAGTATGTTTTCATCATTATTATAAGGGATTAGAGAATTTGAGTACCAGATTTTTCTAAAAAGTAAATGAAGTATTTAATAAGCACAGCACATCTCTATTCTGATATTTTTTAGACTTCGAGAGTAGTACCGGAGTCGCTATTTTATAATATAAATGAAGTTATGTAGTTTAATACCATAGGGTGCGTTGGAGGCATCGCGAATTAGGGAATTATTCCGAATATTATGTTGCAACTAAGTCTCGAGAGTGCCAATCAGGATGGCGTTGCCCGTATCTACAGTAGGAAAATTTAATTATTCGGAATAACCCCGAATACGGGATTCCCCACAGCACTTAACTAAGTTGTTGAGATATTTTCAATTGTTTTACCATATACATTAAGCATTGCTACAATACATTCTTAGCAATTCTATAAATCAGTTATTCTGCCCTAAGGCCCTTTGTACACGGCAAGGTTTCTTTACGGTACGGTGTATATACCTCGCCGAAAAAAAAGCGTGTCTGTCAACAAGCTTCCATAGTGATCCATACAACACTGACGACCGTGCCTACACACGGCGAATAAACCGTAGTTTTTCACGGCAAGAAAAACGTGTGCGTACAAAACGCCATATTGTTAATACAAATGTTGTGTAATTTTTTGGTGTTGAGTTTCAATAGGCCAAAATATATCACCGTTGAAGTTTACTTGCTTGACGTTAGCAGAGTCGAATTTTTTCGCTGAATTTTGACCAATGTGTGGTGTCTTGTTAGTCTACGAGTATTCATACAATGATACTCCCCAAAATTTATAGTGAACTAGGACCAAAATATATCAATTTCTCTGTTTCTAATGGTAATAATATATTATGTTGTTTTTAATTTTAAATAATGTTTATTCTACTCTCGTGACTAACAGTGTAAAATGTAATTAATTGCTAAAATATAAAAGAGTAGTCCGTATTGTGAGATTTATGTTTTAGAAGCATTTAACATAAAATTTTATATATGTAGATGATATCATTATTTTTAATATGATGATGCAATTTTGATTAATGGGTTATAAATAAATTGTCTAAAATTTATTACTGTATTTATTTTTACTTAGGTATACAATATTCAGACATTCATTAATTATACATCAATTGGTAAATAATGGAAATAATTCTACAATCTAATTTTTTTTTATCCTCTTTCACAAATAATATCTACAATGCTAGGTTCCATTAGCTGTGGGTCTACGCATCTTAGTTGCGCAGACGCAAGCGCATCTTCTAGCAGTGCGTTCAATAGTCGTTCATCATTGCCCATACAAGACAACCTTTGTTGGAGGAAATGGACATCTACTTGTAACTGTTGCAGGCCATGCTTGCCGAACGTGCGCAGTCTGACGCACTCGACCAACGCCTTTAGAGCCACCTTCAATGCTCCATTCGATAGAGCAGCTCTGTCAGCCCCAGCTGGACTGAATACTTCAATTCTTTCTGAGAATATTCTGTTCAGAGGCGAGAATGACGATGGGGCGCGAGACCAGATAGTGCGTCGACTGGAATCGCTTGATGGTTTGATGCTTGTCGGGAAGAGTTGTGAAGCGGCGCTGTCTGCACTTGCTAGCGTTTCTACTACTCTGCGGCATACGGCCCTTGGACCTCGCGGTTCAGGGGCTCTCAACCAGTCTCTAGCTAGCACAGACACCCTCAGCATCTGTGCTGCTGTCTGCCCAATAAATACCACCTCAGAATCCAAGGCAGCTTGAGCAGCAGTTGACAGATGCACCATAGCACTGTTTTGGTCTTTATTCTCAACTGATAGTCCGGGAGCAGATTCTTCCAAAAGCTTCAGTAAGTGAGTGTGTAATGTAGAAACACCACTTTCTTGCATTTCTAAACATAACTTAGCTAATATTAACAGTAACTCAAAGGGAATGTTGTTATTTGACGTTTGTAAGCAGGCCATCTTCTTGACCATGTCTGAGAGGTTAACCATGGTCTCAGAAATAACTTTCCAGCATGTGTCAGCAACAGCTTTAGCACACCATGGTTTGAGGCCAAAAGAGAGATTGTTTTGTAGGAAAGCCATGAGATCCAAAAGTGATGCTTGGACTTTCTGCATCAAGTATATTTGGAGAGAGTTCAGTATATCCTTCAGGTCAGTTGTGTCTGTACCTTTACTTGCCAAAGATTGTCTCACTTTAGTAAGACTATCTTTGAACTGAGATTGGATTGACTGATACTGTATTGTGGCCTTATGATTGATGCATTGTATCACAACATCAATAGCTTTATTGGACATAGTATCACTGGAAATGATCTCAGTCATCGCCTGTAACTTTCTAAAGAACTTATCAAGTCCTCGGATCAAAATCTCAGTTCCAATGTTGTCTGGTTTCTTCACAACTTCCTCAAAAAGGTGGAATACTTGTAACATGATCTTGTCAGCAAAATCTGGAATGTTTGTACTGTCTTTGTCTTGGAACATGTCATGGTAACATGATATAATAATACCAAGGTCTGCTAAAAGAGTGTTATTGCATTTTTCAACCCATTCTAAGATATCAGTGCTTTCTACCATTGCACTTAAACCTTGTAGGTGCTGGTCAAGCCTACTTTCAGAACAGCTTAGGAATATGTCCTGGAGAGAAGAGTCTGTTTCTTGCAGTTGTCTCAACAAACCTACACTTTCGGCTAATTCAGATGCTGATGTTTCAGGACTAAGCAGTCTTTCTCGCAAAGATTTCTTCAAACCATAAATGATTTCTGAACATTCTGTTTGAATGCTTTGAAATGAGGGCTGATTGCCATACTTTTGTAGCACTCTTTGAGCATGAGTGAATTCGTGGACTGCATCGGCATATCTACCATCTTCAATGGCTTTGTTCAATTGAGAAGGCAAAAGGAACAAGAATTGCAGTTTATCCAACAGTTGCCTTGTTCCACATAATCTGCTGACATTATTTCCACTTTCTCTCAAGGAATCAGATATTTGGGCACTAAACGACGTGATCTTGTTCATGTTTTCGCTCAGTTTGTTCATTTCTTCTTGCATTATTTTGAAATCTGTCCTCATTTTGCGCACTGTTTCTGTAGCTGATATAAACTTGTTGTAGTTCTCGTAGACTAACGTTTGCATCTCTGACTGTAGGAACTGGCTCTGGGTGACCACTTCAGCCTCTTTATCCATGACTTGCTTCAATGTTGCACATTTTAGCAAGCAGTCTAAATACATGTCGGGGTTAAAGTTACTCCCGTCTATATCCAGAGGGTTCTCCTCTTTTTCCTTTGGTTCTGCCATTGTGGCGTAATTGAATTATATCACGAGTGTGAAAACAATACTGTAAATAGCTAAAACTTAAACATTTTACTGTTAATACTGATTTCTCTTCGTGTTGACTTTCCTGTTTTGTTTGACTACGTTTGACACTTGACTTGACAGTGACACTAACTGACAAATGACTAGAATCAACCACAGACTCAACTTTTAACTCATCAAATACGTTTTATTTTACGAATTACGAAGTAAACTTTGACAATAATAATTTAGAATAAAAAAAGAAATTCTCGAAAGTCAATCAATAGTCTAGTCTTTTTCCCAACTATGTTGGGGTCTGCTTCCAGTCCAACCGGATGCAGCAGCGTAGCTTGGCCTGAAGGATCGACCCGTGCGGCTATAATATGCTCAAGGCCTACAATTCTCCCTACAAAGTGACTAACATGTTACACATAATCTGGACGGTGATTTTAGCATCCTTCGATCCTCCGAATAAGTCCAAACCTCGCCGTAGGTGCATGTATGTTCCTTGGTCCAAACAAAGCAGCGACATTGCGAAGGCTCGGGACTCAAATTATAAATTATTCTGCATTAGCCGAACCTTGACAGGTCAAAACTCAAAAGTTAAACAAGCGATCTTAGAGGGATGTATTTTATCAATAACATGCTATCTGGTGGATGGTCGGTTCAGTTCTAGCTGATAAGATAGTTGAATGTGTTTTAACAATAATTCTTATTAGGTACCTACCTACCTTGATTGGACAGGTTGACAAAAAAAAAACATTGACGAAAAAATATATTTTATTAACTTTTTATAAAATCCAAAGGCTCATCAATACCTATACATTTTTATACGTATATCATCTTGTTCTTTGGCTTACATCTAAAGAGCAAATAATAATATACACTTATCTTGCACTAAGTTCTATTGTACGAAAATCACTCTTTCATAACAGCCAATATTTGTTCAAACATTATAAAATGAAGCATTTAACTATCACAAAATAAATTCTATGCTAACTTTACATTGGACCAATATTTAAGCTAAAACTGAGAAGGTATAATAAGGGCACAGCAGAATGCAAATGGCAGAAGCTGGCAGCGGCCGGCAGCGACGCGACGAGGGTCTTTTAACTATGTAGATAAAGTTTAAAATTATTTCACACTAAGTGCTCGCCGCGCCGCTGCTTTCCCGGTGCGAATTGGATACGAATGCCCTTATTTCTGCCAGAAAGATGCTCCGCCTGTCGAAGACGCTTTGGCCAAACGTTGGCCCAATATGGAAAGCATTATTCTACTAACATTTATCATAACTGCCATACTTAATACTACTAATTACTTATCTACGTACAAGCTTAATTTTAGAATATAATTATTGAAGTTGATAACATCATACTAACATTAAAACAGTAGTTTTTACTAATAATTATAATAAATTATTAGCGAAAACTACATATGCCTATTTCAAACTAACCCCAAGGGCGTTGCAATAAATGCGCTTTCATAGTTGGTTTGAATAACAACTTATTCATTATATGAAAATTTCAGTATTTTATTGAAGAATCCAGTTCTTTATGCCATTTTCCTGTATATAGGACTAGAATTAAAACTAAAATAAATGATTGCATATATTTTTAGCACAAAGATAGAATCTCTTAATATGTATAAATAATATGTATCACTAGCTGCGCCCCACGGTTTCACCCGCGTAAGTCTCGATCCCGTGGGAATATCGGGATAAAAAGTATCCTATGTCCTATTCCAGGTCATGGTCTACCCATGTGCCAAATTTCATCCAAATCCGTTCAGCCGTTTTAGCGTGAAAGCGTAACAAACAAACAAATAAACAAACAAACTCACTTTCGCATTTATAATATTAGTTAGGATTAAGTTAGGTTAGCGGCAGTTACGTAGTTCATTAATTAATTAACCGAGTATATTCACTCTAAGCATTCTTGCACCTTTCAAAACAGCATCAAGCATGTATTCCCCGAAGGGTAAGGCAGAGTTCCCCAGTCCTTGTCATCAGGTAAAACTTATGGCTGCAAAAAAACTGTAGAACCGACTACAAAATACTGGTAGCACAAATACTGTTTATCTTGTATTAGATATCGGTACGGCAGTGCGGCCAAGACGAGGCAAACATTGGGATTACTTACATTTTATAATATACAGGAGCTATGAAACGAAACAGATATTTTCCTTAAGCAAAATTGGGACACACATGTTTTATATTGACAACGCCATGAATATTAATTAATACATTTCAATCAATCCAACCGTGGTAACTACTAGTATAAACAGTGTATTTTAATCATACAATTAATCGCATAAGCATTTATTGGTCACACCCCTAACCTTAAACCATAGATTTATACAGACATATCCATAGATTATTGACAATATACCTATTCTCACGTCGATAATAATCACCTTAGTTGATAAACGACTGTAAAATTAAATGCATACGCAGCTTTATTCCATTGGCAAACTCTTATTAACTAAAAATTGCTTTCCGCCATTTGTTAACTTTAAAATGTTGACAAGTAATACTTAAAACTATTTGTGACGTGACTAGTCTAATTTAAACTATTTTCTATGAATTTATATTCTTTCTTCGAAATAATAATATAAAGTTTTAAAACGCATAACAAAGAAATAAAATAAGTTACAATAGGAAACGAAATGCGTAAATTTTAAACAAGAAATAAAATTGACACCTCGCCTTTTCGAGGCTTTTGAGCTTTTGAGGCATACATACGGTCCGCATAAAAACCAAATATTTTCCCTGACAAAGCTCAGGCCAAATAAAAAACCAAGACATAGCACTACGAACAATACAGTGAAGCATGTCAATCTACACCTCCGCTCTGTGCATACACGCTCACACGCACACATTTACAATTTCACATATTATCAGCATCTTTACATATTATTATTATATAAATATATCATAGACTGAGAATTTTAGAAAGGTATCAATATAAACGTGTTTAAAGCTATAAACTGCTAACTTCATTTATAGCAGTAAAAGCAGTTTCAAAGACAAGTGCCATGGGGCCAGCTGCCAAGTCTAATTTATAAATGTTGCAATGGTCTGATTTTCCACACCAAATCTGTCAGAAACTCACAATGGCGAGACCATTGCAACGTTTGTAAATTAGGATTTTAAGCCCTCATTGAATACTCATTGCCGTTAAGCGTTTTGACCACGAGCTCTCAGATACGTATATGAATCGCGCAAAGACACGGAGAGAGCCACATGAAAAAAGCACCATTTACACGATGCAAGTATCTTGCATGTGGCATACAATAAAACTGAATAAAAAAATTAGTTGCATCGTGTAGTGTTAAGACGATTGGAGTAATTTTTTACTTCAATTGCAACCACAACTTCTATTGTTGCTTCAATTCATGGCATACCACAGACAATTTAATCACACCGTGTAAATCTGGATTTAGTCTAAACGCTTTACAATATTTACCGCCGAATACGCACACGACGAAAACACCTAACCAATTACCCTAAAAATCAATGATAATAACTGTACAACATCAACTTGTTCCTTAGTCACTCTGTCCTCAGTCTTAGAGGGTCCAAACACGGCAGATCACTGCTAACGCACTCTCCTTGATGAAACACTTTTAACTGGACCTCCTTTACTTTGTTTAATGGCTTCATGACCTGTTTGGACTGGCCTCGTTTGTTGTTGATCATGGCTACTGGGATTAATTGGCGATGGCCTACCTTCTCTGTTGTCTGGCCTTCAGCTGCTTCTAATGCTGTTTCCACGTCGATTAGCGCGTGGTTCCGGCATTGGAGGAGGGCTGCGAGCTGTGGAGTAATTGCTGGTAGTTTAAAGAACGCACAAGCTAGTTTCCAGGAAAGAAACTAAAAGTTTGTCAGAAATAATCCGTTAAATTACTGAATGGAACAAAGAATAATTGTATTCTAGCTGAATTCGAAATTATGACGTTTTCCAACATGATGAGCGACACCTGGATCAGAATAGATGGCTGAGAAAGTAAAATATGACATTTCTTTACACAACAGTTGTCCTAGTTGCCGCACCTGTAATATCTGCTGCAGCGGTTGCTGCACGTCGGGCGGCGGCCTGGGCAGGGCGCGCGCGAGCGCCGCGGCCGCGCGCGGCAGCTGCGCGCGCAGCAGCGCCAGCGCGGCAAGCTCGCGCGCCACGTCGGCGCCCTCGGCCACGCCCTCCGAGCCCGAGTCGCCGTCCGCGCACACCGCGCGCTCCGACGTCGGGATGTGCTCTATACTGCTCCATGGTTTTAGGTTTTGTGTTTCAGTGTTGCTGTGGAGGATAAATTGGAGACCATTTTGAATAAATCTGGGCCCCTTGGGTAGCCATTTACTGGGCAGTTTAAGTGCCAGACAGATCAAGGTAACCGTAATACTAGTAAGGATCAACTTGACACTCACATGACACCTGACTCGTTAAACTTTATATAAAACAGCGTTTGTGCATTGCATGCAAATTCGAAAAATAACGGTCCGAAGTAACCGTAATTCTATTTGTATGAGGAGCTTCGATGTTCTGTATTGAAATGAAATCCGTGGGAGGACTAAAGTAACCAAGATAGCCCTAAGAATTGCCAAATTTAAGTGGACTGCCACTTAAGACAGTACACATTTCTCACAAAACAGCTGGCCGATGTCGCCAAAAGGTTGTGGATTGGCGACTGCGTACAGGAAAACTAAGCATTGGAAGGTCTCCCATAAGATGGACCGATGTCCAGAGTGGGAAGCAAAGAACTGGTTGAAGTGCTGGTGTTTGTGGGTGGCCTATGTCCAGCAGTGGACGTCTTGCGGCTGAAATTATGAGGAGCTGCGCACTAGATTTAAAGTGTTATACAATTGTATAGCAGTCCCGTAAAAGTTTTAACTAACAGGTGATGAATGACAATTTAACTATGTTTATAAGAGTTCAGGGTACGAACTCAACTAAGAAAAGATGGATGATATGAACGCAAAGGAAGTGTATGATAACGTGTCGTATGCCAGGGGAGAAAAAAAAGAATACAATTTTCTTCCTACTCAAAATAACATAGAACAATGATAGATAGAAGAAGGGCTTACTTGTGATTATTAACTTCTTGTCTAAGCGGAGGGCGCGGGTACTCTAGCGGTGCGCGTAGATGCAGTGCTAGCGCGCACACGTAGCCCACACATAGACATACTGGACGCATCAGTGCTGATAGGATCACGCCTGGGTCTGGGTCTAGCACTGGACATAATAAAAATAATATTCAGTATGTTGTCTAACGAAGGCTCACTTGTCTTTCTACGTTGAAATACAAGTGTGCGTGTACAGAGTGTTTCTTTTAAGAATCAATTTAATAGTTTTGTGAAAATGTCTATACTTATACAGGGTGTTAGGGTCAACAACGTTATCCCTGCAACCAGTGGTTTGGTTTCATTTATAGAACGTAAAATTAATGGAAAATTACAACATTTTTCTTTTCTTTTAATCTAAATTTTACCACAAGAGACGCAAGTTCGTTGCCCTCAACATGGGCGTGGGGTGCGGGACGTGACCTGACCAGCCGCGAGCGCGACCCCTCCCTCAGTTAGTCAGCTGTTTCGCTAGCAAGCACGGTGTCGGATAGAAACTTTTTAAAATCTTTTAATGAAAATAATTTTTTTTTTTTTGTTGTTTTCGGTCATTTATTTTTATATTTATGTCAACATGGTTTGAGTGACAACGATGGTTAACCTTACACCCTGTATAACGGGAACGCCCTTTGTTAGTTAACATACTATATAATTTATCATCCCTTTGCCCAGCAGTGGGCCAAGAAAGGTAAAAAAAAATGGCATATATAAATTAAATTACCTACTGCAAAGATTTTTAGGAATGCTTAGCGCAGTATCTGGTTCGATCTTCGCACAGAACAGCTATTTGTATGGTTTACAGATTCTGATAGTTGATTCAGGTCTGAGCGTTGAGGTATTTTCGCACGTATTTTCTCTACATCTAGGGATGTGAATAAGGCTAGCCTTAACAGTGACTACTTACCTAACTTTATGAATAAAATGATCCTCTGTTTATCACTACAATATTGTATTTTCTTCAGAACTATAAAGGTAAGCAAAAATTTCAACATTCATGAAATCTGAAGATTAAACCCTTGCAAATGTAAGTGGCTCTTTAAAACTCAGCTCCCCCTTTTAAAATAGAGAATTTCTGTGTAAATATCTGGGCTTTTATAAATAAAACGTAATAAATTATACGCACACTCTAATTTATTTATTTAAACTTTATGCACAAGTAAAGAAATATTGTACAAAGGCGGACTTAATGCCTGAGGCGTTTTTCATCAGTCAATCTTGCGGTGACGCAGGGACAAAACGTGGCAGGTGGAAATTGAAACATAAGAGATAGATAACTTGAAAAAGAATAATATAAAGAGTACTAAGTACATTCATGTATTTAGGACTAGCTTAAAATAGGACCTTTTTGACAGTTTAACAACATTCATTGCGCTATCTATGTTGTTGAGCAGATTTTTGTTTCGAACTTATGAAGCAATGTATTAGCAATCTGTTTCAAAACGATTCAGATTGTGATTGCTCGTGTGTTACACAATTAGGGTGCTGTATCAGAAGTGGGATAAGTAAGCCGAATATGTAGTGAATAACTCACATGTATTCCTCATGGAGACTAACATGGCGACGATAACGTAATGCAGGTTGGGGAACATCGGTCCGTCGGCGAACAGGAAGCCCCATAGATTGGGGATCTCAGATCTGGGGAATTCTCGCCCGAATAGCAGTCTTAACCATCGGCTGGAACATGTCAGGAAAAATATGCTTAGAAGAAACAGAGGTTTTTGACATTGAAAAATAAACTTTTTTGTTATTGACATAAAGTGCAAAGTTGTACGAACGTCCACGCAGTCATCAAACGCCTACTGAGGCGACTTAAAAGCGCGCTCGTGCGTTTTGTTTGCACTTTATAACATTGATGATAAAGTTTACTATTCAATGACAAAAAAATCAATCCTTTGCTCTTCTTTGAGGCTCTTATTGTTAACCCGGACAAAAGATACAGCAATGTTTTTTTTTGTTGTTGGTGGTGTCAGTTTTTATGTTGCCCATGGGCTTGGGACTTGGCTTCACGTGGGATAAATATCTCTCAGGCATGTCGGTTTCCTCACAACATTCTACAAATATACTACATAATGTATAAATTTTTCGAGGTTTAAGATTGGCGTAACTTTACTTCGAATTTTTATTAAAAAGGCGGTGAAAATTTCGATCTAACTTGTATTAAACTGATTGAAATTTCTTTATGATAATGTTCTGGATGTGAACTTACATTCCAAACAGCTCCATAGATATGTTGCATTCAACTAAATGTAATGATAAATCGAGATCCAACGGCACTAAATATTCTTCTCTCACTTTATCCAAATATCTTATTACTTCGTTAGGATTCTGAAACATAAATATTATCATAATAAAATGGTATACAGGGTCAAATTAAATAAGCTAGCGAAACTCCGCAGATGTGATGGGTATCGATGTACAGGATGTCCCTGAAAGTATGGATCAAATCGAACAGGGCCATGGGCAACGTCATTTACAAACTTTATAACCCTGAGAAATGTTTTCGCTAGTGAAACTTTTTCCCTTGAAAATCACTCGAAAATTGAGTACCAGTAAATTTTTTGCCAGATCAAAGCTTTTGCAGTAAAGGTTGTTTTTTATTGAACACGTTTTCTAGCTACGTAAAAGTATTACTACGGGAAAGGACCAATAATCTAACAGGTCTTGAAAAAAAAAAATGTTAGCCCTGATATAAAGTTAGTCATAACTTTTAAACCGTAAAAAAACCGGCCAAGTGCGAGTCGGACTGGCGCACGAAGGGTTCCGTACCATTATCTATGAAAACGGCAAAAAAAAAAACACGTTTGCTGTATGGGAGCCCCCTTAAACATTTATTTTATTGTTTTTTTGTATTTGTTGTTATAGCGGCAACAGAAATACATCATCTGTGAAAATTTCAACTGTCTAACTATCACGGTTCGTGAGATACAACCTGGTAACAGACGGACGGACAGACAGACAGACAGCGGAGCCTTAGTAATAGGGTCCCGTTTTACCCTTTGGGTACGGAACTCTAAAAATGGGTCAGAAAGTTTGGAAATTACCTTGCCCATGCCCCTATTCGATCAGTATGGAAGAATCCATACTTCCAGGGACATCCTGTATAAAGCAAAGGTCTCCCCCATAGTTTTCCAATTTTCTTTGTGTTTTATTTTTTAATCTTCTTGAGTCAATCGGTCAGAGGAAGAGTCTAAATCGTCACGCCAGCGATTTATATACCTAATGTGTGACGATCCAGGCCCATCTATCTTGGTGTTGACATTTATTTTTGTCAATCTGCCTAGCCTTTTCCCGACTATATTGGGGTCGGCTTCCAGTCTAACCGGATGCAGCTGAATACCAGTATTTTACATGAAGCGACTGCCTATCTGACCTCCACATCCCAGTAACTGGGTAATACGATACCCCTTGGTTAGACTGGTGGTCAGACTTCCGGGCTTCTGACGATTCGTAGCGACTGTCAAAGATCCACAAATGACAGCCGGGACCAACGGCTTAACGTGCTCCGAGGCACGGAGGAGTCTCGATATGTGAAAATGGTCACCCATCCACGGACCAACCCCGGCAAGCGTAGCTTAACCTGATGGGTCGACCCGAGCGACTGTAGTTACTGAGCCACGAGCTCCTGATTTATTTTTATAATAGCAATAAACTTTTCTCAGTAATGCAGGACTATAGTATATTGTTTTCCTCATACAATTTACAATCTTACAAAGTTGTACATTAATATTATTTTTCCTGTTGCATACTCACATGAGACATTTTAGAGGTGGGTAGTCTGCCACATGAGGTAGGAACGATATCACCCGTTGTGTAGAACCTTTCTAAACCTTTCATTATTGCACTGAAAAGCACGCTGAAAACAACATTAATAATGTAACATTACATCACGCCGTGTTTCACCAAAGGGTTGGGCAGAGGTGTACCTACATTTCGCCAGTTATGTTTAAGTCCCATGCAATAGGGGGCGAGCCTATTGACATCAACCGGGCACAAATCCAGACTCCGGGCTGCTACTGCGAAATTCCAGATAGAAAAACCCAATAACACTTTGCCTAACCTGGAAATCGAACCCAGGACGTCATGCTCAGCAGTAGCGCTGCGATCACTAGATCATCGAGGCAACATCAATACGAAACAACGTTAATACGTATTAAATAAACTGTTTTTACGTTCAATCGTATAACATAATATATAGATAGTGCCATCCACGAAGACGCCCCACTCTGCGATTACTGTACTTTAGTACGGAGCGGAGCGGAGTGGGGCGCGTCTTCGTGGATGGCACTATCTACAGGGTGTCCTGTAAATAATGGATCAAACGTAAAGGATAGGTATGCAGCTTACCTCATTTCCAACAACTAATTTGAACAGTTAAAAAAAACCGGTAAGGTAAGGTTTTGTTGGCTTGCTGCACGCTTTGGTATTTACTGTAAGTGCAGCAAGCAATTGTTGTTAAATAAATAAATAAATACCCAAGATGAAGAGCATTCTGTGTTTTTAATGCTGTTGCTGCAAATGATATCTTGGTTACCATAGCGGTTTTTTTTTATTGTTCAAATTAGTTGTTGGAAGTGAGGTAAGCTACCTACCCATTACGTTTGATCCATTATTTACGGGACACCCTGTATACTGGTCAATGTAAAGAAAAAGTTTTGGCGCCAATGCGAAACATGGTCGATGGACATTTCGACGAAGGACTTCAGGGAATGGATCCCGAGCCTAGTTCGTGCACGGAAAAAATATTGACATGGCTATTAGATGTGATAATGTTTCTGGAACAGCATGTTTGTGCATTTCAGATGTGAGGAATATTAGCGACGAACTAGGTGTAAAACAATTAGTGATGGACTACATGTAAAAATATTAGTGATGGACTATGTATAAAAATATTAGTGATGGACTACACGTGAAATTATTAGTGATGAACTACGCGTGAAATTATTAGTGATGGACTACGTGTGAAATTATTAGTGATGGACTATGTGTAAAAATATTAGTGATGGACTACGGGTAAAATTATTAGTGATAGACTATGTGTAAAAATATTAACGATGGACAATGATTTCAAAAAAGCTAAAATCCTCCTATAAATACTTACTAGCTATCGTGCTCTAAACAGTCTTCTTTTAGTATAAACTTTAACTTCTCTCTGCAAGAAAAGAAAAACCAATTCATTTATAAAACCATTGAGTATTTTGAGGCCTCTCCCAAGATAAAAATAGTTGAAAAAAAAAAAGTAAAACAGATGAAGACTCACCCTAGATCATCAGGCGCAAACTTCCTATCTAGGTACAGTTCAAACAACACCGGAGCTAAGATCTCGTGCATGCCTTGTCTATAGCCCACGTTTGAGTGGGAACGCGCCCAGAAGAATAGGATGCGGACCTACAATCATAGACAAAGGTGAGAATATTGGATAAATGCGAATTTGCCAATGCAGAACAGGGATGGAAAAATATTTATAACTAGCTGATGTCCGCGGTTTCACCATAATTCGCTTTGACCCTAATTCTTTAAAAAAAAAAAAATGTTATAAGTACCGTATACACTTTCATATGCATTTAGTATAAAACTGTTATTTTGAAATTACAAACAGACACTACAGTTTTATTTATTTCTATGTATAGAGATAAGGTGTTTATAGTAGTAGGAACCTTTAGTAACATCAACTTTCTTGTTCTGAAAGTCTAATAATGCCTGTTTAACAGGAAAGTTTGTCACTAGAGGAGCTTACATTTTGTGAGGAACTGAAACACGTGTCCAACGAGAATTGCGCCTAGGTTATGAGCGAGGTAGTTCGTCTTTCGTCTGTCGGTAAACCAGCGCTGGGTCTCTGTCTTGCACAGGGTCGCAGCATAATGCTGAGTGATAGCCGTTTTGCGTGGATGTGACGCATGTGTCCCCCAACCTTTTCTTATTGTGTTTATTTTCTTTTTTGCGCAAATAAACGTATTTTCTTTTTTTTACGAAACAATTAGGTACAACACTTTCTCATTTGCAGAATACTTGAGATGTCGATCAATCAATAAATTGTAAACATTATCTGTTTGTTGATGCAAACAGAGTTGCAGTTATTAGTTACGCAGGTTCCGCTTAATTACGTTTGTACAACGACTCATTAGTTAGATCCTTTGAAATTGGAACACAGTCTTACCATTAAATCCTGCACATCTTTATCTCTAAAGTACAGCTCCTCAGGGAATGTTCTGACGACATCTTGGAGTATTAGCGTTTTGAGCTCATTATCACAGAAATGTTGCTTCCAGACGCTCTGAAACAAAACACAGTACAGTCATCATTGAGCCGAAAGACATCCTCCGTCTCTCGACAGCTTGAATGATTTTGGGGGGTCATGACACCCAGGACCGCGGCTGGACTGGTAGTTAATGCCTCAGGCATTAAGTACGCCTTTGTACAGTATTACTTATTGTTCAGTGTTAGAGTTTAAATAAACAAATAAAATGATACATAGAGCAGCAAGATACTGTCACACAGGTGGATATAAGTAACAGAGATGACGCTCTACAGCCCGGGGTCTGGATTTGTCTCTGGTTGATGGCAATAGGCTCGCCCCTATTACATGGGACTTAAACATAACTGGCGAAATGTGGGTGTACTGTAGGTAGGTACTCCTCTAACCCTGCAGGGTATACAGGCGTGATGTATGTGTAGATGACGCTCTGCAAAGGCAAACATTTGGTGCACAAAGTTCTTAAACGCAGCTTGCGGTAGTAGTTGACTGATAGAAATCGTCACGTAACGAAAAAGCGTTATGCCCGAAAAAAAACTGTTTCAAGGTCTCATGTGTCAAAAGTTTTTGTTTTTTAATACAGAGCCATATAGTATAAGTTTTTTGAAGTTAAAAAATTATACTAGAGGGCTCTATATCAATACATAATATACAGCGAAAGGAACTTCGTGCCAATCGGGTGTCTCGACAATCCCAACTTTTTTTTAAACTCGATGTGCCTCATTTACAGCCAAGATTACTTACGTACATAATTATTTGCTGCTATAACTTGACTTTAACATGAACATCACAGATATCTGATAAATAAAGTTAAAGCAAATATTATTTCACCTTGACGAGCGTAACATGTGGTGCAAGTTATTGAACTCAGTAAAAGAGGTTACATATCGGTTTCAAATTCAGTGAAAAATTTAACACTGATCATCGACCTACCTGCTAATTCATGTGGTAATTGTTATAGCGAAGGATATGCGGGCTATCCAATCTACTCAACTGACGCGAATCTGAAGAGACTTATTGAATCGGAAATTTATTGTGTACGACATAAGGTTCATTTTGTATCATGGCAACAGAATTTGTTATTTACCTCATCATCCTGTGAGAGTGGATCGTCGCCGATGACTGCCCTCGGGTCCATTGAAAGCTTGTCACTCAAGTCATTGTAGAAATTCCTATGAGATTTTAGACTGAAAGAAGAAAGATATAGAATTCAGTATAGATGTTAAGCTAAGAACAAATATTAGCGAAATTTCTGTTCCATTGTGTCAAGTTAAAAATGTTATGAAAGTGCCATATCTGAACGGAAAAACAGTAATTATGCGCGTGTAGTTCTGATTAATACGTGAAATAAGTTCTCGGCGACGCGACGCGATGACTTGCAGCAAGCGATGGACGGTGCCACCGCACCGCTAGCATTGCAATCTGTTTTTTTATTCCATCGCCAGCTGCTTCCAAAAGTGCACGCGCTTTATAATACTTTAATGAATCAAGCGGAACGGCGCGGTGGCGGCGTCGTGTCGCCGAGCACTAAGGCGCCACGAATTTCTGACGACTTCCCTTAAGGGGGATGCGCTAAGGTGGCCCGCGATTTCATGAAATAGTCATCAATGCACTTACATGAACTTAGAGAGTTGTATTGATGATTTTATTGTTTATAATTCTGTAAATCTATATTTGTTACGGTCGCAAATAATATTTAGATCAACATACAACCTGATACTGACCTGCAAATTGCAAAAAACGTAAGAAAATTTGAATTTCGCGGGCCACCTTAGCGCATCCACCTTAAGGGAAGTCGTTTGAAATTCGCAAGAGGCAACTAAAGGAACACGGGTGGGTTTTTGTCAGTAAAATTCTGACACCCCCTTCCGCTCCGCCCAGAGCGGAGAAGTCATTTGATGATTTTCCAACCTCCAAAAAAAAAAGCACGGCTTATAATCATTTCTAGGAGCGGTTCCACACGTCGAATTTATTTTGCAGCAAAACATTATTACGATGCAAACGCGCGTTGCGTTTGTGTCTACATCAATGTAAAAAGGCACCGCAGTGTGAACCACTCTTAGGCCTACCTACCTTAGTAAACATATTTAAAACATCATTCTATTTCTGTCAATTGTTTGAAGATGACAAGGACAGAATTATATTTTAATTATGTTTACCGTTAACGCAATAAGTGATTTGTGGTGTAGGCAGGCAACTAACAGATAGTGTTGTTTAAATGGTCATTTGTTTGTGTACAGTGTTTAAGATCCACTAAATAATCATGACTCATATATACAAACTTAATGAGTGTGACTCAGATTAAACATGTTATGTTACCCACTGTTAATTCATATTCCTCTTTGGAATAAAGAAAGATTGTAAACTCAGTAGTGAACATGTTATTTGCTCCAGAAAAACCGTTTTTAAGTAAAAAGAACAGAATTATTTCCTACAGCTGTAGATGTTAAACTAGCCATTTAAATTTTGAGTTTTATGACCTGTTTCAGGATCAGAATTTATTTGCAAAAAGTTTTAATTTGTAAACACAAAATAAATGTGTTAACACCAATGATATTATATTAAACAGATATGTTGTGAGTTGTGAGCACACAATCGTGAAGAAAACATCCTAATTGGGACATATTGACTTTATTCTGAGACACGCATGGCGACGAGTAATACACTTATTTCAAGCAGCAACACTAGCTGTCTCTTTTTTTCTTGTTTTTTATCAAGCCATCTCTTTTCTATCATTTTTACTTAATGTAAAATGAATGAAAAGTGGGTATGTGTGCTGCCGCTGCTGCGTGGAACACTTTTTTCGGTTGTTTTGTGAGTGTATAACATAATTATCTGTTAATATAATATCATTGGTTAACACAGATAACTTTTGGGTTAATGTAACTGGTAGATGATGTTGTTCCATTTCTTAATTTATGTGATACATAGTGTTTATACTGATACGGAAACAGGCAGTAGGTGTCTAAGTAAAATAATCCATTATTGATACTTCAAAAAACTGTAGGCAGTATTTGCATATTATTTGTTTTAAATGTAATTAAACATAAGTTTAAATGAGAAAACATAATTATTCTCCACTGGTACCTGGATACAATATCCATGTTCGGTGGAGGCAGAGCATTCAGCAGGATGGCCCACGCCAAGCTGCGGGGACGAGGCAATCTCTGCTGGATGGCTATAACCTTCAGGCTGTCCACACTCCATGCTGGGAGGTCCAACCTGTTGCAAATAAGGATTTATTAACAGCGATCATCTAAGTAAATAAGTGAGTTTACCCATGTTAGTAGGTATCACAAGATAGTGCTGTACATTCATTTCTATACTTTAAAGAAAATAATTAAGTTGGGTGTCATTAATAACGTTGGACTTTCAAACAGTCGTATGTATTTACGACAAGAGCCTTGAACAAAGAAAAAAAACAACATTCTGGTTATGGTTCAAGGAGGCATTATACTTACTGATAGTCAGTCACTTCCGGAAACTTCTTTGATGGAGAATTAGGAGAACTATCAGCACTGTTGTGCTCCTGTGAAACAATTATATTTATGACTTAGGATTAGAATATTCTTAAAATAAAATTTGAAATGCAAACACTTGTCGATAGGTACTGACCATTTTCAATTTTTTCTAATTTCTGGAATGCATTTTAAATAACAACAAACAAGGATGGTAGTATTTTTTTGAAGGATCTGTTTTATTTTTGATTCTATTGTATTTCCTTGATAAAAACTGATAACAACAGAGGAAGAGATTACACACGAAATTGACTCAACTGACAACATTGACAAACCAAGTGCCAAATTTCCACGGACGGGTGACATTAAAAATTTTGACATTGACATTAGAGGGTGGAAAGGGCTGTGCTAGAAGAGATCGATTATCGATAGTTTGATTTGGGTGATGGCTGGCTGCACCACATTATCAGCACCTATCGCTGTTTGCAGAAGGAAGTACATAACATAAACATTATGATAACGCTCACATAACATTTCTGTACCTTTACCGTGACCGGCATGTAGCATTGGAGCTTATAATTAAATGTAAGCGAAAGGCCACGAACGCTTCGTCCCACTGCGTTTGCACTGGCGAAACATTCACAACAAAACATGTTTACCAGTGCAAACGCACAGTTACACGACTCAGATGGTCGTGCGTAACTAACCAATGTACCATACAATTTTTGAAAAGAGAATTCAACATTATTGTTTTGTTGTGAATATTTCGCCAGTGCAAACGCACAGGTAAAAAAAAGTTTTAAAGTGAATTCTACTTTTTTCAGCGAGAGCCACACACTCTTTCAAAGTCAAAGTCAAATAATTTATTTCAATTGGCACATAAAAGGCACTTTTGAACGTCAAAAACAAAGAAATAGAACTGATTCTAGTAGCCCCTCCAAAAGGTAGTTGTCATACGGAGAAGAATGGGCAAGAAACTCTGTCGTCATCGTCATATTTCTCACAAAATCATTACATGCAGGGAAAATAAACAATAAAATAAGAACATACTTAAGGTGGATGCGCTAGGGTGGCCCGCGAAATTCAAATTTTCTTATGTTTTTTGCAATTTGCAGATCAGTATCAGGTTGTATGTTGATCTAAATATTATTAGCGGCCGTAACAAATATCGATTTACAGAATTATAAACATTAGAATCAGCAATACAATTCTCTAAGTTCATGGAAGTGCATTGAATGAAAATTTCATGAAATCGTCATGACCTGCAAATTGCAAAACACGTAAGAAAATTTGAATTTCGCGGGTCACCCTAGCGCATCAACCTTAAAAGTTAAAACGTAAAAAAAACTAAAAAATAATAATATTATCACTTTTTATATTTTTTCCAAATTAGTTCATCAGTTTTGAAGATTATATCGTAAAAAGTACTTACAATGACAAGAAAAGAAAAAGGCATACAGCCATCACGTACACACGACACGACATAAAGAACAGAATAAAAATCATAGGGACTCACTTTTTTCTGAATTGTGATTGGTTAGTTGACCATAAAATCAAAATAATCACCAATAGGAATGATTTGAAAAATACAAAATGGAGCATTATTGAAAGAAAGAACGAATCGTGTGGTGCGTGTCCGTGCTGTTTTTCTACACGCTAATATGGAGATAGTTTTTTTTTTAAATAAAACTCGATATTATTGTTTCGTGTCGCGTACTCGCGTCCCGCCATCCCGCGTCTCGATCGACGCTCAGCTCTAACAGTGTGCGCTGTGTGCAGCAAAATCGGCGTAAGAAAGATTTATGAAGTCTGTGGTGGATCTATGGATCTTTCTCTTTTTAGTTAGCGCTCTCGCTCTGAACAATTTCGTGAATTTATTTGCAATTAGTGTTTAGTAATAGTGTTTTAAAGTATTCCTACAATTGTGGCGATCCTTATGAGTGATAAATGTTCCCGATTGCCACCGCTAAAATGGACTGTAACGCAATAACCGTTATTGTGAACCTGTGCGGACTGACATCGCAAGCGCTGGCCTCCCTCAGGTTTCGATGACCATAAGCGTCAGCGGGAACCATGATCGCCAACTTGCCGCTTCTTTTTGCTAACGGCAACCCGACAGCACTGTCGCTGATCACGGCGGCTGAGCTGGAGAAGTTCATAACATTCATGGTGACATGTTCCTGGGGACATGATACTGCGAAAGACATTCGCCAACCACCGTGGTGGCCTAATGATGTCGCGTTTTCGCACCCCTTTGTGAGACCCAGCGAGGTACCCAAGGAGTGGTCCATAAAATTGAAGCTTTTAGTGAGGAAATGTTACGAGTATCACAAGAGCGCATTCCTGTTGGTGTTCTCTGCGCAGCTCGCGAGGTACCCGCGCAACAGGCTCAGGTACGTCGACAACAGAGACCACACCACTTCTTTGTATTACCGACCCAATGGGAGACTCCTTGTAACATTCAGAAATGAGAATCTACATTATGACAAAATAACTCCCAAGAGCATTGAAGACACACAAGTTAAATCTACTGATATATATCTGTGTGATAACTGTGACAGCCACTTTGATAATCCTGACATACTGAGAGCGCATGAGAGGCTATGTAATAATGAAACCACCCCAACAAGTACTTGTAGCGGTGGGTTACCAGAGTTTCTTTCTGCTTTAAAGCTTCATCCATCAGGTCAAAAATTTGAGGATTCTGTGAATTCTTATACTGATACTGACAGTAAGCCTCAGAAGATCACCACAAAGCACCTTAGAAATACTGCCAGCATTGACCGGACCGTACTATATCCATTTTCTTCCTTGGCTTACAGACGGAATGCTAAAACAAATGCCCAGAGGGACTTAAGTTTCTCTAGGGAGAGGGTTGAAAGGTATTGCTGCACCACAACTCCTTTTAGTAAAAATTATAATGTTAAAGTAAAAAACCAGCAGTTCCCTGTGAGGTACAGACGGCCCTTGAGCTACTGGAACAGAAACTATGTGTTTCCTAATCAGAGAAATAAAAGAACACTTGATATTAAAGCTCAGTTGCTTCTCCTCAAATGTAAACCGGTCACAGTGCATATAGATAGGATGTCAGAAGAAAGAATAGAGGAATACCTTGAGAACTTGAGAAAAGAAAGAGAGAGTAAACCACAGATGGAAGATAAGGACATCGTTTTTGTAGATGGACTGGACTGCGATCAGCCAGCTGATTCGGAAATGATGTTGGACCCGTTGAAGCGTTTGGACAATGATTGTGAAGTGATTGACTTGTGTTCAGATGATGAGACTTCTAGTGTAAATGAGAACTGTGACCCTCGCGCGGGAGTGACGTGCGTGATGCGCGGCGGCGCAGTGCTACGGCGCACGGCGGCCACGCCGCAGGCGCTGCCCGCGGAGCCCTGCGGCGCGCGCCAGCGCCCTCTACCCGCTGCTGTACTGCAACCGCATCCCGTCATTCTCATTGCGCACACGCATTCTCTGAACAATTTACAGACTATATCCATAGATTGAATTTCCAATTGTAATAATATTATCATTAGGGACATTGCTAATTATTATTTATTATTCCTTCGAGATTAAAATTTTAATGTCAAGAATAAGGTTTTATTTATTTTCATGTCCATGTTAGTTTGTTGCTGTTCCGTGTTTGCCATTTTGTCGAAAACTTAAACACCACAAAATGGCGAATAGAGGTATAGGGCCGAGTCACACCGGAATGGCAGCGGCCGGCAGCAACGTGGCGAGCACTTTCAGTGTAAAATAATTTTAAACTTTATCTACACTTACAACACCAGTAGGTATCGCTTGAAAAGGTCGCAAGGCCCGCGGAGACGCGAGGCCGCTCGCGGCACCGCGGGCGGCCTCGCGCACTCCCGCCGAAATGTTCATTTGTTTCTTCTAAACAGTTCTACTTGCAAGCGGTGACGGCCGTCCGCTGCCATTCCGGTGTGACTCGGCCCTTAGGGATGATACCGTTGTAATCAAAATGGCGGACACTAGTAGTTGTGTAATGGAATATACCTGTCGGTCAAGGAATATTTTAAACAATACTTTACGTTAAAGATAACGTTAAGTAAAACTAAACATCCATTCATGTGCAGTGCGAATTGCGTTAGCACATTTCGAAAATAGTGAGATCCGCCATTTTATATTGCAAAAGAACGTCCAATATGGTGCCAATTTGAAGAGCTGTGTATATTTTGTGAGGTTCATTTTTTTTTAAATACGTAAATTATAGGCTGGCAAGTAGTAACAGACCTAGTTTTAAAGTTTACGTATATTGACGCGTTAATGTGAATATTATCACTGCTGACGATTTCCTCTTATGAGTGTGGCATTATATTTAGCTGTAGCTCCTCGTATTACATTTATTCTGAGCAAAATGTCATGCGAGAAGTTTATTTATACACAAGGGGGTAATTAGAAGGTCTACAAAAAATGCGATAAATTATGAGGATTCGGATGTTAGTGTAATGTAGGGCAAACTAATTTCTATAGGATTGTCTTAAATGTTTTTGCGAGCGTGCTGTATCAAAAAAGGTGACCTAGCAGCGCAAAATGCACGGAGTTACTGACGCATCATTTTCGCATTAGTCTCAGGTGCACACCACAATTACTGACGTCCTCAGACAGCTCGGAATGCCTTTCTCGGTTCCTCTAAAGGTTGACCCCTGTTCGACAGTGATGTTCATTGATGTTTTACTAACTGCATTTGCAGAACTATACCATGAGAGGGGAGCGACTGATGTTGCAATTTGATCCATTGTATGTTGGAGCTACAATCGTGATTACATTTACTTTTTTTCTTCTACTTTTTATTTAGAACAAGGCTCGTAGCAGTCGTAACTCCCTTTGTTAATTTTACGTGATGACTGTACTTCTTGGCAGATGCGAATATTTTGTTTCTTTTCTCCAGTGATGGGAATATTTTTAATGGTTTCAACAGATATCTGGCCCCACCCGTTTGGACTTGGGACCTAAAAACGCCAATTAGAAATGTTGTCATCGTTCGTCAAAAATTCGCAGTCACCAAATAGGGCAGATAATCGTTGCATGTTCTTCAACGCGCACGGCTGTGCAGAGGCCAGTTGTATTACTATTTAATAAATATAATATTTAAAAAAATTGGCGGTTCATTTAACACCAATTCCAGTCAATTCTAAACCTCTCTTGTGTTTTCCACATTGAATAATTATGTTGTGTTGTGATGTTAATAAAAATTGCATTTTAAAGTCGTGTATACTACATGTAGGTTGCTTGGTAAGCGTTTGTTTCAACGTGAGGGTGTTTCGTTTAAAGTCAATATAATGCTTCAGATTACTTATCAATGTGCGTTCGACCATAACGTTAATATTTCTACGCTTGTAATTTCATTTTGGTGATTTAAAGAAGCTTTTAATAAGACATTTATAGCACGTGCTGCTATAAAACTCACATGTGACTGAATTATGCGCACGTGACTACAGAACACGTATTGTTTTACGGCAGCCTTTTCGTTTGGATCATCCTGTATTCTGGTTCACTCAGTATCGGTCTCGGTAAGCCTGTATTAGTCTGGGATAGAATTTAGGTATATAATTTTGGTTTGTGGTACGACTGAGTCGGCCTAGAACAGCTTGGTTTGTTCTGTGATAGCTTGTATCGATTTGAGGCAGTCTGTTTCGATATATCGTAGTCTGTACCGATTTGAGACGGTCTGTATCGATTTGAAACAATTTGTATTCATTTGAGACAGTTTTATCGATTTGTGACAGTCTGTATATTTTATATTTGACGGTCTGTATCGATCTTGAACAGAGTGTTGTGTCGCTTTGAGGTAGACTATCGATTTGAGACAGTTTGGTGTCGATTTGAGACGGTCTGTATCGATCTTTGATTGACTGTATCGATTTTAGACAGCCTGTATTAATTTGAGACATTTTGTATCGTTAGGAGACAATTTGTATCGATCTGTGACTGATTGTATCGATCTGAGAGGGTTTGTACCGATCTGGGACAGTTTGTGTCGATCTGGGACAGTCTGTAGTAATTTGAGACAGTCTGTATCGATCTATGACTAAATGTATCGATTTCAGAAAGTTTGCATCGATCTGGGGCAGTCTGTATCTATCTGGGACAGTTTATGTCGATTTGGGACAGCGTGTTTCGATCTGGGACAGTCTGTATCTATCTGGGACAGTTTGTGTCTATCTGGGACATTCTGTATTAATCTGGGGTGATCTATATCGATCTGAGACAGTCTGTATCGATCTGGGATAGTCTGTATCGATCTGGGCAGTCTGTATCGCAAGTAATTTCCTTAAAAACTTGACTCGACTTGTGATTGAAAGTGTGTTACGTAATTAGGTTGGTGGTTTGGACTTTGAAACTACCCGTCATTTAAATAGCTACACCTTATCGGTAGTGGATGATATTATTCGTCGGGCTTATAATCTGTACAATTTGTTAACCTAGATAATTATTTTCTCCATTTTTAACCGACTTCTTTAAAAAGGAGGAGGTTCTCAATGCGTCTGTTTTTTTTGTATGTTTGTTACGCGATTAATTTACGGCGTTACGCCAAATTATGAATCGATTTTGATGATTCTTTTTGCTTGGTAGGTCATGCTTCAGAGGTGGTCCCATATAATTTTTACTAACTTTACTTGCGTAGTTTTTAAGTTAGCTTCAATATTAAGTATTTTTCCCATTTATTATATGTAGACGATGTTTTAAGTTACTCCGTCATTGTTATTTCCATCAGGTAGTGGTATTCGAATTTATGAGGGGTAGGTACCACAGCAAAAAAGTGTTTTTTTTTTTTTTTTTTTACACCAAAAAAACGGAAGTCGTTTGTTTTTTTTGTCATAATTATTTAGACCTAAGTTATCAGACGTACTTAGCTGCTTGGGCATCGTCATTGGGTCAGTTCTGTCTTGAAATCTAGTTATTCTCAGTGTTAGTCCCATTGGCATGATCCAACTAGTGGGAATCCCCCTCTTGGCATATTTTTTTTTGCCATAATATTGTTTGGCATAACGTTTTCTCATAAGTTTTAATAGCATAATAATACTGTGGCATAATAATACCTTGGCATAATGATAAAGTTAGCATAACTGTCATTTGGTCTAATTTGTTTTAGCATAATTTGGAGTTGTATAATTTTTTAAGGCATAATATTTCGTCTATTAATCTTGAGCCATAAATATAAAAAGTATTATAATTTGGGAATTACTCTATTGGATTAGGTTAAGGTGCGGCGGGGGTGGCCCTTGGGCCACCCTTGAGCCTGAGAAGCCGTGAGAAGTGGAACTGATGATGAAGACCACAGATTGCTACCAGAACTAATCAATAATAAGTATTTCACGGGTTGCGATTCGATTACTATAATATGGTTGCCAAGCAATTTATGCTCGTCACAATGGATATGGTGAAGTGGAGCTGATGGTGAAGTACTGGGAGAACTCCTCGATGATTAACATCCCTGCATCGGAAAAAGCAATATTTTGAAAAGGTGGTGAGCAGTCTGTTGTAACTTAGATAAATTACAAACTGACCCTAGTGGGTCAGTTTCATTTCTCGCTTTTTAGTAAAAGCGAGAAATAAAAACACTCTGTAAAATAACTTAAATTTCGAAAGTCGGTGGCAAAAACCAAAAATTCAAAACCAAAGAAGAGAGATAAATTTGGATTTATTATTTTTATTCCAAAGAATATTATGTGTAAATATCATTATGCGTTTATAACATTTTGCTTTATAACATTATGCTTTATAAAATTATGCAGCATTATTATTATGCCAACAGTATTTATGGTAATTAACATTATGGCAAAACATTTATGCCTAATAATATTATGCGTAATGATCAATATGCTGAATTTCGTTATGCCAATGTAAATTATGACAATTTATTTTATGCTTAACATTAGTAAACCCCAACTAGTATGTAGGACGGGAAATATTACTTACTAGCTTCCGCCCGATAAAAAGTAGCCTGTGTCTTTTCTCAGGCTCTAGACTATCTGTGTACCAAATTTCATTTAAATCGGTTCAGAAGTTTTGGCGTGAAAGCGCGACAGTCAGACAGACAGAGTTACTTTCGCATTTTTAATATTAGTAAGGATAAGTACGACCTTCTGGCAAAGTTCTAATCTACAGGCTACAGTGCTTTTGTATGCAGTAAGTATGGTTCGACAATCGACGATCGCATCTTCCGTTATGGTAAACCTAGCCTTAAATCGAGTTAGCGAATAGCATGCAGGCCTATCATATAATCTTAGTAGTTTGCCGGTCCGGTTTGATGTCCAATTTGAAAGAGGACCTTGTTGCCTTCTTTCTTCATACATGGAAGAGTTAGGCTTTGAGATATGGTAATTTTTGCCTGCCTTGACACCAACTCTGACCCGGATTCGATCTAAAAGCAGTAGGCGCGTTTAACACTTAAAAAAATCTTGGTAATGAATTAATCAACATTGTTCATCCATCTTATAGCTGTTGTTTCTCCTACAATAAATAAATAGGAAAATGCCCACACTACATGACCAACTAAGTACTCACCTACCTACGCGTAGGTCGGTTTTCTAGTGTAGCAACTGACATATTGCAACTTACCGAGATTACTTAGTAACTTAATTCTCAGTAACACTACGCTGGGTACGTTACAACCAGGAACTCAGGTCATTGACACCACTGCCGTTGGCAGTTTGCGAGGCTTACCTCCATGACTAATATCCATCGTGATTTGACGTTGAGTGAATAAATAAATAACAATATTTTATTGTTGTCCTACTATTCTAAATGCTTCATCCATTCATACGGGTTATTAGTTTTTCTATTTTATCAGAGGGCAACTTCACATATCTATCTCTTGCTACGTCATAGCGCCATGCCCAGATATGAATTTAAACAGCACTGAATAATACAGTACCTAAGTACTTTCTGAATGAAGCTGCCTATCTAAATACTTTTATAGATAAAGGATTGTGGATACAGATAATACTATGTTGCTTTATACAACAAAAACGAGCCCGGCTTCGTTTCGCGCCCTTTTTGAGCGAAATTGATAGAATCCGCGGATTTCCGCGGTTGTCGATTTCATCAGAATGCTGATTCAGTTATTAAAACGTACTTAGATGTATTAGGTAAGTACTCAGAATATTTTTTTACCAATGGACCCATGAATACATTAATTAGATATGTACCTACTTGGGATGAAAATATACGACTAAACCTTTTTGCTTTTATTTGGAGTTATGGGGCAATTTAGAAGGCTTGAATTATTTTGATCGCGACACTGGGCAAGCTGGCCGCTCGCTGAGAAATGACAAGAAATTGCTCTTAAGAATCGGGCGGCAGCACTGTCTTTGTCTAAGTGGGCGTAAATGGGTGTTGCCTTTGGCCTAAATTAGCTCCTACTGTAGTACCTAAATTAGAACGACAACCTTACATAATCTATGTTAATTGCCTAAAGATGGACGATAGAAGGATACTTAAATTAAAACAACTTCATCTAATTAGTTTTAGAATTTTATAACAAGAAAAAATTACATTTACGGAAAATATTATTTTAAGTTTATAATTAATTATTCATAGATCTTCATCAGTAGTAATCCTATGGTGGGAGTTGAGTGGACGTCTGCTCTCTTCATCAGAACCATAGATAACCTCCTCGTCTGAATCGTTGATCATAGAGAATGCGGGGTTGTCTTTGGTTATGGCCGTTTCTGAAACATACATCATGGTATATTTTAGAATGTTTTGGCTCCGGCATATGGGGTACTTACTAATTATTACTGTCGTAGTATCGTAAAAATGTTAACAAAAAACACGATAGGTACCTACACGCTTTCAGATCAAAAATCAAACTATCATGTTTGAACTGGTAACCCAAGATAATGAGTTAAGTGTTACCACTTCAAAAAATATTAAAGTCTAATTTCGAGCTCCAAAAAAGTTTCTTCCAGATTTTTACTGATTCAAAATATTATAAGCTTACGAAGTAAAAATTTCTTACCATGAATATTTCCGCCGCCAGGAGAGAACAAATAGGCCAGAATGTAAATATAAAAGTTGAACAGTCCATAGAGGGCCATGAAAGGTGCTGAGGTGTCGAAGTGTATCTTCGGCTGGCAAGCCCAGTGGTCCTGCAAAGCTGCGGGGCCCCAGCCTTGTAGGGCCAGCACTGTTATGATGGACGTCACAGTACCCACCACTATTGATAAGCAGCGGAGTCGGATGTCTGCAAGAAATTAATGGATGTTGAGAGGATATTTTTTTTCATAATTCCGGGTAAAGAATTTCTAGCGAACATGTAAATAAAATACATAACTTTATAAAAAAAATACTTTATTTATTTATTTTGTATTTTTTTTTAGGCTAGTGGGAAAAGGTCTCAACCATGGAAAAATTTGTAAAAACTTAATGTTCTTACTTTATTTTAAGGGGAAACTACTGGGCGTATTTTACGCCCGGAAGCGGTAAGATATTATTGCGAGACTTACCGAAAAATGGCATATTCCTCAAATCACTATACGCTTTTATGATCAATATTATTAGGTATAAGAAGTATATCGTGATTGCACAGAAGAACCATAGTTTCACGAGCTGAAAGTTAAAATAAAAGTAATTAGGTAAGAAAAAAAAAAAGCTGATTTCATTTCAATTCTTCGAAGCGATCAATTGAATCGACTGCATCGTCTGACACTAGCATGGCCATCATCAGGGATTTCAATTTTGATAACATAAAAAATTCGTCACTAATTATCGAAATTTGTCGCCAAATATCAGAATTTGACGGTTACTGGTTCAACAGTTATAGGTAGCTGATCTGGAAAGAACCTCCCCAGCTTGGCCCAAAAAAGTTAGGGCATCTAGCGACGATGGGACGGTTTTCTCGCAGGTTTTCTCGCTAATAAGTCGCGATTTTTCACCAAAGCACATACTTAGTCGGGTCTTAGTTTAGAACATATAATGAGTTGATATAACGCGAAAAAGCTGGAGAGATACTCTCCAGATCGGCCACCTATATGTCATCTGTACTAAGTTATGGATTAATAATGTGGGGCAACGCGATCGATACCGACAGAGTTTGTAAAATTCAAAAACGATGCATCCGGGTTATAAACGAGGCTTGGTTCCTAGATAGTTGTAAACCTTTATTAAAAAAATGTAAAATTCTTCCAATACCTTGCATGTATATAAAAGATATCTGCATTTTCACAAAAACAAATATGCACAACTTTAAACAACGCAGTGAAGTCCTAACTAGACAAAAAAGAGCAAAGTTTCGTAACCTACTGTATCAACCATCTTGTCATAAAGATATCTATAAGAAAAATGTATTTAATATGTGTGTTTTAATATATAATAACTTACCAAACGAACTAAAATTATTACAGGGTAATGTGTTCAAGACAAAATTGACAGAATGGCTTCTAAAGTGTTGTTTTTATAGTATTAAGGAATATATGGAACATAAAATTGAAAATATTAATACATAGGATTATATGAATTATTAACAATATAAATTAAACAGTGAATAAATGCATGGTAATAACTGATATTTGGCGAAAAATTTCGACTAATTCGCGACGAAGTTTTTGTGTTATCAAAATTATCCACCTATAAACCGTTAAAACTTTTGAACAAAAACAAATTCTGATATTTGGTGACAAATTTCGTTACTTTTAACTAGTAATAGCCTTTGCAGGCGTGACGTTCTTAATCTTCGTGAAGCTGGCACGACAGAATATGTATTTTGTTAGCCCAAGCCTTCGCTACTTTCAGATACTTAGTAACACTTACTGGATAATCTGGGTCCATCATGTAGTTGAAGGTAGGGTCCAGGTAGCTGCTGAACTTCTGCCAGTTGCCGAGCATGAAGGCGGGTATCACGCACAGAGCCACCAGCACGAATTTGAACAGGTAGAAGGAGACAAGGCCTCTGTCATTCTGAAAAGAAATGATGACTTTATGAAATACAATAAGTTAATTAAATAAATATAATTGATAGGTATTATTGCGGTGACGGGCTTGTGGGTAAGAAATAACAGCCGCACGAGTCGATCAATCAGGTAAAGCTACGCTTGCCGCGGTTCGTCTGTGGGTGACCATTTTCACATATCGAGACTCCTCCGTGCTTCGGAAAGCACGTTAAGCCGTTGGTCCCGGCTGTCATTTGTAGACCTTTGACAGTTGTTACGGGTCGTCAGAAGCCCGAAAGTCTGACAACCAGTCGTACCAAGGGGTATCGTATTACCCAGTAACTGGGTTGTAGGGGTATACTGGTATTCAACTGCATCTGGTTGGACTGGAAGTCGACCACAACATAGTTGGGAAAAGGCTAGGCAGATTGGATTTTTGATCGGATTATATCGAAAATCTCCTCTGTGTTGCAGGTAACCTAAAGAATAGGTTACGTACCAAAAATTGGCCACGAAGAGTTCTGTACCACATTAGGGGTATGAGGAACAGGGTGTAAAGTTCACTCATCCACCATAGAAAAGGGAGGATCCTCCGACCAGACGGGTGTTGTGTCTGGCGGACAACAGCCCAACGATTGATGTCGGGTTCTTGTATATATGTCCATTGCAATTTCAACTGTCTACCCATTATGGTTCATGAGATACAGCCTGCTGACAGACAGATGGACGGACAGCGGAGGCTTAGTACTACGGTTCCGATTGGCATCCTTCGGCTACGGAACCCTAAAAATTGCCTTAGATACCTACTATTTACGTACCTGTCTAAGTCCATGATACTGTGAGAGCCATGATATCATAACTACGGCCAAAAATGCAGTTTGGAAGAAGTTCCCGATCAGAGGCGCCATGATGGCTCCCGGGAAAAATCTCAAGGGATACAAGGGATCTGAAAATAAAAGTCCATAGATTTTTAAACACACCATGAACAACAACAACACTTACACATACACACACACTTACACTTATAAGATCTTACCTAAAATTATAAATGCGATAGTGAGTTTGTTAGGTACGGTTTCACGCTAAAACGGCTAAACAGATTTGGATGAAATTTGGCATAGGGGTAGATCTTGACCTGGAGAAGGACATAGGCTACTTTTGATCCTGTATCGCAGGCGAAGTCGCGTGCAACAGCTAGTGGTTTTAGGAGGACCTTAATTAATCTCGTGGCGCAAATAGGGATGATGCCGGTAAAAAACAAGGAATTCTATTTAGTCCGTCAGTTAGATAATAAAAAAAATATTAGACACGTATTTTTTGCTTAACATAAGTTATAACGCATTAGGGTGCCTTTCCACCAGAGATGTGTTATGCTACGTTGCTATGGATGCGTTTGATATCCACCAATCATATTCATTGGCTATGTAGACCAATATGGTATCAATGAATATGATTGGTGGATATCAAACGCATCTATAGCTACGTAGCATAGCACATCTCTGGTGGAAAGGCACCCTTAAAGTTTGGGGAGTGGGCTACGCTACGTCATAAGTAAGTATAAAATCTACATACTAATGACGTCATGGCACATTTTAATTAAAGATTACGGGGATTCTTTTGATTACCTACCTACGTAAAGAAAGAAAAAATATGTGTCCAATTTTTTTTTTTTTTTTTTTGTCATCAATCCTATTGTGAGATGTAGGTGCAGTTAATTGGTTGATGGCCCTAATTAAGTAGGCCGTGAAGGGAAAGAAATAATTACGTCATCTTCAATCGAGTATGGTTAGGTTAAGGTCGCAGTATTGTTCTGGTTCCGCCTACCGACCTAAGCTACGATGACTAATCCAAATAATGATGATGATGTAAGTACAGTGGCGTAGCTACAATGATACAGGGCCCCTCAGCTATAGGCATACGGTATACAGATGCGGTCTGATTCTAAAGCTTGCATTCATTTAGTAAGATCACACAGAAAATTTTACCTATCCAAGTCAGGGTGCTACAATATTTGAGCTCGCTTCGTACACTCTTGCATTCTCTTACTAAAACCACAATGACAGTCTAACCTGGTATTCCAGTAATGATGCTCCAGCTTTCGAGCTTATTTTGGTCGCTCTTGTATTCTCTTAGTAAAATCGTAATGAAAACTTAACTTTTCCCGATCCAGAATGCTCTAATTTTCAAGCTCGCTTCGCTCGCTCCACTTTGAAATCGGTTCCGAGACAGAATGCTACGTGTTTCTAGCTAGCTTCGCTCGCTCTTGCATTCTCTTAGTGAGATAACAATTACCACTTAACTTTCCAAGTAGGTACCTATGCTATTTAATTAATTTTGTTAAAAAAAAAACGTAAAAGGGCCCCCAAAAAATGTTGATACAGGCCCCAGGCTTCAAACCTATGCCACTTTTACTACTATTATCAATTTAATTCTTCGCAGGTGCAACTAATTCCTCAGAAAAACCTCGCTGTTATAGATAGCAAGGTACTTAACTGTTTCTCTATGAGAACTAATTTCTCTATGCGTTTCTTAACTTTCTTTGCACCTTGCTTTGCTACGGTGAAACTCAACGCCATGCATCCGACTGTTTTTTCCAGTAAGTAAGTATACTTATCTACCTATCATCATTCCTTTTCCTTTTTTAAGTGCAGAAAAATATCTAAAGCACTTCAATTTCTCAACCGCAGATCCTATAGATTACATCGCATCGTTTGCGTGCATCGAGATCGTTGCACATAATGCACATTTCATAACCACAATATACGCTACGAAGGTATTTGTGTTGCAGCTTGGTCCCCTATTGTATTCCATAAAGGAAAGGGAACTGTCTACGTAATGCCGTCGAAAAGAATAATAGATAAAAAAAATACGATAGAGGTTGGGTCCGTCTGAGTTTCTATTTATGGAATAGCAAGGTGCGGTAGGATAGTCGGTAGCGCGCAGGGGTTTTATGTACACATGTTTATTCAAAATCTTTAAGGCTAGTTTTGAGAAGAGTGCAGAGCACGGCGATGAAAAATGTTTGGGTATTCAACAAGGATTAGTTCACAGTTAAAACAAAGGCACGACTAGTGTTGTGAGTCAATAGATAGGCTATAGTTAACCTATCGATAGTAATAACAGCCGTCAATTAAATCGAAAATATCGATGGAAAAAATGAGAAGTGCCAGTCAAGCAAGACTAAATCCTATTACAAACTATGTAAGAGCTATTATAAGTTATGGAATTTGAAACGTTAGCTAGATGAGAGCTCACAAAAATTCCCTTACTCGTTCTCTCCTAACTTGCGTACCTACATGTGGGTAGACAAGCGATACAGCCGAGAAAACTACTAACTTTAGGAACCAAATGATGACACGAGGCGAGTGTGAGTGAGAGAACATGCGCAAGAGTTTTTTATGCGCCTATGTTCAGACCTGCCTAGTTATATAGGCCGTTTTGTAGACGGTCTTCATAGTTACAATATCGAGTGACTTAAAAGTCTTGAACATTGAGTGCAGCTCCTATTGAGTACTCTGTAAAGTGCAGTGTACGACAACAGCACGTCCATGTATTGACAATGCCGTTACATACTAGCAATAAGCGCGCTTTTCGTAGTTCAAGTGTTACCACTGACGTAGTATGTGCATTTGACTGCATATCGCTCGTCGCATCGAGCGTCGTGCAATGTGCCGAGGGGGCGACACAAACCGGTCCCCGGGGTAATCGCGCACGTCCCGACATTTTAAATATATGGACGGCTTTGATATACTATACGTAGGTTCTTCTAACGCTCGGAAGGATTATCTATAGGTACGGTTGTGAACGGTACGTTGTTTAAATGAAGAATATGGATGTGAGATAATCCTATCAGTACCTGGTCGAGCTCGGGTGAAAATAGAGAAAACGAATTTTCCCAGAAATGAGACCTAGCTAGATCGATATTTTGAATCGATTGCAACTTTTATCGAAATCAGAGCCGTTTTCGAGAACGTGATTATATATACAAATATTGCTAATTGCATAGTATAGGATTTATTGTGGACTAAAATACAGGGTGTAAGGGACCCTGGCAGGGTTGCGGAAATCCGAAAGGGATACCGGGCCCTTGGCAAAAGGCAACCGAAGGAACACGGGTGGGTTTAAGTCAGTAAAAGTCTGACACATCCTTCCGCTCCACTCAGAGTGGGAGAAGTCATTTGATGACATCCCACCCTCAAACAAAAAAAAAAGGTTGTAAGGGACATCGAAACGCCAACTGTTACGATGAATTCAATAAAAAAAGTATACTATTTCATAAGAAAAGTGCAATACATACCTGTTTTTTTTTTAAATTACCGGCAAAAAAAATCTGCTCTGTGAGGTCTAGAATCCTGAGCTGAATTATAAATTTATGGTAGGTAATAGTTGGCGTTTCGATGCCCCATACACCGTGTAATATTAAAACCTGTGGTTGAACATGTGTCGGGGAACGGCCTTTGCAGTTTGCACATACCGTAACGCCCGGAGAAACGGTGTGGTAATGAGGGTGTGCAGGACAGCCGATCGCATAGTTTAAGCTGTAGAATTAAATGATATAGGCATGTGTTATTTTTAGGAAAATTATCATTTTAGTTGTTAACCATTTTAGTAAGTAGTCACATGTTCGAAATCCTCTGGCGGTGCTCGAGAATTTTGGGTTATATTGTATCTGCTTATTGCCGAGCGTCGTAGTAAAATGCATTGTTTTATTAGTGTCTAAATGTTTTGTTAATGGTAGCGCAAAACGTGGATTATTGTCTGCTTCATAGAATGTGCATTTGTTTTAATACTTTTTATAGTTTGTAGTAATAGTTTTGTGCCGGTATTGTTATACGCACCAAATGTTTTTCTATAGTTTTTAATAAACAATAGCGTAGCGAGTACTGGTCGAACCCAAAGCGTGGGAAATAGTAGGGATAAACTGACGCCACTGGGGCACATAAAAGGGCCTGTCTTGTCCAAATAAAATCAGGGGGTAAGTCCGACGAACCTACCCCCCCACCCCCCTGTGCCTACCTCACCCCCTGTGACCGCCACCGGTGCCACAAATGCGCCGACGCCGGCGGTCCAAGGGGCGGGGAAGAACAAAAAGGCAAAGAAGCAGCGATACCCACCGCTGGTAGTGGAAAAGCTACCGAATTGGGCCGCTCATTTCCGAGCCATAGCGGCTAAGCTAGGCCGGCCTCCCAGCGCGCGTCCGTATGGGAACGGCGTCCGGTTTAACCCGGACAGCGAGGAGGAATACAGGCTAATACAGAAATACCTGTCCGGCCTGGAAAAAGAGAGCGGCGTATCATGGTTCGCTTATTCGCTACCAGCGGATAAGAACATGAAGGTCGCTATCAGGGGGCTACCGGCCGATACAGACCCCCAGGAGATAGAGGAGGAATTAAAATCGCTGGGATACCAGCCGGTGTATGTGCGCCACATAAAAGGCGCACAAGGAAGACCCGGTTGCGTATTCCACGCGATTTTAAAGAAGTCACCCGACGTCCGGTCTGTCTATGACACCACCATCTTCATGAATATGCGTGGTGTCAAGATCGAGGCCTGGCGGGGTAAGCGTGGGCCCGCTCAATGCCACCGGTGCCAACGCTTCAGGCACAGCTCGCACCAGTGCCACCGTCCGCTCGCTTGTGTGCGGTGTGGAGGGGAGCACGCGGCACGAGACTGTCCGCGCCCGCGAGAGGAGCCGGCCACCTGCATTAACTGCGGTGGCCCGCACCCCGCATGCAACATCAAGTGCCCTGTGTTCCAGGAAGAAATCCGGAACAAGCGAGCGGGCACGATGGCATCTACGGCCACTCACCGGCCAAAGTCGGCCGCAGAGGTGCCCACCCAGGAGCGGCACGTTGAGGCAGACGGACCGACGCTTATGGCGCCGGCTAACGAGCCCACGCCAAGGACCCAAGCCTCCTCCTCTAGGCGGAGGAAGAGAAACCGCGGGAAGAAGGGGAAGAAAACCCCCCTCCCCCCGGCGACACAGGAAGTCACCCCTCTGACCGTTCCTGCCCCCGCACACACAGTGCGAGCGCAGGTGGTAACAGGCGAGTGCACCCAAACAAGTAGCGAACCTACTACTAGCGCCATTGTCGTGCAGCGACAAAGCGCGCAAACGCGTAGGTTCGCTACAAAACCGCCAGGCACTGCCACCGTCGCGACTAGCGCCGCGCGCTCGCAGCGGCAGAATGTTGAACGAACAAAGTTCACTGGCTCTGCGAGCGGCGGCGCTAGCATCGCGGCGCAGCAAATAAGTAAACAACAGCCTCAACATAAAAAGGAGTTTACCACCTGCGCCATTAAACTTCTGATGGACCTAATAAAGGCCATCAGACAGGGGCAGGACGTGGAAACGGTCATCCTTGACGGCCTGGCTACGTTGCTGACATTATACCATGGCTAGGCCGCTAAGGGTGATCCACTGGAACGCCCGCGGCCTTAGGGGTAAGGTCGCCCCCCTCCGCCATCTCCTGCGGGAGCAGGACATCGATGTGGCGCTTATAAATGAGACATTACTGGGACCTGCGGACAGGATTAAGTTCCCGGGATATCTCATTTACAGGAAGGACGAACGGTCGGACATAAGTACATACCGCGGCTTGGCAGTACTAGTCAGACGAAGGGTCGTCCATCAAGAACTACCCCCGCCGACACTTAACACTTTTTACGCGCTGGGTGTCCAGCTACACATAGCAGGCGAGGACATGGACATTTACGCTTGTTACAAGCCGCCCGCAGCACACCTGGACCTGACAGAGCTGTGGGCCTTGTTAACTTGTTCCGGACACGCTACCTTCCTCGCCGGGGATTTAAATTGTAAACACCCAGCGTGGAATTCAAACATCGTTAACACCGAGGGGAGACGACTCTTTGCGGATGCGGAAGCCCGTGGCTACACGGTGTCCGGCCCAGAGACGCCGACACACTACCCAGACTTCGCAGGGCATATGCCTGATGTGCTGGACGTAGTAGTCCACCAAGGGCTACACTGCCAAGTTACACAACAAGTAATAGACGACGAGTTACAGTCGGATCATCAACCTGTACTCGTCGTACTATCGGGTATGCCGACCCGACTGAAGCCACTAGCGCCACGCCGAACACTGGACTGGGACACCTTCCAGGAGAAAGTGGAGATCACCACGCCGACTCGGCCTATCGCCGACTCCGCGGACGTAGATCGTATGGCGGCCGACGTCACTGCTTGTATACAGGGCGCCCTAGAGGCGGCGACTGTAGTACAGCCGGAGGGGAGAGGGCAATTGCCGCCCCTACCGGCTAACTTAGCCAAGAAAATCGCCAAGAAGAGGCGACTACGCAAGCAGTGGCAACAAACAAGATGCCCCACGCTCAAGACAGAGCTTAACCGTCTCGCGGAAAAGGTGAAGGCCGAGCTCCAGGCACACTCCGCCGCGGGCTGGGAAGAACGAATCGACGCCGCAACAGACAGTTGGCCGTCGGTTCACAAGTTATGCCGCCAACTCACGAACACCCCAGCCCCGGTACGTCCGCTGTTAAACAGCGACGGGGCGCTAAGATATGTAGCGGAGGACAGGGCGGAGGTCTTCGTTGAACACCTGGAGCGTCAGTTCCGCCCTAACGCGACCGACGACAGGGAGCATGTCGCAGCGGTTGAGAAGCACCTCGGAGACTACTTCACGTCACCGATAGCCCCCGATGAAGACCCAATCTTCTTCTCGCCTGGCGCTGTAAAGCGCGCCATCCAGCGCACGAAGCCTAAAAAGGCCCCCGGTGCCGACGGTATCACCAACGCGGCGCTGCGCCACCTGCCCTTCCGCATGGTAGCGGCGCTGGCGCGCCTGTACACGGCGATACTGCGCACGGGGACCTTTCCTGCTTCGTGGAAGGAAGGGCGCGTTATTATGCTGCCCAAGGCTGGGAAGAACATATTGAAGCCGGAGAGCTATCGGCCTATAACACTATTGCCGACGGTCTCCAAGGTGTTCGAGGCACTCCTGCTGCGACACTTATTACCGCACATTGGGCCTCGCCCCGAACAATTCGGTTTCAGGGCGGAACATAGCACGACGCTACAATTGTCGAGGGTACTGCACCTTCTTGCAGCCTCTTTAAACAAGAAGGAACATCCCATAGCAGTATTCCTCGACATGGAGAAGGCCTTCGACCGCGTATGGCATGAGGGCCTAATTTACAAACTGGCCACCTCCGACGCGCCCCGTCGCGTTGTAAAGGTGATCTCCACTTTCCTCACAGGGAGGACAGTCAGGGTGGTGGTCGACGGCGCGATGTCTAGCGCCCGACCGGTACTGGCAGGCGTACCACAGGGCAGCTGCATATCGCCGGCGTGTTACTCACGCTACACCGACGATATCCCCACCACTTCAGACGCGACGCTCGCGCTGTACGCAGATGACGCCGCGTATATTACCACCTCGCTCAATGCGAAGCACGCGGCGGTCAAGATGCAGCGCGCACTCGACTTGCTTCCCGAGTGGCTGTCTAAGTGGCGGCTATCGGTGAATGTGGGTAAGACGCAGGCGATTGTCATAGGACACGCGCGCCTCCCACCATCTCTGACACTACAGGGAGCCGATGTCGGTTGGTCGCCCCAGGTCACATACCTGGGTGTTAAGATAGACCGCCGGCTCACCATGGGCCCACACGTCCGCTCGGTCGCCGCAAAAGGTAGGGTCGCCCGCAACCTACTCGGCCCGGTGCTCAGATCTCGAATCCCGACGCGCGTCAAGCTGGGCGTGTACAAAACGTATGTACGCCCCATCCTGACATACGCCGCCCCCGCTTGGTTCGCCCTCGCTAGCGAGACAAACAAAAAGCTCCTCCGCGCGCAACAAAGTCTTGCTCTGCGCGCAATAGTAGACGCCCCTCGCTACGTGAGGAACGACGTCATCTCTCGGGATCTCGAGATCGAGAGCCTGGATGAGTTCGTGCGGCGTCTCGCGGAAAGGATGTTCGCGCGTGCCGACGCATCTGATTGGCCCCACGTCAAACAGATTGCGCCCTGGCATACGCGCCCCCCTGACGCGAGACGACCCCTGCCCCGCGACCTGATAGCGGACGTAGACGCCACCAAAAATTGAATCCTCGAGTGAGTCACACTCAGGTTACACGTGACTCACTCGATCAAAATACGACTCCACAGTGTACACACACACACTGTTGTGTAACGTGTACTAAGTTAATATAGGCATGTTGCGCAACTAAAACAGACAGCCACCACTCCACATATGCATCTCACAACGAGTGCGATGACGCGGCGCGGGCGTGCCTACGTCTCGCACAGACACTAGGCGGTGTTACAAAACAATACAAACCGCCTACACACACACGACAGCCCTTCCCCCGAACTGTAAACGGCTAGCTCTGTGAGCAGGGAGGGGGGGGACTACACCCCGCCCCGTGGGCGCGCCGAGTCGACATCTTCCGATGCTGGTTAATCTCCTGCTGGGCCTCAGTTTAGCAATAAACTGTCTCACCTAGTAGGGACGGACCGCCGAGATGTCGTGAAGATAGCGACGCTACTATTAGCGTCGCGACGCGCCTACGGAATAACACATTGCAATCTAACACACGAGCGCGACCTAAACGCGCTCATTACCATCGCCGCTTAGGCACCCATAAGGAGGGGCCCATAGTTATGGGCCACAGCATAGCCTCCGCGGGCAAGGGGCGAAGCCCCGACCCCGCCAGCCACACCCCCCTGACGGGGGTGTAGCGACTTCTACACGGATAAAATCAGTTCCGATATAGTTCCGAGTGACCATCCGAGTTAGTTCATAGTTAGTTCCGACCAGAGTTTCGACTGAGTTTCGATTCAGATCTGGTACAAGACAGTAGGCTGAGTAGATCATCAGTATTCGCTACCTTTGACAGTGGAATATAGTATTTTTCATTTAAGTACTTCCAACATGGTCCACCGTCGGTCTTCACAGTGACTAGTATCCTGTTGATTTCCACCCTCCAATCCAGCACACTTGTGCGACCCATCGCGCAAATTGGTCCTTCGAGCCGGATCTGAGGAGTAGAAGCAAGATGCCTGTCACGCGTTCCACCGGAAGAAGAGGCGGCCCAACGTCAACAACAGCAGCTGAAACTGATTCTGCGACTTACGCTACGGCGACAGCCATGACGGCTAGAGAACAAACCGCGACTACGTCGGGAGACCTGACCATTGCTGATCCTGCCCCGACTAGTCAACAGCAAGCCGTCATAGCTACAGACAAATCGATTAGCGACCGTCAAAGCAAGCCAACATCGTCTAGACCCAGCAAGAGGGATTCGAAGGCGCGCCGTCTAGCAAAGGCTAGAACCGAATTGGCCGCTGCCCGTCTCGCCGAAATAGAGGCGGAATCCAGCGACGAGGATGAACTCGCCTCAGTAGTTACTGAAGCTACGAATGTGGATCGAGTACAGACTTGGCTACAATCTAGTCAGCCAGTCGCCATCACCGACCGACCACATCAATCCGAAGTAAAGTCGTCGACCGAACCTACAGCTCCAGTGACCGCCGCCGTGTCCTGGAACATCCCGGCGACCTTACCGGCAGGAGTCAGCACCATGCAACCTCCTCCTAGAAACCTGAACACCGAACCTGAGAACACGCTACCAGTAATCGCCGCCTGGCAACAGAACTCCGCGCGCTCGCAGCCACACCCGAACCTACAGCCAGTGATCACAGCCGCATCCTGGCAACCGAACTACGTGCCTGCGCAGCCGCGACCAACGCAAGTTTCGGCAGAACCCGCCGCATCCTGGCAACCAAACTACGTGCCTGCGCAGCCGCGACCAACGCCAGCGTCGGCAGAACCCGCCGCATCCTGGCAACCGAACCACGTGCCTGCGCAGCCGCGACCAATGCCAGCGCCAGCAGAACCCGTCGCACCCTGGCCACAGAACTCTGGATATGCCGCCGACACCCGGGTGCCGCAGTCTATGCCATCAGCGCACGTCGTGCATCAGCCTACAACACTCGCCGTCCAAGAACCAAGGACAGACATGAAAGAACTTGCTGCTGCGATCATACTCGCTGTGCAAGCCGCACAGTACCAGCAGCCAATAAGATATATTGAACTACCCTGCTTCAACGGAGCTTATCAAGATTGGCTCACATTCCGTGCCGCCTACTGTGAGACGGCACACCGACTAACAGCAGTGGAGAACATGTCTAGACTTAGAAGAAGCCTTCGAGGTCTAGCCAAGGAAGCTGTACAGGGTCTACTAATAGTGAACGCAGATCCGAATGAAGTTATGAAATCACTTGAGCCACGCTTCGAACGCCCAGACTCAATTGCAATGGCTGAAATAGAACGTCTACGAACTCTGCCGCGCCTCACGGAATCTCCGCGTGAAGTTTGTACATTTGCCAGTAAAGTAGAAAGCATAGTTGGGACTCTGCAAGCACTCAACTGTGGACATTATCTCTTCAATCCAGAAGTAACGAAAGCTATGGTTGAGAAGCTCACGCCAGCCTTGAAGAGACAGTGGTACCAGTTCTCAGCAGCGCGGCCCAGAACAGAACCTGATCTACTGAAGTTTACCCGATTCATCAAGACTGAAGCTGAAATATGCAGCCCGTATGCACTGCCTGAAAATATCGCTGCACAATCCTCTCAGGACACGCAGCAACGCCAGCAACGAGTACACGCCACGCAAGAAACAAATAAACCAAAGTGTGGTTTATGTGAACGTCAGGGGCACAACATCATAGAATGTGAACAATTCAAGAAAGCAACTACTGATGCTAGATGGGATATAGCTAAGGAGCATCACTTGTGTTTTCGTTGCCTCAAATACAGAACAAAGAAACACAGCTGTAAACGAAAGAAATACGAAATAAATGATTGTGTATATTTACATCACAAGATGTTACACGCCAACAGTACAGCGAACAAGAAGAAAGAAGAACCCGAGTGCTCCAAAGAAGAACAAGAAAAGGTTCATTCAGCATGGACACCTAAGGTGTCATTTCTGAAAATTATACCAGTACACCTTTCTGGACCGGCGGGAGCTGTGGATACCTACGCACTCCTAGATGACGGCTCTACGGTAACATTAATCGACGAGAGCCTAGCCAATCAAATCGGAGCAGAAGGATCCTGTGAACCACTACGTATATCATCCTTCGACGGCGAGCCTACGATCGACGTCACATCTCGACGAGTGAACTTCTTCATCAAAGGACTTCACACATCTGAACGCAGGTTGCGTGCAAGAACAGTCAAGCAGCTAGAGTTGGCTGCTCAGAGGATACCTGGAGAAGCAATCAGGGACTGGGAACATCTTCGAGACATAGCCAAAGATATAATAACCGAAGATGCAAGACTCAGACTCCTGATTGGCCAAGACAACTGGGATCTCCTCATCACAATGGCAATCAAAACAGGAAAGAAGAACCAACCAGTGGCCTCACTAACACCACTCGGTTGGGTATTGCACGGCAGCCACGCACGAGCACTTGGCCACAGAGTGAACTTCATCAGACATGCTAACACAGACGACGACCTTCATGAACTGGTGAAAGAATACCTCACAATAGAGAATATGCAAGTCAATCCAAAGAAACCCAACAGTGATCCTGACGACGAGGCACTTCGTATCCTACAGTCAGCTTCGAACGGCGAGCCTCTGTTGAACCCTGAGCCTGCACAGCCAGCTCCGAACTGCGAGCCTGTGCAGACGGCTCCGAAACTTAAGACTGCGCCGAACCTCGAATATGCGCAGCCAGCTTTGGACCTCGAGCCTACGCTGACCCTGATGCCTGTGCAGTCAGCTCCGAACATCGTGCCTGCGCAACCTGCTCCGAATCTTAAGTCTGTGCAGACAGCTCCGAACCTCGAGCCTGCACCGAACCTTGAGCCTGCACCGAACCTCGAGCCTGCGCCGAACCTTGAGACTGCGCAGCCTGCATCAAACCTCATGCTTGCACAGCATGCCCCGAACCTAGAGCCTGTGACGATCCTTGAGCCTGCGCGGCCATGTCTGAGCCTCGAGCCTGCGCCGACCCTGATGCCAGTGCAGCCCACAGCGAACCTCGTGCCTGTGCAGTCAGCTCCAAACATCGTGCCTGCGCAACCTGCTCCGAATCTTAAGTCTGTGCAGACAGCTCCGAACCTCGAGCCTGCACTGAACCTCGAGCCTGCGCCGAACCTTGAGCCTGCGCCGAACCTTGAGCCCGCACAACTAGCTCCGAACCTCGGAACTGATTTTATTTGGACAAGACAGGCCCTTTTATGTGCCCCAGTGGCGACAGTTTATCCCTACTATTTCCCACGCTTTGGGTTCGACCAGTACTCGCTACGCTATTGTTTATTAAAAACTATAGAAACACATTTGGTGCGTATAACAATACCGGCACAAAACTATTACTACAAACTATAAAAAGTATTAAAACAAATGCACATTCTATGAAGCAGACAATAATCCACGATTTGCGCTACCATTAACAAAACATTTAGACACTAATAAAACAATGCATTTTACTACGACGCTCGGCAATAAGCAGATACAATATAACCCAAAATTCCCGAGCGCCGCCAGAGGGTTTCGAACATGTGGCTACTTTCTAAAATGGTTAACAACTAAAATGGTAAAAACTGAACTCCTAAAAATAACACATGCCTATATCATTTAATTCTACAGCTTAAACTATGCGATCGGCTGTCCTGCACATTCCTCCCGCCGTGTGACGTCCAGTTTTGTAGTACTGGGCGTCGCACCTATTAAAAACGGTGTAGGATAGCCGCTCTCGACCGGTAACACGACGTTTTCCACTGGTTGCTGAAGAATGTCGGCTTTTGTGCTGATGTCAGTTGTGCGCACGATGTATTTCGGACCAGGAATAGTGTTGCAGATGCGTCCTCTGGCCAACACGTAGGCACGATGTTCGAAGCTGGTTGCGCAGGCATGAGGCTCGGAGTAGTGGTCTGCACAGGCTCGAGGTTCGGAGCTAGTTGTGCGGGCTCAAGGTTCGGTGCAGGCTCGAGGTTCGGTGCAGGCTCGAGGTTCGGAGCTGTCTGCACAGACTTAAGATTCGGAGCAGGTTGCGCAGGCACGATGTTCGGAGCTGACTGCACAGGCACGAGGTTCGCTGTGGGCTGCAGTGGCATCAGGGTCGGCGCAGGCTCGAGGCTCAGAGAAGGCCGCGCAGGCTCAAGGATCGGCACAGGCTCTAGGTACGGGGCATGCTGTGCAAGCATGAGGTTCAATGCAGGCTGCGTAGACTCGAAGTTCAGCGCAGGCTGCGTAGGCACGAGATTTGGCGGAGCCTCGAAACTCAGAGATGGCCGCGCAGGCTTAATAATCGCCACAGGCTCAAGGTTCAGTGCAGGCTCGAGGCTCAGAGATGGCCGCGCAGGCTCAATAATCGGCACTGGCTCAAGGTTCGGTGCGGGTTCGACTTTCGAAACTGGCTGCGCTGGCGCGAGGTTAGGTGCAGGCTCGAGGTTCGGAGCTGTCTGCACAGACTTAAGATTCGGAGCAGGTTGTGTAGGCACGATGTTCGGAGCTGACTGCACAGGCACGAGGTTCGCTGTGGCCTGCACAGGCATCAGGGTCGGCGCAGGGTCGAGGTTCCGAGCTGGCTGCGCATGCTCGAGGTATGGAGCAGGCTGCGTAGGCTCGATGTTCGGCTCAAGATGTGTAGACACGAGATTCAATACTGGTTGCACAGGCATGAGGTTCGAAACACGCTGAAGATTCGGAGCAGGCTGTGCAGGCGCGAAATTCGATGCAGGCTGCGCAGGCAGGAAGCTCAGTGCTGTCTGCACAGGCTCGACGTTCGGAGCTGGCTGCGCAGACTCAAGGTTCGCTGTAGGTTTCACAGCCATCAGATTCGGCGCCGGCTCGAGGTGCGGAGCTGGCTCAAAGTCCGGCGCAGGCTCGAGATTCGGAGCAGTCTGTACAGGCTGGAGATTCGGAGCAGTCTGTACAGACTCGACGTTCGGCACTGGTTGTGCAGACTCAAGGTTCGCTGTGGGCTGTACAGCCATCAGGGTCGGCGCAGGCTCGATGTCCGAAGCTGGCTGCACATTCACGAGGTACGGTGCAGGCTCAAGATTCGGTGCGGGTTCGACGTTCGGAACTAGCTGCGCTGGCACGAGGTTCGGCGCAGGCTTGAGGCTCAGAGCTGGCCGTGTATGCCCAATGTTCGGTACAGGCTCGCGGATTGGAGCAGGCACGTGGTTCGGTTGCCAGGATGCGGCGGGTTCTGCCGACGCTGGCGTTGGTCGCGGCTGCGCAGGCACGTAGTTCGGTTGCCAGGATGCGGCTGTGATCACTGGCTGTAGGTTCGGGTGTGGCTGCGAGCGCGCGGAGTTCTGTTGCCAGCCGGTGATTACTGGTAGCGTGTTCTCAGGTTCAGTGTTCAGGTTTCTAGGCGGAGGTTGCATGGTGCTGACTCCTGCCGGTAAGGTCGCCGGGATGTTCCAGGACACGGCGGCGGTCACTGGAGCTGTAGGTTCGGTCGACGACTTTACTTCGGATTGATGTGGTCGGTCGGTGATGGCGACTGGCTGACTAGATTGTAGCCAAGTCTGTACTCGATCCACATTCGTAGCTTCAGTAACTACTGAGGCGAGTTCATCTTCGTCGCTGGATTCCGCCTCTATTTCGGCGAGACGGGCAGCGGCCAATTCGGTTCTAACCTTTGCTAGACGGCGCGCCTTCGAATCCCTCTTGCTGGGTCTAGATGATGTTGGCTTGCTTTGACAGTCGCTAATCGATTTGTCTGTAGCTATGACGGCTTGCTGTTGACTAGTCGGGGCAGGATCAGCAATGGTCAGTGCTCCCGACGTAGTCGCGGTTTGTTCTCTAGCCGTCATGGCTGTCGCCGTAGCGTAAGTCGCAGTATCAGTTTCAGCTGCTGTTGTTGACGTTGGGCCGCCTCTTCTTCCGGTGGAACGCGTGATAGGCATCTTGCTTCTACTCCTCGAATCCGGCTCGAAGGACCAATTTGCGCGATGGGTCGCACAAGTGTGCTGGATTGGAGGGTGAAAATCAACAGGACACTTGTCACTGTGAAGACGGACGGTGGACCATGGTGGAAGTACTTAAATGAAAATACTATATTCCACTGTCAAAGGTAGCGAGTACTGATGATCTACTCAGCCTACTGTCTTGTACCAGATATGAATCGAAACTCAGTCGGAACTCTGGTCGGAACTAACTATGAACAAACTCGGATGGTCACTCGGAACTGATTTTATTTGGACAAGACAGGCCGTTTTATGTGCCCCAATGGCGTCAGTTTATCCCTACTATTTCCCACGCTTTGGGTTCGACCAGTACTCGCTACGCTATTGTTTATTAAAACTATAGAAACACATTTGGTGCGGATAACAATACCGGCACAAAACTGTTCCTACAAATTATAAAAAATATTAAAACAAATGCACATTCTATGAAGCAGACAATAATCCACGTTTTGCGCTACCATTAACAAAACATTTAGACACTAATAAAACAATGCATTTTACTACGACGCTCGGCAATAAGCAGATACAATATAACCCAAAATTCTCGAGCACCGCCAGAGGATTTCGAACATGTGACTACTTTCTAAAATGGTTAACAACTAAAATGATAATTTTCCTAAAAATAACACATGCCTATATCATTTAATTCTACAGCTTAAACTATGCGATCGGCTGTCCTGCACAGAGGGGTTTGCACCCAATTTTATAAAATACGCCGTCTATAACATACATCCAGTATTATCATAGAGGAGGCTCGAGGACTTCACCTTTCCACGCATGACTTTCGCATTTTGTATCGTTTATTATGAATAACTTAGCTGCGCCCAGCGGTTTCGAAAATATTGTAAAAGCCAACTATTTTTTTTAAGAGTAACCGTGGAGTTTCTTGCCGGCTCTTCTCCATAGGAAGCGACCAATTGACCTAGCTTCTGACGTTTCATAATTGCCTATGTAGGCTTATGTGAAATAAAATATTTTGATATTTTTTCACCCGCGTACTTACTTACGCGTGTGAAACCGCGGGGCGCAGCTAGTTATTAATAATAAACGATCCCGTGGAAATATCGGGATAAAAGTCCTATTATATCCTAGGTCCTATTCCAGGTCATGGTCTACAAATGCGCCAAATTGCATCTAAATCCGTTCAGCCGTTTTAGCGTGAAAGCGTAACAAACAAACTCACTTTCGCATTTATAATATTAGTTGTTAGGATAATTATTATTTTGGTACTTACCATTGAAAGTAAGTAAGGACGGCAATAAAATGTAGATCCATCTTTGTTCTATTGACCAGTCGGACATGGGGTATTTTCGCATCATGTAAGCAAACCAGAACTGAAAATAAAACCTATTTTTAAAAAGGATATCGTGACACCACCCTTACCTTTAACCCCCGAAGGTTAGGCAGAGGATAGTAGTAGCGTTTCACAAGTTATTGGTATTAGGAGTTCTATGAAATAGGGGACGAGCTTATTGCTGAAATCGGCCGCAAATCCAGATCGGCTTCCAGCGGCGAGGGGTAAATTTTTATGAGAGGGATGCCGAATCAGTGCTGTTCTTAACTTACTTACTTACTTATGAATAAAGTAAACATGAATTATTAACTTAAAAATAAAAGTCTTTCCGTAACTGAATTTAACACCATCTATCGCCAAAGTAGCAGAACCAAAAATATCATAACTTACGGTACGCATATCATAACTTTCAATTTTTTACAGAAATTAACTAAAATATCATTTTAAAATTAATAAAGGAGTTTTTAAAATACACTTGAACAGGTGAAAACGATATAAAATGTGAAATATTCCTCGATCTCGTTCTTGGTGACGCATTTTTCTATATCTGTCTCTATCGTAACCCGATAAACACCGGCTTGCTATCGTCCTTATCAAGCGGCGCCACGTGACCTCATGACGGGATCGCTATTGTATGAATGTTTAGTTCCCGATTCTGACGTTTTGGCGCCGGGTTATTTTAGGACATTTTTTGTTGTTTGCTAATAATTCAAAGCCAGAAATAGGCGTTTTTGTTTTTTTAATGTTATGGTGATTTAAATACCCTGTAACTATATTTTTTGGCAATAGTAGACGCTATTGTCTGTGCCATTTTTCAATAGCGGTAGACTTGCTGATGCGAACCTCCAAAGGGAAGCCGGTAGGAATCGTTTTCTATGGACCTTTCGCCACTACCGGCTTCTGAAAATTGCACTACCCAATGACACTTTACAGATACCGGGGATCGAACCTCGGACACAACGCTCAACCAGCAGTTGCACTTGTGACTATTATATTAAAGAGGCTGCAGTTAGAGAGTAAAAACTATGGTATTTTCACATTGGTTGGTAAGGGGTTGACTTCAGACTGGCTCGCTAATAACAAAGAGACTTTGTTCAAACTTACGGTCATGAAGAATGACGTCATCACAAATATAAATCTAAACCACGTCTCCATTTGTGTAAATGCTGGATTGTAGGTCTTGAACTGAAATAAAAGATATTGTTAGTTTTTGTTAGGTTAGGTTAGTTGGGATAAGGATTTTAAGTAAAAACCTGTAAGAGTATTTCGAATTTATACAGGGTTTAAGGGACCACCCCTTCGCAAATTAACAGGGAGCATTCAGCTCCTTATTAAGAATCATATTCCACCGGAAATTTTCTCAGGAAAATTGTATTTTTTAAATCATTTTTTCAGTTACTATTCCTTTATTTCAATGTGAAATTACAGTCTCTGTACGCGGCAGTCCATTTATGTAAATGAAATAGCTAAAATAAAATAAAAACCAGCAATGGATGTTGAAATACTATAGCGAACGACGCGTGATACTCAGATGCTCCGATCAGTGGCTGTCCCTTACAGCCTGTATAAGTACTTATGTATGGATATCTAGATAGATTTAATTCATGGGCGGCCTAGCCTCCCTCGAGATGATCAAATTCTTCTGCAGTGTCTGTTTTAGCCTTCGACATCCAAAAACTGGACAAAACCTTGGTTTCTTATCTATTATATTATTCCACAGAACTGCTATTTCTCACCGTGTGTGCAGGCCAGTGTATCCCAAAAACCACTTTATCACTTTATATCGGACCGCTAGCTTTCATAGCCTCCTTTGAAAAAATTCTGGCACTAACCGCCTTGTAATAAAACCTTCTGGAAGCTTTTCTTGCCTCATAATTTAACATAATAGTATAGTATAGTATGATCACGTGTCTCACTTTCGCAACCTACTCAAGTGGCTCCCTATTCTCTTATCTACTTTCCTATCGCAGGTGTGCTGGAAGAGATTTCTTTAGAAATAAGCGTCACCTTTCTACGTTTTTTTTTCTGTTCTTTTCTCCTTGTCTGTTTATTATGTGTGTACATAAATGGTAAAATAAATAAATAAGATAATTAAGACTGAACTTTGTCAACTTGGGTCTATACTTACATAGAATATAATGTCCCTAATAAAATATCGGTGGTGGAACTCCTTGAGTCCAAAAAAGTTTATATTAAAAACATAGTGGGTGTAGTCCAGCCACAAGATGTGCAGGATCATAACCTCGTCACAAACACGCTTCTTGCATTTGAGATGTTGAGTCCTGGAATTGAAAAATTACAAATTTATGCATTAACACCTCCCGTGGTACCGAATAAAACTTAGTTCAGTGTCTTGGTAGTTCATAAATTCTGGTCTTCTTCAATTTATTAAACGGACAACTGAACGTCCCTATGTGTTTATTATTCGAGCGTATGGCTCTTGGGCTGCAGCTGAAAATCAGCGTCAGATGCTGTACCTTGTGTTGTCACCTGGGCATTAAACTGAGCTGAGGCCCTTTTTGCTATAGGCATTGATTTTTTCAGTTTTCATAGTTTTAAGGTGTTTTTTATTCGAATGCCAATAATTATCGCGTTTTAGGGTTCAGTACCCAAAGGGTAAAACGGGACCCTATTACTAAAACTCCGCTGTCCGTCCGTCTGTCACCAGGCTGTATGTCATGACCCGTGATAGTTAGACAGTTGAAATTGTCACAGATGATGTATTTCCGTTGCCGCTATAACAACAAATACTAAAAATCTGAATAAAATATTTTTTTTAAGGTAATTTATCCCATACAACAAACGTGATTTATTTGCCGTTTTTATAGATAATGGTAAGGAACCCTTCGTGCGCGATTCCGACTCGCACTTGGTTTTTCTTTCAATATTCTTTCTTATAAAACTTTGAATAGGGAGCTGCTATAAGCTAAGACGTTTTGGTCTCTACCAGGAAATGTACAAAGATGATTTGATTTGAATAAGCTGTGTTATTATTACCTATTAGGAGGATATATGTCTTACCTATTAGGAGAATCAGCTTCGGACAATATTTCTTCCGTGCTATGGTCTGCCAACACGCCCTCTATTGAAATGCTAACTTGGAAGCTCTTATCGAATATCTCCTCTGAAAAAAGAAACCATTTACTTATAATTAAGTTAAATGACGGTTACAATAACAGTCAACGGTTTTAGCAATTTTGACTGTAACCTCATTCTTTTGTCGCCTTTTCTGACAGCCACGAGTGGCAAGGGCCCAATCGGATATCTATGGGCCCAATGATTACGGATGTTGACTTTTTCTTTTGTTTTTTTTTACGTATTCGAAAAAATTACGTCAATAAATTGAGTTAAAATGTGGCATGAAGTCATTGGTCGGTAGATTTAATACTGACTTGTGACGTAGCGAGCCCCCACTCCCCAACTTTAATGCGTTTTATCTAAATATTTTTTTTATGATAAAGCAAAAAATACGTGTATAATATTTTTTAATTATCTGACAGACGGATTAACGGCCTTGACTTTTTGCTTTTTGACGTTACTTTTGATGAAGAAACTGGCCGTAAATAGTTCTTTTGTTTTACCCTGTCAACATCCCTATTGTCAAAACTCACATCGTCTATCCTTGTTTCTTAGGGTGTACCTTTTATTTCTGTTACCATATATCCGGTACTAACTGCACAAGCTCGGCCAAGGCCAACAGGAACCACTATTGTTTACCTTTTTTTTTTTGCTTGTTTTTTTCTATGGGAGTAAGCATAATGGGTATACACTGTAGATGGTCTTTGAAAAGAAACGTTTACTTTGGTCTGTTCCTACGACTTCTGATCTTGGCAAAATGGTCACATTGAAACTTTTTTACTAAAATAATAATTATCGTCATCATTGTTGGTGAGTATCTCCGCCATTAGCCACGGTGCAGTTGTTGCGCGCGGTGCCCTAGCGCTTTGCTGTGCAGTTGAAAGTACAGTTGCTGCGCGCGGAGGTCTAGAGCCTTTTATACAGTGAGGTCCTTTTATACAGTGCTCTAGTCTGGTACAGAGTGCTCTAGTCTGGTATATAGTGCTAGAGACTACAGAGTCTTACCGTCATCATTGTTGATTTGTATCTCCGCCATGAGCCACAGTTGCTGCGCGTGAAGACTTAATTAAGGCTTTGCTGAGCAGTTGAAAGTAATGTTGCTGCGCGCGGAGGCCTAGAGCCTTACTGTGCAGGTGGAACGGGCCATTTTATACAGTGCTCTAGTCTGGTACAGAGTGCTCTAGTCTGGTATATAGTGCTAGAGACTACAGTCTTACCATCATCATTGTTGGTGAGTATCTCCGCCATGAGCCACAGTTGCTGCGCGCGAAGACCTAAGGCCTTGCTGTGCAGGTGGAACGGGCCCTGGTATATAGTGCTACCGTTCGTCAGCACTGAGGAGGCTGTGATTGACGTCGTCATAGTTGGTGATGGCCCTAAAATGTTTAAGGATAATTTTGTTACGTTGGAAGATTAGGGCTTTCTTAAGTGCCTTAATTTTTTATTTACAATGGTGTCGTTTTTCACCGACTTCAAAAATGGAGGCGGTTAAGCATTCGATAACATTTTTATAAGATGAAGGCTAAGTACTGTGGAAGTTAAGGAGGAATTGAATATTTTAAAGTCATATTATGAAAAAATGGTGCCATTAACCGCTCGGGCCGATGCAAACTAATTTACGTATAGCAAGTATAGCAACTGAACTGAATATTTTAATTAAAAGATGGTTTAAATATTTACCTACTTACAGTTTGTTGAAAAGAGAATGCATACATTAAATTCGGTGTTAATAAAACCTAAGTACTTATATTATATGATGTATAGTATATTATGTATAGTGATTGCGCGTTTCTCATTGGCGGTAAACTTAAATTATAAGCATAAAATCGTACAATTTAAGTAGGTACCTACGTAATATTATTTAGAAAAAATAAAATAGGTAACTAATTAGTCTTTAGATTGTTGTTCCAATCTATAATACCGATAGCAATTTCAAGACGTAATATCGGCAAGTTTATAATAATCTCTTTGACCTTTTAATGGATAATTTATATAATTTAAATCAAGTAAACACTGGGACACTAGGACAGACTGATGAAAGTTAACATGCTAGGTAACGTGAAAGGAGCATTTCAAGAGTGTGGTGGACGCAGTCCGCACGAACCGAACATGTACCTCCTCACATCTGTTTCCGGCGTGCGCGCGAACATGTGTCCATACCTGCTGAATTTTGATGAGGTTTTCACCATCGTTTTTCCGGAATGTTTATGTGTATAACACGTTGATAAAAGTTACTTAAAACGAAAACATCTCGAAGCAGGAGCGGATCGATAGTAAAATATAATATAAAATGTCTTACCTGCCAGTCCTATAAATACTCCTAAGCCGAAACAAGCGAAAAACGCAATAAATACCATCACAAACTCCCCTTTGTGCATCGAATATATTCTCATTTGAACAGACCTGAAAATATGTATAAAACATGTTAAGTATAGATACTTACTTAGTGTAAGATATAAATAAAATAATTAAAAGCAAAATGCGTCATAAAAAAAATAAAAAAATTGATAAGTAAGTACCCAATGAGTAGGGTACACATTATGCCAAAAATATATCTTAAAGAATTCTGTCTTAGATATTATAAGGGTAGGTATATGTCAATATTCAATTACGCAGTTAGGTACATTGTTAAGTACTGCGGTAAAAAATAGTAAAAAAGAAAACTATAAAATACCTTTCACATCGATCGTGATGATATGCCGGGGCGATATATTTATTAAATTCGCTGAACAAATCACTGAATTGCGACAATGTGTTACGAATCTTATAGTTCCAGCCGCCTGATGGCAAATGGTAAGAATATCCAACATTTGCTGTATCCATCTTTGCTAAATTATTTTACACTCACTAAGAACTGAAATGTGGTTAAATGAAAAGGTTACAAGAAACAATAATTGCGGAATATGAAAATTGTGTAAGGAGACTTGTTTGCCCTACATTTGGTTCGAGTTGTTTACAAGCAGATTATTGATTTTCGCGCTGATGGTCGGTGCTGCCATACTTTACGATAGGGAGGGAAAATGACGTGGCATGCGGGAGGCTTCGAGAATGTATCGAGTATAGTTAATTGTATATGTTTGTAAAAATGCAATGAATGTAAGTGGTGTTTTCAATTGTATTTGAAGCTCTATATCCATAGATTTAAAAGCGAATACTGATAGTTTAGTTTACTGTCGGTGTTCAAACCGATTTATTGAAGCTTTTACAGCTTATTTTTTCTTAGCTATAGTTAAATGAACATTAATTTTGATATATTTAATTCAAGGTAATAATTTAATAAACATGGTACTAGCCGTTTTCGGGAATTTAATGATGAGGGTGTAACAATGCACTTCTCTAGCGCCATCTATTGGTATCTTCAATGATTTAATTACACCACGTTTGTATATCACCTGTCTTTAAGCTGTATGCACAGATTTTTTCCGAGCCTAGGAATGCACGTTTTTGAAGCTGTTGATCCCAGTTGTCATTCTTAGGTCTATGATAGTCATTAAAGGTAGTTTGAAGCTCGGAAGTCTGACAATCAGTCTTACCAAAGGGTATCCAGTTATGTTACCCAGTAACTGCGTTGTGGAGGTCAGCAGTTGATTCATGTCAAATACTGGTATTCATCGGCAACCAGTTAGATTGGACATGATTGACAAAAGGCTAAGGTGATGAGTCATTATTGTCTTACAAACAGAATTTATGACTGGTCACATAAGATTTCCTGCTTAGTTTGGAACTTTGTGTATAATTTGGTATATTTCAACTTTTTACCTATCAGGGCCCTATACCCAAAACTTTACAAATATAAAATTTTACAAAAAATGTAAATTGTAGAAAATATTGCGTTATGCTACGGCTATATTGTCGCGAACTAAACTTCGCGCGCTCTCTCTCGCACACCGCTCGACGTCTCACTGAGCAACAGAGAGCGCGCAAAGTAGAGTAAAGAGAATAGTTCGCGATCACGCGACAATGGTGCCGATTCTCTTGTACACCGAACTAAACTAACTAAACTATCACTAAAATTCCTTACTTTTGACTATGGGAATCTTGGAGCTATTCTGCCAAATAAATTCTCTAAATTTAAAACTTATTTTGACACAACTAAAATCGAATTTGACAACCGCGCGCCTCCACTTGCCAGAGCCAGAGCCGCGCATGCACGACACCCTCGACGTGTTTTTAATGGAATTTTTCAGTTTTTGTATGGAAAATAAAGAAGAAAAAAAACACCATGTTGATAATTAGGGGTTTAAGGGTCTCCTTAAGGGGGTCGAAATTTTCATTATTTTTGTGATAGGACACACCGTTTTCGAGATATAAGCAAAAGAAAATAAAAAAATAGAGTACTGTTTTTTGTTTGTAACTGAAGTCGAGGTGTTGGTTTGAATTAGTTCATGACATCTAATTTTATTCCACACTTTTTTAATCGCGATTAAATATAGTCAGATTTAGTTAGAGGATTTTAGTTATAGGACAAAATTTTAGGTTAAATCGTGAAATTCAGAATAGCATTTTCACTAAACTAATCTCAGTGCCATCTTAGTGCTGTCAAACTAAATTATAGTTAAGTTGTGTCATTTAAAGTCTATTTCAGAATGAGTTTGATCGTTTGACAGGACTAAACTAAATTTTAGTGATTTTTAGTTTAGTTTAGAACAAGCGCCGATAAGCGCCGAAAGATTGTCGGAACTTGTCGGCGACGTTCGGCGCATAGTCATATAAATGCCTGCGCCGGCTACCTGCGTGGACCGGTTCCTATAAGCGCTGGTAGATCGGCGCCGGCTACCAGCTTTCTTTCTGTTACGGCCTTAGTATCTACTTGAGGTGCTTGTTCGGGTCGGCCAATATTTGATTCAGTAGTATTTGTTGAACAGTAAAGCCGAAGCAATTACCACATATATTCGGCTCGTGCCGATCGACAAAATCCGTTCGGCATCTACCCTCGCTGAATATTGTTCGGGTCGACTCGGCACAATTCGACCTAAGCCAAGCAGCAAACTCGAGGAGAATTTCGGAAAAAGGAGGAGGACGATAACAGGCTCTGTGCCATCTACATAAAGGTAGGTATTCGATTTTGGCGCCTGGCTGTACCGACTCTTGCCGACATGAACAATTTGAAAGTTGTTTTATAATCTCGTAGACTAATTTGACAGGTGCAATTGTCAAGCTCCAAATTGAAAAAAAACCGGCCCAAGTGCGTGTCGGACCACGCACAATGAAGGGTTCCGCTATTTTAAGTATTTTTTTCAAAATTTTTGGTCTACAGAACCAACAATTTTTTTCAAAAATTCCGGAGATAAGTGAGGAATGGTAAATTTTCTTAAATATCTTTAAAAGTATTTATTTTGAAATTATAAAAAAACATGTATTTTAGATCCTCGCAACAGCCCTCTCATTTGATACGTCACACGATAGAGTTTGCAAAACTTTTATTTTAATTTTAATTTTCTCCAAATTGGCCCCCATATTCAAAATTCATTTATTTACGTTACCTACACTTCCGTGTTACAGAAATACCTACATAATTATGTGTAGGTACCTACCAAATTTTATTTTAATGGGTCCATTGGATTCGGAGCAAATTGGCTGTGACAGACGGACATACAGATAGACAGACACACGCACGAGTGATCCTTTTTTCCTTTCGAGGTACCGAGTACGGAACCCAGAAAAACGATATATCGATATTTTTTCTACAAGCCTAGATATAACTAGGTATATCACGGCTTCAACCATATAACTGCGCTGCTACATAAATGTATTATACACGCGGAAAGTGGTAAAAAAAAAAAAAAATAAGTACCTACTATGCTTGTGAGAAAGTGTCCAAGCAGCCAAATTGTGCGGAAAATGTTTTTTTTTGTACTAGTGCTTTTTACTCCTCCGTTTTTTTTTGAAATTTTAACTCCTTCGGTCCGACGCAAAGAGTTTTTATTATTTGAGAAAAGTTTTATGAATTAGTTAAATACAGACTCAGACCATTATCATTCATATAAAAAAGGTAAGTGTACGAACTTTGTCTCTACGTTTAGATTTAGATCAATAAATTAATTTTAAATATTCATGTGTATATGTTTGGCTGAACGTATATTTTGTTTGTGCCTGTTTGCTATACGACGACGTGGCAGCTATATAAACATGCGCGCGCATGTATCCCGCCCTGGCAACCTGACTGGCAACCTTAATGAAACCTGGCTACGGCCCTGCATCACAGACGGACAAATTAAAAATCCGGAGTCATACGTCTGTTTGATTTATGCCCTAACACGTATGACGCTTTGCACCCCGCCTGGGAGAGGCTGAGGGAGGTTAGAATATCTCAGAGAGATATACAAAGTCAGGTATTGTAGCTTATAAAGCACGCCTATAGATGAGAAATAGATTAAAATTATCTGTATACGGAGGTACCCTAACCCTAGGGTGTCGATTTCTGGATTGAGATTCTGATTTCTCGCATTTCGGGGGGGTTTGAACCCCCAAAACCCCCCCCTGCCTACGGCCCTGCTGTGATGTCTTGTTTATACCTTTTTAGTTGACTTTTTCTCGTAGTTGGGTTTTAGTTTTTAACCGACTTCTTCATAAAGGAGGAGGTTCTCAATTCGTCTGTTTTTTTTTTTTTTTTTTTGTATGTTTGTTACGCGATTACTCCGCCAATTATGAATCGATTATGATGATTCTTTTTTTGTTTGGTAGGTCATGCTTCCGATGTGGTCCCATATAAATTTTATTAACTTTGCTTGCGTAATTTTTGAGTTAGCTTCAATATTGCGTATTTTTCCCACTTAGTTTATCTAGACGATATCCTGTTTGACTCCTTCACTGTTATTTACATAGCAGGTAGTGGTATTCGGATTTGTGTGGGGTAGGTACCACAACTAAAAAGTGAAAAATAAAAACTTTATACAAAAAAAAAACAACCGTGTAAAAAGTTTTTATATAATTAGTTGACTTTTTGTCGTAGTTAGGTTTTAGTTTTATAATTTTCATTTTTTTTTTTTTTTCGGGTTTGGAATCATCGATCACTAATAAAGAACTAGATACACAATCAGCGACAAAAAATGTCCTCACCAAATGAAGACCGTTTTGAACATTCAGTGCTCGTTTAAAAATTGTAAAAATCACACCTCCGACGCAAAAAAAGGATGGAGTTTCATACTTTCAGTAAGTATTAATATTATGTACCATATTTATTTTTTTATGTGCTAATTATGCCCTTTCATTTGATATTTCATTTGATGGAATCAAAAAAACATTTTATTTTTACTTTCGACTATTTGTCCTCTAGAGGGCGCGAAAAGCCTTATGTGCTCAGTCTCATTCATCACGTGTATATAATGGATATTTGTACTTAATTACTTAATTTACAAACAATTTTGATTGAATTAAAACATTCATGGTTATCTGTATTTTATGATTAGCTGAATTATTTTTCTGTAACTATACAATTCTATGAAACATATCCGCAAAAATAAATGTTTGAACCTAAGCGCGATAGATGGCGTTAACGTCGAATTAGAAGTCGCTATGGTTTCGTTCCCATGAAGTGTATAAAAGAAGATGAGTGAGTTAGTAACTGTAGAATGTTGTTATTATGTCGTAATATTAGTGCAAATGACTTATAAATTCTAAATACTATATTTTTTATATATTTTAAATAAGTCACTTACCTATTTATATTTTTGGACCAGGCGAACTAGAGATGGGTCGTACTAGGTAAATTTTGTACTAGGTGCACCTAGTCCAAGTCCGTACAAATACTCGATCCAAATACCTGTTCCACCTAGTCCACGAAGTACGCATACTTTACAGTATGCTTAGTCTTAGCGTACCACCGATACGTCTAAGTGCGTACGTACCTACGCAGTAATGAATTGAAATCTTCCCTTCATACTTTACAGAGGCTTAGGCTAAAGTCTTCATTCGCATCGAGTATTTACAATACCTAGTGTATAAAATCTGCCTAGTAAATTAGTTCGTGAAGTCCCGACTAGTGTTGACTATTGACAGACAAAGATGAAAAGACTACGGAATAGTTTAGTTAAAAAAGGACAGAATGTATTCTTGGACAACACGAGTGCGCGTTGCGTTACTTTTATGTCTATTGAATTATGGTTCAAATTCAACTGACTGACACACGAATTATTTAGGCAAACACGAATGCACGTTGCGTTACTTTTATCCCTATTGAAATATGGTTCAAATTCAAATGACTTGCACACGAATTATTTGGGCAAACACGAGTGAACGGAAAAGTAGACGTGCTATCTCGCTTCACCGCGCTGGTACTTCGGTGCAAGCGGGACGCGCGGGTGCCGTGCTGCGCGTAGGCATAGTGAGACTGGAGACTAGGTGGATCGAGTATTTTAAAAGTTGGAATAGGTGCAACCTAGTCTCATTAAATACCTAGTCCCTGGATCTGTTCTAGTATATACGCCTCATCTCTAAGGCGAACTAAAGTTCGTCTTATCTATTAATCGTAACCGACTTCCTAAAAGGAGGAAGTTTTATGTTCGTCTGTAATGTTTTTTTTTTTTTTGTGTATTTTCATCGATATTTTCCCCAATTGTGAAGCGATTTAAAAAAATCCTTTTTTAGTTCGAAAGGGTATATTTCCGAGGTGGTCCCATTGTCATCAGGTCAGGATCTGATGATGGGATCCTGGAGAAATCGAGGGAACTCTTCAAATATTATAGGCACACCTATAGCGATTTGGGTATTTTTAACCGACTTCTTCAAAAAGGAGGAGGTTCTATGTTCGTCTGTTTTTTTTTTTGTGAACCGATTTAAAAAATTCTTTTTTAGTTCGAAAGGGTATACTCGCGAGGTGGTCCCATATAAATTTTATTAACTTTGCTTTTTGAGTTAGCTTCAATAATTACGTAGGTATTTTTTTCTCACTGTCTATGTAGACGATATTGTGTTTGACTCCGTCACTGTTATTTACTTAGCAGGTCCAATAGTGGTATTCGAATTTGTGTTGGGTAGATCCCACAACTAAAAAGTGACGACTTCCAAAAAAAAAACACAAAAAAAGTGAAAAATAACTTTAATTTCGGAAGTCGGTGTCTTTGCTTTTGAATTTTCGTTTTGTGCCACCGACTTCCGAAATCAAAGTTATTTTTCACTTTGTAGTGTTTTTTTCAGGGTTGGAAAAAAACCGTTTTTTTTTTTAATTTTATAAAACTTACTGTTCAAAATGTTTTAAACAAGAGTTTTTATTGTTTTTTTTCCTTTGAACGATTTATCAAATTTATTATCAACACAAATCGATCTGACCTAATATAATTTATTTCTAGACTATTTAAAAAAAAAACGGTCAGAATATAATACTAATTACAGTTATTACTAACTAGGTACTATACTATCCGATCTGTGAACATACTTACTTTTTTTTCTAATCAATCTAAGTACTTAAGGTGGATGCCTAGATGATCTCACTGCCATTTTGTCGCTAGATGGCGACACATCCACAATTTAGAACATTTTCAATTTTTACACCTAACATAGAAATTTTTAATAAACAACTTTATTCTTAGCGGAACCTAGGGCATTAACTTGATTTTTTAAGATCATCACTGTGCTTGTTAACTGGTATCATACAAAGATTAGAACATAATAATGATTTAGCCGCATGAATTTACTCTTTACACACACATGCAAAGTAAATACACAGTCTACAGTCAAATAGGTATTTCAAATGAGATCTCTATTAAAACGCGTTCGTTGTACTTATCCGTGAAAATAGATTAAAATCGAAGACTGTTCGTTGGTCAAGTGGTCGCAAGCGCTACTGCTGAGCTTGAGGTCCTGAGTTCTATTTCCGGGTAGGGCAAAGTTTTATTGTGTTTTCCATCTGGAATTTCTCAGTAGCAGCCCGCAGTCTGGATTTGTGTCCGGTTGATGGCAATAGGCTCGCCCCCTATTACATGGGACTTAAACATAACTGGTGAAATGTGGGTGTACTATAGATATACCTCTGCCCAACCCCTCGGGGAATTACAGGCGTGATTATTAAGACGTAAAAAAAATATTTAATGATTACAAGAATTTATGTTAATATAAAAGAGATCGAATGAAACAAAATATAAGTGTATTGAATTCTGCTCAGGAATAATATAAGCATTCCTGTATGAATCACAAAAATCAGATGCGTACTGTTGGCAAATATCAACTCTATAGTCTATCCCCTTCCGATAGATACATTAAGTATTATTAAGAACAATAATAATGTTAACGCTATATAATGTAGAAGGTATTTTACTATTGTAATGTACTTTAATCATTAACCTACCCTTCTTTTCAAAGGCGAGTGTCTCTTCAAAGAGTTTCCATCCAGAATCTTGTAGATATTCATTGTTTTTAGTTCTTCAGCCGCAAGACCTCCACTCCTGGACATAGGCCTCCCCCAAGCATCACTACTTCCACCGGTTCTGAGGCCCTAAACAAAGTCACATTCCATCAGTTTATGTCAATCCTGTTGAAAGTCGTTGTAGAAATACGAAACGCTTTCGAAGCGATTGTCACTTGTCTAGGCCCACTGTGCTTACCGCATCCAGCGGATTCCTGCGACCTTCACAAATTCATCAGTCCAATGTTTTTAGTTACCTAACCGAAAATTCACTACCTCTGGATAACTATGTATCGGTTAAATTATCAAGCGGGTAATTACATAAAAATGTTTTGCATTCCTTAGTTATCGTTAGTATCCGGTAGATAGTGCCTTCAGATAGAGTGCTACAAGCCGCAGTAAAATGATTCTCTTTCCAAAAAATATTACTGCCAGATTTCTTTTCACAACCCATCTCATAAATTATGTAATCGCTGATGATAAATGAGGAAGTATACGATGGGCTTTAAATATTATTTCAAAGTAAATAATTCCAAAGATTTGTAAAGTCTCTATTTTGTAGATATTTCTCATAATCGTTGAAGAGACACGTCGCAACATAACCATTGTAGTATATCAGCATTGTAATGTCCTAAACTCAGTTAAACATAGGCAATTCGAATTTAAGAGACGACACACTTTTTGTGCGATCGATCGCACAAAATGTCTGCATGCCATGCAAAAAGTCCGTCGCGGATTTTACGCAGACTTAACGCACACGACGCACATCTTCGATCATTCTGTCAGCAGAACTGTAGGGACGTGGACGATATGGAAATGCAGATTGCATATTAAAAGTGTGCGCCGTCTGCGTTAGCGCGCGTTGAAGCAAACGTTCAATTTTTTTCGCGCACTGTTTGTTTGGCGCGACGCGGCGCGATCTGCCAGAATGACGGCGGCGCGATCTGCCAGAATGACGGTCAGATTTAGTTAGAGGATTTTAGTTATAGGACAAAATTTTAGGTTAAATCGTGAAATTCAGAATAACATTTTCACTAAACTAATCTCAGTGCCATCTTAGTGCTGTCAAACTAAATTATAGTTAAGTTGTGTCATTTAAAGTCTATTTCAGAATGAGTTTGATCGTTTGACAGGACTAAACTAAATTTTAGTGATTTTTAGTTTAGTTTAGACAATTTTGTGACAAGAGAATCGGCACCAATGTAGCCCCAGCATCAGTGAGACGTCGAGCGGTGTGCGAGATATATATTTGTAAGGTTTTTCCGTTACAATTATGCGGCTTAAACAATCTCTGTAGTAAGTACAGACACTGGAAAATTTACAAATTTGGAAATTGTAAAAGTTTTGTGTTAAAGGGCCCTGAACTTTTTAAATGGTGTAATAAAATACTTGTATAATAATTAAATATTTATTCAACATTAAGCCTTCACATGCAAACACTTACAATAAAAGTTTAGACGAATACATTTTAACAAATAAGATTATCTAAATTCGAGTGGTTTCAAATCATAAATAGGAACAATTATATAAATAATAAAGTAGGTGCCTACAGTCAGCAACACAATTAATTTAAACTTTTTCTAGATATAACATAACATAACATCACGCCTGTAATTCCCCGAAGGGTTAGGCAGACGTGTACCTTAGCATATACACACTAGATTCTACTATACTTCTAAGATTTTTTGGTATAAAAGTACACAGCCCACATTTATTTCCAGTGAGATTAAAATTATGTTTAAAAGTAGGATTTTTATGTAGATTATGTTGCCAACTGTACTTAATAAATACAAACGACAAAGGAATGTAAGGCGTTATTTATAATAGTGTTCTTATGTAGGTTACTACGCACAATGTATCTCTCTGTTAGTCCCTAGGGATTTGCGTATTTTTAGGTGGCGACTGTCATGCCAATATTATGTTTTCGCACACATTATTTTGAATTATATTTTGTTAAGTTGAATTCTATTCTATTTTCTATTTGGTATCTTCTTCTTTTGAGATTTTCATAAACTTTTTCCATAACTCCATCTTATGCTATCAATATTTTCCATACAATCTTACATTAACATTTTCATATCAACTCCCAAAACTTTCCACATTTTGATTTAATTACTTCTTGACAATTTGCCATTATTCTTAGGCTTAACACGGCCGGCTAGAGCCTCAATCATATTGTAGACCTATACACGGTTTAGGTAGTTAAATAAAGGTAAACAAAAAAACTACGTGACGATAGAGCTGTCAGGTTAACCGACTAAACGTAATACCTGTCAATTAAGTAGTCATGCTACGTCACAGTTGTACTCTTCAATTTAGCAACGTTATAACTCGTTGACGTTTAGAGAACCTGTCATATTGAGCTCTTTACAATAGACACATTACGAAATATTTTAGTTATTATTATAAATCTAACTAAAACAATGTGCAAAAGCAGTTACTTATACGGAGAGTAGTTTAAGAATAAATAATATAAGTAAAACATACATTGATAAAAGAGACATCTATCGTAAAAATCGAAAATAAATTTAATTTGGTTATCGTATTTTTAAACAAGAAAGTGTCATCTATAAAAAACCCTTTTTACGATTTGTGTACCTTTATTTAATTATCTAAACCAATCTGTTTAAGGGTCTTACCACAAAATCTTAGACACTTGTTCAAAGTGTGTCTGATGTTAATCTTACATCAAAGTCCATACATAAATGTCGTGTTTAAAAGGTGTTTACGCTAAAGAACTGATATACTTACAAGGTTTTGTGGTAACAAGGATAGTGTTTAGCTTTAGTAGGTGTAACATAACCAGGCTAAGTTAAAATCTTGTGCGTATTTTGTATACAGATCCAGTATCTTCATCATAATTTTATAGTATGGCCACCACACATCAAACATAAAATATATTTAATTGTACTACATACTTAATTCTAAAACGTGATGCTTAAATACAAAACCAACATTTTAGATATTTAAAAAATAATTTATCGTAATTTTTTATTAAAATTAATCAATAAGTACAATTATTTTGCCGAATAATATATTCTAATAAAATATTATTTTTTGTGACATTATGTATTTAGCTTTGGCTCCACATAAGCACTATCTAATTTGGCAAATTTTATAAAATACACACTTTAAAAGCTATAAATGCTAATAAATAATATCTTAAGTATTTAAAAAGTTCATACAAATACATAAATTAATAGCAATAGAGAAAGACGGGAGACTTAAAGTATCGAATAAGAAAATAAATTGCACTAAAAAGAATCGATAGTCGAGTTGTAACTTTATCGATTATGCTTAATTTTTTTTTCATCAGTATCAAATCTCGAACATACTGTCCTGATTACAGAGAAGTAATAATATGAGAGTTTGTGAATTTGTCTGATGAAGAGCCTTTTACAAAGTAGGTATAATTGTAATACCTAAGTATAGATATTATTCTTATTGTGTATTGCCACAGATTAGTACAGATTATTTACTTCACAAAATCATTTAAATAAAAAGCGACTCTTGCTACGACACAATAAAGTGGAATTCAGGTCGCACAACCTACAGTTATATTCACCTAGAAGTTGCATCTCTATCGCGTAATTCTTATATCTTCTGATTACGTTACGCTCACTGTATTGGCCCGACACGACGAGGTTACTTGTAGCTACATACCTAAAATTCGGAGTACGCCTTCTGTACTATTATGTGGTATTCCATATGATTTGATTTACGATGTTGTATGTAAAAGATTGTAAAGTTGATTTTTTGGTAGATAAAACATTTGCATTAAAAATGAAATAGGAAGACATGATTTAATTTAATTTTTTATTAATCGAGACCTATATTTTAGCGACTAGCTCGCTTCTTAGGTATGTATACTGCTAAATAAAATTAATAATATTACTTTTGACAAACAACTTAAAGTTACCAATAGTGTACAAGCTCTATTTTTTTTTTTTCATATTATACTATTTTAAATAGTAGAACCAATTTTTTTTAACGAAAATTCTGGTTGATACATTGTGCCTCCCTGGCTGCGTTTGTACTGGAGATTTTTTTATTTTCTTTATTTAATTTCAGGCGAGAGAATCGTAGAGATAGTCTCGGCGTACCATCAAATTCAATATAAACTCTTTGAAGGAACAGCGTGGCGATTCTCTCGTCTGTGTAGATGGCGCCTTAATGTTAGTTTCGGCCGTAAGGTTAGTGTGAGATCCTTATTTCGAGTTAGATGGATATTCTCAATAAGACGGATCAGTTTTTACTATGTATTTAATTTATTTAAGTATGCGACGTAAATTGCTGGTGATTCCCCTGATATAAAGCGGTAACTACTTATCACAACTGTGTTGTCTAATCAAGCGCAAGCGCAAGTAGACTTTCACATAACTGCCAAAGTTTCAGCGCAGACCATTGAAGTGAAATAATTAATATTCAACTTTATTCACTTATACTCAGGTTCACAATTGGATTAGGAAATAAAATAACTTTAGAATACCATTTGATTGAAATTAATGTATTTTTTTTTTATTAATTTAAAATAATAATTTAAATTATTAAATTAATAATTTAAATTTATTAATTTAAAAAAATAATTATTAATCACTCTGGAAGACAATCATATTCGGCATGGCAAATTAAATGACTTTGGAACATTCTCATCCTTTAAAATTTAATGGTCTGCATTTAAGCTCGTGCATTTTATAATATGTTGGCAACGTCGTCAGAAGCTGTCAAATATTTACCTGTTTTTATTAATACAAATAAATTTGTAGCAGATTTAGTTTTAAAAAGATCCAAATGCTTTCTTTACAACAGTGTATAAACGAAATATTCAGTGTTACGATATAAATTATTGCATTTCACAATCAGTTGTTTAGTGCACTAGAGTGATATTTTATATTTGCATACAGTATTATTGACAAATGAATCAAAACAGGTAAATATTTGACAGCTATTTGCAACGTTGCCAAGTTTCCAAATGCGCAGCCTAAACCTATTAGCCACATGTATCTCCCCAGGAGCGCGACCTCCCCCCCAGCAGCACGTGCTCATACATTACGTGGTCGCGGCCGCCGTCACGTTGGGCGCAGCAGTCGTGACGTCAGCAGGGGTGACGTCAGAGGTTGTGTTGTCCGAGCGAGCGACTGGAGGGGTGCCGGGAGGAACTCGGGATAGTGGGGATTTACCTGTGCGGAGAAAATGATAATTATTATTATACACCCATCTAAAGTTGGCTACCAATAAATAACACAATGTAACATAGTACTTTTCGAAAGTCAAACTTAAGACTCCGTGAAATAAAAGAACATCAGATACAAATAGAATAATTTTGCGAATCGACCTTTGACATTACGAGAATTGCTAGGAGTTACAATTGCTAGAAGTTACAATATCTCGATTTTTACTACCAATTACGAAGTGTAATAAAATTGTTGATGCTTCTAAGGCCCACTTTCGCGTTCGTGGGTTAGCATAATAACTCGGGGTTAACAGCTAACTCAGGGTTAATCCAATGATTAAAATTGTTAAGTAAGTCAAAAATCAACCTGCCTAGCCTTTTCCCAACTATGTTGGGGTCGGCTTCCAGTCTAACCGGATGCAGCTGAATACCAGTATTTTACATAGAGCGACTGCCTATCTGACCTCCACAACCCAGTAACTGGGTAATACGATACCCCTTGGCAAGACTGGTTGTTAAACTGTCGGGCTTCTGACGACTCGTAACGACTGTCAAAGATCCACTAATGACAGCCGGAACCAACGGCTTAACGTGCTTTCCGAGGCCTGGAGGGGTCTCGGTATGTGAAAATGGTCACCCATCCACGGGCCAACCCCGACAAGCGTAGCTTAACTTGACGGATCGATCTGAGCGGCTGTTATTACTTAGCCACGAGCTCCTCAAATATTGTTAAGTAAGTATTCGATTGAAATTGTTAGTAATGATTAGCGACAGTTTAACCATAATTTTTGTGAAGATTTTTATGCTACACAACTGTTCGCTTATTATTACGTACCAGAAACATAATCTTTGAACCACTTGCTGATACCAGTGGCGTGTTTCCTGACCCAGTCGATCCTGAAGGTGGCCGTGTCCACCAGCTTCTGAAGAGTCTGGGACATCGGCATCAGCTGCTCCTTGTGTTTGAGGGCGAAGCTTTTTAGCTGGAAGGTGGAAAGAGGGATTTGTTAACACTTGTTTGTTCGGGACAGTTCACACCGAGACGCGACGCGACGCGCACTTTTTATGATCCGATACAATATCGAATTTATTTACTACACAATAAGGTACACGCGCTGCGCATCTCAGCGTACTGTGACACGTGTCAACTCTCGCACTGAAATTTATAATTTTTCGGGAAGAAAATAAGTTCGATGATTGTTAAAAAGTGTGCGCAGCTTAGCGTCGCTTCACGTTGCGGACTGAGCTCACCGTTAGCCCACTTGTAAACTGACAATTATTGTGCTGTCGAATTTTGAGTTGGCTGCTGTGATTGGTTGAACGAATAAACCATTGATGTTAGGTTTGATATAACCAATTAAAATTTTCAGCCATAATTCGTTTTTTTTTTCTGATACACCAGTTTTATGATTAAGCCATGAACAATAAGACGACGATGACTCTTCAAAATTAAGAGAAATAGCCATTTTTTTTGTGTAATTTTTTATTAAGATTTTTGTCGTTTATTGTGCTAAATAATTGTTTTTTCTTTTCTTTAAATACGATGCACTGACGCGACGCGATGCAGTGACGTACTTACTTGGGTCAACGTCACCTGCTATACAATCTTAACAATAACTTTGATTTTAATTTTGAACTTTAACACGTTTCATTAAGGTTTGAAAACTATCAGCCTACATACCCTGCTAAGCTCTTCTTCCGTAGAGATAAACCCGAAGGATCCACTCAACACTGCGGGGAACGTGAAGGCGTCCATCTCGGTGAACTTGTTGTACACTTGGTGGAAGTTCTGTATGAGGAAGTCCTGCGCCAGGCGCGTGCCCACGGGCGCCTCCACGCTCCACGCCGCCACTGCGTACTGCTTGGGGATCTCTGATAGGGATTTTTCGAGAAGCCTGTGAAAATAAAACAAAAAATATAAGTACTTTTCGGATTCTGATTTTATGTCTCTCTTTTAGGCCAAAATATATTGGACTGAGGAATGGAAAGCTAATTGTTGAATAGTTATGAAGAAAGGGACGGTTAAAAAAAAATAGAAATATTAATTTTGACAATGTTAAGTAAATGCAACTGATTTGAACCAGAAATTAAAATAAAAAAAACGACTGAGGATAATCGAGATGTGAGATGGATCTAGTGACGTCATATACCCTAGAGAACTCTCTGGATCAAAACCCATCCAAAAAGGTGTCTCTGGATGGGTTTTGATCTAAAGCGTGCCGATTTTAACATTCGGTTTTTTTGACAGTAGTTTAGGCTCAAATCAAATCAAAATATTTTATTTCACATAAACCTACATGGGCACTTATGAAACGTCAGAAGCTAGGTGCACGGTTCCAATTGGTCGTTTCCTATGGAGAAGAGCCGGCAAGAAACTCCACGGTTATTCTTTTAAAAATAATTGGCTGTTACAATATTTTCGAATTACAGTGTTATTAGGTATGGGAGGACAATGTAGGCCTTTCAAAAAGTACCAGGTAAGTACTTAACAAAATAGAAAATGTTCAACAAAACTACTACAGTCCACTAAGCCTACATCGTTCTCACATTCACAAGATGAAAAAGAGTCTATACAAGAGATAAGATTACAACTGTAACAAATCTAAACAATTATCATGTTCACAAAAGCCACTATTATAGACTTGAAACCCAATTGTAGGTATAAAATGTCAAATAATAAGATAATTATGTAAAGGTGAATGTAAAAAAAAAAAACTTGTTAATTTGGGAGCAGTTAATAGACTCGTACATAGTTATGCCGTTAATGAGGTACCAGGGAAGCCACATGTGCAGAAGGAATTATTGCCAAACTTCCTTGTCTTCAAAGTAGTCTTTAATCTTATAATATGCTTTTTTGATAAGGACACGTTTTATGTGGGTTTTGAACTTTCGATCGCTAAGTTCTGTAACAGACTTTGCCAACTTGTTATAAAAGCGGATACTGTTTATAACAAATGACTTACTAGTTTTGGTTAATCTAAATTTAGGTATCACAATTTCCCTGCCAGGGTTGCGGAATAGTCCGAAAGGGTTACCGGGACCCTGGCAACAGGCAACTGAAGGTACACGGGTGGGTTTTAGTCAGTAAGAGTCTGACACGCCCTTCCGCTCCGCCCAGAGCGTGAGAAGTCATATGATGATTTCCCACCAAAAAAAAAAAAGAAAACAATATAAAGGTATCACAATTTCATGTTTACTACGAGTATTTATATTATGGAAGTCTCTTCTTATTTTGTAGAGTCCTACATTTTTGCGAATATACAAAATACTTTCTAAGATATAAAGAGAAGGCAGAGTTAGTATATCAACTTCTTTGAATTTATTTCTAAGGGACTCGCGAGGACTCATTTTATAGATCGCGCGAATTGCCCTCTTTTGCAAGATGAAAATTGAATCTACGTCCGCTGCCGATCCCCACAGCAGAACGCCATAAGACATAATACTGTGGAAATAAGCAAAGTATACTAACCTAGCTGTGGCTATATCGGTCAACTGCCTTATTTTTCTTACTGCATATGCAGCTGAACTTTATATGCCTGAAAGAGCTCTAATGTGGGCGCCCCATTGCAATTTCGAATCTATAGTAATTCCTAGAAATACAGTTTCCGTAATAGCATCTAGTTTCTTGCCATCAAGTTTTAAATTTAGTCCTACTTGAGGTACATTAGGTAACGAGAACTTAAGACTTTTAGTTTTGTTCGCATTAAGTAAGAGGTTATTAGCTGCGAACCATTTCGAAAGAATTGCCAGACTATCGTTGACATGTAAGACATCCGTATCTTTCCTATCTACTTTAAAAAATAAAGAAGTGTCATCGGCGAATAGAATTATATCCGATAAGTTAGCCATCATGTAAGGAAGGTCATTAATATAAACTAGAAATAGAAAAGGGCCAAGAATTGAACCATGAGGCACGCCCATCTTAACCAGAGACCCCGAGGACGTCGCACCGTTTACGTTTACTCTTTGTTGCCTGTTTGATAGATAGGAAAGAACAAGATCAGCAGCTTGTCCACGAATTCCGTAGTGGTGTAATTTACAGATCAGTGTATTGTGGTCAACGCAGTCAAACGCTTTTGAGAGGTCACAAAAAATGCCAATTGCATCCTGGGACTTCTCTCAGTATTCCAAAATGTGACTGATGAGTTTTACTCCAGCGTCAGTCGTCGACCTACCTTTCGTGAAACCAAACTGATGACTATGTAAAATCCCATTTGAATTAAAATGTGCCAACATTTGGTCTAGCATGATTTTTTCATATATTTTGCTTAATACTGGTAGCACAGATATTGGTCTATAATTAGAGGGATCACTCTTACTACCCGATTTGAAAATTGGTACTACTTTACTATGTTTCATTAAATCAGGAAACGTTCCGCTGTCTAAACATTGATTAAATATGCCTGTTAGGAAAGGGGCAATTGTGTCAATAATATCTCCAAGAACCTTAACGGAAATCCCCCATAAGTCTTCAGTGTTTTTTATGTTAAGACTTTTGAAGGCTTTTTTAATTGAGACAATAGAAATGGGCTTGAATTCAAAACTTGGAATGTCCTTACTGAAGTTTTCCTTTAGAAAAGATTCAGCTAATATAGATGATGAGGGGAGCGATTTCGTAACCTCAATTGGGATGTTGGTAAAGAAGTTTTCTAGTGTCTCAGCAACCTTCAACTTATCTGAAATGGTTTCATTATCAATTTTTAATGACAATTCATTTTGATCTCTGGCTGTATGAGGGTACAAATTTACTCACATCACATACATATATACATAGAAAATGAGATTTATAACCCTTCCTCTTACGTAGTCGGGGACAAATAGAGTACTCACATAGTAATAAGCGACTCTTCCCTGGTGCTGGGCAGGTTGTTGATGATGAGACTCTTGACGATGGGGTCGGTGGAGTTCATGAACACGTTCCATAAGAAGTCGAACTCCGTGCGGCCGCCGTGGCGGAGCACCATGTTGTACACGAGCGAGCGCAGGTAGCTCGGGATACTGGGATTAAACAATAAACCATCAGAATAAATAAAAAATCTGCGCAGGCGCTGCATTTTGGACTACAGCCGCCAGGGGATTCGTTTTATGGATTTCTATCACGCTTGTGTACTGATATTATAAATGCGAAAGTGAGTTTGTTTGTTACGCTTTCACGCTAAAACGTCTTAACGGATTTGGATGAACACGCACATGCAAATGGGTAGACCTTAACCTGGAATAGGACATAGGATATTTTTATTCCGGCATTGACTGAAATAACTAAGGATTATAGCACTATTTCCTTTGCTTTGCTGTCCATACTTCGACGGAGTTTATAGAACCCCGTCGAAGTATATAACTACATCTGTCATTGTCTAATAACTACATCTGTTATTATTATTATTACTTACGGTTATTCGGCCTGTTTGGTCCAGTTGTTGAACTGCTCCCTGGTCCAGTTAAGGCAGCGCGGTGACTCGACGTAACACTCCCACATTACAAGGTTATATTGTAAGTACTATCTATTATTATTACTTACGGGTTATTATTAATATCGGCCTGTTTGGTCCAGTTGTTGAACTGGTCCCTGGCCCAGTTGAGGCACCGAGGTGACTCGACGTAACACTCCCACATTACAAGGTTCTCTATAAGGAACGCTTCGTTGTCGTCTTTAGGTTTCGAGAGGCCGTAGTTGACGCGTTCTAGCTGTTTAGCTAGGATTATTCGCATGTAGTCCTGGAAATGAAAAAAAAAGAAGATAAATGTAGGTAATTTATTGGTTATGATTTTATCAAAGAGTTTGGTATCCATCTTTTAATTAGATGTTGAAACCTCTTTTAATTTTTTATTTCATTGGCCAATATAAAATGAACCCTATTATGTTTTAGATAAGGTTTATTTTCTTTTTGCGAAAGAATGCCACCATAAAATATTACCACAAAAATATGGACTGCAAAAAATAATAAATTGTGAATTTCTATTTTCACCATTGTGACTATATATTTTACATATAATTAGTGAATTATACACAGGCTTTAGACAGACATAAAGTTACTGAGCATGAAAAGTGGGACAATATTAAGGAAATTAACCAAAAACGACTATTTTTTTTTTGACTAAAATACCAAAGATTTCATCATAAAAATAAACCAACCCACCTGGAATTGCACATATCCAGAGGTCGCCCTTAAATTATGCTTCAAAAACGCCATATTATTCAACAACAGATCCCAGACCATCTTTGAATCTTCACCGTTGATGACACAGGTGGTCAAACCCAGTGCATAACTATAGTCCAGCTGGCACACTTTGGCCAGATTGAAGGCATCGTCGATAAGCTGTGACTTGGTTATCGGGGACTTTATGCTACCGGCTTTTAGGGCTTCGCTAAGCAACTGCCAGTTCTTCTTGTCGTAGTTTACTCGATAGTACCCTGGGGAATGGATTTTAAAGTGAAAATAATGGTAGATAGAAAAATCTATGAGAACACAAAGGGATATCGTCTTTTTCTGTTCACAATACTCATAGAAGTAATCTTTATTTCATTATTATAAAATCAGCTATCTGTGAGTTAAAGTCCCGCCAGCCGTTTCAGAGATTAGCCGGAACAGACAGACAGACAAATATTTTATTGTTATTGTTTGTTATAAGTACCGTATATACTTTCAAATGCATTTAGGAAAAAGCTGTTATTTTGACATTAAAAACAGACAGTTCAATTTTATCTATTTGTATAGATTTTTGGATGGTAGAGTCTTGGTTGAGTTCCAAAACATTTTTGATTGATCCATTTAAGTCAACTTAACAAACGCTGAGTAGGTATGTAAGAAGGATAGGTAGGTATACAGGTAGGTAGGTAGGGTATGTAGGTTTAGGTAGTGTAGGTAGGTGCGCCGTAGATAAGTACTAAGTGCTACCCGTGCGAAGCCGGGGCGGGCAGCCATTAAAAGATACAATAGGCTTCACGATTAAACACTTACCGATAGCATCAACATTAACATACAACGCCTGCGTAGCATTGATGGGTACATTGACAGTACTGGTGCGTCCTTTGAGCCAGGACTTGGGTTTAGTGGTCCACGTGTCTATGGGCGAGTCCACTATGGTGTAGCTGATGGGGATGTGCCACAGCTGGTCTACCATCTTCTGGTACGGGTCTGATGCGGACGTGAAGAGGCGCTGTGGAACAATGGGTGATTATTATGAACTTAGAAGACGTCGATTGCAATAAATCGTGATAGATAAATTAGTTTGCGTTGTGTAATGTTATGTTATCTTGTTCCGATGAAGTTAATAAATCCAGAGAGATATTTCTCGACGGCATGTGAAGAAAAGTCAGAGGCCGTTGGTCGGCTTTAAAACTCTGACACCAGGTTAGTCACTAACCACACGAAAATAAGGAGAACAAAAAATAATTTAGTTTTTTTTTTGGATGATTATTATTAGTTACTAGCTTCTGCACGTGACTTTGTTCGTAGGTAATCGTAAGATACACAATATATTAAAATAACAGCCACATTTTTATAAAATTCCGTCGGCACCCGACCCATCGCGTTGCATCGCCCGCCCGCGCTGACTTTTTGTCTTTTTGCATGGCTCCTTAGGATCCTAGCGTAAGGTTAAATACCCTTCCTCAAGAATTGGGCTATTAAATGCAAAAAGATTTTTCAAATACGAGCGGTAGTAGTTCCAGAGATTAACGCGTTCAAACAAACAATAAAAAAATACTCTTCAACTTTATCTATACACAATTAATAATTATAAATTTAAGTCGCTTTTCGTGTGTGTCTGTATGTCCACGTTGTCTAAACCACGCAACAGATTTTGATGAGGTTGTCACCATCGTTTAGAGAATTTATTCCGGAAGGTTTATGTGTACAATAAGTTAGTATTAAAGTTACATATAACTAAGAAATCTCGATTTTATGTCAAGTCGTAAGTTATAGATAAGTAAAAGCAGATGATGTTGAATATCGTAATGCTTACCTGCTCAAACTCAACCTGTCCCTTCTCATAGTTCCTGTTGACATTAACGACAGGGTACCCAGCCTGCTTGGTCCAAGAGTTCATGAAGTCGACCACGTTGAGGTCTTTGAGTGACGGGTCCGATGGAGTAGCCTTGGCCATCGCGTACCAGAGGTCGTTTTCTTCAGCGTTTGTATATTTCCTGGTGTAAAATTAAGCGATGATTAAAAGACGTTAACGTGCCCAGCACTAGGACGATTCAATCTGTTTTGTGCCTTGTCCCAGCTATGTTGGGGTCGGCTTCCAGTCTAACCAGATGCAGCTGAATACAAGTATTTAACATGGAGCGACTGCCTATCTGACCTCCACAACCCAGTAACTGGGTAATACGATACCCCTTGGTTAGACTGGTTGTCAGACTTTTGGACTGGTCGTCAGACGCTAAATATAATTTAGTACGTTTTATGACTGCAACTATCGCATGACTTGGTGTTTAGTGCAACATAGATTATACTTACTTTCATTAAAATGCTATATTTAAATACAGCTTCCCAATTACAAAATACACGCAAATGAAATACAAAAATAAAAGCAATTTGAATTTTTGTTTTTTTTTTTAGTTTTTCAGTTTATGTAACTAAAACTTTAAAATTTTCCATAATATGATACTCACCACTGATTCAAATAAATAACAAGCCCCTTATGGAACAGGTCTTCAGAAATCGTATGGTTCAGCATCCGTATAAGATTAGCTCCCTTAGTATACGATATTTCGTCAAACTTCTGCGATATCTCTGAAGCGTCCTCCACTTTGCGGGATACAGGTGAGGTGTTCTTGAGTGCGTCGGAACGAAGGAGGTCCATTTTGTCACGGGAGAAGGATTCGAACATGTTCCATTCGGGTTCCACCTGGGAAAAGGATAGGGTTTTTAGAATAAGACTTTAACTGACAGCTGTCAAAATTCGTTTTGAAAAAGGTCTGATTTTCGGCCTCGCGGCGCCAACCCGACTCACTCAACGCTCTGTAATTATTGTAATCATGTCAAAGTTGCCTAGCTTGAAAGTCACGTTGCAAGTTTATTTGATTATTACAAACGCTAAAATGGTTCCAACCCATTAAATAATACCAATTTTTAACAAAACCACAAAGCGCTCGACTACTAGAGACATCACAACTAGCTTCAAATTTCTGAGTAACTGACAGACTCTTTGACAATTCAAAAGTGTCTGTAAATGGTTTAATTGAAATAAATGCTTTGAGTTTCAGAGTTTTGAGTCACTAACAATTTTAATAAGAAAAGTGGAAAGGATAAGTTGTTTATCAGCACTTTTTTAATTGGTATAATTCAACAGATTTTGAAATAAAATTAGTAGTCGCCCGGAGTGTGTAAGTTGGCGGTGTGATACTCCCGTGCACCTCTCCCGCTCGTGTCGCCGCCCTGAAGACTGTGACAGTGCGGGAAGAGAGACTGCACCTGCGTCTGCGCACACACGCCTGCTCTATAATATCTCCCGCGCCGATGGTTTGTCTCCGCTGACATTGGTCGCATGGCCAAAATTCGGTCTGGAGGACTATAGTCTACTTCCTGATACTTACATGATCTACTCCAACATATTCGATATAAGTCGCGAATCCCTCGTTGAGCCAAAGGTCGGTCCACCACTTCATAGTGACGAGGTTTCCGAACCACTGGTGAGCGAGCTCGTGAGCTATGTCGATGGCTACGTTCTGTTTGTCGCGGGGAACGCTATCGTCTTCATCGAAGAGAAGTGTTGTTTCTCTGCCGGAGGAGAAATATATCAAATATATAAAAATCCGATATATAAATATATATAGAATACTTACTAATATTATAAATGCGAAAGTAACTCTGTCTGTCTGTCGCGCTTTCACGCCAAAACTACTGAACCGATTTAAATGAAATTTGGTACATAGATAGTCTAGTGCCTGAGAAAGGACATAAGATACTTTTTATCGACATACCACGCGGGCGAAGTCGCGGGCGGAAGCTAGTTTAAATATAAATGGAACTCTCAAGAGAAACGATTGTAGCAGTGGACGTAAATTAAATTAGTTAGTTAGAGTAAAACAGTTGTGTAAAAATCTCAATGTGAAAACTTAGGTGAAGTAAGCTTGAAGTGAACTGTCACTGCCTTAGCATCAGTAGGTATCGGTGACAATGACAGCTCACTCCACGCTCACTTTACCTAAGTTTTCACGGTGAGATGGTTATAGAATAGCAATGCTGTAGGTATCGATGACAATGATAGCTCACTTCACCTAAGTTTTCACGGTGAGATGGTTATAGAATAGCAATGCTGGTCACATTTTTTGTGAGATTTTCATGTTAAATGAGTTGCCCCTGATTTCAAGAAGCCTTATCAAGTCGCAGATTAGATATTAAGAAGGCTTATTGATAGAGGCCGTGGGTATGTAGATGTAGGGCTGAAGCTGGAGCAAGAAGTCTGAAAACTAAATCTGTTGTTAAATTTGATTTTAGCCTTATGAAATAAGATTAGACATTTAAACAAACCTTTATATAGTCCGTTCAACCGATTTTGACTTCTATAACGTAGGCATAAGGATGGCATTAAAAGCAAAAAAGGTTACAAAATACCAACTGTCTACTGCAGCTGCCATTTGTCATACCACCAACGCAATAAAAGTCAAAATCAATTGAACGGACTGTAGAAAAGGTTTATTTAAACGTGTAACCTTATTTCAAATGGAGTATAGATAGTTAGTGATTGGTTAAACAAAATACCAAAAAAATATAAATTAAGGGCCTATACTACCTCAGCTCAAATTCACTTTTTATCTCGCTCGCACCATTCTACTCGCGGCCTGAGCGAGACGGAGTTGGGTGCTGACGGCTCCAAGGAGTACGTGTACATGGTACCTACTTTTTTTTTTGTTTACTAATGTAAACAAAAAAAAAAGTAGGTACCATGTGTTGGTAGATACAATACTTAATAGAATTCTATGATAATTTAATGAATTATTATCCTAGTTTTCTGATGGACAAAGTGTTAAGACGACACATAAAAATTATCTCTATCTGCGTTACATATTTTTTACAACTTCAAACTATCTTTTCCGGTGATAAGGAACAAGTACAAATTACCCTAGGTTAAGTGGTTATTAACGGCCTTAGAATACGACAAAACTCATAACAATTTAGATAACGTTATGGCAAAAGGGTACATGATGTAACTTGAAAATGAAATACAATAGACGTCAATATAATTAGTAACCTATTCCGCTTACCTATTCGTCAAGAGTTAAAAAAAACCCTGTATGAAATTTACACATGTTTCACCTCTCAACGAGACATCCTCAGGATGACGATTGGCCAGTCGTAAACCAGAACACAACCGGTTGCCAGTCTTTAGCCTTTGTGGCGGCATCTACATCGCCACATGCGAACTACGCATCACACCGACAGACGTCACGCAAAATCCTGGACCGCGCAAGCAGAGTTTATCACGCGACTAGCATATATACAACGTCCCGACTTCAATCGTCGGGCAGTTGCCCGCCAGACAAGACACTCGCCTGGTCGGAAGAACCTCCCTTTTCTATGGAGGATGAGTGAACCTTACACCCTGTACCTCACCTTAACTAATGAGTCATCGTCTCGTTTAGATTCACCAAAGAGAACCAACATCTTGAATACTTCGCAAAACAAGCTAAATAATGAAATAAATATACTTTTACTGAAATACATATTACTTTGACTTACGCTCTCTGTACTGTGTGGCTACTGAAACTCGTTAAAAGGCGTTAAAAACGGTTTCCTATCGCTACGCTGAGTTAAAATTCTACTGCGATTAGATCGATGTTACGCATGCTTCAAGAAATGTGTATGAAATATTATTATTTTACCGGTTTTAACCAGTATTAGTAACTTTTTACATATGGCACCTTTTAAAGAAGATGCTCATGGCGAGTGAAGGTATATGGCCTAATTTTTTATTAAAAGTGCAATATGTATTTCCTATTACCGCTTACATTTGGTTTTTACAGGTGACCTAATACAACAATGTGGTCACAATTTCACACCACAAACAAAGACGAAATTTGCCTTTTGGATATACATCGCTTGGTTGTTCAAAGCTCCTAAATACGATTGGTTTTTAAATATTTATCGACTTCGTAGCCTCAATGTTAAATAAAATATTCTGGGTTACCAATTTCGTTGCCGAAAATGTAAACAAATATGTGTATTTTGGAAAAATAACTTTAACACCTACACATAAGGTTTAGTTTGCGCTACCACTTAGCAAATTTGAACTTTACAATAGTATTAGTAATTCTAAAATCAACTTAATTTACATTAGCATCAAGTTTATATTTCTTTAATAATTAATTTTAATTAAAACTGTTCCAAACCAAATACATTAATTAAATACAGTAAAACACAGTTTATATATGCAAGTGGAAAAAAAACATCAATTGGAAACAATGATTTGAATAGACTTTACATTTTAACCCATAGACCACAATTCATGACGTCACAAAAGTAATTGAACTCTGTCAAGCATGTTTCTTATCACGGTTGGAAAACAATAGGAATTTATTATAATTATGTCATTATTTACGTCATTCAGTTTACCTCATTGTCCGCGTGACATAACTTACACAGGTGTATTTATTCTAAATATAATAATGTTCTACAAAGTTGTTATTATTAATCATATGGACCTGTTACAATGGAAACTCGGTACCTATGCGGTTACATCTTCCTTTCTTCCCCCGAGCCAGCTGGATAGAACTGAGTGAAGCCGGGAACGTGTCCCAAATAAAAAATGCCCGATATATGTGTCATGCTTGATAAATATGTTGGCCATATACTTATCGTGAGAGCAGAAAGCCCTCGTACCAACAGACAATTGTTTTTCGCGCACTGAATTGTCAACGCTCCATTTAGCGCCGTGAGTTGAAAATCCAACAGTGTCCTTTTTTGACGCCAGCGCGTCGTATACACTCTATTCGATTCTCAATGTTCGTCTCAACACAAAAAATCATCGCTTTTATGAAAGTTCACTCAAGTGAGGTATGAGGAACAGGATATAAAGTTCATTCATCCTCTATAGAAAAGGGAGGATACACCGACCGGACAGGTGTTGTGTCTGGTGGGCAACTGCCCGACAATTGATGTCAGGAAGTCTTATTATGTCGATCGCGCGGTAAACTCTCTTTGCGCGATGCAGGATTTGTGTGACGTCAGGTCTTTGATGCGTAGTTCGCATATGGCGATGTAGATGCCGCCACACGTTGAAGGTCCCCCGTGCGTACAAGGGCATCGTGCATGCGTTTATCGTGGGCAAGATGATACTACGGACTACAGTCACACATGGGTCTAAATCTAAGTGAATCACGAAAGTATTTTTGACTTCTTCTTTGATAAGCATAGCCGTGGTTTGCAACTAGATAATGTCAAGGGCAGCTGGCATATCAAACGAGCAAGACAAAACATGAAAACTTAAAAAAAAACTCACCTGAAAGTAACCAGCCCCCAATTCTCCATAGCGCCGCTGGAGAAGTCAGGAATAGCGATCAAATCCATTTTATCTAACGCGTATGGCACTCCGAAAACATCTTCGTAGTACGCGAGAAGTTTCGGCGTAATTGTCGACGCGTATTTCGCTTTCGCTATTAGTTCGGGTCTCGTCCATATCTTGATAGGAATAGTGATGTTGTCTTTGCTCGTGTAACTTGTTTCTAGAGATTTGAAGTCTGAGAGCACGTATGCGACTAGGTAGGTTGACATGCTGACTGATCTGTCGAAGTGGGTCCATTGCCAGCCGGGTTGTTCGGGACTGCGGGAGGAGAAATCTATTTATTTATTTATTTTCTTTCTTTCTTATTTACATTTCTAAAAACAGAGGTCCGCCGGTGTCGGGTTTTTATTTTTTACTACCACTACACTTGCATTTGTTTTTTACGGATGGTAACCCAATACAACAATGTAGTCACAATTACCACACTCAGGGACGTCACCCAAATACCAATTAAACACTACCACCAACAAAAATTACATGTTTTTAAACTGTCATATTTTGACTGACAGAATCCTGAGGAATTCTAGAAGGTGAAAACAATATTGTCCTCTCTGTCCCTAATAAGTTTCACCCTCTAGAATTCCGCCAAAGAGCAAGTAAAGATATAAAAAATAAATTTAAAAAAAACAACACTGTTTGTTCCTAAACATAGTGCGATAATTCGTGTTGATAATTGAAAATTAATTTAATTTAAATAAAATAAAATTTCAAGTATCACGTGTTATCGCAGTACAGGGATAAACAGTCTTGTTTTTTTTTTTATTTCGTGCATTTTTTCAGGGTCAACTTTCGTTTGCCAGAATCTAAAACACTAAATGCACGGTATTTAAAAATAAATTGTATGAATTGCTGAATAAAAATGATTTCTACTCCATTGAGCAGTATCTTGATCATAAACATAAATTATAACATCTACAATTTTGTATGCTTTAGTTTTTAAGCAAAACATGTATGATTTCTTGATGTAATAATTATACCACCTTTATACCATGGTTTACGCAAATCTATACTATTCTAATTTTAAAAAACACGATAGCTTGATAAGCACGTGTTTTTTTACCAGTGCACTGGTAACAAGAAAATTAAATATCGATCGCTAGTATAAAATCGATTTTAAAATAAATTGTTTTTGTTGATTTTTCTGAAACCAAACAATCAAAAATATCGTATGTATGATTGATGTGATTTCTTGGAAGAATGAGTTACAAGTTTCGAAATTAACTAATTAAAAAACTTGATTAAGAGAGTACGTTTTGCCATATCTGTGTGTAGTGATTAATAAAACAATTTGTGCGTCAAGGCGTATTAAATTGATTTTATAGTTTCTCTTAGGCCAGTTTAGGGTTCCTGAGGTGAATGTCAATATTAACTTAGTTTTTTATTTTCTTTTCGATCTAGTGTCTAATCCCACAGACACACCCCCCAGGCAGGGATCCCAAGCTTCTATTCTGCGTTCGCAATTTATTTGCCAAACATTTAAACAAACACGTGTTTTAGGAAAAACAACTGTAATGCCTACACATAAGGTTCGGTTTGCGCTAAAATTTCAATGATGTTTTAAATACGTTTAGCTTTAAATGAATTCAGTGATTTGCGCAAGTGGGCCTGAGACTCAGGTTTACATTCTGCTTTTGTATTTTGAACTTTAACATTGTCAGAATAAAATTCGTTTTGATGATTTGAAATTGAATTTGAAAGATGGTTTTAACCTGTTTCGGAAGATAAATCTTGTGTTGTTAAGGCCGGAAGCGTATTCGCCTAATCACAGTGATCATGGACGTTAGACCAAATTCGTATAAAGATAATGATTAGGCAAATTTGCTCTTTTTTTTTACCTCATTGCAGAATTTTACTCAGATATTCAATCTGAGTAAAATTCTTGCAATAAAAACATTACTTACATAGGTTCCTGGGTCACAATCTTCATATTCGACAAGGCAGTGACAGTTTCTGGATGAGCTATGCTGATTTCGAACTTCGCCTTGAAAGCTGGCTCGTCGAAACAAGGAAATGCAGACCGCGCCGATGTCGGCTCAAACTGGGTGACCCCTAGGTTTCTGAAAGATAAGAATTTTGTTATATTTTTAGCAAGGAATTGTTCCTGTACTTCCTGCATCGATATTTCTCTGGGTCTGAGTTGTGATAAAAATGGGAATCAATATTTCAAAATGATGAAGAAGAATAGTGCTGCTTGATTGCAGGTTTCATATGTTAGCCTTTGGAGGACGAATCGGTGGTACTGTACTGGGTCCATGGGTCATCATTCTCTAGCCCTTTTCCCAGGACAATACGGCCGACGAATTATGGCCGGTCTGAACAGAGGCTCTCCGAACTTTCATGCATGTGCTCTCACTCACACTTGCCTCATATCAAAATTTGGTTCCTAAAAATTTTTATTGGTTAGCCTTCTGCACAAAGTTCAGATCAATCATGACTCATTGACTGTATTGTGGGTACCTAAAATAGTAAAATATCTAGGAGCCATGGAAAGGAACGGATGACAATGAGCTGCTGTGCACAAAAAAAAAAAAATCTTTGCCTTTTGGTCAACTATGAAGAATTCTCTGTGAATCTTTCACAACATACAACCAACTATTGCTAACAATTAAGTAATATTTATGAGTGAATTCTACAAGTCACTTAAGAAAATGATTCAGCTAAGATTTATCAGTACAATTTCTGTATGATAAAGCACGGTTTACTAAACAATCTCTAGTATTACGTCATATTTAGTTTAGTTTGGCACAGAAGCAGATCTTTGTTTACTATACTTACATGACTAAGATATATTGCTGGTTAATTTTCATTGATTTATGGTAATACTTAAACAATTTATTATAAAAACCTATGCTATTAAATAGTTGAAAAATATGGTATTTTCCCCACTAATCACACATAATAATACTTACTTCAAGGGCTTTACATAAATTACAGTAATATTACTAAATTGTTACCGAGTTTTTTGTCATGCAGATTTCCTAATGACTAGCCTTTATGGTGGTGATATTCAGAATTATTCAAATAAGTAGGACATGACTTATGGGCACAATACCCATCCTATTACTAAAAAGATATAAGAAAAACTTACTTGACTTCATGCTTATCATTAATGTATGTGCTCTTATAAAATCCAGTCATTGAATTGGAGATCTTTCCTTCAAAGGACAGCTGTAGTACGTAGTCTACGTTAGCTTTCAATGCAGATTCTAATGGCAGTATCAGTCTGTCCCCAGATCCTTCCACTATGGACAGTATTCTGATGGTCCGTACTGCACTGCGGGTGATTTCAGTATCAGCTGGTGGGGGTGCTTGTGTTGTTTCAGTTCTTAAAGTTGTCTCATTGCTGACAACTGGAGTTGTTTCTGATACTGTTGCCGTTGTAGTATTCAGATCAGCAGCTGCCGTAGTTGCAGGAACATCGGTGGCAGTAGTATTGTCTGCTGCTGTTACTGTAGCTTCACTCACCTCTCGTTTGACTTTAGGAGACCGTAAAGTCTCAACTTTTTCATATATTTGTTCTGTAAGCTTAGCATTGCTACTAATACTGAGGTTCTTAGAATGTAATATTATTTCTTTTACACTCCTACTGGCCCGTATAGTTATGTATACGTCGCCGGAGTATGTTGAATTTTCTAATTCAGCTTTTAGTTTCAGTCTGTAGAAACTTGGCACTACGATAGAAGGGAGTCTGAGGTCTGGTGATGGCGAATTTGTTTGTCCAAATGGTTCAGTTTCATCCCAAAAGTCTACAGTTTTTTGTGAGAGCTGAAAGAATAGATTTAAAATTACCTAATTTGCTGTTTTAAGGGATGGTCCTTCATTAATAGGCTAGGCTCACCCCCTATTACATGGGACTTAAACATAACTGGCGAACTGTGGGTGTACTATAGGTACACCTCTGCCTAACCATTCGGGGATTACAGACATGATGGTATGTTATATTTTCTTTCATAAATAAGAGGGAGATACCCAGCCGGGTAGCTTCCAGCAGAAATAAGTAAATTCTTTAAAAATAGTAATAGAAAGAGTTCAAACATAGAAGTTTGCATTGATTGAAATAGATTTACATAAGGAACATATTTACTGCTTTTATACTGAATTAATAATCACAATATCACCAACACTTTTGGGCAAGTGATGAGTATCCTATTGCAAAATAAGAAATAATTGCAAGGTAATAGTTTAATAATTTAATACACAATAGAAAAATGTTGTAGGCAGTAAATCAGTTGTTGGACCACTATAGTAAAATAAATTGGATAATTTAAAGGTATTATTTCAACTAAAACATAGCAATTTCCAGACCTTCTTTGTAAGATCTGGTGACAATGAAAATTCCCATCAAACAATAATTTGTTAATTTTTTTACAGAGAGATTATTTAATTTTGATGTTTGCAAGACATTGTTATATTTATATGCTGTATTTATTACATTATTTATAAGTAGACTTTAGTTTTAAACTTGTGAAAAGTCATTAATTTATTATTGTTATCAGTTGTTGCTATTCTAGATAAACTTTCCTAAAAATACCAAAAATTGAGACAAAATTAAAACACAGTGCTATTGTGTAATATAAATAGGAAAGGCTTACTTACTTTCTGATCTCCACTAATAATAACTCCATTAAAAATAAATAAAACGAAAATTGATTTCAAAAACATTTTTGTGCGTTAACTAAAAATATCACAGGTTATAAAATGCAGTAGTATTTATTGAAAACTTTAAGCTCTTTATTATAAGTTTCTCATTTTTGCACTTTCGATGAAATTAACTGGTGTTTTAATAATTTATTTAGAATATTCGCTAAACACCACAACACTCATCCACTCAAAGATCGATTGTCATTTTGACGTTTATTTTTTTTCAGAGCTTAGTCCAACTGGCAAAGATCGCGTTTACTCCGGACAATGTAGTTTAGATTGTGATTTTTTTATACCGCTTCCATCCGCTAAAGGCGGGAATAGCGTGTAACTGCGGAATTAAAGTTCGATAAAAATACATAAAAAAGACGGTAGCTTTTAATTAAAGTTGATAAGAAATATTATTACAAGATAGCAATTGAACTTGAAATCGGGCAACGTCTCATGGAGTTAGTGGTAGATTAGATAACAGCCGGCTTGAGCACATTTTTATATAGTACCTACGAACATAAAAACATGACGTGATTAAGCTCAGACTTACCTTGAAGTAGGTGATAAAATGCACAATGACGCCCACTATGACTGCGACTATCACTGCGAAAATTATGAAAGTGACACAAATGCAGTTAGACACGAATATTCCGCCTTTTCTTCCATATTGAATATCTTCTGGTGTTTGGGATTCATACGCCAGGAACTGTTGCCGGCTCGTTGAGAGCGCCATGTTGTTAATTCATTCTGAAACAATTACACCATCCATATCGATAAGACCACTTCATTTGTGTTTCTAGGTTAAAGAAACATGGAGTTAACTGCACTACTTTACCTAGTTAGCGTTACGATAGTGAAATGAGCGATGTCTACGAAACTAGCGTTGTTACCTAATGTTTCCGTACAATCAATACAGTTAGTTGACTATTAAGTATAACGGGCTGTTATTTTAATTACCTATGTAAGTAGATAACTATCGGACGACCTTCACCTACCTAATTATGAGGTGCAAAAACTCTTCGTTTATTTTAACTTACAATTTAATCAAATTAATAGTTGCTAACGGCTGTGAAGAACGCCTTAGAATTCTTCACTATTGAATTTGAACTTCTTGGTAACCGAGTGGTTTCCTTGTTCTAAGTGAATCACCTGACTTGACTCGGAATATCTTTTCGATTACAAAGACACGTGATGTGTAAGTAGGTAATACTAGTGGGTGAATTGATGATTAGAAAATCATTGTGGGTAGGAATTACCATGAGGGTAATTGCATAAAGATAGGTATACGTTACGTATGTTGTGGTTACAATTGAGCTCATTATGGTTCAGTTTGCTTCTAGTTCAGATACTGACTTTTGAATGTTTCGAACTGAGAGCATTATAAATTCTTTCTTCGAATGAACAGTAGGGAAATCTCTAGGCCTGAAAGCGGAGCATTGGGATTATGTCGAATCATCCACTTGGCCCTTTTCGCTGATTATCTAGTTTTTCGTGATATAACGCAAGTCTTCAGCCAAAAGATACCTTAGTGCTCATAAACACGGTTTAGTCCCATCTCTTGTATACACGCATATGGGAAGAGATGGGAAGGGGAAGAAATGGGACTATACCGCGGCATGTATCAACGGCAGAGGCAACTGCTGAAGTCGACATTCGTTGGCGGTACCCGCCGATGAGTTGCGATCGCTGCAGTTGCCACATATACCTACACGAGCGGCGACGCGGACGTGTCGACGGCTGCAGTTGCTTGCCTCTGCCGTTAGCGCATGCTACTCGTGTATATGAGCACGTAATATCTTCGATGGTCTAAATGTGCCATGATTAGCAATAGCTGAATGGAATTATAGGGTAGATGTATAGGATACAGAAGGAATTTACAGGAATGTGGCTTAGATTACCATTGTTAATGCCCAGTGAATGTGTTAACGGAACATTATCTAAATGGGTATCATTCACTTCCGCTTAGTCGAAGGATCCGGCAGAACACCGAACAATTAACACTGCTGTTGAAAACCAATGTGTTGTTAATCATACGTCATGTCTATGGGAATCTAAAATCTGCGCAACACGTTATCCGTTAGCAGACTTACGCACGTGTGCATATTGGCGCGATAACGATGAAGGATGCGCGTGAGTTCTGATGCAAAACATGCGTTTTATTTGAATTGATTCAATGATTAGGGACTTAGGGTAGACTAGGGTTGATTTAAATAGTTAACTATGTTCCCACGGTGTACCTTGATATACTTGGGAAATACCAGCTTTGTGGATAAAGGCTATACTGTAGATAATACCTATTCGGGGCAAAATGTATTGGGCAGACGACATTGTCAGAGTTGCAAATACCAACTTCGTGGACAAAGGCTATAATATCCTGGGCAAAAAGTGTTGGACAGATGCCATTGTCAGAGTTGCGAATACTAATTCGTGGATAAAGGCTATAATAACCTGGGCAAAAATTGTTGGACAGATGACATTGTTAGAGTTGCGAATACCAATTTTGTGGATAAAGGGTATAATATTATGTCCAAAATGTGTTGGCAGACGACATTGTCACATTTGCGATATCTGGACGAGAGACGCATGGAACCGCGGAAAATGGCAGAAGGAGAAGGTGGCTGGTACCCAGCAGTTGGTGATTTCGGGTAGAATTAATGATGATGATGAACCCTTCACCAAGCGTTTAGTAGGACGAAGGGTTAGGTAACACTGAACTCTTTACTGATAGGTACCGTAAAGCCATGCAGTGTACCTATCTCTAGGTACAGTGCAGCCGTCGAGAGAATGAGTTCTTGACATCTGTCAGTTTCATACTAACGGATGTGTTTTGCGAATTTGATCCTTATTACAAATAGAAATTGTCCAATTGACAGGTGTCAGAAACGCATTCTCTCGACGGCCGGACTGTAAGTACCTAGGTAATACTAGGTATACAGGGTGTTAGGGTAAACACCGTTATCCTTGGAACCAGTGGTTTGGTTTCATTTATAGACCGTAAAATCGATGGAAAATTACATTTTTTTATTTTTTAAGTATATCTTCATTTTACCACAAGAGTATTTCACCCTTTCACCCTATGTGCTAGGGCAACGAACTTGCGTCTCAACACGGGTGCGGGGTGCGGGACGTGACCTGACAGGCCGTGAGCGCGACCCCTCCCTCAGTCAGTCAGCTGTTTCGCTAGCGAGCACGGTGTCGGATAGAAACTTTTTTTAAATCTTTTAATGAAAATAACGGTTTTTTTTGTTGTTACTCGGTCATTTATTTTTATATTTAAGTCAACGGCCCATGGTTTGAGTGACAACGGTGTTTACCCTTACACCTTGTATACTTTCTTTACTAGTGGTATACCTACTTATCTTAAACACGGTTGTTTTGTTGGCATTGTCTATAAGGTATCAGTTCAACAACCTAAGGCTATGGATTTGAATACTTAAAGCATGTGTGATTGTGCGGGAGAACACAATATTATGGGAAATACCTAAGTCGCACCTAGCTGTAAATAAAAAAATTAATTAGGGAAGCCAGTATCACCCAATTGTGTTATTGTGAAACCGAACCCAGTGATGCTATATTTTGCATTCACGGGAATACTTATAGCTATTTCCCGTTTATAAAAACATTCAAAATATAGTCGCAATTTCATCTCGGCGACAATCAATGTCAAAAACTTGTCAAATTACAAAAAAAAAAACAACCGACTTCCAAAAAAAACACTAAAAAAGTGAAAAATAACTTTAATTTCGGATGCCAGTGTCTTTGCTTTACAGTTTCCGTTTTTTGCCACCGACTTCCGAAATTAAAGTTATTTTTCACTTTTTTAGTGTTTTTTTTGGAAGTCGGTTGTTTTTTTTTTGTAAAAAGTTTTTATTTTTCACTTTTTAGTTGTGATACCTACCCCACACAAATCCGAATACCACTACCTGCTATGTAAATAACAGTGAAGGAGTCAAACAGGATATCGTCTAGATAAACTAAGTGGGAAAAATACGTACCTAATATTGAAGCTAACTCAAAAATTACGCAAGCAAAGTTAATAAAATTTATATGGGACCAACTCGGAAGCATGACCTACCAAACAAAAAAAGAATCATCAAAATCAAACATACAAAAAAAAACATACAGACGAATTGAGAACCTCCTCCTTTTTGAAGAAGTCGGTTAAAAATGTAGGTGTACGTTTATAATGGTAGACAGATTATGACTGAGATTTTATTGTCCTATGGTACCTAATGTACTACTAATTAGGTACGTTCGGACCACGAACGGTTATTAATAAACAGTAAAGTTATCATTACGCCACAGTGCAGATAGGTAATTAACAAACGCATAACATGCGGTGGCGTTAAAGTATACAATTATTTTACTCTGTGGTTACACACAGCTGTGGTTTATTGTTCATGATTCATCGTCATCATAACCGTTTGAACGATAAAAACGTTTGTGGAACTAAAAACAATTTGTTTCTAAATATATTATTTCGACTGCCTCATTGATCTAGTGGTCGCAAGTGCTACTGCTGAGTAGAGTCCCGGGTTCAATTCCTGGGTCGGGCAAAGTGTCATTGGGTTTGCTATCTGGAGTTGATAGCAATAGGTTCGCCCCGTATTACATGGTACTGGACTTAACTGGCGAAATGTGGGTGTACTATAGGTACACCTCGGCCTAACCCTTCGGGGAATACAGTCGTGATGTATGTACCTAATTATAAATGTTATATAAGTATATTATTTTCTATCAGGTTTCCTTAAAATCTGGCTTAGGTATTTTCTATGGGCGGTTTACATTATGAGGCCTTTCTGCAAATATACCAATTGAATTCCGATCTGCATGTTATCAAAATGCTTTTTTCAACACACTTGCTCGTAAAGTAGCTCTTATTGAACCGCTTTTAGGTTTATAATGCAGTGTATTATGGAAGCGTGCTTTTTACTTTATATTACCGCACTAGTGCGGTAATGTGCGCCACAGATTACTATTTACTGGTCGGAGTAATGACATGGCAGTATAATTAGTAAGTACTATCCTGGCATCATGGAATTTGTATCCAATAGAAATTGTTTTGGTGAAGCTTTTTACCAAAGACAAACGCTCAAAAGCAAGTTTTTATTTAAAAAAAAGAACCATAAGCAAACCAGCGGCGTTTAGTTATGGTAAAACAAAATCCCATGCATGCCCATGGGATTTTTTTTTACAATAACTCTATGTGCTGGCCTGCCCCTGTGACACCGCGTTCGCGCGGAATAAATTTCTATCTGTACCTACTATTAAATAAGGGTTTATATCGTCTGTGGCAATTTCAGTCTATATTGTTCACTACCCTAACCCCATTTGCGTATTATGTATTACTAGCTGTGCCCCGCGGTTTCACCCGCGTAGGTCTCGATCCCGTGGGAATATAGGGATAAAACGTATCCTATGTCCTATTCCAGGTCATGGTCTACCTATGTGCCTATCCTCTCCTCTCTAGAGTAGGGAACGTCGAGGCGGCGCGGCGTGGCGCCGGCCTCGAACGGTTCGCGTATTGCATTTTTATACTCGTGATTACTTCGAAATTAAATGTCCGATTCGAATGAATTAAAAAGTATTTTACTGCTACATAGTATTTATGTAGCAGTAAAATACTTTTGATGTTAAACCTACCTTGATGTTAAAACTATTTATTTGAATAATAATTAATATTATGTTGATAAAACTCCGTCGCAAATATTGCATTAATTTCGAACAAATTTGAATACCATAAAAATAGGTTATAGTGAGTCAATCTTAATAGATAGACATATGCTGTCGCCGACTTTTTTTTAGAACTTTTAAAGAAGAACAATTCCATCGTACATGATATTTACGTAACCTTAACCGTTTACGCAACGAAAGCTCTCAAAAAGGACTAATTTTTCCCGTTTTTGCAACATTTTTCATTTATGCTCCGCTCCTATTGGTCCTAGCGTGATGTTAGCCTATAACCTTCCTCGATAAATGGACTATCCAATACAAAAAGAATTTTTCAATTCCAGCCAGTAGTTCCTGAGATTAGCGCGTTCAAACAAACAAACTCTTCAGCAGCAACAACAAATAATATGATTTTTTTTAACAAATTAATTAATTGATGTCAGAGTTATATGTACCTATGTCAGTTCAAGAGATAAAGTTTAATGTAATGTCAGATTATGAATATTATTATAAAAATAAAAATTATTGTCAATTTGTTATTTTTTTATCTACACCCATGCTATAAATCCTCTATAAAAGTTTCTGAAATAGTTAGCTTATTGCCAACATTAAAACACTGGTTGTTTTAATGTTATCATAGTAACCATAATATAATATCATCCAAACGGGTGATATAATGTTGTACTGAAATTCATAATACAACTCATTTAAAAAAAAGAACATTGTCATGTAGGCGCGTTTCACTAACAAAGCATAATTTAAAACAAAAATACATCAATGTTATTCGAATTCGAAAAATTCGAATTCACGTGTGACGTATCCCTCCATTTTTGTTCGATATTAGTATTGCTAAGAACCTTTTATAGAGGATTCATATCATGGGTGTAGATAAAGTCTTGTATGCAACTGTAAATAATTAGGTATTAAAACACTCATGTGATACTATTATCATTATCACATAAACACACATTCGTGTTTTAATACCCTTTATTATATAACAGTTGCATAAATAACTATTATTTCACTTTTTAAATTAGTTATTCTAAATTTAAATAATTATGTACAATGGTAAACTAACTGGCCATAAAAATTGTCCTTGTCACCAACCACCTTGAAAAAGATGGCAGTTTTTTTATTCTTTTTATTTTTGATGATTAAAAACAGTTGTTGTGCCAGTAACATTGACCATGTGTCGAGGTGACATGTACGACTGCTATCACCACGTGTAGTAATGTGATAGTTATTAAAATCCCAAATCACGCCTGTCGTTCTCACATTACATGATAACATCTATTGTTATCAATTTTACAATAATAACCTTCACCATCCTTTCATTAACCTGAACTAATTTGCAGGATTGAGAGCCAACAAACGTCTGTATGTATGTCCGATCGTTACTCAAAAACTGCTGTGTCCTTCTTGTTGTGAACTTCTGTGACGCATTACGGCGCGAACGTTATGTCATTTTGGCAAGTTTTTTGTGAGAACTTCCTCCATTTGTTTAACTTTTTCCGGTTGTTATTTTTTAGTTAAAAGAATAAAAGATTAGGTAAAGAAGCGACATGGCTGACTGTTATTTTAAGAATGACTGGCCATCGCTACCGGTTTTTTTAACGTAGACATAAAATATTTTAGCGGAAACAAAAACAGAAGTAGACAAAAACAAAGCATTCAAGAACTTTGAACTTAGACGGTTAAATCCGAAGGCCAAAATAAGAACAGTTGAAGTTTTTCGATGGCTTATGATTATGACTAATATTTTTATTTTATTTATGTGATCATGGGGAATTTCTGCTTTCGGGGCTCTCACGGCGCGAATTGAGTACTTATGAGTTTCCCAGTAGATTCTGAAGATTGATGATCACATTGATACTGCCTCTACATAATTAATAACATAGTAACAACACTAATAACAAATCCAAATTATATTTTAAATGTTTTTATATACTTATATTTTTTTCTAATATTTAAAAATATATTTTTGATGTACTTTAATAGTAAAATAAAGGAAATAATAATCCAAATTATAGGATATCCAGTAAACGGGTTGTGGAGGTCATATAGGCAGCAGGTTAGTATTCAGCTGCATCCGGTTAGATTGGAAACCAAGCCGAGCCCAATGTTGTTAGGAAAGGGTAAGACGATGGCGATGATACAATAGGATACCTTAGCATAACCATCCTAATGTTCCCACTGCTGGGACACAGAATGTTTTAAATTCATTCAATTGTTTAAAGCTGAAATAAGTAAACATATTACAACGTATTGTAAGAGTTCTGAACTATTATATTGGCATGTAGATGTCTGAATATGTCCGGACATTGTGTCTTGTCGTAAAATAAATCACGTAAAATGGAAGTTTTAATTCAAAATCATGAACAGAATATTGTTTAAAGTTAAGGCCCATTAAAATATCAATATTAATCAAGTCTATGCAAATTAGCTATTGTTGTCTAAGCAATTAACGGGGAGTATAATGTAATTTTATAACCACCATAGATCCTATAAATAAATTCCTAATATCTTATTGTTTTCTGAATTAACGGGGGCTGTGATGTGACAGTTGTTGGGAAGACAATCTGCTAAAAGCTGTATAAAAGTAAACAACACTGAAACACATTGTAGTATGTATTTGAAGCTAGTTGAAATTTGACGTTTCAGTCGCAATTTTACATATTATGAGTACATTATTGAAACTAATATTACACAGGATGGATACATGGTCGCACAAAAAACACCTGTACGACGTACTGTACTGGGTATGTTTGTATTTACACCTTATAACAATAATATTCTTATATTTTTAAATGTTTTTATATTTTTATATTTAAAAATGTAATTTATATGTAACTTTATGAAATAAAAGGAAATAATATTCTTATAGCACATTCTTTTGTTACCAATTTTCTTTTATTAAGAAGTTTCATTTATTTGATTTTTAACCGTCTTCAAAAAAGAGGAGGTTCTATTATGAATTGATTTTGATGATTCTTTTTGTTTGGTAGGTTTCAGAGAAGGTCCTATATAAATTTTATTAACTTTGCTTGTGTAGTTTTTGAGTTAGCTTCAATAATAGACCTACGTATTTTTCCCACTTAGCCTTTATCGATGATGTTATAAATTCCTGTCACTGTTATTTAGATAGCAGGTAGTAGTATTCGAATTTATGTGGGACAGGTACCACAACTAAAAAGTGAAAAATAAAAACCTTTTTATTTTTAAACAGGTTGTAGCAGATTTAATGACGCTACTGCATATACAATACAATGGATTGGACTAGAAGAAGAAGAGGACGGAATAAGGGAGAAGATATAACGGCACTGGCAACGCGGTAAAAGAATTGACCGAGAGGAACTGCTGGATTTATTGAATCGTCCTCAAAATCGAGTAGTTAGCTTATAGACAGGTGACGACTTGGGGATCTCACATCGTGGTCATATCTATTCCGTTATACAGGCTGGCCCATTTATAGTGGGTCAAAAACCTACACGCAACAATAAGTACAGGGAAAATCAGTAGTTTCGAAGTTGTGATTTTCAAAATTTATTTTCTTATTAAAACCTCTACTTTAGTCATGTAAGCCTCTCTAGATTGAAAGCGATTACAATGAATCAGCAGGTGAGTTTTTGAAATAACGTTTCGTTCTTGGTACGTTCTACCATTTGACACGCAGAAATTAGTACTTATAAGTAACTAATACAATATCTAATCTTACAGGTGTTGGTAAACAATTTAAATTCTACGCGACAAGAAAGGACGACAATTATTGTAAACAATCACAGTATCAGTTACTGCAAAAATGACCTTGATACCCAGTAATGCCAACAATAATACGAGCAACTCGTTAAATTCAAAGAAATGTGTAATTTGTGTTGGCATTGTCCACAGGCACCATAGTAATCCATTTCACTCGGTTTACTTTGACGATTCGCGCAGCTACATCACTTATATGAGATTTTGTGTTCACCCAGTTATTGTTTAATCATAACATCACGCGATGTTTCTCTGAAGGATTAAAGGAAGGGCGTAGCTACCTATATTACACCCACATTTCGTCTGTTATGTTTAAGTCCCATGTGGGGGCGAGCCTGTAGCCATCAACTGGCCACAAATCCGAAAATGACGTCAAATCAAAGTTGGTAGCCTCGTGTTGTCATCTGACATGCTGAGCTGAGACCCTTTCGGCAGAGCATTGTTTTCTGTTTTTAGGTTCACCTTAGTTTTCACGGTAAGATTTTTACAGAATACTCGTAAATCGGCTCATACAATTTGTTTAGGGAGTTTCTTTCCCGTTCTCCGGAGGAGCTCGTGGCTAAATAATAACAGCCGCACGGGTCGATCCATCAGGTTAAGCTACGCTTGCCGGGGTTGGTCCGTGGATGGGTGACCATCTTTAAATACCGAGACTCCTCCGTGCCTCGAAAAGCACGTTAAGCCGTTGGTCCCGGCTGTCATTTGTAGATCTTTGACAGTCGTTACGAGCCGTCAGAAGCTCGGAAGCCTGACAACCACCAGTCTTGCTACGGGGTATCGTACTACCCAGTTACTGGGTTGTGGAGGTTAGATGGGCAGTCGTTCCATGTAAAATACAGGTGTTCAGCTGCATCCGGTTCGACTGGAAACCGACCCCAACATAGTTGGGAAAAGGCTAGGCAGATGATGATGAGTTTCTTTCCCGTTCTCTCCCATCTACTCTTTGGGTTTACTTTGGGGCACTTTACGATGACTGACAGATTCCTTGACAATTCATAAGTGTATAATACTTTGACTTTTTCTTTGAAAATACACAGTTTTTATTTCCCGTTATAATCTCTTGAGTGTCCCTACGTACTGAGTCTACTGTTAAAATTGCATGCCAAATTGGCACTCTGTGATAGTAATCGGATTGGTTCCGTATTATGGTCAGTTTTGAAATGCTGCTGAGTCAAATAAACAAGTCACTTGATGTTCCGTAACAATTAGAAATCCGCCAGTACCTAACACAGAAGGTCAAGAAAGTAGGTACCGGCAAGTTTAACTTAAAAAATAAATAAAAAACACATAACTTATTCCCCTGAAGGGTTGGGCAGAGCTAGGTCATCTAGGTACACCCACACTTCGCCAGTTATGTTTAAGTCCCATGTAATAAGGGGCGAGCTTATTTCCCGGGCACAAATCCAGGGTACTACTGAGAAATTCCAGATAGAAAAACCCAAAAACACTAATATTAGAAAAAAAAACATAGTTTGTGTCACAACATCAACTATACTCCATTTGAAATAATATTAGACGTATAGATAAGCCTTTTTTACATTCCGTTCAACCGATTTTGAATTCTATTGCGTTGGTGACATGACAAATGGCAGCCGCATTAGATAGTTGGTATTGTGTAACTTTTTTTGTTTTGAATGCTATCATTATGCCTACAGTATAGAAGTCAAAATCGGTTGAACGGACTGTAAAAGGGTTTGTTTTAATGTCTAATCTTATTTCAAATGGGGTATATGTATTTTAGAAATCACAGATGCGACCTCTACATCAACGAGGGATCGTTAGTGTTCGCAACTGCGATTCCTGAGCGGTTTTGGGTTCGATACTCGGATCGGGAAAACTGTCATTGGATTTTTGCACTAGGAATTTATCAGTATCATGGATATACGTACATATCACTACTACATAACTGGCTACTGCAGTATACCATACGTTGGGTACGTATGGTATACTGCAGTAGCCTCTGCCACATCAGAGAGCCACATTATATTCATAGTCAACAGAGACAGTAATTGTAGCCGAAATCGGCGTGGGATGTAGGTATTATTATGTCGTTTGTCCATTTTTCTCCATAATATATACTTTTTTTATATAAAAAGTAGTCCAAGCAATGTAGTTTAGGCTCCAGAGACAGGAACCTCCTCACGATGCGAAAAGTATCTTGGAGTACTATATTCTGAATCAGGCCCTTGATCCAACCGAATATCGAGGACCATGATTTTTTTTTGTACTTATACACATCTGTTTATTCTCTCGGAAAAAGCAGGCCTGATGTTATGTTATTCATAAAACATAGTTTATTTTAAAACGTAGTTGAAACTCATAAATAATGTGATGTTAAACATAACATGCTCAAAACGAGAGCCAGTACGATAATCGAAAACTAACTCCACGTAGTTATTGACTTTTATGATTTATTTGAACACAATAATTTGTTTTAAATATTTGTAGTTTCAGTTAACATCATCTTCTGTGGTTTTTGTATGTTTGACGTTTGTTATCCGGAAAAGAATTTTATTAGTCTTGATTGTGGAGATTAAAGCCTCGTGCAAACTGGCAGAATATTGCGCCTGTTTGTGGGAGCCTTTATGTGTGTCGTGTTCCTGCTATACTAATGACTGATAAGGAAAATTCGAAGGGCTGATTTCACCAATGAACCTGAACACGATCAGCCGATCAGCACAATTCAAAAGCTTTCAAAAGCTGTCAGTGTCATCATTGTTGTGTAATATTGACACTGACAGCTCCTGAACGCTGTTGAAATTAACCTTTTTGGCGCAGCCGTGAGGCACACTATATTGCTGTTAAAACATTATTTTCACTTTTTTATTTAGTTATTTGTATTTCACGAATCACGAACTGTGTCAAAATAAACGTCATTCTTTCTTTCTTTCTTTAACTAGGTATTGGCCCTTTAAGACATTCAGAAGAAATTGGCTTTTCTGAAAACGGAGCGTTTCCCTTTAGGTACCTAGTTTAATTGCTCGTCTTGCAAGAACAGATGTTTTTAAAGATTGTAAGAAGACGATACGTTCGATAAGGCTATCAAAATTAAAATTTTCATTCGCGTACGCTACGGCAAGGCATTCCTTGTGGACAGGAAGTGATGGTTAACATTGTTGTAATCAAAAGCGGTCTATTTCTCTCATTTGTTTCTATAAAAAACTACCTACTTGACCTTGAAACTAACGCTACAACGAATCCAAAGATTTCAACCATCACGATATAACAAGCAGAACAGCTATCGATCGATACCGTAGGGGCTGTGTCCAATGTGCCACTGTGTCCAATGTGCATACGGGCACTCCGATAACACCGTACTGTGGCGACTTTATTATAAAAAAATAAGGTAAGTATTATGATTCATTTCAGTGATATCTTGTGAGCAGACTTTGGAAGTGAATACATAAAGGATATTGACCGATTTGTACCAAATGCTGCCCAGACATGGGAGTGGCTCCAAATGGTTCTGTGCATCAATTTGTACATTAAAAAAAAAAAAACGGTCCCAGGGTTAAAAAGCTGAGAGAGGTTAATGTTTTTCAGGTAATGGTTTCGTCAAAAGTAGGTAGAAATAAAAATGCTATCAAAATTCCATTCTTAGATTACCTACTAAATAAAGTAAGATAATTATATCTTTGGAAGACTTGTTGAAAATACGTATATTTGGGTGTTTGATGTATGATTACATCGTGAGGAAACCGGTATGTCCTAAAACCGAAAATTCGAAGATACGTGACATCCACCAACCCGCACTAGGCCCGCATGGTGGATTAGGGCCCACTTCCTCTCACCGAGAGGAGCCTTGTTCCAGCAGTGGGAACATTACAGCATTACATTGAATACGATGATGTTTAGCTATACTCCATTTGAAATAAGATTAGACATTTAAATAAGCCTTTTTTACAGTCTGTTCAACCGATTTTGACTTCTATTGCGTTGGTGGCATGACAAATGGCAGCTGCAGTGGACAGTTGGTATTGTGTAACTTTTTTTGCTTTTAATGCCATCCTTATACCTACGGTATAGAAGTCAAAATCGGCTGAACCGACTGTAAAAAGGTTTGTTTAAATTTCTAATCTTATTTCAAATGGAGTATAGCTAAAACAGAGTTAAGTCCAGCTCTATATCTTTATGGTGACTTGCTAAGTTAATGAAGATAGGTAGGCAATAGGTATAGGCTTAGGATCTAACTAAACTAATGAATATAGATCTTAATCGCGTAATAGATACCATAAGGAATGATTATTTTCCAGTCGTTTGCACACCACAAACACCTAATTCTCCCATAGTAGGTACAAATGGAAACTGCCCAAGCATCAAACAATGAATCCTGAACACTAAACTGTTTGAGAACCCGCATCGAAATTGATCAATTTCGTTGTCAAGAGGAACGAATAAGTGTGGGAAAGATATCTTCCTATCCCTTCCTAGAAGTAAAGAGGGACTGTGGGATCTTAAAATATAAGGAAAGGGACGTACGGAACTGTTGGTAGAGGATTTTTATTAAAGCAATCTCATCATCTGCCTAGCCTTTTCCCAACAATATTGGGGTCGGCTTCCAGTCTAAGTGGATGTAGCTGAATACCAGTATTTTACATGGAGCGACTGCCTATCTGACCTCCACCACCCAGTTACTGGTTAACACGTTCGGTTCGAACCCTGTCAGGCGCTTTACTTTGTGTAAATTATTTCATCGCCACTGCTCTTAAAACGGTGAAGGAAAACATCGTGAGGAAACCGGCATGTCCTAGAACCAAAAATTCGAAGACATGTGACATCTACCAACCCGCACTGGGCCCGCGTGGTAGATTACGGCCCGCTCCCTCTCACAGAGAGGAGGCCTGTGTCCCAGCAGTGGGAACATTATAGGCTGATTATGCAGTGTACTGCCTTACGAAATTTTCAACTTGTATTTGAAAACATTAATCATTCATATCCTTTATCGTCATTCTTATACAATATTGAAGTCTTCCTTCAGTTTTCCGGAATAAAACAGGCGTGTCAAACGGGCAATTATTATCACTTAAAGCATTGCGCATAGCATGTTCCAAGATTCCAGCTGCTCATCTAGTGATATCACCTACTTGAGGACAAATAATTCATTTCCCTTATTCTACAGTTGGCGGGATGCAGCATGCACCTACGCTTTATTTTTCTTCATGATTGGTCCTCGACCTTCAATTAGTATCCTTGCTGAAATCAGCATCTTTATTCGAGACTCCTCCGTGCCTCAGAAAACACGTTAAGCCTTTGGTCCCGGCTGTCATTCGTGAATCTTTGACAGTCGTTACGGGTCGTCAGAAGTCCGAAAGTCTGACAACCAGTCTTACCAAGGAGTATCGTATTACCCAGTTACTGGGTTGTGGAGGTCAGATAGGCAGTCGCTTCATGTGAAATACTGGTATTCAGCTGCATCTGGTTAGACTGGAAGCCGACACCAACATATTTGGGAAAAAGCTAGGCAGATTGAGGGATCCTCATTTAGGTTACTTAACCGTCAGTAACTGTACTTTATTGCGTAAAAGGATAAGTTATCCTACTTCTATCATAACTAATATTATAAATGCGAAAGTGAGTTTGTTTGTTACGCTTTCACGATAAAACGGTTGAACGCATTTGGGTAGACCATGACCTGGAATAGGACATAGGATACTTTTTATCTCGATATTCCCACGGGATTGAGACTTACGCGAGTGAATCCGCGGGGCGCAGCTATTATATAACTAGCGACCCCTTCAGGAATAAATTCTCTAAACGATGGTGAAAACGTCATCAAACTGTTGAGTGGTTTAAAAGAACAACGCGGACATACAGACAAACACGAAAAGCGACTTTAATTTATAGAAATTATGTATAGATATAGATGTATAGATAGGTACTTAACAAAATTCTAGCCAAGTTTTAATTGTTATGATGACATCTATGGAAGTAGTAGATACCTATGTGGTGAGTGGTGGTGAACCTTTGTGCCTACTGGAAAATGGTTTGATAACAATGAACAATGACATTCATTAATATTTTTAGATGATTTTCCTTCTGTAAACAGTGTTATTTCCCTGTCATTATAATTTTACCTCGTGTTTCATTGAGTGCGGTAACGACTTTACCAAAACAACAATAAAATCTATGGCCACTGAGTGGTTACTACTATTAATAGCAGGGGGCCAGCCAACTTGGCGCCAATATCTGACATCAACTTTCAGATGTTCACATTCAAGTCTCAATCTGTCAAAATTGTCAAAAACGTGTTAGATTGATTGTATATTTGACAGATTGCGAATGAGATGCAAATGCGAACGTTTTAAAAAAAATATCGGAACCCTCTGATAAAAAGCTTCAGATTTCAAATACCTTTCTTTTACTGCAGCCAAAACATCTTTAACTGCCAGTATTCTGATCAAGCAAAACAGGGAGTAGAATATTTTTAATAACAATATAAACAATAACATTAAAACCTTCTTTCTTATGTTTCTACTCTCCTTACGTTATAAAAAGGTTTTTACACGACTGCCCCAGGTCTGGAGAGACAAAGGAGTGTAATTACATGACTACCCCACGACTGCCCAAAAAGGAGTGAAATGTTTAGTTTTCAGGGTTCATAATGTGAGGTTCTTTGTTACACCATAACTTTTAAATACCTACCTGAACTGATTTGTATGTATGGGGTATCGTTAAAATCCTTACATCCAACAACAATGGCGTAGGTGTGCACCTACGCTAAAAAAAAAAGATATCTTCAGTTATTACAATATGGGTTTCCAATTGAAGGCCTTGATGAGCACACTCAAAAACTTTTATTTCTCTATTTTCACTAACTTACAGAGAATGCACTACCTAAACCGCTGGGTCTAGAAACATGAAATTTTGCACAAGAGTTCCTTATACATACATTATATCGAAAGAGAGCATAAGGAAGATTTTTTGCAAAATTCGCCCCATAAAGGGATTAAATGATGAACGTTGAAGTTTCGGGAGCACTTGTTTATTTATTAGTATTATATAGTACTAGTTCTTACCAGCGCCGCTTCGTCCGCGTGGATGTCGGTTATATTATAACCTTCCTCGAGAACCACTCTATCCATTGATGAAAACAGCATGAAAATCGGTGCAGTCGTTTTTGCGTTTATTGCGAACACAGACGCGGAGGAGGACTTTGTTTTATAATATGTAGTGTTAGAGCACTAACCCACAATCTTTGTCATATAGAACGAATAGCAGTATCTAATAGTTACCAGGGCTACAGAAGTTTGTAGGTCCATGTTTTACACACAAAAAATTGTCTGTGTACTACTTTTCCAATAGAGGCGTAAAAAATGCTAAACTGTGCTTCGTTTTCATTATTTGTTTGGCAAATATAGTGATGATTGCATGGTGCTGCGAATAGATTAATTGAATAGCTAATTGGACCAGATGGCCAAGAAATATGTGGCTAGGGAGTATGGCGGAACATCCACAAGATGTACCTATGAAATTTATTCATTACTTTTCTCAACTATGTTGGGGTCAGCTTCCAGGCTTACCGGATGCAACTGCAAATTCTTAATTATCTTTCGTTGAAAATGTTTTGAGTAATTTGGTATAGTTTGTTGATAAGGTCTGTCTGTTTCGACACAATATTCAAGTTATAGGTTTTGTTTATGTAAGTACACTGAAATGAATTGAAAAGTCTGTGTATGAATTTAAAAATCTAAAAAACCTGCTTCACGGTTGACGGTGACGGGCGGGGGTGTTTAGGGACTATCTTATGTAATTTTGTCATTAAAAAAGTGCTGATTTTCAGCCTAATGTGAATAGGTTTTGATTTAAGGGGTGAATAATGACGGTGCGCGGAAAGATTATGGAAGAAAAAGCCATGCTACGCCGACCACAACAGGAGAATGATGACGAAAAAATGTAAGCTGCGGGGTAATTGCGTTACACACAGTGGCAATGGCTTTCATTTTGACAGCTTAAACAACATTCATTGCCGTTGTTGAGCAGACTTTTCGAACATAAGTATGAAGCAACGGATTAGCAATATCCTTCAAAATCATTCAGATTGTGATTGAAAGTGTGTTACGCAGTTAGGGAGCAAGTTCAGTTCAATGACTGTCCAGTGATAGTAATTGCGAAATTAATATTTATGTAAAGAAAAGAAAAGAGTCATTTAACAACACATGAAAATATACCTACCTAACAATTTATTTAAGTACTTAAATATAAAATACGTTCAGCTGCAAATTAAAATGAACAATTGCACAAAAAAAAGGTTATAATGCAGGGTAGACCTGTCGGTTAAGAAAAACGTACCCACCTTTATCTCACGAATGAGTTTTTTTTACGATAGCTTGTTCATTTATTTTTATTCGATATTCGGCACTAAACTTTGACTAGTTATCACACACACACACGCAACACAACACATTTTTTTTAAATTATCAAAAATGCATCCACTTTTTTCTAAATATTTATTTGGAACTAAACTATACCGATTTAAATAGTCAAGTGGCCAAGTCAATGACATTTACATTATTCATTTATTCGTAAAATAATTAAATACTATTTCTCTAACTGTTGTTAGCTGGCAATTGTTTCGTGATCGAACACTAACTGATTCATTGAATACAAAGAGGACATTGTTATAATCATACAATACACGCTAATAATGATGTAAACAATAATATTCCATAATGCTTTCAATTTTGTAACTTATAAATAACTAAAATCGACCAAAAACATTTTTGTAATAAAAAAATGAAAGGAATAAAACCTACCGTCACAGTCCAATGTGAAGATCCAAAAAAAACACTGTCACTTCCAAATCCAATAAAAAAAGTAATAAACACAAAAATTCTTGTTGAAATTAAAAACAAAACATAATTCGAAATTCAAATAAACCGAACAGCGAGCGTGCACGACTCCAATCTATGGCGATATGAACCATTCTACGTGAGTGTAATTTACGTATTCAGAGACCATTTTAAGTTGATCCCTAGCACACCTGTGTTTAAAACCACAGCTGTATCAATATAAACTTGTACGTATAGAATCGCGAGTTCTTTTTAACTGGCCAATAAATGCTCAGAAGCAGCTACCGTTGACCTTGTGCCGTAGTTTTGTCTACCGAAGACGTAAGAAAACTCTACTTATCATAAATAATTCAGGTAGAATATTGGCGCTTTTAGAAAAGGAATAAAATTGATGTTGGTTTTTTCTGCCGTTTATTATTATGCATTCATCTAATTCTTAGGACCATAGATAGGTATATATTGCGGTGGGGAATACCAACACAAAGATAAGCAGAATAAGGCTTTATCTGAGATGAACCGCAACCATGTTTCTTTTTATTTTATCTCCTTATCTTTCTGAGAAAGTATAACGATGACGAATACCTTTTCGGCTAAAACCAACTAGTGACGACGATACCGGTAACAGTTTCTTTTTACCGTCTGTGAGACTCCGTTGCACATTATTCTTTTTATGAATCATATTTCCGGCTTTCTGGTTTGTTGCCTTTGCCCTAGTTGGTCTTCCTCTTGTAAGGAGTTGCACCACAGATTAAGTAACACTTCTAAGACCAGGCTCTGCTTCATCCTTTTCTCTATTCGATTTTAACAGCTCGATTCCGGGGCAGCACTTGCTACAATATTTTCTTTGCTCATAAAAGGTTTTTGCCATTAAAATTGATCTTTATTTGAAAGCCACTGCTATATTGTTTATAGTTAATACTATTAAGAATACATAAAGAACATAGGTCTAGACATATTCGAAATATTGTAAGAACGCATGGTGACATTCCAGTCCATGCATTCTGACCTTGATGCCCTAATGACCTTATATGCCCAAGTAATCAATGAGGTTTAATCAGAACCAGCGACTCAAGGTACACAACCTACTTTCTGATTATTAGTTTCCTCATAACTGTTTATCGCGATTAATCTCGAGACATACAGTCAATCGCACGTCTTTGGTAACCTAATGAAACTGACAGTGTCTTTATCTCGTTGCAGTAAGGGCGGTTTTCGTGGTGTTGCATTGACATGCGGTTGACTGTACAGTGCGTATGCGCCTGCGTGGGTCCTAATGTATGGAACCTACGCTTTGTCTAACTACTAATTTGTAAAGTAGCGCAGGTAGGCTGAAGATGATTTTGTGTCATTGCATTGTTAATAGAGGAGTAGGTTAGGATAGTTTTTTTTTTTGTTTCTGGGTAGATAAGTGGGCATCACTTCAAGGTTGCCTGTAAGAGATCGCAGAAAGCTATAAGGCCACTCATTTTATGTTTTGTAGTGCTTAAATATTTTTTTGTTTGCTTGTTTTTTTGTACAATAAAGTATAGGTATATGTTTATAAAAATATAAATAAATAACCAGCAGAACCTAAATAGGTAGGCATATTTTGTTTGTAATCTTAAAATTCATTTTTCAAACCTCGTAATTCCTCGTAATTCAATTGAAATATTTTACTCCAGGCAGATTCCACGAAGCAAAATCTAATTAAAAACGAAAAGGGTTCGTTAGAAAAGTTATGAAAATGTTATCTAATATTTTCCAAATTATCCCAATTTTAAGTTAATTAATTAAATTACCTACGTTTTTTGAGTTGTTAACGAAAGTTTCTAAAAAGAGTAGGTACTTAGGTATTCTTTCCTTATTTTTTTTCCAATGGATTTCCATGAATCGATTGTTGTGTTTGGCAGCCACAACCAAAATAAAAAGAACCCACTCCGTTGCTTTGAGTAAAAATAGATCCCGCGAACATTTTAGATCATCGATCCGCTCCCGAACGTATTGTTATGAAATATCTACCTCGAACTATGAAAACTGTGATCGACTTGGAATTTGCGGGGTGATAATAACTGTTTTGATAATGCATTAACGTAGAAGATTTTGTATAGGCAAATCGGACCTATTTATGCTCAGTTCCTTTAAACAAAAAATATTATTGCCAAACTGGACATATAAACAGATTCGGAGGCTAATTTTACCTGTGATAGCTACTTCCATATGGGTGGGTCTACTATGCAAAGTTATGAGGTCTTTGCTTCATTATTGGTAAAGATACAAGTCTTAATTTTAACCAACAACGGTCCGTAAGATATGGGAATCGGCCATTAGCCATCTACTCTTCAGGTGTTACAAATCTATATCACCACCAAATTAACCTGCACAGGGCCCACGTGGTGGATTCGCGACGATCCAATCCCAATCTTACAGAGATGAGGTCACTTCAGTGAACGAACTTCTTACTGCTGGGACAGTAATTGCGTAACACACGATCAATTACAAACTGTTTCATTTTGACAGTTCAACAACATTTGTTGCGCTATTTACGTTACTGACTGAGCAGACAAATGAAACAATGGATTAGCAATATCCTTCAAAATTATTCAGATTATGATTGATAGAATATCAAGCGATGATGGAATAGTCAAAAATATATGGGACTGACATAGCTACCGAAAAGCTTAAATGTCAATTCCAATGAAAGTCGTTGTAGAAATAAGAAATGCTTGAAAGCGATTGCCACTTGTCAAAGGGCGTTAAGTTGCTTCAATATAATTAGGTACTTACTTAGTCAGATTATTGAGGGTTCACGTCAAAAATAGAGAGCAGCCTACTACTTTCTTACATACACACACTCACTCACTCACTAACTCACTCACTCACTCACTCACTCACACACTCACTCACCTATACTGAAGTATGGAACATGTACCGCATACGTACAGATTCAAGGATGATGTTAATAAGAGCCTACTTAAACCTAATAACAATGTATTATGTATATTCAATAAGGAAGGATGCTGCTTCCTCAAAGGTGATCGTTAGTATGAAATTTCAGCCGTTATCAGTACTTAGCTGTTAATGTGATAAAAATTGCGCGTCTGCCCTTGGTAACAAATTATGTTGGAAAGACTCAGCTCATGAATTACGCACTGAAGTGTGACTAAATAAAACCTACAAGGTTAGTACTTATCTCAACAAATAAATTACATGAAAAACAGTTATGAAAACCTATCAACAATCTTATTAGATAATCTTAACTTATATTATAAATGCGAAAGTGAGTTTGATTGTTTGTTTATTACGCTTTCACGCTAAAACGGCTGAACGGATTTGGATGAAATTTGGCACATGGGTAGACCATGCCCTGGGATAGGAAATGGGATACTTTTTATCCCGATATTCCCACGGGATCGTGACTTACGCGGGTGAAACCGCGGGGCGCAGCTAGTAGTTATAATAATTTGATTAAGCTGTAGGTATTTAAATCTGTGATTTTAACTTGAGTGAAAGCGAAAAGCATCAAAGGTACGGGTTGCATTGACAACGCACTGTCGTTGAGCTCCTTGTGATCTGAGTTGACCTCCACGGTTACTGACAAATGCTTGCACTGATTGGACAGGTCTACTCTAATCTGCATGGTCCTCAAAAGCCTTAACCAAGATTATGTCTTTAAAAGATACTGCGACCGTTTGTCTCGGCCTTTCTTCTCAGAGTAGTCAGATAGGAAACGCCGATCTCATCTATGTGTGTGTGATTCCGATATCCTATTTACAGGAGGAAAAATCATTTCATTTCGCAACAGGCTGGGATCGAGCTCTGTACCTTTATTTTACTAGTCCGTGGCCTATAACCCCTTGAATTTGTTTTTACCCGACTGCCGCAGAAGGAGGGTAATGTTTTTGTTTGTATGTATGTTTGTATGTATGTTTGCATGTATGTTTGCATGTATGTTTATATGTATGTTTGTATGTATGTTTGTATGTATGTTTATATGTATGTTTGTATGTATGTTTATATGTATGTTTGTATGTATGTTTATATGTATGTTTGTATGTATGTTTATATGTATGTTTATATGTATGTTTGTATGTATGTTTGTATGTATGTTTGTATGTATGTTTGTATGTATGTTTGTATGTATGTTTGTATATATGTTTATATGTATGTTTGTATGTATGTTTGTATGTATGTTTGTATGTATGTTTGTATGTATGTTTGTATGTATGTTTGTATGTATGTTTGTATGTATGTTTGTATGTATGTTTGCATGTATGTTTATATGTATGTTTGTATGTATGTTTGTATGTATGTTTGTATGTATGTTTGTATGTATGTTTGTATGTATGTTTGTATATATGTTTATATGTATGTTTGTATGTATGTTTGTATGTATGTTTGTATGTATGTTTGTATATATGTTTATATGTATGTTTGTATGTATGTTTGCATGTATGTTTATATGTATGTTTGTATGTATGTTTGTATGTATGTTTGTATGTATGTTTGTATGTATGTTTGTATATATGTTTATATGTATGTTTGTATGTATGTTTGTATGTATGTTTATATGTATGTTTGTATGTATGTTTGTATGTATGTTTGTATGTATGTTTATATGTATGTTTGTATGTATGTTTGTATGTATGTTTGTATGTATGTTTGTATGTATGTTTGCATGTATGTTTATATGTATGTTTGTATGTATGTTTGTATGTATGTTTATATGTATGTTTGTATGTATGTTTATATGTATGTTTGTATGTATGTTTATATGTATGTTTATATGTATGTTTGTATGTATGTTTGCATGTATGTTTATATGTATGTTTGTATGTATGTTTGTATGTATGTTTGTATGTATGTTTGTATATATGTTTATATGTATGTTTGTATGTATGTTTGTATGTATGTTTGTATGTATGTTTGCATGTATGTTTATATGTATGTTTGTATGTATGTTTGTATGTATGTTTATATGTATGTTTGTATGTATGTTTGTATGTATGTTTGTCTATTTCTTGGCACGCTCTGTAGCCTAAATGGCTTGTTGGATTTTTACATACGAGGTGTCGTTAGGTTCGTCTTAATTGTGAGAGTAACATAGGCTATATTTTTTTTATATATTTCAAATACAAAAAAAAATGGAGGGGAAAGTTTAAAAAAAAAAAAAATACAACTATATTGGTATCAAATAAAAGCTAGTAATGAGTTAATTCCAAATATATACAGGGTTATAGGTAAAACACCAACAACCTCTTAAGGAGTCATTGTACTCATCATTATGAACTACTTTTACGATGGGAACAAATATGAAATCGCGAAGAAAAAAAACAGCTGAACAGCTGTTTTTTTTGTTGTTGTTCATAATGATGAGTGCAATGACTCCATAAGAGGTTATAGGTGTTTTAACCTGTATATTAATAAACCTTAAAAGCTTGAAATAAAACTAATTATTTAAAAAATCAAAATACCCGACTGCAAAAACTTATAACCGAAAAGAGAAAAACAAGCATTGAACTTTGTTTTTTGTAAGGTATTGCAGGCGGGGACAAACCAATAACCTGAAATAATGGTGTAACTTTGTTTGGCAGAGGTGATTCTTGTCACATAAGCATGTGACAACAATCACCTCTGCCTCGATAAACACAGTCAGTCAGTGATATTATGTGACAGAATGACACAAAACGCCAAAAATTTTGTTGCGGTTGTGCATTCAGCCTTTGTGCTTTAGTCTCCTACATAAGACCTTACATTGAGCTGTCAGAGCCTTGCGAGTGTTCCAATACGGGATGAACATTGAAGCATAATTAGTCACGGATGATTTAGTATGCTTGGTCTAATGCCAATGTTCGCCTTCTTTGAACAATTGCAAAGCTATATGAATATATTAGCTGAACTACCGATCTCCTTGGAAGGTGACCCTGCCTTGTTCCTCGTCTGTTAAAGTAGATGAATTTTAATTAACCAACTCAAACTCATCATCATCTGCCCAGCCTTTTCCCAACTATGTTGGGATCGGCTTCCAGTCTAACCAGATGCAGCTGAATACAAGTATTTTACATGGAGCGACTGCCTATCCGATCTCCACAACCCAGTAACTGGGTAATACGATACCCATTGGTAAGACTGGTTGTCAGACTTTCGGGCTTTTGACGACCCGTAATGACTGTCAAAGAACCACGAATGACCGCCGGGACCACCGGCTTAAAGCGCTTTCCGAGGCACGGAGTCTCGATGGTCACCCATCCACGGACCAACCCAAGCAAGCGTAGCAAACAATCTCAAACTCAAAGTATCTATTTCAAATAAACAAATTACAGGCACTTTTGAATTGTCAAGGGGTCGGTCGGTCAGAAAGATGAAGCTAGTTGCCCATTCCAAAGCGTAGTAGGTTCCTATGGAGAAGAACGGGCAAGAAACTCCACGGACACTCTTTTAAATCAGAATATTGTTACAATAATTGGTCCATCATTTATGTTGAAATACCATGTGAGTACAAAGTACAAGTAGTAACTATGTAGGGACTGCGCGTTGGCCACATGTGCAACTGCTGAGTTGGTGCTGGGTTTGATTCCTAGGTCAGGAAAAGTGTTATTATTGGGCTTTTCCATAAGCAATTTTTTATATGTATCACTTTTATATTGGGTCCCCACCAAAATCAAAATCAAAATATTTTATTTCACATAAGCCTACATGGGGACTAATGAAACGTCAGAAGCAAGGTGCACGGTTCCAATTGATCGTTTCCTATGGAGAAGAGCCGGCAAGAAACTCCACGGTTACTCTTTTAAAAGAAAATAATAATTGGCTTTTACAATATTTTCGATTTACAGTGTTAATAGTTCTGGGAGGATGGCTAAGCCTACAATGTTCTCACATTCACAAGGTAGAAAAGAATCTATATAAAAGATAAATAAGATACTAAAGATAAAAAAAAACCTATTTAAACCAAATGACATGATTGCCATTACAACTGTAACAAATCTGATTAATTATCATGTCCACAAAAGCTACTAATAAGGAGTGGAAATTAAATTGTATGTATATAATGTCAAATAATATTATGATTATGTCTGTCAGGGATGAATGTAAAAAATAAACATGGTAATTTGGGAGCAGTTAATAGACTCTTACATAATTATGCCGTTAATGAGGTACCAGGGAGGCCAATTGGGTTCAATTGGATTTTTTTCTCACAAATAGAGAACCTCGTCACTTCTATGATTTTAAATATTCATCAATTGCTTGGTATTATATCGAATAATGACCATCATAGACAACTACCAATAGTAAAAAAAACCTTATTACTTATAGTTTTCTAAACATAAAAAATACCTTAAAAATGAGTCCTCATTTTGTTAGCAGAAATGACCACTATTTTTTTTTTAACTTTGCCAAAAAAAAATTGCCGCTTAATCTAAGTGGCATACGTTATCTTAGTTTTTAAACATTAGTGCATAAAAGTTTTAAAACAGTAGTTTTCATGGTTGTTAAATAAATTAAGAAAATGTTAATATGAAAAAAACAACTTCTTGAAAATTCCCCATACAAAACGCTGATTTCATAACCTAATATTAGTCGGTAGGTAGGTAGTCAAACTTGACGATAACAGTTTTCTTTTCTTGGCCACCAGTAAGTAGGTATAGTAAGATCATTATTGTTATCCTTTAGAGCGGAGGAGACCAGAGATAGTCTAGTGGTGTGACCGTCAGACTGCCAATCATAGGTACTTCGTTTTTCGGATTCATTTGCGATTGTATAATTATCACTTGCTTCAAAAACGGTGAAGGCAAATATCATGAGGAAACCAGCATGCCTGAGAGATATTTCCCAACGGCATGTGAAGCCAAGTCAGAGGCCCATGGGCAACTTTAAAACTCTGGCACCAGGCTAGTTACTAACCACACGAAAAGAAGAATTTATTGCTATCCTGTCATTATTGTAAGTATAATAGCCTTATAGGTAATTCTATTTTCGAGCCTTTTGGGGTTGAAACCCTAGGGCGGTGGGGTCCAAGTGCTCATATTTTGTTCAACGGCTGTGTGACACTTCCCGTAACGCAAGGGCAGTCTTTTACCTTGGTCAGAGGCTAAGCATTGCCATTCAACGTGGCAATGCCGCCAGTCTCTTGGGTACATTACCAGCCGACAGCACTGCGGAGGAATTTTTCGACGCCATATTTTAGTTAGGTATTAATTTGTTTATTTGTATTTTATTTTTAATTATATTATTTAGGATTTAATTAGTTAATTAATAGTTAGTTGTTTATTATATATTGTTTATAGTGCCTGTCATTATTGAATCAAAGTGGTGTCTTCATAAGTATTTTCTACGCGCATACAATGATTAATGAGGAAAATCGAGCGATCTTTTTATTTATAAACCTATATGTTTTTTGTTTACATATACATACATACCGGGAAATGCAACATCAATTACATATGTATGTACTATTGTAGTACAGGTCAAGTTCAATGGGAACACATATCTCAAATAGGTACACAATTATGTATTGTGTTGGTACGGTCGGCAAAGAAACTGGTATAATAGTTTTGGCATAATTTCCTTGCTAATAAAAATGTCGCTATTGTTGACTCTTCAATTTAAACAAGGAAAATATTACGTCACTGGTGATCTCGAGCCGATAGGCACCCACTGCTAGACATAGGCCTCCTCCAAAGATTGCGACAAACGATCAGATTTATTTTTGCTAGTGAAAATTTACATAGGTACCTAGGTATTATTGAGGAGTTCGTGGCTAAGTAATAACAGCCGCACGTAAAGCGACGCTTGGGGTTGGTCCGTGGATGGGTGACATACCGCGCGAGACTCCTCCATGCGTCGGAAAGCACGAGAAGTCGTTGGTCCCGGCTGTCATTCGTGGATCTTTGACAGTCGTTACGGGTCGTCAGAAGCCCGAAAGTCTGACAATCAGTCTTACCAAGGGAATCGTATTACCTACTTACTGGGTTGTGGTTGTTAGATAGGCAGTCGCTCCATGTAAAATACTGGTATTCAGCTGCATCCGGTTATACTGGAAGTCGAAAAGGCTAGGCAGATTGATTGACCTACGTATTATTGGATGACGTACAAATAAACTCTATCTTAGTGTGTCTATGTACAGTTTTTGCCGACCGTACAATGCATCTGTTCCGAGAGTCGACTCGTTTCGTTGAGATTTTAATTAGAAAATTACTTTGATAACTGCTTGTATGTCGCGTATGCGTCACTTGTCACTCTAGCAATGTTAAGTGGATTTCATCGTAGTAATTTGATGCTATTGTCATTGTGTGTAAGCAAGCGCGTGGTTACTTGTTTAGGCTCACGTTTAGCCATCTATCTCACCATTATTATCTGAAAAAGAATGAAGTTCCTATTTGAAATGATACAAACAACAACCTGAGAACATTGAAACTGAGGATTTCATGCCCTCTCTCACTTACACTGAAAACTTAGATAAAGAAAGAAATATTTTTTTTTTATTCTGCACAAATAAAAAAGTTAGCTTGAAGTAAGCTGTCAATAGTGTCAGTCACTAGCATTAGGTGGAAATATGTCGGTTCGCTTCAAATGAGATTCGTGTGATTTTTGCAGATACGACCGGCTGATAGTAAGAGATGATGCGTTCGACGGTAGTACAGACACGAATATAAATAGGTATCTTACTACTAGCTGCGCCCCGCGGTTTCACCCACGTAAGTCTCGATGCCGTGGGAATATCGGGATAAAAAATATCCTATTCAGTCATGTGCTCAATTTCATACAAATCCGTTCTGCCGTTTTAGCGCGAAAGCGTAAGAAACAAACATTGGATTTTGTACCACTTTCACATTTATAATATTGCTAGGTTCCGCCCGCGGCTTCGCCCGCGTGGTATGTCGATAAAAAGTAGCCTATGTCCTTCCCCGGGATGCCATCTATCTCCTTGCCGAATTTTATCGAAATCCGTTCAGTGGTTTAGGCGTTAAAAGACAACATACAGACAGACAGACAGACAGACTGATAGACAGACAGAGTTACTTTCGAATTTATAATATAAGTATGGATTAAGTATTAAGTATGGTATTGTCTTGTTTGCCATAATTTAATTTGCCATAATATTGTTTTCCATAATCGTCCTCAGTCATAATATTTACTTGCCATATTATCATTTGTACTAATAACGTTTGTCATATCAACTTATTAGTCATAACTTATTTGCCATAAAATTAGTTGCCATATTATCATGTGTCATAATCATTACTTTCAAGCGTTTATTGTTTTGTACAAAAAATTGGTAGGGAGTACCTATTTTTTGTATAGCCCTAACTATGTATAGATTGTTAGTCACTTAAGTAACCTAATTTGCAAAAAAACTAGGTTTTAGTGACAGAAACGCATCGCTGTAAATCCGACTCCACGCAGTCTTGTAAGCCCTACCCCTAGAGTGTAATTTACAAGAATTGCAAGAAAAAAAGGCAAAGAAACAAAAAAAAATATCAGCAGCCATGGTGTCTGTTCCGCAGCTTCGTCTTGCGTCAGCCTCAGCAAACGCAAGACGAAGCTGCGGTGGTGAGCGTTAAACCATCTGCGACGTTAAGCTCGCGTGGGACCGCCGGAGCCCCGCAACGCCGGAGCCGTGACAGAAACCATGGCAGCAGATTTTTTTTATTTTTTTGTGTCTTTGCCTTTTTTTCTTGCAGCATAAAGCATTTTTCTATGAATATGTTAATAGCAAAATTATTCAGTTTAACATAACATCAAAATTGCAGGCGCTTGTAGGTACTGAACTAGCATTGTTGTGCTAATATGGGCAAATTAATATTATGATATGAATAAATGGTATGGAAAACGACATTATTGAAAATGAAAAATATAGCAAATAAATATTATGACCAATGAAATTATGGAATATGGTTTTATGTCATTTGACGATTATGGCAACTGAAACGTTATGTCTAATGAAATTATGGCAAAAATTAGTAAACCATTAAGTATATTAAGTATTAAGTATGGATAGTTAGGAAGTTCGGATTAGGACGAACATCTCAGAAATTATATCTGATTGCATGATTCATCATTAATATATGACGGGAAATATGTCATCAGTGGCAGCACAAATATGTGATTTCACTGCAGCATAAAAACCTGACTGCCTAACTTCTTAAATTATAAATGCGAAAGTGTTTTGTTTGTTTGTTTGTTACGGTTTCATGCTAAAATGGCTGAAAGGATTTGGTTCAAATTTGGTACATAGGTAGATCATAGGTATAGGTAGACCACCTGGAGAAGGACATATAGGCTACTTTTCATCTCATACTTTAGATAGATAGATATTTGATGCCGAGCTGTTTATAGTAATACTAGCTTCCGCCCGCGACTTCGCCTGCGTGGTATGTCGATAAAAAGTAGCCTATATCCTTTTTCAGGCTCTAGACTATCTGTGTACCAAATTTCATTTAAATCGGTTTGAAAGCGCGACAGACAGACAGACGGACAGAGTTACTTTCGCATTTATAATATTAGTAAGGATATTTGTGCTCGCGGCTGAACGCATACATGCTTGCCTAGAAGTGTTAAAGTATTCGAGGGGTACGTATGTTTAAAAATGTATGAAAGCTGAAGTATCACCTCGGAAGCTATTTAACTCAATATCTCCCCGAACTTTCCCAACAACGTTGGACGTTCCGTTATAAATCTTAATGTAACCATAAAGCGTTTCCATTTAATTTTTATTAGCTACACGTAAAGTCATTAACGTTCATTAAAACCGCATCAAATTAAATTGCAATCAAATACGACTTTACAGGCAATTTACGATTAATTATTATTTACTATCGTCGAACCATTTGTCCAACAAAATAATTATTTTTTCTTTCTCTATTTATTAGGGATAGGCTGAAATTGACATTTGGTTTAACTGAACTTCGGGTTGAGCCGAACTTCGGCATTCAGCCGAAATTCGGTTCAAGTACCGAATATTCGAACAAGATATTAAAAAAAATAAACCAGTAAAATTAAATCGTAAGCTTTTATTTATAGTTTATACTTTTTACTAATTTGTGGAAAAATGGAGAATTTTAATTTTCACCGACTGTTTGGCCGAAGTTCGTAATCGGTTCAAACCACGGTTACGGCCCATCCCTACTATTTATCTATGTGTCTTCTCCCGGATATTGTATGTATTGTATTGATACGACGAACTCTCAAAACAAAGTCTCTCGAAGCTGCTTTGCCAAACACTCATTTGTTACATCACACAGCCATTTTCTATTTTAAATATTTTATAATTATAATTGACTGACGAATACTATGTTTATATTCAAAGTGATCTGAGTATAAGAGATCTAGGTACATACTTCCCGGGACATGTACCTACTTATAATATCTTGACAGCATCACCTCCGGCTATATGGGTACGTATGCTTTGTACTTGTCTTTTTATAGGTCCATAAATGCCCTCTACTGAACATGGCTTACCTACATATACATCGGGAAATTGCAACGCTTCTGTTTGTATACAGTGTGAAGGTCTAAGCATTAAGAAAGGAAATGGACAAGAATGCTATGAAACATGGAAAAATCCAGAGTATATAGGTAATTGTATCTCGCCAACGTTGCACCACAGACAATAAATTGAGGAACAATGAGATCGTCCACGAGTTTCTTCAGGATCGTGTGAATCACATCCTAGGAGACATCTTACGTCAAGTCTAACTATAGGAAAAAAATATTTTACCTTTTTTCGTACCTAGCCACCACCAATTGGATGGGTGGTAGGACCTACTACGTACATACGTACCAAATTAGCACAATCCTAGATGTCTTCCCGTCCTTCCCGCATTCTTCTTCCCCATAACTCATCCTCACGAACAACAAATTGTCGGTACGATATGACGCGTAAATAACATTAGCAATAGAGTGTAAGAGGTTCACAACAGTTGAATCGTCAGTGCAAATGAGGCATATCCTGCTGACAATTGAGGGGGACCAACGCTTGGGACACTACAGTGGCAATCTGCACACGTTCAACCTAACACGTAAGTAAAACCTCTTTGGTTTAAATCTTTTTTTATATTTTTTCTAAATCCTTTTCCTAATTCAAATATTTATGACGGAAATTGTGGCCAGTGCTTTTTGAGGAGGTTCAGAAAATTTTGTTTATTTTTTTCGGGGTAGTTTTTTTTGTATGTCCTTGGAAGTAGGTTACTGTTTTGGACCAGTAACCTCTTTAGTAATTTGCATTGTTATGTCCTCTAGGCGTCTGCTTACACGTGAAGGAATGTTGGTCGTTTATTGAAGAAGTGACTTTCAATTAAACCATGCAGTCTGGACACGAGGTTTTTGTGTAGAAATAGGCTGTTCTAGACTAAAATAATTAGCATGTTATTGTGCAATTGCTGCAAATGAGGTTCGGTCACATTAATTCGAGCATCGTAGTTAGTGAAATCATTTTGATTTGCTTATTCCTCGAATAGGCCTTTGATTTTCTCTGGTATGTTTGTGAAAACTTGTGCTTCTTATAAATAATATTGACCTGGCATTTTCAGTTTGAAGTTTTAATTCTTTGTTTAGTTAGAGGATTGGAGAAGCATCTTGCAAGCAGACTAAGGTTGTTAATAAACAAAATAAAAAAAAACTTTATTCTACAAAAAAAAAAACAATGGACGTAGATCATTATTTAGTAACCTATTCCGCTTATCTATTCTCCAAGAGTCATAAAAAAACCCTGACGCAAACACTCTCTTCTCTGCGTCCAGCGCTCGGTGTGGCAACACATCGTGTTCTGGTTTGCGACTGGTCAATCGTCATCCTGAGGATGCCTCGTTGAGAGGTGAAATACGTGTAGATTTCTTACAGGGTTTTTTATGACTCTTGGAGATTAGTTAAGAGGAATAGGTTACTAAATATATCTACGTCTATTGTATTTTATAATGGATTTCCGCAGTCACGCCTGAATCAATAAACTATCTTTGTTCTACTACTTTAAATTTTTACATAAGTATTAGGTCCACCTATGAAATCAGCGTTTTGTATGGCGAATTTTAAGGAACTTGCATTTTTCATACTAACATTTTCTTAATTTATGTAACAACCATGAACACTAATGTTTTAAAACTTTTATGCACTAATCTTTAAAAACTAAGTCGTAATATGCCACTTAGATTAAGCGAAAAAAAATAAGTTTCGCCTAAGTTAAAAAAAAATTGTGGTCATTTCTGCTAACAAAATGAGGAGTCATTTTTATGTTTAGAAAACTATAAGTAATAAGGTTTTTTTTACTATTGGTAGTCGACTATGATGGTCATTATTCGATATAATACCAAGCAATTGATGAATATTTTAAATCATAGAAGTGACGAGGTTCTCTATGTGTGAGAAAAAAACGCCAATTTCATAGGTGGGGACCCAATATATAAGCAGTAGTCGTCTCTTCGGCGTAGGCCTCCCCTATTTCCTTCCACTGATTCCTGTCCCTAGCTTTAGTCATCCATCCAGGTCCTCCCTTCTCCCAAAATATGTCTTGATAACAGTGTGTTAATGGATAGAGACTGTTCTGTTATGCGTTCTGTTCAAAAGCGAAAATCGACTGTTGGAACGACGGCAATTAACTTTTTACTAATTTGTGTATGTGTGATAAAATCATAATGGTTACAGGATATACAGGGTGTAAGGGTAAACACCGTTGTCACTCAAACCATGGGTAGTTGACTTAAATATAAAAATAAATGACCGAGTAACAACAAAAAACTATTATTTTCATTAATAGATTTTCAAAAGTTTCTATCCGACACCGTGATCGCTAGCGAAACAGCTGACTGACTGAGGGAGGGGTCGCGCTCGCAGCCGGTCAGGTCACGTCCCGCACCACCCATACGTGTTGAGACGCAAATTCATTGCCCTAGCGCCCTAGGGTGAAAGGGTGAAATACTGTTGCGAAAAATGTGATTTTCTTTTTAAAAAAAGTTGTAATTTTTCATTGATTTTACGTTCTATAAATGAAACCAAACCACTGGTTTCAAGGATAACGGTGTTTACCCTTACACCCTGTATATTTACCTCTTGACATGTTCTGAAAACACTAATATCTATTTCACCAGACATCATAAACCCTAGCCTCAGAGCACCCACATCCTTACATACACCTCAGACAGATAATAATATGTTTAATTTAAAAAAATCTTCTAGAGAAAACAACAATTGTAACTTCGAAATGTTAACTCGTATAATTTCAGTTGGGTATTAGTCCATGTGTGAATCTTCTCAAACCTTCCTTTGGTCAAGTTTTCAAGATGATCGTGTCCTGCTGAGAAGACATTTCTTTGCAAGCAGTTCCGTACCGAATCGGTCATGTGGATAATGTTCAGCAGTATTATTAGTTTAGATATTTTTTTTAACCGACTTCTTCAAAAAGGAGGAGGTTCTCAATTCGTGTTTTTTTTTTTTTTTGTATGTTTTTTACGCGTTTACTCCGCCAATTATGAATCGATTTAGATGATTCTTTTTTGTGTGGTAGGTCATGCTTCCGAGGTGGTCCCATATTAATTTTATTAACTTTGCTTGCGTAATTTTTGAGTTAGCTTCAATATTACGTATTTTTCCAACTTAGTTTATCTAGATGATATCCTGTTTGACTCCTTCACTGTTATTTACATAGCAGGTAGTGGTATTCGGATTTGTGTGGGGTAGGTTACACAACTAAAAAGTGAAAAATAAAAACTTTTTACAAAAAGTGAAGTCGGTTGTTTTTTTTTGTAAAAAGTTTTTATTTTTCACTTTTTTTTAGGCAAGGTCTCTTAACTTTATTTGTACCAAAACGGTCATGTGGATAATGTGCAGTAGTAGTAGGTATTATCAGTTCAGATACTTACTTAAACTTTTTTTTTCAGAGGGCTTATAATTTTTTTTATTTTTGTGGTGAATTTTATTATTTTACAACATAAGTCTTTAACCGCATTATTTTTCTAGGTTCTAATATCAAAAAGAAGACTTAAAGACAACGATGTTGGGCCACGTCCTTTCCTTAGTGTGCCTGTGCCTCCGAGTCGCGAACTCTCTGCCGCCGGATAAGGTACGTGACGTCATATCCTGATTGCCTCCTTGTTAACTTATATTGACGCGGATAACAGTACATAGTATACTACATATATTTACAGAGTAGATGATAGGTACAAACAGTACAGCTAACATCGATAGAATGATGATAAATTTGGATTTTTAAACTGTTTTCTGTTTTCATAACACATGATAACGTTTGCATTTCCCGAAGGCAGTAGTGTAGTATAGTGCAAACACGCCTGTTATTACTAAAGACCTATTTACACGGTGCAAGTTTCTGGAACCTCATGCCATAATGCACGTTCAGTTATTGTCATTCAATAATTGCCTGTAAGTGCATACGCGTGCGATTTTCATAAAATGGCATACAAAAATTGAATGCAATTTTTGCGAATTGCATGCGACTTCTGTTTACACAAAGGCAATTATTGCATGCAAGTTTTGCCTCGTGTAAACATAGAGTTGCACAATCTTGTAAAATTTATTCAAGTAAGTATTGCCAGTATTTGCACTGCCAAATATTCCATTTAATTTTATTGAAAGTCAAGAAGACTTTTTTTAACTTGATACGTTCGATTCCACACTACGTTCGTTTGAATGATAGAAAAATTTCTTGTCGGAATTGAATGCGATTTTATTGTTAGTTGCAGTTCAAAACTGGTACTTATTACACCAAAGTAAGTTTTGAACTGCAACTAACTTGCCCGTATCGTGCAACAATTGTACCTACGTGTTGTTTAGACGGTGCCAGTCTATTGTTGTTTCAATTTTACGGTAAATATGCCACAGACAATAAACTTGCACCATGTGAATGAGGCTTTAGTCATGCGATAGAGGAAGAGCCTATTGGCATTAACAAATCAAGATTCCGGGCTGCTGTTATGAGAACTGCTAAGATATTTATTTCTTGCCTGAATTCCAAACTCTTTTGCCGTGATCAATTACTTAAAAACTCCGTAACGTTAAAGTAGTTTTTGTGTTTTAAGTATTGTCACGCGTCAGTGATAATGGACAATAGTCCTTTTTTTTATTATTCTTACTTTGTAAGCAAAAAAAAACCTAACAATTTTTTTAAAAGTACTTCGTTGCTCTGACGTCACATGTTCATCTATTATATAGGTATACTTAGATAATGGCCTTGCGCAATAAACTTAAAAAGAGAATTCAAAAGTACCTATTTTATTTCGTGTTACCATTGGCTAGTACTTTGCCAATATGAAACCTCTTTAACGGACTTCCTAAAAGTGTGAAAATTTTCCATAGTGTGGGTTCCTCCGTTTCGGTAAATGCGTAAATGTCTGCGCATATTTTTAGCTATTGTTCTCCTTTAAATCAAACAACTGCATGGTTTGTTATACCGTCACTGTGTAGGCATTTTATATTGTGTCATTGGTCAAATTCAGCGCAAATATTGACCATAGTGTTAGTAAAATATGACAAGCGAATGTTCGCCTTAATTTTTCCCAGAAGAGCTTAGCTATCATAAATGTTTACAAGGTGATAATAATAAATAGTCGGCTTGTTAGATCAAGGATAGTAAAGACGGATTTGAGTTTAAACCAAGATTAGTGCTTTCCAGATCAAAGTTTTTGTAAAACTACTCACCACACCCTTTCATTAGTGCCACAGTTTTTATTGTTCTGTTCTAAAACCTGATGATTATAATCCTTGTCAGTACCTACCTATATTCGGCAAGAAAATGTGACTATAACTTTCCTACATTCTAATACCAAAAACGAATACCACTGGTATTTGTTTCAACCCATATTTATTGTCTATTCCGAACGGATACAATTGTTTAAACTAATACTAATATAGGGAATTGCCCTGCTGGTATTTGTTAAAACCATAGTGTTAGTTTTCAATCTTATTTTTAAGAACGTTTCGCATCTCATTCGCAATCTGTCAAAATAAACATCAATTTACCAACATTGACTTTGACAGATTGCGACTTGAACGTGAAAGTTTTTTAAGTAAGAGAATTAGCCCTCAGTGTTTTTAGTTTTTGGTTCCTAATAGAATAGAATAAATCCCAAAAACGTCCTGCAAAGTAGAAATGTAAGTTGACATTGACACATTTTGGTTCGACAGAATGCTACTAATACCTGCATTGTCGTGTACCTATTCTATACTGGGTGTTAGGGTAGACACCATTATCCTTGAAACTAGTGGTTTGATGTCATCTATAATATACTTTTTCTATGGGACCAAACTTGAAATCGCGAAAAAAAAAAACAGCTGTTCCATACATTTGTGTTCACTTAAATCGACAAAATGTATGGAAAAGCTGTTTTTTTTTTGCTACTTCAAAGTTGGTCCCATAGAAAAAGTATATTATAGATGACACCAAACGACTAGTTTCAAGGATAACGGTGTCTACCCTAACACTCTGTATAAACAATCAATTTGATCAGAATGTTGGATACACACAATGCGTCCTTTGACAAAATATAAAAAAAGGAATGCATCTTTGTGTCGTTCCATAATCAAAGTGATGGCATTCCACACATGACGTCACGGCAGACGAGAGCACACACTGACCATCGCTCATTAATTTAGTCTGATTAACGGTTGTTAGTGCTGCAGCAAATATGTGCATAATTGGCCGCTAAATGTAGAACGATGAGCTGGGAATACAAACAACATCACGCTACAAAAGGGTAGGCAGAGGTACAAACGGCTACACATCAAGCTGAACATTTCCAGTATAAGCTGACCTTGCATTGTACGGAAATCCTATGCAATGCGAGATCAGAATGGACATGTATAGCTTGATGTGTAGCCGTGTGTACAACATTATCAGTGACCAGATGAGGGTGCAAGTAGGTACATGTCGATCTACAATACACCCTCATTTCCACATTTATGTAACCCTTTTTTTTTTGAGTTGGGAATCACTTTTTCCCCGCTAGCGTGGAAAGAGTTTTTAAAATTCGAACCTTTCTATTCCACAATTTTCTATACCGCCGGGTCGACTGATAATGCATAAATACTTATTTTATGTCAGAGCGCCAACCTCATTTTTAGAATAATCGCACTGGTCAGCACGAAAAAAAATCGCTCAATGCACCTAAAGAAGTTTTCACATAAAAAAACTTTATATGATTTTCTTCTGTATATTCAATTCACTTTCCACCATTTGGGTTTATTTAGCAGCGCAGAGTTAGTGCAAGCGGTACATAATGCCGAATTGAGCTTTCTTCCGGAAAAATTGCGCGAAAAGTACATAAAAGCTTAGGTACAATATTTTTGTTCAATGCATGGAGACACCTAGCATTTTCCTCGCTGTAGTGAGGTGAAAAGTTGTGTGTTTCGCTCGGCAGCAAAGTTTTTCTGGGTCTCGTACCTTTGAAACCTTCGCAACGCTCAGGATTCTTATATGTGAACCATTCGCTTCGCTCATGGTTCAATCCTAGAATCCTTCGCTTGCTCAGGTTTCAATACAGGTACTCGCGCGAAAAAACAACTTTGCAGCCTTGCATAACAAATAACTATTCCCGCTCTGGGCGGAGCGGAAGGGCGTGTCAGACTTTTACTAACTAAAACCCACCCGTGTTCCTTCAGTTGCCTGTTGCCAAGGTCCCGGTATCCCTTTCGGACATTGCCGCAACTCTGGCAGGCATCGGTCCTAGCGGACCCCGCCAATTGTGCTGCCATCTCTTTGAGGCGCGCGTGGTTCACGACGCGCCATCGACCCGGGCATTTATGTAACCCTAATATTATAAATGCGAAAGTGAGCTTGTTTGTTTTTTACGCTTTCACGATAAAACGGCTGAACGGATTTGGATGAAATTTGGCCTAGGTAAGGACATAGGCTGCTTTTCATCCCGGAATGCAGATGAAGTCCCAGGAAATAGCGAGTAAGGAAGATTGGCAAAACAAATGCAGCAAAGGCTGGGCTTAAATTCAGACTTCGGACTTTTACCAAGAAGTTCCAAATGGAAAAAACCCAATAGCACATTGCACAGCTAGGTTTTTTAATATAATTTTCTAACATTTAATGCATAGTTCGTGTAAATTCTTTGTAAGCTGGTCGAAATCCGTGCAATTTCATGAATAACCTAAAGTAAGCAAAAACAAACCCAGACTTTTAAGAAAAACGTTTTAGTAAAACTAAACATCTTTTGCTAAAAGTGGGAGTCACCTTCCAGCTTCTAAATACATCGCCAATCAACAAACATTGGAATACTTTGGCGGGTATCCAGAGTTATACAAAAACTTGCTGTTGCCTGTTGCTCCACCCACGTTGAGTAAAAAAATAATACCACGGGAAAGTGCAACCGGGATTAAAAGTACCCTATGTCTTAACCCAGGTCACGCTCTATGCCAAGTTCAGCCGTTAAGGAGTGAAAAGGTAACAGACAGACAGACAGACCGACAAACACAGAGTTAATTTCGCATTTATAATATTAGCATAGATGGATGGGAAATCCTAGACCTGCCCACACGATGTTTAACATTCAAAATCTAAACTGTTTGATCGCCTTTTGTTTACATTACCTTGAATTAAAGATAGTGTATTATATTCAAATTATGCTGCACTACATTTGCAGTATCTAAATAGCTCTGTGTTCTGTAAGCTGGGTTTTTGATGAATGATGTTGACTCGTTAGGAATAAGGCCGCATGACTAACCAGGAGGCGGACCAGTATCGCTACCGCGATATTGCTTATATTTGAATAGGCCTTTAATTATTACTTCAGCTTGTCTTAAGCTGTGGTCAAACTGAGGCAAATCCCGCTCAAGATGCAGGACGAAAACCGCTCGTGCCGATGTTTAAACGCTATGGTTATCAACGCTGGGTGGCGCAGGCGGTTTTCATGCGCCGATAAGCGCTGGGATATCAGCGCCAGCTACCAGCGTTCTACATGAGTGGCCTTATTCAAATAGGAACTTGTCGGCGCTTATTGGTGACGACATCATTCTGATTTGACAAATAGTATGAAAACTGCCTGTGCCGATATTACATGGGACTTAAACATACCCGAGGGGTGTATTGTAGATACTCAGCCAAAACCTTCGGGGATTACAGTAGTGATGTTATTTTTGTAGGTATTCAACGGTAGCCGATAAAGAAGTAAAATGAATTAACCTTTAATTTTTTTTTTTTTTTTTTTTTTTTTTTTTTTTCTTTATTTAGGCAACCAACAGCGATACATAATAATATGTTACAAAATATGTGTTAAAGTATTGTATGGCTAATAATAGGTTTCCCTGTATAACTAGGATAAGTATAAAACATGCGAACGGACTACTTAGAAATATTTAAATTCAAAAAGTGAAATTTCAGGTATTACTTATATTTAAGTTTAAATTTTGAAGAGAAAAAAAAGTCGAAAATGTTGTGTTGTTGTTGTACTCCTCATCGCTGTCACTGTGGCGAAGTTGTCAACAGCCTCGGACACCACGGCCTGTCTTGCAGCCGAAGTGCGGGTCGCTTAGTGCGGCACGCTAATATTAATGACATCATCCGACGAGCTCTTGTCACCGTCGGCGTTCCAGCTGTATTAGAACCCAATGGCTTGGCACGCGACGATGGCAAAAGACCGGACGGCATGTCCTTATTCCCATGGAAGATGGGTAGGCCTTTAGTGTGGGACGCAACGTGTGTCGATACTCTTGCGCCATCCCATCTTCCTGGCTCGGCGTGCTGTGCTGGCGCTGCCGCTGCGGCAGCGGAAAACCTCAAGCGGCGAAAGTATAATAGCCTTATAGGCAATTATATTTTCGAGCCGTTTGGGGTTGAAACCCTAGGGCCGTGGGGTCCGAGTGCTCATAGTCTGTTCAGTGAAATCTCCAAACGGCTGCTTGACACTTCCCGTGACCCAAGGGCTGGCTTTTACCTTGGTCAGAGGCTAAGCATTGCCATTCAACGTGGCAATGCCGCCAGTCTCTTGGGTACGTTACCAGCCGACAGCGATGCGGAGGAATTTTTCGACGCCTTACTTTAGTTATAGTTAGTTAGTTCTTTAAGTTTTAGTGTTTTATGTAAATAGTTAGTTGTGTTATGTATATATTATCTAGTATTTCTTGTTAATTTAATATGTTGATTTACAGAAAATTAAGTTATGTTATTATTAGTTTGTCATTTGCCTTCGTTTATAGTTTTTATTATTTGTTTTTTGAATGTAGGTTTATTACAGTTAAATATATCGACTTGAGAGAAATCTGTGTTATAAATACTTTTATCCTCAAAATGTTTTGTTTACCTTGTATAATAATGAGGTATTTCGCTTACTTGTTTCGAGGTGCGATAAATTACACATTATGAAGTCATTGATGAGGTACATATCTATGATTCATTGGTAAAATAGTAACCTTTTTACCTTGTTTGTCCCAATTTAACGTAAATTCATTTCAAGACAAGTTTAAAATTCGATTGTATTTCATTGTATTCGATTTTTTGGCAGTTTTTGCGGAAACCCTATGTCTAGGGAAGACGACAGGTTATCAGAGATCTACAGACAGCTGGGATCACTAAACAGAATTTAGATAGGGAGCAGTAGTATTACGCTTTAGTACGTTGTCCCTTCTACGAACTTTTCAAAAATAACTTGACAGTCGAAACAAAATCATAAACTGACCTTTCAACCCTCAGGTTCTCCAACCTGTCCACATAATCAAAGCCCGCAGTATAGACCTCAACAATGCCCATGGTTTATCAATGGAAACCCGCCTCGAGAAGACGGTGGAGCCCACTGCTTACCGCCTGGACCTGGAACCTTACCTCGAAGACGGACTCTTCAAGGGCCATGTGGCCATCAATATCACTTGGCTGGAAGATAGCAATGAGATCTCTGTGCACTCCGCACACGAAATTGAGATCTTGGAGTCTGAAGTTAGAGCTCATTTTCCTGGAGACACGTGAGTTTGTTGATGTTTAAATTATTTTATTTTTCTATAGTTTTTAGTAAGTGTTTTAAAGTATGTACATGTAAAAAATATGCACAGAAGCGGGATTTTGCCTGGCCTGCAATCTAACACATACTAATGCTCATCGAGTTGCCCCAATATATAATAATACCTACGACAAAAAGAGAGAAATTAAAAAAAAAAGTTTGTAAATAATCTAACTAATATTATATTATAAACGCGAAAGTTTATCAGTATGGATGGATGGATGGATGGATGAATGGATGTTTGTTACTCTTTCACGCAAAAACCACTGAACAGATTTGGATGAAATTTGGCACACAGATAGTTTATAACCTGGATTAACACATAGGATACTTTTTATCCCGATATAAATAATAAACAAGAGAGTAAAAGAAAGAGAGAGAGTTAAGAGTATTCTATCTATCTCTCTAATGCTGAAATACCTACCCACCGGGCATGTTTTAATCTTATCTTTAACTAGCTGATGCCCACGGCTTCACTCGCTTGACAAATTATATACTAAAACCTTCCTCGAGAACCACTCTATCCATTGGTGAAAATAGCATGAAAATCGGTGCAGTAGTTTTTGAGTTTTTTCGCGAACAGACAGACAGACAGACCGACAGACGCGGCTGAGGACTTTGTTTTATTATAACATGTAGAGAAGAGTGAAGAGTGTCTTTAATCTTTTTAGAGGAATCTTTTTCCTGATCTTTACGTTGTTCAATAAAGAATTTGTACGCCTTTTTTAGTAAGGAGTCCCGAAGAATCACCATCAATAGATTATCAACGGACCAAAAGAAACCGATAGTGACTCTGTCCCTAGAGAGGACAGTCCCCAAGGGATCCACCGGGGGCTTGAAGTTCAGCTTTAAGGGAATCCTGGAGACGACCACCACTGAAGCGTTCTTCAAGACAAGCTATATGACTGAGCAGGAGGTAGAAAGGTTAGTTATGAAGAGGTTAATTTAAATTGTAAAATACGTCTGGAGAAGTTTTATAGATGTACTATTTCTTTAAACCATGAAAAACTTTGTTTCTTGTATTTGTTAACTTCTTTTATCTATTTCCAATTTTTTAGAAGTTGCAAGAAATAAGGAAAGAAAGAAAATGCATAAAACCAATAAAACACCATCAAAATATTTTTTTGTTTAATGAATTGAATTTGTTTATTCTGTGAATATACCGGAAACACTTTTACATGTCATACTAAAAAAAAAAAAAAAACTTGGTTACCTATCGCTGATTTTTAGCTGCAGCGCGCGAGTGCTATATGTATAACCTTAACCGCTTAATAAAAAAAAAAATAAAAAAAAAAATAATTTAAAAAATATATATCTCTAAAAAATAAGGGTTAATAAAAAAAAAAGTAAATACTCATGCCCTAAAGGCATGGGGTATGTTGATTTCTGCCAGCAACCTTTTTCCTCAAGATCTTCAAACCAAAAACGTAACAACAGTAAAATACCTCTTCATTTGTTCAGGATCGTAGCAGCCACCCAGCTTCGTCCGAACAACGCTCGTCGGATGTTCCCGTGTTTCGATGAGCCCGGATACAAGACTCCATTTGAACTCAGCGTGGTTCGACCAAGAGACATGATCGCGCTCAGCAATGTGCCCGTAGCTAGAACTGAGAACATGTAAGATGGTTGCTTTACTATTTACTGCTGAACCTGTCGTTCTGTTCACGCGTTGTTTTCCCAAAGAGTTAGGCAGAGATGTACTCATAGTAGGTACACACAAATTTCGCTAGTTATGGGGGCAAGCCTATTGCCATCAACTAGGTTCAATTTAGAGTGGTACTGAGAAATTCCTTATGAAAAAACCCAATATCACTATGCCCGACCGGGGACCTAAAGCGCCCACATTAGCAATTCCTCTAAAAGCAATTCATTTCCTGAATTACCAATTGTCATTAGCAATTCCTCTAATTTGACACAAAAGCAATTCATAATTTGTGAACCATTTTACGAATCTCCATAGAAAACTGTCAAACACGGATCACAAACAGAGATCACGGATAGCGATAAGGCCGCCCGTTGTATATTTTGTAGTGTTTGTTTTTTTTTTGTGGTGTACAATAAAGTATATATAAATATAAATAAACACATGAATTATTTCGTAATTTGAATTGCGAGCAGATCATATTATGAATTGTCAGTTTGTGACACTTTACGATGATTCATAATGTTTTCCTAACATGATTCTGCCAAAGTGGCTGTTTTTAGCCCCCTGGAAATCGATCCCAAGACCTCATGCTCAGCAATAGCGCTTGCGACAATTAGACCAATGAGGCAATCTAACCAACCAATTACCAATCTATCATAACTCTTTCCGGTTTAGTTCTTTCAGATTTTTAACCTTTTATCGCTAGATGGCGCGCATCTTAGTAAAAACAAAATCCGAAAGAGTATTTAGTGACGACAAGTCTTCTTTAATGAAAAAAATCTTCCAACAGTCCTGATGAACCCGATGCGGTATGCGATCACTTTGAGAGGACCCCTCCTATGTCTACATTCACTCTCGGCTTGGTCATCGCAAACCTGAAGCAGCTAGACAACTCAACGCAAGTAAAGGATGACGCTGGCAATGATATTGGTGAGAGATTTTTATATTGTTCTAGCTGTGCCCCGCGGTTTAACCCGCGTAAGTCTCGATCCCGTGGGAATATCGAGATAAAAAGTCCTATGTGTTTATCCAGGTTATAAACTATCTGTTTGAAAAATTTCATCCAAATCCATTCAGTAGTTTTTACGTGAAAGAGTAACAAACATCCATCCATCCATACTAACAAACTTTCGCGTTTATAATATTAGTTAGATATGGTGTATCTTTTTATACAAGAAATCTCTCGAGGGGTCATTGTACTCATCATTATAAACAACTTTCACTATAGGACCAACCCAGTGATCGCGAAAAAAATCCGCTGTTCCCTACATTTATGTTCGCATACCTCGTCAAAATAAAATAAAATGTAGGGAACAGCTGATTATATTTTCGCGATTTCAGTGATGTCCCGTCCCTATTTTGTTTTTTTTTTTGGGTGGGAAGTTATCTATACTAACTTCTCCCGCTCTGGGCGGAGCGGGAGGGCTTGTCAGACTCTTTTTACTGAGTAAAACCCATCCGTGTCCCTTCAGTTGCCTGTGTGTTGCGTAAAGTAAGGCCTGCTTCGAAACTAGTTCCGCTATTAGCACTCTAAAAGAAATATCAACATAATATAAATCAGTTATAATGGTCCACTTCCATGATCTTAATTATTTTCTTCCTAGAAATTCGCGTATGGGGTCGTCCAGAATACCTGGAGGCGCTAGCAGGCATCAATGAGAAGGTGGTGCGAGTGTTCAAAGAGTTGGCTGCCTTCTGGCGAGTGCCCTTACCTCTGAAGAGATTGGACATCGTTGCGCTGCCCAATTATCAGGGAGTCAAACCTGCTGATAACTGGGGACTTATTGTGTTCAGGTAAGTTAGTATAGACAACGTAATAGAGAAGCAACTTGGCAGTGTAGGGATTGTTAGCATGGCTTAAAACGGCGGAACACGAATGAGATAGTTTTTATCCTTTCTCTGGATTTTCAACTCTCGGCGTCATACCGAGGGTTGAGAATCTAACAGAGTGCATCCCTATAGTGAAAAAGTGCACAATTCAATTTGCAACCTACGCTGCTAAGCCGAGTGTTGAAATTGAAGTGCGCGGCATTTAAAGTGGCGTTAAAAAAAGTGACCGTGCGAACGTACGCTTAACGTAACGTAAATTCGAACGATTATAAAGTTTAAAATACTCGTTTCGCATATACCTAATATTTATTTAGTTATAAGAGTTTATTCTATATAAAGGACAGTTGTATTTTCGATAAAAAAATCGTTCGAATTTTCGTTACGATTACGTCGCGCGTTCTTGGTAGAATCTCTTTATATTTTAGAAGTTATATTCAGACTTTCCTCTCTTATAATGAGATCTTTTAAAATTCAAAGAGCAATTTAAAGTGTACCACATAATGCATGTATTTTATCGTAAACTGCCGTATAATTCAATGCCAACGCCATGGCAAACCTTCACCTCAATTTTCTAACTAATGTTACAGCTAACTAACTGTTTTGAACACTATACAAAAAAATCAATCTGCCTAGCCTTTTCCCAACTATGTTGAGGTCGGCTTCCAGTCTAACCGGATGCAGCTGAATACCAGTATTTTACATGAAGCGACTGCCTATCTGACCTCCGCAACCCAGTAACTGGGTAATACGATACCCCTTGGTTAGACTGGTTGTCAGACTTTCGGGCTTCTGACGACTCGTAACGACTGTCAAAGATCCACAAATGACAGCCGGGACCAACGGCTTAACGTGCTTTCCGAGGCACGGAGGAGTCTCGATATGTGAAAATGGTCACCCATCCACGGGCCAACCCCGGCAAGCGTAGCTTAACCTGATGGATCGACCCGAGCGGCTGTTATTACTTAGCATTTTGTTATTTTGAACACTATACGTAAACATAAATAAATAAATAAACAATTAAACATAAACTCACGCCTTCTTCCCATGGGGGTAGGCAGAAACTATAGAACGACCACCAAACGAACCACCTGCTACAATCCTTACCCGACTCCGACTCAGACTCCTGCCTCGTTTATGTTCATACTTCTGGTCATACACGCACGCCTGTTGCGAGTACTACCCATCTGAACTTTCTGAAGAACATAGCCAATTAGGTCACTATTATTGTGTCCTCCTAGGGCGTCCCATCACGGCGTTTCCACTCACATCTGCCTTGTAAATACCTATTACCAATTTAAATTGAAAGATATTGATGGCGAATTATGCTGTTCCAAAAATGCACGCTACAGCAAGGAATGTCTACTCTGTTATATGGAGAAGGGAACGGATTTTTTTAAAGCCCCAGCTACACGACGCAATTTTCTTGCCTGTGGCGTACAATATTTAAGCAACAAATGACTCCATCTCAAAAAAATTTTTAGTTAGATAGTGCATCGTCTAAACACTGTTTAGTTAGATCGTGCATCGTCTAAACAACGTTTAGTTAGGTAGTGCATCGTCTAAACAATGTTTAGTTAGATAGTGCATCGTCTAAACACTGTTTAGTTAGATCGTGCTTCGTCAAAACAATGTTTAGTTATATAGTGCATCGTCTAAACACTGTTTAGTTAGATCGTGCTTCGTCTAAACAATGTTTAGTTATATAGTGCATCGTCTAAACACTGTTTAGTTAGATAGTGCACATTTTATTGTTGCTGCGACTTATGGCATAGCAAGCAAAGAATCGAGTCGTATAAATCAGGCTTAAACAAAAGAAAGAAACCGCAAGATATTTCCATCCTTTATGTTTTTAGGGAGAGTGACCTCAGCAGCCGTGGCTACATCCAGCTCGCTCAGGAATTGTCGTACCAGTGGCTCGGCGCACTGACCACACCGGCGTGGTGGACTGATGCTCATCTTAATAAGGCCCTTGTTGGGTATATCTCTGCTGCTACTGCATTCAAGGTAACTGAACACTAAAAACATAAAACGATTTTTCCGGTGCTGCTTTGAGAGACTTCAAACAGTGTAGTAGTTACCGATATTATAAAATTATCCAACCTGCTGACCAAGCATTAGACAAGACTCTGCTATCTGTTAATTCTGAATAAACCTTGAAAAGAATTAATACTGGATGTCAATTTATAGTTAGATAAACTAATTGTTTATCAAATTGACACACTTGCCGTATTAAAGCCATTTCATACAACTGTCATTATGTTGGTAGTAAACAAAAAAAAATCCTTCACTTTATCAGAAAAGTTACTATTTATTATGTTCATAAACGTTTTGGATCTAACAAATTTACCACCAATGGTTAACCAAGGTATAAGTAAAAAAACCTTCTAATAACATTTTTCCCAAACAGATCAACAACGGCTCCGAAATGGAAGGCAAGTGGCCCCTCACGGTCCTGTACTCCTTGTACTATGAGTTCAGCAAGCGCTACCCTCACTCCCGCATCACCGGCATGAAGCAGGAGACGGCTTGCACAAAGATCGAACTGCTTTTCCGCATGTTCAACTATACTCTCGGAGAGGAGACCTTCAAGAAAGGGCTAAGGATTTTCTTGGAATCACGGTAATTATAGCCGTACTTTTACTATGGGACAACTATTACGCGACTAGTTGTTAGACACATCAGGAGAAGTCATGCGACGTCGCCAGACATCTTATCACACATTATTTTTCATCGTATTCGATGTCATACATATCTTGCGAAGATGAGCAACGTTGCGTTACTTCTCGTAATGTTTCTGGAGACACGTTGTTACGAGACATTGCTCTCTAAGTGATGACATGACTTCCTCTTTTTCTTCGTATCATCACCATGGAAAAAAGAGTTACCAGAACATCATACGAACAAAGCAAGTTAATAAAAAGCTTATTAAAAGGAGACGGACCTGCGGATAATGAGGTGTATTTAATTGTACGTCAACTAAGGCTTGTGGCCAACATTCAATCTACTGGTTAGGTATTTAAACAGTTGGTTTATATTTCCTAAGGTTAAATATAGAACTAATTAAATACGTAACCAGTTGATTTAAATGTTGATGAACACAAGGCTAAATAACCCAATTTTGCATCTTTATGGTATCGCACATACCGAGCCTGTGGAATATTAAGTAGGTACTCCATTCTTTTCAAAGAGTAAGGTCAAGGGGGGTAAGGGGTAAGTGGGGTAGAAGTAAGGGGGGGGGGGGTAAGGGAAAAGGGGGAGTGAGTAAAGTTTTGAAATCATTATACACTTTTCCAACAGTAAATTCAAAACCTTTTCGGGCGATGACATCTGGAATGCCCTGAACACGGCCGCTCAACAAGACAACAAGATTCCAGACTGGGTGGACATTAAGACCGTGGCTAAGAGCTGGATTGATAAGGACAGGCTACCTCTAGTCAATGTCTTGAGGCACTATGAGAATAATACAGCTGTTGTTACTCAGGTGAGATCTTCTTTTGTTTTATCGCTTTTGAGAGATTGAAAACTTAGAGGTAATACACTCAGCACTTGTCCGAACTGCTGCATGGAGGAGCTCGTGGCTACGTTATAACAGCCGCACGTGTCGATCCATCAGGTTATGCTACGCTTGCCGGGGTTGGTCCGTGGATGGGTGACCATCTTTATATACCGAGACCCCTCCGTGCCTCGTAAAGCACGTTAAGTCGTTGGTCCCGGCTGGCATTTGTGGATCTTTGACAGTCGTTACGGGTCGTCAGAAGCCCGAAAGTCTGACAACCAGTCTTACCAAGGGGTATCGTATTACCCAGTTACTGGGTTGTGAAGGTCAGATAGGCAATCGCTCCATATAAAATACTGGTATTCAGCTGCATCCGGTTAGACTGGAAGCCGACCCCAACATAGTTTGGAAAAGGCTAGGCAGATGATTATTTTATGAGTTAAATGATATACATGAATTGAGTTCGCGTGTCCACCTCATAAATATTTATTTATTTATTAAAGAACACCAACAGCATATAATAGGTATTCATTGGGCCTTAGATAGGTCTAAAATTAGCCGTAACTCTCGATGTTAACGTCAAGTTAAGCCATTTTAATACTCAAACATGATCCAAATGGGAACAAAATGGAACTGAGTGAACCTGCTATGCGAACATCAGTACACGACAACGTTTGTACCTTGCTTCAGTAGTTTCTCCACTAGACGACAGATGGCGATACTTGTATCGTTTCAAGCTGTTGGTGATGACTTTAGAAATGATGAATGGATTTTAAATTGGTTTTAGAATATTTCGTTTTTTCATGATATTTCTTTATTGTTTTAGAGAAAACTTGTAATTATCTAATATTTCTCAGAAAGTTTACCTCCGTGAAAGACCGCATGATGTTCCTGAAGCTGATACCATGTCGTGGTGGTTGCCCGTGGTAGTCACCCGAGAATGCAACCTGAAAGCGAAAAAGATAGTCCCACCAGCATGGATGAAGGAAAAGTCAGCATTGGTGATCAGCGACGTGCCTGACAAGGACAAGTTCCTGATTATCAACCCTGAAGAGATTGGTAAGTGGAATATAGGATTATTTATTACTAGCTGATGAAATTATAACCTAAAACCTCATCGAGAACCACTATCCATTGGTGTAAACAGCATAAAAATCGGTGCAGTAGTTTTTCAGTTTATCGCGAACAGACAGACAGACGCGGCGGAGGACTTTGTTTTATAATAAAATATGTAGTGAAGATAAAGTAAAACGAGCAATTGTTGTAGACTTCCTTTTAAAATGATTTTACCTCTGACAGCAATCTTATAATTATCAATAAGACTAAGCATCAATAAGATGCAAAATTAAAGGATAACTGTCAAAGGACTTTATAAATAGGTATAAGAAGCGGTCAGTAAAGTCAGTGTCCTCGCGGTATTATTCAATATTTATAACATTCAGTCATCATGAAAGATGAAACACCATAGATACTGAAACAAAATACCAAAGCATCTTTCAAATACAATAGTAAACATCCTCCATTTAATGATGAAATAGAATGTAGATGATAGAACCATCAGTAATTCCTCTTTAATATATTTCTCTCAGTTTCTTTGTCCAAAAGGGAATAGATAAATGGCCTTAAATTAGCATGTCTTTATCTTTGTATTGTAATCTTGACTTGACTTAATTGCACTTCTGGCTCAATGAAGACGGAATCCCTCTGAATATTGGAGCCTGTAATGTTTCGGGTGAAAGGTTTTGTGAAATATTTATGATGTTTGAGATTTTGAATGTTGTGTTGAGTAACCGTGCGAAACATTTGCGACAAAACATGTTGAAATAGTATCTTCCGTCAATGTTCCATACAATTTTTGACAGGAACTAGAGATTTAAACATGTTTTGTTGTAATGTTTCGCTAGTGGAAACGCACGGTGAAACACTCTGTTGGGTTGAGGAAAATTAGTAAGTGTATGCGCTGCTGCCGCTGCTGGTGAAATGATCGTCGCAGTCCGTATCCTCTGTCCAGGTGCTTCTTCTGTTGAGCTGGTGAGGTGCTGCTTCTGGTCGGCCAGTCTAACCGAATCGCTCCCGCACAAAATATCGCGGAACACTTATAATCTTGAGGCTTGAAGGATCAAAAATATGTATGCGCTGCTGAATGGGGTCACACACACCTTGGATGATAGCTTGAAATGATAAGTCACGGATAGCCAAAGATGGTGGTTTATCCTACTACTAATACTAATATATATAAATGTGAAAGTTTGTGTGTTTGGATGTTTGTTACTCAATCACGCAAAAACGGCTGAATGGATTTGGATGAAATTTGGCAAACAGATAGTTTATAACCTGGATTAACACATAGGATACTTTTTATCCCGATATTCCCACGGGATCGAGACTTACGCGGGTGAAACCGCGCGGCGCAGCCAGTTGAATATATTTAACTACCACTTAACTAATGCTATATAAATGTTGTGTGAATGAGTACAGCTGTCTATGAACGCTGACTGTATACTGTCGCGTTACTCTATGATTTGTGTAAGGCGACGGAAAAGTGCTGATCTATGGAATGCGCGCGTAAGAGGCTTATTCCACAATATTGAGCACTACCACGGGGCCTAAACCAGCCACATAGGCAATTCCTCTAAAAGGAGTTCATTTCCTGAATCCCAGCTGTCATTAGTAACTCCTCCAATTTGACATAAAAGCAATTCATAATTTGTGGACCATTTTACGAATCTCCATAGAAAACTGTCAAACAGATGAATTATTTCGTAATATGAATTACACGCAGATCGTATTATGAATTGTCAGTTTGTGACATTTTACGATGATTCATAATATTTTCATATTATGATTCTGCTAAAGTGACCGTTTTATGCCCCCAGATCTCTCTAGATCCAGATCTCAACGTCATCTATCACTTTCCATCAGATGAGATTGAGGTCCAGAACAGGCCAATTCTGCAATAAAAAAAGATAAATAGAAAAAAATAATTTGCATTTAATTAAAGCCAGTAGGTATAAGATAACCCCAAGAGGTTCACACAAACATAATTTATTTGAAAGTATTGTACATACATAATTTATTTGAAAGTGTTGTAAAGTACATAAGACATTTTTTATATTTTGTACCATGGTATACCTAACTTTAAAAAACACACACATTATTACTCTTTATTTTAATGTTTGGGGACTCATAAACTTAACCCAGTAACAGTTGTTTTAAACTTTAACGGGTCCCATGTGATTGTTTAACAAGAATTAATGTTTACAGTTACAATACTTACCAAAAAAGATTGTCTCAATAATAAAACGACACGTTTTTTTGTATATTGCTGAATAGAAAAATCTCCTGGTAAATAAAGACCACCTATAAACAAAGCTATAAACATCTGCACGCCATCATAGAAGTCTCTTTGACGCGGCGCCAGTTTCTGTCATGGCGTTAAAAAAAATGTTATGTGTTCTTTCGTGGAGCGCTCTACTAAAGGCAAGATGCAATGTTGAAAATGTATCATGCACTTAACTTATTACACTGGCATACATACCTTTACCGAAAGCAGTATCGCGGCAGAAATAGGTTGCATACTGTAGAATATAGTTCTATACGTTTTTCTCATCGAATAAATTGATTTGAAAAGGCACCTGGCCAGTATCATTCCAGATAGATGACGATGACAAAAGAACCAACAATTCCAATTTCAAATGTTTTTAGCGCCATACCCCGTCAACTACGACCAAGACAACTGGAACCTCCTTTCAAACTTCCTTCAAAGCGACCAGAGGACGATTATACCAGAATTGACCAGAGCGAAGCTGCTTCATGATGCATGGAACCTGGCGTATGCTGGGGAGCTGTCCTTTGTCACTGCCTTCAATATGACGCTGTTTTTGAAGAATGAGAGGCACCATCTCGTTTGGGATCCCGTGTTCACGATGATTGATCATCTTGGCAGACATATCTGCCAGTGTCTGCATGGAAAGTTTCAGGTAAGATATTTCAGAAAGTGGAATGAAATGCAATTAATGTATTTGTTTTTAATTTTTAGTTTTCATGTTTAAAAGTTTTTGGTTACTTTTTCCTTGAATTAGGTATGTTTATTTATTTAATACTTTAGCACACAAATGTACAGAGGCGGACTAAATGCCATAGGCATTTTCTACCAGTCGACCTTTGAGTCATAGACATCTTAAAATTACTTTTAGGCCTACGTCAGAGTACTCCTCAGTCCTCTCTACGAGGAGTTAGCTAAAGATGAGAAGGAAGACGAGGAACCTTGGCGCAAGAACCTGAGATCCTTGACGAAGACGTTCCTTTGCCAAGCTGGGTACAAGCCCTGCATCAGGGACGCACAGGACCAGTTCAGCAAATGGATGCAAGCCAAGAACCCTGATGAAGGGAATCCGTAAGTACACCATATTATACACATAGTAACTGACAGGAGGATTTCGTGGCTAAGTAATAACAGCCGCACGGGTCGATCCATCAGGTTAATAATAATAATAATAATAATAATAATCATTTATTTCAGACTTAGTATCCATATAGTTACAAACATTAGTGTGTAGGTATTATTCTAATATACTAGTTACTAAATTATTATATAACTAGTCTAATTATTTCACTAACATGAGATCAAAAAGTTACAATTAAAGCAATATGAATAATATTTGTACGTATATAAGTGTACAATATTCCAAGAAAATCGAATGCAGAGCACCAAGGTTACATTGCATGCAAAGACCCCCAGTGCCTTCGCATTGGACTATCAATATTTTCATAAATTGCCCTCAGAATGCTGTTGCCACTGCCACAGCTCCTCTGCATCAGGGAGGCAGCTCTCTTGCGCAAAATTGCGAAATAATCATCCGTACGAGCCTCAGTAAACATTCCTGATGCACTACAGAACCGGGGCAGCCGCAACAACACTCTGAAGGCATTATTATATTGCACACGGAGGATGTCGTAGGCTCTCCGAGTATACTTGACCCACAGGCTGCACGTGTAAAAGGACTGGCAATAGGCCTTGAACAGTAGGACCTTAACTTCTCTAGTACAACGTGCAAACCTGCGGGCCAGCATGTTGCATCGGATTGCCAACGACCTCCGCTCCCTCTCCATGTCCATGTCATCACTCAGATCATCGGACATGATATGACCCAAATATTTAAAATGGGACACCCTGGTGAGAGCCTCACCTCTCAGAAACACTGGAGGAATAAAATTGGGTAACCTACATTTACCTCTAAACACCAAAAGTTCACTCTTTTTCGTGTTATATATTAGACCGTGCACATCAGCATAAGTTTCACATGTAGTCAGCAGCGTCCTAAGAGCACTTATTGAGGGGCTGAGCAAAGCCATATCGTCTGCATAACTTATGCTGTTTACACACTGCCCATTTATATAGCAACCAACTTGTGTGTCAGCCAGCTTTTTAATAAGTTCGTCTATGTACAGGTTGAAGAGGGCAGGTGAGGTAAGTCCCCCCTGTCTCACCCCGCACTCCAGCCTGTAAACCTCCGAAAGGGCATCCGACCATCTGACTTGATTGGTTTGGTTACTGTACCAAAACTTAAACAAACCAATTAATGAAATTGGGAACCCAGCTTTATGTAGTTTTTCCCACAATATATCATATTGAACCAGGTCAAAGGCCTTTGAGAGGTCAAGGAAGGCAGCATACACAGGTGTATCTCTGTCGGTATAGTACCTGACAGAATGCTTGAGCGACAGGATTGCACTCTCAGTCTGTTGCCGGTTAAGCTACGCTTGCCGGGGTTGGTCCGTGGATGGGTGACCATCTTTACATACCGAGACTCCTCACACGTTAAGCAGTTGGTCCCGGCTGTCATTCGTGGATCTTTGACAGTCGGGTGGTCAAAGCCCGAAAGTCTGACAACTAGTCTTACCAAGGGGTATCGTATTACCCAGTTACTGGGTTGTGGAATTCAGATAGACAGTCGCTCCATGTAAATTACTGGTATTTAGCTGCGTTCGGTAAGACTGGAAGCCGACCCAAACATAATTGGGGAAAGGCTAGGCAGATTGATTGATACTTCAAGTAACTACACTGCCTGCAGTCGTCGACATCAAAAGAAAGATGTTTTTTTTTTCGTTTTATCATGCAGCGGAGTTTCGCTAGCTATTTTACTTTGACCCGCACCTTTTTAATAGTAGAGTTTTACGTAAGTTTTTTGTGTTAATGATTTTGTTCTAATGCTGGTTATGTAAGAGTTTTAATAAATAGCTAATGGCATTGCAGGTCAAGTTTATTGTAGCTTACACTATTTATAGTTTACGTCACTAAATACAGTTGCTTTAAGGTAGTTGAAGTTATGCCACAGTAAGCAGTAGCAGCAGTGTAGTAGCTGTGGGGTAATTGCATAATACACATTAAAGTAATAAAAACTAATACCCAACTACGACTAAAAAGGTATAAACAAGACACCACAGACAGACAAAAAAAAAATCCGGAGTCACACGTGTTAAGGCATAAATCGAACAGATTACGTGTGACTCCGGATTTTTTATTTGTCTGTCTGTGGTGTCTTGTTTAAATGTGCATATTTTTGAAATGTGCTCATTAAACCCTTTCATTTGATACCCAACATGGTACGATTTTTTTTTTTTTAATTCCTTACTTTATGTCTTTTAGAGGGCGCCATTTTTAATTTAATGTGACGTCACATAGCCTATAACCAGCGGACGATCAAAACGCTTCCAACGTCATTTGTCAAATTGTGATGAGTGGTTTAGAAGATAGGAGGGAACAGTTGAACATACATACATACATACATACCGGTCAAAATCATAACCCTCCTTTTTTCTTCGCCGTAGTCGGGTAATAAAATGAAAATTGATCGCAATGGGTTTCATGTTGACAGTTCACCCACATCCATTGCGTTATTTACGTTGTTGAGCAGACGATTTTTTCAAACCTATGACGCAATGTATTAGCAATCCTACAAAACTCTCTGATTGTGTTTTTTTTTCCGATTATCATGCGATCAGTCTGAGCAGATGAGTTGGTTTTATTGCCGTGTGGGGCGCTACTCCTAGTGGAGTCTGCCCTATCTTTTCGTTGCCATTCTTCGTTCTGGTCGAAAATATCCCCCCGCTTCATTAGTCGGCGGATGCTTTCTGATTGTGATTGAAAATGTGTTACGCAATGAAGGTGCTGGTCTCATTTATCCAATAAAAAAAAAACACTACTACCCTGCTAAAAAACGAACTAAAAAGGAAAAAACAAGTTGATAAAATTGTCATTGCAGTCGGGGGACCGTAGAACACTTTTAATCTAAGAGGAGGAATTCAGAGCAATACAGAATCAGAAATTCAATAAGTATAAAAATATCGTGGAATTCGAGGAACGTGAAATAAAAACGTAAGGAAAAATTAATTGGTAAAGTTTGTGCGAGAACCGTGTTATAATAGGCGCATGGAGACACGACATCTGATTGAGCTGTTAAAAAAATATTGTTTTTGATAAATAATCTGTGGAGATTTCTCCGTGATATGGCGATGTTGCGGTTTAAAAGAAGACGTAGTGACAAAAATTTATAAACTGGCTAAGTGCATGTCGAACCACGCACAATGAAGGGTTCCGTAGTTGGGATGATTTTATCCAACAAACTTAACATTGTAGTTGAAAAACTTGTTCTCCCTGAAAATAACCTACTTTTTATATTTGTACGCCGTTAAGGCAAAACATGACAACTGTGCTGTGTTTTGGACAAATAAATCATCTTTCTTTCTTCTGTCTTTCCCATACGAATAAATGCTATAATAAAATATATTTTTTACGATTTTATTTTACTACTTTGTCGGCGTAATTTATATGTATACCCATACCAAATTACAGCTTTCTAGCACTATGAGTCTCTGAGCTAAGCCGCGGACAGACAGACAGACAAACAGACAGACGGACATGGTGAAACTAAAGGGTTCCTTGTTGACTACGGAAACCTAAAAAAGAGCTTAGATAGTTAGGTCATGTTGCGAGGATGAATGAAAGTCGACTAAAAAAAGGTATTTAAAAAAGGCAGATGTAAGTGAAAACGACTTCCTTCAGAAAGGTCAGGTGCGTTGTACTCGCAACAGGCGTGCGTGTATGACAGCCTAGATGTATGAACGTACATTGTCCTCCCATGCCTACTAACACTCCTGCCAGGGTTGCGGAATAGTCCGAAAGAGATACCGGGACCCTGGCAACAGGCAACTGAAGGAACACGGGTGGGTTTTAGTCAGTAAGAGTCTGACATGCCCTTCCGCTCCGCCCAGAGCGGGAGAAGTCATATGATGATTTCCCAACAAAAAAAAAAAAAAATGCCTACTAACACTGTAATTTGAAAATATTGTAAAAGCCAATTTATTTTTAAAAGAGTAACCGTCGAGTTTCTTGCCGGTTCTTCTCCATAGGAAACGACCGATTGGAACCGTGCATCTAGCTTCTGACGTTTCATAAGTGCCCATGTAGGTTTATGTGAAATAAAATATTTTGATTTTGATTTTAAATGAATCAAAAGGAGCCTGTAATTTGTGCCTCCCCCCATGGGAAGAAGGCGTGAGTTTAGGTATGTATGTATTTCTCTCCGTAATAATTTGGAACAGCTGGCCTATTCTATAAAAATCTAACCTTGAAAACTTAGGTGAAGTGAGCTGTCAATAGTGTCAATCCCTAGCATCAATGGAATGACAGCTCATTTCAAGCTCACTTCGCCAAAATTTCACCGTGAGATTTTTACAGAATAGACTCGCAATTCTGCTGAAAGAAACTTAAGAAATATTCCTTTGTACTCAATACTTATAAATCGTATCTGTATCTATTTAACTGTGTGTACATCAATAATAAAATAAATAAATAAAGAAAGAAAGAAACTGTTTTCTTGGCACATGTCATCCACACAATGACACAATATTCAATGGAGAATTCATTGTATTTTAAGATCTGTGATAACGTGCATATTGCGACCTGTGTTATTGAATAATGATAGGTGAGCAAGAGGTAGATAGTGTCATAATGTCATTCTGTGGTTGAGAAAACAAACAAACTGAACGCAAGTAAATTAAATTTCTTTTTGGTATTATAAGTAGGTAGGTAACTACAGACAGGCAACCCATTTTTTTAAATTACCTAGTGGAGAAAGGGCATTTTCTGAGCAAAAAATCGAGTAAATCGTTTCCGCCCACTGTACTTTTGTGAGTTACAAATGTTTAACTCAATTAACTTTGAACATGTGACCCGCAGAGCATTTGTAGTGGGTCCTTTTCGACCCACATCCGCAAAAAAGAGAGATGAAAGCCGAAATAGATTTCTTTTTGAATTCCATGACGCGTATGATTTTGTTTATTATGTTTTATAAGCCTCTGGCGTACCATGTTTTTCATTGAAGTCTTTATTAGGAGAGACAAATTGTTTGAAGTGACCTAAATTCATTGTCATGTAGTATATGGTTTCGTATTATTTAATTAACATCAAATTTTGTGGAATTCCTTGTAATTTCCTCTTATCCGTAGGTACTGTCAGGGAAATGTATTTTAAGCACCTCGAAGCACTATGTAACTTCCATATTGACGTTGTATAGTTGTGACTTGACCCCTTTATTTACAAACTTTGCTTTGCTGAGGAGACCTCAAAAATGTATGGTTAAACAGCTGCTTCATAATCATAACCAGCCTATAATATTCTCACTGTTGGGACACAGGCCTCCTCTCTTCTAGAGGGAGTGGGCTGTAATCCACCACGCGGGCCCAGTGCAGATTGGTAGATGTCACATGTCTTAGAATTTTTGGTTCAAGGACAGGCCGGTTTCCTTACGAGGTTTTCCTTCACCGTTTTGAGAGCAGCGGTAATGAAATTATTTACTTAAATAAAGAGCCTGTTTAGTTTCGAACCCACGACCTACAACTCGTAAGTCGAGGCCGATACCACTGGGCTACCACTACTCTCGCTTACAGCCGCTTATCATTGAGTTACTTTTATAAGTAAACCCCTGATTATACAATATGAGTGGTCCAATCCCCTGGCTTTACAAATAAACCTAAAACCAGAGTATTTTCTTTAGGCCATACTAATCTAAACCCGGTCGAAGTGAGATCAATCACTCAGCTGATTCACAGACATATTCAATATTCCAAAATAATTTGCTACGAATATTTTGGTTACTACCCATCTTCCTGTATTCCTGGTACCTTACAAAACATATTAAAATCGTCATGTTAGGGACCTAATGTGTTCCGTGAAGCACAAAATGGAGTCTGCCTCCATTGTACTGTCATCTGATTGTTTGCTGACCATGTTTTGTGAACGCTTGACATAATAGGTTAGTCGCCTCTGATATACTATAAAGTGGTATGTAGGCAACAACTGTTCTGAAGCCCGGTTTTAAATTGATTCTTTAGAAATATCTATCGTTTATCAATGCAGTAGTAGTAAATTATCGGATATAAAATTGATAATTGTTAAATTGGTTGGGTTTTATAATTAAGTATACAATAGATAGGATATTTTTCACAATTAATTGTAAAATCGTTCCAAATTAGTCAAATTCTAAATTGTATATGCCTTTGTTGCTATTAGGAAACACTGATTCCTAAGCCACAGGAAACTACACCTAGTTTAGGAGTATTTAAATGTTTATCTACACCCATGCTATAAATACGCTTTTTTTTTTTTTTTTGGTTGGGAAATCATCATATGACTCCGCTCTGGGCGGAGTGGATGGGCGTGTCAGACTCTTACTGACTAAAACCCACCCGTGTTCCTTCAGTTGCCTGTTGCCAGGGTCCCAGTATCCCTTTCGGACTATTCCGCAACCCTGGCAGGCATCGGTCCTAACGGACGGTTAGGGGCGTGAGGGCGCAGGCTTTGCCTCTCCCTCACGCGTTCCGCCTCCTCCTTCGCGAGCGTCACTGCTTCGCAGAAGGAGGTGACCGCCTCCCATGCCCTCTCGCTCCGTACCATGGACCGCATGGACCAGGGCCGGACGCGAGAGGTCAGTGCCGCCAATCGCCTCCACGAGGACACGGCGGTGCTCCGCCCAAGCAGGGCACACCTCCACCGTATGCTATGCGTTCAACCGGCGGGCTGGCCGCAGCCTAATGGAACGCGCCCGCACCGGTGCCCCGTAAAGGGCAATGGACCGCACGACCCCCGCGTAGAGCCTCCGGCAGGAGGCGTTTGGCCCCCCAAGATTGGGCAGGAGCCGCCCCAGCTATAAATCCTCTATAAAAGTTTCTGAAGCAGTTAGCTTATTGCGAACTTTAAAACACTGGTTGTTTTAATGTTGTCATAGTAACCATAATATCATCCAAACGGGTGATATAATGTTGTACAAAATTTCATAATACAACTCATTTCAAAAAAAGAACATTGTCATGCAGGCGCGTTTCACTAACAAAGCACCGTAATTTAAAACAAAAAAACATCTATGTTATTCGAATTCGAAAAATTCGAATTCAGGTGCGTCGTATCCCTCCATTTTTGTTGATATTAGTATTGAATAGTACCTTTTATAGATGATTCATATCATGGGTGTAGATAAAGTCTTGTATGCAACTTTAAATAATTAGGTATTAAAACACTCATGTGATACTCTTATCACATTCGGCTTCGCCTCATGTGATAAACACACATTCGAGTTTTAATACCCCTTATTATATAACAGTTGCATAAATAACTATTACCTTTGTATTAAGCCTTTTTAGGTTTTAGTTTATAAGTATATTAATAAGGGCTTTTGGTGATATTGAATTGAATTGTCCTGCATCCTGGGGTGTGTTTATAAAAACGAATCTCACAGGCACAAATATTTACACTCGTTCTTTCGTATAAAAATCCAACCCACGACTCGTGACCCAAAGAAGCCTATTACCGCGTCATCTCCTTGATGTTTTATCAAAATATTAACCCAACGTCTTTCATTCACAGCTTATCAAACCAGTGCATCTGCCCCGTCTTCAAGTGGGGTACAATGAAGGAATGGGAGTTCGGCCTGCAGAGGGTCATCAACTTCCCTCCATCACGGAAGCAGAGTGAGAGGACATACCTCCTGAAGACCTTGGCTGGATGCCCAGAGTCAGAAGAAAAGATCAACAGGCTCCTGAACATAACGCTGCTGCAAGGTCACGCGAATTTCACGGAGACAGATGCGTTCCTAATATTCAGTATGCTGACGGGGTCCGCGACAGGGTACACTACCCTATTCAACTTCCTCTGCAACAATTGGGATGTGTTGAAAGAAAAGTAAGTGTTTTGAGTCTTTTTTTTCGAAGTTTTCTCACAAAAAATTTATACATTATCTGTGGCGGCATCTACATCGCCACATACAAACTACGCATCTCACTGACGTCACACAAAAATCCTGCATCGCGTAAGCAGCATTTACCGCGCGACCAGTATCAACGGCAGTTGTCCGCCAGACACAACAACCGTCTGGTTGGAGGATCCTCCCTTTTCTATATAGGATGAGTGAACTTTACGTCTTTTTCGTGCATGCTCATGTTCGGGGTCACCAGTGACGTATGAGGAACAGGGCAGGGTGTAAAGTTCACGTTAGTACATTCATATTCGCCAAGCTTGTCACATGACCGGTGGCTAATGCACCTGAAATATTGTATATGCTTAAATGTAATGTTGATGTTTGTTGTCAGGTAAGTTAAGCCAAATGTTTTCCAAAGTTATAAAAAATAAGAAAGAAAGAAAGAAAGAAAGAAAAATGCATTTATTGGCATTTTAACATAAAAATACACCTTAAAACTATAAAAACCGAAACAATCAATAAAATGCCAAAAGGGCCTCAGCTCAGCATACTGTCAGATGGCAACACAAAGTGTACCACCTGACGCTGATTTTCAGCTGCAATCCACGAGTGTCATACGCTAGAAAAATAATATAGGTTATATTAAACAATTAAAATCTGATATATAAGATAGAAGAAAAACAATGTATAAAAATACCTAATTAAATGTGAATGTTTATAAATAAAATATAATATTTAAAATGGCAACATTTCGTTTAACCGGCATGGACTCGCACGCCGCCGGCTTAGAATAATCTGTGCGCAAAGCTGTCAAAAATAAATTATTAATTTGTCTGTCGTTTTAAACGTTTTGACATCTGGTTACTTAATTATACGCAATACATTAAGATGGAATTCATTATGAGTAATTCTTAGAACATTAAAAACACTGCGGTAACTCAATTTGCAAGGTATTGCAAATTTTGACAATGGCCATAATCTTTCTGAAACTAACACGTCAGCTCGAAATCAATGGGCATAATATCGAAACAGACGGAATTCATTGTTAGAGGGTATTTCAAGTACATGAGGCTATGATGCTGTTTACTATGATTAGCAGTTACTTGTCTCATTGACTCCAAAAACTACTTAGTGACGCAGACAGGCTGCTTTGTAACAAAAAACAGCAGACTTTTAAGTAATAAAATGACAGGATATCAGCTCAAGAACACGGGTTGAATAGAAAAATCTTGTGTAATACATAGAGTTAAAAGTATAGATATCGGTATGTTACCTTTAGTTACCAATATCAGTAGGCGTGACATGACCACCATAGAAATGGATTTTGTCGACGGAAGAATAGACAAAATGACAGATTGTGATTGTGTCTCATCTATCGTTTTCATTTTTTCTATTCTCATCTGTCATTTTCATTATTTCTATTTTTAGCGACTTCAAAAAAGGAGGTGGTACTACTTTCGGATGATTGTTTTTTTTTTTTATTCTCATATGTAATTTTTTCTATTCTTCCGTAGACAAAACCCGTTTCTCAAATTCTTAGAACTGCTTCATTGCACCGCTTCCGCCTATCTCCTATCGTCGCCGCCTCCCTATAATCGCGTTTGCATCACTCAAAGGGCTTAGCAGCGGAGTGCACAGGTAGAGAGAGGTTGCCAGCTTAATGGCTATGCACCACAGCCGCCAATTTTCCTCATTTGTGTCTAGCCTTGTCTGGATAATTTAGCTCGGATACGCGGGCCAAAACAAACTGAACTTGTGTGAAAGTTTCGCGAGCTTGTCTAGTTAGTTCGGGCTTTAACGTTAAAATGTATGCCATATCTCCTTCTGTCTGCCTTGATTAACTCAAAATGTTGCCCAAAATGATTTTGGATTTTTTCCCTCGATCCATTTAGTTTAAGATGCGCAGAGGAAAGACCTTCAACCACCTGTTTAATGAATGAAAATGGTTTTACAATGAATGTGCTCGTAAAGAGCGTTTTCAAAGCAGGCAAATTGTGCGGAAAGTGCAAATTTTTCGCACTAGTGCTTTTTACTTTCAGTTTTTTTTTTTTTTTTTTGACTACGTCGTCAGCCTGACTTTGTTTTGTTTGAAATCATACGTGAGATGGGACGACGGCGGGGGGCGGCATCGTGTGCGGGCGACCCCCGTCGGGAACGAAGTTATTTAGCAATAAAACTAATAAGTACTTCATTAAACGCGTTATTAATTACTCTAGATTTATATTTTGATCAAAATATAAGTATTAATTTTATTTCCTCGTACAATGCATAGTACACCGTTGTATGATACACGTGTGTAAGATGATTTCCGACTAGTGTCGGCTGCCACTTGTCGGAAATCACCTACTTTCCGCACTTATATCATAAATAACTATTGTATCAAAAGTATGTTATAAATATAGTGGGTTGGCTAAAAAAATTCCTGGCCAGACTATAATTAATAGAAATACATTATACTTGCTGTAACATTTTAATATATTCCACAGATACTCAAGCAGAACAAACCTCTGGGACAACCTCATCACCTCAGCCACATCTCAATTCAAAACAGAAGAAGGTCTGGAACTAGTCACACAACTGTACGTCAGTCATCAAGGACAGTTCGGTTCTGCTGAGCACATCATAGAGAAGTCTATGAGGAATATCAGGGTAGAAGCAGAGTGGTCGGCACAAAATCTACCAGTCATTGAAGCATGGCTGGACACGTATCTCGCCAGTAGTGACGTTAAAGATGATAAGTTTATCAACATGTGATTTTGTTTTGTTTTATTTAAGTAATATAATATTATTTTATTAAATAGGTTTATGAGAAAGTGGAGTTTCATTTTGCTGTTGAATTTTTAAATGCGTACCAAAGTAATAAAATATGATCATGGTAGTTGATCTAACGCAAAAACATTACTTCAGCAGTATATATCCTACTACAGCTTGAGACTGCAAGACGACCTGAATTTAGTACTTATGAAAATCTCAAAAAGTAGTGTAAACAACTAACTTTACTAATTTAAGGTGCAATCTGGACTTTAAAATTATTTGGAGCTCCTGGGAATAAGCCAACTTACATTCTAACGAAAATATATATCATATATAGATATCATATATCATATCGCTTTCCGCAAATTCAATCTTGGTCTCAAACCTCCCTTCCGAATGTGCAGAAATTACAACAGCTTTTGTAAATCATCAGAAACCTACTTACACGGAGTATCTCATAACAAGTTTAGAAGATCAGTCTCTGAGGTACGGGATTGCATAAAATAAACTTTTCTCTCCTCAGCACCTCAAACAAGCAGGTTTTGCTGTCTACAGACAGTGTGCAAAATTTAATTTTGGTGCGAGCGTCAGACAATGTAACTTTTTAATTATTTTTTTTCTAAATTCCGAGAACATGTCATGGGTCTACTCACAAAATTCGAAATATTTGAATTTCACTTTGTTCTGTCACTTTAGCGAGAGATAGAAACAAGTCGATTCGAAGTTCGATTTTAATTTCAATATCTAGTAGGCCCAAAAAAGAAACAAACAATAAAACGTTCGGATACACATACAGGTTTTAAATGTAATAAGTAATTTTACTATTTTTTTTTTATATTGTTCGTTTTACAAATATACATGTGGTTTGTTTACCATGTGGTTAACGTTTACCATGTTGTATTTTTTACCTTTAGGCAATAATATGGGTTTACATATAAAATTGCCGTTTAAACGTACTGGCCACTTTGAATTAAAATTAAACCTGCATCACGGTGTGAGATTCCAGAGTGAAACTTTTTTCACAAGATTTTTGTTTTTGCATTCAGTTTTTAACAGTAAAGATAACTAAAGTACGACACAACTATTTACTTAGATGTAGCATAAATGTGAAAATTTGCATTCATTAATTTCAATTTCACGGATGTATTTGGTTATATAACTTTACAAGTTATTGCGTTTGCGTAAAGATCATTTTCACCTAAAGCAGGTCAATCATTTTCACCTAAAGGTCGGATTGTGATCGGTTTTACGAATTTTGCCGATGCTATATGTGAGTTGTGTCGTACTGTACTTATATTGAAAATTAGAGTAATTTTTGAATACGATTTCCGATGTGGAACTATCGCAGCGGAAACAGCTCGCAATATCAATGTTGTTTGGAGAGGATACGGCTAATGAACTCACCGTACGTTTTTGGTTTAATCGCTTTCGTAGTGGAAACTTCGATTTGAAGAATGAACCTCGAGAAAGACCAGCCTCTAAGGTAAATAACGATGAATTAGAAGTGATGGTAGAAGCCGCTCCATATCAAACTACCAAGGAACTAGCGGCACGGTTTGATATTAGCTGAAGCATATCCAAAATAATGACCAATTTGCATCAATCGGTGAGACAAAAAGCTTGCAAAATAGGTGCCCCATGATTTGACTACTCTGCAGAGAGAACCGCGTGTTGAAGCTTGCCTTACCTACCTTGTTGAACCTGTACAGAAATGAAGGGGTTTCAATACAAAATGCCTTCACTCAGTTTGTTGAGTCCAGGTCCCCAGAGTTCTACCGCAGAGGTATAAATGACCTTCCCAGGAGATGGCAGAAATGTGTAGACAATGGGGAAAATACTTTGATATAAATATATTTTACCTCAGAAAAATGAAATATTTCCGTTCTTCAGTACAAAACGGCAAATTCATATTTAAACCCCTAATATGTTCCCCTAATATCTCATATGTTCTCGCTGCTGAGGTGAAAAGTTGTATGTGTTACACGAGACCAAAGTTATTTGCATCTCGTGCCTTTGAATCCCTCGCTGTGCTCAGGATTCTAACCTAGAATCACTCGCTACACTCGTGATTCAATTATAGAATCCTTCGCTTACTCGGGATTCAAAATCAACACTCGCACCAAAAAACAACTTTGCTCTCTTGTTGTACAAATAACTAATAAATAATATCAGTTATCACTCTCTCTCTCTCCAACATCTTATATATATTTTTTCGTATTTATATGTAATCTATTTATTTTGTATTTTGTTTACTCATTGTATTTTATGCTTCTTTAAGTATTTTTATTCTATTACCTACTATGTTGTTTTGTGGCAAATGCTGTGTGTACCTGTAATAGGCATTCATACCAGTAATTATTTTTAATCTTACTTCGGGCTTAAAACGGTCACTTTAGCAGGATCATAATATGAAAACATTATGAATCATCGTGAAATGTCACAAACTGAAAATTCATAATATGATCTGCATGTAATTCATATTACGAAATAATTCATCTGTTTGACAGTTTTCTATAGAGATTCGTAAAATGGTCCACAAATTATGAATTGCTTTTATGTCAAATTAGAGGAATTGGTAATGACAGCTGGGATTCAGGAAATGAACTGTTCCTGAATCCCAGCTGTCATTACCAATTCCTCTAATATTAATTGCTTTTATGTCAAATTAGAGGAATTCATAATTTGTGGACCATTTTACAAATCTCTATAGAAAACTGTCAAACACTTAGACACAAACTTTTAGAGGAATTGCTAATGTGGCCGGTTTAGGCCCCCTGTTCTGTTTTAATTGTTTTTGTATGTAGGTACTGCTGTTGGTGTACCAAATAAATAAATAAAATATTTAGTCTCAGACTTTGTCATAGAAAAAGCATTGTTAGTTAAAAGCAACTTTATTCAGCATCTTCAAAGAAAGTGCTTGGTCAAAGAACTTCGCTTAGTACAGTGCAACTGCGCGAGGTTCCTTTAAATTTTTTATACGACATACGGTAGTAAGCCGGAGTTTGAATTGCATGCATCGCATATTGCTTTAGAATAGCTAGAACCCTAATAAATTGAAATAGTAATTTTTTTTGCATCTAACTTAGATTCATAATATTAGATTCTTAATTTCATAATTATTATTACTCTTTAATTCCATTATTGCATTAAGTGAGCACAGTGAATTAGAGGGCGCGAGTTGTTTTAGAGAGCGTTCGATAGAAATGAATCTGTTGATTATGATTGTAAAGAAGATTTATGGATTTTATTTTCTAATAGCTATTGCCCACTTTGTATGCATGTATTTTTTATTTTTAACCGACTTCTAAAACGAGGAGGTTATTGATACAAATATCCAGGATGAAAAGTAGGATCCCATGTCCATCTCTAGGTCCCAGGCTACCTATCTACCCGTTCTATCGGTTTAGTAGTTTAGGCGTGAAATGGTACAGACAAACATACACTGTTATTTTTCGCGAGGTGTTCATATTAAAATGATCTCTAGTTACTACTAACGCCATCTAGTAGCGTAACATGGTAACATGTCGCTAAAGCATTGACGCTATGGAAATAGATTACTTTATAAATCCACAAACATTCATCTGTGGATATCTACTATAACAGCTTTAAGGAAATATGATCGACAATTCCTGACAAGCTGATTATGAATCCCATGGCATCACCTGAAAATAAGGAGTTGGTAATATGTTTATTTTTGCGGTCATCTTATCGACTAGAAATTACGCATCTTTCAACATACTCACACCATGCTTATCAATTAAATAAAAACGTAACGTAAATTCTAATTATAAACATTACGCATATCAACGAACTCTAAACCAGTGACCTTCCATAGATAAAGATTTTATTGGTTCCATACATTCAAAGCACCAATTCCTAGTATTAAAATATCTCGGGTTTTGATGATAACCTTTAAGAAAATAAAGGAGAGGTCACACCGCAAGATAAACTAGTTTAGCTTAGCTCACCTCACGAAACTGCGTCATCTTTTCTTACTAAACTAAGTGAGCTTACTGATACGTGTGCTACATAACCCGACGATCCTAGCGGAGTTAAAAAGGTGTGAAGATCTTCTTCAGTCTGCTTATAATCTCTGTGTTTGGCAAGCCAAAATATGGTCGAATTTTGCTGTCACTGCTCCCTCAGACAGACGCGACGCAACGTTCGAACGCGAAGTTCTTATAGAAGTTGTTCCACCAGAGTCTCTTCCCGCGTCTGCGGAAGCTTAAAGAGGTTTTGTTGCAATAGAAAGATTTGTTTGAACGTGAGAATTTTGGAAATACCATCGGTAATCCATGTTTTTGATGTTTTAGCTGAGTAGCTTGCATAGCTAGTTGCAAACTTAGCTATATGGGCTAAGCTAAGACAGCTTAGCTCACGGTGTAGCCTGACCTTAAGGCTCGTCACACACTCTTGTTATTTACACGGTCGGGTGCGAGTGTGATTGACCTTTAGGGAGGGAGCAAGGTTAGGACATTTTAGTTAATGAGGACTTTGAAGGGTGAAATTACGGATTAACATCAAACATGATCGGGTATGCAGACATGCATTGGGATAGTTACCTACAGGTTTGTAGATGAATTAAGTTTCATCGAGTCTCTGATGTAGAGACTCGATGAGAGAGAGAGGTGTTTTTTTCATTCCGGACCCAAGGCACCCCTGGAGTACACTCCTGGGGGTGCCACGGGAACTTGGATTCGGACCCGTGGCACCCCCGGTTAATTAGGGCAGTGCTTTTGAATGTACATACTTTTGAGGTAATAAAACTAAGTATACCTACCTACTAATAAATGATTTTATTTTTATGTCTAATGTGAAGCTAATGTAACCTAAATTATAGTTTTAAAGGTATCGTTCTATAACCTTGTTGAAGCTGCAAAATTCTAAATTTGCAAAAGTGACAGCCGATGTATTGTTTTTAAAAATGTGTTATCAGCAATCAAGTGGATGTGTGTCAAAGTGCACAGTTATTACATCCTGTTATGCTTAAATATGTCGTAAATACCACAGTGGGAACCCATCAAAGTACATTGTGACTACGAAAAAGGAGCAATTATCACTTTTTTTAAGTGTTTCCCAACATCAAGGTAAAAGGATGCTACTATCAATGGACGCGAAATACGGGGCGTCCCACGGATATGCCACATGGAGGGAAAGTACCTTGAATAGTGTAGATGGAACATTTTACTGAAAGAAGACATTATTTGAATTTAAAAAACAATTTAATGCATTCATATTTAAATAATTGCATGGTTGAACCGGGAATCGAACCCGTTACATGAGAAAAATAACCATTCTGTAGCTTTATCGTACCGATCGAAAGGCTTCATCATAAGGATTATTTTTTGCTAAGTAACATAATGTCACAAATAAAAGGAAGACCATGAATTGATTGACATTTGATGTGAAGTTTTGTTCAGAAAAAAACTTTTTACAAAAAAAATCAAACCGACTTCCAAAAAAAAAGTCGGTGTCTTTGCTTTCCAATTTTCGTTTTATGCCACCGACTTCCGAAATTAAAGTTATTTTTCTCTTTTTTTAGTGTTTTTTTTGGAAGTCGGTTTGTTTTTTTTTGTAAAAAGTTTTTTATTTTTCAGTTTTAAGTTGTGGTACCTACCCCACACAAATCCGAATAGCACTACCTGCTATGTAAATAACAGTGAAAGAGTAAATAAGGAAATCGTCTAGATAAACTAAGTGGGAAAAATACGTAATATTGAAGCTAATTCAAAAACTACGCAAGCAAAGTTAATAAAATTTATATGGGACCACCTCGGAAGCATGACATACCAAACAAAAAAAGAATCATTAAAATCGATTCACAACTGGCGGAGTAATCGAGTAACAAACATACAAAAAAAAACATACAGACGAATTGAGAAGCTCCTCCTTTTTGAAGAAGTCGGTTAGTAATGAAAAGCATTAGATTTGTTTTTATGGGTTTATGTAAAAAAATTAGTTTACAAGAACCAGTATGAAAGTAAACTAAAACAAAGACTGAAGAAAGAATTGTGGGCTTAACAGCAGTTTTACCATTTCTTCCATCTGATACTATTTGTGAGGCCATTGAATATATCAAATCCGAATGTACTGTCGATATGGAAAAAATAATCAATGACAGAAAAATTTTGGCTCAGCGTACATTCACCTGACATTTTTAGCGTCTTTAGAGAGCGTCATAGGACGAATAACATTTTAGAAGGTTAGCACTCTGAATTAAATAAAACAGAATATTCACAATTTGAATGCAGTGCCCAAAAAACGGAAACCAGCAGACGTCAATAACGACGATTTAACAGTGCGCATTTGAACAGAGAAATAACACTAGGCCATGCATTAGAGAAAATGCGTTAAATAAATTTTAAAATTATTTTGTCACTGTTGCCCATCTGTTCCATCACTATTCGATTGGTGGATTCATGGGAACTAGTAAATAGTACCCGTGATACCACTGGTACACCGTTGTATGGATTTGAGGACCTGGGGGTGCCATGAGGCCGATTTCAAGTTCCCGTGGCACCCCCAGGGGTATCCTCCAGGGGTGCCTTGGGTCCGGAATGTTTTTTTTTACATATAAGTTAGTATTTACACAGGACAGGTCCACTCAATCTGTGTGGTTCTTTCCTCAAAATACCATTTCAGACACCAATCTACATGGTCTTCACAATATGATCTGACCAAGATTATGTCCGGACTTCAAAAGAGACTGTGATCTTTGAGTTTGTTTCGGCCTTTCTTCTCAGAGTAGTCAGATAGGAAACGCCGACCTCATCTAGTTTAAAAAAATGTGATTGACGTGTAACAGTGTTTGTACAAATCCACTTACAGAAAATAAATCATTTATCATTTACATAATTTAAAGACTTTTAATAACCTAATATCTTTGATAACCTTTAATAGAAAACTATTATTAGTTTTATACCTATATTCTATTTTATCTACACCCATACTATAAATCCTTTTACAAACTTTTTGTACCAGTTAGCTTATTGCCAACATTAAAACAATCAGTGTCATAGTAACCAATATAATATAGTCTCGTATGAGAGGAGAACCTATGCAGCTTATATTCTTCCAAAACTTCACACGAAGAAACTGAACGCATACGCTGAAACTTTAATAGAAAGCAAATATTAGGAATGAAACTAAAATCACTATGAAACGATATGAATATCTTTATGTGCAACTAGTCTTAAGTTTAATCATACGGAACCTGATCATTCAAGTTTAAACCTATTTGAATCGTATTAAGGTACAAACTCATTTGAAGAGGTTCTGCTAAGGAGTAGCACGGCGATATGAAATTTCAACATACAGTTATTAAAGTTTTGGTAGTCATTGCCTTAAGTTGTGCATGTTTGGAGATGTGGGGGGTCCGCTGCAAGCAAACACGACCTTATCTTCAGAACTAGGATATTACTTATGAAGTCCAATATCAGAGGACTAGCATGAGTATGTGGCATATAGTTTTAAATTCTCAAGATATTTCAACATCCAAATTGTGCTTCTTTTTATTTAAAAATGTTTTTTACTGTGTAACAGATAAAATAATGTGGACCTCTACATCTTAGGTGGATCAGAATTAGTCGATAATAATTAAATTATAGTCGATGACAAGAAAAGTGCTCTGTCGACGATTGATTATCGATAACTCGTTTACTCGATGCATCAGTGGGTCAATCGGGTGACGGAAATCATCGATCCGCGTCGAATAAAAATCGTCGATAGACTCAATATTTTGTTCAAACTTGAATTATTAGTTTTAACCCCCGACGGAAAAAGAGGGGTGTTATAAGTTTAACGTGTGTATCTGTATGTCTGTCTGCGCCGTCGTAGCTGCCAAACGCCTGAACCGATTTTGTTTTTTTTTTGGTTTTGTTTGAAAGGTTTTTTGATCGAGAGTGTTCTTAGCTATAAAAAAAATCGTTTATTAGATGCTTTGTTTTTGTCGGGGGTTTTTTAAATTTAATTTAACTTGTTATGATCATTTGTTTGTACGAATACAGTTAGTTATTATTCATGTAAAGTGGTTTTCTTCATTAATGTTTACTTAGTTACTTGGTATTCTATGTAATGTAATTATTATTTACGGATTCTCAGTCATCACGGTGACATTAACGGGCGAGACACACAGTGTCTAAAGATGACCAACATTATGTTATTTATGTAGCTATAGTGTGCAACAAAATTGTATTTTAGGTATGAACACATACTTCTTAGTATTAGGCAACTTCAAATAAAATTAAAGAAACAATTATTCTATTATAATCTATATAGTTTCTGCCTGCGACTTCGTGACCGTAGACTTCAGAATTGGGTACAGAGAGAAATGAAAAATGCAGATAAACATTAGATATACCGTTGCTACAGTTTTGAGAGGTCTTTTTGAGAGGAATAATTCCGTAATACATTGCGTTCATAATAACTCTATTCGTTCATTTCATTATCTAACGATAATGTGAATGTTCCCAGTCGGTATATTTTTTCCGATATCTTTAACACTCACCGTCATATTTTAGCCAATTTACACAAAGCTTTAATGAATTATACACCTAAACCTTTCTTATGAATCGCTCTCCATTAGTGTAAGCCGTATGAAAATCCGTTCGGTAGTTTTTGAATTTATCGCAATCAAACAGACAGACGCGGCGGGGTTTTTTTTTTTTTGTATGTTTGTGACCCGATTACTCCGCCAATTATTAATCGATTTTGATGATTCTTTTTTTGTTTGGTAGGTCATGCTTCCGAGGTGGTCCCATATACATTTTATTAACTTTGCTTGCGTAATTTTTGAGTTAGCTTCAATATTACGTATTTTTCCCGCTTAGTTTATCTAGACGATATCCTGTTTGACTCCTTCACTGTTATTTACATAGCAGGTAGTGGTATTTGGATTTGTGTGGGGTAGGTACCACAACAAAAAAGTGAAAAATAAAAACTTTTTATAAAAAATTTTTTTTTGTGTGGAATAGATTTTTGAACACACTGGTTAATCCATCTCAAAATAACTATCAGTTTACAGTTAAACAGAAGTCTAACAGCGAATTTACATTATCGTGGAAACGGCGACGCGAATGAGTAAACGTAGTTTTAAAAAGTTATGGATCCATAAAATAATTATTGTGTTAGAAGCGTCCAGTTAAAAACAATATCAAAAATCTATCCTGTAGAGTTTATTCCGCATTATTGGTCGGTTGTCTATCCGTTTCGTCTGTGAATCACGTTATTATTTGTGTCATTCGTTCGCGATAGTACACAATCACAGCAAGTGACATTTACAAAACGTTTGTGACCGCTGTGTGTACAAAATGTCTTATTGTGTGTTATTAATTGGTGAGTTTGTAACTTTTAATTGTTTATTTTACAATAATATTAACCATTTTTTTTTTCAATTAAAATATTTTGCTTACAATACTGCCGATATAATTTGGCAGGTTTGAACATAGGCTCTGCGAACTTTCGCGCATGTTCACTCACTCAAACTAGCTCAGTCACCATTTGGTTCCTAAAAAATGTTACTACGCAGCCCTCTGCGCAGTTAGGAACTGCCAAATTATAGCGACGGTATTTTAGAATTTCGGAAAAAAACAAATGAATGTAGAATCTTGAATTTCGAATTAATTGATATGCTTTGTTTATTTCTTGGTTTCTTTATGTAGTGTGCGATCTATCAAGAAGATAGGCAGCAATATTTTTGTGATCACAACAAATTGGTTTAGTTTTTGTTTAGCGTAGGTATTTAGTAGATTTTTTTATAGGGTCCACCATTTTTCCAATGCATCTTAGAATTACTCGAAGTTAAAATAAACAAAATTGTTTTAAACAAATTGCTATTACGCAATTCAAACCTTTCAAAAGACAATAATATGTCTAACTTCTAATCATCACTGTATAACTTTTGAAAGCACCCAGGGTATACCAAGAAATATGGTACATACACCTTTTATTTTGAAACTTCATAGTAACAAAAACAGTTATCCCAGTGTCTTCCTTATAAGTTTATATTTGGATTAAGTTCTTACAGATCTCTAAGGAAACATCTCTTACTAAATTATTAATATGAACAATCCTAAGTCAACGTTTTGTTCAACTTAAGACGATTGTTCACTGAACATTCTGGAATAGCAATGAGCTTCATAAGACACTTGTAACACGAGGCGTCCAACTATCGACTTTTTTCTCGTTCAAGAATCGTACAATAGATGTAGGTCCAGTAAAATAATGTATATGTTATGGACCAAGTAATAAATAGGGGCATTTTTTATAATGCCCGCGCTTTATGAACAATGACAAGCTACCCCATTTGAAATAAGATTAGACGTTAAAACAAACCCTTTTACAGTCCGTTCAACCGATTTTGACTTCTATACCGTAGGCATAAGGATAGCATTAAAAGCAAAAAAAGTTACACAATACCAACTATCTACTGCAGCTGCCATTTGTCATGCCACCAACGCAATAGAATTCAAAATCGGTTGAACGGAATGTAAAAAAGGCTTATCTATACGTCTAATCTTATTTCAAATGGAGTATAGGGCGAAATAATTAATTATAATTTGAACTTCCTTATTTATCACATTGCCACGTCATTATAAATATTGCCGTGTGGTCTTTAGGCAATCCAATAATACACGGGTATTTAATTATGGTAAAGTCATCATAGGTCAGCAGTGTGTTTATGAATGGAAATATTTTATTTGATTCTACGTTTGAAATCAAAACAATAGTAATAAAACCTGGTTTTAACTGTGCTGCCCCATAGGAGACTAGCATAATAAAAAATTCCCGGTCGATTTGATTATTTCAATAGTTGTTATCATACTGCCCTCTCATATTGGGCATTTTTCAAACTGCCCGGGCATTTTTTATAATGCCCTAATAATCACTTGGTCCATAACATATACATATATTAGGTAATAGTAGATCGCTGACTGTTCACACTGGCCGGCGAGAACTCTGTCTCCACTAGTAAGTCGCGACGACAAGAGCTAGCAAAGAAAATATTTGCTTAGCGACTCTCGTTTGGTTGGCAGAGAATTGCTCACTCTGAGCTGACACGCACAATGGACCTTAGGGACTAAGGGCGGAAACCAAACGCTAAACACAGAACACTCGCTGAGAGGCTTGGTGCATATACATACCAGTAAGTGATTCGGCAGTCTTTCTACTTCGCTACGTTGCACTCGTGCACTCACTCCTAGCCTAGCGACAAAACTATCCGTACTACACACTCGCTGCTCGTTTCTCGCCGTTTCTAATTTCTAGCTCTAGTCGCTTCTCGCTAATAGTCTGAGGTGGGAGAGGTGCCTAAGCAAAGCCATTAATAAATTATACGAGGGCTTTTGCACCTCGCACTGAATATTTCATTCGGATTGAAATCTAAAGTTATGAAATTCTGATCATTGAGATCTTTATAAATTGTTTATTGGAGTATGCTTATCTTTGGTAATGATAATGGAAATGAACAAGCTGGGTTTGTGAATGGCGTAGTACTTTCGTATCTTAAATAACGGTTTGTATATCTTATTTATTCTGATTATGATTGTTAGGTACCTACTTTTCTTTCCTTCTTATCATGGCCCCATTTTAAACACATCCCTTCAATACTAAGTTTTTATATTTTTTATAGCCTATAATGTGTGCCATTGCTGGGCAAAAGCCTCCCCTTTTTCCTTCCAAATCTCTCTATTGTGTGCGATTTCTGGCCATGTTGCCCTGCAAACAATAATAATACAATACTAAGTTAATAACTTAAAATTGATATTATTATTCGTTTATTTATTTTCTTTCTTATCTATTTACATTTTTAAATATTTTTATTAAAAAAAAACATGAGGGAAAACATTTAAAAATATAAAAAATAGAAATACGCCGGTGTCGGGAGGAGGGTCCAAGCTACCGGTGGTTAGGGCTGCAGAGACAGGAACCTCCTCACAATGCGAGCCGTATCAAGGAGTACTGCCTTCTGAATCAGGCCCTTGATCCAACCGCCTAACGAGAGCCTCGATATTTTTAAGTTAATTAATATTTGCATGCCAAAATGTATAGCATAACCTATTAGGATTCTCAAATGCTATCTCCATCTTATTGTAAATACCTACATCCTACACAAATATTATATTCTATTCTATTCCTAGACAACTGTGTGTCATTGCAAAATGTTGTTATTCGCATGTAGGAATATTCAGTCGATCCCTTTGTCAGGATCCCTTTGTTGCAGTTCACAGCACCCACAGATGGATCGTGGGTGGTTTGATCATTGCAGTTGCAGTGGATCAAACGGTATTCTGAGACCCAACATTTTTCTTCAAAGGATTTTTATCCTAAGCAGTATTGTCATGATGTAGATATAGTATATATTAGACCTCGGCTTTGACAAAAAATTTAAAGGTTGAAAGGTTGAAACTATGTAACTGTCACGTTGATCTTAAAGCAAAAAAAAAGACCTTGACGGTGTATGACATGCATATTATGACATTCAATATTATGGTGCTACAGCTCCATAAGGGGTCAGTTCACACCAAGACGCGAAGCGACGCGCTCTTTTATGATCCGATACAATATCGAATGTATTTACTACACAATAAGGTACCCGCGTTGCGCAGCCCCGCGCATCTCAGCGTACTTTGACACGTGTCAACCCTTGCACTGAAATTATACCTTTTCGTGAAGAAAATAAGTTCGATAATTGTTAAAAAGTGCGCGCAGCGCTGCGTCGCTTCACGTCGCGGTCTTCAAGTTTATTGCCTGTGGCTTACCTACCATAAAATTGAAGCGACAATTGACTAGCACCGTCTATTCACCACGTACAATTGTAACACGATAAGGGCAAGTTAGTCGCCGTGGTTTTGTAAACCGTTTGAATTTCACTTGATTCTTCATTTATTTTCCAGCTTTATCCCTGGTGGGATTCTCATCATGCGACACCACCACCGGTTCCTGTCCCCCAACGTTACCAGTGGACGTGTGTGAGGCATCCTGTGGACCTGAGAATGCTTGCACCAACGAGAAGCAGCTGTGCTGTCCCACAGCGTGTGGTGGAGCCATGTGCGTTGATGCTATGTCGAAGAGGCACTTTGTGGATCAAGGTTAGTTCGATACATTATAATTAGGAGCAGAGTTTTATTAGATGGCAAGCCAGCCAACGGCTTATACCTGATGTCAAGTCGTTACCTGGAATTCAAAATGAAAATCAAAAGTCATTTATTCAAACTAGGCTGAGAATCAGCACTTTTCGAACGTCAAAATTACATAAGACAGTCCCCCAAAACGCCCACCCTTCACCACTTCCTAGTGCTTTAGCTGGGAAGAAGAAGTGGCGCATCAAACTCCCCAGCAGCACAGCTGTCTGTCAAGTAGGAAAAAAATTGATTCTATACAAAAATATGCAAAATCACTTACATGACACAACATAAAACATAAATCTAATTATTAGCCATATGTCAGCTAGCACACGCCAATATACCAACCAAAACAAATATATATATATATAACAAAAAAACGTTATATTAATTGTTTACTCTGTAAGGGACGATTCCACCAAACCCAGATATCTTTTATTCGGGGAATAAAATTGACGTCTGACAGTTTTTTTATTGAAAATCTGTCAAAAATGTTATATTTATTCGCTGGATTAGACTTATACTAGGGATAAAAGTTTGGTCAAATTCGCCCTTAATAGGATATCTTTTAAACGTAGCTAAATAAGGTCGGCGTTTCCTATCTGACTACTCTGAGAAGAAAGGCCGAAACAAACTCAGACGTCGCAGTATGTTTTAAAGTCCAGACATAATCTTGGTCAAGCCATATGAGGACCATGTAAATTCGAGTCTGAAATGGTCTTTTGAGGAAAGAACCACACACGTTTGAGTGGGCCTGTCCAGTCAGTGCAAGCATTGGACATTGCCATCCCGCAGACAAAGCTGAAATGTGTCATGTGCACGCCTCCTCCTGTGTGCTAAATCTCTGCTTAACCCTTCGGAGAAACAAGGTGTGATGTTATGATATGTGTCATGCGCCTGTATTGCTGACTAGTGTTCACGTGCAATATGGGTTGCAACCTTGATTTTATATTTATACGAGTACAGTCACGAGAATGACGGGGCGATTATTGTGAATGTGAGGACTATGTGATTTTTTTTTAATTCTTCGTTCTCAGTTATTTTTATCGATGGTCTGGCAATTTGAGAATTTTATGCGGCCTACCCAAATGTCCTTTCCTTAGTATTGTTCGTCGAGTCGTTGAGCTCCTTAAGTTCTGAGTTGAGCTCCACTATTACTGTCAAATGCTTGCACTGACTGGACAGGTCCACTCAAATCTGTGTGGTTCTTTCCTCAAAATACCATTTCAGACTCGAATTTACATGGTCCTCATATGGCTTGACCAAGATTATGTCTGGACTTTAAAAGAGACTGTAACCTCTGAGTTTGTTTCGGCCTTTCTTCTCAGAGTAGTCAGATAGGAAATGCTGACCTCATCTAGCTTATTTTTAATATTTTTTAATATGACGTGTAAAAGTGATTCCAATATTCTATTTACAGAATAAACAATTTCATTTCATTTCATTTCACTGTGCCACGTCACAAATCAATAATTTAAATATTTAGTAATAAGCTTCTCTCTCAAACTTATTTAAAATTTTGCAGTGCCCGACAGGGCCCATGATTGTTTCTATTTATTCATTCTTACCACCTGTATGTGTACATTATGGATTGCAATAAAGATAAATTGATAATTATTGAAATTGAATTGAATTTTTCACTTGCCTGCAATCACACAATAATGTCTTTACAAGTGACGAGGCGAACTTAACGTTCACATATTCGTTGAATGTCTCGTCGAAGATCCCGTCGAAAGATGCGACAACTGAGTAAAATAAATATCGTATGAGATAGTTTGTAGGAGCTCGTGGCTAATAAATAACTGCCGCACGGGTCGATCCATCAGGTTAAGCTACGCTTGCTGGGGTTGGTCCGTGGACGGGTGACCATCTTTACATACCGAGGTTCCTCCGTGCCTCGGAAAGAACGTTAAGCCGTTGGTACCGGCTGTCATTCGTAGATCTTTGACAGTCGTTACGGGACGTCAGAAGCCCGAAAGTCTGACAACCAGTCGTACCAAGGGTTAGTGATGCGGACGACGCCATATTTGTTGTTTCGACGCCATATTTTAGTTTGTTAAGTTTAAGTTAGGTTATGATATTTTTATTGTTTTTTTTTTATTATTTAAATGGTTTGTTGGTTAAGTTTAAGATGTTTATCCAATGTGTACATTTTTAAATAAATACTATTCTTATCCCACAATTCTCTTTAATTTTCCAGTGAAGCCAGGCCTCTGCCCAGAGTACCCCCGAGGCCCCTGGGTCTGCACCCACATGTGCACCAGTGACTCCGACTGTCCCCGAGCCCTCAAGTGCTGTCCCAACCGTTGTGGAGCCAACGTCTGTCAGAAACCAGACCAGGAACTGCCGGCTGCAGAGAATACTGTTTAAAGAAGTAAAGATGGATTAATATTATAATATTTAAGAAGCTTTTTATTACACCAAGAACCACTGTTTTCTCGTAAAAAAGCAATTAAATATTTGCGTTTCTGCATTCCTTAGGCCCATCGTCCACGACGTTTGCATCGTGTGCACACGGCTACACCCCAAGTTATACATTTCCAGTATAAGTTGACCTCGCATTGTACGGAAATCCTTTTAAATGCGAGATCAGCTTATACATTTAACGTCCTTTCAGTATTATTTCCAAACTCAAACTCAAAGCATTTATTTCAATTAAACCATTTACAGGCACTTTTGAATTGTCAAGGAGTCAGTCAGTCAGAAATATGAAGCTAGTTGCCCATTCCAAAGCGTAGTAGGTACCTATGGAGAAGAACGGGCAAGAAACTCCATGGACACTCTGTTAAATCAAAATATTGTTACAATATAATGGTTACATCATTCATGTTGAAATTATACATGTGAGAAGCACGTTAAAAGCGTCCGCAATTATATAATAAGAACAAAGAAAATAAGCCATGGCAGCTAAGAGATGACCAGTCACAACTGACGGCGCCCGTTCACGTACATGACGCATGGATCAGCACCATACCGACATCAATGACTCGCTATGACAAACGCGCTGAGAAAAATCTTAATTATCATAACGTTGCTTCAATACTTAAGTGAGTATTGTTCCTGAAAAAGAGTGTTATTATCCTTGCCTGGAACAATTTGAATCAAGTCCTAGTATATCAAGATTAGTACTATAATATACTTGCTAAGCTCTTCAACTAAGCTAACTGAGCTTGTCCCGGTTAACCGCGCGAGTTTAACCGTCTTACTGGATATTTGTTAAGTCATGATATTTTGAAGTGTTAATAAGGATGTAGGTAGGATTGATGGTTGAATTTATAGAAAGAAAAATATTTTATTTGGGACATGCTCAGGTAATCCTAACTAATATTATAAACGCGACAGTAAGCTTGTTTGTTTGTTACGCTTTCACGCTAAAACGGCTGAATGGATTAAGATTAAATTTGGCACAAGGGTAGACCATGACCTGACCATGACCTGCTTTCCAATTTTCGTTTTAAGCAACCGACTTCCGAAATTAAAGTTATTGTTCTCATTTTAATGGTTTTTTTGGAAGTCGGTTGTTTTTTTTTTTTAAGTTTTTTTTTTTCACTTTTTAATTGTGGTACCTACCCCACACAAATCCGAATATCACTACCTGCTATGTAAATAACAGTGAAAGAGTAAATAAGGAAATCGTCTAGATAAACTAAGTGGGAATAATACGTAATATTGAGGCTAACTCAAAAACTACGCAAGCAAAGTTAATAAAATTTATATGGGACCACCTCGGAAGGATGATCTATCAAACAAAAAAGAATCATCACAATCGATTCACAATTGGAGGAGTAATCGAGTAAAAACCACAAAAAAAAAAACATACAGACGAATTGAGAACCTCCTCCTTTTTGAAGAAGTCGGTTAAAAAGGACATAGGATACTTTTTATCCGGATATTCCCACGGGATCGAGACGTACGCGGATGAAACCGTGGGGCGCCGCTAGTACAACAATAAAAAAAGAACATTAAAACTAACAAAATCATGAAAACAAAAAAAAAACAAAACCTGTGCAAGGCCATAAAAGCTCCTATCTCATCGTCATCATAAAATGGCGAGATGACTTTGAGAGTGTTATATTTTATTTTACTGACGTGTTAGTGTATTCGGTGAACTCACAATAATAACTGACAGTAGAATACTGAGATATTTTTGTTGGTAATACTATTTTAAAATTCAATTTTATAAAATAATAAAATAAAACAATATTTAATTTAAACCAGACCAGGCCGGTTACATACACACTTGGAAATTTAAATAACGTGCCTTTACTATAAATAAACATGTATCACTATTTAATACAGAACACAAAATCTGTTAAGTCAAAGTCAAATAATTTATTTCAAATAGGCCAATAAAAAGCACTATTGAAAGTCAAACTTTTACGAGGAACTAGAATTGATTCTAGATGCCCCTTCCAAGGTAGATTCGTATGGAGAAGAATAGGAAAGAAACTCTATAGTTACTCTTTTATAATGCTTTACATATTTTGTATAAAATCACATTATCATTACAAACGGGACGAGCGATTTCGTAGCACCCTGCTTTCGCGTAGCTACAGCCTACGAGGCTACGACCTCGTAGCTAATCTACTCCATAATTCCTTGTACTCCACATTTTCAATTTCACTCTAATGCGTTCTTGTAAAATATGAAAATTGTTTTTCCGACGTTACAAATGTGAATGTTTTACTTGAATTTATAATTTTTAAGGAAGTTAATAGTACAGTCAGTTTTCGTATTTTTATATTTTTAAAGTATTGCGAGTAATGTTTTATTATGCAGGTTTCATGTAAGCAACACTGCAAAATATTCATGTCCTGCCTTTATATGGGAGAATGCTACGAAAATATATTATTATACAAGTCTTCACGTCTCATGCCTGAGATAGCTATGACTATATGACATTGCCGGGTGAGAAGCTGAAGACGACATTTTATTTTATGGTATAGAACAGGGTCATACGGCTTATACAGCCACCGCAATCACTCATGTTTTTTAATCAGTGGTGGTGCAAAATACCATCATTACCTTCCTGGTCTTGCTACATAAACAAAACTGAATAGCAATAAAACATAAATAAAATGCATTCCCATAGAACTGTATTTTATTATTGTTTTATTGCGATTCAGTTTTGTTAAGCTATTCAGTTTTGTCAATTCATAAATTGAATTCAATAATTGAACTGTCATTATTGCAGTATTTAGTGCATGTATGTTCCAGTGATGATAAGACCTTTTCAATGCTTTTTGTAGTTATATACTTGAATGAATCAGCATGAAAATAATTTGTCCTTTTGAAAAGTCCAACAAACAGACTTTTTATCATATTTGAATTAATGTGAGTGTACTATAGGTACACCACTGCCTAATCCTTCGGGGATTACAGGCGTGATGATATATGTTACGTGTGTGTTGTTTTAACATGTACCGTTAAAAGATATAAAGATTTGATTTAAAATAGAGAACATAAAGAAGTCAAAACTCTGGTGTGGGACGCAACCTGTGTCGACACCCTTGCGCCATCCCATGTTCCTAGCACGGCGGGCTGTGCTGGCGCCGCTGCTGCCGCTGCTGAGACCCTCAAGCGGCGCAAATACTGTAACCTTATAGGCAACTACAGTTTTGAGCCGTTTGGGGTCGAAACGCTCGGGTCATGGGGCCCGAGTGCGCGTCTCCTTTTTAAGAAAATCTCCCACCGGCTCGACACTTCACGTGAACAGAGGGCTGGCTTATTCTTTGGCCAAAGAATTGGCATTGCCATTCAAAGTGGCAGTGCTGCCAGTCTTCTGGGCACGTTTCCGGATGACAGCGATGCGGAAGAATAGGTTCCGACGCCTAAAGGTCCCTTTGTTTTTATATTTATTTAGTTAGTCCTTTTAGTTTTTTTATGTAAATAGTTAGTAGTGTTATCTAAATATTGTGTATAGTAATTTTAATAGTCAAAATAAATACTCTGTTGAAGAATAACAAAAAAAAAGGTCGCCCAATGACTCACATTTTCATCTGAGCCACTGAAACATCACCCCGAGAGTGGCCCGTTACAAAATTAATAAGACACGTCGGGTGTCTTATTAATTTTATTATTAAGTTTATAAATAAGATAATTATATATTTAGATAATTTATTAATAAGACACCCGACTCTAAGGTGCTATTGACCCGTGACATGGCCACACTCATTAGCAGGGTGCTTGAAAGTACATAATTAAGTCTTTAGTGGCAGTTTTATATAATGGTTGGGATGAGAGAAAATGTGTAAGCTAAACAGTGAGTGCAATCTACACTTCTACACTAATAATTTAAAAAAATAAGTAATAAAAACTAAAACCCAACTACGAATAAAAAGGTATAAACAAGACACCACAGACAGACAAATTAAAAATCCGGAGTTACACGTGTTATACGTCACGGCATAAATCGAACAGATTACGTGTGACTCTGGATTTTAAATTTTTCTGTCTGTGGTGTCTTGTTTATACCTTTTTAGTCGTAGTTGGGTTTTAGTTTTTATTACTTTTTTTTTTTTTAATTCTTTTGGGGTTATAATATATATATTTTTGAAATGTGCTCATTAAACCCTTTCATTTGATACCTAACATGGTACGATTAAACAAAATTCCTGATCAATTTCCTGACTTTATGTCCTCTAGAGGGCGCCATTTTTAATTTAATATGACGACACATAGCCACCAGCGGACGATCAAGAGGCTTCCAACGATACCTCACTTGTCAAATTGTGATGAGTGGTTTAGAAGATATGAGGGAACAGATGAACATACATACATACATACATACCGGTCAAAATCAGAACCCTCCTTTTTTCTTCGCCGTAGTCGGGTAAAAAGAGAAAAGATTTTTTGTATTTTTGTTTGTAATGAGTAAACTCAAAAACTAGAGATATTGGGACAGAAATAAAAATATTGGGACTCACGCAAAAAAAAGTTCAATAAAAAAATTTAAACAAAAAGGAATATAATTTGTGTAGTTACTTGAATATCAGTTTTAAAAAAGTTTTTATTCGTGTAAACTTTGCAGACATGATGGGTTTCGATATCTAAATACGAGATTTTCTCAACTCATACTTCAGGTAACATCAACACAACCGGTCGTTGACCCCAAAAAAAATCATAAATCTTTTTTTATTTTTTTATTTGCGGAGTTTCGCTAGCTAATTTTATTTGACCCTGTATACCATCCACAACTTTAATAAACCCGGATCAAAGGTACCACGTAAAAAATAAATATATTTTCCTCGTATGGAGGTACAAAGCAAAATTCGGGGCCAACTGATTGAATGATGTGTGTGGCGTATTCCATTAAGACGCTAACGTGTACTTCACACTCCCTGGCTTTGAAGTTATTACTTGATGAATTTTTTTTACGCGGGAATAAATTCTATGTATACTTCATTTGAAATAAGATTAGACATTCAAAAAACCTTTATACAGTCCGTTCATCCGATTTTGACTTTTATACCGTAGGCGTAAGGATGGCATGAAAAGCAAAAAAGGTTACACAATACCAACTCTCTACTGCAGCTGCCATTTGTCATGCTACCAACGCAATAGAAGTCAAAATCGGTTGAACGGACTGTAAAAAGGTTTATTTAAATGTCTAATATTATTTCAAATGGGGTATAGGTTATCATCATTCTCCTGCCCTTATCCTAAATTATTTGTGGTTGGAGCAACATGTCCCTTTCGTACATACTTCTCTATTAGTCGTCATCTCGGTAGTCACCCCCTGTCCAGCCATATCATCTTTCACACAGTCCATCCATCGTTTCTTTGGTCTTCCCCTACTCTTATAGCCATCGACATTCATACTGAAAACTTTCCTTACGACATTTTTCACATTCCTTCGCATCACGTGCTTCCCATTTTTTTTTTTTTTTGTGTGTCAAATCATCAAATGACTTCTCCCGCTCAGGGCGGAGCGGAAGGGCGTGTCAGACTCTTACTGACTAAAACCCACCCGTGTTCCTTCAGTTGCCTGTTGCCAGGGTCCCGGTATCCCTTTCGGACTATTCCGCAACCCTGGCAGGCATCGGTCCTAACGGACCCCGTCAGGTGTGCTGACATGTCTTTGAGGCGCGCGTGGAACTCTACGCGCCATCGACCCGGGCCTGGTCCTTATCGGACGGCGAGCTACCCATTGCTCGCCGTCCGCAAGCCCGCGCCTATAGTGGCCGGGAATCCGCCTGGGATTCCCGACGCCCAGGGTGTCTCCAGCGGCGGCGGTTAGGGGCGTGAGGGCGCAAGCTTTGCCTCTCCCTCACGCGTTCCACCTCCTCCTTCACGAGCATCACTGCTTCGCAGAAGGAGATGACCGCCTCCCATGCCCTCTCGCTCCGTACCATGGCCTGGACCAGTGCCGGATGCGAGAGGTCAGTGCCGCCAATCGCCTCCACGAGGACACGGCGGAGCTCCGCCCAAGCAGGGCACACCTCCACCGTATCACGTGCCCATACCATGACAATCGATTTCCGCACAACTTTTCAGTCACCGGTGCCACTTTCAGACTCAGTACTTTAAATAAGTAAATTCTACGTAGGTATGCTAAGTATCTAGTCAGATACGGTTGTATATGCTCGTGGCTCATGGGTCCATCTTTAAGGTTCAGCAGCGCTTGCTAAGGTTGGTTCGCGGATGGGGGACCATCTATTACACACCGAGACCCCTCCATGCCTCGGAAAGCACGTTAAGCCGTTGGTCCCGGTTGTTATTCGTAAATCTTTGCCGGTCGTTACGGGCAGTCGGAAGCCAGAAAGTCTGACAACCAGTCTTACCGGGGATATCCCTCCATCAGACTGGTTGTCAGGCTTTCGGGCTTCCCAGTTACTGGGTTGTGGAGATCAGATAGGCAGTCGCTCCATTAAAAATACTGGTATTCAGCTGCATCCGGTTAGACTGGAAGCCGACCCCAACATAGTTGGGAAAAGGCTACGCAGGTGATGGATGGTATATTATGATAACTCAGTAAAAAATAAGAAGCAACACTGATTCTTGAAATGACATGCTCTGCATCCTGATTCTTCGCTAACTAATATTTTAAATGCGAAAGTGAGTTTGTCTGTTTGTTTGTTACACTTTCACGCTAAAACGGCTGAACGGATTTGGATGAAATTTGGCACATGGGTAGACCATGACTTGGAGTTGGACATAGGCTACTTTTCATCCTCGATTGAAGTCGAAGGCAGCAGCTAGTTTTAATTTAAATATTCGGAAATGAACAAGCAATGTTGGAAGTTTTAATTTTCGATTCCATAAATGGTTTTCTAAAATGGGAGTTTACCCGCATCTTGCCGATCACATCAAACTTTTTTACTGCATCATTTTTGATGTGATTAAACTTAGTCCTTATTTTCCTAGTGAACGGCTACTTAATTTGAAGGGCAATATTACTAACATATTTTTATTTATTTATTTACTAGCTTCCGCGCGTGGCTTCGCCCGCATGGTATGTCGATAAAAAGTAGCCTATGTCCTTCACCGGGATGCCATCTATCTCCTAGCCAAATTTTATCGAGATCCGTTCAGTGGTTTAGGCGTGAAAAGGTAACATACAGACAGACAGACAGACAGAGTTACTTTCGAATTTATAATATTAAGTATGGATAGGATGGATTTATAGCTCCATCTCTTTCCCACACTGAAGTAAGGTTAAAATACTGCTATAAGAAGTGGTGTTAGGCGAAAAGGGCCATATTAATAAGTCAGTACGCATGCAGATTTTGAAGTAAAAAGATTTGCGGTTTCCCTTTTCATCCCTACTTCCTCATTTATTCACTTCAGTTTCAGCAAATAAATTGATGTATCGACTTTTTCCATTAACGGAACATGTTCGGGTCGGCACACCTGCGCTTTATCACTACGTGTCAGATGTGGGACATTTTAATTCAGTTCATGACGTTTTTTACGCGCTATGATTGAAATCTATAAGGTACTTAATCCCATATTTTTTTACGATTCAAATTATTTTTCATTTGATTAATTATTATTTTCTTATTATATTATACTAGCTGCCCGCCCCAGATTTGCACCAGCTTTGCACCTATCCTACCTACCTACACCTACCTACCTATCTACCGAGATATCATCAAAAAAGCCATTCTATACAAAATGTATGAGAAAACGAATTTTCTTCATATATTTTTTTTCGTGATTTTTTCCGATGTTTTAATAGTTATTGTGCTATTCTGGGTGGAGACAAATCCAAAAAATCAAAGATCAAAGATCATCGAAATCGTTCCAGAAGTTATCGAGTTATACGATGTGCTTGAACAAACCGGACTTTGTTTTATATACAACATTAGTTTTTGTTTATGCTAAACCCGAAAAGAGGTCATTGAACTCATCATTTTGAACAACTTTTTCTATTTGACCAAGCACGAAATCGCGAAAAAAAAATCAGCTGTTCCATACATTTGTGTTCACTTAAATCGACAAAATGTATGGAACCTCCACAACCCAGTAACTGGGTAATTCGATACCCCTTGGTAAGACTGGTTGTCACACTTTCGGCCTCAGACGACCCGTAACGAATGTCAAAGATCCACGAAGGACAGCCGGGACCGGCTTAACGTGCTTTTCGAGTCACGGAGGAGTCTCGGTATGTAAAGGTCACCCATCCACGGACCAACCCCGGCAAGCGTAGCTTAACCTGATGGATTAACCCGTGCGGCTGTTATTATATAACCACAAGCTCAGTTTTTCAGTATATTTTCTATATTTGTGGGCAATGCAGGATATCTTCGTCCTAATGTTCTTTCCGAGAAATGTTCGCTGTCTGAAACGGGTTTTCCCCACAGATGTCTATAGTGAAGACGGTAACGGGTAGGGAAGATTTTTAAGTACTTCCCCTGGGACATACTAAGGTAAAGTTCTTAAGATATTCTATTTATTCAGCCCACCTGCGACTGCTTATTTGGTTGAAGATACTATATTTTTAACCGACTTCTTCAAAAAGGAGGAGGTTCTCAATTCGTCTGTATGTCTTTATTTTTTATTTTTTATGTTTGTTACGCGATTATTCCTCCAATTTATGGATTGGTTTTTGATGATTCTTTTTTTGTTTGGTAGGTCATACTTCCGAGGTGGTCCCATATATTTTTTTTTAACTTTGCTTGCGTAATTTTTGAGTTAGCTTCAATATTACTTACGTATTTTTCCCACTTAGTTTATCTACACGATATCCTGTATGACTCCTTCACTGTTATTTATATAGCAGGTAGCGGTATTCGAATTTGTGTGAGGTAGGTACCACAACTAAAAAGTGAAAAATAAAAACTTTTTACCAAAAATAAAAACCGACTTCCAAAAAAAACACAAAAAAAGTGAAAAATTACTTTAATTTCGGAAGTCGGTGGCAAAAAACGGAAATTGAAAAACAAAGACACCGACTTTGGAAGTCGGTTTTTCTTTTTTGTAAAAAGTTTTTATGAATCCGTACATTTTTATTGGATTGCCTGTGATAAATGTCAAAAGAGGGCACGCGTGGCGGACTACTGAATATTCCCGAGCAATACTTAATGGCTTATTCTTAACCAGAACAACATTAACAAAAAAAAAAAACAATATAAAACAATCTCAAAAGAAACAACAAACATCAACAACAATTTTTTTTATTTTTTTTATTTAGTATCACGTTTCACCAATGACCCTACAGACGTTTTCCTGTCGAATTTTCAATAACTCATGCAAAGACCCCATAGAATAAAAGTCATTCAGTTATTCCCGAATTTGAAAATGGTCCGGGAATCGTTATCAATGTTTTTTCCATAATTAGGTACTTACCCAATTCGAACTATTACAAACATTTTAAAATAGAAAATAGCCAAATCGGTTCAGCTGTTATCCAGTGATGCGCTTATTAACGAACAGCACTTAATTTTAAGTTCTATAGATATACCTATTTAGGTAGACATCTTAACCACTCTTTTAACCGATTTTAAAAGAGTTTCTTGCCAATTCTTCTCCATACGAAAACTACCTTTTGGAAGGGGTGACTAGAATCAATTCTATTTCTTTGTTTTTGGCGTTCAAAAGTGCCTTTTATATGCCTAATTAAAATAAATTATTTGACTTTGAACCAACATCACCAGAACACATTATTTTTAATTCACGAAAACGTATAAAAAATCTCAAGCCGACTTTCAGTAGACCGAACACGACTTCGAAAGTCGGTGCGAATAAAGGCTCGTGCAAACAGGCGCGACAGGCAGCGGTACCTTTGTCGACAAAGGTACCGCTGCCTGTCGCGCCTGCGATATTGCGCCTGTTTGTACGAGCCTTAAGACCAAAGTAGCGATATATCATGCAATCTCAATTACCTCCAGCAGCATCGGTGTTGCCGATAAGAAAAATTAATGTATTGTAAAGACAAATTTATTGTTCGTACATGATGAGTAGTGGGTAGTAGATAAGGTTTAGTAATATTGGGGATACCTGTTGAGAAAATAAAAGGATGGACTTTCTAAATGTTTGGAGAAACCATTCGCATCTTATTTTGCAGTAGCGTGTTTTTATTGCAAAGCAATGATTGTTTTAAAAGTTAGCCTGTCACTCATTATCATAATTTTATTGTTCTTAGCGTATCGATGGTATAAAGTTCATATAACATGTTGGGCCCGAAATTCTGCTACGCGAACTGCACTCACTGACGCAGTTATAAGGTCATCAAGTGCACAGGTAACTGGGCATGCGGCACAAGATGGAAGTTTGGCCATACTCTGTGAGAGAACGCCGCATAAAGTGAAAGTCAAAGTCAAATAATTTATTTCAAATAGGCACATACAAGGCACTTTTGAACGTCACCAACAGAGTAATAGAACTGATTCTAGTTGCCCCTTCCAAAAGGTAGAGCATACGCACTTGAGATCCGCATAACACTGACGTCACGCGAAATCGTGCACCACGCAAGCAGAGTCTACCGCGCGATCAGCATATACATAACTTCCCGATATCAATCTTCGGGCAGTTGTCCATCAGACACGACACCCGTCTGGTCCGAGGATACTCCCTTTTCTATACAGGATGAGCGAACTTTACACCTTGTTCCTTATACCTCTAAATACCAAAAGATTTCCATTTTTCGTGTTCACTCAAAGAACTCTTCATATTAAATCGATTGGTTTTCTATAAAACAAACTAAATCATCTGAAGTCGAAGTCGTCAGCATTCCAAATCAATTCTTAATTGGTCGTTCGCTGTTCACCGAACACATAGCATAGAAAAGTCAGTTGGACAACATTTCTTTCTAATTTGATTGGTCCCTCATACTTTCATTGGATTTCCGTACCATCAGAATGTTTATCTCGTATCCTCTGCTGCAACATTAAGAACTTCAAACCATTGATGTTTACAACTTAACTAAGCAGATATTTTACTACTTTTTAACATAAAAAAGTTCATGTTTTTGTGTAAATATTTTGATATCTACTAATTCACTGAATTTAACTGATTTGACTGAATTGAGCTAACCTATATAAATGAAAGTAAAGTGGATTTAAATGTAATTTAATTTAATATTATTTATTTATTATTATTAGCCATGACTGTCCCACTGCTGGCGAAAGACCTCCCTACTACTCCTCCCTCTCTACTCTACTCTTTTTACCTCTCTCCGTCCAGAACTGCCAAGGATCAATATTTATTGAAGAAGTCTAGCTCATCCCGCTATATCCGTCTGGGCCTGCCGCGATGTCGTTTGCATTTTAAGAAAAAATATTAAAAATATACACAGTCATATTGCCCGTCGCTTTCATATAAATAATAATAGTTCATATCTATTGCGTAAATAAGCGAAACTAATCTTGGACAGACTGAATTTAAAATCTATTTTTTTTACTCTATGTCTTAAATCCCGTTAATTAATTTTAGATCTACCGTTGAAGTGTGAAGGATGTAGGTCATGCTAGATTCCGATTAGTTGGGCAAAAATAATAACCGCAATGGGATCACTTGTGGGCAAATAGGGCTGGAAATAAGAATTGATTGCTGGTATGATTGGGATTCAAGGAGCTTTTCTTATTAGAAAGAGAAAGGGGTTGAAGAAATATAATGATTGTGGGACTCCTTAAATAAAACTCACTTTTAATCTACTTACTAACGCGATTAGCAACAGACTGATTCCCAGTGCTAACGCCATCTAGTGGTATAAGATGACAGTCACCTATCCAACGTAAACGACTATCATTTTATACCAACACATCAATAATTAATAGATTTACATTACTAAAATCAATAAACTTAATTCTAACATGATGGTGGGAATAAAATATTGAGTTTCTTCTCAAGTTTCTTCTTTGCGGAATACTATACAATTTAATTGTATACTACAGTTAATTAAATCACACCGTGTAAATCAGATTTAGTTAACATAATAATTATGTACGACGAGCGAGGCCTTGCATTGCAGTAGGACGTGTTTCGACACACCAAACAAAATGTTACGCAAAAGAAATACTTAGGTACATTTTGGCGCATTTTATTCTCATTTTAACAGTACACGACTCCACTAAAAACGCTACAACAATCGCATCACTCAACGTTGCAAAAAAAAATATGAGCGTTCGTAACAAGTCGCATTGTCAGAAACTCCGTAGCAAGCACAATACGACACTATTGTCGCGATTATTGTCGGCCAGCCGACTACTGTGAATAGCCCGCTTTATAGCTGAGGTTTTTAATGAAAAATAAGATACGTATTTGCTGAAATGCTTCGCTGTTTTCGTTTTTGAAGCAATTTGGTATATTAAAAGATGGGACTGACGGATAGTTTGGATAGAAGATAATGATACAAAAAAATCTGATTCTTTTAAGTTTTATTTCAGAGCAATTCGATATCGAATTGACCAGGAAAAAGATGTTTAGTTTTGTATGAGGTACTAGCTGCGCTCCGCGGTTTTACCCGCATAAGTCTCGATCCCGTGGGAATATCGGGATAAAAGGTATCCTAGGTCCTATTCCAGGTCAAGGTCTACCGCTGTGCCAAATTTCATCCAAATGCGTTGAGCCGTTTTAGCGTGAAAGCGTAACAAACAAACAAACTCACTTTCGCATTTTATAATATAAGTTAGGAAGTATAATATATTCGGTAAACTACCTATACACTAACTCTAACAAAACGAACTATTACTAATATTAATTAAAACTAACTATACAAATAAACAATTAATATCTAAAATATGGCGTCGAAAAATTCCTCCGCATCGCTGTCGGCTGGTAATGTACCCAAGAGACTGGCGGCATTGCCACGTTGAATGGCAATGCTTAGCCTCTGACCAGGAAGTTAGGATGAGGTATTTCGTAGATATCTAAGAAAGATAAAATAAATTATAACATTTATTTGGCTACCGTTCCTGAAACACAAAATAAAAAGTGAAATCAACATTGTCCAGTGTAACCGTTCCGAGCGAGGGAATGGGTCGTAATCGGGGTCGTCAAGTTAATTCTACAGTTATCTGTAACTTTAAACTTATGTATCAACAAGTTTAAGTTATTTCTCCTTAGGCCTTTGTACACGGCACGATTTCTTTACGTGTTAAAAACGTGTTATCAATTTAGGGGTATGAGGAACAGGGTGTAAAGTTCACTCATACTCCATAGAAAAGGGAGGATCCTCCAACCAGACGGGTGTTGTGTCTGGCGGGCAACTGCCCAACGATTGATGTTGGGTTCTCGTATATATGTCCACTGCACGGTAAACTTTAATTGCGCGATGCAGGATTTATGTGACGTCTGTCTGACGTCAGGTCTTTGATGCGTAGTTCGCATGTGGCGATGTAGATACCGCCACATCAACAAGCTTCCATAGTGATCCACAAATCAAAAAAATCTAATCAAATTATTTATTTGCTAGAACGTAGGTATACAAATAAGGTCGTGAAGAAATAAAGTTGAGCCATACATTCTGCCCAAGATTCGACATGCAATATTTAAATGAATGAGTAGGTACGAAAGAACATCAAACACAAGTATCAGATATCAATTAACAATTAATACATAATAGTCCCAAATAAGATCAAATGTCAAAATATAATAAAAATGTCAAAATACAGTTTAAAGTAAAAAGTTTTTATTTTTCACTTTTTAGTTGTGGTACCTACCCCACACAAATCCGAATAGCACTACCTGCTATGTAAATAACAGTGAAAGAGTAAATAAGGAAATCTTCTAGATAAACTAAGTGGGAAAAATACGTAATATTGAGGCTAACTCAAAAACTACGCAAGCAAAGTTAATAAAATTTATATGGGACCACCTCGGAAGCATGACCAACCAAACAAAAAAAGAATCATCAAAAACGATTCATAATTGGCGGAGTAATGGCGTAACAAACATACAAAAAAAAAACATACAGACGAATTGAGAACCTCTTCCTTTTTGAAGAAGTCGGTTAAAAAGAGAGAATGAAGTACTATTAATGATTTATTTGAAATAAAATGTAATAATGTTTAGTTTAATGTAATGAATTGTAATAATTAGAATCAATACTATGTAATTTAATCATTTTAGCCCTTACAGGGTGCATGTCTTAAAACTGTGTAATGAAATTTTAATGCATGCCTTCTAACCAGTGTTTTACATGTTAGCAAATAAATAAATCAATAAATAAATAAATGTCAAAATATAATTCCAATGTCAAAATACTATGTAAATGTCAAAATACAATAAAGTTGTCAAATAAAATACAATGAATTCAGTCGATAAAATTAAAATGTCCAAAATTCAATAATAAGTTATTGACAAAATTTCAATTTCTATAATAATCGGTCATTTAGAAAATCATCCATACAACACTGACGACCGTGCCTACACACGACGTATAAACCGCATTTTTTTTGGAAAGAAAAACGTGTGTGTACAAAGGGCCATACTGCTACACATTGCACTCCAAACCCAAGGCGAAGAAAAATATATGTGCTAAAAGCCTTCTGAGTAAATGAAAGGTATAATTTATATGATCACTCCCACACGCGACACGATTTCCAAAGACTGAAATAAAATTAAAAAGGTTTTTTCAATACCATGCAAATCGATGTTCATCAATCTGGATTATTAGATTGATCGAGTTGTTCAAATCGACTCGTGTGTTTAAATAATTCGATTGAATGACTAAAACCCTAATCCTTATTAATGTGTGGGCATCAATAAGGGGTTTTAGTTATTTTTGGCATTTATCGTATTCATTCATTTTTGAACAATTCCAAGTTCCACACTGATGAAAAAAGTTGTGCTTGAAATATTGATTTTATTTAAACCATAATAAAAATAGTATACAAGGGTTGAAATCACTCACACCTGTAACGAAACTGTATTATCCGCGGTAGCTAATAAATGAATCTATAACGTTACAAATTATTACCTACATTAAAAGTAATAAAATTGAATTGTCTGTTTGTAATGTCAAAAAACAGCTTTTTACTAATATTTGTGAAAGAATATACGGTACATAAAACAAAAAAAACAAAAAAATGTATTTCTGGTTGTTCCGGCTGATCTCCGAAACGACTGGACCAATTTTGACGGAACTTTCACTGGCAGATAGCTGATGTTATTAGGAGTAACTTAGGATTAGTGAAACCTCCTGACGGTCACAACACTTTTGTTACATAACAAAAATGTCGTGACGGTCAAAATTTTACACTTTTTCGGTCTAGCTCTCATTCACCAAGTGCGCAGAGTGTAACGCGTGCGGATTTGGACGAAATTTGGCACAGAGGTAGACCATGACCTGGAATAGGACAAAGGATACCGTCCATCCCAGTATTCCCACGGGATCGAGACTTACGCGGGTGACTTACGCAGGGCGCAGCTAGGACATAATATTACTTTAGAAAGCATTACAATAATAATAGTCCTCCAGACCAAATTTCGGCTATGGCGACCAATCTCAGCCTTCGGCGCGCAGACACAGGTGCACTCTCTCTTCCCTCACTCTCATAGTCCGATGGGACGGCAATCCGACACGACCCGAGAGAAATCAGGCGCAGAGCCAAACGACTTAACGTGCTTTCCGAGACACGAGGATATCACACAGCCAACTTCCAAACTCCAGGCTGCTACTAAGTGCGGAAAAGTCCGAAAGGGATACCGGGGCCCTTGGCAACAGGCAACTGAAGGAACACGGGTGGGTTTTAGTCAGTAAAAGTCTGACACGCCCTCCCAGAGCGAGAGAGTCATTCGATGACTTAAACCTCAAAAATGCACTACCAAAAACTCTAAGAAAACCACTAGACAATCATCATATTAAACACTATTTAAAAACCAAGCAAAGAATCTACGTACTCATCCAACATCTCCATTTAAAAAACCAAACCCATCGCTTTTTAGGGTTACATACCCAAAGGGTAAAACGGGACCCTAGTACTAAGGCTCCGCTGTCTGTCTGTCTGTCCGTCTGTCACCAGGCTGTATCTCATGAACCGTGATAGTTAGGCAGTTGAAATTTTCACAGATGATGTATTTCTGTTGCCGCTATAACAACAAATACTAAAAAACAGAATGAAATAAATATTTAAGGGGGCTCCCATACAACAAACGTGATTTTTTTGCCGTTTTTATAGATAATGGTACGGAACCCTTCGTGCGCGAGTCCGACTCGCACTTGGCCGATTTTTATTTATCTTTAAAAAAGGGCCTTTACAAGCTCAAATTGCTTAGCATGATCATCCGTTATGTCGAAGACACTGCAGCATTAATTATGAAATAAATATATGTTCAAGTTGAGGATTGATGCTAGTTACTGTGGTTAGACAAAAACAGGATTACATACAATTTTATCATGAAACTTTGCATAGTCACTGAACTAACTAAAAAGCAGGTCTTATGTTTCTTTTATTTTTTAAATTACCTAAACTTTTCGAGGCTTGGAGCCGCCAGCACCCCACTCCGTCCCACTCTCACTCAGTACGCGAGTAGTATGGTGCGAGCAAGATATAAAGTGAATTTAAGCTGAGGTATAGGAGTATAGGCTCTTAAGAATATTTTTCTCCGTACATTTTCTAAAAAGTCCGTGCCGTTTATTTCCCGGGAAACCGGGAGTCTTGACGTTTTTTATTGAGAACGGAAACGGTAAAGCGCCTCGTGGACTACTCTAAAGATTTTCTTCTCTTACTTCTGAACGTTGCTTTGTATCCCTTTATTAAGTTGTCTAGTTTCTACCGGTAGGACGTCTGTGGCGTAGGATTTGATTATAGGTAGTTTAGAAAATGTTGTTACAAAAAAAAGTGTTAAAAAATTAACTTTACAAACTTTAAGAGGTGCTTAAACCATCGAACTGAATAACTTTTACCATGGGCCAAAGTTTGCAATCGCGAAAAAAAAAACAGCTGTTCCATACTAAAGTTTAATAACTAAAGCTGCTATACTGCATAGTAAACATTGTGATAGGTAAATAATATACTTATACAAATATGCCTTTCAAGCTCACTCAAAGGCTACAAAACTCTAGTAATTGAATAGTTAAACCCTTTAGCGAGGCGCGTACGGCATTGCTTTTAAAGCGGCGTGCACACTAAACAATGTCATGGCTCTGTATCGCTTAATCGATGAAGATGGGTCACCTACGCTACCGGCGCACACTGCTTTTTTGGTGTGTGGGCCTAGTGAAGAGCGGGGGTGGACGTTGGAAAATTCAACGAGAGGTTGTGCTCGGCGCAAATTGATTGGATTTTGAAGAGTTGGAGGTCTGCATATCTCTGCACGTTAAACAAATGTGTGATTCAAAACCTAAGGTAGGTAACCTAGGGTGCAGATAATTCTTAAAAGGGTCTGAAAACTCGAGGAATGAAGTAAATCATTGCAGTTTCGACATGCTTATTACAAGCTTAGGTACATGATATTATTTGATTGTAAAATTATCTGTTGATTTTTTCAAGCAAACGTATGTATTTTTACTACTTTTTACTTAATAATCGATGATGCTACCAAAGCAATAGTGATTTATAACTGCTTTTCAACTATTCTCAGAAACAACACTATAGGTAGAGAGTATGGTTCCAAGTAAACTGAGGGCCCTAGACAAGTGACAATCGCTTCGAAAGCGTTTCGTATTTCTACGACTTTCAACAGGATTGACATAAGCTTTTCGATAGCTTATGTCAGTCCTATACATTTTTGCCTTTTCCATCATCGTTATCACTGATAGAATGTCACTTAGTCTAGGGCCTCTGAATAGAATGACACTCTCTGTGGACGCAATAGCAGACTACAACCGAACATTGTATGGAAAAATATTTGCACATCTCGAACTACTTTCACCCGCTTACCGCTCTTAACCTGCAGGCACAACAAACGATCCGCTGGTATGTAGGGCAGGTTCACGTTATTTTGGTTCGTGTACCTACACCCGTCCGCCACCGTGAAGGTAATTGCGCAAATGCGGATCAGGCCTTATGCTACGCTACGCTGCGTTACGCTACGCTAGCTCAGCGGGTGACGATTGGGATTTTGCCGGGTTCCTACGACGACATGGCAAGGAATTAACTTATGATATTGGGGCTCTTTTGGCATTCTTGTTGTATTTTTGAGGATACATTGCGTGGCCGTAGTGTGTACATAATACGATAAAAATCTCAGTAGATGGAAAATTGTTATTTAGTTAGTAATGAGTGATACACAAAAAGGTCATAGGTACAATACCGAAAAATACATTTTACTGGTTGTATGAACATAAACGAAGCAAAAAGTGTCAACCTACCCCCATGGGAAGAAGGCGAGTGATGAGTATATTGTGTATTTATGATGAAACAACAGGTGTTAATTAGGAATATTATCCTAACTAATATTATAAATGCGAAAGTGAGTTTGTTTGTTTGATACGCTTTAACGCTAAAACGGCTGAACGGATTTGGATGAAATTTGGCACAAGGTTAGACCATGACCTGGAATAGGACATAGGATACTTTTTATCCCGATATTCCCACGGGATCGAGACTTACGTGGGTGAAACCGCGGGGCGCAGCTAGTTACACAATATAAAGAATTATTATCGCTGAACATGCACAAAAAAAGATTTCGACGAATTGAGAACCTCAGTTATTATAGTCGTTAAAAAAAAACACGTACCTATTTTTAATCTGATAAATGTTGCCGTACCTACCGTAAGTGCTTCCGGTTTAAAAGATCGACGGTAAAATAAATTGCCAGCACAAAAAAAACAATCCAACGAGTATCTATTTCAAGTGCCTGCTACTTTTTCTCGCAAGGCAATTTAATTTTCTACAGAATGTTGCACTTTATCGCATCTTGTGTTGAAAATCTTGATGAGACACGAGTTGCTTTGGTAAAGGGTTAATTAATCCCAACTATGTTGGGTTCTAAGACTTGTGACATCTAGTTCTTCTCCATAGATATCTACGTTTTGGAATGGGCAACTAGCTTCAACTTTCTGACTAACTGACCGACTCTTTGACAATTCAAAAGTGCCTGTAAATGGTTTAATTGAAATAAATGCTTTGAGTTTTTTTTAGGTTCTTGCATGCATCTCTATCAGCTGTCATTTTCTTTGGTCATCCTCTATTCTTAATCATCTCCTACTCAAATTTTATCGAATACAAATTCATTCTCGTTGAAAAAAAAACATGAAATCTGTGATTGTAATTTCTTCAATTCTCATCCAGTTATTAAAACCAAAACGCAAATTATGCATAAATTCACCATATTCAATTTCCTTTCATGTCAAAAGGTGTTTAAGGAAATAAATATGGCGGTAGGGAGTGAGGGAAATGGGCCAATTTCCAAGGCTATATTATAGACTACATTATATTGTTACGTGTCATATGGTTATTCGTGACCAGTTATTGGCTCGTAATGCGAATGTGACAGGCTCACGTAATAAGAGAAAACGGGAAACTCGTTTTAGGAGGAGCGTTTGTTAATGGAGGTTAGAATTGAGTCTTTTAACTCTCATGTTGACTATTTAAGCAAGCTTTGAGATAACGGGTAAGTAATTGATAGTATAGATAGTGCCATTAAAAAAGACGCACCCGCTCCGCTCTGTACTAAAGTACAGATCACGGAGCGGGGCGCGGCACTATCTGTAAATAAGCAGAGGACAGTAGTTTAGATAATAGTATCGTTTTATATTTTCAACAAATACAATTTAGACATCGACATCCTATTTCTGCTAGATACAATGAGGCGGATCCCGCTCTGGATGCGGGACATGAATGCGCGCGTGGATTGTGTCAATTATTAGGAAATCACGCGACTAGTCGCGCTAGTTGGAACACCTCCATACAAGTTAGTTGACACAATCGGCGCGAGAGCCTTTCGGCGCGAGAGACTTTCGGCGCAAGAGACTTTCGGTGCGAGAGACTTTCGGCGCAAGAGACTTTCGGCGCGAGGGACTTTCGGCGCAAGAGGCTTTCGGTGCGAGAGATTTTCAGCTCGAAAGACTTTCGGCGCGAGAGACTCTCGTCCCGCATCCCGCGCGGGATTCTCTTCAGTTTGGCGAGAGATATAAAGTCGCTGGTTCTGTTTGTAATAGGAACACCTTATAACAGGCAATACCTTTAAAGGCTAACAAGTGCTCCAGCTTTAGGATATCGTTATCCTAATTGGTTGCGTAGTTCAGTTATTCCGAGTATCAAATGAAATTCAGCTACATTTTCGTAACCTGACACCACATTAAAACTAGAAATTTCTTTTATCAGAAGTTTAAAGGTGAATGCCAGAGCTTCCTACAAGACTCGGCCAGAACCGACAAAGATGAACTATATTTCATAAAAAAGGGAAATAAATATAGAATTTGATAGTATAATTACTTTCCTATTAGAAGCACACAAAAAAAAAAAGTTTTTAATAGTTGACCACTTTATACTTCTGATTTTAACGATAACATGAAATAAACTATTACATTATGTCTTTGAGCACATTATCCTCAGTTTCAACAGCCAAGTTAGTCGTAAATAGTCCAGTAACACAGCAATAAACAACACAAAACGCAAAAAATACGGAAATATTTCGTTAAAAAGTACGGAGAAGTCAAACTATTTGACAATGACAAATGCCAGTTAAAGTTTTACATCAAGTGTTGTCAGCACTATAATTACTTTTTTAGGAATAAACTATTCTAAACGGTATCGACTATCGTATAAAATTATATTTATTATTACATTACTATAAAATATAATATACTTATTCAAAAATAGCTAAACGCTATATTAATATAATGACGAGATACGATTTATGTAAGTAATAAATTCACTTACGTATCGTCATATTGATAGTATTGTAATCGATTGGCAAGTGCAATTTCGTATCGATATTATTTTATTTTGGTATTGGCGACATTTCTATTGAAATTGAAGCTATGAAATGTGTTGTTAAATTGAATAACTATTTAAAATAACTTTGCAACGGTGTGGTTCTACAGATTTTATTTATATTGTATAATTATTACTGTTTTTGTTATGAATTATCATTATTATAGAAAGTCTGTCGGACGCTACATACAATTCGAGCCGATTCTTGGCATTGTCCTTTTCTTACCCCTCTGTTTGTTATGTATGTGCACGTAAATAATGGATAATTAAATACGTAGAGGATATTAAAGCGACTATAAGTTGTAGGTATATAGAAATCATCCTGAGATTAAGAGAATTCAGCCTATACTCTGGTATTGTTACAGGCTGAATTATGAAAAATGAGTTCATAACTACAGCTACTTGGTATAAATAGGTTGTAATTATGACAGTTCCCTAATTACTGACTGCCACTGCACACGCGTGGAATGTTAATTGTAATAAAATCATCAGACCCTTGCATATCCAACTTTTGCTTAGCTATATATACTAAGTAAATGTTTGACTACTAAATGTAATAAAAACTAAAAACAGTTTTTATTACTAAAATTTTTTTTAAATTCTTTTGGGGTTATAATACATATATTTATGTGCTCATTAAGCCCTTTCATTTGATACCCAACATGGTACGATTAAACAATTTTTTTTTTTTAGTTCCTGACTTTATGTCTTCTAGAGGGCGCCATTTTTAATTTAATGTGACGTCACATAGGCTATAACCAGCGGACGATTAAGACGCTTCCAACGATACCTCATTTGTCAAATTGAGAAGAGTCGTTTAGAAGATATGAGGGAACAGATGAACATACATACATACATACATACATACATACATACCGGTCAAAATCATAACCCTCCTTTTTTCTTCGCCGTAGTCGGGTAAAAACTAGTCCCAACATTACTCAAAAATTAAATTCACGAATGCAAGATCAATTGGTAGGCACTTGCTATCGGAGCGAACCGCAGCTTGTGCTGGCTGAGTTTCAACTCATTTAACTTGCGAGCCCAACTGGCTGACTATCGATTCAAACTGCCTTATTTATGTCTGGGACTCTCTGATCTTGTTATATTTAATATCTGGATGAGATTTGAGCAGGGTGCGTTCTCAAATCGTGCTAATACAGTATCTAGAAAACATAGAATTTTATTTTTTTTGATGGTGGGAAATCATCAAATTACTTCTCCCGCTCTGGGCAGAGCGGAAGGGCGTATCAGACTTTTACTGAATAAAACCCACCCATGTTCCTTCAGTTGCCTGTTGCGCAACTCTGGCAGAGAATACATGACCTACGCCTTCTGTCAGTCTGTCTTCATCACCCTGTGTGTGATCTAGGACTGGATTTAGGACTGTATCAGGTAACCAGTTGAATTTCACAGAATACGTGTGATTATCGCCACAATCGTGGTAAACACTACCATCATTATCCTGCTCTGATCGCAATTTGTTTGGGGTTGGTACAACACGGATATCTATGGTACAACATGTATTTTTCTTCCATACGTAGACACGTATGGACATGTATCATCATCATCGAGTGTCATCTCGGTAGTCACCCTTTTTCTACCCATATCATCTTTCAAACAGTTCATCCATCGTTTCTTTGGTGTTCCCCTACTCTTATGCCCAAAAGAAGACACAAAAAAAAAACGATTAGGGTCTATCATTAACTAAAAAGTGTGGTACGGTACCCTGATGCTTGACACCGACTTGCATTTGGTCGGTTCATAAGACATCAGCATCTGCTTAGCCTTTTCCCAACTATATTGGGGTCGGCTTCCAGTCTAACCGGATGCAGCTGAATACCAGTATTTTACATGGAGCGACTGCCTATCTGACCTCCACAACCCAGTAACTGGGTAATACGATACCCCTTGGTAAGACTGGTTGTCAGACTTTCGGGCTGCTGACGACCCGTAACGACTGTCAAAGATCCACAAATGACAGCCGGGACCAACGGCTTAACGTGCTTTCCGAGGCACGGAGGAGTCTCGGTATCTAAAGATAGTCACCCATGCTGTTCATAAGACATATTAAAGAAAATGTAAAATCTGCTTACCGAATGCGAGTTACCCCACTAGTAAGATCCATTGCCCAAGTTGACATTTGCAACCGTAAGACCTTGGCCAGATAACGGGTTTTACATGCGGATACGTAGGTAGAGACATGCGCTTATCGTAAATACTAGCCAATATATTAGGACGTATCACCCACGTTAATCACCTTGTCTGGAGGTGCACTAAGTATTTTCGATACGGCTTGCCAGAATGACAATACGATGCAGAGATGACCAGCTTGCACAGTAAAAAAATAAAGTAATAAAAACTATAACTCAACTACGACTAAAAAGGTATAAACAAGACAACACAGACAGACAAATTAAAAATCCGGAGTCACACGTGTTAGGGCATAAATCGAACAGATTACGTGTGACTCCGGATTTTTAATTTGTCTGTCTGTGGTGTCTTGTTTATACCTTTTTAGTCGTAGTTGGGTTTTAGTTTTTATTACTTTAAATTTTTTTAAATTCTTTTGGGGTTATAATATTTATATTTTTGAAATGTGCTCATTAAGTCCTTTCATTTGGTACCCAACATGGTACGACTAAACAATTTTTTTTTTTAGTTCCTGACTTTATGTCCTCTAGAGGGCGCCATTTTTAATTGAAAGTGATGTTACATAGGCTATAACCAGCGGACAATCAAGACGCTTCCAACGATACCTCATTTGTCAAATTGTGATGAGTCGTTTAGAAGATATGAGGGAACAGATGAACATACATACATACATATATACCGGTCAATATCATAACCCTCCTTTTTTCTTCGCCGTAAAAACGAATGGAAATCATTATCTGGCTATTGCAACCACGGCCGCCAGCGGTATAATAATAATATTTTCTTTAATCGGGCAACTATGACCCACAAAGTGTTTAAAATATAATAGCAAACATGAAAAACTACAAAAAAAAAATTGAACTATGAAACAGTTTACTCTCCATTCTACAAACATTCCCGATGCACTGTAGAATCGAGACAACCCTAAAAAACCGGCCAAGTGTGCACGAAGGGTTCCGTACTTTAGGGGTAAGAGGAACAGGGTTTAAAGTTCACTCATCCACCATAGAAATGGGAGGATCCTCCGACCAGACGGGTGTTGTGTCTGGCGGGCAACTGCCCAACGGTTGATGTTGGGTTCTTGTATATATGTCCATTGCACGGTGAACTTTAACTGCGCGATGCAGGATTTATGTGACGTCAGAATTTTTGTGTGACGTCAGGTCTTTGATGCGTAGTTCGCATGTGGCGATGTGGATACCGCCACATCCCATGCCGCCATTATCTATAAAAACAGCAAAAAAACACGTTTGTTGTATGGGCCTCCTTAAATATTTATTTTATTCAATTTTTTATTATTTGTTGTTATAGCGACAATAGAAATACATCATCTGTCAAAAATTTCAACTGTGTAACTATCACGGTTCATGAGATACAGCCTGGTGACAGACGGGCGGACGGACGGACATCGGAGTTTTAATATTAAGGTCCCGTTTTTGATAAATTGAAATGAAATTAAATTGTTTATTCTGTAAATAGGATATTGGAATCACTTTTACACGTCATATTAAAAAAATATTAAAAATAAGCTAGATGAGGTCGGCGTTTCCTATCTGACTACTCTGAGAAGAAAGGCCGAAACAAACTCAGAGGTCACAGTCTCTTTTAAAGTCCAGACATAATCTTGGTCAAGCCATATGAGGACCATGTAAATTCGAGTCTAAAATGGTCTTTTGAGGAAAGAACCACACAGATTTGAGGGGACCTGTCCAGTCAGTGCAAGCATTTGTCAGTCATAGTGGAGCTCAACTCAGAACTCAAGGAGCTCAACGACTCGACGAACAATACCAAAGTAGGACATTTGGGTAGGCCGCATAAAATTCTCAAATTGCCAGACCATCGATAAAACTAACTGAGAACGAAAAAATATAAAAATAAAAATTCACATAGTCCTCACATTCCCAATAATACAATACTTTGCAAAGTAATCATGTCATTTTGTATAAAATATTCAATTATGTCAATTTGTGTATAAAACTGGTAGATATCTTTGATGATTTTCCATAATATTCAAAATGTTACAATCCTTAGCAGAGCGAGCTGCTCAATCCCATGCTTTTTTGTCTTCTAAATAATCTGAAATTTTATAGTACCCTTTTCTACAAAGTTTGGTTTTAATACAGCTTTTAAATCGTTTAATGGGTAAGTTTCGAATGTCAATGGGAAGTTTGATATAAAAGCGTATACATTGACCCATGAACGAGTTGCCTACTCTGTGGAGACGAGTGCGATGTACAGCAAGATTGTGTTTATTCCTGGTTAAATACCAGGAATAAACACAATCAACTATGAATATCGGACATTTTCTTGAAATTTGATATATTTTTGTGTACATACAATAGGTTTTCATATATATTTTTTCCATCAAAATATAATTGACCATCAGTCTGATGATAATACATAAATGTGGGTGTACATGTAATAAATAAAAGCTCAATCCACTGCAGTTTGTAGCATCATTAAGGTAATCGTTTAAATTCGATGACATTATTAACTTCGTTAAATTCGATGCACAGTAGTCCGTATTAAGTACCGCAGATTGTAGACAAAATTAATTTCCTTTTAAAGCAGTTAAAAGCTTGTTAATTCAGTTCATAATTATTACCAGCAAGAGCAATTCAGAATGGCTATATACATACTGAACTATTTGTTCAATATTCAAATTTAATACACGAACAGGATCGCATATCGTTTCAGCTTTCATGATTGGAATTTAATTGATCTGTTCCGTTTTCATTAGTATTCGCGTATGAGAACATTTTTCACGGGAATGTGTCGACGAGTTGGATAGAGGACAAGGGTGATATGAATTCTATAGGAGATGAAGTACTCTTGTTGTTTTGTCTGTGTACGGGTATTGAATTTTGTACGAAAGAGTAGGAGTAGTTGCAATATGATTGTCGCGTCACAGTATAATAAAGTAACAGTATTATGGCTCGGCAGTGACCTTGAAATATTTATATTAATATTACTTACGGCCGCTCGGTAGACAAACCTTCCGCGTCCGTGCGTAACTGTTCTGCCGCGCTTTAGAGGCTGTTGCGTCTTGATTACACTGAGATTTCGAAGTGCGTCGTTTTGGCTGTTTTCTATGAAGACATAATACTGTTACTTATTCATACTGTGGTCGCGTTTTAACATGACAATAGCGGTCATTGCCTTTTCTCTAATATCTCTCCGTAGGAACCCAAACAATAATTCATGTATGTTTTTTTGTTATTGGAACAATCATGTTGAAGATCACGATTATAGTTGTAAAAAACCGTTTTAAACCAAAATCCGTGGTTTAAAAACCATGACCACGTGGGCCGTACATTGATTACGCATTACATTAAAAATTAAGTTAGAAAGGCTAATTGAAATCTTTCACCATTTTTATTAATTTATGTGAGTCCTACTTATTTTAGGATTAGACAGACTGAAAACAAACTTGATATGCGTATTTATTAAAATATACATTAAAAAAATAAGTTTTAGCTAAGTATCAATAAAAAATAGTCTGATTAGGTTTTTAATTAGATACTGCATATTTTTAGAATGTATTTTCTTATAAATATGCATATAAAATTGTATAGACAAATCGAGATTATTTCTAAAAAAATATCAGGGAGTTGATGTGGTCCAGATCACTTCGACTCCCTGATATCTAAATCCAATTTAAAAAAAAAAAAAAATTAAACCAATAATAAACCGCCAAGTGTAGTTTAAAACGTTTTAAACCAAAAAGATGGTTTAAAACGTTTAAAAGACGTTTTGCATCTATAAATCACGATAGATATCGATTCAGGGCGTTATCTGAGTTTATTGAGATACAAAAATCTAGAAAATATAGGTGGGTCAATGACCGCTATTGCCATGCTAAAACGCGACAACTATAGCTAGATTAATTGAAGCAAACCAAACACGAATTTAAAATTAAATAATGACCGTTTTAAACCAAAAAGATTGGTTTAATTTTGTTTTCAATCTGCCTAGCCTTTTCCCAACTATATTGTGGTTGGCTTCCAGTCTAACCGGATGCAGCTGAATATATATAGCTACAATATTTTACGTGGAGCGACTGCCTGTCTGACCTGCACAACCCAGTAACAGGGTAATACGATACCCCTTGGTAAGACTGATTGTCAGACTTTCGGGCTTCTGACGACCCGTAACGTCAAAGATCCACGAATGACAGTCGAGACCAACGGCTTATCGACTTTCCAAAGCACGGAGGAGTCTCGATATGTAAAGATGGTCACCCATCCACAGATCAATCCCGGCAAGCGTAGCTTAACCTGATGAACGACCCGTGCAGCTCTTATTACTTAGCCACGAGCTCCTCGGTTTAATTCTGTTTTATGAAAAGTAAATAAAATTTGCTTATTCGGTATAATTGTATAATTTGCCGGTATGTATGTATGTATGTATGTATAATTTCATAGCACATATGTGAGCACTATGTACTTACCTACCTTAAAGCTACCATTTACTAGGTACGTCGTTCATTGACTTGAATGTGCCCTGGCGGCAGAGAGTATGTCATGCTCACTCAAATGTCTCGCTGGTGGTGGCGTGTGTGTTGGATCATTAAGTTCCCTTCAAAATGGTTGAGCTGAATGGTGCTGATCCATGCGTCATGTTCGTGAACGGGCGCTGCCAGTAGGGACTGGTCATCTCTAAGCTGCCACGGCTTATTTTAATTAATTTTAATTTTTGAATTGTTTTTTATCTTAACGGACGCTTTTAACGTGCACGTTTCTTTTTTTCTTTTTTACTTTGTTCTCACATGTTTAATTTCAAATTAATGATGTAACCAATATATTGTAACAAAATTTTGATTTAAAAGAGTGTCCGTGGAGTTTCTTGCCCGTTCTTCTCCATAGGAACCTACTACGCTTTGGAATGGGCAACTAGCTTCATTTTTTTGACTTTGAGTTTGAGTTTATGTATGTATGTATGTTCATCTGTTCCCTCATATCTTCTAAACGACTTATCACAATTTGACAAATGAGGTATCGTTGGAAGCGTCTTGATCGTCCGCTGGTTATAGGCTAGGTTATATATGTGACGTCACATTAATGATGATTTTTATGCCATCATTCGAAAACGATGCGCTTCTCTCCGGCACAGAACAGATATCAGCACCCACGGCATGTTGAGAGCATTGAGTGACCGGTGGGACTGCCCCATGCTTGGTCGATGGGTGAGACTGCACACACAGATCTGCTCTTGATAACTGTACGTGCATTTTATTTTATCTATTCCTATTATGTTATTATTATTATGCCTATTTGTGATTTTTATGTGTGTATTGTGTTGTATGATTTGTGATTCATTTCTATTATGATATTATTATGTAATTTGTGATGTATCTCGATTATGTTATTTTTGTTATTATGCCTATTATTTGTAATTAATGATTTTGTTTTGATGTCAATATTTACCTACTGATGTAATTCTATGGACTTCAATGTCTGCAAATAAATGATTATTATTATTATTATTAAATTAAAAATGGCGCCCTCTAGAGGATATAAAGTCAGGAACTAAAAGTGACTCCGGATTTTTAATTTGTCTGTCCGTGGTGTCCTGTTTATATCTTTTTAGTCGTAGTTGGGTTTTAGTTTTTATTACTTTAATTTTTTTCCATAAAAGCTACAATCAGTAAACAAACCGATCCGTTTTGGTCATAGAAACTGGGTATTAGATGATCTTATCACAACCGGACATACTTATTTGGGGATTATTAGCAGGTATGGGTGCTAATCCTCCACCCTGATTAGATTCCCTACTAATTGGTATATGATGTTACATAAACACGGGTGACTGATCTTGTCTATTAATGTCTATCCTTTTAAAGACACGTAACTTGGAATAATCACTATCATTAACGCTTAGAAGACATGTACCTACCTAGTATAGTAGTTTTCACCGACTTTTTCAAAAAGGAGGAGATTCTCAGTTCGTCTGTATGTTTTTTTTTGCTTTTTTGTGTGTATGTTACGCAATTACTCCGCCGAATATGAATCAATTTTGATAATATCTTTTTTTGTTTCGTAGGTCCTGCTTCAGAGGTGGTCCCATATAAAATTGATTTACTTTGCTTGCGTAGTTCTTGAGTTAGCTTCAATATTACGTATTTTTTCCACTTTGTATAATATATGTAGACGATATTCTATGTGAGTCCGTCACTGTTATTTACATATAAGATAGAAGTATTCGAATTTGTGTGGCATAGGTACCACAACTAAAAAGTGAAAAATAAAAACTTTTTACAAAAAATAAAAACGCAAACTGAAAAGCAAAGACACCGACTTCCGAAATTAAAGTTATTTTTCACTTTTTTGAGAGCCGGTTGTTTTTTTTTATCTCACGAAGCGACGCGCACTTTTCTTGTGATAACCAACACGCTGTGAATGTGTGTGTTAGCGCAGGAGCTCTCGATACTGTCCGAGACAGTGACGAAGTCGGAAGTGTGTGTGCGTCATTTGCTAACGCTACTTACACGCACACATTCACAGCGTTTTTGTACACTTGGTAACCAAGAGTAAAATGCGCGTCGCTTCGTGAGATAAGAAAGAAAAAGAAAGCATACTGTAGTAGTAGTAATAAGTAGTAGTAGGTAAGTACTCCAAGCGCGTATTTTGGATACCTACCAAAAATATGATTGTTTAACTTGGAATTTGTCCAAGCCTGTAATAATAAAAGTCTATAGTTAATTGATTCAGGCGTGACCTTGCGGAAATCCATTATAAAATACAATAGACGTTGATATATTTAGTAACCTATTCCGCTTGACTATTCTTCAAGAGTCCGAAGTTCGAGTTCTTTGCGTCCAGCGCTCGGTGTGGTAACCCGTCGCGTTCTGGTTTGCAATTGGTCAATCGTCATCCTGAGGATGCCTCGTTGAGAAGTGAAACACGTGTCGATTTCTTACAGGGTTTTTCGGACTCTTGAAGAATAGTCAAACGGAATAGGTTACTAAATATATCAACGTCTATTGTATTTTTTTAATGAAAGTCTTTTTTAGGTATTACTTCGTTATTGTGGAATAAGGTACAGGCGGTGGTTTTCCTTATTTCTATGGTTAGCAAAACATCTTTTCATGATGTTTGTATTCGACCACGTTACAAATAAAACAAAATAAAGACAAAGAAAGATCTAACTTGGACAAGAGAAATAATCAAGTGCCGTTATTATTTCTTTGAAAGAGATTAGTCAATTCCCATTATTATTTAATATCTAGGTAATGGTTTACAATAAACAGGATAAGATGATAAAACCTTATATTACATAATTAACTACCCAATTATAACCTAATGTGTTTTAAATAACCCCCGTACCCACCTTAATTACTCATAGTTTATTTGTTAAATCAGCTACATTGTTCGCGTGGCCTTGGCTTTGGGTAACATTAGGGGTAATTTTAGGCACACAATAATATGATTATCGTACACTGTTTTTAATGTCGTTAGAGGTTAAATTATTCGTCTTTGAAGCAAGGATTGGAATATCGGTATTTTCAGGAACCGATTCCGATTGTAGAATACGGCTACTTTTCATAAGTATGTAAAGTTATTAAATATAATATCGATCCATCAGGGTAAGCTACGCACGGGTTGGTCCGTGGATTGGTGACCAACTTTACATACCGAGTCCCGGCTTTCATTCGTGGATCTTTGACAGTCGTTACGGGTCGTTAGAAGTCCGAAAGTCTGACAACCAGTCTTACCAAGGGGTATCTTATTACCCAGTTACTAGGTTGTGGAGGTTAGATAGGCAGTCGCTCCATGTAAATACTGGTATTCAGCTGCATCCGGTTAGACTGGAAGCCGACCCGTATAATACCGGTACAGGAAAAAATACTTGTATCATATGACGTATTTTATAACTGTAATGTCAAAATGCTACAGCGGTTTGATAATCTCGGTACTCTAAAACAATCGGTTTCGGTAAAGTACCGGTATTCATTTACCAACTTCAGAAATACCCGTATTTACCGTTTTAATTCAGCCGTTTTCAGTACCGGTAGCAAGCCCTGCTTTGTTCGCAATCGTTATGTAAATGAGGTTGGAACGTGGTAAACACCACGTAATTTGTATCAAGTGCCGCATAATTGATGGAAATATGCCTAGGTATAAGTTTTAAGTGTACTGCAATGGTTTAAAAAAAAAGGAAAATTATGTTCTTTCTACATTATTTCTTACTGTTAAAAACATTGTTAAAACTCCGGATAATTACTTATTGTGTCTCGGACTCGACTGACATTGCCTATCTTTCTCCTCTATGCACGATTTTGGGATCACACAGCATTTTATTTATGGTTGTACGAGCGTGCCTGTACCGTTGATAAATTTCAAGTCCTGAGATTCTTGACAGTATAATCCTAATCCTAAATCCTAACTAATATTATAAATACGAAAGTGAGTTTATTTGTTTGTTTGTTACGCTTTCACGCTAAAACGGTTGAACTGATTTGGATGAAATTTGGCACATGGGTAGACCATGACTTGGAATAGGACATAGGATACTTTTTATCCCGGTAGTATGTTCCCGTGGGATAATTTCCTACTTCCACGCGGGCGAAGCCGCGGGAAAAAGCTAGTACACATATATTTTGGATATAAAAACAATGTAGGTATCTTTTAGTTTGTTTTTTTTTATCTTGTTTGTTCCATTTTTTTTTTATACAATATTGTTTATCTTTTTTAACTTATCCTTCATTAAGTCAGTTTACAGTTGCTAACAGCTTGTTTTTTATTATATAGCGTAGTAATCTGTCGAAAATGTTGTGGGTAGTATATTTGTTAAGTTTAATTTTAGAAAACACTGTTTATGCTACTGTTTGTTTTCTCAAATGTAACATATAAATAAAGATAATCTTCTCACGTAGCTGCAACAAACAAGACGTAGATGAATGCTTCTCTTTACGTTAACTAATACATAATTAATACGATTATTTCTCTCTTTTCAACTATACAATCAAGAACGTTATTTACCTTTCACTTCACAGTTTCTATAGGAGGATTATTGAGTAGGTATTGCAATATAAATACGTGGCTAAGTAATAACAGCCGCACGGGTTGATCCATCAGGTTAAGCTACGCTTGCCGGGATTGGTCTGTGGATGGGTGACCATCCTTACATACCGAGACTCCTCCGTGCCTCGGAAAGCAAGTTAAGCCGTTGGTCCCGGCCGTCATTCGTGGATCTTTGACAGTCGTTACGGGTCGTCAGAAGCCCGAATGTCTGACAACCAGTCTTACCAAGGAAGGTCTTATCGTATTGCGCAGTTACTGGGTTGTGGAGGTCAGATAGGAAGTCGCTCCATGTCAAATACTGGTATTCAGCTGCATCCGGTTAGACTGGAAGCCGACCCCAACATACTTGGGACAAGGTTAAGCAGATGATGAAACGGCACAATATAATATACCTACAGCAGATAAAAAAAAAGTGTTATAACATAGTTGGGAAAAGGCTAGGCAGATGGATTATAATATAAATACAAAAATACGTACATCATCCGTCGGGCTCTTGTCACCGCCGGGGTGCCAGCTGTTTTAGAACCCAATGGCTTGGCACGCGTCGATGGGAAGAGACCAGACGGAATGACCATAATGAATTGGAAGATGGGTAGGCCTTTGGTGTGGGATGCAACCTGTGTCGACACCCTCGCGCCATCCCATCTTCCTAGCACGGCGGGCTGTGCTGGGGCGGCTGCTGCAGGTGCAGAAAACCTCAAACGGCGCAAATATAACAACCTTATTGGCAGCTATATTTTTGAGCCGTTTGGGGTTGAAACACTAGGGCCGTGGGGTCCCCGTGCTCATCGAATATTTCGGGACATCGCCCAGCGGTTGGTCGACTCTTCACGTGACCAGAGGGCTGGCCAAATTCTAGGGCAAAGAATCAGCATTGCCATCCAACGTGGCAATGCTGCCAGCCTTTTGGGTACATTTCCCACTGACAGCGATGCGGAAGAATTTTTTGACGCCCTATGAGCCCTTCCTTTATATATAATTTTTTCCCTTTGTACATATTGCTAGACTTAGATTGTATATTTTATTTAAAATGTTAATTTAAAAAAATCCCTTGAAAAAAAATACGTACATAAACTCACGTGTTGTTCCCATGGCGCAGAAACTGCAGAACGCCACCTGCTACGATATCTACATAGTAATTTGTAAGACCTTGTAATTTGCAGACTCTTCAATTGTTTTGAAGGCATCATTACCATGGCGAAGTGTACCAAGTTCAGCGATTTCGTCACGACTCGTCTGACGCCCCCTAATGGATCGTCCCCGTTTTAACAAGCTAATAATTTTCAGAATGAAAATTTCATTTAGTCTCGCATAGATTAACGGCGGCGTTGTTGATTTTGTTGCCCAAACAAAATGAGTGTAATTGCTTTTAATGAAACTTCTAATTATGCGTTTAAAATGTTTGATAAAGTGTTTGTTTTGGACAAGATAACTTTTAATATTTGTTTCGAAATTCTGGACTGTTTGACTCGTCAAAATTTAATGTAGACCTTAGGTAGTAACACAATATCAACCTTATAGGCAAAGTTGTAGCTATATTTCACCCATATTTCGCCAGTAATGTTTAAGTCCTATGTAATACGGATAGGTAGGTATTATTTATTATAATAGTTTTTTTGTTTCGGATCTAAGCGTTTGGCTTCTAAGTAACCAGTCGCCGCTTAGGCTTGATTCTGTATATATGTGCGCCATGGTATGCAAGTTTGACTCTTGTACGGACCAAGTAGTTATAATTGTTGAAGGCTGCCTGTGTGCTCAACCTACATATTTACGTACGTAAGTACGTAAATTTTATCTGCCCCTTCTATTCCAAAGATCAAACAATTCAGTTTAAGTCCCTCCACGTCGAAGATATACACCCTTTATATAGTCTAGACTGTAGCATGTAGCGTCGTCACAATAGTACAGCTGTCATTTCTATAAATTACCATTACTATTTCTCTTTCCGAGTGACAATCGTGTCATAGACCCGTTTTAAACAATAGAGGAGTACCTAACTCGTGGTCAGAAAGATTCAGAAAATACACTGATTTTATCCTTTGCTGATAACGCGGCTTCATCGTGCTTTTTTTCTTGAGGTTGGTAAATCATCAAATAACTTCTCCCGCTCTAGGCGGAGCGGGAGTGCGTGTCAGACTCTTACTAACTAAACCCACCCGTGTTCCTTCAGTTGCCTGTTGCCAAGGGCCCCAGTATCCCTTTTGGACTTTCCCGCAACCCTGGCAGGGGCTTCATCGTGGCTAATTTCAAGATCCTTCATTATTATTCTGCCCTTACACAATCAATTTAGGGTCTACATTCTCCAGCATGTTTATATAATTTTTCACACAACTATTATCTTCATTTTTCGGGTTCCGTACCCGAAGGGTAAAACGGGACCCTATTACTAAGGCTTCGCTGTCTGTCCGTCTGTCTGTCTGTCCGTCTGTCACCAGGCCGTATCTCATGAACTGTGATAGTTAGACATTTGAAATTTCACAGATGATGTATTTCTGTTGCCGATAACAACAAATACTAAAAAACAGAATAAAATAAATATTAGGAATTAAGGGAACCCTTCGTGCGCGAGTCCGACTCGCACTTCGCCGGTTTTTCTTATAACCATAAGAATATTTTAAAGAGATTAATAAGGTCCACAAATTACTGCAGAGTATAAAATATACCTTCGGTAGAAAGCCCTTTTAATTTGGATCTCATATAAATCAACGTCCTAACTGTGCCCAAATTACACAGTCCTGTTGAAACATTAATTAAAGCAAAAGTATCATTAAACTCACCTAATTGGGAAAGCAGGTCGTATAGGAACTAGGTTGAGTATTTAATACATTTGCCGATCTTGATGTAAAAAAGTATAATTCTCATAACTGTACTCTCAAATGCTGATTCTTAATAAATATTTTGCCATCAGTCATCAGTCTTTTCAAGATGAATATTTTCAAGGAATTCCGATTTTTAACCGACTTCTTTTCAAAAAGGAGGAAGTTCTCAATTCGTCTGTATGTTTTTTTTTGTTACGCGATTACTCCGTCAGTTATGCATTGATTTTGATGATCCTTTTTTTGTTTGGTAAGTCATGCTAAAAATGCATATTGTTTTTTAACTTTGCTTGCGTAGCTTGTGAGTTAACTTCAATATTACGTATTTTTCCCACTTAGTAGACATGGAAGATTTTTTAAGTTACTCCGTCACTGTTATTTACATAGCAGGTAGTGGTATTCGATTTGTGTGGGGTAAGTACCACAACAAAAACTGATAAATACGTAATATTAGCTAACTCAAAAGGCACGCAAGCAAAGTTTATAAAATATATCGTAAGTCGGTTGTTTTTTTTTTATAAAAAGTTTTTAGTCAACAGGATTTCATATTTGTTGTTAGTGTGGACTACAAAATAAACATAAACTTCCGTAAACATAAACATCTAAACAGCATTATTCCGTAAGCATATCCGACACGAGTTCCACTAATTTGCTAACTACCCCAAATCAATTATCAACATGAACCCTTCAGCAGCCCACTCCTAAACGGCTAACAATCCCGTCCACCTCACTTAATCAGCATCATTCCATTGACAAACAATTACCGACGCGCGGTTACCCGACACGGCCAATTTACCGTGAAGGAGTGAGCGGCCGATTGACGCACATTTGCATGACAAAGGCCTCAACTGACGGTCCTGACGGCCAGTCGGCTGCCGGCTCTGACGTACCGAATCGCGGTAACGAAATGACGTGACGTACAAAACGGCCACTGGAGTTGAGCCTTTTTCTCGCTGGCCAGTGACATTTTGTTCAGTTTTTCAACGTGTGTTTCGAGAACACACGTTGAAAAATGTTTATATATTTTTTTGTATTTTTTTGGCTGTTCTTTTTGTAGATGCTCTTTTTGTTTTTGGGGCCGTTGTTTTTTGTAAACAATAAGGATTTTTCTACCTGCTCTATTTACTTTAGAACAGGGTGATGAGTTAATGATTTACCTGTTACCAAATCGTATAAACAAACATTAAAAACTCATAATTTTACTAGCTGTTGCCCGCGACTTTGCAAACCTCGATGAAAAGTAGCCTTTGTCCTTCTCTAGGTCAAAGTCTAACCCTGTGCCAAATTTCATCCAAATCTGTTCAGCCGTTTTAGCACGAAAGCGTAACAAATAAACTCACTTTCCAATTTAGAACATTAGTTAGGATATCGTGGTGTCAAAGAACAATTACACTTATACTCATCAGGATAGGCTTTTTTTAAACTATTAAAGTCCACTTGTTTAAAGCAAAACTAAAAGCTTTTTTATTAGAAAAATGACTGTATGACCTATCGGAATTAATGATTATGTTTTATTTTTTCTGTTTTTAATCATTTCACATTATATAATTTAGAATTATTTACCGACATTTAATATATAATATATATTGACATTATATTTAAAACTGTTCGACATGATTTATTTTCGTTGGAACCCGGTTTTCGATCCCATTTTTTAGATACACTTAATCCTGTTTGACACAATTTGAATGTTAACTAGTAATTCATAGTTGTATTTGTTTTTTTTTGTTTGTATGTAAACTGCCTGGATTCAACATAATGGAAATTGTTTATGAATAAATAAATGAAATGAAACCATTAGTTTCACTACACAAAGTATACAATCTGTAGTATTCTCCTAGTTCAGTACAATATAGTGTTACATCTGATTATTGATTCCACTTGAAGGCGCCTGTCTTATAGCCTAACAATAGCCTCTCCGCGTGTAGCCACACAATACGTTGTACACTGTATAGAGTAGTTGGCAGGTAAGAGAGTATTAATGAGACATAGAGCGCACGAAACAATTAACCGTCAAAGGGCTTGTACACAAAACTGCGAATCGACGTAATGCGAATTCGCAACGTAGAAGCTTTCTTAAGAAAATCTTAGGGTACGGTCGCTGATTTTTACGATGTGACGTCGCAACGCAGTTTTGTGTACTAGCCCATACAGTACATTACACGAGGGAATCCAATTCTCACAAGTTTGCCTCTAATATTGGTTACAAATAAAATTAGACAGGACATAAATAACAAAGAAAATCAATATCAAAGCCAACAGCGTGGGTCCTAACTGGTCTTTCTATTTATCAACAACTTTATCATTTCATAACATAAGCATAAATAGCCTATAATGTTCAATGCCTACTGCTGGGGCACAGGCCTAATTTTTTCGAGAGGGACTGGGCTGTAATGGGCTACGTGGGCCCAGTACGGGTTGGTACATATCACATGTCATGTCGAATTTTTGGTACTAGAACATGCCGGTTTCCTCACGATGTTTTCCATCACCATTTTGTGAGTAGTGGTGATGACATTATTAATACACAAATAAAAGGGCCTGCATGGGTTCGAACCCGCGACCTGCTCGTAAGTCGAAGGGGCGTTACCAATCCTTAAACATGAAATTCTAACAATCCTAAAACTAAAATATTTTCATATTTTAGTGTATGTTTAATGTCAATAACTGCAATGTTCTCTAATAACATGTACTTACAATAATACGTGCACATTTGAACTTCAATCTATTCGCTCTATAATATTCATACTCTAGCGGCTACCCGATGTAACAATACTGGTCTGGATTGGCACAGGCTATTAACCACTCGAGCCTTTCAATCTAACTTCACTGCACTGTGAGGATTTCGGGATAGGCAAGTGAATGACTATCCTGTAGGTATCAGTTACTATGTTTCGAACTGTTAGCCAGTTGCGGCGAGATTTTGGTGTTCACTGCAAAATACGTCAGCATTTAGGGCCTGCTTTAACTACCTACCACGGTCAAAGTCTGACAACCAGTCTTACCAACGAGTATCATGTTACTCTAGCTGGGTTGTAGAGGTCAGATTGGCAGTCTCTCCATATAAAATACTGGTATTAAGCTGCATCCGGTTAGACTGAAAGTCGACCCCAACACAGTTGGGAAAAGGCTGGATAGATTGATTGATGTACAACCTACCCAACGACAAGATTTATATTAAATTATCGGGCAGAAAAATTTACTTGAACTTAGTCGGAGGTGATGAAGCAGGCTATTAGAATGATTGATGCAGAAAGTAAAGATCCCATGAAAATTATGCGCTGAAAGATGCAAAGCAGTACTGTAAAAAAGAAGATAAACGAGTTAGTAAAAACAAATGAAACACGTTTCTTATTATCTCAAGACTCAAGGCCTGGGATTTATGATTTATATTTGTCTCAGCTGTGCAATGAGTGCTGGAAATACTAGTGATCTTTGAGAATACAGTATTATGTATACAGTTTATAGTACACTAGCTTCCGTTCGCGGCTTCGCCCGCGTGGTATGTCGATAAAAAATATGCCTTTGTCCTTCCCCGGGATGCCATCTATCTTCTTGCCAAATTATTGTTTGATTGAAATCCGTTCAGTGATTTAGGCGTGAATAGATAACATACAGACAGACAGAGTTACTTTCGAATTTATAATAATATTAAGTATGGATGTCAAAAATAACATCTCCTTTCTGACTCTAATTTCGTACTGGTTGTAATGTTATTGGAAAATACAATAGACTTAGATATATTTAGTAACCTATTCCGCTTAAATATTCTTTAAGAGTCCTAAAAAACCCTGTAAGAAATCGACACGTGTTTCACCTCTCAACGAGGCATCCTCAGGATGACGATTGACCAATTGCAAACCAGAACGCGACGTGTTACCACACCGAGCGCTGGACGCAAAGTGAATCAAATCGCCCGTCACCCCATATAGGATTGCTGCTCGGCGCTGATTGGCTAGAATCGTTATCAGTGTGATAAGCGCGATAAGGGGCGAACAATCGCAACAAAGGCGACCTTGGCATACTGGCATATTCTACGTCTATTGTATTTTATAATGGATTTCCGCAAAGTCACGCCTGAATCAACTACGTTATTGGAAGCTCTTTTTATTCACAACGATGAATCTCTTGGTCTGTTTCTCACCTGACGGTAAGTGATGATCACGGCGAAGGTGGAAGCGAGCTTCACCCGAAATCCTCAATCACAGAGGAACTGCTTGTTGAATGAATGGTTTTGCTCTCTAAACAAGTCTTTACCCTTAACTCTGCTTCAGTCAAGCTTTTTGGTCATCCAGACCAGATCATATAAAAAAACACCTAAAGTGTCACATTTTTATTTTGCATCGTCCCAATCCTAACTTTACATAAATCCACTAATTATAAATAATCCCTTAAAATGTATAAAAAGGCTTCACTCCTTTCACCTCCATTAAACAATTCATAATTGAGTATTAAAGTAAAATAATTAACAGCATTTAATATTCTGAGCACACAGCATTTGATGACAAATAGCCGTTCTTAGCCTCTGTCAAACGGGCCACGTTCCACCAATGTAAATTAGTTATGAGTGATACACCGAACTTGAAGTTATACAACGTGGAGTTTAAAAGTTAAATTGGTAGTTAAGGAAAGTTAATTAAAGCGAATTAGGGATATAAATTTAGTTGTGGGTACCGCTACGGATGTATGGTTTTCGTAGCGTTTTCGTAGCAGTGCTACGAAATTCGAAGCTAGGCTACGAAATTCGTAGCTATAGGTCGTAATAATCATAGTTTATGCAGTGTGGGGGATTGTATCGCTAACTACTTAGATTATAAACCATTGCTGCTATTGGTGGTGCTGTATCGGAAGTTTACTTACTGAGGTTTTAATATAGAGGATTCGTAGTCTGCTTTTTGCAGCTGTAATTTTTCAATTTCCAGGGTCAAAGAATAATAACTAATTATAATTGGTATTAAGGTGCCCGATACGACTATTTAATGAAATGATTTTTTCATGCTGGGAAATCCCCCATCGATCGGGAAGAATGAAAAAAAATCCAATACCTGCAACTCCTATATGCACTGCAACTCCTTATATGAACTTAAAGTGTTGTATTGATGATTTTTATGATTATTACGATAATTGATACGGCCGCGAATCTTAATTTAGATGAACATATAACCTTGACCTGCAAATTGCAAAAAACGTAACAAAATTTGAATTTTGCGGGCTACCCGACGCTTTCACCTTAAGGGGATAGTACAGTACAACACTACATAAAGATCGTTTTCACCTGAAGCAGTAATAAAGATTGGAGATTTTGAAGGCACACTCAGTTCGGATGGTGATCAGTAGGTGGTGGAAGAGGCGACAAGAATATTAACAACGACGAAGCTTCTGACGTTTCATAAGTGCCCACGTAGGTTTATGTGAAATGAATAATTTTGATTTTGACGACATTCTTTTGTAACAAGGAAAAATACTTGATACAAAATTAAAAATTAAATAAAACAATCCAAGGACATTGACAGCCTCTCACAATGAGCTCTTCCCCTTTTTTTATTTTAATTTTGTTATGTAATTGTTCATTATTTAATTAATTAATATCAATATCTGAGCTAAATATGAACAAAAATATTTTTGCTCTCACAATTAAAAAGACCTTCAAAGGAAAAAAAGGTTTCACAACTCATTCGCTTGTGTGTAACCGTTCCATCGCTGTAAGTGCTGTACGAAGCGCCTTCAAAACGAGCGTCAGTTCATTTAACATATTAAGTCAACCGCCGCTTCAGCGGATTAGCTGCTTTGTGTATTAAGTTAATAATTTGAATTGACGTTGTTTGGTAAGCTGATAATGTACTTTAATCTCATTGATGAAATACCTAAGTATACCACAATACCAGTGGCGTGCCTAGGGGTCAAAATCAGGGCAAACAAACAGGTTTTTTACGATTAAAAAAAATAGCCAAGTGAGCGATTTACGGATTTTCTATGTTGTTCATGGTAACACCATTATTATATAGTGTTATTTTTATTTATTTATTGATAGGCTCAATTTTGAAGGCACGGCGGGCTTCTATGGAAGGAACGCCACTGCACAATACCAAGGTCTGCAGTACCGCAGGCGAAAACTTAGGTAAAGTGAGTTTGAAGTGACACTGTCATTCTACCTAATTGACACTATTGACAGCACTTCACCAAAGTTTTCAGTGAGATTGTTAAAGAATAGCACGGCTGTTTTTAACCGACTTCCGAAAAGGAAGAAAGGAGTTTCTATGTTCGACTTTATGTATGTTCATCGATATTTTTTTCACTAATGTGTCACCACCAATCTAAACAAACCCATCCAACTAACACACTAACGCCCTAAACCAAGCACCACTAACCAAACCTACCTCTACAACTACATCAGATGACCAAGGACGGTACCCTTCTACCTACCTAAGTGTGCGAGTGCTCGGAAAGATCAGTGACCTTACCCGCGACCTAAATGATAAATGATTTATTTCTGTAAGTAGGTTTGTACAAACACTTTTACACGTCAAACACATTTTTAAAACTAGATGAGGTCGGCGTTTCCTATCTGACTACTCTGAGAAGAAAGGCCGAAACAAACTCAGAGGTCACAGTCTCTTTTAAAGTCCAGACATAATCTTGGTCAGATCATGTGAAGACCATGTAGATTGGTGTCTGAAATGGTCTTTTGAGGAAAGAACCACACAGATTGAGTGGACCTGTCCAGTCCGTGCACGCTGCTGTGGTACTCTACCTACTTCACTACATAATAAATGTATTAATCTACCCAGCTGGTTTTACTCATCTCACTCTACACTACCTACCAATCAGTTAACGGCCTGCGCTCGTCGCTACAGCCGTTACAGTTATCGTCAATTGTGGATAGATTTTGAAAATTCTTTTTTCATTTGTTAGAGGAAGCTTGCGTGGTGGTCCCATGTTAATATTAACTTTGCTCCGGTTGTTTTTGAGAAACTTAAAATATCATCCATATAGACTAAGTGGGAAAAAACAAAAATTCCAAACCAAAGACACCGACTTCCGAAATTATAGTAATTTTTCACTTTGTAGTGTTTTTTTTTGGAAGTCGGTTGTTTTTTTTCTGTTTTTTTTTTTTAAATAATCAATTTACAAATATTTTTACATATTTTGCCAAAAGTATTATGCAAAACAAACATTTTTTTATAGAAATATTAATATGTTGTTATTATAAACATAAGGAACCAGATGCAAATATTTTTGACAAAATTCTTTACTCTAATCTTACTACACCCATAAAAAGAAAGGGAGCAGCCTACTAAGATGGAAACCATAGTGAATACAAAGTAGATTTAAAACTAAAAGGTGATGTGTAAAACTATTCCACAGCAATAAAACATTTCATCGTGCTAGCAATCACTATAAACAAACTACAAACTTTACACAAGAAATTGATCTAACAGTACTCTTCAATCGGTACATCGTTTACTGCTTACGAATAAAACAAGTTTACGAGTTGAGAAAACAAATGAAATGTGTTTGGTTTCTTGTCTTACTATCTGCGTTTAGTGCTTATCTTACGAACAATCGCTTCTGAACGTGGCATTGGACAGAGTGGACAGCCACATCCCGAGGCCCTGGTCGGTCATGCATGTCCGAATTGCTTTTTTTGTTATCACTATCAAATCCTTCCAAGCATCTTAAAGAATCGTGGGCAAGAATGTATGGGCGGCACACCCACGTCCGCCACAGATGAAACTACTGTAGTTTTGAAGACATTACTTCTCCCTTTAGCCTATCCAAACCTAACCTCATAACCTAACCGTTCTTCTCCATAGGTACCTCCTACGCTTTGGAATGGGCAACTAGCTTCATATTTCTGACTGACTGACTCCTCGACAGTTCAAAAGTGCCTGTAAATGGTTTAATTGAAATAAATGCTCTTAGTTTGAGTTTTGAGTTTAACCTAACCTAACATTAACTTAACATTTGAGTAAAGGGAGAAGTGATGTCTTCAAAACTACAGTGGTTTCATCTGTGGTGGAGATGGGTGTGTTTTGCCTACGATTCTTTTACTATAACATAGCTATGTATAGCATAATCAGCCTATAATGTTTCCACTGCTGGGACACAGGCCTCCTCTCTGTGAGAGGGAGCGGGCCGTAATCTATCACGCGGGCCCAGTGCGGGTTGGTAGATGTCACATGTCTTAGAATTTTTGGTTCTAGGACATGCCGGTTTCCTCACGATGTTTTCCTTCACCGTTTTGAGAGCAGTGGCGATGATATAATTTACACAAAGTAAAGCGCCTGTCAGGGTTCGAACCTACGACCTACAACTCGTAAGTCGTGGCCGTTACCACTGGGCCACCACTGCTCGTGTGCCCGCGTGTAGCTATGTATACGTATCTACCTATTAACATAGTAATTGGACTTGTACCAATTACTGTGTGCTTGGTCTGAAATAAATAATTTCATTTCATTTTTTCATTTTCATTATACAATTATTTAAAAATTAGCACACTGCCCGGGCTTCGCACGGCTATTACGACGTGATAAATTCGATTCCATTGTGTAGTTTCGAAGAAAGGCCATAAAGCACTTTGCACTATGCATTACTTTTATGAGACCCATTTGTTGGTTTCGGGTGAAACAAAAAAATTGATCTCGAAAAAGTAACGGTTTATTCATACATAACAGATCCTCGATACATTGAACAGTATCGAAGTCTTTTTCAATCTGCCTAGCCTTTTCCCAACTATATTGGGGTCAGCTTCCAGTCTAACTGGATGCAGCTGAATACCAGTATTTCACATGGAGCTACTGCCTATCTGACCTCCACAACCCAGTAACTGGGCAATACGATACCCCTTGGTAAGACTGGTTGTCAGACTTTTGGGCTTCTGACGACCCGTAACGACTGTTAAAGATCCACGAATGACAGCTGGGACCAACGGCTTATCGACTTTTCAAAGCACGGTGCAGTCTCGGTATGTAAAGACGGAGACCCATCCACAGACCAACCCCGGTAAGCGTAGCTTAACCAGATGGATCGACCCGGCTGTTATTACTTAGCTACGAGCTCCTCCATCGAAGTCTTATTATAAGAAAAAAATTTAAACCGAAACCTTTTCAAAGCCATTTAACAAATTCCGGTCCATTAAAAAATAATACTTTCACTCGAAATATGAAGATAATGGTGTAATTATTTTCACACAACTCTGAAATTAATGGCGGTGCTTTAGGGTAAGTCGAAACATAGTACAGGCATTATATTATTAGGCATAAAAGTATTAAAGGCATAATAAGCTGTCTCACTACAGTCATATTTCAGTTTTGAATATTCATGTCTCGTTTTGAGTTGAAAACATGTTAAAAATCAACCTGGACATGGTTTTCACAATTTAAATTGGTTTTAGTTTTTATGTTATAGAATTTTTGTACTTTCGTCTGTTTATCTAGATGTATGTTCCGGATTGGCAGCAACTGAACGGATTTCGATGAAATTTGGTACACATAAAGTTTCTAACCTGGATAAATACAAAATGGTACTTTTAATCCCGGTAGTACGTTCCAATCGCATATTTTCTGACATCCACGCGGGCGAAGCCGCGGGCAAAGCTAGCTTAAAATAAGCAATATGGATTTTTATGCTAAAAATATTTATCAAGAAAATCTGCCATTGTGCATCTAAAGAAATAAAGAAAGAAAAGAAAAATGGTAATCGTTCGATTATGTAATTTTTGTTACCCATGAGTCGAATTTTCCCCTGACACTCAGTTAAACTTTCATTCAGGAATAAATGACAATCCATTGTCCAAAATAATTGAATGCTACGATGGTCAATTACGCATTTCGCCAACCGTTGAGGAAAATAATGAGAGGAAATCCTGAAATTATTGTGTAAGTGTCAGCCGATCTTCAAAGACCGCTCACGAAGGAAATTATATATTTCTGGTTCACTTTGACGAATAATACAGTGTGTAAAACACCGTTGTCACTCAAACCATGGGTTTTGAGTGACAACGTTGACAACTTAAATTAAAAGTTGACTTAAATATAAAAATTGACTGAGGGAGGAGTCGCGCTCGCGGCCGTTCAGGTCACGTCCCGCACCGTGTGAAATAAAATGAAAATACTCTTTAAAAAAAAAAAAAAACCATTGATTTTACGTTCTATAAATGAAACCAAACCACTTGTTTCAGGGATAACGGTGTTGACCCTAACACCCTGTATAAAACTGGCGTCGTAAGAGACCTACTTTTACGACGTCAGCTCGATCTCTCTCTCTCTCTCTCTTCCTAGTTATGTATCCCACATAATGGTGGGGACAGCCTTCGTGGTCTTTTTTTTTCACTCCGGTCTATCATCGACATCTTCGGAGACCTGAGGGCCTAGACAAGTGACTATCGCTTTGCTTTTTGTTAGCTTATGTCAGTCCTATACATTTTGCCTTTTCCATCATCGTTATCGCTGATAGAATGTCTTCATCTCCTTTAGCACTTTAAGCACTACAGCCTCAGACGACGTCAGCTCGATATAATTCGTCAAAACCCAATTACTACCAGACAGACAGAAAAATATTTGCTTTTAGATATAAATATTTGAACTTGAAACTAGAGACTTCCAAGTAGAGCATTTTATGCTGCATGAAGCGAAAGACATTAAACTCCTTAAAATTAATTTCCAACTTCCCAAAAACCACTTAAATTGAACAAAAAACTTTATTGTACTGCGTACAGTACAATCCGTAAATTTTTATGATGAATGTAAAAATTTTGTTATTTTTTCCTCTGGCAGTATTAAATTGCGGGCAGGTGCAAGCCGCCATTACCCTGAGAGTCAATTAAGGCACCTAATGGTGCTTGAATCCCGACTGGAATCTCATTACAGGCCAAGTTGGGATTATTGGCGATGTGTTTGTTATATTACGGTTCTGAAATGGTGGGACTTCACTGACGAGCGTTCCTTGTTTCGTTAAATCTTATTTTAACTATAAAATTTGACCTAAATACTTTACGAAATATTGGGTCTCTAAGCTTTGAAGTACCTTTTGTTGTCCTTTGAAGCTTTTTGCTAGAGGTAAAATTTGTAGTAGCACGATAAAATTATTTGTGAGATTTTTCGCTATCAACGAGTTTGCCCATCCATAATTAAATTGGAAATGGTTTTTATCTGATAGTTTTTTTTTATATTTCAATAGTTATAACTTAGTGGCTACCCCGTGTAACATTGGTTGGCTATAATTTTTTTAACGAGTCTTTGATGTACCCATAGCAATTTAATTTTATATTACCATCAGTAGTTTTTTGATTTTGATAAACGAATATAGCCCTTTTGCGCACCGTTTGTGAGCGATACGAATTCATATTCCTGTACATTTCAATCCCCGTTTGTTAAAAATATTCAGCGCCATATTTACGTGTGTTCATTGAGGCAAATACGTGAATGTGTTACATTTTCGTTTATATTCACACTAGCTGCGCCCCGCGGTTTCACCCGCGTAAGTCTCGATCCCGTGGGAATATCGGGATAAAAAGTATCCTATGTGTTAATCCAGGTTATAAACTATATGTTTGCCAAATTTCATCCAAATCCATTCAGCCGTTTTTGCGTGATTGAGTAACAAACATCCAAACACACAAACACACAAACTTTCACATTTATAATATTAGTAGGATTCGGCAAACCACTTGGAGTCCGACTGAGTAGTTCTGTTTAAGTGTAAATGGAGCTTTAGCTTTGAGGAAACTTTCTTTGTTGTGTTTTTCTATTATAACCCACAGTTTTGTAAAGAAAATAATATAATATAACACCACGCCTGTAATCTCCGAAGGGAGGTTTAAGTCCCATGTATATGGGGCGAGCCTATTGCCATCAACCAGATTCAGAACAAATCCAAACTCACGGCTGCTACTTATAAATTCTATAAAGAAAATGTTGCCATAAGACCTAAATTCTTCAAAAAAAACATTTAAATAGTGGATTCATATTGCTGATAAAAAAAAAAGTTTGAAATGAGTATTGTTTTGCACATCTGTGTTTTCTAACTTCATTAATTTGTGCAGTTCCATATCTGCCTAGGGTTGTGATCAACTACTGATCTCCTGGGTCAGACTTATTATTTCACTTTCGGACTTTGACTAAATTGTTGTCTTGACAGACAGTTTGGTTGCTACGACAGACGGTTTAAGTTGATCAATTCACGAAATTACTTCGATATGCCAAGAATAGTCTCTCAAAATCTCTTGATCAATCTTTCCAACTGATAATTACCCTCCTAATTAGCACACTTAGGTGCTCCCACTTATAATCAGTCCCCAAAGAGAACTACAGCTCTCATAAAACCAGTCCTTTTGAAGCCTCCTGCGGGATCTAGCGCGAAGTAGCACGATAATAGTTTCCATTTGAGCCGGAGATGCGTAACGAGGCTCTTCTTGGCGGCTGAATGAAGGGCCTCTTTTCGTATTCATATGATCCCACGTGCTTCGGCGGAGTGGGAAAGGGGTTGGAGGTTTGAAGGTAGAGGCTTACAGCGAGGATAGGTGAAGGTAAAGATAAATGTCTTAGAATATTAAGCTTGATTGAGTCGGTAAATGTAATTTTGGAGATCACTGACAGTCGGTATCGGATGTTTGACCACTCTTTTTTTAACTAAGGAGGAGCTCGTGGCTAAGTAACAATAGGCGCACGGGTCGATCCATCAAGTTAAGCTACGCTTGCCGGGGTTGGTCCGTAGGTAGGTGACCATCTTTACATACCGAGACTCCGTCTCTCGGAAAACACGTTAAGCCGTTGGTCCCAGCTGTCATTCGGTGGATCTTTGACAGTCGTTACGGGTCGTCAGATGCCCGAAAGTCTGACAACCAGTCTTGCCAAGGGGTATCATATTACCAAGTTACTAGGTTGTGGAAGTCAGACATGCAGTCGCTGCATGTAAAATACTGGTATTCAGCTGCATCCGGTTAGACTGGAAGCCGACCCCAACATAGTTGGGAAAAGGTTAGGCAGATTTACAACTCTTTTTTAACTACTTTTTCTCTGTAGCTAGTGGATTTTTACCTGAGGATCAAGTCTCTAGAGACCGTTCTAACTTGTCCCTTGCTGTCATGTTGGCACCAAGCTTAATAATACAGTTCAAAATGGCGGCTGACAGACAAAGACATTTTATTCCTAGGGTTTGGTATGTACAAAGTATATCATTTATTTTCGTTTTTAGACAATATATTATACATAACACAACTATTTACATAAAAAACTAAAACTAAATGAACTAACTAACTATATGTACAAAGTTGGATAATAAAGTTATTTTCCGAACACATCCGCCGCTAAAAATTTGATGTACTTGTAGATTTAGTTGTATAAAATAACCTACTGCAATGTTCCTGAGAGTTTGGTTAACGGCAGAACTTAGAAGTAATTATTTGATTGATGCTGGGATTCTAGTTTTGTGATGAAAATTAAAAATATTGGATGTACTTGTAGATTTAGTTGTAAAAAATAACCTACTGCAATGTTCCTGAGAGTTTGGTTAACGGCAGAACTAAGAAGTAATTATTTGATTGATGCTGGGATTCCAGTTTTGTGATGAAAAAAAAATCTACTATAAATTTCCGAGACACGGAGGAGGCTCGGTATGTAAAGATGGTCACCCATCCACGGACCAACATCGGCAAGCGTAGCTTAACTTGATGGATCGACCCGTGCGGCTGTCAAATACGAATATTTCTGGACAGTGCTATAAATCGCGTCACACAAAAAAATTGAATGAACTCACTGTAGACAATGGAAAAGTCAAAAATGTATGGGAATGACATACACTACCGAAAAGCAAATGTCAATCCTATTGAAAGTCGTTGTAGACAAACGAAGCGCTTTGGAACCGATTGCCACTGTCTTGGCTAAGCCCTTTTTATGAGTGCTACTTAGCTTTATTTAATGCTACTGAAAGGTATTTTAATTATATAATATTTTTAATTTTCATCACAAAACTAGAATCCGAGCATCAATCAAATAATTACTTCTAAGTTCTGCCGTTAACCAAACTCTCAGGAACATTGCAGTAGGTTATTTTTTACAACTAAATCTATAAGCAAACTTCTATAAAGACCTTCACACACAATTTATCATGATATAGCCTTTGCGCTTTAAAAGGAAATAGCCGATATCCGCCCGTGGCTTGCGTCCTACCACTCTTAGCTCTGCCCCGTCGACCCCTAGATGAACGCCGTATGAACAAAATGCAATCTCTCCCACCGCCGCTTCAAAGATAAAAAAGATGCACTTTAGAACACTCTTACTACCTTAAAAATAAGGTTGAGTTTTGATATGTGTGGTGACATTTAGTTTGGTTTCGTTTGAGATTTTAAAATGTATGTAGTGAATAAAGGTTTTTGAGGATATCAAATGGACACTAGACCATTGAGCTGGTTATTTTGGCACGAGTTCGTTATTGTAAAATGTTTGTTTTCACGCTCACAAAGGTTTTTGTTTTTGATTGCCACTTTTTGTTAATCATTCCGAATTCGTTTTGCAGTAACCACTACACACTTTTACAAAAAAAAAAATCAATTTGGCTACTATCATGGCTACATCGTCCCAACTATGTTTGGGTTGGCTTCCAGTCTAACCAGATGCAGCTGAATACAAGTATTTTACATGGAGCAACTGCCTATCTGACCTCCACAACCCAGTAACTGGGTAATAATGTTATCCCTAATGGGTGTATAAAGACACTTATCGAAGCCGAAAGTCACTTATTATTCCCTATATTGTGATTTTTTTTTTGGTCTGGTTACGGAGATATTGAAGGTCAAAGTTCCAACTGTTTCAGACGTTTTTTAAAGAAAGAAAGTTTTAAATGTTATAACTTAAAAACCCTTTAAACCCTGAACCGTCGTATGCACCTATAAATACAATGTTTTGCGTGCGTTACGTTGCGCACTACCGTAAACAGAGATATTTCACACTAAAAATAAAAGTGTGACCTAGCAAATATATTTGTGCTATTGTGACTGTTCCTAAATTACCCTAGGCTGATAAAATTTTCGTTTTTCCTAATTATGCAAATATTAGTGTTTTAGGTCGGTTTCCCCGTAGGGGAAAGAAAAGCGCCCCGCCTTCCGCGCAATTCTGTAGAGCTCGACCCAGACTGGCTACTCTCCCACCGCCATAGGAAATGAATTCATTAGAGAAGTCCGATGCCTTGTCCCATTAAAAGGCAAGGAAAGGATTGAATGAGATTGTAAATAAGAATTATGAATTCATGGCTATGAATAATTGGATGTGGTTTTAGAAAGTTAATAAATAATAGAGGGATGCAAAGTACATTATCATTATAAATCTGTGAGTAACCCTTACGTTAGCGTAACAGGTATTTGGTCAGTCATTACTCACACGATACCTCACATCTGCACTCGGAGTACTCAGAGATACACTTCCATAAAGTGACGCAAGCGGCTTTTCAGCGGCATTGCGTCGGCATCATGCTCTTGTGGAGACATGGTCCCTAGCAGTTCTCTCGAACTGATAAACGTGACGAAGCGGCTTTCCCTGCGGCAACCGTGCGACCGTCCTTGTCTAGCAACGGGGCGGCTAGTTCCAGCGGCATTGCGTCGGCATCATGCTCCTAATGAGACATGGTCCCTATCAGTCCTTGGACTGAATATGAGATAAATGTGGTCACCCAAACCCCTGGAAGTTCACCCTTTGCACAACAAGCATATCTGCAAGACACGTGTTCATGTCAGCCTGACCGAATTATTGGTCTGAGATAAAGAATACAACATTCATAAATTACTAGGTATTAGAGTTGAGAGCTGAGTCTCAAGAATCATTATTTAATCGAGTTTTGGATAGTCTCTCTCTTAAAGTCCTATTATAGGTCAGAGGCAAAGAATACAGAATTCAAGAATTAGGTATGTACTATGTAATAGAGCAGAGAATCAAATCTCTAGAATCATTAATTAAATAAGTAGAGTTGTTGATTAACTCTCTTGAAGGTCATAGACAGTCCCAAAGCGCCCACCCTTCACCACTTCCTAGTGCTTGAGCTGGGGAGAAGAAGTGGCGCAACAAACTCCCCAGCAACACGTCTCTGTCTGTTTAGTTAAAAGAACTTTAATTACATTACCAGCCAAGGATAATTATTATAATGAAAGACTCACCCAGTCGCACCAACAAACACACACACACACACTACATTAAATACTAGATTAGTCTAATCTGGGTTTTAATCCAACTATATTTAACTTAATAACTAATACTCGCTATCTTACGACAGCCCACTTGCACTCGGACATGGCCTCTTGGTATTCACCAAGTCTCCTAACTTAACTAGCCTAGAAACGGACGTCCGTACCCTATCGTGGTATAAAACCAAGTGTCTCTCTTTACTTCAAAATCAGCCCTCAATTCCTAAAACCCCACGCTCAGCCAGCTCGTCTTCCCACGTTTCGCAGAATAGATTTATTGCCGTTTTTGTACAATTTCTCAATTGTTTTAAGGGTCCGTTTGGGTATTTCCTGGGCTCGGTTTATGGTTACCAGATGTGTAACTAGTATTGTGTCCTAAGATTAGAAATCGGATATTTTACGTCGTTTCTTTAGAATTTGTTGAATTATTGCCTTCGACCTTTTCGCGGCACTTGTCCCTAGCTTGTTTCCCATAAAATATAGAATTTATGTGTTCCTAAGAGGCATGCACCATGTGCTTGTTTTGAAATAAATATAATATTTTGTTATTAAATTGGAGTAGGTGACAGACAGTCACACTATGTCACTTAATTTGATGTACAGAATACATAGTTGACTGTGCTGTGTATAGATAAGGTACTTCAACGTCACCGTCACCAATTCACCTTTTAATATCCATCCAACTAGTCACTCACACATTCCCGATTTCCTTTCACTCCCTCCAAGACCCTACTTACTGAAATAAAAATAAAAAGCCTTTTTAAATATTCATAATACACCGATATAGGGAACATGGGAATCCACTCAATATTCGCTGCGTGCATACACGGGCTATTCTGAAGCGATTCGCTTATATCTTGGAATATGTTGACGTGGATGAGACATGGTGTGATGATAGTTAAGTATGTCGGGTCGTGAATAATGTTTATACGATTTTGAAAAGCCGCAGAACACTTTAATCATCCAGATCAGACCTTCTTTTCACTAATAAACAAGCAATTTAATGACACTTTTCCACTAAAAACTAAAACTATTAACACACTACAACAACTATTTACTTTGTTTTTGTGGTTCAAAAGTGCCTTTTATGTGTCTATTTGAAATAAATTATTTGACTTTGACTTTCACCCCATTTTTACAAGGTCATGAATGGCGCACGGCAATTGATGTAGTTATAGATTGAATGAATACACAAAATGTGTTTGTTCATTTAAAGTTTGAGTTTCCTACACCATTGAAAATCTCCATCAACAGAAAATTTGTAAAAAAAAATGTTGTTCGTCCAAATTATACATCGTTGTATAAAAACGGTAAAAATGCCTCGTGCAGAAAGCTATGCTGTTGAATGCTTCAAACACATGGGTAAGTTAAAGGGCCCTTCCAACAAGAAATTGTTTCTTACAAAGTTATGTCAATTACAAAAAAAAATACAAAACAGAAGTAGTATCCACATTTACAAGGTCTGTGGCCGGATAAGTACGGACAAGCGCGCTTTGACTGCGAGATGCATCGCAGTGCATGCATTGGTTTGTTACAAATTGTTTACTCTGCAACATTGCATACATATGTACTTTCAGCTTTGTTTACAGCCGCTTTATTTTATTCATTGCAGCGATTTATTTGCCAAAGAAGCGATTTCATGGAACAACACCCTGTTTGGTGTACTGTAGTGTCAGTAAACAGTTTTTTGTTTGAACGATGTGCCGAGGTGTGAATCCGCGATCACACTTTCGACACCGTTCAATCAGCGAACTCATTTGTTTTTTAAGGTATTCATTTTTAAAACAAATGAGTTCGATTTCGAACATGCTAGTGGACAGTAAGAAAAATAGAGTCCGCGCCTCCGCTGAAGTGTATATGTCATTGCATCATATTGCATTAAAAAAGTAAAGGTCCACAATTTTCCGCCGGCTTTTATTCGTGGCGCGCACTCTACCTTTTGAATTTTGCATTGCACCTAGAATTTGTTTTGAGCTAAAAATATAAAAAAACAACTTAATTTTGTTAATTAATTTATATTTTCGAGAAATATTTGCGTAAAAATAATTGGTCACATGACATTGAACGCGAAGCAGAGCGCGACACGCAACGACTTTCAGACGACAGTTTCAAATTGTTATTAGAAAAAAACTAATTTTGTTACTGTGACCAATTTCGATGTACCGCTCGCCGGCACCGCTCGCTTGGCTCGCTCGGCTCGTGCGTAGTTGGTGAAAATTCTAACCTAATCTAACCTATTTGGTCGGAGTGCCCTAATAGTTTTATTACTAGATCGTGCTCGTATCACAGTTATATTCCTAGTAAGACAGTTATGAACCGCTTTCATATATTATATTACGGTATATAGCTATATCCCTACAGATATAACTATATCTCGCCTTCAACCATCTTACTTCGATATAATGTACATAAAAACCAGTCATATTGTCTTGCTTCAAAAAGCTCTTCAAGTCAAGTAGTGTGTCGACGAGATTTTCTCATTCCAGATTTTTCCTTGTTTCTGCCTTATTTATTATTTCGTTTGGAATTGTATTACAATTCACACAGATGGAAATTAATTTATTTCATTCAGCTCCGATTTCTTATTTAAGTGTGTCTGGGGTCATTTAGATATTGGACTTTTTATACCCGATGGAACTATTTTCCGCATTACTTACATTAGGTATGTTTTTTATGACGGAAAAGGGTCATACTTTTTGAATTTTATTTATATAAATGGTACCTATACTAACAGCAGTACATACAACATCGTAATTAACTAAAAAAACGTATGGAAACATAAAATACAACTAGAAACAACAAAATTCAAAATAAAATAAGTGCATTGTATTAAATAATTAGGTATTATTTTTCACAAAAAGGAAATAAACTTGTTCCGAAAAAAAAAAAAAAAAGTATGTCACTGATAAGTACAATTTTATTTTTAGAAAGTTTCATTTTTGGGAGATTTCGAATCTTTATTAATAATGTGACAGAAGTTATTATTTTTTAATTATAAAATTTGTTGTTGCCTGCCGGTTTAATTTACATCCCATGGGAACTCCTATATAAACCTGATATAAGGTAGGCATTACTTGTTTCATTCCAGCATAAGTTCAATCTATTTTCATGCACTCTTCAACGTTCACCTTTTACAGTTTTTAAAGAGTAACCGTGGAGTTTCTTGCCTGCTCTTCTCCATAGGAAACGACCAATTTGAACCATGCACCTAGCTTCGGATGTTTCATAAGTGCCCATGTAGGTTTATGTGAAACTAGTTTCTGCCAGCGGCTTCGCCCGCGTTTTACTTTATTATAAACTAGCTTCCGCCCACGGCTTCGCCCGTGCGGTATGTCGATAAAAAGTAGCCTATGTCCTTCCCCAGGGTGCTCTCATCTATCTCCTTGCCAAATTTTGTCGAAATCCGTTCAGTGATTTAGGCGAAAAAGGTAACATACATACAGACAGACAGAGTTACTTTAGAATTTATAATATTAGTATGGATTATAGCTCTATTGGGGAAATAATTTTTAAAATCAGTCCAGCAATTTTTGAGTTTATTAGTTTAGAGCGAAAATGCATTTTTTTTTTTTTTAAATTTGTGTAGATTCAATATTTTGATTTACAGAACCTGTGAGTGAGTAAGTAGTGGATTGGAATGACATTAACAAGTATAGGTAGATAAACACGCGTCACTATAGTACTTATAGTTACAAAATGACTAGAACACTCAATCCAAGCTAGAAGTCGAGCCACACATCTAAAGCCTAGTAATTAACTAGCAATAGTTCCACCATAGACTAAGAATGTGTAGAAGTAAAACTCCTGATGAAAATATTTTATATATAAAAGCATCCTATGTCTTATTTCAGGTCATGGTCTACCCATATGTTAAATTTAATCCAAATCCGTTCAGCCGTTTTAGCGTGAAAGCGTAATTAACAAACTCAGTTTCGCATTTATAATATTAGTTAGGATACTAGCTGCACCCCGCGGTTTCACCCACGTAAGTCTCGAACCCGTGGGAATATCGGGATAAAAAGTATCCTATGTCCTATTCCAGGTCATGGTCTACCCATGTGTTAAATTTCATCCAAATCCGTTCAGCCGTTTTAGCGTGAAAGCGTAACAAACAAACAAACTCACTTTCGCATTTTATAATATAAGTTAGGATTACTCGATGGATGAAAAGTACATGTGTTTCAGTTCTATACTGCTTTCTTATTCTTTGGTGCTACTCAGTAGATCGAGCGACTGCCACTTAAGGTCCAATCAACAGGTTGATTGGAGGTCGTGACGGGTTCCGACTCAATAAGGACATTGCTTGTCGGCAACTGGCAAACACCTGGGGATATTAGTTGGTTATTAGTTGTTACTAGTTGTTTACCAGTCAAGTGGTGTAGGGTTAGTGGTTTTAGGGTTAGGTTTGTTAGGTAGCTCCGGAATTTACAAGTTTTGTCTGATGAGTGTTGAGAATTTTGGAACGGGTGGACGATTATTGCAGGCCGATGGAGTAAAGTGGCCAAGATAAGAAACCAGAGGCCCTAGACAAAGTGACATTTTCTCAGCGATAACGATGATGCAAAAGGCAAAAATGTATAGGACTGACATAAGCTATCGAAAAGCTTATGTCAATCCTGTTAAAAGTCGTTGTAGAAATACGAAACGCTTTCGAAGCGATTGTCACTTGTCTAGGCCCTCTGGGCCGTCCAAAATCACGTTGGTTGATGATATTTTCAAAGTTGCGGGAAGCCTCAACACCTGGCTTCCCTTTTTTCTGCCATACTTCATCGCAGAAAAAAGGGAAGCCCTGTACTCAGTAGTGGGTGATTCCGGGCTGAAATTATGGTGGTGAGCCGTTTATTGATTTGTTGTCTATTATGGGCTTATCAATTTGATATAGGTTTGATAAATAACTGTAGTAATTCTTATAAATACTTACGATGCGTAATTGAGCTGAGTTTTCATTGTGTTTGACTCTGATTCCATAGATATTTTTTTTAATGATTAATTTAATAGTTTTAGGTAGAGCTGGCAGCTGGAAAATCGTTGCTACTATTGATGATTGCTTTTGAATCTGATTCATAATTATTTTGGATGTTGAAACTGATAATTTTAATATAAATAACAAATATTTTCCTAAATTATAATACCAATTTCCATTTTTTTTTTTTTTTTAGTTTTCTGTCCCAGAAACGGATCTATTAGAAAAAATATCGCCTCTTGGCTTACGAAAAAGTTTTCTAAATATTTCAGTAACAAAAATTATACAAAAAACTTCAAGGCCCAACAAATCATGCAAATTTTTAATGAGTACTTGACTGCATTATACCTAATTTAAAATACAACCGCCTGCCACAACATTGTATCGGGGAATAAATACAGCGACATTGTTTGGAGACAACCCAGATTACGTCGCGTGTCGACAGCTCAAGGTCAGGGCTGACACGCCTCATGACAGTAGGGTCGTCACGACAGGTAAATAAGAAACGTTGAAGGATGGTAATAGTATGTTGGGGAAGATAAGGTAAGACCGATGGCTGTGTGCAAATAATGTAAGATTTTTCAAGTGAAAAATTCTGCGCTCTTTTTGAACAGTTATCGAAATTGAGGCCCTAGACAAAGTGACATTCTATCAGCGATAATGATGATGGAAAAGGCAAAAATGTATGGGAGTGACATAACCTATCGAAAAGCTTATGTCAATGCTATTGAAAGTCGTTGTAGAAATACGAAACGCTTTCGAAGCGATTGTCACTTGTCTAGGCCCTCTGAACCGTGACGCTGAATCGGAAACACGACTCCAGTCTACAAAGAGAAAAACTCAAAATGTTCGCTTTAAAAATAGGAATAGGTACGAATTTGAAAGTAGTTCCAATCAAAACTACTACATTAATTTTCAAGTAAATTATGTAACTGGCTATTTACTAACATATTTCAATCATTAAACCGTTCTCACAGCAAAACTTCACATTTGACAACCCTAGCCACATCAAAATCAAAGTCTCGAGCAGCAACCACAAATCGTATTGCGTTAGCGGAACATAAAAGGTAAGTACAAAATATCAGGGCTGTAATACTTACTTGTTGAAATGTTGCTAGGAGTATTATGAGTTCAGGGTTATTTGATATTATTATGGATATTTTCACGTAATATTTTCTTGTTGTGAGCTGGTATTGTTTGATGTATGTGGTGTAAAATGTCAAAGGTATGTACGACTTGTTTGTCTTGTTATCTACCAAAGACTTTCTCTCTACAGGAGCCATTCAGTTTTAAATGAAAACGTTTAACATGCCCAGAATAATAACTCTTATTTGTTTTTATTAATCCAAGACTTTTTAAGTTATCAACTGTTGGCTGGCCTTTAGAAGGCCGCTAACAATAAAAATTCTATTGTGTCTCGTTAGAAGCAGGTTTATGCTTCAAGCTAATTCAGTTAAATAAATTCTATCGATAAAAATGGATCCTGAAAACAATCGATAATCGAATAATCGATACCACTTGCTCGTGTGCATACTTAATATCTATAAATTGTGCAGCTATACCTATCTTCCCTTTAGGCGTGATTGGTAAAATTCGCAAATTGTAAGTGCAAATCCTCATAAAATTGACTTATACTTGGAACCGAGAGAATTTTCAAAATCAATCCTTAAAGGTACTTTTTAATAATCTTATTTCTTTATTTTTTCTCTCATAGGTAAAGGATATAAGATCCTTTTATAAATCCTGCTGATTGATTCAGTAAAAAAATTAGGTAAAGTGAGCTTAGAGTCAGCTGTCAATAGTGTCAATCCCTAGCATCAGCAGTGGTATTCAGTAAAAATCTCACCGAGAAAACTTAAGTGAAGTGAGTTTAAAGTGAGCTGTCACTTCACCTGACGGCTGACAGCTCAGTTCACCTAAGTTTTCACGGTGAGGTGTTTACAGAATAGAGCGGCTGCTGTTTGCCTACACTTTGGTTACACTAATCAATATTTTCCAAAGGATTGAATTTCCCGAACTATAGTGAACCTTCAGTGAACACCTTGCAATATTGAAACGATATAATTTCCGACTTCGTTAGTAGCTTCCTATTTGTTTCAAAGGAGAACGATTAATATCAATATTGTTAAAGTCAGGAGGGCGAGGAAGAATATAGGTCAAGATATAAGTTTGATATAAGTTTGTCTATAGATTTCCTTATGTAACTAACTGTACACTATATTACCTAAAGATAAAGTTATACAGGATCTTTTTGTATTAATTCACGAAACTTCGCAGACAGAACTTAGGGACTGAACTGTCACCAAAGTACGACTGAAGTTAGCTGCAAATGTCACACAGTACTTGCTGGAGGTTAGATGCGTACTCTTACCAACCCTTGCACCCCCTTACCGATCTTATCGGCATAATAAAAGTAACAAGTTTTTTTTGTATATCACTAAATAGCTTTTGTTTCACTAGCTCTAGCCGCGGCTTCGCCATTGTGGAGGTCAAAATCTATCCCAACTTAGCAGTCATAATCTTCCTCATTCAAATCCGATCAGCTGTTTTAGCGGGACATCCAAACATAAAATTGTCACATTTATAATATTAGTAGGATGGATGACAAGGCGATATCGACTTATTTCAAACTACATATGAAATTGTTCACCTTCTCATCCATTTTTGTTTCATTGATATTAGATAGCGATACATATCTCGTCTGTGAAGTTGCACCAGTTTATTTAAAAGGCCTTGCATATCGTCAAACAATGATAGCAAAAAAAGTGTGAAAGTACTCATAAATAAAAATCATCTTTGTTAAAGAACTAACTCTATTAAATAAGATAAAAAATTGCATTTCTTAAATTCATTTTGATTGGGGAGGTTCGGCATTGTTATATGACAGAATTTGAAGTTTTGTCATAAAAAATAAAATATGTAGTTTAGGAGTTCCCACTGTTTATTTATTTATTTAGGATCTCCAACAAAGGATACACATACACAATATAAGTTACAATAACAAAAACGATTCTTTCACGTGTGCTCCTTCAATTACAGGAGACCACAGCATGCACTTATAAGTAGGTGAAAACAGGATAAAAAAATAAAAATAGGGGAAACAAAATAATGATGAAATTGCAAAAAATAAAAATTAACATGTCAAGATTAAGCATTCATATTACATATTACAATAACATTTTTCAGTATACCTAATAGTAATTAATATTTCACATTTGCTGAATAGGTGTAGGTGTAGGAGGGATCAGAAACATAATTAATACATAAAATTTAGTTATTTTGCGGTGGTTACTTTTTTTTTGTATTTTTAAATGGGAACGGTTATGTCCAGGTTACAACGCTTTGACAAACACACGCTGTTGAAAGACAAACAAAATATTTTAAATAATTTGTGTAAACTTATAGGTAATATTATAACCTGTAAACCTGCTTACTGTATTACCTGGACAATAAACGATTATTCTATTTTTCTATTTCTTATATTAATTTTGTAGTGTTAAATTTGTTTTTTTTCGCTATGTATTTTCTGGTGTACAATAAAGTATATATAAATAAATAAATAAATATTAAATAAGAGTGGATGAAAATATTTGCAGCTCAACTCCAGATGCTGTGGCCGCCGTGGTGTGTACCACAATAGTATTAAAGTTAAGCTGACTGCAGGTGCAAGTTGGAAGCTCTTGGTCTTCATCTCTCTTGATGGTAAGTGATTATCAGGCCGAAGGGAGAAGCGAGTTTCACCCGCAACCCTCAACCACAAAGGAACTGGCTATCTTACCTGTAACTGCCGAAACACAACAATGCTGGTCACATTGTTGTTATGGCAACAGTTAGATAAGATCGTGGTAGCTAGCCAGACGGACTTAAAACAAGCTCTACCATCAACCAAACCGAGCAGAATTCTGCCCCCACTGGGAATCGCACCCGGGACCTCTGGGTCTGAGACAGGTTGTACCACCACTAGACCACAGAGGCGGTTAAAACTATTTGTTTCTACTTGTAATTGAACTTTTTGCATCACGCTGAATCTTTTGATCTGAACCGCGTCCGTCAAACTTGAACCACAAGCACTATTATATAATTCCTCATAGTTAGGTAGCTACAGCACAGTTCTGTTTCGAAGGCTTGCAAACTGCAAATATGGTGAATATTGAACATGCTGACAAACGTATGCTGGGAAATTTATTGTTCTGACATTGGAATCTGTTAGTACTATTAGGTCCCCACCTATGAAATTGGTGTTTTGTATGGGGAATTTTAAAGAAGTTGCATTTTTCATACTAACATTTTCTTAATTTATATATAACAACCATGAACACTAATGTTTTAAAACTTTTATGGACTAATGTTTAAAACCTAAGATAACGTATGCCACTTAGATTAAGCGACAAAAGTTATGAATAAGTAAAAAAAAAATAGTGGTAATTTCTGCTAACAAAATGAGGAGTCATTTTTAAGGTATTTTTTATGTTTAGAAAACTATAAGTAATAAGGTTATTTTACTATTGGTAGTTGTCTATGATGGTCATTATTCGATATAATACCAAGCAATTGATGAATATTTTAAATCATAGAAGTGACGAGGTTCTCTATGTGTGAGAAAAATGCCAATTTCATAGTTGGGGACCGAATATTAATAATAATGATTATTTATTTGGTTTACAGTCCAATGGGTAGGTGGATGACCTATAAAAGATCACGAATAAGACTCGCACAGACCAGCTATCTCATTGCGTATCTTATTTTCGTAACCGATTAAGACTAATCTGTTTCACTTTGACAGTTCAAAGTCAAAGTCACTTTTGAAAGTCAAAAACAAAGAAATAGAACTACTGATTCTAGTTGCCCCTTCTAAAAGGATTTCGTATGTAGAATGGGTAAGAAACTCCACCGTTACTCTTTTAAAAATGTTTTACAATATTTTGTATACATCAATTATATAATTAGAACATTGAAGACGATGCACGTAATTTTTTTTTTTTTTTTTGGGTGGGAAATCATCATATGACCCACGTGTTCCTTAAGTTGCCTGTTGCCAGGATCCCGGTATCCCTTTCGGACTATTCCGCAACCCTGGCAGGCATCGGTCCTAACGGACCCCGTCAGGTGTGCTGACATCTCTTTGAGGCGCGCGAGGAACACGACGCGCCATCGACCCGGGCCTGGTCCTTATCGGACGGCGAGCTACCCATTGCTCACCGTCCGCAAGCCCGCGCCTATGGTGGCCGGGAATCCGCCTGGAATTCCCGACGCCCAGGGTGTCTCCAGTGGCGGCGGTTAGGGGCGTGAGGGTGCAAGCTTTGCCTCACCCTCACGCGTTCCACCTCCTCCTTCGCGAGCATCACTGCTTCGCAGAAGGAGGTGACTGCCTCCCATGCCCTCTCGCTCCGTACCATGGCCTTGACCAGGGCCGGACGCGAGAGGTCAGTGCCGCCAATCGCCTCCACGAGGACACGGCGGTGCTCCGCTCAAGCAGGGCACACCTCCACCGCACAGTGGTGACACCCGGGCATTTCCTCCCGTCTAATCCTACACAGGTACCTCCCGAAGCTGCAATGTCCGGCGAGGACCTGCGTCAGGTGGAAGGTGAGGACGCCGTGGCGCCTCTCCAGCCACTCCTCAAAGAGGGGACTTATCGCCGCAATTGTGGCGTGCCCAGCACTGGGTTGCGACAATCGCACTCTCCATGCCGCCATGAGATCCTGCAAGAGCTCTGTCTGCTGTGCCGCGATTTCTCGCGGCAGCGGAGTTACGCCCCGGCGCTTCATCTCCTCGCGCCACTCCCAGATGTGCGCGAGGACCTTCGCCTCCAGATCCCATGGCGGTAATCCGGCAAGGAGGCTCGCCGCCTCACGAGAGACCGTGCGGTATCCCCGGGCCAGCCGTATGGCCATGAACCTTTGGGACGCGTTCAACCGGCGGGCTGGCCGCAGCCTAATGGAACGCGCCCACACCAGTGCCCCGTAAAGGGCCATGGAATGCACGACCCCCGCGTAGAGCCTCCGGCAGGAGGCGTTTGGGCCCCCAAGATTGGGCAGGAGCCCCAAGGCGGCCCCAGCCCAGTCCAGCCTGGGAGCCAAACGTCGGAAATGCTCCACGCAGTTCCTCCGGCTGTCGAGGACGAGTCCTAGGTACTTCATCGTCGCCGCGACGCCGATGTGAACCCCTCCTACCGTGATTTTGGAACCCGACGGTGGCGCGTTCCGAGGGCCATGAAAACACATGACCTCGGACTTGTGAAAGGCCACCTCGAGTCCCAATTGCCGGATTAAGACGATGCACCTGGAATATGATTACAGTACCACAATAGGTAAAAAGAATTTTAAAAGGCGCAATGACAAATAAATAAATAAAGTACGAGTATGTGATAGATAATGGTGCTCACAATGGTGTTCAACAACATTCATTGTATTATTTACGTTATTTGCAGATCTTTTTTCGAACTTATGAAGCCATAGATTAGACATTTATTTGAAACCGATTCAGATTGTGCTTGATCGTGTATTTACGCAATTAGGGTTCAGGGAAGCACAAAAAAGCGTTTTCCCAACTATGTTGGGGTCGGCTTCCAGTCTAATCGGATGCAGCTGAATACCGCTATTTAACATGGATCTACTGCCTATCTGACCTCCATAGTTCATAGATATCCACCAACTTAGATTAATGTTATCAAGGTACAATGTCTGAAAATGTTTGCGAGTTTATAGAAATAACAACCAGACTCGTTTCTGCTAATTTCGTATTCCGTAAATAAAACTTCAATTCTATCCAAAATAAAAACTGTAAAAACTACCAACATTGTTAACCAAAAGACTTTAAACATGCAAAGTGACAATTTTAAAACGAAAACTACAAATTAAATTACGGGACAAGTCGAAAATGACTGCAATATTCATCCGTACTCCGAAAACTGGTTTTCAGCGTTCCGCTTTATCCAAATTTCAGTCGTTGGCGGGATTAATGTAATGGAAAGGCTTTCAACCAGCCATGAAATCGTCGCCAGTTCTTCAGAGTTATTAAGATTGTGTATCCACTCGATATCGTACGTACTTTAAAGTGATTATTTTGTTGAAATTCTAGTCTAAAGTTTATAAATAACGATATTTGTCCGGTTTCGACAATTCATATTATTTGTTCATATTCGACGATATGTTTTCAGTAACAAGATTATAATGAAGGTTCAATGTGAGTTTTCGTGATTAAAAAAACTGTCTTATTAAATACTAATGAGAAGTAAAAACCATCGAGATTTCTTTATTATGTAAGTTTAATATTAATGTATTATACACATAAACCTTCCGGAATAAATTCTCTAAACGATGGTAAACACCGAATCAAAATCTGTTGTGAAGTTTAGATGGAAATCGCGGTAAGACTGACAGACAAGAAAATCGATTATAGGTATTTATAGATATAGATGGGGATCCAGATTATTTCTATATCTCCAGATAATGCCTACTTATAGGTACAATGCTTGGTAAACAAATAGTTGATCATGCAATCTGTTTAGGTATATTTTTATTTATCAAGAATCTCTTTCGCATTTTCCGTGGCTTCAGAAAGCTAAGCGTATAATTTGTCTGAAACCACAAGATACTTTAGTCATAAGTGTCCTTATATCCTATAAATCTTCATTAAAATTTTCCTATTTTAAAGCATGAAAACACAACGTTTCGTCTTCAACAAGACTCAATAGGACAAACATAGAACAAGTAATCAGAACTGAATCTATGAGCCAGTCTGGAACGGACAGTGACATCTGCCAGGGGCAGGGCACGACAGATTCTTCAGCAAGTCATAAAACTGTAGGGTTTACGACTTGGGATAAGTTGGGTTTGAAACACTTGTGGCTAAGGGTCTGATAGAACACTTATGTCTGTTTGATTTTGCAGTTTTTATTGAGGTCCTTATCAACGTGGTTAGAAAATCAAAAATATTAAAGACGTGTCACCATTTTTAGAGGTTATCTAATCAAAGTAGAAACACAGGGTCAAATTAATCAAATATAATGTATCTATAAGTATCTGATAGTGAAGTTTCTTGAAATATCAGCTACAAATATTTTAACAAAACAAAATGAAAAAAAAAATGTTTTCTAGTCATACTGAAAACTCATGTTCACAAAACAGTGATTCTTTGCATAATTAGATGCAAAGGATCGCTTTGTATGAGAGAATAGTACCATTCACTGAATAATATGCTAAAATAGAACAATCGAAACAACTGAATACAGATCGCTATTAAAATGGTACTAAAATACTCGAAATTGATACCTCTGTTAGCAAAACAACAAATCCGCGAAACGAGACAGATTAAATTAACCAAATGACGTGAACGTCAACAAAAGCCTGACATCTGCTGACGTCTAAACGGACAAAATGCAGCCTGTTTTGTCAGAGCCATCTGCGGTTGACTATTGTAACGCGTCGAAATATATACGGGTACTACCAAAGGGTGTAAGCAGCCTTTCACACCTCCGCAAAACTAGTATACATTTTTTTATTGCCATAACATAACATATGATATTGCAATAAAAAAATGGGCTGCTTACACTGGTGGTACACGACTGCATTTCTCAAAGGGAAATTACCCGTATTTTTAACCGACTTCTTCAAAAAGGAGGAGGTTCTCAATTCGTCTGTAAGTTTTTTTTTTTTGTGTGTATGTTACGCGATTACTCCGTCAATTATGAATCGATTTTGATGATTCTTTTTTTGTTTGGTAGGTCATGCTTCAGAGGTGGTCCCATATAAATTTTATTAACTTTGCTTGCGTAGTTTTTGAGTTAGCTTCAATAATTACGTATTTTTCCCACTTTGTATATGTAGACGATATATTGTTTGACTCCGTCACTGTTATTTACAGGCAGGCACGTATTTGAATTTGTGTGGGGTAGGTACCACAACTAAAAAGTGAAAAATAAAAAACTTTTTACGGAAGTCGGTGTCTTTGCTTTACAATTAACGTTTTTTGCCACCGACTTCCGAAATTAAAGTTATTTTTCACTTTTTTAGTGTTTTTTTGGAAGTCGGTTGTTTTTTTTTTGTAAAAAGTTTTATCAGTTATGTTTACGTCTAATGAATAGTGATGGCGGCGCGGCGTCGGCGTGGCGGCGGGACCGTGTACTCAGCTTAGAGGCGCGGCGGCGGCGCGGTCACGGCGCGGTGACGGCGTCGTGTCGCCAAGCACTAAGTGCGGATACCAAACTCTCTAACATAGAACATAGGGGGCGAGCCTATTATCATTAAACGGGCACAAATCTAGTCGTCTAACTGCCTCGTTTGTTTAGTGGTCTCAAACTCTCAAGCGCTACGAGCATGAGGGGGACCTCATGAACCCAGGAGGGTTAAATTCCCAGGTCGGGCAAAGTGATGTTGGAGCCCGGAGTATAGATTTATGCCCGGTTGATGGCAATAGGCGCGCCCCCTATTACTTGGGACTTAAACATAACTGGCGAAATGTGAGTGTATTATAAGTACATCTCTGCGTATCCCTTCGGGGATTACAGGCGTGATGTTATGTTAAATCTAGACGTCAGACTACTAGATTACTTTTTCATATTGATGGTAAATTAGCAGGCAGGCAGCAGCCTACCTGATTGTAAATGCGATAACACAGGCATCACAGGTACCGAAAGCTCTATTGTATCATACGTCTGATATATCGGTATTCGGAAAATGGCAACGCTTTTTGGCGGCAAAACTAATGTATAGTAAAAGTACTTCTCTGGACGAGTACCTTCATATAGAGAGCTCTATAACTACTATTACAATTACAACAAAATACAATAAAAAGCTATCAAATACAATTACCAACACAATCTGCTAAGGCTTTTCCCAACTATGTTGGGCTCGGCTTCCAGTCTAACCGGATGCAGCTGAATACCAGTATGGAGAGACGGCCTATCTGTCCTCCACAACCCAGTAAGGTTACACGATAACCCTTGGTAAGACTCCTTGTAAGACTTTTTGGGCGCCTGACTACCCGACTGTCAAAGATCTATGACTGACAGGTGGGACAAACGGCTTAACGTACTTTTTCGAGGCACGGAGGGGTCTCGATTTGAAATGGATGGTCACCCATCCATGAACCGACCGCGGCAAGCGTAGCTTAAATTTCGATCGACCCGTGTGGCTGTTTTGTTAGCTACGAGCCCTTAATACTACTTCAACATAAACATTATGTATGCCCCCTGTTTATCAAAAAGTAAAGGCTACACATTCACAAGTTACCTAAAATGTTAATTTATAATCAGCCATAATGTTCCCACTGCTGGGACACGGGAATCGGGTCATCTCTCTTTTGACCACATTTAAAATAAAAATAACGAATTTAAACATTTATTGCGGTACTAAGCACAGATGGAATAGAGAGTCGCCGGACACTCTCAGGATTTGTTATGATTTTCTACAAGTTGTAACTTACAAAGAAGTTTTTGCTAAACAAAATCACGAATAAAAGTGTACAAAATATAAGTAATTGTGAACGAAATAGGCTTGTAAGTTTTGATAAACAGGGCACTGGTAGTGTTGTATGAGCACACTGAGGGACGAACAGATACTGGGCATGCCATACACCCGACGCAGATAACCTTCAATCAGCCCCTGATATAGGAATTCAAACTTTATTCGACCGACAGTAGGTAAGTTTTTCTTTGTGCCCATCCCAAGTATATACTTAGTTTCAAGTAATCCAGTGCGCGTCATCTTGGGATTATGAGACTTAATGGATTTCAATATTTTTTTGGAGGACCATTAATGAGATGAGATGAGGTGAAGATTGATAAATGAATGCTAATGTAGCCGTGAAGTAGAACCGTTTTCAGAACATTAAGTAAGGCTATTATTTTAATGTTTTGGATACAAAAGCTCACTTTTTTAATTGCAATAAGTTCCCAGGAGATTATCGCAATACTATTGGTTCAAAAGTAGGTATGAAGGAAATATAAGCCATACAGCCATATACGTCCTAGGACAAAATTTTTCACTAGAATAATCTTTTATTTGTAAGAATACCATCCTGACCTTAATTGATCTATCTTACTGGTCTTGTCACTAAAAGTATTATGATCATGTATGCATTTTATTCTGTCAACGTAACAGCAAACTTCAAAAAACCATAGTCATGGGATCGTCGATATTAAGTTTTTGCCTCAGGAATTTCTTCCGTAGCAGCCTTTTTTTTTGGGTGGGAAATTATAAAATAACTTCGACTCTGGGCGGAGCGGGAGGGCGTGTCAGACTCTTACTGACTAAAACCCACCCGTGTTCCTTCAGTTGCCTGTATGTTGACAGAGTCCACGATATCCCTTTCGGACTTTCCCGTGACCCCGGCAGATCCGTAGCAACCTGGAGACTGGATTTGTGCCCGGTTGGTGGCAATAGGCTCTATTACATGGGATTTACATCATGACGAAACCGGACACCTGAGAGATATTTCTCGAGGGCATGTGAAGCCAAGTCAGAGGCCCTGGATGGCTTTAAAACTCTAAAACCAGGTTAGTCTCTAACCACACATAACTGGCGATATATGGGTGTACCTCAGACCAAATAAAAAACCGAGACAAAGCGCTGCAGTGAAGCATGCCAAAACTACACCACCGCTCTGTGCATACACGCTCAAACGCACACATTTACAATCAAACTACACCAAAATACGTGCACACATGTTTACGAAACAGGCCTCACGTCACTGTTGACAGCGCTCTGTTTTGGTTTTTTATATGATCTGAGGGGTGTACTATAGGTACACCTCTGCCGAACCACACCACAAAATACTAAACACAAAATACCACAAAACAAAATACTAGCGATATCCCACAAAAATATAAATTCATGCAGTTTGTACAGTGCCAATAAATATGATACATGTGTACGTACGATTTTATGTTGTTAACGACAATTTAATACCGCAAAAAACTTTTGGAACCATACGTTGTACTCAATATTACTTCTTGTGAAATATGGAAACGTTTTGCGAAATATTCTGCTGTATTGTAGCTGTGAAAAGAGAATTCATGTAAATTTTTCCCAAGAATATGGTGTTTTGTAGGAGCTCGTGGCTAAGTAATAACAGCCGCACGGGTCGATCCATCAGGTTAAGCTACGGGTTGGTCCGTGGATGGGTGACCATCTTTACATACAGAGACTCCTCCGTGCCTCGGAAAGCACGTTAAGCCGTTGGTCCTGGCTGTCATTTGTGGATCTTTGACAGTCGTTACGGGTCGTCAGTAGCCCGAAAGTCTGACAACCAGTCTTACCAAGGGGCATCGTATTACTCAGTTACTGGGTTGTAGAGGTCAGATAGGCAGTCGCTCCATGTAAAATACTGGTATTCAGCTGCATCCGGTTAGACTGGAAGCCGACCCCAACATAGTTGGGAAAAGGCTAGGCAGATGATGGGAATATGGTGTTTTGTATGAGTGGTTGGATCTTGTATACAAGAGGTAGTGCTCAGGAACCAAAAGTTATAACATTAAACTTGCCTCGGAATAACGCGTTATATGCGAGTCGCTGATTAGATCACTTTTTCATCCTGTGAATCGCCAGACAACTATTAAATATACATAGGTATATGTATATTTATCAATATCAGTAAAAATCTGGGACGATTTTTTATTCATACTAAAATTCTAAGAACTATATTTTCGACATAAGACTCGTTCAATAATACAGTTTCGGATTCGTTACTGTTTAATTACAATAATATGTATAGATTTAAGGCATTTACTTAATGGAATATGCAAAATATTATATTTCTAAACAATTTTATTTACCCCTTCATTTACTAAATATCCGTCCGTCCAAATATCCGTCCCCTACAACATTTTCACCAGACTGTTGCGTCCCTAATTGAATATCGTTAGTAACCTGATTACCGGCAGTCGCCAACAAATTTTGATTAACTAGCACAACCTGTATCCCTCCTTATGGCTTACAAAATAGAGTCTACGATACTCGCCGTCTGGTTGTACATAAAACGTTTTGCGGTTTTCGACCAGTGGTGTCCCGTAAACGACAGTGAATTCGATCATTTGCGGCCAACTGATACTTAATACGATATCAGATGATTTTGGTCGAGTATTTATTCAAGTGAGATTTTAAGTTATTTAGTATTGTTTTAATTTTAAACCCTTTGTATTGTTTGCTTTTGCAACAGGCAGGTGGTAAATATTGAGAAGGTTTTATGAAGTTTTAAAATCATTAATGTATTTTGAATGAATTCATACTAGCTTATCTGACTTTGCTTATGTCTTGCACTACTTCGTCTATACCTAACTGAGGTATTATTAAAAAAAAATGCCCAGCGTCATGTCGGTATCGCACATGGATTTCGTACTACCGTTTTCTTTTTAACCCCGAAAAAAACAGTTTAGGCGCAGAATGCCCAATTCTCAAAATGGAATAATTCTCATAATGAACTTTATTTTATTTTTATTATTTTATGTATAGCAGCCATATATATATCTACACATTCTGTAAAAAATTCAAGTGTCTACCTAGGGTTCAAAAGATATTCCCTCTAACAGATGTACGAACACGGGAGCCTTAATAATAGGGTCCTGCTGCACCCTTTGGGCACAGAACCCTAAAAATGAGTGAAAATTAACTCGTACAAATACTGAACTGTGTACCTACTGATCCTCATACGCCAATACTGGTAATTATGGTGAGCCATATAGACTAAATACATTCGGCTTTTCCACAATAATTGTTGTTTTACATTTTAAAAAACCGCACTGATTACTTTTTAAAATTGGTCCACAAGTGACCATATAACCAAACAAGTTTTTATACAAATTAAATCGACATTCGCAACCGAGTATAGATGATATTTTTATTTCCCAAAACTCAATAAAATAGAATGCGGGTGGTATATTTGCCAATTAAAATGGCTGTTGGCAAATATTTGCGGAGTTCGGGTATTGACTCTTATATATCCGCAGTCGAAACCGGTTCATGGTCTTTGCAGTTTTTGTATGAACATTATAATGCCATGTTGATGTAACATCATCTGATTTGCTAGAGTTCAAAATCAAAATATTTTATTACACATAAACCTACATGGGCACTTATGAAACATCAGAAGCTAGGTGCACGGTTCCAATTGGTCGTTTCTTAAGGAGAACATCCGGCAAGAAACTCCACAGATTAGATAAATATTCATATAGATTTCCAAAGGATATCTGGATCTATGAAAGGGTGTAGAGCTGCACTCGTCTAGATATCTTTTGGACACCCCATTAAATAAAAATAAAAAAATCATCAGTTACAAAGTACGCAGAACTGATTGAATTAAATGTTTTTAAATATTTTTATTCGATGCGACCTACTTCATCTTCTTCTAAATTCTTCTTCTCAGTAGACTAAGTTTTCAAAATCATGGTTGTCATTGTTTAACTCTGAACGGAACAGGCTCATCCTCAATAATATTATAAATGCGAAAATGAGTTTGTTTGTTTGTTTCGCTTTCACGCTAAAACGACTGAACGGATTTAAATGAAATTTGGTACATGGGTAGACCAAGACCTGGAAAAGGACATAGGCTACTTTTTATCGTGGATCTTAGGCGAAGTCGTAGGCAACTGCTAGTAGTGAATGCCTTGATGCAAAGTTGATGTAAACACTTGGTAGTGCAACCTGCAAAACTCGACCCCATTTTCCCTCTTTTTCTTTGTAAGACGGGTCAGGTAATTGCAGAGTCCCAGGGTGCGGGAAATTCCGAAAGTGATACCGGGACATTGGCAACAGGCAACTGAAGGAACACGGGTGGCTTTTAGTCAGTAAAAGTCTGACACGCCCTTCCGCTCCGCCCAGAGCGGAAGAAGTCATTTGAGGATTTCCCACCCTGAAAAAAAGAAAAAAAAAGGTAATGCAGAGCACCGATAGTATAATAATATCAAATAAGTTCGATGGTTCCTTTTCTTCACCTCTCAGTAGAAACTCGACAGCCGCTGATAGAGATATTAATGAACATTCATCGAGGCAATGACATTTAAAGTCAAATTTTACTCACAATTAGAACATCCTCGTTAGTCTAGTGGTCGCAAATCATACTGCTGAGCATGAGGTCCCGGGATCGATTCCTAGGTCTGGCAAAGTGTTATTGGATTTTCCCATCAGGAATTTCTCAGTAGCAGCCCGGGGTCTGGATTTGTGCCCAGTAAATGGCAATAGGCTCGCCCCATATTACATGGGACTTAAACATAACTGGCGAAATGCGGGTGTAGTATAGGTACACCTCAGCTAATCCTTCGGGGATTACAGGCGTCATGTTATGTTGGATACAATGTTACATTTTCTTTCTACCAAATATGTCTTAAAATACACAATCATTGCGTGTGTACCGATATAACTTAACTACGCTTGGTTTTCTGACTTCATTGGCAGATTGTAAATGGAACCGATAACTTTAACGTATTGCTGTCATTTCATGAATAATGCGATGTCAATAAATGGTAATATTGGGATGTTAACAAAATGTTTTTGATTATCTGACTGACATGCCTGATGCCCATAATTTTTAACCCCCGACGGAAAAAGAGGGGTGTTATAAGTTTAACGTGTGTGTCTGTATGCCTGTCTGTTCCACCGTAGCTGCCAAACGGCTGAAACGATTTTGTTTTGATTGATGAATGTTTCTTTTGCTTTGGGGTTCAAAACAATCTTGCTCGTTAGCCTTTTGGCATTATAAGTGCCTTTTATGATATAGCGCATGACTGCTAGCTTCCTCGCATTGATTTGCTGAATTTGCTTTCCTTATTTTATGTGAGCGACACAGTTTTTGTTTTTCACTTTTTTTGTTCGTCTATGATCTAATCTATTTAGCCCTTTATGTCAGACTTCTTGCCTTCCCTTCATAAACGTCTGTCCTTTGCCCAATGGCATGGACTGCAATCAGGCCAGTCCATTCGGTAGGAGTTATGTTCGACCCGCCATCTTCGTCTTGGTTACGATATCGCCTATCATTTGATGGGACCACATCAGCGGTTTTTTTAGCTCACCGCTAAAAATAGCAGCTATTAATTTATATCATCTGTTTATATCTGCTGCGGTTAGATATAGAAGGTTTATGTAACTGACAATATTATTAACAGTGGGATGACTCATTTATCTACCTGTTTCAGCGTCATTAAGTGCTTCATTTATATTATGTTCTATCCGCCCATTAATCTGGTTTAGCACAACAGCCTGACATATTGTGTTAGCGGCATAGTTTAGCCATTGTGATGGCTTTTACTACATAAATGCATGATTTTTCACGTACGAATTTTCGAAGTCTCTTTTTAGGTGCCACAAAAATAAAAAGCCACGAATTGCTAGATAATAATGCCTACATGTTTTTTGGACGCGAAAATATTACAATTGTCGATTTTCCGATCATCCCAAATTTTCAGACACTCAGAATTTTGTTTTTTAGGTTTAGCGGTAAAGAAAAGCCTATAATCTTTGTAAATCTGCTATACCCATAGATATAAGAAAGAAGGAGATATGCCCGGTAGTTGAAAATGTATTAGAACCCACTGTCTCCAAAACATTCCCACTCCGCGCCAACTACTACACATGCAGTTCAGTAAGAGCAATAGATACGCAGTCGCGCACACACCCACATTTCATAAATCAGAACGTACTACACAATCAATTATAGACCTTATAACATCTAACACAGCGCGCATTTAACGTGCACCGTACAACTTACTCACACAAAAGCAATGGTCACTATCGATGTGCTGTGCAAAAGCCATTTATTTTCCATATACGCTAGTGATTGACTAAATCGGAAAGTTATCGATTTTTTTATTGTACTAAAATATTTTTGGGGTCCTGAAAATAAAATAAATAAAAAACGATAAGTCCAGAGAATATTGAGATTCATAATTTGTGGACCATTTTACGAATCTCCATAAAAAACTGTCGAATAGATGAATTGCATAATATAATTTATAAGCAGGTCATATTATGAATTGTCAGTTTTGACATTTTACGATGATTCATAATATTATCCTATTATGATTCTGGCGAAGTGGCCGTTTTAAGCCCCAAGGACTTCACAATTTAGATAGTATATTAGCAGGAACCAAATGAGCAAAAGGTGTAAAATGTATGACACAAAATTAACCATATTAAAATTATAATAGCCATAAAATTAGTTACATAGCTTTAATTTTTATCTTTTACGAACATACGATTTAAGGGAGCCCTAAAATGAATATATTAAAAAGGGATTACTTAATGACTACCTTTCACCCGAACAGATATGAGAAGCGCCAGATTATTGCCCTATGGTCTTGATAAAGACAAAATTAGACAACAGACTTTCAACCTTATTCTAGTTTAGTCAAAGTAGAAGTTTCAATGGGTGGTTACGTTTGTATGTGATTTAATGTGTTATGACAATTTTATGTAAATGTTTTAGGATTTTTGTTCATACTTTCGCTTTGAGGGTTGACGCTGTGTTGGAGAAAATTGCTCTACAGAGGGAAATATGCATGCAAATTGGATATTATTGAGGGTCAAATTGTCACTTTAGCGTTAGGAAGTACAGTATATTTTCAGATATGTTGCGTTACCATGTTTCCTTAGATTTTACCATAACCCAACATTATAAAACGCTGAGTGAGTCATGAAATGACAAATGATGTTACACTGCATTTTTTTTTACGTAGGTACAGTCAAATCTTTTATATCTTTTACAGTTTTCAAATTCGTTCTGCGGTATTCACATTATGAATATATTTTGGTTGTGACTGAACCTAAACCTTTAGGCAAGAGGGTAAAGGAAGGCCAAACAAGAGATCGTCCTACGAGAGCAAATCTCTTGTTTGACCTTCCTTGACCCTTAAAATAATAAGAATCTGGTACATGTATCAAATTATAACTAGAAAAAATCTTTCACTTATCTATTATACAGCGTGTAATAAAAACCCGCACAAACATTAGCAGAAGAAACAAATAATTGAAAATAAAAAGTTATGGCAGTTTGAAATTCACGTTTTTAGTACCAAAATTATCCCCAATTTCATTATAAATTAGCAAATTTTCTGAAAAGCTCTTATGTTATAACTTGTAGACGGCAGACGACTGCCGCCCACGTCCCATGTACAATTCCCGGCACACGGTAAAATTCCCCATTGAAAAAAAATTTGGCCAATTTTTTTTTTTTTTAAACACATTGACTCTAACTATGATTGAACAACACCGTCCCGGGTCGGGGTTTTTGTTACACGCTGTATAACTGTGCCTACTTCATAGTAGGCCTGATGTTTCCTCATACTGTCTCTCCCCTTCTTCCGCTTCAAGATGTTCTGCAATGCATGATAATTTTATAGATTTTAAAAAGCAAGCTCCGTACGAAACGCCTCCGCCGCGCGCGCGCGCCTTGGTGGAATGGTTCCGGGGCGATAGCTTAGCAAAGATAGGATTTTCTAACCCATTTTCGGGTCTATGTGTCGGAAGTGAGACAGTTCAAATTTATCTCTAAAGCCTGATTTACACGGTGCGATATAATTGCTTGAGCCATGCCATACGTTGAAGCAACAATGCAAGTAAAACCGTCTAAACAGTTTTTAGACCAGGAATCACCAATTAGTTTCATTGAGGGTTCGTTTTTTAAAATAATATTCATCCGCATCCAGCGGATTCCAGCGGCCTTTATAAGGTCAATACGTAATTGGTTATACACAAATTATTGATGGTCCTCGACACTGGGCTACAGGCAGTCAAGGAAGCTATGCCATCCCTGGACGGCAGGCTAACCAGGCGTTTGTTACGTCTGGACAGGAATGGCCTGCGTCTGGTGGCGGGGACCATCACAGGACACTGCTCGCTGAATAAACACTTCCACACAATAGGCATAACGGACAGTCCTCTATGCAGAGCCTGCATGGAGGCTGAGGAAACCATCGCGCATGTGCTCTTTGAATGCGCGGGCATCACCTAAAGTAGAACTGAAACCCTCGGGTCACCCAGATCTTATGCGGAGGTTCTGTACAAACCAGGAGACTTAGTCATCTTATGGAGGGAGGTGGGCTGGATGGAATAACCCCCAACGGCCGCCATGGCCCACGCACAATGTTCCACCTTAGGGACTAAGTGCGGAAACCAAACCCATAACATAGAACATAGGCCATGCGTTACTTATACTATTACAAATACCAGTTAGCACTATCATAATCAGATAAGCAAGAGTAAAAAAAAAGTTTTTGTATATGCAAAAAAAGTTCAGTTTACAAAAAAATGGCTTACTGATCGAATTAACCTATCTATACTTTAACCTAAACACAACACAAATCAATTCCTAAGCGATCCCTGTTAACACGATTCTATTCATTTCACGCAAACTCTTCAAGTCTGACAAGGATTGATGCTGACTTCGTAAACGGATCCCCAGCAAACAACAGAAAAAAGTTAAACAGCCATGAATAAATGTTTACTTACGAGTTTCCAATGCATATTTTTATCAAGATTTATTAGGCTTATAAAAGCGATTATAATTTTCCTTGTTGTCAACTCAAACGGTGGAGGGGAACGTGAAGGGAAGTTGGGAACAGATTAAAAGTTAACGTTGTCTTAATTCGGGGCAAAGGCCTGTTTCATTCAGCTATGTTTTGTACTCACATGTATAATTTCAACATAAATGATGGACCAATATATTGTAACAATATTCTGATTTTAAAGAGTGTCCGTGGAGTTTCCTGCCCGTTCTTCTCCATAGGAACCTACTACGCTTTGGAATGGGCAACTTGCTTCATCTTTCTGACTGACCGACCCCTTGACATTTCAAAAGTGCCTGTAATTGGTTTATTTGAAATAAATGCTTTGAGTTTGAGTTTGAGTTTGATACGAAGCGAGCATGGATCACCACACTTGATTCCTGTATGTTCAACTCTGCGCCTGATCTGATCTCTCTCCGGTCGTGTCGGATTGCCGTCCCATCGGGCTATGAGAGAGAGTGTACCTGTGTCTGCGCACACACTTGTGCACTATAATATCTCCCGCGCAGAAAGCTAGTCTCCGTTGAGATTGGCCGCTGTGGCCGAAATACGGTTTGGAGAACTATGTATGTGCAACATTCATCATGATTTTAGCTGAAAGACGTCCACTGCTGGATATAGACTTGCCCCAAGCGTCACCACTGTATGTTACGTTAGTGATTTCAGATTATAACTTTTTTTTTTCAATATTATTTTCTTGTTTCGAACCAAAGTCCACGTGCACGAGCTGCATTTAATTATATTCAAAACGTGATATGTTGGGTGGAAGTAAAAGTAGATTTTACATAAAATATTATATAGGTTCATATGGTTATCTTTTATGTATTTTAAAGCCGCCATAAAATTACGCATAAAAAGTAAATGCGACAATCTCATTTTCTTTTTTATCGACATTTTGTTAGGACATCTTTCATGGTAACATAAAAACCACGATATTAACCCTTGTATAGACATAATTTTAAAGACTAATATAGATTATGGTAGAAAGGGACAAGTTGCGCCAACCCCAAATAGATTGGGATAAGGACAGGAGAATGATGATTGACATAATTTTAAAGATAAAGATTTATTTTATTTTATTGTAGACCATTAATATATCAACACGTATTATGTAAAGTCACGATAAAAAAATATGTATACACTCAGCAAAATTCACTGATGATTTTCTCGTGAAACGATTGCAACTGTGAGATGATACCTATTCGAGAATAATAATATGGGTTCCAATATACTATGTTCGTTATAATATAAAATTACAATCAATACAGTAGGAGAAAATCATTTTTAAAAGTTGCTGAGTGTATAAATATTATATATGTTTTGAGTTTAGCCTTGTATTTTACTCTATAATAATATTATGTTATTGTGTGCGATATACCTATATATCACATACACTGTCGTTTTTTTTATAGTACTTAGGGTCACAATGCCCACTTGTCACTAGAAGCTGACCTGTGCTGCCACTCGCCAAGTTGGCATGCACAGGTAAAATATATTCATTGAAACACCCATTTGTCTTATCATTAAGGCACTGAGCAGCCGATGGACAATTTGTCCGCGGACAATTTGAATCGTATGGAAATCCCGGCATTTGGTCCTATATGCGAGTTAGATTTCCATACGATTCCAAATTGTCTTCGAACAAAATATCCATCGTCTGCTCCACGTTCAAAAACTGGTAAGTTGTCATACAATGGTAAGATATACCCATTATATTATATTACCCAGTTACTAGGTTGTGGAGGTCAGATAGACAGACTCCATGTACAATACTGTATTCAGCTGCATCCGGTTAGACTGGAAGTCGACCCCAAAATAGTAAAAATATAGGTACCTATTTATCGAGACCCCACAACACCGCCAAACCAACAATCCAATCGAGAATTCAATTAAATCGATATCTAAAACGTGCTCGTATATAATCGCCTGTCAATTTACCGATTAGCAACCTACCACTCTATTCATTCCTCGGTAGTTCAACCCATCTTACAGCCTGTCCCCTGGGATTAGCGAGCGTGAACGTGAGCTCCTTTAGATTTTATTATGAAAGGCTTCTTTCATGGTAGTCAGTAATAAAGTGGTGATACGTTTTCTTTCATGGTTTAATTACATTTTTCGTAAGAGATTATTTCTATGTCTGGATAAGTGGCGAAAGTCATTAGCTATGACGTCTTGTAGGTATCAAGCCATATGGTTCTTCACTTATAATAGACGGATCAGTTTTCACCCACTTCCCGCACTTATTGAGATGATTTATTCCACACAAGAGTAATTCTTAAAAAAAAATATATTTAACCCGTTTTGATAATCGAAAAGGAGTGAATGTTCATTTCCATGAACTATCTACATATTTTATAAAAAAATCAATTGTCGTGAGTCTCGCAAAAACTCGAATATGGGTCGATGGTTTTTTTGTTTGTACGTCTTAATACTGGGGTGGTTTAGGAAAATCGTAAATTAGGAAAAGCCCCGAGGAACAGCCGCGTGGCCACGTGGTATGAAGTTCACCGAGTCATCCTGTAATTTTTATTTACTTTGTGTAAATTATTTCATTACCACTGCTCTTAAAACGGCGAAGGAAAATATTGTGAGAAAACCAGCATGTCCTAGAACTAAAAATTCAAAGATATGTGACATCTAGCATCCCGCACTGAGCCCACGTGGTGGGTGTACAGTTTTAGCTCTGCCTTACCCTTCGAGGAAAACAGGCCTGTTAAGTAAAAAATGAAACATAAAATTCCAATCCGATCTGTACATCTTGGATAAAGGTTATAAACTTTTCTCCCAAAATTATAATGTAACAGTATATTACATTCCTATAAATATACTATGTGTAAAGACTATGTGGAATTTTATTTTGTTTTTATTTTTATATTTTTTCGTTCTCAGTTAGTTTTATCGATGGTCTGGCAATTTGAGAACTTTATGCGGCCTACCCAAATGTCCTATCTTTGGTATTGTTCGTCGAGTCATTGAGCTCCTTAAGTTCTGAGTTGAGCTCCACTATAACTGAATAATGCTTGCACTGACTGGACAGGTCCACTCAAAACTGTGTGGTTCTTTCCTCAAAATACCATTTCAGACTCTAATCTACATGGTCCTCATATTGCGTGACAAAGATTATGTCTGGACTTTAAAAGAGACTGTCACCTCTGAGTTTTTTAGTCAGATAGGAAACGCCGACCGATAGCTTATTTTTAATATGACGTGTAAAAGTGATTCCAATATCCTATTTACAGAATAAACTATTTCATTTAATTTCATTTCTAAACAGCTCCCTCTATAAACACAGGTTCGAGCACCGGCTTCCATATTTACAGAAAGCATAAACCTCGCAAACTGCGTCTCGCGGAGCATTTCATGTTCATGATTATGAAAAAAAGTTTGTCTCTCCGTACGCGTACAAAGGATGTGTTTTACGACTGCTGCGTACTGTCGACCGCACATCAGTCATCACTAGCACTACGAAAATCGTCCTTAACGCTGGGACATAATGGTGCTGACAGTCAAATTGTTCTAACTGATGAACGGTTGACTGTACAGAGACGGTTTGGTACTACAGTATCTGTCTGGAGTATTTACTGTACCTAGGAAACGGATATAAAAGTATTTGCTTACTGATGGGTAATGTATGTAGGTAGGTAGAAAGTTTTTTATTAAGGCAGTGTTTCGTATCTTTAAGGTTGATGCGCTAGGGTGGCCCGCGAAATTCAAATTTTCTTACGTTTTTTGCAATTTGCATTCACTAATGTTTGTTACGGCCGCTAATAATATTTAGATCAACATACAACCTGATACTGACCTGCAAATTGCAAAAACGTAAGAAAATTTGAATTTTGCGGGCCACCCTAGCGCATCCACCTTAAAGAGTTTTATTTTTTGCACCAATGTAATGTGTGTGTTTTATTCCACAATTTTAGATATTGCACCTACCACTGTTTGTCTCTGCATCACCCAAAGGTTGACTGGTAGAAAATGCCTATGGCATTAAGTCCACCTCTGTACATTTGTGTGCTTAAAGTATTATATAAAGTATATAAAGTAAGTAATATATTATATAAAGGGTTTGGTTAATTTTCATTGAACTCGAGTCAAATGGCCTTGGCTTCCTTTGAGTGGGACTCAGCAATAACTGGTGACATGAAGGTACTATATAATACACCTCTCAAGTGATAGCCTAGTGGTGTGACCGTCGGACTACCAAGTCATAGTTCTCGAGTTCGAACCCAACGCAGCGGGCACGCCCTTTGTGTCTGGGCTTTTATTTAGTTAATTTATAACATTTACTTTTTAGTTTTGCTTGAGTACATTTATAGTTCTCGTTTTTTGGTTGGTATAAAGGCGTGTGCTAGTTGACATATGGCTAATAATTAGATTTATGTTTTATGTTGTTTCATGCAAGTGATTGTGAACATACTTTTGTATAAAATATTTTTTTTTTCTAACTGAACAGACAGCTGTGCTGCTGGGGAGTTTGTTGCACTACTTCTTTTTCCCAGCTAATGCACTAGGAAGTGGTGAAGGGTGGGCGTTTTGGGGGACTGTCTTATGTAATTTTGACGTTCGAAAAGTGCTGATTCTCAGCCTAGTTTGAATAAATGACTTTTGATTTTGATTTTTGACACGCAACTCTGACTTTTCGGATTCATGTGCGTATCATATAATTATCACTTGCTTTAAAAACGGTCAAGGAAAAAATCGTGAGGAAACCGGCATGCCTGAGAGATATTTCTCGATGGCATGTGAAGCCAAGTCAGAGGCCCTTGGGTGGCTTTAAAACTCTGACAACAGGTTAGTCACTTAATGATATCCATTCTAATATTATGAAAATAAAACGCGAAAATAACTCTGTCTGTCTAACTACTAATTGTCTCTGTCTAGGTACGGATTTTGATGAAATTTGGCAAATAGGAAGACCGTGATATAGGATACTTTTTATCCCGGTAGTCTCCGGGGGATAAATTCCGACCTGCATGCGGGTGAAGCCAAAGCTAGTCATGCTATTGGTATTGCAATTGTATAGCCCTAAAACATATCGATATCGGCTTACACTCTTGGCTCATACATAGTAACGCAATAGTACGCCCTAAAAACCTAATTGGCTAGTTCACACAGATAAAACTTTTATCGAAAAGATTCTGCTAAACCTTCTAAAACTCGTGAAGCCCGACTTTTTTGATAAAAATGTTTAGAAAATGTAATTCAGATACACGATACGAATATCTTAGCAGCTCTTTGTCTTACTTCTGAAGTCCTCACACGAGTTTCGAAGAGATTTCGTCAATCTTATATAACGGATCATAAGGAGTTAAAATCTTTTTGGGTTGTGGATAAAAACTTTTTGATTTGATTATGGTGTTAACAAAGGAGGTTTCAAGTTTGTTTCTATTTTGTTTGAGATTAAATTAAAATTATTGTGGTAACCAAAACGTTTGCCGTTTTTGGAATCATGGATTGGCTACGGCGTAGCGTCATGTGCTACGCCGTAGCGTGCTACAAGTTACGGACGACAAGCCAGGGTGAAGGGGCCACAGTTTTTACAGTAAGCACTGCAGAGTAATTAAAATATAAGTTTATTTTCTTTTAACCTTTCATATTCACATTTCATTAATTGCAGAAACAATTAAAAATACATTTTGTCTCGCGTGGATCTACGTTCTGGCGAAGGGTTAAATAATATTTTTTTAATAGCATAATCAGCCTATAATGTTCCCACTGCAAGAATATTTCTATAATTGCTTTAAGGCTCTTACATACTGGCGCGACGCCGCCGCATTGTTTGCCGTGAAGTATTCTCAGAAATTGTTTCGTTAAAGTAGCGTCGCGCTGTCGCTTCACGCCTGTTTGTTGGCCTTTATCACCATTAATTTATCAGAATATTCTAAATTCATTTAGTACTTTATAAACGGACATGATTTATCATATTTATTTTAATACACAAACACACAAATAGGGTTTCCATTACGCATTATGTTATCGTTAAAACCCCTCAATCTGCCTAGCCTTTTCCCAACTATGTTGGGGTCGGCTTCCAGTCTAACCGGATGCAGCTGAATATCAGTATTTTACATGGAGCGACTGCCTATCTGACCTCCACAACCCAGCAACTGGGTAATACGATACCCCGTGGTTAAACTGGTTGTCAGACTTTCGGGCTTCTGACGACTCGTAACGACTGTCAAAGATCCACAAATGACAGCCGGGACCAACGGCTTAACGTGCTTTCCGAGGCATGGAGGAGTCTCGATATATGAAAATGGTCACCCATCCACGGACCAACCCCGGCAAGCGTAGCTTAACCTGATGGATCGACCCGAGCGGCTGTTATTACTTAGCCACGAGCTCCTCCGTCTATCGTTAAAACCCCTGTAATCGTTTATTTGTCATCCATTTCATTAGAAAGTAATCAATCAACGTTATTAAAAGTCTTGACAGTTGTGTTTGGTGAACTTTGATAATGTTCTTGTATATAGTTTCTTTTTTGTTAGTTTTTCATCATATGGGGTAGGTTTGAATGTGTGACGAAGTTAGTGTTGTGGCAACATTTGTGACTGATTGATGGAAATACAAAAAGGTCTTTTGTTAAGTTAGTAACAAGGGTCGGTAAGTGCGGCCACGGTTTTACTTTAGGAATGATTGTAAATACTACTAAGTTTCATTAATCATTTTACAAATAATTGATTAATTTACTGAGTCATATTTTCAGCATAATATGAAGGTCATTTACGATTGTTGCTCTTATTTTCTTGAGGAGCTCGTGGCTACGTAATAACAGCCGCACGGGTCGATCCATCAGGTTAAGCTACACTTGTTGAGGTTGGTCCGTGGATGGGTGACCATCTTTACATACCGAGACTCCTCCGTGCTCCGGAAAGCATGTTATGCCGATGCTCCAGGCTGTCATTTGTAGATCTTTGACAGAAACCCGTCGTCAGAAGCCCGAAAGTCTGACAACCAGTCTTACTAAGGAGTATCGTATTACCCAGTTACTGGGTTGTGGGGTCAGATAGGCAGTCGCTCTATGTAAAATACTGGTATTCAGTTGCATCCGGTTAGACTGGAAGTCGACCCCAACATAGTTGGGAAAAGGCTAGGCAGATGATGGGAATATTTTCTTGACAGTTATTTCTCAAGAAGTATTTTGTTATAGTTTTCTTGTGACAACAAAGCTCTATCAGATCCTAAAGTAGACAATGCTTTTTTATTTCTTAAAATGCTTTTTATCGTGCTATTTACAGCATAAATACATATATAATCAGTCTATAATGTTCCCACTGCTGGGACACAGGCCTCCGCTCTGTGAGAGGGAGCGGGCCGTAATCCACCACACGGACCCAGTGCGGGTTGGTAGATGGCACGGCCTCAAATTTTTGGTTCAGGGATATGTCGGTTTCCTTCACCGTTTTGAGAGCAGTGGTGATGAAATAATTTACCTACAAAGTAAAGCGCCTTTCAGGGTTCGAATCTATGACCTACAATTCCTAAGGGCGCGTACACATAGAACGTCCGATTTTACAGGATCCTTTTTAACTGATCCATCGCTACTGGAGGTAATATTCACACAGCATTTACTGGACCGATTTTAACAGATCCGACACTACTGGAATTTCGTTCTTCAGTGTATCGCCTACTTTCTGCGGGGATGGATGTTGTCGTGTTGTATTGGTACTATCGTCGTCTGCGTCGGAGGAAGCCCCATCGTTATTGGATACACCGGCAAATGGCGGCTGTGTGCAGCACACCGCACCCCGCGCACTCCCGTGGCAAGCCTCGCGCGCTTTCGATCCGATAAAACGGATCAGTATTTCCGTTGAGTGTGGGATTTTGTACTGGATCCGGAATACTGTCATGTGTGTGAACTGGCTCATACGACTACATACGCTAATAACATATACGTTTAAACGGACCTGTAAATCGGATGTTCTATGTGTACGCGCCCTAAGTCGCGGTTGTTACCACTAGGCCATCACTGCTGCTGCCTTGAAACTTGGAAACTTGTGTTATTTAAGGCAACATCGCCATCGTCTTGAAGTATTAATTTTTTTACAAACCCACTTTATTCGCGCGTTTTTTTTTGTTCTACTTTCAAATTAGGAACGATAAAAAACAAATGCCAAGGTCCGTCCACACAACACACCCGTGAATTTCGTGCCAAGTTTTTGTGCAGTCCACATGTTGCCGAATTTCCGACAATCCGTTTCCATTGATTTTTCAACCACGCAAAAACTAGACGTTTTCATCCAAATATTATGGAAGTACATACTATGATTGTGAAGTGTTCAGTGTTAGGTTAAAAAAATATCCTTGTTAAATTATTCTAACTAATATAAAAATCATCGTAAATTTTTAATATTATAAATGCGAAAGTGTGTTTTTATGATTTAGATAAAATTTGGCACATAGGTAGACCAAGTATGTACTGGAAAAGGACATGACATATGATACTTCAATCTGAAACCGTAGGGCGCAGCTAGTTTATTATATGTATTTGTACAGTTCAGTTTGTCAGTGAGGATTTTCAATAAGAAAGTATCCTCGCTTTACTTTGCTGAATGATTATAAGCAGGTGCCGTATTATGAAGTATTAATGCCACCATTTTTCCAGTGTGAGAGAAAGAGACGGAGCTAGACAAGGCCGCTAGCGCCATCCCGTTTTCGCAGTGGAATAATGATGGCATTAATACTTCATAATACTACCCCTGGTACAGTCAAGTACAGTACAGCTTAGAGTTAAGACTAAAAGCTACGTTTAATTTTGAAACTCGTCAAAAAGACAACATAAGTACGTGAATAATACCTAAACACAAATGGCTGGAGTGCCTACAGAAAAACCTTCTGCATCATCATCTGCCTAGCCTTTTCCTGTGTTGGGGTCGGCTACTAGTCTTACCGGATGCAGCTGAATTTTACATGGAGCGTATTTTACAGAACGAACGAACGAACGTATTTTACGAACGTATTTTACATGGAGCGAATACCTATCTGACATCCACAATCCAGTAACTGTGGTAATACAATACCTTTTGGCCAGACTGGTTGCCAGACTTTCGGGCTTCTGACGACCTGTAACAACTGTCAAAGATCCACGAATGACAGCCGGGACCAACGTCTTATATGTAAAGATGGTTAACCATCCACGGGCCAACACCGGCAAGCGTAACTTAACCTGATGGATCGACCCGTGCGGCTGTTATTACTCAGCTACGGTCTCAGCACAAAAACCTTCTTCAAGTGACGAAAACGATCCTGGCAGGGTTGCGGGAATGTCCTGGCAGGGTACCGGGAATGTCCGAAAGGGATACCGCGACCTTGGCAACAGGCAATTGAAGGAACACGGGTGGGTTTTAGTCAGTAAAAGTCTGACACGCCCTTCCGCTCCGTCCAGAGCGGAAGAAGTCATCTGATGATTTCCCATCATAAAAAAAAAAACAAAATAGTAGGTACACACTAGCTGCAATTTTTTTTTCTAAAAAAAATATTATACTCTCCTTATAACATCAGCTATCTGCCAGTGAAAGTCCCATTAAAATCGGTCCAGCTATTTCGGAGATAAGCCGGAACAAACAGACAAACACGGGTTTTAGTTAGTAAAAGTCTGACACGCTCTTCCGCTACGCCCAGAGCGGGAGAAGTAATGTGATGACATCCCAACCTCAAAAAAAAAAAGTGACTTAAACGAACTACATTTGGCACACCTTAATTAGCTCTAAAACGGCGAATGCTGAATGCCAGTCTTTACAATTCCACCCCACAAAAAATGCCAACACATTTTATGTGCGCTACATTTTAGTAAAGAAAATATTTTATTACAGTCAACCCGTTTCACTTCCGCGTTCTTTGAAGCCTCGAAGCCAGTCGGATGTCCCAGAGAGATGATTCATTATACCGTCTTCTTTCCCGAATAATAAAGTGCTTTGAATAATTATAATTATGAACGTTTTATTAATACAATGAAGCTGTTTGTTGTTAATTGTGTCGCGGTTGTGTTTTTGAGTACGCACGTTTGTCTCTCTCTGTTTAAATGATATAATAATGGAATGTCTTTTTACCACAGTACTCTAACCATATTTTCAAATGCATATTCATTTTAAGAAAATAAATAATAGGTCTTTACCTATGAAATTGCCGTTTTGTATGAAAAAATTTAAACGATTTTTTTCCATGAATTTTTTATTTGTATTAATCGAAGTAATCACCCATGCAATCAATGCATCTTTGCCATCGCAGTGGCAGTTTATTGATGCCCTTCTTAAAGAAATCAGCTGGACGGGAGGCAACAAATTCTTCAAAGGCATTTTGTACTGCCTCTCGGGTATTGAATTTTTTTCCCGCCAAGAAGTTATCCAAATTCTGGAAAAAGTAGTAGTCTGTAGGCGCAAGGTCTGGTGAGTAGGGCGGATGACGGAGAGCTTCCAACCCCAGTTCTTGCAACTTGGAGACCGTCTGCTGTGCAGTATGAGGTCGCGCGTTGTCGTGCAGGAGCAGCGGAGACGAGCGATTGACCAATGCTGGTTGGAGATGCGCCAGCTTCTCCATCATTGTGTTCAGTTCTTCACAGTACACATCTGCAGTAATGCTCACCCCGTTTGGTAAGAAGCTGTGATGAATCACACCGGCGCTAGACCACCAAACAGTGACCATCACTTTTCTAGGGGTAAGTTTTCGTTTAGGGCATTGTTTAGGTGCTGAACCAGGATCCAACCAACTTGCTGAGCGCTTGCGGTTATCAAACAGAATCCATTTTTCATCGCAGGTAACAATGCGGTTCAAAATTCCTTCATTTGTGTGTCTGTTGAGCAGTGCAAGGCACGTCTCGACGCGTACTTCGCGCTGGCGATCATTGAGTTCGTGGGGCACCCATTTGTCAAGCTTTTTTACCTTGCCAATTTGACGCAAATGGACCAATATTGTTTTGACGCTAACGTCGAAAGCTGCTGCTAATTCAGCCGTAGATTGTGTATCATCAGCTTCCACAATCGCCTTTAATTTGTCATTGTCGACCAAAGTCTTCGGACGACCGCGAGGTTCATTTTTCAGGTCGAAATTTCCAGAACGGAAGCGAGCAAACCAATAACAGGTGGTGCGTTGGTTTGTAGTGTTAGCTCCGTAAACGTCGTTGATGTTGCGTGCCGCTTGTGCCGCGTTGCTGCCACGACGGTACTCATATTCCATAATTACTCGAATTTTTAACGTATCCATGATGACGAAAAAGATTGAAATGCGATGAAAATGTAACACTAATCAATAAAGAAATGACTACTTTTGGAAAAAAAAATCCACGTTTTTAAAATAAAATTAATTTGAAATTAGAATTCTTAGCCAAACAAAAATTATTTTGATTTGAAATGGCCAGTACTGCAGAACGGCAATTTCATAGGTAAAGACTAATATTATATTATAAAAACTAAAACCCAACTACGACTAAAAAGTTATAAAAAAGACACCCCAGACAGACAAATTAAAAATCCGGAGTCACACATAAATCGAACAGATTACGTGTGACTCCGGATTTTTTATTTGTCTGTCTGTGGTGTCTTGTTTATAACTTTTTAGTCGTAATTGGGTTTTAGTTTTTATTACTTAAATTTTTTTTTTCTTTTGGGTTTATAATGTATATATTTTTTTAAAGTGCTCATTAAGCCCTTTCATTTGATACCCAACATGGTACGATTAAACAATTTTTTTTTTAGTTCCTGACTTTATGTCCTGTAGAGGGCGCCATTTTTAATTTAATGTGACGTCACCAGCGGACGATCAAGACGCTTCCAACGATATCTCATTTGTCAAATTGTGATGAGTCGTTTAGAAGATATGAGGGAACAGATGAACATACATACATACATACATACATACATACAGACCGGTCAAAATCATAACCCTCCTTTGTTCTTCGCCATAGTCGGGTAAAAAGTAACGAAAGTCACTCATCAATAAAAATAATAACTCCATAATTTAATCTTTGGAAGTCATTCCAATCTATGCAATTGGTGCTAGTTGCAATCCTTACCCTACATCTACGTATCATCTATTTTTTCTTTTTTAAAGTAATAATTACATATTTTTCTCAGCTCTCCCTCGCCGCATGCTGACAATTTGTTCAGCGAAAAACTAAACATTTTATCTTAAAACTTTTCTCATATCGCTTTTAAGTTTCTTAAAAAAAAAACGAATAAAAACGAAAACTTGTTCTAAACATAAAACTATGTTTTAAAACGATAAGGTACCGAGATTTATGCCTGTCTACAAACTCACTCACTCACTCATTATCAGGCGCTTTGTTCTCGAGAAACTTAGCAGCTACTTCAATATTCAACTTTAAAGTTAAAGTTATGGCTATAGTATGGTACTTAGAAGTTTAAGTATTTGTTCCTATGTAACTTATTATTATTACACTTATTGTAGAAGAAAACAATGAAAAGTTTGAGTAGTATTGAGAGGAGGTACCAGGCAAGCATTACTGAAATGGGTATTGGAACTTCTGATCGGTGAAAAGTATGCCACTACTTCTTGACTTGTTTTTAAGCAAATAAATATAATTCTACTAGTATCCCCGTGACTTCGTCAGCGATCCCGGATGCAAAGTAGCCTATGTCCTTTTCCAGGTCATGGTCTACCCATGTGCCAAATTTCATCCAAATCCGTTCAGCCGTTTTAGCGTGAAAGCGTAACAAACAAACAAACTCGCAAATACTCGCAGTAGTGTCTTTCTATGTGCTTATTATGCTGGGTGAAATTGAATTTTTGGCCATCCCCTTAAGGGGTCATTGTACTCATTATTATAGACAACTTTCACTATGGTACAAAACCTGAAACCCCGAAAAAAAAATCAGCTGTTCTCTAAATTTTGACGAGCTATACGAACATTATTTTTACAACATTACAACTTTTTTTACATGATTTTTTTTTCGCGACCACCAATTTTTACAACCAGTAACACCTGTTTTTTCTGCAAATAAATTATTCTTATTCAATTTTTTTTAATTTAAATCTTTATTTATTTAAGGGATTTTTGTACGCATATGTGACGATGTCAATATTCTTATTCTAACAATAAAAATAAGTCGTTGTAACTATACCAAGTTGTATTATGCGTAGTATGTCCGCACCCTAATATTCTGTTACTAATGATTTCCTTCAAAGGGCAATTTGCTTTAGTTATTTAGTGTGAATGATTGCTTTCCATTCATCTTATTAATTGAACCCTTACAATAGAGGTGATCTGACTATTAATAAGCTAAATCTAGGGAACTCGATACCAATAATAGTGGTTGTTACTTCGATAATATAATCATTTGGAGCAGTATTTGGTAAAATAGATTTAATTGAATAATAGCTGGTAATGAAAAAGCTTTGACTATATACCTACGTGTATAAGGAATTGAAACGTTTTGAGACTTATCTACATTCTAAATCAAAGTTAGGTGAATTCATCACCTGCCAGGGTTGCGGGAAAGTCCGAAAGGGATACCGGGACCCTTGGCAACAGGCAACTGAAGGAACACGGATGGGTTCTAGTCAGTAAAAGCCTGACACGCCCTCCCGCTCCGCCCAGAGCGGAAGAAGTAATTTAATGATTTCTCACACTCAAAAAAAAAAAAACAAAATACCAAGTATTTAAATAGTACACACTAGCTGTTCTTTTTCTAAACTAAAAGCCTAAGTTACTCCTTATAACATCAGCTATCTGCCAGTGAAAGTCCCATCAAACACGGTCCAGCCGTTTCGGAGATTACCTGGAACAAACAAACAGACACATAGACAAAACTTGAGAATTTGTTTTTTGTTATAAGTGCCGTATATAATTTCATATGCATTTAGAAAAAGCTGATATTTTGATTTATAAACAAACACTTCAATTTTATTCATAAATGTATAAATTTTGCCCATTACAAGGCAAGTCGTCAACTCGTACCTACCTACTAGGAGACGAACTTGCTATTAACTATGCATAATCATGATTCGGAGCTGCTACTGAGAGTTTCAAAGAGGATTTTCCTATCACTTTGCCTGACCCAGGTATTGAACCCAAGACTTCAAGACAACTAAGTTAGTAATTGACTCTAATCTTACTCTGAACCATACTGAACATACTAAAACCTCAAAATACAAGTCCATAGACAATAAACTTTAAGCAATAAAGCGCTTTATGGTCTCTCCGTCTACATTCAAATTATAGAAACATGTGTTTCATCAGCTTTTAAGATTATTTGCACATAAACTGACGGGTTGCTGTAAGTACCATTCCTTAATTAGTATTACGATTCGAATTTAATTAAGGGAGATATTGTAACCACAAATGTATGTACGCAGGCAGGCACTGGCGGGCTGTTTTTATCATTAGGATGATGTTGGACCTAATATAAAAACCATTACTACGGTCTAATGCCTTAAACATCTGTTCCTAAAAAAAAAAACAACCGACTTCCAAAAAAACACTAAAAACGTGAAAAATAACTTTAATTTCGGAAGTCTTTGCTTTTCAATTTTCGTTTTTTGCCACCGACTTCCGAAATTAAAGTTATTTTTCACGTTTTTAGTGTTTTTTTGGAAGTCGGTTGTTTTTTTTTTGTAAAAAGTTTTTTTTTTTCACTTTTTAGTTGTGGTACCTACCCCACACAAATTCGAATATCACTACCTGCTATGTAAATAACAGTGACGGAGTCAAACAATATATCGTCTACATACACTAAGTGAAAAAAATACGTAATTATTGAAGCTAACTCAAAAACTATGCAAGCAAAGTTAATAAAATTTATATGGGACCACCTCTGAAGCATGACCTACCAACCAAAAAAAGAATCATCAAAATCGATTCGTAATTAGCGGAATAATCGAGTAACATACACACAAAAAAAAAAATAAAAAAAAAAAAAACATACAGACGAATTGAGAACCTCCTCCTTTTTGAAGAAGTCGGTTAAAAATATTTTTGTACCTGATTTCCTAAGCGAATTTTAACAATTAGAAGAGAAAGAACCGTTTGAACATCCAAAACATGTACTTTTAATAACACCATTGTAATAGTGGTATCTGCAAAAATAAATTTGATTTGATTTGATTTGATTTGAAAACATTAAATAACTCGCTCAAGTGAGGGCCACGACACAGGGCGGTGCGTCTTGCGGTGCTTCTTGCGGCGCGGGGCGGCGCTCGAATGCTCCCGCGCCACTCTCCTCTCCACTAGTTGCACCGCGGCAACTCATGGCACGCTCTTAATAAGTTCTAACATTGAGGAGTTAAAGGGGTAAACATCTACCCTTAATTATAATCCTATAGAAACGAATGGCATCATTTTGAATCCGTTTATAAATTCGCCGGGTTTCGATACCTCTTTACGTTTTTGAGAAGATTCAGATTCTTAAAAAAAAAACTCAAAAGAATCGGTACAATATTGGCGATTTTTTTCGAAAAACTGTATTATAGCCCTTTCAGTAACATCTCTTTTGATACTGTGACGGTATCTACATCGCCACATGCGAACGTACGAACGCGATGCAGGATTTATCGAGAGGATTCGGATCGGAGAGTTTACCGTGCGATGGACATATAATTATACAAAAATCCAACATCACCCGTTGAGCAGTTGTCCGCCAGACACAACACCCGTCTGGTCGGAGGATCCTCCCTTTTCTATGGAGTATGAGTGAACTTTACACCCTTTTCTTTTGTTCTTCATACCCCCAAAATACCATTTTCATTAATTAATTATATAGATTCCTATAATTACAACATTTTCACAATTTTACCCTCAAAAGACAATGACAAGAATCGGCTCGAATTGTATGTAGTATCCGACAGACTTTCTATAATAATGATAATTCATATTAAAAAATAGGAACAATTATACAATATAAATAAAATCTGTAGAAGCACACTGTTAAAAAGTAATTTTAAATAGTTATTCAATTTAACAACACATTCCATAGCTACATTTTCAATTACATTACATTTCCAAAATATAATAATATCGATACGAAATTGCACTTGCAAATCGATTACAATAACATCAATATGAAATACGTAAGTGAATTCATTACTTACATAAATTGTAATTATGTTAATAAATAGCGTTTAATTATATTTTTTAATAAGTAGATTATATTTTATAGTAATTTAATGATTAAAAATAATTTTTAATTCAATTATCGATATCGTTTGGTCTATTCCTAATAATGTAATTATAGTGCTGGCAACACTTGATGTAAAACTCTATCTGGCAAATCAATTCAAGTCAATGTCAAAAAGTTTGTTTTCTCCCGCGTGATAACACGAGCAACGAAGTATTTTCGTATTTTTGAGAGTTTTGTGTTGTTTATTACTGTTTCTGGACCCCGATTTTTCTATCATTTACGACTACCTTGGCTGTTGAAACTGAGGATAATGTGCTCAAAATCATTATATAGTTTCATTTCATAGTTATTTCATGATAACGTTCAAATTAGAAGTATCAAGTGGTCAAATTTATAAAACAATATTAACTTTTTTGGTGTGCTTCAGATAGAAAACTAATTATACTATCAAATTCTATAATTATTTTCCTTTTTTATGAAATGTAGTTCATCTTTGTCGGTTCTGGCCAAGTCTTGTGGGAGTCCCTGGCATTCTCCTTTGTAAAAACAAATTAGCATTAGGATTAAAACATATATATCTCATAGTTAGTTGTGTTAACTCAAATTTTTGTTATGGATTATTCTAAACCAAAAATTATGATGTTTTGTACGCCATAAATGGCAAAACGTGCAGATCTACCTGTTATTTTAAGACCTCGCACATATTATTTGATGTGTACACTCATGTTTTACAATAAAATATTCTATTCGATTCTATTCATTTCTCTATCTTAACAATTCAGGAGGCTAGAACCCGATCGCACATTTCTTGAAAACGGGTATCCTATTGAAGCGATCGTTACTCGATCGCTTCAATGCATGGTCTTTGGTGTTTAAAATAAGGCTTCTAGTATAAATAATGGTCACCCATCCACCTATGGCACCTATCCCGGATCGCAGCAAGTGCAGGCATAGGTACCTTCCACGGCCTTGCCAATATAAATAAGGCTTCTTTTATAAATCAAGTAAATCCATAGACACTGCATCACTCTCGGTAACCTTCTTACCTCTAACCTTGCGTCGCTTCCTCGTCATGCGATACTCAAGTTTGCTCGATACGGTATCGATTACCATTTAACGAGAAACACGATAAGTTTCGACAATGTCGTCGGTGCCTCGGTTGACAAAAATGATGTTGTTATCATTATGATCGGCGGTTTTATATCTTGACGGTTTTGTTGCTACGATTAATTCGTGATCTTTTTTAAGTGATCTGGCTATTATGCAGCTGTAGCATGGAAAATTAGAGCAGGTTCTGTGGTTTTAGTCAAGTTACTGCTTATGCTCGGTTTCTATAAAAAAAAACGTTTTTTTTTTTACCAATGGTAACTTTTTTTATTACCAAACTGAGCATACAAATAGATTCATAAGCTAATTTTACCTGTGATAGCTACTTCCATATGGGAGGGTCTACTATTCAAAGCTATGAGGTCTTTGTTTCATTATTGGTAAAGATACAAGAGTTAATTTTAACCAATAACAGTCCGTAAATTATAGGAATTCGGTATTAGTTGTTTTATCTCTTGTCATTTGGTTAATTAATTAATTTACATATTTATTCTTCAGAAAGCTTACAGACTAATATCTTTAAAGTAGGTTATGTACAATGGCGCTTACAATTGCCATTTACAAGCTTCCACAAATTAAAAACTATGTACCTAACATTTTAAGATTCGAGAGGCCAGACAGGCGCTTTACTTTGTGTAAATTATTTCATCACCACTGCTCTCAAAACGGTGAAGGAAAGCATCGTGAGGAAACCGGCATGTCCTAGAACCAAAAATTCGATGACATGGTTTACGGCCCCCTCCCTCTCACCGAGAGGATGCCTGCGTCCCATAAGTAGGAACGTTAGAGGCTAATTAGGCATTTGGTTAAGGCATAGTTAACAGAGTTTTTACATGCACAAAAATATACTTTTAAAGTTATCTATTTCCCTTGTTGCTAACATTTTTTATTTCATCTAATTACTGAATTGTTGATATGCAAATAGCATGATACAGAAACAGAAACGGACCCATCAAAAATGACCGCAGATGACTGCTACTATTTCCATCCACATTATATCGCACACCTAGATCTAAACTGAGACAACTCAAAAATCGTAAATTTTGAGCTATGTTTGTATTCGAATGCTCGGTGATCATACGCAACTATCCAACAAGACAGGTTCAATAAATGCTTATAAAATTAATCTCTACATGGCGTTAACTTTCTTTTATTGAATCAATGTCTGTCACCCTCTCCCACCTAAACAAGTCTATTGTAAGTTGACCTTCACTGGTAATAAGGAGTTCACGTATTAACAAGAACGAAAACGCGGATATTTCGAATTGTTACAGTTTTGACGAAATGTATACGTGAGGTTAATTAGATTTGTTATGGTGTTGGTGAATTGTTGTGCCATATTACATAAGGATATTTTGACTTGTTCTAGTTTTGTTTGATAAGGTGTTTATTTTTTATACATAGTCACCACCCTTAAGTGTAACAACTCGAAAAACAGTGATTATCGATAGAATGGATTGAATTTTAGCCCCAGTTTATATACAGTGACATTTCACAAGCTATTTATTATCTAGAATCAAATTAAATTGTATAACTTCCCTAACAAAAAAGGCAGATATACGTTTTTATCGTCTCTTGAAACCTTTTTTGAGTTGTCTCAGTTTAGATCTAGGTGTGCGATATGTGAGTATAATTATGTATGACTAGATGATTCCGGACGCAAACATCACCCATCACTTTGAAGCCTTCCACTCGTTATCTCATTCCGCCGATTCATACTAAACAAAACACTCGCTACACAGTTGATACAATGGTACAGCCATACAGCCACAGTCAACTTAGATTAACTGCTTACAGCCGGTCAATGCACCGTTGTATTCGCAGAACAATCTTGCGTCGGTTTTCGGGGTGGGGAAGAGGGCAAAACATGGTGTACCTTAAAGTGAAAGCGTCAGGGCAGAACGCAAATTTCAAAAAAAATCCAACCTATTTTGCAATTTGCAGCCCAGTAAAGTTAGTACGACACAACTTAGTTTTTTTTTTTTTTTTTTTTTTTAATACGTTTCCCCACACTAGGAATTTCTTCCTGTATCGTGGGTGCGTTTACAAACATAGAAACTCACATACACTAACACCCAGACCCGGAACAACTACTGATGTAGCATACATTTGAAAATTTGCATTCATTCATTTCAATTTTACGAATGTATATGACTTTACAAGTTATTGCGTTTGCGTAAAGATCATTTTCACCTAAAGCAGTAATATAGATTGGTGATCTTAAGGCGCACTCAGTTTGGGTGGTGATCGGTTTTACGAATTTTGCCGATGCTACATCTAAGTTCTGTCGTACTGTATCAGGTTGTATAAGGATCGAAATATGATTCGTGGTCGTAATATGTATTTACTGAATTATAATCATTAAAATAACCGTTCCTTGGCAGTCGGGTAATTAGCTATACAACTCTCTGATTCATATGTTGCCAGTATCAGGATGTACGCTGACACTGACCTGCAAATTGCAATAACACGTAAGAATATTTGAATATCGCGGGTTAGCTAAGCGCATCCCCCTTTAATTTCTGGTTTGAAACCTTATTTTTATTTTGTTAAAAAGTTATTTATGAAAAGGAAATGTCAGAAACTTAGTATAGAACTTTGACCCATCTATCACATTTTTAAGTCTTCTCGAAAATGTTTGGGGAATAAATTACTACAGTTGTGGGTAGACTGTGGCACAACCAACGCTATAGCTAACTTACCTTACTGTAATTTCCGTAGCTCATGAATGAGAGTGTACGAGGAGTCTTTGTGTAGCATAGGGTAGTATGTTAGGGTAATGTTAGCATCCAGTCCAAGATGTACTAATTTTACTTAAGAACTCTCTTAGAACAGACTAGTTCAGGGCTAAGTAACAAGATCATTCTTGCGAAGACCACTTAGCCAATTGAAGTCTACGTACTTTAATCTTGCAAATTGGCGTTGTGTTAGAAGTTTATTGTGTTTAAGGATGGGGTTTCAGTGATTGTCTTTGCAATGTTTCTGACTTAGGTTGTGTCAAAAAAAATTGCAATACATTTGAGAAAAAGACACCTTTATGTACCAAATACGAAACGCATCAATAATAATCGATGTTGCAGAAATACAATGTGTGTTTGCTCAAACGTATTTTAAAAACATTTTTTTTTATTAAAAATATTAACATTTTGAGAATATTTAACACCACAGCTTCGTTCCTGTATGATGCTTTAATCAATCCATTGCCAGAGAGATATTTCTCGACGGCATGTGAAGCCAAGTCAGTGGCCCTTGGGTGGCTTTAAAACTCTGACACCAGGTTAGTCTAACCAAACGAAAAGAAGATTGCCATTAGATATTATAAAAAGAAAGAAAGAAAGAAAAATAGGTTTATTTGTCTGAGAAACACTTGCATACAAAAAGATACCAGTTCATCATATAAATCATAGAAATATGAGACAAAAATAAAAAAATATAATAGTCTTTTGGTACGCGTTCCTGTATTTTAAACGAATACACCAGGCGTTTTCATAATTAAGCTAGATTAATTTATTTAGGGAAAACATGAAAGGAAAGTAAAATAAACGCCATGTTCCTCCTAAAAAAGGATTTAGTGAAAGGACTCTATACGAATTATGTTCTGGGAAAACAAACTAACACAATATTTTTCCTTTTTCATAGCTGTCGGATTAAAATTCACGTTTTGTGGACGTTTATGGGGGCAGGCAAAAATAGGAAAAATATCTACTCTCATAAAAATAAACTATCTAAAGGAGATCATTCATTTTAGGCTAAATTAAAATCATAACATCATTCTTATACCCGTATCACATGAGTTTGAAAAAGTCATTTTTCGATCAATGTAACTTGACGGAGGTTTGTTCCCATAGTAAAAAATAACGAATATAATAGAAAATAAAAACTTTTTACAAAAAAAAAAACAACCGACTTCCAAAAAAAACACTAAAAAAGTGAAAAATAACTTTAATATCGGAAGTCGGTGTCTTTGCTTTTCAATTTCCGTTTTTTGCCACCGACTTCCGAAATTAAAGTTATTTTTCACTTTTTTAGTGTTTTTTTTGGAAGTCGGTTGTTTTTTTTTTTGTAAAAAGTTTTTATTTTTCACTTTTTAGTTGTGGTACCTACCCCACACAAATCCGAATACCACTACCTGCTATGTAAATGACAGTGAAGGAGTCAAACAGGATATCGTCTAGATAAACTAAGTGCAAAAATAGGAAAAATATCTACTCTCATAAAAATAAACTATCTAAAGGAGATCATTCATTTTAGGCTAAATTAAAATCATAACATCATTCTTATACCCGTATCACATGAGTTTGAAAAAGTCATTTTTCGATCAATGTAACTTGACGGAGGTTTGTTCCCATAGTAAAAAATAACGACTATAATAGAAAAAAAACATACTCTTTTGGAATGTAGCTTTTTTTGTTGTTTGGCGGCCACTTTCACATTTAGCCCAAAAATGTATGGACGGTCAGACGGTGAATGATCTCCTTTAACCATTTTTTTTTTTTTGCGGTTTGGAAATCATCATATGACTTGTCCCGCTCTGGGCGGAGCGGAAGGGCGTTGTAGTGGACGCCGAGCGTGCTGAAAGAAAAACGTCAGTGAGACCCTATCTGGTGCACCGTGGTACAAGTAGCGGCGAAACCGAACAATAAGTGACAGTGTATTCGTGCGTTACAAGTGTTAGACATTGAATTAGAATCAGTGAAAATAGTAAACGGTGTAAAGTTAAGACCCCGTCAGGGCACTATAGCGCAAGTAGCGGACGCCCTAAGGTGATTTTGTGAAGTGATTTCCAAAAACTAAAGTGAATCTTGTAAGTAGTCTAGATCTTATAAGTAGTTCTATGTCTAGTCGGATACCAATAAGAGTATGTATAATCTCATGTTAGTCGATATAGTATTCTAATTAGATTGGTAAAAGTAAATTTCGAAGTTGTGAACACGTAGAACATTTTAAAATTACGTAAGTTGAAAATGCACTTTTTTGTTTATGAAGCAAATCATTTGCTTTTTGTTTCAATAGACAGGGGGGAGCCTAAAAACATTTGTCCCGTTTAAATAACTAGAATCGGCCCACCCATTGCAAAGTTGTAAGCGTTTTAAATATGAAAGCATAAAGTGTACTTAAATAAGTAAGTAAATAAGTAAATAATGATGTAAGGTACCTAATAAGGGATATTTATGTACAAGGAACATAATATAGAACAGTTGTGATATTCTAATAAGAAAATATTAATAAGTGTTAGTAAGTAGGTACTTAGAATCTTAAGGAAAATTGTATAAAAGGAGCGCTGTTTTGCTCAGAGCGGCATTCGGACGCCAGCGCTCAACCAAGCAACATCTCCCGGAATAAATCAAGAAAATTAAGAAGTCTTTTTATTTCAAAGAACACAATCAACATCAACATACAGTCCACGACATTCTGGTCCATCGAGCGGCGGATATTTCAAGAACGAAGAAACCCGCCACTTCAAGATATTGCTGCAAGGAAGAATCGTGAAGAGGAACAACGAATCACGCAGCAAGAGCGAAGAACGGTATCCGGATCCGGTTTGAACCTGCGTTGCGTGTGGGTTTCAACCTCGACCGGTCGGACTAGTCACCCGACCGATCGCTCGACGAGTTGACCGACGCGCCACACGACGTGACAACCCGACGTATAGAACGATCGCCGAGTTGAAGTATCGTCATCAGCCCATCGTGTCAACATCATCAAGACGACGTCGTGCCGAAGTACGAGTGTGCCGACCCATCATACCCTCAAGAAACTGCAGACTGAAGCTGAAGCTGAAGCATCGCCGAACTGAAGCCGTGCCGGAAGCTGCCGACCCAGATTGAAGAGGATCGACGTAGCCGAGCCGGGAAGTTGCGAACCTGAAGCTGAAGCTGCGGAAGAAGCTGCAGACTGAAACCAAAGCTGAAGCGTTGCCGAACTGAAGCCGTGCCGGAAGCTGCCGACCCTAACTGAAGAGGATCGACCAAGCCGAGCCGGAAAGTTACCGACCTGAAGCTGAAGCTGCCGAACAGTTGCAGATTAGAAGCTGAAGCTGCTGAACAATCGCCGAACTGAAGCCGTGCCGGAAGCTGCCGACCCAGATTGAAGAGGATCGACGGAGCCGAGCCGGAAAGTCGCCGAACTGAAGCTGAAGCTGCTGAACAGTTGCCGATTAGAAGCTGAAAACGAAGCATTGCCGATTGTGAAGCCTGAACCGAACGAGCTGAACCGAACGTGACGAAGAGATGGTGGTCACAAGGAGCCAAGGAGACGCAGCCGAGATGGAAGACCAGCGACGCATCCTGTTGCAGCAAGAGGCGCGACGCAGGGAAGTGGAGCTGATCGAAAAGGAGCGGCTAAGAAGAATCTCACTGGACCCGCCGGCATCACCATTCTCCAAGCCAGCGGACACCAGCACAGCAGGACCTTCAGGCATTCAAGCAACGAAGAGATTGGCGTCACCCACCCGATCAGCAAGATCAACGACGAGTGTGACAACGCGGCTACGAGTAGCGGAACTGGAAGCAGCAGAGAAGCTAGCAGCGATAAGAAGAAGAGAACTGGAACTGGAAGCTGATCTCGTCAAGAAGCGGCTAGCAGTAGAAGTCTCCGTGATCAATGACGACGAGAGCGTCCACGAAGAAGAAGCCGCCCCTCCTCGAGAAGAACCACATAGAAAAGTGGACGACTGGCTCCGGACCAACCCCCTCGACACACGGGGGGAGGATACCAGAGAAGAAGGAACCCGCGAAGAACAGAAACAGCTGCGCTTCGAGGTTCAACGAACAAGATCACCGACTCCGACAAGGAACAGAAGCAGCATCGAGCACCTGGCGGCCACATTGGAGAAGATGGCCCGGCCCAGGCCTCGGAACACGGACCTGCCGACGTTCACCGGAGCGGCCAACGAGTGGCTGCCGTTTAAAGCGGCAGTACGAGATACAACTAACATGTATCAAATATCAGCAGCAGAGAACGTCCAGCGACTAAGGAGCTGCCTCAAGGGAGAGGCAAGGGATGCAGTGGCCGCTCTTCTACATACGGCCACGGACCCGGACGTCATCATGAAGACCCTCGAGCAGTGCTTCGGGCGGCCTGAAGTGATCATCGACAAAGCGCTGGAAGACCTCAAGAAGCTGCCGAAACCTGGAACCTCGGCGGCCGAGCTCAACAGCTTCGCGATCAAGCTGCAGAACATTATCTGCGTGTTGAAGACGATCGACCGAAGAGGATACTTATTCAACCCCTTGATGACAAGAGAAGTGTTGGACAAGCTGAGCCCGCATATCCGATCCCGTTGGTGCGACTATGCCTACGATCACGAAGGAACCACGGACCCGGAGATTGTCGTCATGTCTCGATTCCTGATGCGCGAAGCGGACCGGGCGTTGCGCTACACTTACGCTCCGGCTACATGCGCTGCAAGTCTGAAGAAGGAAACGCGACCGACCATAACATTGAAGAAAAAGGCGAACGTGTTCAACACTACTGCAGGAGAGGAAGAGCAAAAGGATAAGTGTCCCAAATGTGAACAAGCTCACATACTGACACAGTGCCCCAAGTATAAGGCACTGACTATCGACGAACGATGGAAATTCCTAAAAGAAAAGGGAATTTGCTTCAAGTGCGCCCAGAAGCAACACAGGCGCACGAGCTGCAAAGCGAAGATATGCGGCGTGGACCAATGCAGCCGACCACATCATGCGACCCTCCATCAAGCAAGGGAAGTGAGGAAAGAAGATCCGAAACCAGCAGAGACTACGAAAGAAGAAGCGGTCATGTCAGTGGCGCCGCGATCAGCTGCCGGATCAAGAACAGTCCTACTGAAGATGTGCCCTATCGTCGTGTCCGGACCACGGGGGGAGGCGAGAACGTACGCTCTCCTGGATGAAGGAGCGACCATCACCCTCGTCGACAAGGACCTGGCGGAGAGCATCGGAGCAGAGGGACCATCGCAACCACTTCACCTGAACGGAGTCAACATGTCGCAGCAAGAAGCAGAGAGTCAGCTGGTCAACGTCCATGTCAGAGGACTGAAGAGCGAAGGCAGCTACAAAGTCAGAGCGAGGACCATGAAGAATCTTCGTCTGCACCAGCAGTCTATTCCAGACAAGCTGTTGGACTACGAGCATCTAAGGGACCTGACGCCAGAGGAGGTGTGCTACGAGAAGGCGCGCCCAGGGCTTCTAGTGGGAACAGACCACTGGGAGTGCATCGTGTCCCGCGAGCTCCGAATCGGCGAGCCCAATCAACCCGCCGCATCAAGAACACAGCTGGGATGGGTGGTGCACGGAACCGCACCACGCAACGCCATCTACCAAGAGGGAAACGTGCTACACGTCTACGAGCCTGACCGGACGACGGAGCCAAGCAGCCAGGGACTTCACGACTTAGTGGAAGGCCATTTCAAGATCGACTCCCTCGGAATACAAGGAAAACCGAGGATCAAGGACGCCGATCTACGAGCCATCAAGATAGTCGGGAAAACGACAAAGAAGATTGACTCCGGCTACGAGGTGGGGCTACCATGGAGACGAGATGATGTCTCCATGCCGTCGAGCTACGGGCAAGCGTTCCGGCGGCTACGAAAAATCGAACAGAAGATGGACTCGGATGCAGAGTTCGCTGGCGAGTACTCCAAGCAGATCACTAATCTGTTGGACAAGGGATATGCGGCGCCGTGCGACGGATCCGAAGAGAAGAGCGCCGTCTGCTGGTACCTGCCACACTTCGCCGTGCAGAACCCGAACAAGCCCGGCAAATATCGGCTGGTATTCGACGCAGCAGCGAAGAGCAGCGGCGTATGTTTGAACGACGAACTGCTGGAGGGACCCGACCTACTGCTGTCACTGCCAGGAATCCTCTTTCGATTCCGCGAGCGGGCGGTGGCGATCACAGCGGACGTGCAAGAGATGTTCCTGAGGATCAAGATAAGGCCGGAAGACCAACCAGCGCAGCAGTTCCTGTGGAGAGGCAACAATAGAGAAGAGCCTCCGAAGAAATACAAGATGACGAGTATGATCTTCGGCGCAGCGAGCTCCCCGTACATGGCCCACTTCGTCCGCAACTACAACGCAGACGTATACGGGCAGGAGTGTCCACGCGCGCTAGAAGCGATCCAGAAGAGTCATTACATGGATGACTTAGTGGCCAGCTACGAGAACACAGAAGAAGCATGGAAGGCGGTCGAAGAAACAAGAGCGGTGCACGCGCACGCCGGGTTCACGCTGCGAGGATGGAGCTCCAACGACAGGACGGTGCTACGCGACGTGCCACCGGAGCTACACGCCACCTCTCCCACACAACTGGGGGGAGAGCAGCCCGAGAGCAAGATCTTGGGGCTGTACTGGAACGCGGAGCGAGATGAGCTGGGATTCAACACATCAATGAATAGAGTTCCGGCCGAAGTACGTGCAAGAAGCCGCGCACCGGCGAAGCGTGAAGCCCTCAGTGCAGTGATGTCTATCTACGACCCGCTGGGATTGCTGAGCCACTACACAATACGATCGAAGATAATACTACAGAGCTTATGGCGACTCCAGATAACGTGGGACGAGCAAGTACCGGATGAAGAGAACGAGCTGTTCGCGTCTTGGCTCGCTCACCTGAACGAGCTCACCCAACTCCGACTGCCGAGATGCTACCTGAAGAAGAAGTACGAGCGCATCGATCTACACATCCTATGCGACGCCAGTGAGCAAGCTTACGCGACCGTGGCCTACTGGAGAGTCAAGAACGTCGATGGAAGCGTGGACGTCGTGCTGGTAGCAGCGAAGGCCAAGGTAGCGCCTCGTCGGATCCAGACTATACCTCGCCTGGAACTACAAGCGGCGGTCATCGGGGCAAGATTGGCTGACACTATCAGGAAGGAGCATCGCATCGAAGTGAGCCGGACGACCTACTGGACCGACTCTACAACCGTGGTGCACTGGATTCATCACGACATGCGGCGGTACACACCATTCGTCGCGCACCGCCTGGGGGAGATCGCCGAGCTAACGAAGAAAGAAGATTGGCGTTGGCTACCCACAGCTAGCAACGTCGCCGACGACGCCACCCGGCTAGTCGACACGCCTATCAACGAAAAGGATCGTTGGTTCCAGGGGCCAGACTTCCTGTACCTACCGGAAGAGCAGTGGCCCGCAGCAGCGACGAACGAGCCAGAGGAAGAAGAGGTTCTACACGTCGCAGAGAAGAAAGAAGAGGATAGCTGGCTGCCAGATCCAGCCCGCTTCTCCAAGTACGAGGTGTTGGTGAGGGCCACTGCGAGGGCCATCGCTTTCACCGACATCTGCCGGAAGAAAGCAACAGCAATGGAACGTCGTCACATCCAGCGCGCCGAGACCGAGCTGATAAGGCAGGCTCAAGAAGACAGCTTCGGGGAAGAGATGAAGAGGATCCGGTCTGCTCGTCCAATGATGAAGACGAGTCGCTTGTATCGACTGGATCCAGTGCTGGAAGATGGTGTCCTCAAGGTACGGGGCCGAATCGAGGCCTCCTCCGCGCCGACTGAAGCAAAACGGCCAGTCATACTGGACGGCCGACATCAGCTGACCAAGCTCCTTCTACTGCGGGAGCACTGCGCAGCGGGACACGCCAACAGGGAGCGTGTCACGAACGACCTTCGGCAGCGCTACTGGGTCATTCATCTGCGACCCACAGTGCGCACCGTAGAGAAGAACTGCGCCTTCTGCCGAAGACGACGAGCGACGCCGCAGCCACCGGCTACAGGGGACCTACCACGTGCCCGCCTCGACCCGTTCCACCGCCCGTTTACCAATTGCGGGGTGGATTACTTCGGGCCAATGATGGTCAAGGTGGGGCGTCGCCGAGAGAAGAGGTGGGGCGCACTCTTTACGTGCCTCACTTCACGCGCCGTGCACATCGAGCTCGTCACATCGCTCTCCACCGACTCAGCAATCATGGCGCTGAGACGTATGGCTGCGCGCAGAGGCTGGCCGAAGCTGATGTACTCCGACAACGCGACCAACTTCCGCGGGGCTGATCAAGAGCTTCGCAGCGCCTACACCGAGTGGATGCCTGCCCTGCAAGACGAGGGGCTCCTGCATCGAATGGAGTGGCGCTTCATACCTCCTGGCGCGCCCAACCAAGGCGGCGCGTGGGAGCGCATGGTGCGTTCCGTGAAGACTGCTCTCAGCGTCACACTGCGGGAGAAAGCACCGGCTGAAGAAGTCCTGAGAACCCTGCTAACAGAAGCTGAGTTCTCCATCAACGCAAGACCGCTGACCCACGTCAGCGTGAACCCAAGCGACCCCGAGGCCCTGACCCCCAACCACTTCCTGTTGGGGTCATCAGACGGGCTACCAACAACGGGACCCTGCGACGAGGCTGACAGAAGAACCTGGCGAGCTAGTCAGGCGCTCGCTGACCACTTCTGGCGACGCTGGCTACGCGAGTACCTTCCCACTTTGGTACCTCGCGGCGAGCCGCGAAGCGACGCGCGACCAATGCAAGCAGGCGACGTGGTCCTCGTGGTCGACAACACGCTGCCCCGGAACACCTGGCCGATGGGAGTCGTCGAGCGCACGCACTGCGGACCGGACGGCGGCATCAGGGTCGTCGAGGTGCGCACCAGGACCGGCACCTTCCGACGCCCCGTGAGCAAGCTCGTCGTTGTAATGAAGATTGAAGAGGCTACGCGAGCTGCGCCGGGGGGAGAAATGTAGTGGACGCCGAGCGTGCTGAAAGAAAAACGTCAGTGAGACCCTATCTGGTGCACCGTGGCACAAGTAGCGGCGAAACCGAACAATAAGTGACAGTGTATTCGTGCGTTACAAGTGTTAGACATTGAATTAGAATCAGTGAAAATAGTAAACGGTGTAAAGTTAAGACCCCGTCAGGGCACTATAGCGCAAGTAGCGGACGCCCTAAGGTGATTTTGTGAAGTGATTTTCAAAAACTAAAGTGAATCTTGTAAGTAGTCTAGATCTTATAAGTAGTTCTATGTCTAGTCGGATACCAATAAGAGTATGTATAATCTCATGTTAGTCGATATAGTATTCTAATTAGATTGGTAAAAGTAAATTTCGAAGTTGTGAACACGTAGAACATTTTAAAATTACGTAAGTTGAAAATGCACTTTTTTGTTTATGAAGCAAATCATTTGCTTTTTGTTTCAATAGACAGGGGGGAGCCTAAAAACATTTGTCCCGTTTAAATAACTAGAATCGGCCCACCCATTGCAAAGTTGTAAGCGTTTTAAATATGAAAGCATAAAGTGTACTTAAATAAGTAAGTAAATAAGTAAATAATGATGTAAGGTACCTAATAAGGGATATTTATGTACAAGGAACATAATATAGAACAGTTGTGATATTCTAATAAGAAAATATTAATAAGTGTTAGTAAGTAGGTACTTAGAATCTTAAGGAAAATTGTATAAAAGGAGCGCTGTTTTGCTCAGAGCGGCATTCGGACGCCAGCGCTCAACCAAGCAACATCTCCCGGAATAAATCAAGAAAATTAAGAAGTCTTTTTATTTCAAAGAACACAATCAACATCAACATACAGTCCACGACAGGCGTGTCAGACATTTACTGACTAAAACCCACCCGTGTTCCTTCAGTTGCCCAGGGTCCCGGTATCCCTTTCGGACTTTCCCGCAACCCTGGCAGGATCTCCTCCACACACGAGAGAATCGCGGCGATAATCACGCTGTGCCTTTAAATTACCGCCGCGATTATATCGCCGTGTGGAGATTATAATTTATAGAGTTTCTATTAAATGTATGTTGGGGTCGGCTTCCAGTCTAACCAGATTCAGCTGTATACCAGTATTTTACATGGAGCGATTGCCTATCTGACCTCTACAACCCAGTAACGGGGTAATAAGATACCCTTTGACAAGACTGGCTCAGACTTTTGGGCTTCTGACGATCCGTAAGGACAGTTAAAGATCAGAAATGACAGCCGGGACCAACGGCTTAACGTGTTTTCCGAGGCACGAAGGAGTCTCGGTATGTAAAAATGGTCACCCATCCACGGACTAACCCCGGCAAACCTGATGCATCGATCCGTGGGGCTGTTATTACTTTGCCACGAGTTCTTCATTTTTATTGATAGCACAATAATTGATAGAGGAAATTAATAGTCATTAGCATAAATCAAATTGTACGTTTGCCATTGACATAGCATGTTGAGTTCTTGAGAACCGTGTAGTGTTTCCAAAGAAAATGATAGACACGTTGAATGTTTCTACGAAATAAAATATTCAAAGCGAATGAATCGATTGCATAAACTTATAATGAAAAAAATATTCCTCAGCATTCCTCTCCCTCTCCATCCATCATAATTTATATTAATCACAGTATGTACGCGGTCGTTACTACAAGACATGCAATTTTGTCCTCTCTGTCACTCACACTGTGTCTCTTACCAAAACACGAAAAAAGGTCCGGGTAGGTACTGTATGTGAGCTACGCGCCGAGCGAGCCAGCGAGCAAGGCGTTCGTGGTGCGTGCCGAATTGTTATCTGCCCTTCGTTATGGAAGAAGACTTTGGCCGCAGGAGGTGGTGTGGTGTTCCGTCGCTTCCGCGGACAAGTTCCAGAGGACAGCACAAAGTCTAGCTAGTCCTAAGTGAAGTGCTACTAACGTAGTCTAAGGCGGGTTTTAGAGTCACGCTGACCGTCGGCGCTGACGGCCCAATATGTGCCGGGTAAAAAGTAACAAAAGTCACTCATCAATAAAAATAATAACTCCATAATTTAATCTTTGGAAGCCATTCCAATCTATGCAATTGGTGCTAGTTGCAATCCTTACCCTACGTATCATCTATTTTTCTTTTTTAAAGTAATAATTACATATTTTTCTCAGCTCTCCCTCGCCGCATGCTGACAATTTGTTCAGCGAAAAACTAAACATTTTATCTTAAAACTTTTCTCATATCGCTTTTAAGTTTCTTAAAAAAAAAACGAATAAAAACGAAAACTTGTTCTAAACATAAAACTATGTTTTAAAACGATAAGGTACCGAGATTTATGCCTGTCTACAAAGTCACTCACTCACTCATTATCAGGTTCTTTGTTCTCGAGCAACTTAGCAGCTACTTCAATATTCAACTATAAAGTTAAAGTTATGGCTATAGTATGGTACTTAGAAGTTTAAGTATTTGTTCCTAAGTAACTTATTATTACACTTATTGTAGAAGAAAACAATGAAAAGTTTGAGTAGTATTGAGAGGAGGTACCAGGCAAGCATTACTGAAATGGGTATTGGAACTTGTGATCGGTGAAAAGTATGCCACTACTTCTTGACTTGTTTTTAAGCAAATAAATATAATTCTACTAGTATCCCCGTGACTTCGTCAGCGATCCCGGATGCAAAGTAGCCTATGTCCTTTTCCAGGTCATGGTCTACCCATGTGCCAAATTTCATCCAAATCCGTTCAGCCGTTTTAGCGTGAAAGCGTAACAAACAAACAAACTCGCAAATACTCGCAGTAGTGTCTTTCTATGTGCTTATTATGCCGGGTGAAATTGAATTTTTGGCCATCCCCTTAAGGGGTCATTGTACTCATTATTATAGACAACTTTCACTATGGTACAAAACCTGAAACCCCGAAAAAAAAATCAGCTGTTCTCTAAATTTTGACGAGCTATACGAACATTATTTTTACAACATTACAACTTTTTTTACATGATTTTTTTTTCGCGACCACCAATTTTTACTACCAGTAACACCTGTTTTTTCTGCAAATAAATTATTCTTATTCAATTTTTTAAAATTTAAATCTTTATTTATTTAAGGGATTTTTGTACGCATATGCGACGATGTCAATATTCTTATTCTAACAATAAAAATAAGTCGTTGTAACTATACCAAGTTGTATTATGCGTAGTATGTCCGCACCCTAATATTCTGTTACTAATGATTTCCTTCAAAGGGCAATTTGCTTTAGTTATTTAGTGTGAATGATTGCTTTCCATTCATCTTATTAATTAAACCCTTACAATAGAGGTGATCTGACTATTAATAAGCTAAATCTAGGGAACTCGATACCAATAATAGTGGTTGTTACTTCGATAATATAATCATTTGGAACAGTATTTGGTAAAATAGATTTAATTGAATAATAGCTGGTAATGAAAAAGCTTTGACTATATACCTACGTGTATAAGGAATTGAAACGTTTTGAGACTTATCTACATTCTAAATCAAAGTTAGGTGAATTCATCACCTGCCAGGGTTGCGGGAAAGTCCGAAAGGGATACCGGGACCCTTGGCAACAGGCAACTGAAGGAACACGGATGGGTTCTAGTCAGTAAAAGCCTGACACGCCCTCCCGCTCCGCCCAGAGCGGAAGAAGTAATTTAATGATTTCTCACACTCAAAAAAAAAAACAAAATACCAAGTATTTAAATAGTACACACTAGCTGTTCTTTTTCTAAACTAAAAGCCTAAGTTACTCCTTATAACATCAGCTATCTGCCAGTGAAAGTCCCATCAAACACGGTCCAGCCGTTTCGGAGATTACCTGGAACAAACAAACAGACACATAGACAAAACTTGAGAATTTGTTTTTTAATAATAGTACCGTATATAAGTACCGTATATAATTTCATATGCATTTAGAAAAAGCTGATATTTTGATTTATAAACAAACACTTCAATTTTATTCATAAATGTATACATTTTGCCCATTACAAGGCAAGTCGTCAACTCGTACCTACCTACTAGGAGACGAACTTGCTATTAACTATGCATAATCATGATTCGGAGCTGCTACTGAGAGTTTCGAAGAGGTTTTTCCTATCACTTTGCCTGGTATTGAACCCAAGACTTCAAGACAACTAAGTTAGTAATTGACTCTAATCTTGCTCTGAACCATACTGAACATACTAAAACCTCAAAATACAAGTCCATAGACAATAAACTTTAAGCAATAAAGCGCTTTATGGTCTCTCCGTCTACATTCAAATGATAGAAACATGTGTTTCATCAGCTTTTAAGATTATTTGCACATAAACTGACGGGTAGCTGTAAGTACCATTCCATAATTAGTATTACGATTCGAATTTAATTAAGGGAGATATTGTAACCACAAATGTATGTACGCAGGCAGGCACTGGCGGGCTGTTTTTATCACTAGGATGATGTTGGACCTAATATAAAAACCATTACACGGTACTACGGTCTAATGCCTTAAACATCTGTTCCTAAAAAATATTTTTGTACCTGATTTCCTAAGCGAATTTTAACAATTAGAAGAGAAAGAAACGTTTGAACATTCAAAACATGTACTTTTAATAACACCATTGTAATAGTGGTATCTGCAAAAATAAATTTGATTTGATTTGATTTGAAAACATTAAATAACTCGCTCAAGTGAGGGCCACGACACAGGGCGGTGCGTCTTGCGGTGCTTCTTGCGGCGCGGGGCGGCCCTCGAATGCTCCCGCGCCACTCTCCTCTCCGCAAGTTGCACCGCGGCAACTCATGGCACGCTCTTAATAAATTCTAACATTTGTTTTGGCCGCAGTCGCAGACGCAAGACGCAGGTCGCGCGAGATGTCGATGATGTCGTGTCCCTTAGGAGTGGGACAGCACAGACTAGAAAAAGAAACCACAGAACTCATGGTCCCATGACCTTCCGGTGCATTGAAAATGACTTTATTTCACTAAGGTACTTAAAATCAGAGGAGTTAAAGGGGTTAACATCTACCCTTAATTATAATCCTATAGAAACGAATGGCATCATTTTCAAGCCCTTTATCAATTCTCCGGGATATTTGTTTACGATTATTATATATTATATTATATTATATTATATTATATTTTGATACCTCTTTACGTTTTTGAGAAGATTCAGATTCATAAAAAAAAAAACTCAAAAGAATCGGTACAAAATTGGCGATTTTTTTCGAAAAACTGTATTATAGCCCTTTAAGTAACGTCTCTTTTGATACTGTGACGGTATCTACATCGCCACATGCGAACGAATAAACGCGATGCAGGATTTATGTGTACATAAATCCTGCATCGCGCAATTAGAGTTTACCGTGCGATGGACATATAATTATAACAAAAATCCAACATCACCCGTTGGGCAGTTGCCCGCCAGACACAACACCCGTCTGGTCGGAGGATCCTCCCTTTTCTATGGAGTATGAGTGAACTTTACACCCTTTTCTTTTGTTCTTCATACCCCCAAAATACCATTTTCATTAATTAATTAAATAGATTCCTATAATTACAACATTTTCACAATTTTACCCTCAAAAGACAATGACAAGAATCGGCTCTAATTGTATGTAGTATCCGACAGACTTTCTATAATAATGATAATTCATATTAAAAAATAGGAACAATTATACAATATAAATAAAATCTGTAGAAGTGCACTGTTAAAAAGTAATTTTAAATAGTTATTCAATTTAACAACACATTCCATAGCTACATTTTCAATTAGAAATGTTACCAATACCAAAATATAATAATATCGATACGAAATTGCACTTGCAAATCGATTACAATAAAATCAATATGAAATACGTAAGTGAATTCATTACTTAAATAAATTGTAATTATGTTAATAAATAGCGTTTAATTATATTTTTAATAAGTATATTATATTTTATAGTAATTTAATGATTAAAAATAATTTTTAATTCAATTATCGATATCGTTTGGTCTATTTCTAATAATGTAATTATAGTGCTGGCAACACTTGATGTAAAACTCTATCTGGCATTTGTCAATGTCAAAAAGTTTGTTTTCTCCCGCGTGATAACACGAGCAACGAAGTATTTTCGTATTTTTGAGAGTTTTGTGTTGTTTATTACTGTTTCTGGACCCCGATTTTTCTACCATTTACGACTACCTTGGCTGTTGAAACTGAGGATAATGTGCTCAAAATCATTATATAGTTTCATTTCATAGTTATTTCATGATAACGTTCAAATTAGAAGTATCAAGTGGTCAAATTTATAAAACAATATTATCTTTTTTTGGTGTGCTTCAGATAGAAAACTAATTATACTATCAAATTCTATAATTATTTTCCTTTTTTATGAAATGTAGTTCATCTTTGTCGGTTCTGGCCGAGTCTTGTGGGAGACCCTGGCATTCTCCTTTGTAAAAACAAATTAGCATTAGGATTAAGTTATATATATCTCATAGTTTGTTGTGTAAACTCAAATTTTTGTTATGGTTTATTCTAAACCAAAAATGATGTTGTTTTGTACGCCATAAATGGCAAAACGTGCAGATCTACCTGTTATTTTAAGACCTCGCACATATTATTTGATGTGTACACTCATTTTTACAATAAAATATTCTATTCGATTCTATTCATTTCTCTATCTTAACAATTCAGGAGGCTAGAACCCGGTCGCACATTTCTTGAAAACGGGTATCCTATTGAAGCGATCGTTACTCGATCGCTTCAATGCATAGTCTTTGGTGTTTAAAATAAGGCTTCTAGTATAAATAATGGTCACCCATCCACCTATCCCGGATCGCCGCAAGTGCAGGCATAGGTACCTTCCACGGCCTTGCCAATATAAATAAGGCTTCTTTTACAAATCAAATAAATCCATAGACACTGCATCACTTTCGGTAACCTTCTTACCTCTAACCTTGCGTCGCTTCCTCGTCATGCGATACTCAAGTTTGCTCGATACGGTATCGATTACCATTTAACGAGAAACACGATAAGTTTCGACAATGTCGTCGGTGCCTCGGTTGACAAAAATGATGTTGTTATCATTATGATCGGCGGTTTTATATCTTGACGGTTTTGTTGCTACGATTAATTCGTGATCTTTTTTAAGTGATCTGGCTATTATGCAGCTGTAGCATGGAAAATTAGAGCAGGTTCTGTGGTTTTAGTCAAGTTACTACTTATGCTCGGTTTCTATAAAAAAAAACGAATATTTTTTTTTACCAATGGTAACTTTTTTATTACCAAACTGGGCATACAAATAGATTCATAAGCTAATTTTACCTGTGATAGCTACTTCCATATGGGAGGGTCGACTATGCAAAGCTATGAGGTCTTTACTTCATTATTGGTAAAGATACAAGAGTTAATTTTAGCCAATAACAGTCCGTAAATTATAGGAATTCGGTATTAGTTGTTTTATCTCTTGTCATTTGGTTAGTTAATTTATTTATTTATTTATTCTTCAGAAAGCTTACAGTCTAATATCTTTAAAGTAGGTTATGTACAATGGCGCTTACAATTGCCATTTACAAGCTTCCACAAATTAAAAACTATGTACCTAACATTTTAAGATTCGAGAGGCCAGACAGGCGCTTTACTTTGTGTAAATTATTTCATCACCACTGCTCTCAAAACGGTGAAGGAAAGCATCGTGAGGAAACCGGCATGTCCTAGAACCAAAAATTCGAAGACATGGTTTACGGCCCCCTCCCTCTCACCGAGAGGATGCCTGCGTCCCATTAGTAGGAACGTTAGAGGCTAATTAGGCATTTGGTTAAGGCATATTTAACAGAGTTTTTACATGCACAAAAATATACTTTTAAAGTTATCTATTTCCCTTGTTGCTAACATTTTTTATTCCATCTAATTACTGAATTGTTGATATGCAAATAGCATGATACAGAAACGGAAACGGACCCATCAAAAATGACCGCAGATGACTGCTACTATTTCCATCCACATTATATCGCACACCTAGATCTAAACTGAGACAACTCAAAAATCGTTAATTTTGAGCTATGTTTGTATTCGAATGCTCGGTGATCATACGCAACTATCCAACAAGACAGGTTCAATAAATGCTTATAAAATTAATCTCTACATGGCGTTAACTTTCTTTTATTGAATCAATGTCTGTCACCCTCTCCCACCTAAACAAGTCTATTGTAAGTTGACCTTCACTAGTAATAAGGAGTTCACGTATTAACAAGAACGAAAACGCGGATATTTCGAATTGTTACAGTTTTGACGAAACGTATACGTGGGGTTAATTAGATTTGTTATGGTGTTGGTGAATTGTTCTGCCATATTACATAAGGATATTTTGACTTGTTCTAGTTTTGTTTGATAAGGTGTTTATTTTTTATACATAGTCACCACCCTTAAGTGTAACAACTCGAAAAACAGTGATTATCGATAGAATGGATTGAATTTTAGCCCCAGTTTATATACAGTGACATTTCACAAGCTATTTATTATCTAGAATCAAATTAAATTGTATAACTTCCCTAACAAAAAAGGCAGATATACGTTTTTATCATCTCTTGAAAAATGACCTTTATTGAGTTGTCTCAGTTTAGATCTAGGTGTGCGATATGTGAGTATAATTATGTATGACTAGATGATTCCGGACGCAAACATCACCCATCACTTTGAAGCCTTCCACTCGTTATCTCATTCCGCCGATTCATACTAAACAAAACACTCACTACACAGTTGATACAATGGTACAGCCATACAGCCACAGTCAACTTAGATTAACTGCTTACAGCCGGTCAATGCACCGTTGTATTCGCAGAACAATCTTGCGTCGGTTTTCGGGGTGGGGAAGAGGGCAAAACATGGTGTACCTCAAAAGTGAAAGCGTCAGGGAAGTACGCAAATTTAAAAAAAAATCTTACCTATTTTGCAATTTGCAGCCCAGTAAAGTTAGTACGACACAACTTAGTTTTTTTTTTTTTTTTTTTTTTTTAATACGTTTCCCCACACTATGAATTTCTTCCTATGTCGTGGGTGCGTTTACAAACATAGAAACTCACATACACTAACACCCAGACCCGGAACAACTACTGATGTAGCATAAATTTGAAAATTTGCATTAATTCATTTCAATTTTACGAATGTATTTGGCTATATGACTTTACAAGTTATTGCGTTTGCGTAAAGATCATTTTCACCTAAAGCAGTTTGGGTGGTGATCGGTTTTACGAATTTTGCCGATGCTACATCTAAGTTCTGTCGTACTGTATCAGGTTGTATAAGGATCGAAATATGATTCGTGGTCGTAATATGTATTTACTGAATTATAATCATTAAAATAACCGTTCCTTGGCAGTCGGGTAATTAGCTATACAACTCTCTGATTCATATGTTGCCAGTATCAGGTTGTACGCTGACACTGACCTGCAAATTGCAATAACATGTAAGAATATTTGAATATCGCGGGTTAGCTAAGCGCATCCCCCTTTAATTTCTGGTTTGAAACGTTATTTAAAGTTATTTATGAAAAGGAAATGTCAGAAACTTAGTATAGAACTTTGACCCATCTATCACATTTTTAAGTCTTCTCGAAAATGTTTGGGGAATGAATTACTACAGTTGTGTGTAGACTGTGGCACAACCAACGCTATAGCTAACTTACCTTACTGTAATTTCCGTAGCTCATGAATGAGAGTGTACGAGGAGTCTTTGTGTAGCATAGGGTAGTATGTTAGGGTAATGTTAGCATCCAGTCCAAGATGTACTAATTTTACTTAAGAACTCTCTTAGAACAGACTAGTTCAGGGCTAAGTAACAAGATCATTCTTGCGAAGACCACTTAGCCAATTGAAGTCTACGTACTTTAATCTTGCAAATTGGCGTTGTGTTAGAAGTTTATTGTGTTTAAGGATGGGGTTTCAGTGATTGTCTTTGCAATGTTTCTGACTTAGGTTGTGTCAAAAAAAATTGCAATACATTTGAGAAAAAGACACCTTTATGTACCAAATACGAAACGCATCAATAATAATCGATGTTGCAGAAATACAATGTGTGTTTGCTCAAACGTATTCTAAAAAGATTTTTTTTTATTAAAAATATTAAAATTTTGAGAATATTTAACACCACAGCTTCGTTCCGATGATGTTATGATGCTTTAATCAATCCATTGCCAGAGAGATATTTCTCGACGGCATGTGAAGCCAAGTCAGTGGCCCTTGGGTGGCTTTAAAACTCTGACACCAGGTTAGTCTAACCAAACGAAAAGAAGATTGCCATTAGATATTATAAAAAGAAAGAAAGAAAGAAAAATAGGTTTATTTGTCTGAGAAACACTTGCATACAAAAAGATACCAGTTCATCATATAAATCATAGAAATATGAGACAAAAATAAAAAATTATAATAGTCTTTTGGTACGCGTTCCTGTATTTTAAACGAATACACCAGGCGTTTTCATAATTAAGCTAGATTAATTTATTTAGGGAAAACATGAAAGGAAAGTAAAATAAACGCCATGTTCCTCCTAAAAAAGGATTTAGTGAAAGGACTCTATTCGAATTATGTTCTGGGAAAACAAAATAACACAATATTTTTCCTTTTTCATAGCTGTTGGTTTAAAATTCACGTTTTGTGGACGTTTATGGGGGCGGGCAAAAATAGGAAAAATATCTACTCTCATAAAAATAAACTATCTAAAGGAGATCATTCATTTTAGGCTAAATTAAAATCATAACATCATTCTTATACCCGTATCACATGAGTTTGAAAAAGTCATTTTTCGATCAATGTAACTTGACGGAGGTTTGTTCCCATAGTAAAAAATAACGAATATAATAGAAAAAAAACATACTCTTTTAGAATGTAGCTTTTTTTGTTGTTTGGCGGCCACTTTCACATTTAGCCCAAAAATGTATTGACGGTCAGACGGTGAATGATCTCCTTTAACCATTTTTTTTTTTTGTGGTTTGGAAATCATCAAATGACTTCTCCCGCTCTGGGCGGAGCGGAAGGGCGTGTCAGACATTTACTGACTAAAACCCACCCGTGTTCCTTCAGTTGCCCAGGGTCCCGGTATCCCTTTCGGACTTTCCCGCAACCCTGGCAGGATCTCCTCCACACACGAGAGAATCGCGGCGATAATCACGCTGTGCCTTTAAATTACCGCCGCGATTATATCGCCGTGTGGAGATTATAATTTATAGAGTTTCTATTGAATGTATGTTGGGGTCGGCTTCCAGTCTAACCAGATTCAGCTGAAAACCAGTATTTTACATGGAGCGATTGCCTATCTGACCTCTACAACCCAGTAACGGGGTAATAAGATACCCTTTGACAAGACTGGTTCAGACTTTTGGGCTTCTGACGACCCGTAAGGACAGTTAAAGATCAGAAATGACAGCCGGGACCAACGGCTTAACGTGTTTTCCGAGGCACGAAGGAGTCTCGGTATGTAAAGATGGTCACCCATCCACGGACTAACCCCGGAAAACCTGATGCATCGATCCGTGGCGCTGTTATTACTTTGCCACGAGTTCTTCAATTTTATTGATAGCACAATAATTGATAGAGGAAATTAATAGTCATTAGCATAAATCAAATTGTACGTTTGCCATTGACATAGCATGTTGAGTTCTTGAGAACCGTGTAGTGTTTCCAAAGAAAATGATAGACACGTTGAATGTTTCTACGAAATAAAATATTCAAAGCGAATGAATCGATTGCATAAACTTATAATGAAAAAAATATTCCTCAGCATTCCTCTCCCTCTCCATCCATCATAATTTATATTAATCACAGTATGTACGCGGTCGTTACTACAAGACATGCAATTTTGTCCTCTCTGTCACTCACACTGTGTCTCTTACCAAAACACGAAAAAAGGTCCGGGTAGGTACTGTATGTGAGCTACGCGCCGAGCGAGCCAGCGAACAAGGCGTTCGTGGTGCGTGTACCGAATTGTTATCTGCCCCTCGTCATGGAAGAAGACTTTGGCCGCAGGACGTGGTGTGGTGTTCCGTCGTTTCCGCGGACAAGTTCCAGAGGACAGCACAAAGTCTAGCTAGTCCTAAGTGAAGTGCTACTAACGTAGTCTAAGGCGGGTTTTAGAGTCACGCTGACCGTCGGCGCTGACGGCCCAATATGTATGATTATCGCACTCGTCACCGCGCTGACGGCCGTCAGCGCTGAGCTGCGCTGAGCGCGATAATCATACATATTGAGCCGTCAGCGCCGACGCTCAGCGTGACTCTAAAACCCGCCTAAGCCTTATTTATTAACACAAGTTTTTGTCTTTAGAATATGTACGTTTAGGTTAAGGTATTTTTCGTGGGCCTGTGTCGCCTGCAGTATATGGTATTATTATTACAAAAGGCTTCACTAAGTCGTAAGTGAGCGAGTGCCCGTCGTCAGTCGTGTTAACTTCACGCATGATCACGGAACTTTGTGACAACTGTTGTGCACTAGTTTGTGTATACCTTAACGTTTAATACGTTTACACAAATGGAAAGTTAGTTTGACTTTTGTCACAGTGTAATAAAGTAACAGTATTATGTGTCGGCAGTGACCTTGAAATAATTTACCTACGACCGCTCGGGAGATAAACCTTCCGCGTCCGCGCGTAACTACCGCGCACTCGGGAGATATGTTCACTGAGATTTTGAAGCGCGTCGTTTCAGCCGTTTTCTATGTAGACATAATACTTTTACTTATTTATACAGTGCTTTGGTGATGAGGTTTTCCAGAGTGTAATGTATTACACGAAGATGAAATAGTACTTCTGATAGTAATATTTTCTTATCTCACTTGTAAATAAGCAGTGAAGTGAATGAAAGACTAGCTTTTACCCGTAGCTCCGCCCTTACTTCGGAAATTATCCCATAGAAACGTCCTACAGGGATAAAAAGTGTCCTTAGTCCTAACCCAGGTTATAGTATATCCATGTGCTAAGGCTCATTGAAATCCCTTGAGCCGTTTTAGGCGAGAAAAGGTAACAGACGTACCTACAGAGTTACTTAGTATATAATAAGAAGTTTAATGATGATTAGTATGACGTTAATCTATAATAATTAATTAAAAACCGACCGGACCGTTCTGTGGAACACTTTTTAATCTAAGAGGTCCCCCGACTGCAATGACAATTTTATCAACTTGTTTTTTACTTTTTAGTTCGTTTTTTAGCAGGGCAGTAGTGTTTTTTAATTTTTTATTTAATTATTTTTATTTTATACATTTTAGTGACAAGTATGTATTTTTTTTTTGTAGTTTAGGTAATTTTTTGTTTACCGCTATGGAAAAGTCGGCGTTGTGTTAATGTTAACATTTTTTTTAAATTACTTGCCTTAATATTGGTACTGTGTGATTATGAATGAATTCTAATAATAACTCAATCATCTACCAAACCATTCACTCAATTACAACATTTATAGTGTTACTAAAGTTTGATTATCGTTTGCAGCCAAAGATGAAATGTTTTTTATTATTTCTTTATTAGCATGTACACCCTACCTATGTAAAATGTATGCCAATAAATTATATAGTTTTGGAATGTGCTCATCAAGGCCTTCTATTGGATACCCATATCGTAATTGAAGATTTTTTATTTTTCATATTTGAAAATGGAGCCATACAGCCGCCATATTGTTTTTTTTTTTAAAACATGGCCTATGTCTCTCGGGATAATATAAGGATTCTAACGATACCCCATACATCCAAATCCGTTCAGGCATTTTAAAGTTATGGTGGAATAAAGAAACTCACATACATACATACATACGTGAACCCTGAAAACATTACAGTCCTTTTTGGGCAGTCGTGTAAAAATGAAGCTTTTTCAAATGCCTCAGCTACGGCAGGTAGATGGTTAAACAAAGCCTGATATGACAAGTTTTAATCTCTACTTAATATAGTCGCTTCCTGTCTGCTAACTTGGTAAGTTAACGTATTAAAATGTTCCGAGAAAAGTTTTATTATCTGTGTTTCAAAGTATTTTCAAGTTAGGAAAAGTTTGTAGAATTGTTCAAGCTATTATAATGTCATTTGCATGTAGACCGGTATTGAGGGGTAGGAGTGTTGGTTTATGATGTGGGATTTCAGGGCGAATATGTTCTAACCATTTGATAGTGAACGCAAACTCAAAATATTTATTTCAATTAAACCAATTACCTACAGACACTTTTGAATTACAATAGACGTAGATATATGTATTTAGTAACCTATTCTGCTAAATTCTCCAAGAGTTATAAAACTCTTTAAGAAATCGACACGTGTTTCACCTCTCAACGAGGCATCCTCAGGATGACGATTGACCAGTCGTGAACCACACAACGTGTTGCTGGGGAGTGTGTTTCGCCACTTCTTCTTTCCAGCTAAAGCACTAGGAAGTGGTGGTGGTAGGTGGTGGCCTTATGTAATTTTATTGACGTTCGAAAAGTGCTGATTCACAGCCTAGTTTGAATAAATGACTTTTGATATTGATTTTGATTTTGTTGCCTCTTTTTTTTTCTCTTGGAGAATAGGTTACTAAATATGTGTCTATATCTATTGTATTTTATAATGGACTAGCTGTGCCCCGCGGTTTCACCCGCGTAGATGTCCATCCCGTGGGAATATAGGGATAAAACGTATCCTATGTCCTATTCCAGGTCATGTCTACCCGTGTGCTCATCCTCTCCTCTCTAAAGTAGGGAAAGTCGCGGAGGCGCGGCGCCCGGCGTCGAACGGTTCGCGTATTGCATTTTTATATCGTGATATCTTCGAAATTAAATGTTCGATTCGAATGAATTAAAAAGTATTTTACTGCTACATGATGTTGAAACTATTTATTTGAATAAGAATTAATATAATGTCGATAAAACTCCTTCGCAAATAATGCATTAACTTCGAAAAAATTTGATTACCATAAAAAAGGTTATAGAGTGTCGCACATTCTGTGGTCTATTGACCCTGAATTATTACATGCTCGCCCCCTTAATAGGGGGCGAGCATGTAATAATAATAAGCCAAGCCTCAGCCAACACGAGCGTAGGCAAAGTTACAAGGCGAGTGTTACGGTATAAATATTGGTCAAGTTCGAAAGAGACCAATACCAACCGCAATTTTCACGAGTTTTTGTGGAGCTATCCACATGTTGGCCGAAATTACCGAGTGCCGGCGAACGCCTTTGATTTGTGCAGAAAAACCGACACTGCTGCACTGTTCCGAAGTGAGACGAGGCGTAGCGAGCGATCCCGAGTCGTGGCAAGGCACGACAAACGAACCATATACACGTTTGGCCGTCGCCTGCACTCGGCCAGCTAGGCGAGCATCGGCGAGCAATGGCGAAGTTAGACATGTATTGCTGGCTTTACACATCTGCCTAGCCTTTTTCCCAGGAATGTTGGGGTTGGCTTCCAGTTTAACCGGATGCAGCTGAATACCAGTATTTTACAAGGAGCGACTGCCTATCTGGGGGCCTAAACCGGCCACATTAGCAATTCCTCTAAAAGCAGGTCATTTCCTGAATCCCCGCTGTCATTAGCAATTCCTCTAATTTGACACAAAAGCAATTCGTAATATGTGGACCATTTTACGAATCTCCATAGAAAACTGTCAAACAAATGAATTGTTTCGTAATATGAATCGCACGCAGATTATATCATGAATTGTCAGTTTGTGACATTTTACGATGATTCATAATATTTTCCTATTATGATTCTGCCAAAGTGACTGTTTTAAGCCCCCTGACCTCCTCAACCCAGTAACTGGGTAATACGATACCCCTTGGTAAGACTGGTTGTCAGACTTTCGGGCTTCTGACGACCCGTAACGACTCTCAAAGATCCACGAATGACAGCTGGGACCAACGCACGGCTTAAAGTGCTGTCCGAGGCACGGATGAGTTTCGATATGTAAAAATGGTCACCCATCCACGGACTAACCTAGGCAAGGGTAGCTTAACCTGATGGATCGACCCGTCCGACTGTTATTATTTAGCCACGAGCTTCTTCATAGCTGTACATGGCATGGCATGGCATGGCATGGTATTGCTGGCTTTACATGGGACTTAAAACATAACTGGCGATGTGTGGGTGTTACTACAGGTGGACCTCTGCTCAAACCTTCGGGGAATACGGGCGTGATGTTATATTATTACATGCTTACCCTCTTAAGGTTGATGCGCTAAGGTAGCCCGCGAAATTTAAATTTTCTTATGTTTTTTGCAATTTGCAGGTCAGTATGAGGTTGTATGTTGATCTAAATATTATTAGCGGCCGTAACAAATATGGATGTACAGAATTATAAACAGTAGAATCAGCAATACAACTCTATAAGTTCATGTAAGTGCATTGAATGAAAATTTCATGAAATCGTCAGTACACAATACACTTATATGAACTTAGAGAGTTGTATTGCTGATTCAAATGTTTATAATTCTGTAAATCCATATTTGTTACGACGTATACTGACCTACAAATTGCAAAAAACGTAAGAAAATTTGAATTTCGCGGGCTACCCTAGCGCATCCACCTTAACATGATGCTACCCATCTCACATGAAAAAAGTCCCAGTTTTCATCATTTATGCAACCAAATACGTCCTTCTAACGCCATTCTACCAAGTATCTGTCATATTATGACACGATAGTCGTTTGTACGCTGTTGTGAACTCCCTCAGTAGATTTTATGGCTTGTGGGGAAGATAAGCGAAGCCTTCCGTACATGTAACGTATACAACTTTACACGGACGGAAGGCTTCGCTCGCGTTTCGTGTGAATGTGCAATCACATGAGGAGATTTGTAAAGGTTATGGTGCTGTTATGATTCTTGACATGAATACATAAACTCACGCCTTCTTCCCATGGGGGTAGGCAGATACTACAAAACTTCACCTGCTAAGATCCTTATATACTCCTTTTGTTTCGGTTACGTTCATACACGCACACTGGTTGCGAGTACTACGCACCTGTGGTTTCTTTGAATTATACTTACGTATAATTTAAAAATTTAAATAATTTAAAAATTCCTCTCAAAAAATTTAAAGAATTTTAAGAATTTTTGAAAGTGTGGTTTACTGTTTTCATGTTCTTATTTTTTAGATTTTAATGTGTTATAATTGTCTGTTTTATTGTTATAATTTTAGTTACTGTATTTGGTTGTAACACAACCGTTGCAATTAAATAAAAAAATAACTCAATAATACCCATCAAAAAATAATTATATCTTGTTCATCTTATAATTTGTCTTACGAATTCAGGAGTTATTAGTCCATTGGCAGAATTGGTCATTACTAACACAGACAATGTAAAAAAGGTAAACAGTGCTTTAAGGGTCAAAAGGTGAAAATGTTGTACTGGATACCAAAGTACCTAAGTCCAAGCTGAGTTATTTACCACATATACAGGGTCTTAGGGTAAACACCGTTATCCTTGCAACCAGTGGTTTGGTTTAATTTATAGATTGTAAAATCAATGGAAAATTACAACAAAAAAATAAATTTTTTTCGTGTTGTGAGACGCAAGTTCGTTGCGCTATGCGCTAGGGCAACGAACTTGCGTCTCAACACGGGCGGGGGGTGCGGGACGTGACCTGACCGGCCGTGAGCGCGACCCCTCCCTCAGTCAGTCAGCTGTTTCGCTAGCAAGCAGGGTGTCGGATAGAAACTTTTTAAAATCTTTTAATGAAAATAGCGTTTTTTTTTTGTTGTTTTCGGTCATTTATTTTTATATTTAAGTCAACTACCCATGGTTTGAGTGACAACGTTGTTTACCCTTAAACCCTGTATAATTTTGTACCGCTCTCGTATGCGGTACAAAATTAGTTAATCCTAACTAATATTCTAATGCGAAAGTGAGTTTGTTTGTTTGGGCTGCCACGCTAAAACGGCTGAACGAATTTTGATGAAATTTGGCACATGGGTTGGATAGGTACATACCCGGGACATAGAAAGAAAGAAAATACTTTTATTTGCAGCAAACATGACCCAAAGAAAGAACAAATACCTACACGAAAATTAAATAATCCCAGTCGTACGGTCCCTTGGGATAATTTCCTTCACGCGGGCGAAGCCAGGGGCAAAAGATAATTAAACACAGAACATTTAAACGAAGAAAATCTACCTCCTGTATCCTGCTTTTTTCGAGTTCTTTTTTAAGACTATGAATGAACTTCTGTTTTTACCCGTCTACGGCGAAGCAGAAAGGAGGGTTATGATTTTGACCGGTATATATGTATGTATGTATGTATGTTCATCTGTTCCATCATATCTTCTAAACGACTCATCACAATTTGACAAATGAGGTATCATTGGAAGCGTCTTGATTGTCCGCTGGTTATAGGCTATGTGACGTCACATTAAATTAAAAATGGCGCCGTCTAGAGGACATAAAGTCAGGAACTAAAAAAAAATATTGTTTAATCGTACCATGTTGGGTATCAAATGAAAGGGCTTAATGAGCACATTTCAAAAATATATATATTATAACCCCAAAAGAAATAAAAAAAATATTAAAGTACTTAATAAAAACTAAAACCTAACTACGACTAAAAAGGTATAAACAAGACACCACAGACAGACAAATTAAAAATCCGGAGTCACACGTAATCTGTTCGATTTATGCCCTAACACGTGTGACTCTGGATTTTTAATTTTTACTATATCAGTACAATTTGTTCAATTTCCTGTCATTCTATATAAAGCCATGTTCAAAGTAATACAAATCAACACATCCTGAAAATAACCCCAAAGCCACACTCCACTAAAAGTACCACCAAACACACGCAGATTTATTGGTAGCCTAAACAAATACGTAGTGTTGACTCCGTCTTATTGAATGACTCGTAAAGTGAAGACTTTTATGGGTACCGAAATACTCACAAACACCCAGATTGGCTTGGGTACAGTACGATACAAGTTAGAGGTTTCATCGGTAAAATTCGTCGAACACGATTATTCCCGAAAGCGTTTGACTTGGACTTATAAAAAAAGTGTTTAGTCTTTGATCCGTGTGCTGGGGGCTTACCACCACCGCTTACACCAGTATTATTTTAATATTACTTCAGTGTGGGAAAGAGATAAAATAGAATAAAATATAATATTTATTTAGTAGGTATTAAAAATTGGTAAAATATTCAAAATCAAAATCAAAATCAAAATATTTTATTTCACATAAACCTACATGGGCACTTATGAAACGTCAGAAGCTAGGTGCACGGTTCCAATTGGTCGTTTCCTATGGAGAAGAGCCGGCAAGAAACTCCACGGTTACTCTTTTAAAAATAATTGGCTTTTACAATATTTTCAAATTACAGTATTAGTAGGCATGGGAGGACAATGTAGGCCTTTCAACAAGTAAGTACCAGGTACTTAACAAAATAGATGTTCAGTAAATCTACAGTCCAATAAGCCTACAAAGTTCTCACATTCACAAAATAGAAAATAATCTATATAAAAGACAAACAATAAAAAATAAAAATAAAAACCTATTTCAGCCAAATGACGTGATTGCTATTACAACTGTAACAAATTGAATAATTATCATGTCCACAAAAGCTACTAGGAGTTGAAATTAAATTGGAGGTATCTATAATAATAGGAAAAGGGAATATTAACATAAAATCTTAGAAATAGATGTCTGTACTAGGATAAACCTGTATCACAGGCGGCGTGAGCTCACACTTTATGGTAATTTTAGGACAATAAAATTCTTAACAATATTTAACATTAGAAGTCTTGAAATAATGACAAAATGTAATTATCTTTATATCGAGATATAACATTATGCAAAGTTGCATAGATCCAATATGTGATTGACTGTGAAAGTACGTGCACAGTACGGACACGATGATTATTGTTACATCGAATATACATAAATGTTTTACTTATATCACAATTTAATTTATTTACACGTGTGACCGACAATTTTTCACTCAATCTATCCCTTAACCCTCTCACCAACCAAATCAATTATCCATAATCACGATACGTTCCATCAAAAACGGTTCAGTGGTTTCTGAGAATAAACGTTCAAAACTCGGTCGCGGCACAACACGGGCGCCGGTATAGGGAACTACATTCAGAAAATATTTTATTAAAATTTTAGATTGAGAAAATGTTATTTAAGACTAGAAAATTGTAATGGTCTTGGATAATAAATTTTATAAATGCACATAATGTATTATATAATTGCAGAAGAGTACTTCGACATCAGTGGCCTTTTGTTGTATGTGTTTATTTGTTCTAACTAATTTATTTATCTACACCCATGCTATAAATCCTCTATAAAAGTTTCTGAAACAGTTAGCTCATTGCCAACGTTAAAACACTGGTTGTTTTTATTTTATCATAGTAACCATAATATCATCCAAACGGGTGTTATAATGTTGTACTAAATTTCATAATGCAACTCATTTAAAAAAAAGAACATTGTCATGCAGGCGCGTTTCACTAACAAAGCACCGTAATTTAAAACAAAAAAGCATCTATTACTCGAATTCGAAAAATTTGAATTCACGTGCGTCGTATCCCTCCATTTTTGTTCGATATTAGTATTGCAAAGAACCTTTTATTGAGGATTCATTATCATGGGTGTAGATAAAGTCTTGTATGCAACTGTAAATAATTAGGTATTAAAACACTCATGTGATACTCTACTAAACCCACATTAGTGTTTTAATACCACTTATTATATAACAGTTGCATAAATTGTATAGTTAGTTAGTCATTTAATTTAGTAGGTACCTCATGTAAATACTTGTTTAATAAAAAATGTTTGTGATGAAAAAAAAATGAATTCCTTCTCGCGTACCTACGGCTACGGCTACGGCGTAGCCCGCGCTTTGCTACGGCGTAGCCCGTACTTTGCTACGCAACGATGTAGCCATGTTCACATTGTTCAGCCAAAAGAGTTTTTGTATTATTATGTCATGTTTTGGTTTAATTTATTTTATTAGGTACTTATTTGAAATACATTCACAAGTATTATGCCTTTTGTCTCAAATAACAGTATTACCTAAGTTCTACGTACTTTAGTGGTTAATCAAGGGTACAGGGGGATTATTAGGTCTAAACTTTTGTTTAAAGTTCGGTTTAAACCCGGTAAAGTTGCCGCGTTGTGGTTGCTGTGTAGTGTACGTACGGATTAGTTTTGATTGTGTGGTTTATTTTGTGTGTGTGGCTTGTGGTTCAGAGGCTTGTGATACGGATTCCACAGAGGTTGGCTACGGCCAGTGTTTGTGGGATTTGGTGGTTAGGTGGCTATGGAAGGTGGGTATCCTTGAAGATTAATGCTCGGTTCCTATAAACAAAAACGAATCGTTTTGCTTACCATTGGTAGCTTTTTTATTGTCAAACTGGGCATATAAATAGATTCATAAGCTTATTTTACCTGGGATAGCTACTTCCATATGGGAGGGTGTTCTATGCTAAAGCTATGAGGAGTATGAGGTATTTACTTCATGATTGGTAAAGATACAAGAGTCTTAAGTTTAACAAATTACGGTCCGTATATTATAGGAATCGGGCATTAGACGATTTTTTGTATGACCTGTGTGGTCTCAATGTTATTTATGTAAAGGCGGATAGTGCACAAAAATGTGTATTGTGCTGTCTAATTTAATACCACTTTAGAAGCGGAAGAAATAAAAACAAAATTACATCTACGCAACGATCTCAAAAATGAAGGAAATCTCAAAAAGAATAGATAAAGATATACAGTATGTTATCTGAACAAAGGATGTTCCCGTTAACCCACAACAGTATAGCATCCATACATGTAAAAAATATTACCATAAAAAAATAAAGTAATAAAAACTAAAACCCAACTACGACTAAAAAGGTATAAACAAGACACCACAGACAGACAAATTAAAAATCCGGAGTCACACATGTTAGGGCATAAATCGAACAGATTAGGTGTGACTCCGGATTTTTTATTTGTCTGTCTGTGGTGTCTTGTTTATACCTTTTTAGTCGTAGTAGGGTTTTAGTTTTTATTACTTTATTTTTTGGGGTTAAAATATATATATTTTTGAAATGTGCTCATTATGCCCTTTCATTTGATACCCAACATGGTACGATTAAACATTTTTTTTTTTTAGTTCCTTACTTTATGTCCTCTAGAGGGCGCAATTTTCATTTAATGTGACGTCACATAGCCTATAACCAGCGGACGATCAAGACGCTTCCAACGACCTAACTTGTCAAATTGTGATGGGTGGCTTAGAAGATATGAGGGAACAGTTGAACATACATACATACATACCGGTCAAAATCATAACCCTCCTGTTTCTTCGCCGTAGTCGGGTAAAAAAAGTAGAAAAATATTAAATTGATACGTAAAACGAACACTCTGTACAGGCACACTTATTACACTTGTCTTTCCACGTTAAAAGACAAGTATGCGTGTACAGAATGTTTTTTTTTACGTATCAATATAAAAAAAAGTGAATATTTTACAACAAAAAAAAAAACAGTAGTAATATTTTTTTAGCATGTATGGATGCTATAGTAGAACGGTTTGCGGGTTCTCCCTTCGTTAGTTAACATACATCTATTCTTTATAAAAACAGAGATATCTATAATTGTAAACTATGCATGATGCATGAAGGTCTTTTTTAAAATGCTTTACAGCACAGAAAAGAAATATAACATTTACGTAGTCCTCGAAGGAAAGGCCGAGGGAAAGGCTCAGAAACCCGATTACAAGCGAAAACTTACGATTCCAAACTCGTCTCATGACTTAAGGGCCAAGTCTTGAGTAACTTTCATAAAAACTGCGAGGAATATTGATGACTTGCTGCCCAATTTGCTATTAATCTTACATATATTTTCCTTGGTCTCCCTGAGCTGTATTCGTAAGAGAAACAAACGTCAACTTCCAGTGTAACCGGATGCAGCTGAATACCAGTATTTTACATGAAGCGACTGCCTGTTTGACATCCACAACCCAGTAACTGGGTAATAAGCCGTTGTAGTTGCCTTGCGAATAAATAAATACGATAACCCTAGGTAAGACTGGTTGTCAGACTTTCGGGCTTCTGCCAACCCGTAACGACTGTCAAAGATCCACGAATAATAGCCAGGACCAACGGCTTAACGTGCTTCCCGAGGCACGGAGAACGTCTTCCTATGTAAAGATGGTCACCCATCCTCGTGGCTTAACCTGATAGATCGACCCGTGTGGCGGGTCCAATCCAATAAAGAAAATAAACCCAATTCTTACTAACTCTTCACAAAGTCCCTAACTTAAATTACATATTCAATAGATATCACCTAAAACTATATTTGTTTACCCACTCGTATATTACGCAACCAGTATCGATGTTTGCCGGCGGCTGATTTTTACACCGCTCGGTTCGACCCGAACAAATTTGTTTACTCACATCGTGCGAATTTTCCTATGTAAATAGGTATACCATGTTCTAGAAATAGGTTTACATCGTCTACTGCATGGATTGGATATTTTGCTAAAATCCTTCAGTTTAGGGAACAAAACTCAAATATCTACGAATGACAGTCGGGACCAACGGCTTAACGTGCTTTCTGAGGCACGGAGGAGTCTCCACGTGTATTTATCCACGGACGAACCGGCAAACATAGCTTAACCTGATGGATTCAACCCGTGCGGTTGTTATTACTTAGCCACGAGCAAGTATATAGATTAGTATCCAAAAAAATATAGACAAACTCTAGACATATAACCCAGCTATTTCTACAAGGCTTTTTTTTTTTTTTTTTTTTTTTTTTCTGACACCAGGTTAGTCTAACCAAACGAAAAGAAGATTGCCAGTAGATACTATAAAAAGGAAGAAAGAAAGAAAAATAGGTTTATTTGTCTGAGCAACACTTGCATACAAAAAGATACCAGTTCATCATATAAATCATAGAAATATGAGACAAAAATAAAAAATTATAATAGTCTTTTGGTACGCGTTCCTGTATTTTAAACGAATACACCAGGCGTTTTCATAATTAAGCTAGATTAATTTATTTAGGGAAAACATGAAAGGAAAGTAAAATAAACGCCATGTTCCTCCTAAAAAAGGATTTAGTGAAAGGACTCTATTCGAATTATGTTCTGGGAAAACAAAATAACACAATATTTTTCCTTTTTCATAGCTGTTGGTTTAAAATTCACGTTTTGTGGACGTTTATGGGGGCGGGCAAAAATAGGAAAAATATCTACTCTCATAAAAATAAACTATCTAAAGGAGATCATTCATTTTAGGCTAAATTAAAATCATAACATCATTCTTATACCCGTATCACATGAGTTTGAAAAAGTCATTTTTCGATCAATGTAACTTGACGGAGGTTTGTTCCCATAGTAAAAAATAACGAATATAATAGAAAAAAAACATACTCTTTTGGAATGTAGCATTTTTTGTTGTTTGGCGGCCACTTTCACATTTAGCCCAAAAATGTATGGACGGTCAGACGGTGAATGATCTCCTTTAACCATTTTTTTTTTTTTTTTGCGGTTTGGAAATCATCAAATGACTTCTCCCGCTCTGGGCGGAGCGGAAGGGCGTGTCAGACATTTACTGACTAAAACCCACCCGTGTTCCTTCAGTTGCCCAGGGTCCCGGTATCCCTTTCGAACTTTCCCGCAACCCTGGCAGGATCTCCTCCACACACGAGAGAATGGCGGCGATAATCACGCTGTGCCTTTAAATTACCGCCGCGATTATATCGCCGTGTGGAGATTATAATTTATAGAGTTTCTATTGAATGTATGTTGGGGTCGGCTTCCAGTCTAAACAGATTCAGCTGAATACCTGTATTTTACATGGAGCGATTGCCTATCTGACCTCTACAACCCAGTAACGGGGTAATAAGATACCCTTTGACAAGACTGGTTCAGACTTTTGGGCTTCTGACGACCCGTAAGGACAGTTAAAGATCAGAAATGACAGCCGGGACCAACGGCTTAACGTGTTTTCCGAGGCACGAAGGAGTCTCGGTATGTAAAAATGGTCACCCATCCACGGACTAACCCCGGCAAACCTGATGCATCGATCCGTGGGGCTGTTATTACTTTGCCACGAGTTCTTCATTTTTATTGATAGCACAATAATTGATAGAGGAAATTAATAGTCATTAGCATAAATCAAATTGTACGTTTGCCATTGACATAGCATGTTGAGTTCTTGAGAACCGTGTAGTGTTTCCAAAGAAAATGATAGACACGTTGAATGTTTCTACGAAATAAAATATTCAAAGCGAATGAATCGATTGCATAAACTTATAATGAAAAAAATACTAATAAGAATGTATCTAGAAGAAAAGAATGAAGGATACGGTACAACACGTATCTTCTTCCATTCTCTCCTGCCCGTACACAATCCATCCATCTTTTTTTGGCATTCCTCTACCTCTCCATCCATCATAATTTATATTCATCACAGTATGTACGCGGTCGTTACTACAAGACATGCAATTTTGTCCTCTCTGTCACTCAGACTGTGTCTCTTACCAAAACACGAAATACGTTCTTAAAAAGGTCCGGTACTGTATGTACTAAAGTAAGTATGTAAGGTACTGTATGTGAGCTACGCGCCGAGCGAGCCAGCGAACAAGGCGTTCGTGGTGCGTGTACCGAATTGTTATCTGCCCCTCGTCATGGAAGAAGACTGGCCGCAGGACGTGGTGTGGTGTTCCGTCGTTTCCGCGGACAAGTTCCAGAGGACAGCACAAAGTCTAGCTAGTCCTAAGTGAAGTGCTACTAACATAGTCTAAGCCTTATTTATTAACACAAGTTTTTGTTTTTAGAATATGTATGTTTAGGTTAAGGTATTTTTCGTGGGCCTGTGTCGCCTGCAGTATATGGTATTATTATTACAAAAGGCTTCACTAAGTCGTAAGTGAGCGAGTGCCCGTCGTCAGTCGTGTTAACTTCACGCATGATCACGGAACTTTGTGACAACTGTTGTGCACTAGTTTGTGTATACCTTAACGTTTAATACGTTTACACAAATGGAAAGTTAGTTTGACTTTTGTCACAGTGTAATAAAGTAACAGTATTATGTGTCGGCAGTGACCTTGAAATAATTTACCTACGACCGCTCGGGAGATAAACCTTCCGCGTCCGCGCGTAACTGCCGCGCACTCGGGAGATATGTTCACTGAGATTTTGAAGCGCGTCGTTTCAGCCGTTTTCTATGTAGACATAATACTTTTACTTATTTATACAGTGCTTTGGTGATGAGGTTTTCCAGAGTGTAATGTATTACACGAAGATGAAATAGTACTTCTGATAGTAATATTTTCTTATCTCACTTGTAAATAAGCAGTGAAGTGAATGAAAGACTAGCTTTTACCCGTAGCTCCGCCCTTACTTCGGAAATTATCCCATAGAAACGTCCTACAGGGATAAAAAGTGTCCTTAGTCCTAACCCAGGTTATAGTATATCCATGTGCTAAGGCTCATTGAAATCCCTTGAGCCGTTTTAGGCGAGAAAAGGTAACAGACGTACCTACAGAGTTACTTAGTATATAATAAGAAGTTTAATGATGATTAGTATGACGTTAATCTATAATAATTAATTAAAAACCGACCGGACCGTTCTGTGGAACACTTTTTAATCTAAGAGGTCCCCCGACTGCAATGACAATTTTATCAACTTGTTTTTTACTTTTTAGTTCGTTTTTTAGCAGGGCAGTAGTGTTTTTTAATTTTTTATTTAATTATTTTTATTTTATACATTTTAGTGACAAGTATGTATTTTTTTTTTGTAGTTTAGGTAAATTTTTGTTTACCGCTATGGAAAAGTCGGCGTTGTGTTAATGTTAACATTTTTTTTAAATTACTTGCCTTAATATTGGTACTGTGTGATTATGAATGAATTCTAATAATAACTCAATCATCTACCAAACCATTCACTCAATTAGACATTTATAGTGTTACTAAAGTTTGATTATCGTTTGCAGCCAAAGATGAAATGTTTTTTATTATTTCTTTATTAGCATGTACACCCTACCTATGTAAAATGTATGCCAATAAATTATATAGTTTTGGAATGTGCTCATCAAGGCCTTCTATTGGATACCCATATCGTAATTGAAGATTTTTTTATTTTTCATATTTGAAAATGGAGCCATACAGCCGCCATATTGATTTTTTTTAAAAAAACATGGCCTATGTCTCTCGGGATAATATAAGGATTCTAACGATACCCCATACATCCAAATCCGTTCAGGCATTTTAAAGTTATGGTGGAATAAAGAAACTCACATACATACATACATACGTGAACCCTGAAAACATTACAGTCCTTTTTGGGCAGTCGTGTAAAAATGAAGCTTTTTCAAATGCCTCAGCTACGGCAGGTAGATGGTTAAACAAAGCCTGATATGACAAGTTTTAATCTCTACTTAATATAGTCGCTTCCTGTCTGCTAACTTGGTAAGTTAACGTATTAAAATGTTCCGAGAAAAGTTTTATTATCTGTGTTTCAAAGTATTTTCAAGTTAGGAAAAGTTTGTAGAATTGTTCAAGCTATTATAATGTCATTTGCATGTAGACCGGTATTGAGGGGTAGGAGTGTTGGTTTATGATGTGGGATTTCAGGGCGAATATGTTCTAACCATTTGATAGTGAACGCAAACTCAAAATATTTATTTCAATTAAACCAATTACCTACAGACACTTTTGAATTACAATAGACGTAGATATATGTATTTAGTAACCTATTCTGCTAAATTCTCCAAGAGTTATAAAACTCTTTAAGAAATCGACACGTGTTTCACCTCTCAACGAGGCATCCTCAGGATGACGATTGACCAGTCGTGAACCACACAACGTGTTGCTGGGGAGTGTGTTTCGCCACTTCTTCTTTCCAGCTAAAGCACTAGGAAGTGGTGGTGGTAGGTGGTGGCCTTATGTAATTTTATTGACGTTCGAAAAGTGCTGATTCACAGCCTAGTTTGAATAAATGACTTTTGATATTGATTTTGATTTTGTTGCCTCTTTTTTTTTCTCTTGGAGAATAGGTTACTAAATATGTGTCTATATCTATTGTATTTTATAATGGACTAGCTGTGCCCCGCGGTTTCACCCGCGTAGATGTCCATCCCGTGGGAATATAGGGATAAAACGTATCCTATGTCCTATTCCAGGTCATGTCTACCCGTGTGCTCATCCTCTCCTCTCTAAAGTAGGGAAAGTCGCGGAGGCGCGGCGCCCGGCGTCGAACGGTTCGCGTATTGCATTTTTATATCGTGATATCTTCGAAATTAAATGTTCGATTCGAATGAATTAAAAAGTATTTTACTGCTACATGATGTTGAAACTATTTATTTGAATAAGAATTAATATAATGTCGATAAAACTCCTTCGCAAATAATGCATTAACTTCGAAAAAATTTGATTACCATAAAAAAGGTTATAGAGTGTCGCACATTCTGTGGTCTATTGACCCTGAATTATTACATGCTCGCCCCCTTAATAGGGGGCGAGCATGTAATAATAATAAGCCAAGCCTCAGCCAACACGAGCGTAGGCAAAGTTACAAGGCGAGTGTTACGGTATAAATATTGGTCAAGTTCGAAAGAGACCAATACCAACCGCAATTTTCACGAGTTTTTGTGGAGCTATCCACATGTTGGCCGAAATTACCGAGTGCCGGCGAACGCCTTTGATTTGTGCAGAAAAACCGACACTGCTGCACTGTTCCGAAGTGAGACGAGGCGTAGCGAGCGATCCCGAGTCGTGGCAAGGCACGACAAACGAACCATATACACGTTTGGCCGTCGCCTGCACTCGGCCAGCTAGGCGAGCATCGGCGAGCAATGGCGAAGTTAGACATGTATTGCTGGCTTTACACATCTGCCTAGCCTTTTTCCCAGGAATGTTGGGGTTGGCTTCCAGTTTAACCGGATGCAGCTGAATACCAGTATTTTACAAGGAGCGACTGCCTATCTGGGGGCCTAAACCGGCCACATTAGCAATTCCTCTAAAAGCAGGTCATTTCCTGAATCCCCGCTGTCATTAGCAATTCCTCTAATTTGACACAAAAGCAATTCGTAATATGTGGACCATTTTACGAATCTCCATAGAAAACTGTCAAACAAATGAATTGTTTCGTAATATGAATCGCACGCAGATTATATCATGAATTGTCAGTTTGTGACATTTTACGATGATTCATAATATTTTCCTATTATGATTCTGCCAAAGTGACTGTTTTAAGCCCCCTGACCTCCTCAACCCAGTAACTGGGTAATACGATACCCCTTGGTAAGACTGGTTGTCAGACTTTCGGGCTTCTGACGACCCGTAACGACTCTCAAAGATCCACGAATGACAGCTGGGACCAACGCACGGCTTAAAGTGCTGTCCGAGGCACGGATGAGTTTCGATATGTAAAAATGGTCACCCATCCACGGACTAACCTAGGCAAGGGTAGCTTAACCTGATGGATCGACCCGTCCGACTGTTATTATTTAGCCACGAGCTTCTTCATAGCTGTACATGGCATGGCATGGCATGGCATGGTATTGCTGGCTTTACATGGGACTTAAAACATAACTGGCGATGTGTGGGTGTTACTACAGGTGGACCTCTGCTCAAACCTTCGGGGAATACAGGCGTGATGTTATATTATTACATGCTTACCCTCTTAAGGTTGATGCGCTAAGGTAGCCCGCGAAATTTAAATTTTCTTATGTTTTTTGCAATTTGCAGGTCAGTATGAGGTTGTATGTTGATCTAAATATTATTAGCGGCCGTAACAAATATGGATGTACAGAATTATAAACAGTAGAATCAGCAATACAACTCTATAAGTTCATGTAAGTGCATTGAATGAAAATTTCATGAAATCGTCAGTCAATACACTTACATGAACTTAGAGAGTTGTATTGCTGATTCTAATGTTTATAACTCTGTAAATCCATATTTGTTACGACGTATACTGACCTGCAAATTGCAAAAAAACGTAAGAAAATTTGAATTTCGCGTGCTACCCTAGCGCATCCACCTTAACATGATGCTACCCATCTCACATGAAAAAAGTCCCAGTTTTCATCATGTATGCCACAAAATACTCCCTTCTAACGCCATTCTACCAAGTATCTGTCATATTATGACACGATAGTCGTTTGTAGGCTGTTGTGAACTCCCGCAGTAGATTTTATGGCTTGTGGGGAAGATAAGCGAAGCCTTCCGTACATGTAACGTATACAACTTTACACGGACGGAAGGCTTCGCTCGCGTTTCGTGTGAATGTGCAATCACATGAGGAGATTTGTAAAGGTTATGGTGCTGTTATGATTCTTGCCATGAATACATAAACTCACGCCTTCTTCCCATGGGGGTAAGCACATACTACAAAACTTCACCTGCTAAGATCCTTATATACTCTTTTTGTTTCGGTTACGTTCATACAGGCACACTGGTTGCGAGTACTACGCACCTGTGGTTTCTTTGAATATGCATTTACTAAAAATTCCTCTCACAATTATACTTACGTATAATTTAAAAATTTAAATAATTTAAAAATTCCTCTCACAGTAATTTAAAAATTCAATAATTTAAAAATTCCTCTCAAAAAATTTTAAGAATTTTAAGAATTTTTGAAAGTGTGGTTTGCTGTTTTCATGTTCTTATTTTTTAGATTTTAATGTGTTATAATTGTCTGTTTTATTTTTATAATTTTAGTTACTGTAATTGGTTGTAACACAACCGTTGCAATTAAATAAATAAATAAATCAATAATACCCATCAAAAAATAATTATATCTTGTTCATCTTATAATTTGTCTTACGAAGTGATATTCAGGAGTTATTAGTCCATTGGCAGAATTGGTCATTACTAACACGGACAATATAAAAAAGATAAACAGTGCTTTAAGGGTCAAAAGGTGACAATGTTGTACTGGATACCAAAGTACCTAAGTTAAGTCCAAGCTGAGTTATTTACCTCATATACAGGGTCTTAGGGTAAACACCGTTATCCTTGCAACCAGTGGTTTGGTTTCATTTATAGATTGTAAAATCAATGGAAAATTACAAAAAAAAAAAAAAATTTTTGAATACACATTTTACCACAAGAGACGCAGTTCGTTGCCCTATGCGCTAGGGCAACGAACTTGCGTCTCAACACGGGCGGGGGGTGCGGGACGAGACCTGACCGGCCGTGAGCGCGACCCCTCCCTCAGTCAGTCAGCTGTTTCGCTAGCAAGCACGGTGTCGGATAGAAACTTTTTAAAATCTTTTAATGAAAATAACGTTTTTTTTTTTTGTTGTTTTCGGTGGTTTGAGTGACAACGTTGTTTACCCTTAAACCCTGTATAATTTTGTACCGCTCTCGTATGCGGTACAAAATTAGTTAATCCTAACTAATATTCTAATGCGAAAGTGAGTTTGTTTGTTTGTGCTGCCACGCTAAAACGGCTGAACGAATTTTGATGAAATTTGGCACATGGGTTGGATAGGTACATACCCGGGACATAGAAAGAAAGAAAATACTTTTATTTGCAGCAAACATGACCCAAAGAAAGAACAAATACCTACACGAAAATTAAATAATCCCAGTCGTACGGTCCCTTGGGATCATTTCCTTCACGCGGGCGAAGCCAGGGGCAAAAGATAATTAAACACAGAACATTTAAACGAAGAAAATCTACCTCCTGTATCCTGCTTTTTTCGAGTTCTTTTTTAAGACTATGAATGAACTTCTGTTTTTACCCGACTACGGCGAAGCAGAAAGGAGGGTTATGATTTTGACCGGTATATATGTATGTATGTATGTATGTATGTATGTTCATCTGTTCCCTCATATCTTCTAAACGACTCATCACAATTTGACAAATGAGGTATCGTTGGATGCGTCTTGATCGTCCGCTGGTGACACATTAAATTAAAAATGGCGCCGTCTAGAGGACATAAAGTCAGGAACTAAAAAAAAAAATTGTTTAATCGTACCATGTTGGGTATCAAATGAAAGGGCTTAATGAGCACATTTCAAAAATATATATATTATAACCCCAAAAGAAATAAAAAATATTAAAGTACTTAATAAAAACTAAAACCTAACTACGACTAAAAAGGTATAAACAAGACACCACAGACAGACAAATTAAAAATCCGGAGTCACACGTAATCTGTTCGATTTGTGCCCTAACACGTGTGACTCTGTATTTTTAATTTTTACTATATCAGTACAATTTGTTCAATTTCCTGTCGTTCTATATAAAGCCATGTTCAAAGTAATACAAATCAACACATCCTGAAAATAACCCCAAAGCCACACTCCACTAAAAGTACCACCAAACACACGCAGATTTATTGGTAGCCTAAACAAATACGTAGTGTTGACTCCGTCTTATTGAATGACTCGTAAAGTGAAGACTTTTATGGGTACCGAAATACTCACAAACACCCAGATTGGCTTGGGTACAGTACGATACAAGTTAGAGGTTTCATCGGTAAAATTCGTCGAACACGATTATTCCCGAAAGCGTTTGACTTGGACTTATAAAAAAAGTGTTTAGTCTTTGATCCGTGTGCTGGGGGCTTACCACCACCGCTTACACCAGTATTATTTTAATATTACTTCAGTGTGGGAAAGAGATAAAATAGAATAAAATATAATATTTATTTAGTAGGTATTAAAAATTGGTAAAATATTAACATAAAATCTTAGAAATAGATGTCTGTACTAGGATAAACCTGTATCACAGGCGGCGTGAGCTCACACTTTATGGTAATTTTAGGACAATAAAATTCTTAACAATATTTAACATTAGAAGTCTTGAAATAATGACAAAATGTAATTATCTTTATATCGAGATATAACATTATGCAAAGTTGCATAGATCCAATATGTGATTGACTGTGAAAGTACGTGCACAGTACGGACACGATAATTATTGTTACATCGAATATACATAAATGTTTTACTTATAGCACAATTTAATTTATTTTCACATTTGACACGACATTTTTCACTCAATCTATCCCTTAACCCTCTCACCAACCAAATCAATTATCCATAATCACGATACGTTCCATCAAAAACGGTTCAGTGGTTTCTGAGAATAAACGTTCAAAACTCGGTCGCGGCACAACACGGGCGCCGGTATAGGGAACTACATTCAGAAAATATTTTATTAAAATTTTAGATTGAGAAAAAAAAAATTAAGACTGGAATATTGTAATGGTCTTGGATAATAAATTTTATAATGCATAATGTATAATATGATTGCAGATGAGTGTTTTGACATCAGTGACCTTTTGTTTATGTGTTTATTTGTACTAACTAATTTATTTGTATAGTCAGTTAGTCATTTAATTTAGTAGTCATGTAAATACTTGTTTAATAAAAAATGTTTGTGATAAAAAAAACTGAATTCCTTCTCGCGTATCTACGGCTACGGCTACGGCGTAGCCCGCACTTTGCTACGGCGTAGCCCGTACTTTGCTACGCAACGATGTAGCCATGTTCACATTGTTCAGCCAAAAGAGTTTTTGTATTATTCAGTCATGTTTTGGTTTAATTTATTTTATTAGGTACTTATTTGAAATACATTCACAAGTATTATGCCTTTTGTCTCAAATAACAGTATTACCTAAGTTCTACGTACTTGAGTGGTTAATCAAGGGTACAGGGGGATTATTAGGTCTAAACTTTTGTTTAAAGTTCGGTTTAAACCCGGTAAAGTTGCCGCGTTGTGGTTGCTGTGTAGTGTACGTACGGATTCGTTTTGATTGTGTGGTTTATTTTGTGTGTGTGGCTTGTGGTTCAGAGGCTTGTGATACGGATTCCACAGAGGTTGGCTACGGCCAGTGTTTGTGGGATTTGGTGGTTAGGTGGCTATGGAAGATGGGTATCCTTGAAGATTAATGCTCGGTTCCTATAAACAAAAACGAATCGTTTTGCTTACCAATCGTAGCATTTTTTATTGCTAAACTGGGCATATAAATAGATTCATAAGCTAATTTTACCTGGGATAGCTACTTCCATATGGGAGGGTGTTCTATGCTAAAGCTATGAGGAGTATGAGGTATTTACTTCATGATTGGTAAAGATACAAGAGTCTTAAGTTTAACCAATTACGGTCCGTATATTATAGGAATCGGCCATTAGACGATTTTTTGTATGACCTGTGTGGTCTCAATGTTATTTATGTAAAGGCGGATAGTGCACAAAAATGTGTATTGTGCTGTCTAATTTAATACCACTTTAGAAGCGGAAGAAATAACAATAAAATTACATCTACGCCACGATCTCAAAAATGCAGAAAATCTCAAAAAGAATAGATAAAGATATACAGTATGTTATCTAAATAAAGGATGTTCCCGTTAACCCACAACAGTATAGCTTCCATACATGTAAAAAAATATTACCATAAAAAATAAAGTAATAAAAACTAAAATCCATCTACGACTAAAAAGGTATAAACAAGACACCACAGACAGACAAATTAAAAATCCGGAGTCACACGTGTTAGGGAATAAATCGAACAGATTACGTGTGACTCCGGATTTTTTATTTGTCTGTCTTTTTTTTTTTAGTTCCTTATTTTATGTCCTCTAGAGGGCGGGAGGGAGGGAGGTTTATTTAATGTGACGTCACATAGCCTATAACCAGCGTACGATCAAGGCGCTTCCAACGATACCTCACTTGTCAAATTGTGATGAGTAGCTTAGAAGATATGAGGGAACAGTTGAACATACATACATACATACATACCGGTCAAAATCATAACCCTCCTTTTTTCTTCGCCGTAGTCGGGTAAAAAAAAGTAGAAAAATATTAAATTGATACGTAAAAGGAACACTCTGTACAGGCACACTTATCACACTTGTCTTTCCACGTTAAAAGACAAGTGTGCGTGTACAGAATGTTTTTTTTTACGTATCAATATAAAAAAAAGTGAAGTGTGACAAAAAAAATAAAACAGTAGTAATATTTTTTTAGCATGTATGGATGCTATAGTAGAACGGGTTGCAGGTTCTCCCTTCGTTAGTTAACATACATCTATTCTTTGTAAAACAGAGATATCTATAATTGTAAACTATGCATGATGCATGAAGGTCTTTTTTTAAATGCTTTACAGCACAGAAAAGAAATATAACATTTACGTAGTCCTCGAAGGAAAGGCCGAGGGAAAGGCTCAGAAACCCGATTACAAGCGAAAACTTACGATTCCAAACTCGTCTCATGACTTAAGGGCCAAGTCTTGAGTAACTTTCATAAAAACTGCGAGGAATATTGATGACGTGCTGCCCGATTTGCTATTAATCGTACATATATTTTCCTTGGTCTCCCTGAGCTGTATTCGTAAGAGTGAAACAACCGTCAACTTCCAGTCTAACCGGATGCAGCTGAATACCAGTATTTTACATGAAGCGACTGCCTGTTTGACATCCACAACCCAGTAACTGGGTAATAAGCCGTTGTAGTTGCCTTGCGAATAAATAAATACGATAACCCTAGGTAAGACTGGTTGTCAGACTTTCGGGCTTCTGCCAACCCGTAACGACTGTCAAAGATCCACGACCAATGGCCAGGACCAATGGCTTAACGTGCTTTCCGAGGCACGGAGAACGTCTTCCTATGTAAAGATGGTCACCCATCCTCGTGGCTTAACCTGATAGATCGACCCGTGTGGCGGGTCCAATCCAATAAAGAAAATAAACCCAATTCTTACTAACTCTTCACAAAGTCCCTAACTTAAATTACATATTCAATAGATATCACCTAAAACTATATTTGTTTACCCACTCGTATATTACGCAACCAGTATCGATGTTTGCCGGCGGCTGATTTTTACACCGCTCGGTTCGACCCGAACAAATTTGTTTACTCACATCGTGCGAATTTTCCTATGTAAATAGGTATACCATGTTCTAGAAATAGGTTTACATCGTCTACTGCGTGTATTGTATATTTTGCTAAAATCCTTCAGTTTTGGGAACAAAACTCAAAAATCTACGAATGACAGTCGGGACCAACGGCTTAACGTGCTTTCCGAGGCACGGAGGAGTCTCCACGTGTATGTATCCACGGACCAACCCCGGCAAACATAGCATAACCTGATGGATTCAACCCGTGCGGTTTTTATTACTTAGCCACGAGCAAGTATATAGATTAGTATCCAAAAAAATATAGACAAACTCTAGACATATAACCCAGCTATTTCTACAAGGCTGAACGTAAAATACCTAAATGTGGCTTAAGCTTTGAAAGTTTGTGCCTTTATACGAGGTCACGGTCAGTTCTTAGAAGTAGGTGAAGCGGGTTCAACACTAAAGCCGAGGTTGAGCACCGTTTGGATTTACAGGAATCTTTAGTTATGTCCGGTTTGTTCGAAACAATAGATTATCAACCAAAGTTAAGAATGATTGTTCTTTTCTGTCAAAAATTAAATAAACAGTCTCATAATTACAAAACGTTCACATTTAAGTCGCAATCTGTCAAAAATGTTCTATAAATATTGTGTATAGTAATGTAAATAAAATAAAAAATGTTGGTATATTGATGGTTTTTTTGATAGATTGCGAATGCGATGCGAATGTGAACGTTCTTAAAAATATAAGAATAGCCCCGCAGTATTGTTAAATATGTAATTTTAAATTAACCTATGTATTTTTCTTTTATTTATTAAAACATAAAGTAAATGCACAAATAAAAAAAATCAATTTCAGGTATCTTTTGTAGCTATATCTATACATATAATAAATCTGTAGACGAGGCGTTTCTGTACAATGAAAAAAAAAAAAAAAAACCTAGGTGGAGTGTCCAAGAATAACCAACAGATGCCATTTCTACCATTTTTGGAATTTTTGTCTGTTTGTCTGTTTGTCTGTTCGTTTGTTTGATTGTTCGAGTATCACGTAAAAAGTACGAAATCAATATGGTTAACTTATACACTCAAATATTGTGTGTAACTCGATGTTTCATTTAGTCTTTGTTTCATCGCAATCGCTTCAAAATATCAAAAGATATAAGAGTTTAAAGTATTCAAGAAGAAATTTTCATTAGGTACGTAATGTAGATACACGTAACGACATCTATTGTCGTAAAATGACACTAGCGTAAAATCAGGTAGGTTTGTGAGAACGTGTGTAACACACGATCATAATCATCATATGTTCACATACTTCGCGCGGAAACATAACGCGATACATTGTGAATTCACCCAATCTAAAGTTTGGTTAATTCATGTTTTCCAAATCTATTGTTTGGTAGTAGTGCCATAGGTGGCGCTATCTATCTTTTAAATCATGATACAAATATTAATCATGAAAAAATGGTGACAAATTTTAATTTCTTAAAAATTGTAGATTCTTACATCGAGCAAAAAGTGAGTAATTAAGGCACGAATGCGCTTACTAAATAAACACGAGTAATCTACTTTTCTTTCAACTACCAATGTACCTGCTGCGATAAAATATACCTGCTCAAGGTTAACTCAACTCAATCCAAATCAAGTTAGGTCAAGTTCAGGTCAAGTCAGGTCAAGTCAGGTCAAGTCAGGTCAAGTCAGGTCAAGTCAGGTCAAGTCAGGTCAAGTCAGGTCAAGTCAGGTCAAGTCAGGTCAAGTCAGGTCAAGTCAGGTCAAGTCAGGTCAAGTCAGGTCAAGTCAGGTCAAGTCAGGTCAAGTCAGGACAAGTCAGGTCAAGTCAGGTCAAGTCAGGTCAAGTCAGGTCAAGTCAGGTCAAGTCAGGTCAAGTCAGGTCAAGTCAGGTCAAGTCAGGTCAAGTCAGGTCAAGTCAAGTCAAGTCAAGTCAAGTCAAGTCAAGTCAAGTCAAGTCAAGTCAAGTCAAGTCAAGTTAGTCATGGAACCTTTTCTACATAGCTTACAGAGTGTTCGAACGTTTTCCCATATATTTTGACAGTATCACTTCGTGCTCGATGGCGTTGTTCATTTAACGTCATTTTCTGAATCGCGGTGTTAAGAGTCTCCGTAGAAGAATGACTTTCGCCCAATTCATAATTATCGAACATTTGGCTCATTTTGAATTGAACACATAATCCATACTAATCGATGCTTAAAAGTATAAATTCGATAGTAACTCTCAAATTTTAAATAAATTAAAAAAAAAAATTGAAAATAAAATTTGGAGAGATAGATGGCATCCCGGCGAAGAACATAGGCAATTATTTTCTCAAAAACAAATTTAAGGGGGGGGGGGTTGGGATATAGGGGATGAAAGTTTTTATGGGAAACCTATCATTTTTAGAGTTCCGTAGTCAACAAGAAAGCTTTATAGTTTCGCTTCGCCATGTCCGTCTGTCTGTCTGTCTGTCCGCGACTTAGCTCAAAAACTTTTAATCGACCAACTTACATCTGCAGTTGCAAAAACCCAAACATTCTGTATGCGATAACAAGTTTTTTAACACTTTGAGGGACAGTAAACACCCATAGACGTAATAACAATAAAACTTTGCGAAAGTTTGTTTGATAAAATATTTCATCCCAACTACGGAACCCTTCATTGTGCATGGTTCGACACACACTTGGCCTTTTTTTTTTAAGTTAGGGCTGTGAAAATTTATGCTTTTTGTAACAAACAAAGAGTTACGTTTTTCTAAAATCATCCGTCATGAGGGTAAAAACCCTTCTTTACCCTCTTGATTTTAAAATTCACATGTAAGTACTTATTATTGACATTTTTGCGGGACTCTCTTCAAGAGCGTTAAGGGATTGAGAATATAGTCATAGTCCGTATCTTGAGAATCAGTCCACTCAATCAAAAGTTATTACTACTTGGCTCTTGGCTTGGAACGAAGAGTTTGAGTTTACCAGTGAGTACTTACTCGATAGATGGCGTTGTGCAAATGATGCGATTTTCATAAGGGGGATGCGCCGGTAGCCCGCGAAATTCAAATCTTAAGTTTTTTGCAATTTGCAAGTCAGTGTCAGGCAGGTTGTATGTTAAAATGAAATTGTTTATTCTGTAAATAGGTTATTGGAATCACTTTTACACGTCGTAATAATATCAAAAAATTGTAAAATTAAGCTAGATGAGGTCGGCGTTTCCTATCTGACGACTCTGAGAAGAAAGGCCGAAACCAACTCACAGTCTCTTTTAAAGTCCGGACATACCTAGGTCAGATATTGGCATATTGGTCAGGCCCTATGAGGGCCATGTAGATTAGAGTCTGAAATGGTCTTTTGAGGAATGAACCACACAGATTTGAGTGAACCTGTCCTGTCACTGCAAGCATTTGTCAGTAATAGTGGAGCTCAGCTCAGAACTTAAGGAGCTCAACGACTCGACGAACAATACCAAAGAAAGGACATTTGTGTAGGCCGCATCAAGATCTCAAATTGCCAGACCATTGTTAAAACTAACTGAGAACGAAAAAATATAAGAATAAAAACAAAATAAACATCCACATAGTCCTCACATTCACAATAATACAATACTTTACAAAGCAATCATGTCATTTTGTCAATATCCTACATATAATATTCAATAATGTGAATTTGTATATAAAACTGGTAGGTATATTTTGATGATTTTCACTTATTCAAAATGTCACAATGCCAAAATGACAAAATGTTAGCAGAGCGAGCAGCTCAATCCCATGCTTTTTGTCTTCTAAATAATCTGAAATTGTATAGTACCCTTTTTTACAAAGTTTGGTTTTAATACAGCTTTTAAATCGTTTAATGGGTAAGTTTCGAATGTCAATATGATTAAAATATGATTCGCGATCGTAGCAAATAGTAGCTTTACAGAATAATAACCATTAGATACAGGAATACAATTCCTGCCATATTAGTTAGATTAGATAAATAAATATTTGAAACAACTGCGACTCATTATTTAGATCAACATAAAACTCATAAGAAAATTTGAATATCGCAGGCTCCCCCAAAGCTTTCGCCTTAGTTTCCATCGTCCATACAATATGCCATAGTTTTTTCATTAATCTTTATACAAGATTTTTTTGACAGTTTCATACTGCTGTCAATACTATCCACACTATCACCACAATATAGATATGAACTACCACTAATATATAAAGTTACTGGCTGTCTCATGTCTGTTACTTTTACGCCGTAACGCCTAGGTCGCCTAGACAGACCACGTGGGTTATGGGACATAGGATACTTTTATCCCGGTAGCACATTCCCGTGGGATAATTTCCGACATCCACGCGGGCGAAGCCGCGGGCAAAAGCTAGTCTTCAATAAAAACTTATAATAGGATACGTACAAGCATAGTTTTATCTGAAATTATCCATACTTTCTTTAAAAAAATCAGTTGGTATATTTAAATACTGTTCAAAATGACAACTTTGTCAGTAATGATGAAACTAATAATAGGTCTTTACCTATGAAATTGCCGTTTTGTATGAAAAAATTTAAACGATGTTTTTTCATGAATTTTTTATTTGTATTTATCGAAGTAATCACCCATGCAATCAATGCATCTTTGCCATCGCAGTGGCAGTTTATTGATGCCCTTCTTAAAGAAATCAGCTGGACGGGAGGCAACAAATTCTTCAAAGGCATTTTGTACTGCCTCTCGGGTATTGAATTTTTTTCCCGCCAAGAAGTTATCCAAATTCTGGAAAAAGTAGTAGTCTGTAGGCGCAAGGTCTGGTGAGTAGGGCGGATGACGGAGAGCTTCCAACCCAGTTCTTGCAACTTGGAGACCGTCTGCTGTGCAGTATGAGGTCGCGCGTTGTCGTGCAGGAGCAGCGGAGACGAGCGATTGACCAATGCTGGTTGGAGATGCGCCAGCTTCTCCATCATTGTGTTCAGTTCTTCACAGTACACATCTGCAGTAATGCTCACCCCGTTTGGTAAGAAGCTGTGATGAATCACACCGGCGCTAGACCACCAAACAGTGACCATCGCTTTTCTAGGGGTAAGTTTTCGTTTAGGGCATTGTTTAGGTGCTGAACCAGGATCCAACCAACTTGCTGAGCACTTGCGGTTATCAAACAGAATCCATTTTTCATCGCAGGTAACAATGCGGTTCAAAATTCCTTCATTTGTGTGTCTGTTGAGCAGTGCAAGGCACGTCTCGACGCGTACTTCGCGCTGGCGATCATTGAGTTCGTGGGGCACCCATTTGTCAAGCTTTTTTACCTTGCCAATTTGACGCAAATGGACCAATATTGTTTTGACGCTAACGTCGAAAGCTGCTGCTAATTCAGCCTTAGATTGTGTATCATCAGCTTCCACAATCGCCTTTAATTCGTCATTGTCGACCAAAGTCTTCGGACGACCGCGAGGTTCATTTTTCAGGTCGAAATTTCCAGAACGGAAGCGAGCAAACCAATAACAGGTGGTGCGTTGGTTTGTAGTGTTAGCTCCGTAAACGTCGTTGATGTTGCGTGCCGCTTGTGCCGCGTTGCTGCCACGACGGTACTCATATTCCATAATTACTCGAATTTTTAACGTATCCATGATGACGAAAAAGATTGAAATGCGATGAAAATGTAACACTAATCAATAAAGAAATGACTACTTTTGGAAAAAAAAATCCGTGTTTTTAAAATAAAATTAATTTGAAATTAGAATTCTTAGCCAAACAAAAATTATTTTGATTTGAAATGGCCAGTACTGCAGAACGGCAATTTCATAGGTAAAGACCTAATATATTGTAACAATATAATTTAAAAGAGTTTCCATTGCGTTTCTTATCCCTACTACGCTTTGAAATGGGCAAATAGCTTTATATTTCTGACTGACCGACTAATTTCAATGTGACAATTCAACTGTGAATGGTTCAATTTAAATAAATGCTTTGAATTTGAGTTTTAGTTTTCTAATCTTCCAACTCCGTCAACTCTTCAATACTTCCCAACATCCGAATTAATTTCCTTCATCGTTACTATTTGTATCATTAACCAATGTGCACCGAGTTGAAAACCGGCACAAAAGTACCCTTTTGTAGTAACGCCCTCATAAAGGTCGCGAACTGACGCACCAAAAATAAAGTCCGTTACAAAATACCTGCGATCATTAAAGGGTTAAAAGGCGATTAGAACGTTAACAGTGGGTATGGCGATAATTATGATAGGGGTACTTTCAGTGGGTGTCAAGAGAAATTGGGTCAAAAGGATGAAAAACGATAGCACCCTATTTCGAAACAAAAAACAGGCTGTTCTACACTATTATTATCCTGTAACGCGTGGGTGCGTTTATAGGTACATACTGAAATCCAGATTGAGGACGTATATCTGTGGTACATACAAACGTTTATCCCTTGCGGGCATGAAAGGAATCTAGGAAGAAAGAAGGAAAAACTGTGTATTTCAGTGTTGTTTTTATATGCACGTTTTTACACGTGTATAGTAAAACTTTTTACAAAAAAAAAAAACAAGCTACTTCCGTGGGTGGAAGTCGGTTGTTTTTTTTTTTGTAAAAAGTTTTTATTTTTCACTTTTTAGTTGTGGTACCTAGCGGTGTGGAGGAGCTCGTGGCTAAGTAATAACAGCCGCACGGGTCGATCCATCAGGTTAAGCTACGCTTGCCGGGGTTGGTCCGTGGATGGGTGACCATTTTCACATATCGAGACTCCTCCGTGCCTTGGAAACGTTAAGCTGTTGATCCCGGCTGTCATTTGTAGATCTTTGACAGTCGTTACGAATCGTCAGAAGCCCGAAAGTCTGACAACCAGTCTAACCAACCAGTTACTGGGTTGTGGAGGTCAGATAGGCAGTCGCTCCATGTAAAATACTGGTATTCAGCTGCATCCGGTTAGACTGGAAGCCGCCCCCAACATAGTTGGGAAAAGGCTAGGCAGATTGATTTTTTTTGAGTTGTGGTACCTACCCCACACAAATTCGAATACCACTACTTGCTGCCATAACAGTGACGGAGTCACATAAAACGTTGTCTACATTTACTAAGGGGGAAAACTACGTAATATTGAAACAAACTCAAAAACTACGCAAGCAATATTAATACAATTTATATGGGACCACGTCTGAAGCATGAGTAGGTCATGCTTCAGACGTGGTCCCATATAAATTAAACAAACAAAAAAGGGATTATGAAAATCGATTCGTAATTGGCCGAGTAATCGTGTAACATACACACAAAAAAACATACAGACTAATTGAGAACCTCCTCTTTTTTGAAAAACTCGGTTAACTAAAACCCAACTACGACTAAAAAGGTATAAACAAGACACCACAGACGGACAAATTAAAAATCCGGAGTCGTACGTGTTAGGGCATAAATCAAACAGATTACGTGTGACTCCGGATTTTTAATTTGTCCGTCTGTGGTGTCTTGTTTATACCTTTTTAGTCGTAGTTGGGTTTTAGTTTTTATTACTTTAATTTTTATTTAATTATTTTGGGCTAATAATATATATATTTTTGAAATGTGCTCATTAAGCCCTTTCATTTGATACCCAACATGGTACGATTAAACAATCTTTTTTTTTAAGTTCCTGACTTTATGTCCTCTAGAGGGCGCCTTTTTTAATTTAATGTGACGTCACATAGCCTGTAACCAGCGGACGATCAAGACGCTTCCAACGATACCTCGCTTGTCAAATTGTGATGAGTGGTTTAGAAGATATCAAGGAACAAATGAACATACATACATACATACATACCGGTCAAAATCATAACCCTCCTTTTTGCTTCGCCGTAGTCGGGTAAAAATACTAGCTGTCGCGACTTCGCCTGCGAGTATTTTGTATTTCATCTTTTAATACAGACATCCCGGATAAAATACATAACATAATCAGCCTATAATGTCCTGCCAGCCTGTAATGACAACTTGCAACTAGAGTGTTTTCAGTAGTTAACAATCCTTTTATGTGACTCTCCAAGCTCAAAAGGTTAAATTATACACACAATCAAAACGATTTTTGCAGTTTAGCGGAAAATTAATATATTTTGCCTGTATACCAAACAGCTTGTTGCTAATAGGCTGTGGGATATTACTATGCGTAAAAAAAAAAAAAAAACACTATTAATGTGACATTAATTTCCTCAACCTCAAAACATTTATTTCAAATAAACCAATTACAGGTACTTTTGAATTGTCAAGGGGTCGGTCAGTCAGAAAGATGAAGCTAGTTGCCCATTCCAAAGCGTAGTAGGTTCCTATGGAGAAGAACGGGCAAGAAACTCCACGGACACTCTTTTAAATCAGAATATTGTTACAATATATTGGTTACATCATTTATGTTCAAATTATACATGTGAGTAGGTACAATGTAGAGAAACGTGCACGTTAAAAGAGTCCGTAATTAAACGATAAAAAAGAAACAAAAAAATTCAAAAATTAAAATTAATTAAAATAAGCCGTGGCAGCTAAGAGATGACCAGTCCCTACTGAGGGCGCCCGTTCACGAACATGACGCATGGATCAGCACCATTCAGCTCAACCATTTTGAAGGGAACTTAATGATCCAACACACACGCCACCATCAGCGAGACATTCCTTACAATAATGCATCTCTTATGATTAGTAATAAATGCTTTGATTTAAATCTTACATATTTGGACTTCGAAAATATAAAGATGCACCCACGTAGTGCCAGTCACAGGGAAAATTCAATTTCACTATCTCGCACAAGCTTGCACTTTGTTCTTTGAATACTTGTGAGTCAATAAGTTTAACAAGTTTTGTGTGCATCGACTGCGCTACTTGAAACTCATGCGCTACAGAAAAACTATCCATATTATATATTCGAAAGTTACTCTGTCTGTCTGTCTGTTTCCTTTTCACGCCTAACCACTGAACGGATTTCGATAAAATTTTGCAAGGAGATAGATGGCATTCCGGGGAAGGACATAGGCTGGCATAGCACTTTTTATGGAAATACCACACGGGCGAAACCCCAGGCGGAAGCTAGTAGTATTATAAATGTGAAGGTGAGTTTGTTTGTGAGTTTGTTACGCTTTCACGCTTAAATGACTGAACGGATATAGATTAAATTTGGCACATGGCTATGAACATGACCTGGAATAGGACATAGGATACTTTTTATCCCGATATTTCCTCGGGATCTAGACTTACGCGGTTGAAACCGCGGGTCGCAGCTAGTCCATTATACAGGTGGGGTCATATTTTAGGTTGCCGTACAGACCGTCAAAGTGAACAACTTTCTTCATGGGACGACTAAGAAACAAGAAAGATTGGCAACAAAAAACGTTTTTTTTTAAGTTGCCCATTTTCAATCGCAAAAAAAAATCGGGTGTTCCATACATTTTGTCGATTTAAGTGAACACAAATGTATGGAACAGCTGATTTTTTTTTCGCGATTTCAAGATTGGTCCCATAGAAAAAGTATATTATAGATGACACCAAACCACTAGATTCAAGGATAACGGTGTCTACCCTAACACCCTGTATATGTATAACGTGTGTATTGATGTACAAAATAAGTAAATAACTTTATCAAAGGTAAACATATGTCAGCCTTGTAAGCATAAGACATGTCAGTGTAAGCTTTTCAGCTAACACTGACATGTCAACTCCATAATATTGATTGATACAGTAATAATGACAATATCAAGGCCGTGGAGCCGACAGCACGTAACCTTTGCGAAATGTCACGGGCCCTTAGAAATCCATGATCACGATCACGTGTCGCAAAATCCGAACAGAAATAGATTTGTGCTTGATTTTGTATTGATACTTGCCGATATATCGACTGTCTTTTTTTAGGGTTCTGTACCCAAAGGGTAAAACTGGGGTCTGTCTGTCCGTCTGTCATCAGGCTGTATCTCATGAACTGTGATAGTTGAAATTTTCACAGATGATGTATTTCTGTTGCCGCTATAACAACAAATACAAAAAAGGGGGGCTCCCATACAACATACATGATTTTTTTGCCGTTTTATAGATAATGGTACGGAAACCTTCGTGCGCGAGTCCGACTCGCACTTGGCCGGTTTTTTCTCCACAACGGGGAAGATCCTCGCCTGAGGGTGGAAGCGAGCTTCACCCGAAATCCTCAGCCACAGAGGAACAGGGGGCTTAAAACGGTCACTTTAGCAGAATCATATTATGAAAATATTATGAATCATCGTAAAATGTCACAAACTGACAATTCACAATAAATGATCTGAGTGTAATTCATATTACGAAATAATTCATCTGTTTGACAGTTTTCTATGGAGATTCGTCAAATGGTCCACAATAATTATGAATTGCTTTTATGTCAAATTAGAGGAGTTGCTAATGACTGCTGGGATTCAGGATATGAACTGCTTTTAGAGGAATTGCCAATGTGGCTGGTTTAGGCCCCCTGGTTACCTTACCTGTAACTGCCGAAACATAAAAATGCTTTTAACATTGTTGTTATAGCGACAGACTTAGACTTATAAGATGGTGGATACGAGCCAGGCGGACGTAGAACAAGCCCTACCACCAACCCAACCTAGCAGAAAATGTAGCCCCCACTGGGAATCGAACCCGGGACTTCTGGGTCTGACACAGGTTTAACCACTAGACCACAGAGGAGACACACAAAGGAGATCTTTCTTATATCATACACATTTTCCTGTTTAAGGTTCTTCTATGAGGTCGAAAAACGAGAATAAGGCTGTGCTTCCCGCATCCAGCGTATCCCTGCGGCCTTCACCAGGTCATCGGTCCACCTTGTTTGAGGCCTTCCAACGCTACGTTTTCCGTTACGCGGTCGCCACTCCAGAACCTTTCGGCTCCATATATTCTGCGAGGAATGTGTCCTGCCCCCTGACACTTAAGTTTGTCAGTTCTTCAATCATACATTGTCTTCTACATCCTTACTTCCTACCTATATTTATTGTATAACCTAATATATAAATGCGAAAATGAGTTTTTTTGTTGTTTATTTGTTTGTTACGCTTTCACGCTAAAACGGCTGAACGGATAAGGATAAAATTAGGCACAGTGGTAGACCTTGACCTGGAAAAGGGCATACTTTTTATCGTGATATTCCTACGGGATCGATATCGATACTTACGCGGGTGAAACCGCAGCTAGTCCTAACTAATATTATAAATGCGAAAGTGAGTTTTTTTATTTGTTACGCTTTCACGCTAAAACGGCTGAACGGATAAGGATGAAATTTGACACAGGGGTAGACCTTGACCTGGAATAGGACATAGGCTACTTTTTATCCTGATATTCCCAAGGTATCGACACTTACGAGGGTGAAACCGCGGGGCGCAACTAGTAACATATAAAGTTTCATGGGTCAATAAACCTCTTACGACAAGAACCAAAATTCCAATATCCAGTACGCTAAAATTTACTGCCTCTACTTCCTTGAAACGATATTTAGAAGCAAGCTCAAGTTTCCTGATCCCGGCAGTTTCCTTCCATAAAGATAAAATACAAAATCGGTTTGGCTGGAACCCAATGTCGGACGCAAAGGCAGGTAGATAGGCTGCAAATCAAATTGATATGCGGGAAGCAATCTCAATTAGGCAGGCAAATTGAAACGTGGCCCTAATACGGGCGATAGTGTTGCTAAGTTCGCGTACATGTTATGCGACGTTCGGTTGTTTAGTTTTATTTGTTGAACAAAGCGAGTCGTGTATTGCGTACGGTTGGTGGTGAATTTTCAACAGAATGCAATTTTTAACTGACTTCAAAAAGGAGGAGGTTCTCAATTCGTCTGTATGTTGTTTTTTTGTATGTTTGTTACGCGATTCCTCCGCCAATTATGACTTGAATCTGACGATTATTTTTTTGTTTTGTAGGTTATGCTTCAAAGGTGGTCCCATATAAAGCTTGCGTAGTTTTTGAGTTACCTTCAATATGACGTATTTTTCCCACTTAGTCTTTATAGACGATGTTTTAAGTTACTCTGACGTTGTTATTTACATAGCAGGTAGTGGTATTCGAATTTGTGTGGGGTAGGTACCATAAATAAAAAGCGAAAAATAAAAACATTTTAGAAAAAAAAACAATCGACTTCCAAAAAAATAACAAAATAACTTTATTTTCGTGAGTCTTTGGTTTTCAATTTTCGTTTTTTGCGACCGACTTCCGAAATTAAACTTATTTTTCACTTTTAAGTGTTTTTTTTTTTTAGAAGCCGGTTGTTTTTTTTCTAAAAGTTTTTATTTATAGGCTTCGAACCTTCAGCAGATTTATAGTTTCCTTTCATAAGAAACAACGGATTGGTAAAGCTGTACCCAAGGACCAAAACTATTCATCAGCTCATTTAGATTCTCGAATTCTCTTTACGAGTAACATATTCAATTACCTGTTCCTTTTCAGTCACCTTTCTTCAATTTACATACACTCCCGAACTCCTAAATCGAGCCACGCTGAATTTTTTTGGGCAATGACTTTTTAAATGGTCATGAATTTCGAACAATGACACCTCTGACACCAAAATATTCTTCTTCTCGTGTGGTTAGTGACTAACCTGGTGTCAGAGTTTTAAAGCCGCCCAAGGGCCTCCGACTTAGCTTCACATGTCGTCTAGTAATATCTCTCAGGCGGTTTCCTTACGATGTTTTCCTTGACCGTTATTAAAGCAAGTGATAATTTTACAAAACGCACATGAATCCGAAAAGTCAGAGGTGTGTGTCTTGGGTTCGAACTCGAGACCTATGACTTGGCAGTCCGACGGTCACACCACTAGGCTATCACTGCTTACCAAAATAGTGGCAAACCTATTTATAATAAGTTAGAGTTAAATTGCTTATAAGTCTATTAGGCTAAATCGTAATCAATCATTAAGAAGTTTAGTTCTTATTAATGCAGGGTAAAAAAGGTGAGTATGTCTGCCTCAAAACTTTATAACACAAAATTCTTTGACTTATCATTCAATCTGCCTATCCTTCTCCCAACTATGTTGGGGTCGGCTTCCTGTCTAACCGGATGCAGCTAAATACCAGTATTTTACATGGAGCGACTGCCTATCTGACCTCCACAACCCAGTAACTGGGTACTACGATATCCCTTGGTTAGACTGGTTGTCAGACTTTCGGGCTTCTGGCGACTCGTAACGACTGTCAAAGATCCACAAATGACAGCCGGGACCAACGGCTTAACGTGCTTTCCGAGGCACAGAGGAGTCTCGATATGTGGAAATGGTCACCCATCCACGGACCAACCCCGGCAAGCGTAGCTTAACCTGATGGATCGACCCGAGCGGCTGTCATTACTTAGCCACGAGCTCCTCCATTCATTAATCATTATTTTGATGTTTTAGGTCTTGATACCAACATGAAAATGCATGGTGGCTCGATTTATGCACGCTGGTTTATCTAATAAATTCAGCTCAAAATCTGGTTTTTATACTAAAACCTATTTGAGCTAAGTAGTGTCATAAATTTCAGTAGTCGGAAAAAACATCATTAGGTGAGTAATGGGTAGGTAAACATAAAATATGATGTCTCGTACAGAGAATACTTCGAATAAAAGTGTTTACGTAACTCTCTAGATATTGAATTTGTTTCATAAAAGCAAATGGCACCGATATTTGTATTGTGTACGCTACGTACAATGCCGAGCTTAGCCTGTTCTTTGTAGAACTACTACAGTCTTTTAGAATAGGTGGGAGTCGTATTATTTTGTATGGAAACCGTTGAATGCTTGATAAAAAAAGTCAAGGTTTCACAGGTTAATTGAATTTTGAGTGACTAGCTTATATTTATTTCAAGGACAAATTCGAGTCAAATAACAATTGACTATCGCAGACTAGACTCGCGACAATCCAAAAAGTCCGTTTTGACAGCTATAAAAATGCTTTGTGTAGCGATGAAAAAAATAAATTAGTTTCTTATAAACTGATTCCGAGAAATATCGATTGAACATACATAGAGAGTTTGTAATCGACGACTTAACTATGTGTATTGCTTAATACTAATTCTCAAGGCATAACGTTTTATTACATGTAAGAGAACGAAACGTCAAAACGGACTTCTTATATTGTCGCGAGTGTAGTGGTAGTCATTGCTTTTTATGAAAACTTTTAAAAGTACAGTAAGCCCAGTAATTATGCCGCTGCAGCTTCCCAAATTAGTATACATAACCAGCCTATAATGTTCCCACTGCTGGGACACAGGCCTCCTCTCTGTGAGAGGGAGCGGGCCGTAATCCACTACGCGGGCCCAGTGCGGGTTGGTAGATGTCACATGTCTTCGAATTTTTGGTTCTAGGACATGCCGGTTTCCTCACGATGTTTTCCTTCACCGTTTTTGAGAGCAGTGGCGATGAAATAATTTACACAAAGTAAAGCGCCTGTCAGGGTTCGAACCTACGACCTACAACTCGTAAGTCGTGGCCGTTACCACTGGACCACCACTGCTCTTCACCACCACTGCTCTAATAACCCTTTATTTATAATATTAACACAGCATTAACTTCATTAGTCCAAGATCCAACTAATTAACTTGCGTATCCCTTTGGATTAAGCGACCATTATAATTAAGCCCTGTGAAATTTGTAGTGGTTACGGTCTCGGCGGGGCTAAGTGTAGCAGTCATATAGTTAGTGTTTATGTTTGTTTGTAATGATTAGAAAACTTTGAGATTTTATTTATTGATAATTTTGCACTGGTTGGCTCAATAAAAGTAAAATGTTTTAAAGGATAATCGGCTATTATCGGTAGGCAGTCGCTCTATGTGACTGGAAGCTAATTCCAACATACTTGAGAAAAGGCTAGGTAGATGATGATAAGAGGATTATTGGAAGAATCATCCAATCAGTTTATTAAAACACACGTTCTAAAGAGTATTAATAGAAGACGCAGATATATGATTTAAGTAACTTTTAAATCTGTTAGACATCTTCAAATGGTGCAAGTAAGTTATGCAAAAAATGTATGCTAAACTAGAACACCTATACATCAATTCTGAATATTTAAGTATTGTAGTAAAATACTTTTATTAAATAAATTCAGAAACCACCAAAACCAATCTACCCAAAACATAAAAAAGATATCAATTTCAAACTAGGTACTTAAAATATTTTCATGTTTTTTTTTTGTATGAACAGACTATTTTATTGTCTATAATTAGATAAGTAGTGTTTTTTTTCAAATATGCATTTTATTTTAGTTACTAAAAATAAATATTCCCTATGTGTGAACAGTGCGGCGTTGCGTGAGCGTGACGCGAATTAGTATGGCCAACGTCAACGGCGTGATGCCCTGTGAGACCCTTAAGTCAAAGTTTCTTTACTTTGTGTGTAAAGAATCTTAAATATACGAGGCAACATGCTTAAAACCCAGAACTTGTTGCTTAAAAAACGGGTTTACAGGACTAAACCCGTTTTTTCCTCTAGGCATCACGATTTCATAGTTCAATAAAGTATTAAACGTGACAGAACTAACATATATACAGGGTGTTAGGGTAAACACCGTTATCCTTGAAACCAGTGGTTTGGTGTCATTTATAGAACGTAAAATCAATGGAAAATTACGACTTTTTTTCTTCTTTTAAATTACATTTTACCACTCGAGTAATTCACCCTTTCACCTATGCGCTAGGGCAACGAACTTGCGTCTCAACGGAGTCGCGGAACGTGACCTTACCGGTCGCGAGCGCGACCCATCCTTCAGTCAGTCAGCTGTTTCGCTTGCGAGCACGGTGTCGGATAGAAACTTTATAAAATCTTTTAATGAAAATAACGTTTCTTTTTGTTGTTACTTGGTTAATTATTTTTAAATTTAGGTCAACTACCCATGGTTTAAGTGACAACGGTGTTCACCCTTACACCCTGTATATTAGATGAAATAAAATCATTGAAACGTAAACCATCGTCAAATTAAGATACTTCAAATACTTTGGTAAAACTTTGATTGCGTTCAATATTGAGAGTACCCAATGGAGTGTCATTGGTATTAATCGGTAAAGTTTACTATTTGGTGACGGGTTCTCTTTGAGATCCCTCGGGCTGGTTTCAGCCGATGAAAACATACTTCTGTGGACTTTTCTTAATTACTTTGTCCACGTGGAAGTCAACTATAGGTGAAACATCCTGAAGCATACTGCAATAAAATCAATCTGCCTAGCCTTTTCCCAACTATGTTGGGGTCGGCTTCCAGTCTAACCGGATGCAGCTGAATACCAGTATTTTATATGGAGCGACTGCCTGACCTCCACAACCCAGTAACTGGATAATACGATACCCCTTGGTAAGACTGGTTCTCAGACTTTCGGGCTTCTGACGACCCGTAACGACTGTCAAAGATCCTCGAATGACAGCCGGGACCAACGGCTTAACGTGCTTTCCGACGCACGGAGGAGTCTCGATATGTAAAGATGGTCACCCATCTACGGACCAACCTGATGGATCGACCGTTCGGCTGTTATTACTTAGCCACGAGCACACTGCAATAATGAAATATTTTTTGTAATCGGGGGGCCTAAAACGGCCGCATTAAGTAATTCCTCTAAAAGTAATTCATTTCCTGAAATTCTCAGCAGATCATTAGCAATTCCTCTAATTTGATTAGAGAGAGACATAATAACATAAGACACGAGAGTTTTAATTTATTATTTCATGTTATTATATTTTTTACGATTACTGGCAACTACCACTGCCCTTGTGTTAAATAGATGCCGCCATTGTAGCGGCACGTTGTATGTTTACCAACCTTTGATAGAAGTTTAGTTTAACCTTTAAATGTTTTATAGGTACATAAAACCCTTTTACAGCGAGTACAGAAACTAATTTCGAAGATTTTCTACTAAAAACTTGCTAAACTAAAAGTTTAAAGTATTTGAACAAAGTTTGTTACACGAAGTTGGCTGATTTGTTATCACATTGAAAGCAGGCTTTGATGTGCAAAAGTTAAAGATTTTTACAAAAATCTTTGTGTTTTATTAGTTTTTCGGAGTAGTCTTTAAACACTTTAGGGATGATTTATCTATTTCATGTAGCTAAAGTCCTTTCGTTATGGTAGGGTGTTACTGACTGGGGAACAGTATCTCCTAAGTTAGATCCCTACTTTTGCAATAGGTACCTTCCTCTGTGGTCTAGTGGTTATACCACCTGTCTTAGACCCAGAGGTTCGATTCCCTCTGGAGGCAAAATTGTCTGCTCGATTTCATTGATGGTAGGGCTTGTTCTAAGTCCGCCTGGCTAGCTACCATTATCTTATCTAAGTCTGTCGCCATAGCAACAATGTTTAAAGCATTGTTGTGTTTTGTTAGAGGTAAGATAGCCAGTTCCTCTGTGAGTGAGGATTCCGGGTGAAGCTCGCTTCCACCTTCGACCTGATCCTCACGTAATTCAGTGTTAAACTATCTGCACTTTTGGAAATTTTACGGTAAGACAGAAGCCCGAAAGTCTGGCAACCAGTCTTGCCAAGGGGTATCGTATTACCCAGCAACTGAGTGTTGGAGGTTGGATAGGCAGTTGCTCCATGTAAAATACTGATAGTCAGGTGCAGTCTAACCTCATGGTTGGACTGGAAGCCGACTTCACGTAAGTCTAAAAATGCTGTTTGTTATATTAACAAACTTGAACTGGACCTCCAGCCATACCACAAGCATCTATTCTTTTTATGAGTGAAGCTTTAATAGAACAAAAATGCATTAATAGAACTTCATTCAAGGTTCTATGTAACCATATAAATACACCTGCAAGAGTGCGTCTAATAGTCGCACACAATAAAGTCTTTATGAGCTGCGACTCTCCGGCACAAAGAATTTCCTTTGATGGAAGCTTTATTTCATTACATAGCTGCCAGTGGCAAGTGCATTTTAATGAACGCTTTGCAATTGTTTTGTAGGAATCGTAATGATCCGGACTAATCCGGAGGTAGTTATGGAGTGGAGAATTGAAGATTTACACTTACAGATGTTTATAAAATTAACAGACAATATTAATAAAATTAACGCTAAGTCTTGTCTTGTGTAAAAACATTCGGTAGTTCCGTTCAATTATCTTAACAATAATATTAAACCAAGTAAAAACATTAAAATTCAATTTAATAAAACATTAACAATTTATGCTCCTCGTTCAGTGCCCTTGAACGCGTTCAGGACTACGATAATTGCACTGATAATATTTAAGGGAGTTCAATGAACTAGGATTTATGTAAGTCATAAAAATAGCAATATGCATAAAGAGGGCCTTGATAATTGGCAATCGGTTTCAAAGCGTTTCGTATTTCCAAAACGACTTTCAACAAGATTGACATATGCTTATGTCAATCCAATACATTTTTGACATTTCCATCATCGTCATTGCTAATAGAATGTCTCTTTGTCTAGAATCTCTGGTTTATTACTAAACAGATTTTGAAAATTCACCCGCGTGGCAGTCGGAAAAATAAAACTCATTCCACAGGAATGTTCTGCGGAGATGAAAGTATCATAAGTCCTAACACACAACATGGTCGTTTACCCGTGTGCCGAATTTTATCAAAATCCATCAAGGTGTAATATTTGATGAACAAAAATGTAAACTTTGAAGATTTGATAGTTGTTCAAGCAAAAAAGTGTAGTTTATTTAACCCTGTACGAAAATAACAAACAGGTATAAAAATAACGTAGGTATAATACAAGATACAAAGTATATTAGAGAGCGATCAAGCCTCGCTTTATCAGACGCATAGTGCTGCGCGATCACATTAGTGTTGTATCTCCACTCGTTACCTGTAATAGCTACTTTAGCATGAGATTCCTTAATGGAACGAGAATTAGATACTGCTACACTATATTGGTAGCAGCTATTTTTATGAGAATGGCTATACGATATCGACTGAAGTAAATGTAACGAGTTCTTTAAGTGGAGAGGAATTACTAAAGTGGAAAAAATATTAAATTATTATTAGAGTATTATAAATAGGACAAGTAAATTGATAACATAACATAACATCTCGCCTTGATTCCTAGAAGGGTTTAGATAGAGGTGTACCCGTAGTGCACTCACATTTCATCAGTTATGCTTGAGTCCAATGTAGATTGGTATTTGTTTAATTTAATGTTGATTTCCTGTTATTTTCAAAGAATTTAAGGTAATAGAATAGGGAGCTTGGTCAAATAAATAATACATAGGTATTTATTAATATATGTACATAGGTATAATATGTTTTTTTTTATTGTTTTACAGATCGCCAAGCCTAATAGACGTTTTTATAAATTTATAAATCAATTGTCGGAAAAAAGGAAATTTGGAAAAAACCCAAAGAAACACCCGAAAAATTGGTAAAATTGCAATTTTGTCTCACGTGGTACGAAGTTAACCGGGTGATTTAGTAAAGGTATAAACATAACTACACTTTAAGCCTTCATTTCAAAATACAAACATTATTCTAAAAAACATTTTCATTCTTCTGTTAAATTTATTTTCAACACAATCTGAGACCCATTTTCTTTTTTTTGCGTTAAAAAAATACTGCGGAATACACCACTTGCAAAAAACCGTCCGTAAGTTTAGGCTTCACCTAAGCCCGGTCCGGTGTAAAAAAAGGATTATCCACGTTAAAGCTAACATCGACTTTACAACACCTACCGAGGATCAAAAGAGTTAAAGATTTTCTATTGGGGATAGGTACATTTTTTTTTTATAAAGTTGGGATAAATAAAGGAGTTTTTATAAGAAATATTCGAGTGTTTTTTGACTTCTATTATTTTAATAAAACTATAATTTATTCAATATAATTAAAAAAAGGGAAAAACTAAAATATGATGGTTAATAAAAATCATAGTTTTAAAAACTTTTAAGCAAGTTATGATTTCTTATAAAAATCTACAGTTTTTTTTTTATTGAACTGGTATTTATTGTTTCAATTTTCAATTTTAAATAAAATATACAATCTAATTCTAACATTATGTACAAAGGGAAAAAATAATATATAAAGGTAGGGCTCATAGGGCGTCAAAAAATATTTTTTTGATGCCCTCAAACAGTTTTTTATATATATCTGTTGTAAGTTTATGATTCAAGAACACATTCAAGAATCTAAAACAAATGCCCTCTAGGCAAATCACATGGCGAATTTACCAAATCATTTACAACACCATCCAAGCAGAGTAATATAACAAGCTTATTGAATAATGTAACGGAGCATAAAATAGGATAGCCAAGCCAAGCTGAAAGTTGGCAATTCTACAACAACATAGAGTTCAACTTTGTGGTACAAAATATCATGTGTGGTCTTAAGTTTGGATAGGATCAGAAATAGTGAAATGCTCAGAGAGAATCAGATCCATGACGTAATAAAACAAGTGACTATCGTCAAGTGGAAGCGTGCATGAGGATATGAAATGATCAATCAATCTGCCTAGCCTTTTCCAAACTAAGTTGGGGTCGGCTTCCAGTCTAACCGGATGCAGCTGAATACCAGAATTTTACATGGAGCGACTGCCTATCTGACCTCCACATCCCAGTACCTGGGTGATACAATATACCTTGGTAAGACTGGTTGTCAGACCTTTCGGCTACTGACGATCGATAACGACTGCCAAAGCCGCTCGAGTCGATCCATCAGGTTAAGCTACGCTTGCCGGTGTTGGTCCGTGGATGGGTTACCATTTCCACATATCGAGACTCCTCCGTGCCTCGGAAAGCACGTTAAGCCGTTGGTCCCGGCTGTCATTTGTGGATCTTTGACAGTCGTTACGAGTCGTCAGAAGCCCGAAAGTCTGACAACCAGTTTAACCAAGGGGTAGGTATCGTATTACCCAGTTACTGGGTTGTGGAGGTCAGATAGGCAGTCGCTCCATGTAAAATACTGGTATTCGGCTGCATCCGGTTAGACTGGAAGCCGACCCCAACATAGTTGGGTAAAGGCTAGGCAGATTGATTTTTATATTATTAACCCACCCACTTACTTACACCTCAGACCAAATAAAAAACCAAGACATAACGCTGCGAACAATACAGTTATGCCAAACTACACCTCCGCTCTGTGCATACAGGCTCACACGCATACATTTACTACCATTTACAATCTAACTTTACCTCACTAAGTGCACACATGTATACGAAACCGGCCTCGCGTTACTGTTGACAGCGCCCTGTCTTGCTTTTATTAAGATTACACAAACAAACAATCAACTACATTAGAACTGTATTATTAAATTTGTTTTGTGGTTCCACTTGTTGAAGTAAACGAAGTTTTGGTTCTAATCCATCTCGTCCGTGTTTGTGTATCGTGGTTTTTGCGGGTTTAACGGGCGATCCCTTTTTGAACCGTTGACTTTAATAGTTTGAGACTTGTTAGTTCTTGGGTCAAGGTTTTTATTACATAATCACGCCTATATAACCTTAAAGGTTCGACAGAAGTGTTTAGTATACACACATTTCTACAGTTGTGTTGAAAACCTATGTAGGTAATAGGTGCCAACATTTTGCGATCAGCCGGGCACAGATTCTGACTCTGGCCGGCCATTGAGATACATAACTTAATGAGAAAATCTTCTTGAATACCGGTATCTGTTTTGTGTTTCTGTTTTTATTAATGTTTCTTAATAATAGGCTCGCCCTCTATTACATGGGACTTAAACTTAAACTGCATAACAGCAGGAATTCACTCGATGTGGGAAGCATAGAACCGGTCGAAGTTGCGGCGCTTGCCTATGTCCAGCAGTGGACATCTTTTGGCGGAAAAAATTATGATAAAACAAAAAAAAAAAATTTAAGAAAAGGTAAAATTATGATATACATTAATTACAAACGAGGAAACTTTAATTCTAGCTGTAATATAGACCTGCCTGGTCTAGGTTTATGAAAACCTGTGTTTCAGGCCACCAATTTACGTCAAACATTTAAAAAGAAGACAACAATTTTATTAGGAGCTAAATTAAAAAAACTAAAACCCAACTACGACTAAAAAGGTATAAACAAGACGCCACAGACAGACAAATTAAAAATCCGGAGTCACACGTGTTAGGGCATAAATCGAACAGATTACGTGTGACTCCGAAATTTTCATTTGTCTGTCTGTGGTGTCTTGTTTATACCTTTTTAGTCGTAGTTGGGTTTTAGTTTTTATTACTTTTTTTTTTTTAAATTCTTTTGGGGTTATAATATTTATATTTTTGAAATGTGCTCATTAAGCCCTTTCATTTGATACCCAACATGGTACGATTAGACAATATATACATACATACATACATACCGGTCAAAATCATAACCCTCCTTTTTTCTTCGCCGTAGTCGGGTAAAAAAGAAGACATAATATTTTCAATGACTTATAGAGTAACTATTTTGGTATACTACGATGAAATATATGGTATGGTATATTACGATGAAATATATGGTATAGTATATTACGAAGGTATATTATGATGAAAGATAACTGGCGAAATGTGGGTGTACTGTGTGTTATGTACATTTCTGCCTAACCCTTCGGGAAGGCGTGATGTTATGTTACGTAATAATTAAATTAGTTGGTAACCAGACTAACTGGCCTACTGATGGAAAATGATGCCGACAGGTGGCAGTAATCACTTGCTTTAGGTTTGGCAAGAGTTTGTAGGTACGTTGCCAATTTTAGCAAAGCTGAAAAGTCTTACGAGCCTGCAATTTCACCAGCAGTCATTCAAAAGTTCAACAAGTAAGGCCGCTTGTACACACTCCGAAAAGTCGCCGGGCATATGCAAGAATTCGTGTCGTTCCTACACACGAACTGTGTACACTGCTTCGGCGCTGACCAAGAAAAAAATCTTGTCTGCACTAGACCCGACGCGCGAAGTTATTGCGGTGCGGATGGGGGGTGATTTTAGTGCCTAGATCCAACAAAATTCTTGTCGTACACATGATGAATTGGTCCTAGAGACAGCAGACACGGTGAAATTTCTTAGCGTGTATAAGGGGCCTTTCTACGAGTAGGTATGCATTTTGTCAGCCATTTAAAACTGTGTTTGGAAAGCGAGTTGAAGTTTTGTAACACATTTTTACGCCGCAATTCTTTGAAAAAATTATGCTTTGTAAAATACAGAGGCAGACTCAACAACAACAAACAAGCATTTTTGCACATTTTGTTAAAATAAATTTCGAGACATACAGCCCGCCGCACGCCGCAAAACTGTGGCCAAAGTGTGTACACTGTACAGTACACTCATCATACGGGCACAACAAAGCGCTGCAATTAGAGTGAAATTAAGCTTTACTAGAGAAAAGTTAAGGTTTGTTTTGTATTTACATAGTTAGAAGGTAAAGCATTGTTGCTTGCAAATCGTGGGAACGTTACGTTGTAATTTAAGTATACAAACTCCATGAATTACCTATGTTTATTTTCACGTTTTAAAAGAGTTCGTGCTGAAAACGAGACTCAAATAAAATAAAAAATCTTTGACTTTTCTTAAATTTTTACTTGCTTTGAAATAAAATAATGTGGTAATATGTTCATTTTCACAATATTCGTTAAAAGGTCACTTTTAAATCGAATGTTTGCATGTCAGTTTATGTTAATTTGTGTCTTTAATTTTTGTAATGATTTAATTAAGTATATTAGTTTGGTATAATATTATTCACATTAAGCCATTTTTTACTGACTGCGACAAATTATTCGTATAATTATTAGCGCATAATTATTCTTGTGCTTAATAATGTTTCATTAATGATAATGAATTTTGATATTATGCACTAAGGTATGTTTTTGCCATAACCATTGACATGACCATGACAGGAACAATCATATTGCATATAAATGATATGATATGATATTATTTTATTATTATTTAGAAAGCGTTTATTGAAAACTTATAAGAATTCCTAATTGCTTACTTATATATAGTTTATTGAAAACTTATAAGAATTCCTAATTGCTTACTTATAGTACCTGGGAGTTTGAGCGCTGCTCAGGTGAAATAGAAAAAATGAATTTTCCCATGTATGAGACCTAGCAAGATCGATTTTTCGCCCCTGTAAACCCCTTTATTGCCCCTTCATTCCTGTCAGTTACATGTGTCACCGTATTGTGATGTTTACTAGACTCGCGACAATCTAAAAAGTCTGTTTTGACAGCTATCAAAACGCTTTGGGAAGCGATGAAAAAAAAATTGGTTTCTTATAAACTGATTCTCGAGACATATCGATTGAACATACTTAGAGAGTTTGTAATCGACGACTTATCTACATTGATAAGAAACTGATTCTCAATGCTTAACGTTGTATTAAATGTACGAGAACGAAACGTCAAAACGGACTTCTTAGATTGTCGCGAGTGTAACACGTAGTTTAAAGAGAAATGTTACTAAGCCTTTATGATTCTTGGCTCGAATTAAAGATTTTGAATTTGAATTTGAATTGTAACTTTCACCGAAAGCGTTAGAGCCGTTTTCGATAACGTGATTACAAATATTGCTCGTTTATTAGTATAGGATACATGCAAAAGTAACTCTCTCGTCTGTTAGTTACCTTTTCACGCCTTAACGACTGAACAGATTTCGATAGAATTTTTATCCCGATAGTACTTTTCAACCTCCACCCAGTCGAAGTCACAGGCGAAGCGCTAATGTCGAATAAAAGTCTGAAACAAGGATACAAGATTTAGTACGACTATATCCAACTAGAAGCTGTGTTTTACTGAACATTCTTAGGAAGAAATGCTACGGGATTTTCTGAACAACTTATTTCAACTTTCTCACTTTGTAAGAATCCTTGCGGTAAGACGTTTATGAAGTAGAATAGAATTGTGATAGACTCTACTTTGCAAGGTATAAGAAATATTGCGAAAGACGTTAGTCGTTACAAAAGTACATTTTCATTTCTTTTCATTTTCATGAAATCTTCGGCATTTTTTATTACAATTCTGATTGTTATTTTCCATTTTTTTGTGTGGCATGTTAGAACAGCGGGCAAAAATGTGGATTAAATTATATTAATGAAGAAGGATTCATTTAATTTTTATGCATGCTTGGAATTGTAAAATTTTCGTGAAATACCAAAATACTTAAAAGAAATACAAAAGTCAGTTTCTTTGTCACTATAAGGTTGCCGAACGGATTGTAAATAGGCCGAAAAGTAACTTGATATACCCTACACCTACAGATATTATATAGTAAAGTTAAATTAAAATATTTTCCCGCATACAAATCCAGTGGAACATTACGACAATCCTAACTAATATTATTATTGTGAGTTTCTTTGTTTGTTACGCTTTCACGCTATAACGGTAGAACGGATCACATGGGCAGACCGTGACATGGGTTAGGACCAGGACATAGGATTTTTTTTATCCCGATATTCCCACGAGATCAAGACTTATGCGGGTGAGTCTAGTGGTCTCAAGCGCTACTGCTGAGCATAAGATCTTGGGTTCCTGGTCGGGCACAATGTTATCGGGTTTTAGCATCTGGAATTTCTCAGTAGCAACCCGGAGTCTGGATTTGTGCCCAGTTAATGGCAATAGGCTCGGCCCCTATTATATGGGACTTAAACATAACTGACGAAATGTGGGTGCACTATTAGGTAGACCTCTGCACAACCAATTACTTGTTGATGTGATCTTGTTCTCATCTGTAGTCGTCATTTATTTTTCGTTGCTTACATAAATATTCTTTTAAAGTCAGTATGTATGTATTTATGTATGTATTGTATAGCATATATATATTATTATATATTATAGTATATTGTATCTATTGGTAAGTTTAAGTACCTACTTATATTTTGCACCAATGACAACCCCATTTTTTATGTCCACGCATATGGAAGAGATCGCAGAAAGCGATAAGGCCGCCCATTGTATGTTTTGTAGTGTTCAATTTATTTATTTATTTATATATAAATAAATAATTATATATAAATAAATAAACCCTTCGGGGATTACAGCCATGATGTTATGTTATGCTATCTGCAAGCAGTTTGCATGTATTTCTAGCTTGTCATCACAAGTGCCAATAACGATAGGACGTGAATATTTTCATTTATTGCTCATATAGTTTTATTCAAGTTTTTTTGTAGACACACCTTATAAAATTTTATAGTCAAGGATCTCTGCTCATATATTTTTATATTGATGTTTACATACATAATTTATAGTTTTAGGCTTCTGTTGTGTCTTGTTTAGGTATTTCGTGAAGATGAAGCTGAATTTACATATCGTATATACTTGTCGTATTTGATGATTGTTAGCTTCATGTCAGTAAAAAGTTAAGTCCGCTTTTGTACAGTATTTTTTTTTTTTACTTGTCCTTAAATTTTAATAAATAAATTAAATTTGCCATAATTATATTCATTTCTTCAAAGTGCAAGATTTATGTCTTTTAATAAAGTAACTAATTGTGAAAAACAAAACCGTGTTGATTATAATGATAATTTATTTTTTTAATTTATGATTGTAACTACCTACCTACCTAAAATTATGTGATTGCTTTTATTGTAAAATCGTCTGCACAAAGAAAAGACGGTCAGAAAAATCTTGATAAAACGACAAGAAGTCAATGTCTGTCTGCGCATGCAATTGAAGAAAGGCATGCACTTCACTTGGAATTAACTTAAAACTCTTTTGTTTTTGAACTTTTTTAAATAAAATTCAAGAAAGGCAAGCGAGCTCCGTGACTTTGCATTCTTTAACGTAATTCGAGCTTTAATGATTATAATTTTCTGTGTACAAAAGAAATCAGGCTAACAAGGACAAAATATCGTGACTCGAGTTAAAAATTATTTATACAGGGTGTTAGGGTAGACACCGTTATCTTTGGAACAAGTGGTTTGGTGTCATCTATAATATACTTCTTCTATGGGACCAACTTTGAAATCGCAAAAAAAAAATATATTATAGATGACACCAAACCACTAGTTTCAAGGATAACGGTGTCTACCCTAACACCCAGTATAGATTAAGGTTGAAAAATATTATAAAATAATAATGAAGTGGAAAAGTCGGGATCATACTTTTTGATGAGATACCTACATGAATCTCTCTTTGAATTATGTGAAAATAGGTTAAAAGTTAAATCTTTCAACGCGCGGATGACAGCGATGTGGACGCCTAAGTGTCCTTTTGTATAGTTAGTTATTTAATTTAGTAGCAAATAGTTAGTTGTATAATAATTGACTATTAGATATTTCTCTAAATAAATTCTTTAACGTTTATTTCGTAAATACATTTCTATTATTTTTTCATTATTGATCATATTTGGGTAAAAACGATGGAGTAGGTATTTAAAATTTTGTATTTTTTTTTAAACATGTTAATGACGCCACTTAAGCTCTTACCACTCATAAACATTATTTAAAAAAACAAGAATTGACACTAGTTTCATAAAATAATTGTATTGTTATTTTGTGTGTTGGCAACACACAAAATAGCAATATTAAGTAACACATATTAATATATTCCAACTGGCACTTAGAAAACTACTGAGCAACAAAACCCTGCAAGTTACTACTTACTTGCACAAGCGCTGTCACCCTGCCACGGAGCCCAGTTTAAAATTGCAGCCACCAAACACGGCATAGATAATGGTGCCGATTCTGTTGTTCACAATCTAAACTAAATTTAAGTTCAGTGCATCTTTTTCTTTCTATTTCATTAAAAAATGGACAGAAGATAAATTTTAGTTTAGTCCTGTCAAACTGTCACTACTCCTTACAAGTTTAGACGAGATTAAAAACTTGCCTATTAAAATTACGTCAATTTACGTCAGGCGCTGATTAATTTGACAGGACTAAACTAAAATTTATCTTCTGTCCTGTTCATAATGAAATAGAAAGGAAAAGATGCACTGAACTTAAATTTAGTTTAGTTTGTGAACAAGGGAATCGGCACCAATGCTCACTAAAATTAGTTTCAAATTAGGCACAATTTTATTGCCGAAGTACAAAACAACACCATTAACTAACAAATGTTCCAACTGACACATTAAGAACTACTGAGCAACAAAACCCTGCAAGCCTGCAAGTTACTAGTTGCAAAATTGCTGTCAAGGAACCCAGTTTTAAATTGCAGCCACCTTATTTATCTTGCCGATCTGGAAGTTTTAGTTGGTAACAGCTCAACTTGGCTATCGCACGATACAAGACGCTTACTCATTGTTCACTTCAGGAAGTTTTGTTGCATCGTTATTTTCAATATTTTTTTTATACAATCTGGGTAATTCATTGTTTTTTAAATTGACATACTACTTCAATTTGCCGTGTTAAAGCCATGCAACTGTTAAAGAATGGCAGAAGTGATTTGAATATGCGGATTTATTTTTTGTCAAAATGGTTTGTGGGTGCATCGATCTATAAAATTTCAAATATGTGACCTGTGCAATTAATAGAAGCACCTGACAGTTGTCAGTTAATTTACTGGCGGATTTGTATAAATATTTCAACAAACACCATAAGAAAGCATACATCACTTATGGATTTGGACATGTTCAACTCGGTCCTTGTCAATTGACGTAGCCCTCGTCATTCCCATCGTATTTTTTTATTTATTTACCGTTTTATATAAAATATACAATCTAATTTTAACATTATGTATAAAGTGAAAAAATTATATGTAAAGAAAGGGCTATAGGGCGTCAAAAAATTCTTCCACATCGCTGTCAGTGGCAAAAGTGCCCAAAAGGCTGGCAGCATTGCCACGTCGGATGGCAATGCTGATTGTTTGGCCTAGAAATTGGCCAGCCGTCTAGTCACGTGAAGAGTCGACCAACCGCTGGGCGATGTACCGAAATAAAAATATATGACAAGGTTCAAAGTAGGTAAAATACATAAAAAATGTTTTTTTGAATAAGTTAGATTATAAGATGAACAGTAAGTCCTCTCTACCTATATTTCTTTTGCTGTGCCCGACAGGGTCCACGATTGTTCATACTCAAATATTTACCATCTGCTTGCAAATGTTTACCATTTATACATTGTGGAATGCAATAAAGGATTGAGTATTGATTAGGTAAGATGAGGTTTTTGAGACTGAAAAACGACCCTAATGAAGTTAAATCTCTGGGAAGAAATACCTAGTCGTTTCAAAGTTATTCTGCCAAAAAGTTTTTTTTTTTTTTTTTTACTGTCTGTCCAACTGCCTACTCGACTCAAATGTATGAAACGGCTGATTGTTTTTTCGGTTATGATGTTGGTCCCATGGAGTATGTTGTTCAGTTTGATCGTCTCTACCAATCAATCAATCTGCTTAGCCTTTTCCCAACTATATAGGGGTCGGCTTCTAGTCTAACCGGATGCAGCTGAATACCAGTATTTTACATGAAGCGACTGCCTATTTCTGACTGCCGTGGAGCGACTGCCGAAAAATGTGGCCGTAAAAGAATACAATTTATCTCTCGTTTAGAATCCTACGAAAGTTTATAAATTTGCTTGATAATTTATAAATTGGCGGTTCTTGTTATTTTCCGGTGACATATACATCAATTATAATTACATGTGAATACGATGCACCTAGAATACGATTACAGTACCACAATTTGTAAAAAGAATTAAAAATGGAGCAATGACAAATAAATTGATTAATAAAATTATGTGATAGATACATGGTGCTCACATATTTACAAACATTGTTAAAGTATACAATATCACAATATTCCTAACATTTAAAAAAATAATACTAATAAGACAGTGTGTGGGTAGTAATACTAATAATAAGTAGTGTGAGTAATAATACTAAGTAATAATAAATAATACTAATAAGACGGTGTGTAAGTAACCACAAAATGTGTAAAAATCTTTGATATACAAATAATTTAAATTATACAACTATACAATTATACAAGTTTAAATTATGCAACCGGTTTGATTTTGTCCAGACTCAATATTGTCCTATGGAGCTCTAAGACCAGCATGTTTCCAAGCAGGTGTACTTTAAATATGGGTTTTAAATTTTCTTTCATTTAATTGCAATATATCACAAGGTATTTTGTTAAAGCATTTAACGCAGTACCCCATAAAAGATGTTTGTACTTTAGCTAATCTGAAAAATGGCTGATCTATTTTGTCTTTATTTCTAGTATTAAAATTATGTCTATCACTTATTTTATTAAAAAGATTTAGTTTTTTTCTAACATACATAATATTCTCATAAATGAATTGGCAATAATTGGGTAATATGATACTCCTTGGTAAGACTGGTTGTCAGACTTTCGGGCTTCTGACGACCCGTAACTACTGTCAAAGATCCACGAATGACAGCCGGGACCAATGGCTTAACGTGCTTTTCGAGGCACGGAGGAGTCCCGGTATGTAAAGATGGTCACCCATCCACGGACCAACCTCGGCAAGCGTAGCTTAACCTCATGGATCGACCCGTGCGGCTGTTATTACTTAACCACGAGCTCCTCCGAGCTTGATGGTCTGTACAAGGCCTGTGTAAGGGTGTGCCTTAGATATAACCACAACTTTCTAATACATGCAGTATATGGTTGCCTGGCTAAATGAACGTAGCAAGTAAAATGGGTACTTCAAAAGCCAAAAGGCTGGAATGGTGCTTCGAATTGTGGCTTTTACGCATACATTATGGCTGACCGTTACAACCACGGATGGTACAACGAAGTGTCTTTGTGAAATAAGAAAATGTATCGCGATTTTATGAGCTCGTAAATAAAGGGTTGATCATAAAGTTAAACTATAAACTTTTTTTTATAAGATTGGTGTTGTAAAAAGGGGGGATAAGATTTTTTCATGTAAATCACTGATGCGTTACTTTTTAATGTTGTTTGAAAACAAGGTTTTTTGTTGCTACGTCCTATTACTAAGAGACATTTTTCTAATTATTTCTTCATTTGTTTAGCATAGGGAACTGCTACTAAATAACTTACTTACACGCATGCTTAAAACTCACCAACTACTGCAAAGAACTGCGTTTCTCACATTATGCCAGAAAAACAAACATGCGTGAAATCTTCTTGCAAACCCTCTAAACAGTATCATAACTAAAAGTACACTGCTAAGTCAGTAATTAGGTAGCCAACATAACCAATATTGCAAAGAATAGCAATGACTTGCATTCAATAAAAAACAAACATACGTGCAAGCTTCTTGCAACTTGCAAACAGTTTCTAAACTAAAACAGTACACTATCACTAAGCTAAGTTTACTTGCTAAGTTAGTAATTAGGTACTCAACTTCACGCGAGATATTTTTTTTGGATGACGGCTTGTTTGTATCTTGCCAACTATTGCAAAGAAGCGTGCAAGCAAAACAAGCATGCAAGCAAAAGAAACATGCGTGCAAGTTTCTTGCAAAGCTACCAAATAGTTGCTAAACTAAACATAGGGTGTATTATCACTAAGCAAGTTTACCTGCTAAGTCAGTAATTAGGTAGCCGACTCCACGCGAGCCTAATATCGATTTTTCATTAACTGCTTCGGGCGGCGTTCGAAACGAGATAAAATATATTAGGCTTATGTAGGTCGTATCCGTGCTAATAAATATTATATGGATTTCTTTTTTATTATGATTTGGGAATAAATGGCTTTGAATACAGTAGTATAAATACAATATGTTTGTAAGTGTCGAAACCATTTTATTTACTCGACTACGGTAAAACAAAAAGGAGAGTTATGATTTAGACCTGTATTTATGTATGTATGTTCATCTTTTCCCTCATAACTTCTAAACTACTCATCATAATTTGACAAATGAGGTATCGTTGGAAGCGTCTACGTCTACGTGACGCAACAGATTTTGATGAGGTTTTGACCATTGTTTAGAGAATTTATTCCGGAAGGTTTATGTGTATAATACGTTAATATTAAAGTTACATATAACTATGAAATCTCGATGATTAGTCAAGTCGTGGAAACCGTGCGAAGCAGGGAGTGGGTCGCTAATAGGATAATAATAATACCAGCATCTGTCCCACTGCAGGACGAAGGCTTCGTACTATACAGAGAAGGTGCGAGCATTGATCACCACGATTCTCAAGATGGGTTGGCAATTTCAGACTTTTGAATAATAGGCAATATGCATGTATTTTATAAATATTTTTATTCGATAGTTTACATCTCCAAATAATAGTTTTAAAAAAATCAACGCCATAAAGCAATTTAAAGTAATGACAATTTTTTTTTTTAAATGTCCAGCTGACCCGGGCTATTTAAACGCCAACTCCATTTGGCGCGCTTGGGTGACGTGACAGTCTATGAAAACAAACAAACAAATGTCTAGTCAATGTCAAACACTCCTACAAAACACACTGACATTTTAATTTTTGTCAAAGACTGTTTATATCTCATCCAGTCTGACCAATAGCGTCGCATTTCAAGTATTTAAATTTCCTACAGTTTTTTGGCACTTTTAAAAAAAATATTTTTTCTCTACAAAAGAAATATAATTAAAAAATATTGATAGAGGGATAATTCTGAAGTAATATAGTTTATAAGAAAAAATACCTGACCCTTATTTCAATCACATGCATATTCCCTATTCAATCGTGATTTTATTTTATTTTCCTTTGTTCACGACGCTCCAAATACATGCAACAAGTAGTTAAGTACAGTATTTTTCTCCTTTATTAGGTCATGTACACAACAAGTGGATCACACGTTGTTTACAAAATAAACGTTAGAGCACACTGCTTATTATTCGTCGTCACGTTTTTCAATTGAGCAGGAGCCCGAATGTGTGTGAACAGCCTAAGACCGCGATCCCACTTCGCTAGATATTGCATCTACGTATACATTGGCTTATTTAAGGGTATTTGGAAATGGCTTGTAGCTATCGAGAACGGAAATATTTTACAGGGAAATGATGTCGCAGATAGCATATTTTGACACAGATTATTTGTTTTCATTTTAATTTAATTTTAAGTATGAGGAAAAGGGTCTAAAGTTCACTCATCCTCTACAGGGTGTAAGGGTAACCACCGTTGTCACTCAAACCATGGGTAGTTGACTTAAATATAAAAATAAATGACCAAAAACAACAACAAAAAAACGTTATTTTCATTAAAAGATTTTAAAAAGTTACTATCCGACACCGTGCTTGCTAGCGAAACAGCTGACTAACTGAGGGAGGGTCGCGCTCGCGGTCAGGTCACGTCCCGCACCCCCGCCCGGGTTGAGACGCAAGTTCGTTTCCCTAGCGCATAGGGCAACGAACTTGTGTCTCATGTGGTAAAATGTAAATTCAAAAAAAAAAAAAAGTAATTTTCCATTAATTTTACCATTTATTCCATTTATTTTTTCTATAAATAAAACCAAACCCATTTTTGCCAATCAACCATCAATCAACCAATGATAGCAGTTTATGCGCACTTGACAATTTTTTAGCTAATTTTCGTGTTGATTTTAATTCTATAGAACTGTAACTGCTAGCTGAGCTAGCTCCTGTGTGAGATCGTCTTTCAAAATATATATTTTTATGTATTACCTACAGGGTGTAAAAAGACTCATCATATAGCCGTCATAGCCGACACATTCTGTACATCAAATGAAGTAACATTGCACACAAATAATTGCTGGAAAACGACTTTTATTTTTGGTGTGAAAAATCGCTGCTTAAGTGTGCAACGTAACGCATGGAAAACATTGTGTTTATGGGTGCATGCAACGGTTCAGGGTTCGTGGGGGTATTTAAAATTAAGTTTTAACATTTAGGCATTACTTGCTTTCTTTAAAAAGCGTCTGAAAATTTTGGAACTTTGACCTTCAATAATTATCTCCGTTACCAGAAGGTTACAGAACAAAAAAATAACAAATAACTTTGACCTCACAAGCTCGGAAAGATTCTGTTTGTCATTCGAAATCTGCGTGGAAAAGAGCATTTTCCCCGCTAGCGTGGAAAGAGTTTTTAAAATCCGAACCTTTCTATTCAACAATTTTCTATACCGCCGGGTCGACTGATAATGCATCAATACTTATTTATGTCAGAGTGCCAATCTCATTTTTAGAATAATCGCACTGGCCAGCACGAAAAAAAATCGCTCAACGCGCCTAAAGGAGTTTTCACATAAAAACCCTTAATATAATTTTCTTCTGTATATTCAATTCACTTTCCACCATTTAGGTTTGTTTAGTAGTGCAGAGTTAGTGCAAGTGGTACATAATGCCGAATTGAGCTTTATTCCGGAAAAATTGCGTGAAAAGTACATAAAAGCTTAGGTACAATATTTTTGTTCAATGCATGGAGACACCTAACATTTTCCTCGCTGTAGTGAGGTGAAAAGTTCTGTGTTTCGCTCGGCAGCAAAGTTTTTCTGATATCTTACCTTTGAAACTTTCGCAACGCTCAGGATTCAATACTCTCGCGCGAAAAAACAACTTTGCCTTGCATAACAAATAACTATTGCTTCGTTAAGCGTCATTTTACACCCGCTATACAGTGTGACGATCCAATCATGTTTTTGGCGGGAAATCTCGCAATACTTATACATTTGGAGGGAAAAAGGGGAGACCTTTGCCCAGGAATGTTACACTACAGGTCAATAAAAAAACCTACGGCTAGTTTCTAGTTTTGTGCCCTCTTATTAACAAAATGTAATTTTTCTTGTCAAATTCAGAAGTACCTACACTATGGTATTATTTTCTATCTTCCACAACGCAGCTACAATACCCCTTCGTTACCCTTCGTGTTACCCTGAAAGCCCACAAACTCCAAACATAGTTTGTTATGAGCGAGATAGTTTAGCCGCTTCCGTAGATCCATTACCGTATGCTGCAGGCCCTAATAGAATAATGCACGAACTAACCGCGCAATGTGGAACAAACAAATTTTGTTGGTAGTGCGCTCGTAACTTTGTTAGGGCATTTCCTTTCTGGGTACATCTTGCTGGTACCGAAACCGCACATGGGAACAATACATTGAAAGCACCTTTATGTCGTGGAGGTAAGATTGGTTTTATGTTTTACTAGAAAGAAAGAAAAATAGGTTTATTTGTCACAGAAACACGTGCTTAAAAAGAGATAACAGTAATCAACAATATTAAACAAACAAAACAAAAACAAAATTGGTCTAAGTACAAATAAAGAACACGAGTATAAATATAAATAATTGGCACGTCATGACTGTGACAAGAAGGCTTCCACTCAGCATGATGCTGCGCTATGGGACCCACAGCTCAGCGCTGATTTTCAGTGGTCACCCGAAAAAGACGTACGGAAATCAGGTTCAAAAGATTTGTACATATTAAATAGGTAAAGAATAAAATAAACATATACAATACTTAGAATATAATATAACTTTAAGCTAAACGAATTAAATGAATACATATTATTAAATAGGTAACGAAAATAAATAAATAATGAGGGTATGTACATTATTCTACATGAGAATAATAGTGTTTTGTCTCGCTCCCACCCTTACCTTCGCGTCGTCGCCATCACCAGCGCACGCGCTCACAACTCAATATAACTACTAGTGTACTACAGTACTAGTACAGTACAGTACTAGTGTTATCACTGACGTTTGTTATCAGTACTGTAAAAGCTTGGGTTAGGATGAACGTGGAATTTGATTGGGGATGCAAGGTTGATTGAACTGTCTATGTAAGGGCTTATAAGGGCATTTCGCGGTTGAAAGCTGGTAGCGTTTTTTGAAAGGGTTTTATAGTTCCTTGAAGCTTATTTTGGGTGGATTACCTCGTTGGTGTCGTGGCTTGGATTCGATTCCCGGGTCGGGCAAAGTGTTATTAGATTGTTCCATCTGGAATTTCTCAGTAACAGTCCGGAGTTTGTGCCCGGCTGATGGCAATAGGCTCGCCCCCTATTACTTGGGGCTCAAACATAACATAACTGGCGAAATGTGGGTGTACTACCTTCCGGGAATGCAGGCGTGATGTTATGAAGCTTATTTTTGACAGATAAGCTATAAGATCTTCCTTTCCTCCAAAAGTACGGATAGGTACCCCGGCCATTCAAAAAGAAAATTGCTTTAGACAAAAACTGTCAGACATTCTATGAATACCTATGCTATATAAAGCTGAACTTTTTTTAAAACTCGTGTGCCATTATTAAGTTTTCAATTAATAACAGCCGCACGGTTCGATTCAGTAAGTTAAGCTACGCTTGCCGGGGTTGGTCCGTGGATGGATGATTTTTCGATATCGAGACTCCTCCGTGCCTCGGAAAGCACGTTAAACTGTTTCTCTCTCTTTCTTATCTTATCTTTGGCAGTCGTTACGGGTCGTCAGAAGTCTGAAATTTGTGCTGAAACTCTGACAACCAGTCTTACCAAGGGGTATCGTATATTACCCAGTTACTGGGTTGAGGTCACATAGGCAGTCGCTCCATGTAAAATATTGGTATTCAGCTGCATCCGGTTAGACTGGAAGCCGACTCCAACATAGTTGGGAAAAGAGTAGGCAGATTGATTGTGCCATATTAACAGTCGTGAACTTTTGTGTCTCGCTGTGTACGTGAGATTTGTTCTCAAAACTTAAAACAAGAGTAAACATGACATTATGCTTCCGAATCCGTTGAAAATATAATTGACTGGTACAGTTTTATTTTCCCCGAGCTTGTAATTAAAGGAAAACTACAGAATATAGAAGTGAAAAGGCCAAAATCCTGTCTTTCCATTCCCATATTTGACAAAAAAACAAAAACTTTAAACAAAAATACAAAATAAGCACCTACAGTCAAGTTCTTTACCAACAATTGTCGAATAAGCTCGACTATGTATACGTTAAACCAAATGAAATTATGCAAATAGTCTCGAATACAGTCAGCACAGTTAGCACTTTATTGTAACAAAAGTCTATTTCGGATGCGACTGTACAGAGACAAAAAAAAACCGGCCAAGTGCGTCTCGGACCACGCACAATAAAGAGTTCCGTAGTTAGGAAGAATTTATCCCAAAAACACATTATGGCACACACAATATTGAGAGATTTATCATGATATTTTAATACCATAAACTTCTTAAAGGTTTTCCTGTAATCTATGAGTAAAGAACCGTTCTGCGGTTCAGTAGTTCCGGTGATAAGGGGGAATGGTAAATGATACACTGCATTTCCATCTTCTTAAACCGTTTATTGTTAAATTACTACGTAAACTCATCAGAGATGACATTTTTTATGAAACACAAGACGAAATGTATCACTTAAAACTGAACCCAATACACATGGATTTAGTATTATACGCATTAAAACAACAAAAATAGATTAGGTTACTGTTATCATCTATTTTCTTAAAAATATTTAAAAGCTTTTATTTTAAAATTCATGTCAGCCGCATGCATAGCGACCGCTGGGCAACAGTCTGCACGCGGTGGGTGCCTGAAGATGGACGGCGCCGCCGAGGCCGGCCCAGGAAGAGATGGCGAGACGATCTAGACGCGTACCGCTTGGATCGAGATGGCCCTGAAAAAGGATGTTTGGAAAGATTTGGGGGAGGCCTTTGCTCAGCAGTGGGACAGTTTAGGCTAACATAAAAAAAAAAAAAAAAAAATCAGATATCCTCGCAACGATCCTTTCATTTGATACGTCACAAGGCACAGTTCGCAAAACTTAAAAAATAAATCTTATTAGCCCCCCAAAAGCGTTTTTTCCTTTTGAGTTACGGAACCCTAAAAAGTACAGACAGCTATTGTGATTTGCATTTGTAAGTGATTTCATTTTGGCGGATGTGACTTGCTTTTTTGTCGTTGGTATTGTGAATTGAATCTTCTGTTGTGTTGATAGCACCACAATGGCCAATTATGAGATATGCCATACGGTATATTGGATTTCTTTTGGCCGGCCTTTGGAAGTCTTTAATGTAGGTACGTGGCTGGCTAGAATAATCAGCCTATAATGTTTCCACTGCTGGGACACGGGCCTCCTCTCAGCGAGAGGGAGTGGGCCGTAATCCACCACGCGGGCCCAGTGCGGGTTAGTAGATGTTGTGTCTTGGAATTTTCAGTTCTAGGACATGCCGGTTTCCTCACGATGTTATTCTTCACCGTTTTGAGAGCAGTGGTGATGAAATAATTTACACAAAGTAAAGCGCCTGTCAGAGTTCGAAGATTATCTTTGATGTCGTTTATTTATTCAAATAACGAAGAACTATTTAGATAAGAAGATTGCAATTTGCATGTGTTTGTAATGTAGACTCTTCATTAGATGCGACATAATTAATAATTGGTTGTTAATAAGGTACTAACATAAGTAACCTGATGGACCTTTGCAACTATACCCCATTTGAAATAAGATTAGACATTAAAACAAACCCTTTTACAGTCCGTTCAACGGATTTTGACTTCTATACCGTAGGCTTAAGGATAGCATTAAAAGCAAAAAAAGTTACACAATATCAACTATCTACTGCGGCTGACATTTGTCATGCCATGAACGCAATAGAATTCAAAATCGGTTGAACGGGATGTAAAAAAGGCTTATCTATACGTCTAATCTTATTTCAAATGGAGTACAGAATCAGTTCTATTTCTTTGTTTTTGACATTCAAAAGTGCCTTTATTATAATTATGCCCATTTGAAATAAATTATTTAACTTTGACTTTGACTTTGATTAGTAGCATCACAATTTTGAAAGCTCAATACAAAACCGTATTAAGACAAGACTACCATAGACAGTATTAAACCATTAGCAGCCTCCTTGAATCTCAAACGGTGCAATAACTTGGACGCAGCACCCGGCGTGGATTAATGACCGAACATTCAAGAACGTTCACTCACAACTAGTTACTGAACAAAGTTTACATAAATTAATTAATTCGCTGTCCGAAATCTTGGATTTATGGGACAGCTATATGTGGTAGGTTTAGCTGGGAGATGAAGAGGGCTAGGTATCCCGCTGGGCTAGGTAATAGATGTTAGAGGGTAGTGCTTGAACGTGTAGCTGTTCACAATAAACTCGGTAGATTTTTGATACGGGGCAGTAAGCGGAGTATGGCATATGTGGGTTAAGTTTCTTGCGATTTCTGGGTTTTCTAGTACCTAGGTTGGTTCAAAAAAGTTTCACAAATGTTTTAACCCTCAACTTCGTCATTTCAAGTAAGCAGTTACATAAAGCTTTTGTTTTCAATGCATTTCTCATTTCTGCAGCTGTCCATATGTCTCATGTTTTATTTTAAAAGTTGCAAATTTTTTGGGGAAAATGCGGACTTTGAATATAGCGTTCCTCAGGGCTGCTGAAAATTGCAGGTAACTATATTATATTATTTAAAACTACGAAAACGTTCCCTTGACCATAAACATGTCTGTAAAACTTTATGTGCAGACTGACCGATCCCTACACGTGCCGTTCCAAGATAATTTCGAAACACAAACAACACACGAAGACTGTTTGGCGGCCTATTTGCACGCATCCGTAATGAGGTCGCCACTGTACCTATATAGTGACGTCACACGTCATGTCGGAACTGAGCTTTACAAGGAAATGTGAAGACAGTAAGAACGTAGTTTTAAATCTAGATATTTCGTGGAGCTTTCAGAATGTGGAGCTGGTGAAATGTATTTCGCTTCACGGCAAATTGGTTGAGATGTCGCTTTGAGAGGGGTACTAAGATATGAAATCAGTTGGTAGTAAAATGTAAGGAAAGTTGCTTATTGTTGTTGTTGAAGTATATGCTTTATGTATTTATTAGTTGCATAATTATGTAAATGGTACACCACTGACTACCTGCAGTATTGTCTCTCCTTCTCACTTTAATACATCCAAAGGTTGTCTATAAAAGATCGCTTTTAGCGATAAGACCGCCTATTGTGTCACCCTATGGAAAATATCTACGTTTATATCTGTAATTTTTATGATTTACATAATAAAGAGTATTCTATTCTTGTAAAGATAATAATTCTTTAGAGAAATAAATAAATCGTGTAATACCTCCAACGCTTCACTAGTAATAAGAGTTTTTCTATAATTTAATTTCAAGTTATTTTTGCATGCAAATTAAGTAAGGAAAATATGTGGAACCATTTAACTAATGTTCCTATTAGATATACCAACTACCTATTAATATACATACACAATATAAAATGTAAGTATCCGCGCTATGTTACCTGATCTTTATCTTTTCCCACAGACAAACTGTATTGCTAGGACACGGGGCTCCTCTACCTGTGAGAGGGAGTGGGCTGTAATCCAACACGCGGGGCTTGTGCGGGTTGGTGGATGTCTTGATGAAATTGATCATTTGACATGAAATTTTCATTCTAAGACATGCCGGAGGCCCTAGACAAAGTGACATTCTATCAGCGATAACGATGATGGGAAAGGCAAAATGTATGGGACCGACTGACATAAGCTATCGAAAAGCTTATGTCAATTCTGTTGAAAGTCGTTATAGAAATACGAAACGCTTTCGAAGCGATTGTCACTTGTCTAGGCCCTAGGTTTCCTCACGATGTTTTCCTTCACCGTTTTGAGAGGAATCGTGATGAAATAATTTACACAAAGTGCCTGCTTTGGTTCGAACACACGACCCAGACTCGTAAGTCGCGGCATTACCACTGGGCCACCACTGCTCTACACAGATGATACAGAATTAATAAAGAATAATAGAAATAAAACTCGTTAAGAACATGAAATACGAGCATTGCTAACATAAAAACTCCAATATTAATCCTGATAGCGGAACAGCTGCGGTTATCAAAGGACCCGTATTTTAGTGTCATAATCCGATCTCTGTAGATTGCGGGTCGTATTAGATTACAGATGAATGACCACAAGAAGTGACAAGGATTATTATTTTAAACGTTGTGGGTGATGTACGAGAAATTGATGTCGACATAGTAGTACACATAATCTTTACACATATTGTCAAACAAAGTCGCACAATGTATTTTGATACGGTTTTCACCTTTTAGAGAATTTATACCGGTGGATTTATATTGTATAATACATATTTTATAGTTAACTTAAATATAGCAGACAAAATCTCTCCGTATGAAAACATCCTAAAAGCAAATGGTCCTATTAGCAAAACGACCCATAATCAAAACGACAATTTATCAAATCGTACTCGTCGTATCTTATTAGCAAATCGTACTTATCTCGATGTTTCTTATCACTAGTGTTTTATAAAAAGTTTGAATGAGGCTCAAAGATATTTTTATAAAGCAATCAGATGTTAGACATTTGGTTGCAAAGAGACTCACTTAATTCATCGTGAATAAACTATACTCCATTTGAAATAAGATTAGACGTATAGATAAGCCTTTTTTACATTCCGTTCAACCGATTTCGAATTCTATTGCGTTGGTGGCATGACAAATGGCAGCCGCAGTAGATAGTTGGTATTGTGTAACTTTTTTTGCTTTTAATGCTATCCTTATGCCTACGGTACAGAAGTCAACATCGGTTGAACGGGCTGTAAAAGGGTTTGTTTTAATGTCTAATCTTATTTCAAATGGGGTATAGTAAAAATATGTGATCTAAGTATAACAAAGGACTATTCACGACGAGCTGGACTCCTTCAATAAAGATTGGTCCTTGGCAGCTCTTTCAAAGAGGGGTGGAAAGAGTGTCTATGAGGTCTTTGCCAAGCAGCGTGACAACAATTGCTTACAAAAAAAAAAAATACGACTATTGAATAAAAATTTATTTAATTCATCATGCAATTTTACAAACACAGCTACACAAAAATAAACCTGCCATATCATATCTGCTTACTCGTCAATAATAATCATAAATTTTTCCTTTCCATGTCCCATCCAGCGACACGTACCTCGCATATACTATTGAATATGTCGTATTAATCCGCACCGACCCAAGTATATCCTTTGATCCTGGCCACAAAGGAAACGCTGCTTACCTGAACATATTCCACATAACTGATATGGAATTAAACTTCAAGATGTCTGCCAACCCTCGTGGTATGTGAGCGTTATGATGCCGCATATTTAGGCCATTGTATGAAAGTGTAGGGTAAAGGTATGTTGTTATTTGGGGAGTCTTGACCTTGCTTGACCTTGTCCGAGCAAGTAGCCTTTTGGCTATTATGAAATAGCATTGGTTTCAGTGCGCTGGTTACACTGATATAATGTATTATGTGTTTCCAATTGTGGAGCTTCTTGCCCATTTTTCTCCATACGAAAACTACATTTTGGAAGGGGCAACTAGAATCAGTTCTATTTCTTTGTTTTTGACGTTCAAAAGTGACTTTTATGTGCCTCATTGAAATAAATTATTTGACATTGACTTCGACCTTGGCCTAATTAAAAAAAAGAAACGTATTTTTTAACTAAAAATAATTCCTTGACCAAATAAGATAAAAAAATCTGATAAACCGTAAGAGGTAAGTACTAAAACGTGTCTTCTCTAAAGATGCAATAAAAAATGCGTTTCTTAAGTACTTACCTACATAGTATCTGTCAAAACATGCTGTGTTACTGAAGACATAAATAAAAACCGGCCAAGTGCGAGTCGGACTCGCGCACGAAGGGTTCCGTACCATTATGTACAAAACGGCAAAAAAAAATCATTTCTGTTGTGTGGGACCCCCCTAAATATTTGTTTTATTTTAATTTAATTATTTATTTTTAAAGTGAATCATAACTAAATATTCTGTGAACATTTCAAGCGTCTACCTGTTGCCGTTATCAATATCGAGCAAAAACGAACAAAAAGATCACGTTTGTTGTATGGGAGCCCCCTTTAATATTTATTTTATTAATTTTTTATTTGATGTTATAGCGGCAACAGAAATACATCATCTGTGAAAATTTTAACTGTCTAACTATCACGGTTCATAAGATACAGCCTGGTGACAGACGGACAGACAGACAGACAGACAGACAGACAAACAGACGGACAGACAGCGGAGCCTTAGTAATAGGGTCCCGTTTTACCCTTTGGGTACGGAACCTTAAAAACGAAGAGTAGGTAGGTAGCTAACCTCGAACCATATATGGCACACGATCTCATACAATCTTCATTTTTAACGACCCACGATCGAATCCGTCCGTCCTGTATCTACAGATATGGACGTAGATACGGCTAAAATAGATTTCTCCTAGATTCGTAGTCAAGCTAGACGTACTTGATTTAATTTATAGGTCGAGGGATACCTAGACTCTAGACGAGATATTTTGAAATCGATGAGCTGGCTGTTACTGAACTTAGTCGGGTTCAAGTGGATTTGAAGTAATGAAGGGTTAGTTAGATTTTCAAGACTTGTGTGAACGTAAATGCGTGTTGTGTGTGATGATTTTGAATTTAAATATGTTGTACTATCTACTTGTCATTACGGCCCATAATAATACTAGGAGGACATTTTAAAGACGAATAAAAATGATTAAATATTAAAGTAACAATTATTTGTTGAGAAAAGCCACTGATGTGATCCTAACTTTCCATTTAATAAATAAAAATAAGGGCCTTGGGTAGTTAAGTAAAAATGGTCTTAGTCTAAGTGGCCCCATTTATTCATTTTAGCACTAAATGAGAGACCGCTGGCCTTACAAGTAAACCACTTTGTTAACTTTTGAAAGAAGAAAGAAAATATGATTATTCTGCACAAACTAAACGCACATTACAAAACAAAAAAAATACATTATAATACAAATGAGCCAAAAGCCTAGTTGAATACTTTGGTTAATTTGTAAATTAGTATTATAATGTATATTCAAAACTTATAAAAGTTTTAGTTTATTTCCAGTTTGTTTGTCAGTGTGACATGAAACCATGCTATAGTGCATTTCATCATATAGTTCCTTTGGAGTAATAGTAGTTTAATTATTCTGATTCGCGTCATGTTCTACTACACGAATCGGATTCGCGTAGCGGAACATGACGCCAGTCAGTACACTTGAACTACTGCGGTTTCGTTGCTATCATTTCTCGGTAGAGGTGTGCTACCGGCGTAAACAACAAACCTATTAGGTAGCGTCGTAGCGTATTCGTAATTCGTATTGGTCCTACAACAGTGTTGCTGTGGCGGCATCTACATCGCTACATGCGAACTACGCATCAAAGACCTGACGTCAGATAAACCCTGCATCGCGCAATTAGATTTTACCGCGCGATGGACATATACACAAGAAACGAACATCAATCGTTGGGCAAATGCCCGCCAGATACAAAACCAGTCTGGTCGGAGGATCCTCCCTTTTCTATGGTGGATGAGTGAACTTTACACCCTGTTCCCCATACCTCTAAACCACATTACGGCATAGGAACTATATAATGAAACGCACTATACTAAAGAGCAAAAATAAGAAAAACATAGTTCCTACCCCACGAAGATTTCTGAAAGTAGACTAAGTAGAGTAACCATTTAGGGCGTGATAACGAGTAACGAGCACACTGAGATTATAGCACTAGGGAAGAAAGGTTTCACATTCTTTGGAAAGTTCTAAGTTATGCCTTTAATAGTACCTAGGTAGTTTACGAAAGAGAGGCGTTTAGTTTGCTTGAAGTTTTATAATAAATCAGAGTGAGCATAAGATTTTATAAGGTAAAACTCTACTGAATTCCAAATAATTGGGCAATTCCATCTGTAAGGTGTAGAAATAAAATTACTAAGATTTTTTTAAGTTTACATGTAAATTTTAGTTTATTTATTACTAGTTGACTCGACAGACGTTGCATTCATACAAAATCCCATAGAAAAAGTAATTTAAATATTTTCGGGTAACATTTTCAAATTTTCAAACCTTATTCGGATTATTTTGAAGACTAAAAACGAAAACAAATCGGTCCAGCCGTCTCCAAGTGATCTGCAAAAAAAATGTGTGATGTAGTATTGGAATCGATTTGAAACAAATGTCTAATCCATTGGGCCAAGAGTTCGAAAAAAAAATCTGCTCATCAACGTAAATAACGCAATGAATGTTGTTGAACTGTCAGAATGAAACAAATTAGTCTTAATCGGTTACTAAAATAAGTTACGCAATTATATAGCTGTAAGGTATGCTGGTATGCAGATAAACTTGCATTGTACACTACACTACAAAGGCATGGCATGGCTCTTAATTCAAAAACTGGTTCTTAGTAGGATTACATAGAGATTCATTATTCTAATCCTAAAAACTGGTCAATCAGTTTTTGGTTTGGACCAAAACCAACCAACCAGACCAAAACTGGTCAACCAGACCAGTTTTTAGGATTTCGTTTTTTGGACTTTTATGATACAAACTAGTGTAGGGGCTACTAGTTTGTATCATAGAAGTCCAGCTCATCCCGTCATTCTAGGTCTCAATCTGCCTAGCCTTTTCCCAACTATGTTAGGATCGTCCAGTCTAATCGGATGCAACTGAATACAAGTATTTTACATAGAGCGACTGCCTATCTGACCTCAACAACCCGGCGACTGGGTAATACGATACCCTTGGTTAGACTGGTTGTCAGACTTTCGGGCTTCTGACGACTCGTAACGACTGTCAAAGATCCACAAATGAAAGCCGGGACCAACGGCTTATCGTGCTTTCCGAGGCACGGAGGAGTCTCGATATGTGAAAATGGTCACCCATCCACGGACCAACCCCGGCAAGCGTAGCTTAACCTGATGGATCGACCCGAGCGGCTGTTATAACTTAGCCACGAGCTCCTCCGCCATTCTAGGTCTGCTGGGAGAAAATAAGATTGTTTATTGCAGCCCTCTCAATCAGTGAACCTGTGATTGCATGATCTAGATTTCAATCAGTCTAGCATTACAGGCTTTTAACACTGAATAAACACTCAATGCCATGAACTCCTGACCTAACAAATCTCCCTTTCATGTCGTATCGATGGACCCAATCTTTAAGCATTATTTTGTCCAGTGATCCAGAAAATTTGCTTTTAGGAGCTTTGCGTGGCATAAAATATTTAATAGAAAATAATCTCTACGGATTAATCGAGCTGGTTTAGGAGCTGTAAGAGCAGCAATTTCTGGGTTATTTTTTACTAGCTTTCACCCGCGGCTTCGCCCGCGTGGTATGTCGATAAAAAGTAACCTATGTCCTTTCTCAGGCTTTAGACCATCTGTGTACCAAATTTCATTTTCAGTAGTTTTGGCGTGAAAGCGCGACAGACAGACAGACAGAGTTATATTATTTTCGAATTTATAATATTAGTAAGGATTTTTAAGGCTTTCCATGATGATGATAAGACTTGTATTAACATTGATAATCACAATAAAAATAAAGTTTTTATTTAGCAAATAAGCAGTAGGCTCCTGATGGTAAGTGGTCACTTGCACATTAGCAATACTAGATGCATCGTAATGAGGATTACCGCGCTTGAATTCGCCGCTAGAGGCGCGAGTGTAGAGTGAGGTATCTCTAAATGTCAAATGTCACTGGACATTCACTGTTTGCGGGATTTTCTATCGTTAATTTTTATTTATTATTCATAATTTTTGTAAAGACCCCATTCCTGATTAATTATGGCTTTAGATTTTAAGTAACAACTCAGGATCTTAGTAACACTTGGAGGAAGAATAATATTTGTCTCCTTCATGCTTGCCAATTTAAGAATCATGTATTATAATGTAAATATTCAATTGATGTTCTTTACTGTTATATAAAAACTTTTTACAAAAAAAGAACAACCGACTTCCAAAAAAAACACTAAAAAAGTGAAAAATTAGTTTTATTTCGGAAGTCGGTGTCTTTGCTTTTCAATTTCCGTTTTTTGCCAAGTCGGCTGTTGTTTTTTTGTAAAAAGTTTTTATTTTTCACTTTTTAGTTGTGGTACCTACCCCACACAAATCCGAATACCACTACCTGCTATGTAAATAACAGTGAAGGAGTCAAACAGGATATCGTCTAGATAAACTAAACGGGAAAAATACGTAATATTGAAGCTAACTCAAAAATTACGCAAGCAAAGTTAATAAAATTTATATGGGACCACTTCGAAAGCATGACCTACCAAACAAAAAAAGAATCATCAAAATCGATTCATAATTGGCGGAGTAATCGCGTAAACAACATACAAAAAAAAACAAAAAAAAAACATACAGACGAATTGAGAACCTCCTCCTTTTTGAAGAAGTCGGTTAAAAATAAACATTTTATAAAATAATGAGTACATCGCGGGCGCTACGTAGTCTTCGTGTAGCTACATACCGCGCCACAGCGAAAAACCTCTCTTTTGCGCATTGCTCTGTAAATCTGTTCGAAAGTACCTATTGTAAAACTGTACAACATTATAACAAAAGCTGTACAAGTTTTGTTTATAATCCACACTATCTGAAACAATTTACATATCCAAAACATATCAAATAAAAGTCCAAAGCATAGACTTTACGCGTCAGTGGCGCCAACTGGTGAGCACAAAAACGGTAGCCCCCATTGTGATGAGACTAGAGACAAAGTTGGAATGTCGCTTGTACCTGTAATTATGTACCGTCCAAACTGGAACATAGCAACGCTACATAACTCAGCAGCAGAACTAAGTACGATGGTATTACGTTCACAAACGAGTTTTTTCATAAAGATGCTCTAATACAGCTATTTTTTTATTTTCAAAATTAATTATTTATTTCGTATGCATTACAATGCTCTTATACAATCTATAACTAACTATTTACATTAAAAAAAACTAAAACTAAAAGGACTAACAAAATAAATATATAAACAAAGGGCAACCTTATGCTTAATTGTTTTAGCTGTTATTACATTATAACTCATTATTAACATACATTGCGGTTTAAAAATAAGCATAAATGACGTCAAAATACCCCATAATTATTATTATCCTGGTCTCACAGGATAGATATTGCCTTTCCTCCTAAATGTGCCGAGTAGGCATTGCTAAAAATAGTACTGGGAAATAATTAAGTAATAAGAACTAAAACCGGTATAAACAAGACCCCACAGACAGACACGTAATCTGTTCGATTTATGCCCTAACACGTGTGACTCCGGATTTTTAATTTGTCTGTCGTGTGTCTGTCTGGTCTTGTTTATATCTTTTTAGTCGTAGTTGGGTTTTAGTTTTTATTACTTAATTTTTTTTTAAATTCTTTTGTGGTTATAATATATATATTTTTGAAATGTGCTCATTAAGCCCTTTCATTTGATACCCAACATGGTACGATTAAACAATATTATTTTTTTAGTTCCTGACTTTATGTCCTCTAGAGGTCGCCATTTTTATGTGACGTCACATAGCCTATAACCAGCGGACAATCAAGACGCTTCCAACGATACCTCATTTGTCAAATTGTGATGAGTGCTTTAGAAGATATGAGGGAACAGATGAACATACATACATACATACATACCGGTCAAAATCATAACCCTCCTTTTTTCTTCGCCGTAGTCGGGTAAAATATGGATCTGTTATTCGGACTTGTTCGAACTCTTTCCTGACCAATTGGCCAGAGAAGGCAAAATAAAAAGAAAATTGGTAAATTATGGGGGAAAACTTCTGCCCAACAGAACGACAAAGTAGGAAAAAACAATGCTTTTAAACCTATTGAAGACAGCATTGTACGTTAAGCTTTTAGTTTGCGCTGAAACTTAAAAATATGTTTTTTGAATTATTTAATTGAAGTAATTATAACAGCCGGCAGAAAGGGAGATGTGGAAGTCCTTGGGGAGACCTTTTCCCAGCAGTGGGACAGAAAATAGGAACAAAAAAAGGACCGAGTAAATCGGAGCATCTGCTATTAAACACTATAAATAACCCCGCGTGTTTTTTACATTTCATGTATGAACTATGTATCATAATTGACGTTGTTTCAGACAGTACCTATTGTTAACTATTTTGTTTACCTTTTTGAAGGTTTTCTACAAGTTTAGTTTAGAATTTGTTTTTTAACTAAACTAGTAGACAGAACATGTAGAAGACATATTTTATACCTTGGTGTAAACGCAGGGTTATAAACACTTTTTAATACACACGAAAAATTCACATTTCCCTTCAATATCATTAACATAAATATCAACTTCGATTTTCGTACCAGACATTCTATTAACCGTATCACACCTTTGGCAGCTTCAAATACGTTTGACACAATATTACGGCGGTAACCTTCACCTCTGTACTCAATACAAGTGTCACCTCACACGAGACGACTACGGTTGACGATAAGAGTAACGTCTAGTTCAGACGCGCATCTCGCAAGTAATCTGTTTGAGTTCCGTTGTAGTGAATGTGGTTGAGAGGTACAAGTTTTGTATGTCTTTGTAACTTTTGCGTGACAGATCATTTGTTAAAGATGGCGATGAAGCTATTTATTATTTTATTCAAAAGTCATTGGCCTTGGAATTTTACACTAGTGAAAAAAAAAATTAAGTCACCCGATCACGTGCTCTCTACAAACTAATTCCCGAGTTTATGACGTATGATTTATTGTATTTCCATTTCTCAGAGCTGTTTTTTACGCTCTATGATTTTTATGCTCTTTCTAGGATACCTACTAGCCTATCATTTCTCAGCTATAACGCAGAAATACAGGGTGAAGCACCTCCACGAGTATAATACCTTGGAATGTCTAGTGCAATCTGGGCGGTAAACCACGCTGTGGTTGGATTATGATTTTATTACAGTACGGGGTACCTTCTCGTATAGTTTTGTGACAAGTGAGAGAAAAGGAACTGAAATACAAATCTCTAGCGGGTCTAAAAATACACTTAACGTAGCCACGAGTCACATTTTATTTTCGTCATTTTTTTTATTTTTTTACTGAACCATTCCTGGAACCTTCTGGCTACTAAAGATATTGATTTCCAAAGTTCAAACATTTTTTTACGTAGACAAGTTTGAAAATTGTTATAACTTAACTTTAACCCCCACGACCTCTGTATCTTTACATGGGTTTAAAGCACCCTTCAGCAGAATATTTGCATGCGTTACATTGCAAAAGCATTAAAAGCTGCAGTGGTGGCTCAGTGGTAACGGCCCCGACTTCTAAGTGTAGGTCGTGGGTTCGAACTCAAGCAGGTGCTTTGCTTTGCGTAAATAATTTCATCACTACTGCTCTCAAAACGGTGAAGGAAAACATCATGAGGAAAGCGGCTTATAAGACTTGTGACATCTACCAACCCGCAGGGCCCGCGTGGTAGATTTCAGCCCACTCCCTCGCACAGAGAGGAGGCCTGTGTTCCAGCCGTAGGAACATTATAGACTGATTATATTATGATTATGTTACATTTGCGTGCCACCGTAAACAGCAATTTCTAACACCAACAATAACTTACTAATTTTTAAAGAATGGATAAGTAATGGGTCTTTTAATACCCCGTGTATACAAAATAATTATCATTCCTGCAAATTGAACAAGCATTTGTATTAAATAAAAATCTCAAAAACTACACACAAACTGAACTTACTCAACAATCTCCACTTTGTTTCCATTAAGGAAAATATTGGAAAATATTTTCCGTGACTTTATCGTGTTAAAATGTTCGCGGATGAATCTCATTTACTCGGAACGCTTGTGTAAACTTATTCGATTCTTGTTACGGTGGCAAAGTCAATTTTGAGACGTTGCCTTTTCGTGATAGGCTGTGTATTGAGTTAAAGCGGCATTCAGCGGTAGTCAGCGCTGTTCGGCGCTATAGCGCTTTATTGCATCTTGTACGCCTGCTTGTCGATATGACTTGATTCGATTTTCGATTATGATTTTTCGGGTATTTTTGGATGTGTCAAATGAGGTTTTTATCGTGTAAAAGTCAAGCAAGGTAACTTATTCAGGCCAGTTGCATTAATCGTAACTGTTTTCTTGTATCGAAGATGCTAATAATTTTCAGCAATATTTTGTGTTAAGTTTTTAAGAGAAATACACATGCGATAAGTAACCAATCACCTGACTGCTAGGTAATAAAATTAACATAATTTAATTTTAACAAAGTGTTACTTATCTCTGAAACTTACGGAGGTCAACACCTTATAATATGTGCCGACCGTTTTCTTTGCATTACAAAAATGTAACTATAGAAATCATATACACAAATTCTTGACGAACGGGTGGTGCAAAATCAAACACTAAGCATTCATCAATAATGTGTATCAACCACCACCAATTTAATACTAGCTCAGACATCAAACTCAAACTCAAAGCATTTATTTCAATTAAACCATTTACACGCACTTTTGAATTGTCAAGGAGTCGGTCAGTCAGAAATATGAAGCTAGTTGCCCATTCCAAAGCGTAGTAGATACCTTGGGAGAAGAACGAGCAAGAAACTCCACGGACACTCTTTGAAATAAAAATAAAAAATTGGTTACATCATTCATGTTGAAATTATACATGTGGGAACAAAGCACGTTAAATGTATCCGCAATTACAACATAAAAACAAATAATTGAAATCGTTGTTTACTCTATCTTTAAATACTCAAAACTCTGCACATTGTGTTTTTGTTTAGGATAGATGAGATTTGTTAATAAACATTTTATTATTATTTATAAAGATTATTTCTATACATTTCAATTCATGACCTCCATTAATTCTTCGTTATGGCGTCATGCTATTCAATATACAGCGACTTAACATTGAATCGAATGACCTGTGTTCACGCTCCAAAAACCATAATTCCCAATTAAATCCAGATTAAACAAGCTTTTAATTTGAACAAAAGTATTTTTACTTAGTATTTAGCTGTTTTTATCGCGACAATAAGGGCGTGGTCACACGAAGCGGCTTGAACGCAAACTAATTTGGGCGACGAATTTACAGAGCGCTCGGTCGTTTCAGCTTGGCAAACCTTTTGTTTCGACCGTACACGAAACTGAATTGTTGCTTCGATGTTGGACATTCTCATTCACTTTCGAACAATTGATGTCCAATGAGACTCTGAAGCGTGTCGGCTAGTATTCGACAGTGGTTCATTCGACGCAATGGTTTTCGAAATACCAATACGCCGAATCGAGATAAAATGTGAATGTAATTCTGTAAATTCTGCACGTAATACGCAGCTTTTGTAGCATACCTACGTGTGACAATATGTATTATTTCGTTTACTACTATCTGACATCTATTTAATATTGAGCTATAGTAAAGGCGCTTTCCCACGGCCTGTCGAGGCCTGGCGCGCGGCCACGCCATTCGAGGCCTGTCACGGCCCGTGCCGAGTATCCCACCACAGGGCTCATCAGATCGACGGTTCCCACGGCCTGTCGGCCTGGGTTGGCACGATCTGGCCTGTGAGAAAGCGGGCCGCGGGACCGCAGCATAAATGCGCACCAAACGCCACATACAGCAGAAGCCTGCGGCGTTTCACACGCGAACTTATCGCTCCGAAACAGCACGCGAACTTTCATAATCAATAGCTTTGACTTTTACGTAATCATCATCTGCCTAGCCTTTTCCTAACTATGTTGAGGTCGACTTTCAGTCTAACCGAATGCAGCTGAATACCGTAACGACTGACAAAGATCTAAAAATGACTGCCGGGAGCAACAGCTTGGACCCTTGGCAACAGGCAGCTGAAGGAACACGGGTGGGTTTTAGTCAGTAAAAGTCTGACACGCCCTCCCGCTCCGCCCAGAGCGGGAGAAGTCATTTGATGACTTTCCATAATAAAAAAAAAACAAAAGAAGCGTGCTTTCCGAGACACGAGGTCTCGATATGCAGTGGACGCTTGCCAAGGTCTCTCAAAGTGGACTTTGGCAAGTGTAGCTTAACTTCGATAGACCCGTGCGGCTGTTATTATTTAGCCACGAGCCCCTTTGACTTTTATGTAATAAAGTAACCATCTTCGTAAAAGAAAAGCAATTAAAACCAAATTAGACACTAATTATTTTTCATTAGCAGATAGCACCTGTGTTTAAAATTATGAGAGTTTGTTCGATCGTCGAGTAAAATTTTATTAAGAAGTAATTGGAAAATTGGTGTAAGCTTTAATTTTACGGGTCTTGTTAACTTTGATGTGTTTTACTTCGTGTTAGTAAAATGCTTTAATTATATTCTGATGGTTCAAACTCGTTTATAATGTAGGTAATAAATGAGTGTAACTTTTGTATAATATAGGTACAACATGTAAAATATTTCGTACCAAGCTGTGTGTATTTTGAACGCATAATAAACTCTATCGTGTTCCCAATTTTAACCCTATTGGGGTCAGCTTCCAGTATAACTGGATGCAGCTGAGTACCAGAATTTTACATGGTCGGCAGTTTATTTGACCTCCAAAACTTCTTAAAAACTTTATAAATTTTATTATTAACTCGCGATTAGATCGGGATTTCTGAGCTACACTCATTGAATGCACATCAAACTTCCAGAAAAAAATCTCTAAATGATGGTGAGAACCTCATCGTTGTGTGTGACAAGTGACTTTTTATGGTATAATACTATATGACAGAAAAAAAATGTTACGTCATAATATTTTTGCTATTTGCACCATAATCCTCCTGTATATTAATAACAACAAACTGTGCTTACCACCCTAATTCCCAAACTTCATACTGATGATTATTATAAAATTCCCTTTTCACCATTTATTTTAGGGATTATCGAGAAGCTTATGTTCAGTAGTTCACATTATTTAGTGTTGATAATACGTGTAAGTCCAATCTTAATTCCACTAGCCTAGCGACAAATGGTAACTCGAACATCATTCATCATTGCAGCCGTAAGACGTCCACTGCTGGAAATAGGCCACCACTTCACCCGGTTCCGTGCTTCTCGCATCCAGCGGATTCCTGCGGTCTTAACACGGTCATCGGTCCACCTTGTGAGAGGCCTTCCAACGCTACGCCTTTCGGTACGCGGTCGCCACTCCAGAACCTTTCGGCCCCGTCTGTCATCTGTTCCAGACAGATACCCTGCCCACTGCCACTTATGTTTAGCAATTCTTCGGGCTATGTCAGTTATCCTGCGGATCTCTTAATTTTTTATTCTGTCACGCGGGAAAGCTACGCTTACCACCCTACATGCCAAACATGGTGATTATGGCAGTGATTTTCCCTGTTCACCATTAATTTTAGGGGTTAACAAGAAGTTTACGTTCAGCAGGTGAACTTAAAATAAGCTTCTAAGCTTCATAAGGATTTACACCATTGTAGTAAGGTTATTATAATAGTGTTAATCCATCCTATATTCCGCTAGCCTAGCGACAGCTGTCGCTCGAACATTATAATCAAACTCAATGATCCATTCTAATACGTTATTAAACTAAATAGATTACCCGTATCATTGTGTGTGGCAACTCAAGTGTGGGGTTATGTGAAAGGGCATTCCAAATTAGATATCTATTCAGTATGCTATGTGATTTTCTGGGGCCAATTATGGTGTCTCAGTAAAATATAATGTCGTAAATTCACTAAGCAGGGTTATTTTAAATTGATCATATATCAGAATAGTTTCCGCCAATGGTTTCGCCCACGATGATATCTGGATAAATTACCGCCTATGTAAGTACTCAGCGATAATAATAGCAATTTAAACTCGGTCCAGTATTTTTTGAGTTAATTCATTGGAAACAAATATAGATGACATAAATACAAAAAAACAACAAAAAAAAAACGTTATTTTCACTAAACGATTTTAAAAAGTTTCTTTCTGACACCGTGCTTGCTAGCGAAACAGCTGACTGACTGAGGGAGGGATCGCGCTCGCGGCCGGTCAGGTCACGTCCTGCACCCCCCGGCCGTGTTGAGACGCAAGTTCGTTGCCCTAGCGCATAGGGCAGCGAACTTGCGTCTCTTGTCGTAAAAGGTATATTAAAAAAGCTTGTAAAAAAAAAGTTGTAATTTTCCATTGATTTTACGTCAACCAAACCACTCAATCAAACTAAACCACTGGTTGCAAGGATAACGGTTTTTACCCTAACACCCTGTATACAAATTAATCTTTTTTTTTATTTTTTTTCTCTTCATAACATTTAGTATACATTTGTTTTTACTTTAAGTAGGTGTTCATCTCCATTTATCTAAGGGCCTAGCCAAGTAGCGATCGCTTTAAAAACGTTTCGTATCGCTGCGAAGACTTTCAACAAGTTTGGCACTTGCTTTTCGGTAGCTTATGTCAGTCCCGTACATATTTGACTTTTCCATGTGGTCACAAATCAAACATAGATAGAATACTGGTACATCTACAGCGTGTCGCTTTAATGGTGACATTAATTTAACACACGTATAAGATTTTGTGTATTCGTTATAGGAAAATATTTTATTTTACTAAACGTTATTATTTATTGATTTATTAACAATTTTCTAAACTAGCATCTTGGAGCAACCTGTACTTAAAGAACTTTAGCACAGAGGTCATTTGCCGGGGTCCCGGATCATAAGTAGGCGAATTAAAGGAATTGAAATTTGTCATAATTTCTAAGAAATTGCGCGGCATTCCTGCATCACAGGGTATCGGACTGTAGAACGTAAGCCAGCTGGTAGGTAGCTTTATGAATTAATATTTTGCACAGAGTGATCTCAATGTTGGTTCTGATTTTATTATTTAGTTTGTTTGAAAATTAAATTTTTTTCTATTTACGAATTATTTTATTTTATTATAATTTTTATGATTACTGGCCACTAGCCCTACCCGTGTGTTAAATTAATGTCGCCATTGTAGCGGCACGTTGTATACTGTAACCTATATCAATACAACAGACTACGATCAGCAATCCATTAGCCAAGCAAGTTAATGTAATTTCCTTGATAACTGCTAATTGAGACAGTCTAATTGAATTCATGATTGCATGATCAGCCTATAATGTTCCCACTGGTAGAACGCAGGCATCCTCCAGGGAGTGGACTGTAATCCACCACGCGGGCCCAGAGCAGATGTCACATGTCTTCGAATTTTTGGTTCTAGGACATGCCGGTTTCCTCACGATGTTTTCCTTCACTGTTTTGAAAGCAGTGGTGATGAAATTATTTACACAAAGTAAAGCGCCTGACTGGGTTCAAACCCACGACATACAACTTGTAAGTCGGGGCCACTACCACTGGGCCACCACTACTCTCTCTCAAGATTACCATAAACAGGGTAAGTATTTTCTCCCGACTTGACTCATAATCAATAAAACTTAAATAAATAAAAATAAAAAAAAAATGTTTATTTATTCAGGCGTGACTTTGCGGAAATCCATTATAAAATACAATAGACGTAGATATATTTAGTAACCTATTCCGCTTAGCTATTCTTCAAGAGTCATAAAACACACTGTAAGAAATCGACACGTGTTTCACCTCTCAACGAGGCATCCTTAGGATGACGATTGACCAACTGCATACCAAAACACGACGTGTTGCCACACCGAGCGCCGGACGCAGAGTCTAAACAAGTGTCGATTTCTTACAGGGTTTTTTACGACTCTTGAAGAATAGCTAAGCGGAATAGGTTACAAAATATATCTACGTATATTGTAGTAAAAAAAAAAAAAAATTAAACAAATTAATTCAAATCTAAGTAAAACTTTGCTTCGTTTACGTTCATAGATCTGGTAGCCTAATATACGCACCCCGGTTGCGAGTATTAAGCACCTGACTGACCTTTCTGAAGAACACCACCAATAAGGTCGTTATAATGTCCCCTCCCGGCGTTTTCACTCATTTGCCTTACCTTTTATTAGTCGCTTTTCATCCTCTCAACATGACGAAACCAAAGTAACACTACGCTTAAAAAACTAACACTAAGCATGGAAAAGTACCGTAAAGCTTCAAAATTAATAACGCTTCTTCTCCAAATCACTTTCCCGTCTTCTCCCACAAACTTGAACGTTTAAATACTTCGTCCAAGTTACGGCATGAAAAATGAGAAAAGCTATATAATATCGTGATTATTTAGCGAAAGTGCAAACAAAACGTTTAAACATTCCACTAATGACTCCGTGGATGAATGATGCCTGACGAACAAAAGACTGTGATGAAATACAAAATGGCTGAACGGGTCGTTTTTGCTTCGGTAGTTTTCTGTTGACTACGGAAAAACATTTTACAAAAAAAAAAAACAACCGACTTCCAAAAAATCACTAAAAACGTGAAAAATAACTTTAATTTCGGAAGTCAGTGTCTTTGCTGTTCAATTTTTGTTTTTTGCCACCGACTTCCGAAGCCGACTTTTTTTGGAAGTCGGTTGTTTTTTTTTTTTGTAAAAAGTTTTTATTTTTCACTTTTTAGTTGTGGTACCTACCCTACACACATTCGAATACCACTACCTGCTATGTAAATAACAGTGACGGAGTCAAACAATATATCGTCTACATACACTAAGTGGGAAAAATATGTAATTATTTAAGGTAACTCAAAAACTACGGAAGCAAAGTTAATAAAATTTATATGGGACCACCTCTGAAGCATGACCTACCAAACAAAAAAAGAATCATCAAAATCGATTCATAATTGACGGAGTAATCGCGTAACATACACACAAAAAACTCCTTTTTGAAGAAGTCGGTTAAAAAGAAAAGACCTGGCCTTTTCCCAACTATATTGGGGTCAGCTTCCAGTCTAACCGGATGCAGCTGAATACCAGTATTTTATACAACGTGTAACGTTAAATGCGCAAAACCTGAAAATAGTTTGATCTGAATAACGACCAGAATCAATTAAACCACTTTTTAATATAGTTCAAATTTTTCAAAACATCTTCATTAAAAACGTTGCCGTGTCTATTTATTAATGGGTCAAGCTATCAGATGCGCAAACCCGTCAGCGCGTAGCAGCGGCCCGGTGACGACCCCTCCCTCGATAGAGCGTCGCAGACGCAAGAAACGATCAGAATTGCCAGTGAAATTGAAACAGCACATAAAACCTTTACAATTTTTTAAATGTTTTTTTTCTCTCTCTGAATGTCTATTGAATATAAAATCAGTTGGGGTGTCTGAGGTTTTGCGCATTTAACGTTACACGTTGTATGGAGCGACTGCCTATTTGACCTCCACAACTCAGTAACGTCGCTAGTTAAGAATATTACATAGTGTGCAAGTTGGAATACATAACAGAAATATGACTAAACAAGAAGAAACCTCCTCGTTGAAAGTCGACATGACTAGTGGTCTGTCCCGGCGGGCCTACTCTAGGAAACGTTTCATTGTTCAGCAGTAGAACCGGGCATGTGCCGCGAGTCTGTCCCTACATTATAAGAACCATACAGACGTTGATCCTGACAACGGTTTTGATATAACCGACCGAATCAGCTAAGAAGCGTCATAAATGCTATTAACGTTTTCAATTCTAATTGTGAAATTAGTTTTTCTCATTTAAAATTCACTCACATTACCGTTATACTTGTCTTATGTTTGAATTATGGCAGATAGGCCTACCGATTGGATTGAAATTCGACTTTGATAAAATTGGGAAGAGGCCAAAATCAGTGCTAGTAAGCTATACTCTGTAAAAAGGCATAAAATACTACTTCAAATAATAATAAACAACAGTTACACAGCAGTTACCAAGGAGGTTATTTATTTTGTGTAAATAAATCACAGTAGGTAACGTAACTACACAAATGAGATTCAGCGGCAAGTCATTGTATAACTCGTTCGTAGCTTTTGCAGTATAAAACTGATTTACATCCAGGTCCAGTTCAAAACCAGCATCAGGCACTAGCTGTCTGTCATTTTTGCTGAACTGATGGGTCTTTTTAGCGCACTCGTGAGGCACACTTTCCTGTAAATTTCTTATATCGCACTTTCCACTTTTTTTTATCTGCTGTATATTATATTGTGCCGTTTAGTCTGTGCTAAATATACACATTTTCTTTATATTTATCCACTATTGAAGAACATGCTGATGGTCGACCAAAACCTTCAAGCGAAACACAATGCTACATACCCCGTTCTAAACGTAAGCAGAGCGTTTCATTTCATCCAGCGTTGTGGATTTAATTCATTGCTCGCCGACAACGCGAGCTTTGTTTCCAACTATTGCTCTTGTTGCTCAGCATGCTCGTTGCTTCAGTTGCTCGTTGCTCAAGCTGCTCACATTGAATTCTTATTCCATAGCTCAGTAATGACTGAATGTTTATCTAACGTCTTGAATGTAGATTGAAATGTTTTGTAAATATATCTTTGTGGCTGTGATTTAGGTAATGGTTTGAGTCTTGTAATAAAATAAAACTATGAGGTACAGTCACGGACTTTAATTGATGAGCCACTTTCAAACTTTTCAATTTTTCAGTTTCATACATTCACGAGATTACACGATTACACGAACACGACACGAACTCAAATCGCATGCTCGTAAACAAGATGACAAATTACTAGTAATCGGAAATAGTGTTATCCATAGAGGTTGACTAATAAATTCTCAATAAAAATAAATACAATGTTTATCGAATCTATTTGATACTGACCTCCTTTGAATCAGAGCTCATTAAGTAGATAATACTGAAAACCTATCCGAAGACAGTGACAGTTGAAATGTCGATGTCAGAGACGTTATTTTCGAATTTGTCGAAATGACTAATTAGAATTTCTCCGTACGCTAACGTTACTATGGCTCCGCTAAAATAATCGTCGCTAGGTTACGGTTGCTAGACCTGCAATTGGTTGACTTTGGGTAGTCACTCTGCTGTCAAGTTTGTAGTTCTGGCTCTCAGGTTAGCCAACCGGTAAAGATATTAAAATATAATTAATGAGACATGACCTTTTCGTGTCTGGATGTACGAGTATAACCGACTTAGCCCGATTTGCATTACACGACTAAAATGCGAACAGTGCCAAGTGGCTCATCAATTAAAGTTCGTGACTGTACGTGTTGAAGTTTGAGTATTCATGTCTGGATAGATTTTCACGCTGATAAGAACTAAAACAAACAAGCCATCTTTGTTATGCTTGTGTGCGTGACAGCTACGTCTTAAGGCTCCCACAAACAGGTGCGATTTGGCGGGCGCGACAAGGGTAGCACTGCCTGTCGCGCCAGCGACAAGAGTAGTGCTCCCTGTCACGCCCGTGATATCGCGCCTGTTACTGCATAAAATCAAAATCAAATTAGGCTGAAAATCAGCACTTTTGGAACGTCAAAATGGGTATTTAGTCTGAAAAGCCCAATAAGACTATCTCAAACCGCCCCATCCTTCACCACTTCCTAGTTCTTTAGCTGGGAAGAAGAAGTGGCGCAACAATCTCCTCAGCAGTTTTTTGTTACAGTGAAATATTTTCTGAAAAATTTAATAAGAGTGCCTCGTTGGTCGCAAGCTCTACTGCTGAGCATGAGGTCCTGGGTTCAAATCCCAGGTCGGGCAAAGTGTTATCGGGTTCATCCATCAGGAATTTCTCAGTAGCAGCCCAGACTCTAAAGCCCGGTTGATAAATGATTTATTTCTGTAAGTAGGTTTGTACAAACACTTTTACACGTCAATCATATTTTTAAAACTAGATGAGGTCGGCGTTTCCTCTTTGACTACTCTGAGAAGAAAGGCCGTAAGAAATTCACAGTCTCTTTTAAAGTCCAGACATAATCTTGGTCAGATCATGTGAAGACCATGTAGATTGGTGTCTGAAATGGTCTTTTGAGGAAAGAACCACACAGATTGAGTGGTGGCAATAGGCTTGCTCCTATTGCATGGGACTTAAACATGACTGACGATATGTGGGTTTACTGGTACACCTCTGCGTAACCCTTCGGGGATTATAGGCGTGATGTTATGTTTAAAAAGAGTCAGACAATCAATGTAGTTTAAATTCATTTTACACTTTACGATGTTCACAATATTTTTCTACCAGTGTTCAAAAGTCAGCCATTAATATTGTTGGATGGCCGATGTTCAAACGTTTTCGAATTTAGCACTCTTTTTTTTTGGTTTCCACTTTTGTAGCTTCCAGTTCGACGAAAAATTGTGTGGATTAATAAAACATAGTGCTTTGGCTATTTTACCTTCGTGTACCTGAAAATGAAAATCGAGTGAGGCCTTTCAAATAATTCAGGTGTAGGTTACTAGCACAGATGAAAACAGAGGGTTCACTCCGCAAAATCATTTATACGGGTGTTAGGGTAAACACCGTTATCCTTGAAACTAGTGGTTTGGTTTCATTTATAGAACGTAAAATCAATGGAAAATGACTTAAAAAAAAAAACATTTTATCTCAGAGTATTTCACCCTAGGGCGCTAGAGCAACGATCTTGCGTCTCAACATGGGTGGGTGGCGCGGGGCGTGTACTTGACCGGCCGCGACCGCGACCCCCCCCCTCAGTCAGTCAGCTGTTTCGCTAGCGAGCACGGTGTCGAATAGAAACTTTTAAAAATATTTTAATGAAATAACGTTTTTTTATTGTTACTCGGTCATTTATTTTTATATTTAAGTCAACTACCCATGGTTTGAGTGAGAACGGTGTTTACCCTTACACCCTGTATAAAAAGCAGCTCTTGCTTCCACACAATAAAGTGCAATTCAGGTCGCACAGCGCTAATAACCTACAGTTATATTCAGCTAGAAGTTGCCTCTCTTTCTATCGCGTAAATCTTATACTTCCTGACTAAGTCACGACCACTGAATTCCACAAGTCGAGTCCGCCACGTACTTACTTGTAGCTTCATACCTAAAATGCAGAATTAACCATCTGTATTCATCTGTGGTACTAGGTAGCTAGGTCAGTTCATGTTGAAAAGAGTTAGAGGAAAAAGAAATTTATTGACATCAAAATAAATACTTAAACGAAACATTCACGACATCTTGTCCGTATTCCCCAAAGGGATAGGTAGAGTGGTTTACGAAAGGGATACCGGGACCTTGGCAACAGGCAACTGAAGGAACACGGGTGGGTTTTAGTCAGTAAAAGTCTGACACGTTCTCCCGCTCCGCCCAGAGCGGGAAGAGTCATTTGATGATTTCCCACACTCAAAAAAAAAAAGGTGTATAGTTACTGAAACTAATCAATTTATCAATCAAATCGCTGTCCTGTCTTACTTAAATACTTAACAAAAAAATATAAAAAATATTTGTTATAAGTACCTTTACTTTTCAATGAAGAGTTCGTGGATAAAGTAATAACAGCCGCACGGGTCGATCCATCCTGTTAAGCTACGCTTGCCGGGGTTGGTCCGTGGATTGGTGACCATCTTTACATACCGAGACTCCTCCGTGCCTCAGAATGCAAATTAAGCCTTTGACAGTCGTTATGGGTCGCCAGAAGCCCGAAAGTCTGACAAAAAGTCTCACCAAGGGGTATCGTATTACCCAGTTACTGGATTGAAGAGGTCAGTCGCTCCATGTAAAATACTGGTATTCAGCTGCATCCAGTTAAACTGGAAGCCGACCTCAAGATAGTTGGGAAAAGGCTAGGCAGATTGATTTTACCCTTACTTTTTAATTACAATAACATTGCTCAACTAGTACTTGCGCAAAGATCTACAGACGTAAATCACCGATGCATAACGTATCCTCAATGCTTCAGTCCCGAGTCACATCTCTGTAAATCTCTCGGGGACTGTACGAGTACAGCAATGTTCTGTCAAACATCAGGCTACGTCGATATGTACGTCTATCGTGTCGACCTGAAAATGTCGAATCGAGAACATTTCCCCAATGACTTAGAGAATAGTCCTCTGAGTATTGTCAAAGGTGACTCGTGAGCTTGCATTTAGTGTATTCTGGGTTTATGGACTTATTTTTATTACGAAATGATGTTTTGAAGCTCACAAATGCTTAAAAAATAAAACTTCAGAGCAGAGAAAATCGAGATCGAATATAACTAGTTTTGAGGGTTCCCTACCCGAAGGGTGCCAAACGGAATCCTATTACAAAGCTTCCGCTGGCGAGAATTACAAAAAAACTTTGCGATTTAAAAAAAATAGATGAAATAATAATATATAATAATATTCTTTGTTTAGTATTTTCATTAATCTTTTAAAATAAGATACGGTGGTAACCCTTCGTGTGAGAGTCCGACTCGCAATTGGTCGGTTTTTATCAAATATAAAACATTTGATTTTTGTATTTTTTTAAAATAAATATAATACGACGGTCATGCCAAAAGAAATTAGATACTCAAAAATTATATATTTTTTCTTTATTACATGTATCAATCTTTTCGAAGGATTCACTCTGAGCACGTTTACACTTTTCCTTACGTCTGAACTAATTGGAAAATACCTCTGACCACTCTTCTTTAGACACCTCAGCAATCCCGAAATTATAGGCAGTCGGTGCATTCTTTGCTTTCAAACCTTTCCCCTTTAATTTTTCTTTGTTTCTTGGAAATAGATAAAATTCACAAGGCACTAGGTCAGGGGAATATGGTGGGTGAGGAAGGATAGACACGTTTTTTAGTTAAAAACTTCGAGTGACGTGTGGGGCACCGCATTTTCGTGATACCCGAGAAGGTGCCAGATTCCTGACTGCGGTCGCTTGTCACACCAAGCTAATATTACTGTTCGAGGACAAACTGTTTCAAATATGTCAATAAATAACCAGCCTGTAAAATAGTGAATAACTTGCCAGTGTCAAATAAATGAGAAAAAAATATCTAACTTCTTTTGGCATGACCCATGTACATAATTATAACGTTGAACATACTCTCACGCATTTTTAACCGACTTCTTCAAAAAGGAGGAGGTTCTCAATTCGGCTGTATGTTTTTTTTTTTTTTTTTTTTGTATGTTTGTTACGCGATTACTCCGCCAATTATGAATCGATTTTGATGATTCTTTTTTTGTTTGGTAGGTCATGCTTCCGAGGTGGTCCCATATAAATTTTTATTAACTTTGCTTGCGTAATTTTTGAGTTAGCTTCAATATTACGTATTTTTCCCACTTAGTTTATCTAGATGATATCCTGTTTGACTCCTTCACTGTTATTTACATAGCAGGTAGTGGTATTCGGATTTGTGTGGGGTAGGTACCACAACTTTAAAAACGATTTAAAAGCTGCATTAAAACCAAACTTTGTAGAAAAGGGTACTATAAAATTTCAGATTATTTAGAAGACAAAAAAGCATGGGATTGAGCTGCTCGCTCTGCTAAGCATTGTAACATTTTGAATATTATGGAAAATCATCAAAGTATATCAACCAGTTTTATTTACAAATTGACATTATTGAATATTCTATACAAAATGACATGATTACTTTGTAAAGTATTTTATTATTGTGAATGTGAGGACTATGTGAATTTTTAAAATTTTTTTTTTTCGTTCTCAGTTAATTTTATCAATGGTCTGGCAATTTGAGAATTTTATGCGGCCTACCCAAATGTCCTTTCTTTGGTATTGTTCGTCGAGTCGCTGAGCTCCTTAAGTTCTGAGTTGAGCTCCGCCATTACTGACAAATGCTTGCACTGACTGGACAGGTCCACTCAAATCTGTGTGGTTCTTTCCTCAAAAGACCATTTCAGACTCGAATTTACATGGTCCTCATATGGCTTGACAAGATTATGTCTGGACTTTAAAAGAGACTGTGACCTCTGAGTTTGTTTCGGCCTTTCTTCTCAGAGTAGTCAGATAGGAAACGCCGACCTCATCTAGCTTATTTTTAATATTTTTTTTATAATATGACGTGTAAAAGTGATTCCAATATCCTATTTACAGAATAAACAATTTCATTTCATTTAACTAAAAAGTGAAAAGTAAAAACTTTTTACAAAAAAAAAACAACCGACTTCCAACAAAAACACAAAAAAAGTGAAAAATAACTTTAATTTCGGAAGTCGGTGGCAAAAAACGGAAATTGAAAAGCAAAGACACCGACTTCCGAAATTAAAGTTATTTTTCACATTTTTAGTGTTTTTGTTGGAAGTCGGTTGTTTTTTTTTGGTTTAGTGTTTTTTTTGGAAGTCGGTTGTTTTTTTTTTTGTAACAAGTTTTTTCCAGTATGGTTAGTAAGTAGGTAGACACTACAAAACGCCACCTGCTACGATCTATATACTCTACAACAACACATTGCAATTTATTGCAAGTACAGTCTATCATAAAAGAGTTTTCTCTTTAAAAATAAAGGAACTAATTTCCTGAAAGCAAACAACGGATATTATCTGTTATTCTTACTTCATTTTGTGTCTACGTCAACAAACGCATCACTGAATAAAAATTAATTTATTGAAAACTGACTATTCTTGTTTCGCTATTTCATTGTTGACTAGTTCGTGCTTCTTTATTTAATCAATTTAATGTAAATGAATTGTTATTCTAATTTAATCTTGACTCTAAAGATTGAGCATATCTTTACAAAACTTGAGATTAAAAAAATAAATTCAATATAGGGATAAATTGACTTTTAAATTGTTTTAGGCCTGTCGTTGTTCTAAATTTAAATTTGATAAGACAAGTCAAAAGTTGTTTTCTTACAAATTTGTACTTTTTTGTGTCGTTTCCTATATAAGAGAGTTATTTCCTGATTACACAATGCGATTTAATTGCAAGAGTTTTGTTTAATTGTTTATTTTTAAAACGGTAACACCAATTACATTAATTAACATAGAGATTGAAACAGTTATAATAAACAAAAATATTTCAAATACTAACATATAATAGAGGACAACCTAGCATACTTACTCTCGCAAAACATAAGACATACACGCATAATTCTGCTCCATTCATCAGCAAACAGATCACATTCCGGATTGGTGGTCAAGAGGGCTAACCATTCTTAACGTACGACACACAGGGAACTCGGCTCCGACCATAGTTTTAGATAACGGCGGTGCAAACGGATTGAAGAGTTGAAGCAACAATAAAAATTGCAGCGTCTAAACTGTGTTTTACACGATACAAGTCATTTGTAGTTTTAATTTTAGGTATGTGTAAAGGGGCTTCAAGCATAATGGGTAAAATATGTCCAGAAGCAAACTATAACTCTTTCATAAACAGTTGTCTGTTCGATTGTACGTACTTACCAACTTTCATGCAAATAAAATAATTGATAGTGTTGATTCTAAAAGTTGGCAACGTCGCATATTACTGTCAAATATTTACCTGTTTTGATTATTTTGGCAATGTTACTGTATGGAACTATGAAATATCACTGACTAGAATATTAATAATGAATTGCAATTATAACACTGAATTTAAGTTGTAACCGGTTTTAGGTGTAAAAAAGGCATTTGGAAAGTTTCCAAATCCTTTTTTTACATATATAACTAAATATTCGGTGTTACGATATTATTTATTGCATTTCATAATCAATATTTTAGTCGACTTGTTAGCCATATTATTATTTAATATTTCCATACAATAATATTGCTAAATTAATCAAAACAGCGAAATATTTGACATCTATTTGCGACGTTGCCCAGTTTCAGAATAAACGCTCTTAAGACAACAACAATGCAGCATGCGAAGCCAAGTCAGAGACCCATTGGTGGCTTTAAAACTACCACAAGGTTAGTAGTAACTAACCACACGAAAAGAAGACGACAGCATTTTCATTTCAAATCGTTACAACGTATGGGATGAAAAGCAATTTTACTCAACATCGAATATTCTTCTAACAACTCATCTTACGGGTAGGGAAGCAACAAGCGTCATTAGTGTGTTGGGTCTGAGCCAACAATTCGATGCCGGGACACAGCACTTTGTTGAAGTGCGAACCGTAGTAGCGGTCAATTAAAATAGAACATAGTATAGAGGCCGATACTGGCTGTAATCGCATGGCATATATATATTTTTCCTCTAAGGTCAGCACAGACAAGAGCCCTCTTTAAGCATCGGTGGTTAAAAAGAAAAAAACCTAGACTCCTAAATGTGAACATGGATGTCTGAAAGACCATTATAATGATTGGATTCGATCCCCTTTGAACGGTAAAGGGTTCTTACTTCGGCTAATTTACGATTGCTTTTGGCAAGGAGTTCGTTATCTTGGACTACAAAATAAACTTAAACACTAAATCTTACATTGGAGAATAGAGTGAAATGAAATGAAATTGTGTATTCTGTAAATAGGATATTGCAATCACTTTTACACGTCATATTAAAAAATATTTTAAAAAAGCTAGATGAGGTCGGCGTTTCCTATCTGACACTACTCTGAGAAGAAAGGTCGAAACAAGCTCAGAGGTCGCAAATGATCTGCCAATTACATTAGCTTAATATATAAGACATAAAATCATACACTCATCTTACAGAACTCCAGATACTTACATGATCGTCTTCCATTCGTCGGCGAACACGAGAGCGTTAACCGAGGAGAGAGTGAAGTGAAGCGAAGGGAGACATGAAGATGTCGCAGTCTTTTGTAAAATAAATTTATCCAGTAACTGAAAACGGAATTTCCTTAAAACTTTCATAAAGCCAATCTCGAAGGCAAACATAGCTATTATCATCACTATCGTCAGTCGCTCGAGACAAAGTTATAAATCGGCCACGTAGGATATTTGCAATTTAATAGCCGTATTAACATAATCGATGTCCGGTTGCAAGCGAGAGCGGTTCCGCATGTTTCAATAATAATGCTTTTAGCGTTCCGTGCGGTTATTATGAAAACCGATCACATGTTGACGCGAGCACGCGATTATGGACGTGGTTTAGCGGTTTTAGTTACATTTTGGATTTAATTGATGTTTTAGTGGATAGTGGTTAGTTTTGTTAGTGTTACTTTAATTAATTTTCAGTAGGATTTTGTGGTCAGATATAATTATATACCTGCACAGGTATATCTGTACTATACAACGCATCCAGTACCCAGTGCCGTGTATAAATGAGCATGTGGAGGAAGCAAAAGGGGTGTTGCGTACGGCAGGTGTACGTCCAGTCTGCCAGGGTTGCGGGAAAGTCCGAAAGGGATACCCGGGCCCTTGGCAACAGGAAACTGAAGGAACACGGGTGGGTTTTAGTCAGTAAAAGTCTGACACGCCTTTCCGCTCCACCCAGAGCGGGAGAAAATATTTGATGATTTCCCACCCTCAGAAAAGAAAAAAGGTGTAGGTCCAGGTACCCACAGTCGTCCGGAGACGATCCCACTATTGTTGTCGTGCGCTCCCTACGAAGTGAGTCTGGCGACTCCGTCACTCGTCACCACGCACACCTTAATGCGTATGTCGTGAGGTACAACCCACAAGGACCTCGGGGAGAGACACGAAGAAGCGGCGAAATAGATACTTGATTTTTCTCTCTTGAATCTTTTTTCAGAGATTTGGGCTCGTTGAGATGTTGCCTCTTCGGTGGCTGAGCTGCACCATACGCATTCGGAGTCGCCAGACTCAGTAAGTAGCGAGCGCACGTCAACAAATGGGAGGTCATCCCAGGACGGCTACGGGTACTGGACGTAACCCTGCTGTCCGCAACAAGGAGTATGTGGGAATCCCACGATCGGTAATATTGCAGACGCACGGCAGACGACCACAGACCGCCACGCACGCACTTCCGATGTCGGTGATACCCCACACGTACACCTTCCCACAGTCCCTCGTCCGGGCTCGTCGGTATCCGTCCTCAAATTCACGGATCGTGGGATTTCGGTATAAGTCACCAGCAGGCGTAGCATGAGCACCGTTTTGTCGACGGAAGAGAAGACAAAAATGACGTTTCGTGTAGACAGTACGACGGCAGCAAAGCAGAAAGGGTCAACTGCACTTTTTACGAAATTCACTCTTTTACATAATTCGACGCAGAATTGTTTGGTTGATTCTCAATTTTTACTGATTAAGTCACGTCAACTACAACAATTATTCTCAAAGTGTCGTAGTACCGTATTTTGGATCAATCAATTTCACAGTAATATTGGCCTTAACAATTTCCTTGGTACTTATCTATTAACTAAATAATGTAAAATAGGAGAAGATAGCTTTGTCCTTCCATTAATTATCACAGATTTGCGTTCAAAACGCTCCCGTGTAAAATCATGATTTTGTATATAGCCGTTTATACTTTGTGACCGTCGAGTAGAAAGTTTTCTACTGGCGATTCCAAAATCAAATTGTCTTCACTACCTTAGACAAATGTCAGTTGTCAGTGTGATTTTGACAGTTTGAGTAGAAAACTTTCTTCCGAAATAGTCTACATATAAAAAGACCTAGACAAAGATTGTTAGAAATGAAAGACAAAATGACAGATTGTAGAAGGATTTCTACGGTGCGATGTCAAAAATGAAGAAACGAAATGTCAGTTTGTATAGAAAAAGCTATTCTTCGTAGATATAGAAACCGTCATGCTACGCCTGCAGCGCGGCAGCGTTCCGTTGTTTTAGTCTACGTCTAGCGAAAAAGGCGTGAGTTTTATTTATTTATTATTTATGTACACACAGTAAAATACAAAGAGATATGACATAATTATGATATGAGTACAAAGGTACTGCTTATTTCTTAAGAAATTTCTTCCAGCAGACCTGCGAAAGGAGAAATGAGAAAGAAATGTAGACAATAGTGTGTGAGAACAAGAAGAGAAAAACATGATTATGCGAAGTCTTAACGAAAATATTAAATATACCTACACATATACGTAAGAAAATTAACATATACTTAAATAAATACATAAAGCTTAAATATATAAACATAAATACACTATAGGCACCTATATAATTATATACTTATAGTTGAGAGGAAAGATAATGCTATTTTACACGAAATTTAAATAAAGAAACTGTTTTCAGATCACGAATGCTAGGCGGAAGTGAGTTCCACAATCTTACAGCATGGACAGAGAAGGAATAAGAATAATAGCTAGTTTTATGAGGATGGGATTTAAGGAGGGATCTAAGGTGAGATCTACACGTTGCGTCACTAGGACGAGCGTAAGAAAAACGCTCACGCAGGTAGGACGGATAGGACGGGTTGTGTAAGATGTTGAAGAGGAGACATAAAATCCGAGTGTTCCTGCGAAGGCGGATTGGGAGCCACTTGAGTTCCTTGCGAAGGTGAGAAACATGGTCATATTTTCGGAGACCGAAAACAAAGCGAATGCACAAGTTTTGCAAGCGCTCAAGCTTGTTTAATAGCTCCTCAGTAGCATCCAGGTAGCAGGCGTCGGCATAATCTATAATTTTATGTGTAGAATGCCCATTTATTATTGTGTGTTAAAGTACGTATAATATGGCGATTCTTTGGTAAGACCCTTAATGAACGTCTTTTGGGAAAAGTGACGATAATGATCGCTTCGGAGGTAGTTTTTTACGTCCATTTTTTTCTAATTTATTTAGGCGTCCTAATATTTTAGTTATCCATTCCGTAGCACCGGACGTCAACCATTATACAATCTCAGGGGACTACGACCGATCTGTATGGGTGATATTAGATATCTATGTAGGTATCTCAATAGATAATAATAGATACCTACGTAGATCAATAATAGCGGGATCCATTAGTACGAAATAAAAGTTAGTACCTACCTGCAAATTTTTGTTTCATGTAAAATATTAGTATTCAGCTGCATCCGGTTAGACTGAAAGCTGACCATAAGATTGAAGAGTTGGAAAACGGCATGGTAGATGATTATGATTTACAAAAAAATAAATGACATTGACTTTAAAATTTTTGTGTTCCAAATTAAAATCATAATATTTTATTTCAATTAAATATTGCTATGGGCATTTAAGAAAGTGTTGATAAAAGGTGCTGTCTTAAATGGTAAGATTATTGTCTATATTTTTCAGACTAGATTTTCAGACATTTCATATTTAAAGTGTTTTAGGTTTCCACGTGGCAAAAAGTTTAATATTAACGGGTTGAAATTGATATTTCGCTCAAACTAACATTATTTAAATTGACCACATATTCCGAATCTAATTAGTGTGGATATCATTAATTTGCCTGAGGATAATTTAATTATACTAGATACGGGAAATTGAATCAAAATTAACAATTTATTATAGGCTGTTTGGCTTGGTTATTAGAGATAATGTGGTTATGGGCTAAAATTTATATGCCTATAGTAGTTTATAACATAAAGGAGTACTTTATATCACCCTCTTTTTATTGTAAATCTCTTTTGTTTTTTTTGCAGTAATTTTTATGATGTTAGAGCCGCAAGTGATAATTATTTATTAAGCCTTTATTGCCAACACATTTTCTTATTTTTATTAGTAGGTACGTACTAGCTTTTAAATGTCATATTCATAATAGGCGCTGTTGTCTGAGATACAGATATTAAATTATCTAGTTCAGACACAGCTGTCTTGTACATTTAACTTATTAGATTACGCTTAAATGATCATAATATTGTATTAAAATTAATGTAAGTGAAGGTGAAACAAATAAATATAACAGAAGTATCGGGCTACGTGTACGTGTGGGAAAGATACTCTGCCAAATGGGGAAAAATTGGACGAGAGTGTCATATACTCTGCATTCCAGTTTGAAGTAGTTTAATTATGTAAAAATCAGCAATTCGAAGTGGCAGTAGACTGGATCGATCTGCTAAAGGATTATAGGAGCATAAATGTCTTGGAGAGAGAATCGCAGACGAAAAAAAAGCAGCTCAGGGTTTCCCTTAGTTGGATACAGTGTATAGTGTTGGATACATCTTGGGAAAGCAAAGTAGCAACAGAAAATGTACCGCTTATAAGCTCAGTTGCTTGGTTGAATTTCTGGTAAGATCAGAACTGAACAGAAGATAGCTGAGATATCGATAATAGTAAAATCGTAGCGAAGTCGAAATTGTTTTCGAAAAAAAAAATGCTACGACATGTGAAAACGATTTTGATGCCAAAAATTAGGTTTTCTGCACTGAGCGTCTATGAGTATCTATATAAATTCAATACTTAACACACCCATTCCACTACAAGAGCATCAACACACACCCCCATATCACATAGTCCACACACACACTAACACATAACCAGCACTCAATGAATTCCTAATCACCCACATTCTTCCACAGCCTATATTATAATTGATATCGAAATGAAAAGCCTATACGAATAGCCTGTATAAATTATAAGGATGCCATGATGCCGCTGAAGCGTCCACTTGCAATAACAGAATGGGAACGAGGATGCGCTAATTGCAACGGCGGCACATGATATCACGTCAACTTATTACACCTACGAACTACTCTATATTAGTAGTAGTAAGATTTGAAATCGCGTGGAGGAACTGCACCGTGAACTTTGTTGACTTATATCGGACAAAGCTATTGAAGAATGTTTTGCGATTAGGTTGGACTGTACGTAGCCGAGTTAAGGTCTAGTGTTGCGTGGGTGGTTGGTAAAAGAAAGTGGTAGTTGTATCGAACGAGGCTCGATTACCGTGGTGCAGCCTAGCTCCCGACATTAGTTGTATAAAAACTGCTGCTTATATAGGAGGGCAATAATATATTCGAAATATTCGTTTTTCTAGTAGTAGAATAATTTATGCCAGCGAAAAATGAGCGAACAAAGAATCAGTTTTAGACCAAATTAGCCTATTAGAATTTTGATTTATCATCCTCTTATTTTAAGTATTTATGGCCACAATTGCATTTTTTTTCTTCTATAAGGCTTCGTCTGTCAGCCCATATTTTAGTATCCAGCAAGTAAGTATGTATCAAACTGTTGCAACTGTATGATTTTAAAATTAATGGAGTCTGTTTTCAGAGTCAGACTTGGGACTTGGGACTTGAAACGCGCTATGACGTCGAGATTTTTTATGGTTTCAGTAAAAGTTATTACAAACAATTAAGCCATTTTTTATAACATGAAGTATGGATGAAAAATACATGTTGCGCTGATCGACCCCAAATAGATTGGAATAAGGGCAGCAGAATGATGATGATGATTCCCATATTTTCCTGAAAGTAGGTTTTCTTTATTGTTGACATCGTGCCGTAGAAAATCTCTCAACACTCTATAATTTAGTCTTTTGTCTTTTATTTCTACAGTGGTCATAATATACTACGCGAAGTAGATGCTTATTTCAAGCTAGCATAATCGGATTCTTTTGTTTTTTGATAAATAATTTCGGAAACTAACTTTTATTTTGATTCAAAACTTTACATTAAATTTTTACACATTCTAAAATATAATACACACCTAACACTAAAATATATAAATAAGCACATATAAAGGAAAAAAATCAAATAAAAAAAATATATAAAGGAAGAGCTTATTGCACATAAATAAATTCGTCGGCATCGCTGTCAGTGGGAAAAGTGCCCAAATGGCTGGCAGCATAGCCACGTTGGATGGCAATGCTGATTTTTTGACCTTATAAGCGGCACCCAACTAATCAAGCTACATATTTTCTCAAACACATGTTAGTTACCCTACAACCCTCCACGTCCATCATTCCCAACCCTGTCACATGTTCATTTCGCGAACAATGGGGCGTATCGTATAATTTACAACAACCGTCCCGTCCCTACCCTGGGAACATCAGACATAATGGTAGTATCTATAGTTTGAGACCAAAGGTGTCCTGTTATAGTCACAAATGCTTTGAACATACATCAGCGGTGACAATGTTCTATTGTGCCGTTTGGTTTAATCTTAGTTATACACTAAACTGTGAACATGTTATTTCCAGCCGAGTTAATGTTTGTCTATTTATCTAGGTTACTATTTTTTATATCACACAGAAGGATTTACCATCTCTTTTTTTCTCCTCTTCATCTCCTAGTTATAGAGCGAGTAAAAGAATACCAGGTGCGAAGTCCGTGCGTCCGTTGGTAGCTATCTAAATCTTCAAATAATCTAATTAGAGTGCACTGCGATGCCATAAATACCAGGATAGCATAGAAATGTAGAGGATAGCTCAATATTGGTACAAGGTTAGTATAGAAAAATAGAAGATATTATAGGCACAGACTGCGATTTAAGTCAATCAGTTTTTTTTAATCTAAATTATTGAGTAAACATTTATTTAGAACAGACGTTAATTTAAAAGAATATTAACTTCAAACTAATTTATGAATGTATCCTGAAAAACAATATCTCGAATAATTTTGTGTCGAATTTAAGCCGTTGGTCCCGGCTGTCATTCATGGATCTTTGACAGTCGTTACGGGTCGTAAAAAGCCCGAAATCTGACAACCAGTCTTACCAAGGGTTATAGTATTACCCGGTTACTGGGTTGTGGAGGTCAGATAGGCAGTCGCTCCATTTTATAATACTAGTATTCAGCTATATCCGGTTAGAGTGGTAGCCGACCTCAACAATATTGGGAAAAGGCCAGGCAGATTGCTTGAGTTAGATACATATTTAAAACTTGGTGTTTTCCAAAAGGAAACAACATGGGAATTGGAAAAATCACTGTTCCGCTTCTAACGTGAGATTTTTCAATTTCCTATGTCGGTTTTCCCATCGTGGGCGGTGTGTGTGGGTGAAAAACTGCTCATGAAAATTCTGGCCCATCAAGACGAAACAGGCATTGTTTTGTCGAGCACATTTTCTACTAAATAAACTTCTTATTATAAAAAACACCAGACATAATATATCAGCCGGGTCTAAACAGACCCTCTTTTGATGCGTACGATTGCGAAAAACATCAGGAAAGTAAAAAGAACGTAATGAAGCCCTATTACGCGGCCAACTGGGCGTCGAAAAATATTATGGAAAAAAATGCCGACCAGAAGAACTCTACTTTATTTTACACGGCTGTGTAAATAACTTTATCTTGCTGAAAAATTTAGGCTAATTGCGAAATATGTTGGTATGTTTATGGATATACAGCATTTCCATTTATTAGCTACCTAGGCCACCATGGAAAGCGGCAAAAGTCAATTGACACTGCAAATTTGACACTTAATTTAAAGTGCTTTCCGAGGCATGGAGAAGTATCGGTATGTAAAGATTGACACTCATCCACGGACCAACCCTGGCAAGCGTACCTTAACCTGACGGATAGACCCGTGCTTAGCCACGAGCTCCTCCTTAAATATGAATACTAACTAAAGTTTCTAAAATACGGAGCTGACGGTTTACAAACCATCAAATAATAGAAGATGCCTTGATATATGATGAAACTAATTATGCAGAACGGAAACTGAAGCAAGTCAATTAAGAACGTTATTCATGGTAAATTGGATCGTTAACCAACAAAGCGCTTGCATAGGAGTCTGCTGTGATATTGGTCACGTTTAATCGTGCAAATTGGTCAGTGGAGTTTGACGGCCGATTGACGTTGACGCATAGGGGGCTGTCTGTACCAAGAATAGAATGGAATAGAATACTCTTTATTATGTACACCATAATAATAAAAACTAAAACCCAACTACGACTAAAAGGGTATAAACAAGAGACCACAGACAGACAAATAAAAAATCCGGAGTCACACGTAATCTGTTTGATTTATGCCCTAACACGGATCCGGATTTTTAATTTGTCTGTCTGTGGTCTCTTATTTATACCTTTTTAGTCGTAGTTGGGTTTTAGTTTTTATTACTTTAATTTTTTTTTTATTCTTTTGGTGTTATAATTTATTTTTTTTGAAATGTGCTCATTAAGCCCTTTCATTTGATACCCAACATGGTACGATATTTTTTTTTTTTTAAGTTCCTCACTTTATTTCTTCTAGAGGGCGCCATTTTTAATTTAATGTGACGTCATATAGCCTATAACCAGCGGACGATCAAGACGCTTCCAACGGTACCTCATTTGTGAAATTGTGATGAGCCGTTTAGAAGATATGAGGGAACAGATGAACATACATACATACATACCGGTCAAAATCATAACCCTCCTTTTTTCTCGCCGTAGTCGGGTAATAAATACAAATATAAATGTAAAAAGTTTACGTAGGGTGACACAATGGGCGGTCTTATCGCTAAAAGCGATCTTTTACAGACAACCTTTGGATGGATTATAGCGAGAAGGAGAGACAATACTGCAGGTAGTCAGTGGTGTACTATTTACATATACAATAAGTACATCAATAATAAACATGAAACAGGAGGAAAGAGCCACATTGAATGACGATATTGAGCAATTTTAGAGTTATTTGTTTACAAAAGTAGGTGTATTTTTGCGTGTGATAATTTGTGTTTCGTCATCGTATAACCGAGGACTAATCGAAGTTACAAATACCTTGTGTGCTATAAGAAAACAGTAAACGATCCCAAACTAATTAAAAATAAACAAACCTTATTCCGAACGCATTAAAAATTGCGCTTTTACAGTACATAACAGTTTCGGGGCGTATGATACGCCCAGTAACTGTTTTTGTTATTTTTTGTTTCTGTTTTTGTTGTTTTTGTTTGTAGTGTATCTATTTAATAGATACGGAAACACTGTCTCAAACACACACAAGTGGTGAGGTTGCTGTCACTAAAGCCTTGTGCAGATTGGCGCGACGCGATGCGACGGCGCTACGCGACACCGGTAATTGTTCTACCGTGAAGTTTTCTTAGAAATTGTCTTTTTAGAGTCACGTCGCGCTGATGCGTCGCGGTGTCGCGTCGCGCCAGTCTGCACGAGACTTAATGCCAACTGTAAGTCACCAAGAATGGCGGTTGGTGAAGCGTACTATGGCTTAGAACTTGGATGGAGAAATTTTTTTTTTTTTTTAGTGTAGGAAGTCATCAAATGACTTGTTCCGCTCTGGGCAGAGCTGGAGGGCGTGTCAGACTCTTCCTGACTAAAACCCACCCGTGTTCCTTCAGTTGCCTGTTGCCAAGGGTCCCGGTATCCCTTTCGGATTTTCCCGCAACCCTGGCAGTGGATGGTGACCCTGTGACTCCTGTGAGTAAAGAGTCATAACAGCCCTGCAAATAACAGACATTTCAGGTATTATTTCCATGTTTATACCAAACTCCTTCAAAAATAAACGCATACATGAAAACAGAAGAAGAAATCTCAATCGCACACCATTTATGAATATTATTCCGTATAAACAACGATAGACGTTATTGTCACAGCCCACGTTGAGCCGCTTTGTTCTAGTGCGTAGTCATAATCTGAGACGTAAGCCTATAACTATGGATGTGCTGTAGGCCTAACACGAACGCGCAGAGTACTAAAGTAATTTGAACTATTTACCCGACTACGGCGAAGAAAAAAGGAGGGTTATGATTTGACCGGTATGTATGTATGTATGTATGTTCATCTGTTCCCTCATATTTTCTAAACGACTCATCACAATTTGACAAATGTGGTATCGTTGGAAGCGTCTTGATCGTCCGCTGGTTATAGGCTATGGATTGGATTTAATGTCGGGATGTTGTATACATGCTAGTCGCGCGTCGAACTTTGCGGCTTTTTGGCGTTGTAGATGCCGCCACAAAAATAGTCGTTTTGCACATAATATTTACTTAGCTTTAAGACTTTTTTCATATCTATGGGTGAATATGCTTGTCGTAAACGTTTAAATCAAAATGCTTTAAGATAGTTGTATCTTCGATTCAATAATCCTTAGAATTTACGTTACGTTTGTGACGCGTATTTGTGCTAGGGCCTCTGGTTTGCGTATATCTCGCTGCTAAGCTGGTCTTACACGCAGCGGTGTGTCTGACGGTTATACCGTTTAGAGCCTATTCTAGGTTTATGATGTAGGTATGACAAAATGTGTTACATGTTCTGGTTTGTCTAAACACGCCCTTATAATGTTAATTCTACGTATATTGGTATATAGGTATATTTTTGTATAAAATATTACATCTATGTTCTTTGCATTTAACACTAAGGAGCTATCAGAAGTGTATAACAGTTTTCACGACGATTTAATACGGTATCGTTTTAATTTTAGTTTTTATGTGCACTCTTTTGAATATTTTATTATTTTGCTGGTAACAAGTTAAATTCAATTTAAAATTTAAAAAACCCACGGCAAAAACAAATAAGAAAACTATCGATCAAGTCACCTTTCAAACAATATCAATAAAATCAAAATCGGTTCAGCCGTTTGGCAGCTACGATGGCGCAGACGAACACACAGATACACACGTTAAACGTATATCACCCCTCTTTTGCCGTCGAGGGTTTAAAACAAATAAACATATCGCATGTGCAACAGAGCTATGTTTAAAAAAAAAAACCTCATGGCAAGTACTTATGGAAAAAGAGTTTTAGTTAAAAATATGTGAATAACCTACTAAAAACCCATCCTAAGTCATCATCATCTTCCTGCTATGTCCCATGTTACTTGTGATCGGCGCAACACGTTTTCTTTTTCCACTCTCCCCTGTCAACCGTCACGCTATCATTCACTCCCTTCTATTTCATATCATTCCTCACACAATACATCCATCTTTTCTTTGCCCTTTCCTCTCCCGCTCCATCCATCAACATTTATATTCATCACTCTTTTAGTCACATGCGTTTCCTCCCTCCTCATCACATGCCCATACCAAGCCAAACGATTTCCTTTCAACATTTCTATCACTGGCACCATTTTCAAACTTCCCCACATTCTTCCTCTTCTTCCCAATTTCCCCACAATAACCAAGTACCTATATCTATACAAAATGTAAAGTAAATTCGAAATTGGGTCACAGACAAAGGGCTTATTGTAAACCCAATAACAAGGTGTTTAAATTGAATTAAATACACAATATTACCTAACGAGATATACCAGTTGACAATACAATACCGCAGAACAAATTGAAGCGAGCCAGTCATTTATAATGCCTTCTCTTTCTATGTATTGTTTGAGTTGACAGCTATTACTGGTCAAGTTATGAGCGGGAAGCAGAGCGATCTTTAAAATAAAATATGAAAACGCCTTGATTGACAAGTTATTGATGACGTCGGCAAACGTAAGGTAGGACGCCCTCAGGCTAGGTGGAGCGACGATCTTCGCAGGGTGGTTAGTAGCAACTGGATGAGAGTTGCCGAGAATCGAGCTGAATGGCGTGCAATTGGAGAGGCCTATGTCCAGCAGTGGACTGTTAAAGGCTGATGATGACGTAGATGGGTCGAATTGATGATGTTTAGAAGTCATTACAATTAGGTAGTTACTAAAAATTACATGTTCTTAGAAAGAGGCAACCTTACATTTAATTCGGCATGTAAAGGTTTAAGAGAGACTTAAAGAGAAATTATGATGGAGTTTAAAAACTCTGGTGTTTAACTCAAGAATATTACCTTTTCTACAACTTTTTTGTTTTTGTTCTTTACTTGTATAAGGTTTTGTAAATATTACTAACATAGTTTGTAAGTAAATTATTAGTAACATTATGAGTCCTGGTTACTTGAAAACTATTCACCGAAAGCACAGAACCGGTCGAAGTGGCGGTGCTTGGGGCCTATGTCCAGCTGTGGATGTTTTTCTGATAAAATGATAATTCTCTGAAAATACAAAACGTGAGGCCTTTATAGCGTATGGTATATAGCATCAGCTTTAGTCAATAGTCCACGGTTTAAAGGTACCTATATATATATTAATTCTAGTCGTTCCTGACTTTGACCATACACGTTACCGTCACCACTATTGTCGTCGCGTTATGACGACTATCTCGGCCTGTTTTATATGAGGTTCTAAACGATCTCCACCGCTAACGATGTAGGTTTGTTCTCATTTTCCCCACAAGCCTTTAAATACAACAAAATTTAGCCAAAAGGAATTAAAATGGGAAGGGATGTTAAACGATTTTTTTTTTCTAAAGCTTGGAATATCGTTTATTTTTGCAGTGAACAACAATCTTATTCTATTGTTGTACTGAGGGCCTAGACAAGTGACAATCGCTTCGAAAGCTTTTCGTATTTCTACAACGACTTTCAACAGGATTGACTTATGCTTTTCGATAGCTTATGTCAGTCCTATACATTTTTGCCATTTCCATCATCGTTATGGCTGATAGTTTCACTTTGTCTAGGGCCTCTGGTAAGTGAAGTTTAGATATCACATGAATGTTTTTCGAGTAGTGCTAAATCAATCTGCCTAGCTTTTTCTGAATTGAGGTCAGCTTCCAGTCTAACTGCATGCAGCTAAATATCAGTATTTTAAATGGAGATAGCCTATCTGAGCGGCAATTTCTCGTCATTTTTAAAAACGTCCGCATGCGCAATCTGACAAAAATACTATCAATTTACCAACATTTTTGACAAATTTGACACATTGCGACTTGAATGTGAACTTTTCTAGTACGAGAATTGGCCTTCTGACCTCCACAAACCAGTTACTGTCTTACCAAGGGATATTCCCCTTGGTAAGACTGGTTGGCAGACTTCTGGGCTCCTGACTACTCGTAACGACTGTCAAAGATCTACGAATGACAGACGGGACCAACGGCTTAACGTGCTTTCCGAGGCAAGGAGTAGTCTCGACATGTAATGTTTTTCGACTAGTTCATGCTGTTTTATTTGCATCTACTTTATCTACATACCTTAGTCCAAATCATACAGGACTACTATTTAGTTTTCAGGTATCCTACGCTAATCACAATCACAAAACCATTACTTTCTCCAATATCATCGACTTGATAGCAATTCCCATCATAATCACAAACTATTAAGGCTAAACTAATGCAATTTGACGCCCACCAATCAAGCGCTGACTACATTCCGTAACTCCCTGCATTAACCAATAAATGAGCTTTTTATCCACCCTAGTTGTCATCAAAATGAATCTGACCTTAGGAACGGGCCTTCGTTTATTTTCGTCTTCAGCATAATGGTGTTTGTCACGACACTGTCACCTCCCGAAACAAATTATACCAATTTTATACGTTTCTTTTTCATTTGTTTCCACTGATTACTTGGTTATTTTGTAATAGGATCAGGGTCACTGATAATCTGGTTCACCTTGATTTCTTTGAGAGTTTCCTTTGGGTTTTTTGGGTTAGTAATTTGTCACCAGTGTTTTTTAGTATCCATTTCCTTTAGTATTCATTCATCCATTTCATTTGGATTCGGTTTGAAGCTTAATTTTGTTTCTACTGTTTTTTTTACCGACTTCTAAAAGGAGGAGGTTATCAATTCGGATGTTTATATTTTTTTTTATGTTTGTTCGGGCATAACTCCGTCATAATTACTATTATTATTTGCAACATTCTTTTTTTGTTTGAAAGGGTATGTAACATCCGAAATGGTCCCATTGCCATCAAGTCAGGATCTGATAATAGAATCCTGGAGAAATCGAGGGTACTCTTCAAATATTTCAAAACCAAAAATACCGACAGCCGAAATTACAGTTATTTTTGGAAGTCGGTTGTTTTTTTTACTTAAAAAAGTTGTTATATAGATATTATTAACATTATCTACATTCGTCTTTCTAGTTCGGTCGTGTAATTAATATACGAAAAGATTGTTAATAAAAAAAATCATTCGAAATCGTAACCAATTCATTTTATAAAATGTTTTATAGAACCAGATCTCTGTACAGAGATCTACATAGAACTGAGCGCAGTATTTGAATGTGTGATGAAACGCAAATTGCATGTCTCTTATCGTAAAAATTGCGTAAGAATTTGAAGAACTTTACCAAAGCTTTAGGAAATAAGGAAACCATTTGATTACAGTAATTTCAAATGAAAATAAAACATTATTACTTTCCTTGATGGAATTTTGGATGGAATTTATTATCCATTTCCTGTAATACTGAGAACTCATTACTGGGATAAGGCGTTTTTACATTTGCATTGACCTTCTATGTTTATTTATTTATGTACACACAGTAAATTAAAATTATAATCAATATATTATGCTGTAGATTTATAAATTTTATAATATTGTCATTAAGTTAATCTCATAATTATAGACCTTGCAACTGTTAAACTCGTATTCTTTTAACTTAACTTAGTTCACATTCAGTAAAAGTATCAAAACAGCTTGTAATTTCCTTCGTTCAATTTTTATTGCCTTTCCAAACGGCAATTCTCTAATCCCATTGGGAAAACTCTGCAATTTCGATCACACATTGATGCCCCGAGAACGTTGTACACGTTTTAAACGTTGAAAGGGGATTTGCGACTGAGCTTTTGACAATAGAGTTTCATTTTACTCGCATGTTTTACTGTTAGGCTATCTAACATTTTTGAATTGCATGTATTTTTGGGATATGACTGTGTCTGAGGGTCTACACTCTAAGCACGAAATCCAATGTTTCTTCCGAAGTTACGGGCCCTTCGATCGTCACTTACGGAATAATTCGGATTTTGTATGTTTTATAAGTAGTTTGTTTGGGATTTTAAGTCAGAATAACTTAATATTTGGACAAACACAATAAAAGAATTTCCGTTTATTTTTAATTCATTAAAAATACTTATTCTTTTGTGATGTTAGGATTTTCTTTCACGGCTCCTCTTTTTCTTTTTTAAATTATTTCTAAATGTAACAGTAGGGAAATTAACGTTTACTTTAGGTTAATGAAATAAAATAACGTCATGAAATTACTATTTTTATTCATTACAATTTTCATTTTCCGACATAAAATGAACAGACAGTATACAAAGCGTATGTACAATATTATATAGTAGTTATTGACACTGTTCTAAGGCGAGAACACTAGATTAATATTATTTTACTAAACACTTATTGCCCATGATCATTTTTAATATATTTAAAAAAACTGGGAGTAAAAATAAAAAATTGGGGAATATTGGGATTTTTTGGAATTTGGGGATTTTTTTATTTTTGGGACTTATACATATCTGGCGAAATGTGGGTATATTATAGGTACACCTCTGCCCAACCCTTCGGGGAATACCAGAATGCGATGATAATTATATTTATAATGAGTATTTCAAACTATAATGATAGAGCACAATTATGATGTTTGTCACTCAGTACAAAACAAAACGAAACAATTAATAAGTGCATACTATAAAATAACAATAATTACATCAAAATATTTTTAATATTTATTATTTCCAGAATGTACGATGAAAACTTAGAATTATGACCATGGGCGACCAAATGGATTAAAATAAACTCATTTGTCTCGAGCAGTAAAAAAAATGGACTTAAATATTGTTTTTTCTACAGTAAAATACATTTTCTATGATATATTATTATCGGGGCATGACATTACACGTTTACATTTTTATTATTTCTATAAATGCATTTGAAAACGGATTGCTTGTACTGGCTATCATAATTCTATTTTTCATTTTTTAATAATTA